>BSBN01000012.1:4800000-6162500 GCA_027924645.1 Cunninghamia lanceolata | reverse complement strand
GAGGGATCATAGTAGACGAGCTTCATTCTCTCCAGGCAGTAAACCTGATCGATGCTCCCTCCCAGAGAAGAAGGCCATTCATGCACCCTACCCTTCACCCCCGGTGGAGAAATCAATGCGACGAGAGGGTGTAAGGGTGGGGAGGAGTTAACGAAAGTAGGAGGAAGTTGAATTCGAGATTGTTTATCTGTGAAGCAGAGATAGGGCCGTAACGAGTTGGGGAAAGTTAGTTAGGCGATTAGTTGGGATAGTGACAAAGCTGTTTTGGTAGTTCATCCCTCCATCAGCTTCTCAACGAGTTTCCTTCCATCCAGTTCTCGCTGCTTGAAACCCACCCCGTATTCTATAATGCATGCCATCCGAGGGAACTTCTCACTGTTGAGGGCTAGAACTCCCTGCCTCCTTCTCTGGGTGGGAGGCCTACCTTTCTGTATTGTCGGAAGGAAGGCCTCCCCTTTGGCTGGACAGTACTCCACTTTTGATTGTTAAGCCCCTTCAAATGAAAAGACCTTTTCATTTGGGTGAATTCGTAGCAAGGTTTTGAGCGGCATTGGTTCTTTTCCTAGTCCTCATTCGGGTAATGAGGTAGAACTATAGTGGGGGGTTCTCTCTCCCTCCTGTGGTTCCACACGAATGGTGTACCGATTTTCATCAACTAGTTTATTCCGAACTGGAGTTGTGTCCAACCCCAACTATAGATATAGGGCCCGCATCTATCTCATAGATAGAAATAGAGGGAGCCAAAGAAACTAAAGGCATGGATAGAAATAGAGGGCCCCCAGGAACGATATAGAATATAAGGCATTCGCAGATAGATAGAACTCTATATCTGGGTGGGAGGGAATCAGCCGGGTTCCCCGAAACTAGACTATTCCCTCCAGGAACTTTCCAACTAATATATACCTCCAAGCAGGGGGGCCTCCCACCCAATTATAGATTCTAGGTAGGCCCAACCTTCGTAGGGCCCTCACTTTCAGTGGGGATTAAAAGCAGGCTAAAACCACGCCTATAGTTTCTTTAGGATCAATCAATCACAATAGCACTCTAATTCCCCCCACCCAAACCCCACTGGGGGGCCCCCTCCCGGGGGGTAGACTAATTAGATATAGAGATGGGCCTTGGGTCTTGATCAATCAAAAGAAGCAAGCGCCGCCCCCATAGATAGTAGGGACCCACTATAATTGGTTGGGTGGGACGAGAAGGACCGGGGCGAGATTAGATTAGTATCGTTATCGACCGCCCTACCTATATAGCCGGTTGGGAGAGGCCTGAGCTCACCCGTAGGGCTCTCCTCTGATGACTATAGTTCTCTGTCCTTAGATAACTATAGCCCCACTATACTATATAGACGGGGGGGGCCCTCTCCACCATCTATCTACGTGATACAACTGATGCCATATATCCATAGGGGCCGCATCTATAGTGGGGGGTCGTATCACGTAGATAGAGAGTGATGCATCGGGGAGAGGTGGATAGTGATGCCCCCATCAAGGAGAGGCCCTTCCCCCCACCATTATAGATAGGGAAACTCTAGTGGTGGGGGGCCCCGACCTATTCGGTAGGGTAGGCGGCGGGTGGGCATGTTACGTATAGAATCACCATCCTGATGAACGCAGCGAACAATAAAGAAGAGGGCGAGATTCGCCACTAATGGGGTGGCAATAACATGGGATTCTAAAAGAACAAGTTGGAAGGGCCCGGGTCAGCCATAAGAAACTATAGGCAGTTATGTCCGCAATCAAAATGATCAATTCATTGATCGTCTCTCTGGGGCCCTCCCCGCCGGGGTTGGGTGGGACGCCGAAGGGCCTGGGGGGTTCTATTCTAAAGAACTATGGGTCACAATATTACCACCCACCCATCCCCACAGTAGTCATGTGAGCAAGACAATGATGTTATTAGAGGGCGGATCGAACATGTACGGTCGACCATTGGGTTATTGAATTGAATAGGCCCGTCGTTCGAAAGAAAGTATTCCGTCCGGGCGTCGTGGGGTGAAAGATACTAAGAGCTTGAATGAAAGCAACCATTTAACACTAAGTCAGTAGAGAGAATATGAGTTTTGAGGAATGGCTTTTTCTCATTAAAGGGAGGTATATTAATTGTTGGGAGAGATAGAACCATACTAGCAGCCGGGAGGATATAGAACTATGATTCCCTCCCACCTGAACTTATCCAATGGCATCTACCTCCCAACTATCATCCACCCACCCACCCCCAACTCGACATTCCCTCCCCCTCGGCCCACCTACACTTAACTCTAGGTTTAACCACCACAAGGATGGGATGGACCCAAACCCACCCAAATCTTGCCAGTGCACATATTTGCTTTCCCATTTAGCCACTAGGCACGAGGAGCTATCATGCTAGCAACGACAAAATAAGGACCAGCCCCAGAATCACCTAATCTAGGTAATCTAAAGCCGCAGGAACTTAGATTCGGATGTGCGCTCTAGATTCGATGGAATGATCTACCCCAGGAATATGGAATAGCCTCTATATAATGCTGAGGAATATCGCCGAGATTGAGTTAACTATCTAACGATAGTTAAGGAGCAAGGATTCTTAGTGCTGGTAACCCTAACCCAACCCCTACCCACCCTCGGGGAACTGACCGGCCCTACCTTTCTTTACTATACTACCTCAGGCTGCAATACCAAAGGATTCCGGTGGACGTAAAAGCTAGCTTGCCATTAGAAAGATATTCCCTATTAGGTCGACGACTACAGTGCTTTCTCATCAGTTGCCCATCAGGTGCCATTAGTAGTTATCATGGCTTGCTCAGACAGTAAGATTCAAAAGTTGAGAAAGTGCCCACCTACATGATCACATAATAATAGAGTTAGGAATACAAAGGGAGTTCAAAGTGCAGAGGAACTTCACGTTAACCCTCACCCATTATCTCGGGTGAGTATGGGATGGATAACCCATTCCCTTTTATCAATGCCAAGCAGAAGGTAAGGTAAAAGAAAAGTTCAGCCGAGCAAGGTCAAACAATCAGGTAGGATTACGCATTCCCTCCATGGAATAAACAGGATTCTACACAGCCAGGCTGGAAGGGCCAGCAGGTACCTCCGTATGCAGCTTTAGGAAAGCACCAGTAGATTGCGCTCGAATCAGGTTACCCATCAGCTCGCATTCTACAGAATGATTAGAAGTTTGGACTCTGCTTAGTCGCTTCACCAAAAGACCAGAGTTCACGATCGAAGGAATAAGCTCAGGTCATTAGAAAGGTGAGGAAAGGAGTCAGGTCGGTAGGCCATACAATCATAGGATTTATTCGATGCATTCAGTTGCCAAGTCAGGTCCGAACGCCCAAAGTGCCTTTATACTCTATAATGGCGTGCCTCTATAATGGCGTCAATATCATCACGTGCAATCTGGTGCGCCGAGGGAGGAAGAATAATCAATATGGTGGGAAGGAATAATCAATATGGTGGGAAGCATTAGAATCAGTAGGAGGCACGAGTTGAGCATAAGGTCTCCGATTCTCACTAATGGCAGGGATCCATGCTGATATTAGAGAGTGCAGAGCGATAAGCTGAGGTCAGGCTGCACGGGCCGGCCCCCACACCAACCCTTTCTTCCACCTGACTCTGCCTTCACCAAATTAGAATAGGAGGTCACCAATGGCCGAGAAGCAATAAGCCGGAATTGAATAAGCTAGAATTTTTCTCCAAGTTAGAGGAAAGCATTCTCACTAACGGGGTGCAATCAGCTGGGAACGCTTCAGGCAGGATTTTCAATAAGGCCGACATTAGGATCGAGGATGGCACAGAGTCGAACCAATACCAGATTAGAACCAATGGCAAGCTCAGAGAGAGCCCCATTATCAGAAGGACCCTTATACTGTCAGCTGGAATCACCTCTGCGGGGGGTTTAGGATCAAAGGAATCATGTGGGGAGCAGGAATACAGTCGGCCAGAAGGTCAGGATTCACCCCACATTTCAACCGCCAGAAGGAAATCCCTAATCTCCTTCCCCTTTATGGCCCACCCTCCTTTTCTCTCAACACTTTCATCCCCCCGGAACACTAGGTCAGGTTACAGGCAAGGATTCCAACCCAAGTCCCGCACAAGCAAAGATCCAGACATGCATGTTGTTTGCCTCCACAAGATCAGCTCCAGAGTCCAGTCGCTAGGAATCCAAGCCAACAAGGTTACACCACCAACCTAGTCTTCCGCTAGGTGCACAAATGAATACAAACATACGCAAGAGGGGACCACCACTCTTTGATTGCCACATTGCTTTAGATATTAGATTCTGCAGTGCCTTACCGGGTAGAACTGGCCAGATCGGCTTGGATTCAGCCGCCTAGCTCCACCGCCCATCCCAGATCCGCTTGTTCACCTAGTTGTTAGGCTAGGTCAAGGAACGTGCCGAGAGGCCGGCCCCCCACAACCCATCAAGCCTCTACAAGTCCGACGAAAAGGAATTCAGCTTCAGTTCGGCCAAAAGGAATTACACTTCGAACAAAGAATATGCTTTTCTCACTAAACTCCCATCAGGAATACACTTTTCTCACTCATGAGTTGCTATAAGCTCCCATATCCCATTAGAAAGCAAAGCACAATTAGAGCAGAGTGCCCCGAAAGGTGGAAGAGTTCACAACAGTTTCTATCATTAATGCAGGGAAAGCACCCAGGAACTCATGATCATGGGATTCATCTTATATTATTGGCCAATAAGCTTGGATCGAGGAATATCAGCCCCTCCTCACCCCCCTTCATTCCACTACCCTTCTCTCTCCAACCCACCCCAACCACAACCAAATCTGACAAGTCAGGGCACTCCAAAAAATAGGAATTACGCTGGGTCCCAATTAGGAAGGCGGCATTCCCCGGCGGTCTCCAGAATGGCAAGGAAAGCAGGGCTGCATTTCAGAATGGCAAGGATACAAGGATTACGGCGAGGAAAGCAGGGATGCATTTCCATAACCGCAACCAGCTTTTCAGCACCCCCACCTTTACACTCCCAACCAACCGCCCTGGACCCCTAAATCAAGGCGGGCCCTACTCTCGTCGGGGTGCCTACCCCCAATCCATTAGCTTATGGTCGCCACTCTTCTTCCCCACTCCACACTTACCCCTCACTATTACCAAAGTCCCAGATACAGAATCACAACAAAGACAGAGATACCACAGGAAACACGGAGGGAGATACCACAACCATTTTATCGACAGTCCAGATACGAGAGGCATGTTACGTATAGATAGAATTACATGTCATGCTAGCCCACTTACAGTTACACCTAACCCACCTACACTTACTACAATACTCTCTAGCTCCCAACAGACCTCACTTTACATTACCACTCATATTTTACACTCACCACCCATACTCAGGATTACCACTAAGCTTGTTGGATTGCCATCAGGATTAGGTTAGGCTTCTCAGGTCGGCAAGCAAGTCCAATCTCATCTCATCAGGTTGGCCGGATATAATCAGGAATCCAGCCGCACTAAATCAGTTTGCCAGGGTAGGCTATCAGGAAATAGGTCGGAAGGAATCGGCAACAAGCTTCGAAGCATCGAAGCCGGGCAATCACCTACATCATAGCGTAGGTGCCATCAATAGAAGGATTAGCCATTCAAGAGGAGCCGCAACCAGCCCATCCTAGTCCCACCCATCGCCACCTTTTACCCAGTCACCAGAAAGGAACTACACACGCTACCAAACCACATGTTACGTATAGATACCACACCCCATGATAGAGAGACAGATAGAGATAGAGATAGACAGATAGAGACAGAGAACAGATGGAGACAGAGAGACAGACAGATTGACAGATGGATACAACCCACCCCAACCCAACCACAGACGAGAACCCAACACTTCACCCGCACACCCAACAGCCACAATCTTACATTTACCATACCACCCACAAACACACCCACCTCTGTAACACCCACACCCTACTTCTATATATGCCTACACACTCCACCCACTCCACAACACCTACATTCTATACTATAGATACACCACACCTACATACCCTTATACTTACAGCGGAACAGCCAATATACCTTACCAGGGAGGGGGACGAATTCCACTCAGCCCACAGAAACCCCGCTTACTCTAGGAACATAGGGGCATCAGAGCTGAACAACCGAACAGCTCACCTTTTTTCTCATTGTTACGCACTTCTGTAATACCTGATTTCCCTCCTAAATTCCACTCTAATCCGCACACTCAGCCATAACTCGATAGGAAGGAAGGAGCCACTGCCTAAATAAATACTAAACTAGCAGCCGGGGCGCTGCTACCATACTGTATATTATGTCACAACTCAGTTAGCCAACCCAATCAGCCAATCCTCTACAATTTTTATGCCCTTTACCCTTTAATTCCAGTCCGCCCTTGGAATTCAAGTCCGCCCTTTCCCCTCCAAATCTAGTCGCCTCCACAGATCAGGATTTACACTTACATCCGCATCCACTCCTATCTTACCAATATAACCAACCTATTACCCACAACTCACTTAGATAGCCAAGGATTACCCACAATACCTACACACAGTTCGCCATAACCCCTTCTAGGTCAGCTATAATCAGGGAAGGAATAACACACTTACCCCCAAGCCAAACAATACACCCCACTTCACGCAAAAGATAGCCATCAGCCAAGGATAGCCAGCCCCAATCCCCAGGTCCCCGCAGCCCCTCCAGTTACAACAGAGGTGCCCTTACATTCTTCTTTACGGAGGACCGCACGAACCAAACCCTTAGACAGGTAGCAACCACCCCCTAGCCACTAATCTTTCTTCTCCTGCCTTCTTTCTGATGACCTCCTCTGGGCCCTTTCTTTGACATGCAGGAGCCGCCAACCCCCATTTTATGAACCTTGTCACCGGACTACTATTCTACACCGGACTACTATTCTACGGAAGCTTCTTTCTTAGCAAGGGCACCTACGCCCACTCCACTCCCTTACTCTAATCTCCCCCTTTTCCTTAGAATAAGCTCCCAACAAAGTGAAGTTACAAAAACACTAGTCACCATGCCAAAGAATAGCATGACAAGGAATCCCACGGGAAGCATGCCGAAATGCATTAGACAGATTGGGAAGGTCACGACAGCAAGACCTAGTCAAGGAATCCACTACGCTTCAGGCCCAGTAGCCCAATATCAATAGATAACGCTGCATTAGTACTAATGGCCTACATCACCGAGGATTCTCACTAATGGCCTTACACCAACATTTCCTTAGATTCGCTCTCATACAAAATAGAAATACAGTTAGCCCCAGCTAATTCATGATAGACAAGAATAAACAAAGACGATAACCTCCCAGGTTTCAGAAATAAAGGCTAGAAGGAAGACTTTATTCCCCAGGCAGCCAAGTTGCAGCAACCAATCAGCTACCCACATTTACATTACCCCAGGAACTCTCCAGTTGCCGCATTCTAGTGAGCCCCAACAAGGAACACTAGTCAACCAAAAGAACGGTCAACCCAAAGAACAATCAGTATAGAGAGAGCTCACCACCTTTCCCTCCAAACTTTTCTTCTAGACTCACTCTTTGGATTTCATTCCCATTAACTTGACCCTCACTTATTGAATGAAGTATTCTCTACAGTTACGCTTTACTCCACTACAGGAGGAGCTACTTGCCCAGCAACTTCCCCCATTTCTAAAAGCCCTAACCTCCAAGAATCAGCAAAGCCACCAGCTCTAAAAACCAACACCTAGCCGCAACAATAGGAACTCTTCCACTTACTCTCCTTCCAAACCCGACACCCACACCAACACCTACAAAAACCACAACCCAACCCATAACATCATATTCACCATTGCCCATACTACTATTATATTCTTACCATCGCCCTTACTACTATTATATTCTTCAATCTACTCTTCTTTCTTCTCATCTCTAGAACCAGCACTCTTGTTTTGAAATCTGCTCTTTCCTTTCTTCTCTAGAACCAACACTCCAGTCAAGGAAACGACCGATCACCGCCTCTCCACCTTAACCCTCTACCTCTAGATAACAACCGGCCTTCCCTAATCTATAGACACCAGCCCCATGCTCCGACCAAACTTTCTTTTCAGTGGAAGTCATGCCTATGCCCCCAGGTACAGTTATCGGTGCCCCCTACACACCCTATCCCTCAACCCCGCAATTGTTCCCAAATCAGCCCTTCTTCAGACTTCGTTTCTGCCCTTTTTGACCCTAGGAATTCAGGGTGGAAGACCAATCAGTGGAAGACCCATCAGCGCAAGACCCATTATTCTAATCCAGCTACGAGGAAAGATATTCCCCTAGAAAGAGCGGAAAGCGGACAGTCTCAGCAATTCCCAGGGGCCCACAATTAAGGATCTTTAGCCTTAACCGGGCCGCTCCAGGTCAGGGGCCAGCTATAATTAGGGGCAGAAGAGATAGGAAGGTGCCAACCATCATTTATCCATTGCCCCTACCAACTTACCAGCTCCCCCATCCCCGCTCCCCCCTTAACCCCTTTACTCTTTAACTCCTCTCTGCCACACCCACCGTTAGTCTTTATCCATCGCCCCTTCCCTAACCAGACAGTATCACCAGGAAACACACCCACTACCACCCAATAGACCCACCTTGCCCCCATCTTCAACACGCAAACAGCATACGAGGCTCTTTCCTACCTATACTCCCACGGCCCCCCAGGAACAAAGGAAAAGACAACTGGCAAGCAAACAACAGGAGGATCGCTTCTGTCCTGGGGTGGGTGGGGAGGAATAATGGTTGGCCCGGTCCATCTGCTTGATCGGGGGATCACTTCTATCTCGGGGTGGGTGGGGAGGAATAATGGTCGGTCCGGTCCCTCCGCTTGCTTGAGCGTCCGCCCCCTACCTATTATGCTTCTAACCTTTACGTTTGGCCCTATCGCTTTGACCGGGGGGGAGGGAGATGTTGTCGGTCGGTTGGGTCGGCGCTTTCTCAAAGACAAACAAGAGGATCACTTCTGGACCAACTATAGCCACCCACCCACCCTTATCTCCCACCCACCCCAGAAAAGGGCCTCCCACCCACCCCTGGAATAATGGTCGGGCCGGTCCATCCGCTTGCCCAACCCAACGGACGCTCTCTCTATACAGATACAGCCTAGTCTCCGAAGGAAAGGCACTTCTCCACCTATTCCATTCACTCCATCTCCTACTACCCCAAGGGTTCATCGGTAAACCCTCAGGGCCCACCCCACAACACTTCAATTCCACCATACCCCCACCCTACAACCCCTCAAGAACAAGAACCACCGGAGGGGACACAATAGTGCCACTTTACACCACTAGTCTTATACTCCCACACAAACCCCACCCATCCACCATAGCCATTCCATCTAGGCAGCTATACAATACAGAGGAACTCTCCAAGCATATTACCCAAAGAATAGAGAGACACACTCCAAGCATGTTACATAGAGAATAGATAGAATTGCCGCACAGCCCTATACCAATTTAGATAATTGCCACACTCCCAGCATGTTACGTATAGAATAGAGAGATGGAATTACACTTCAAGCCCCACTAGAGAGATGGAATTACAGTTCAAGCCCCAGCCCATCCACAAAAACCCTCCAACCAATAGCCCCTCAACACCCACCCACCTACTCACCTCCAGAGATACATCTAATCCAATCCACCCCCCACTACCACAATAGAGGAGCACCCCACTAGACAACACACAGATCAGATACACCTCCAACACCCAACCCATACCACAGATCAGACAGAGGCACAACCAACAACCCACACTTACAGATACACAGACACCCAACCCCACACCCACCTTCACCAACCTACCCAATACTTACTACTTAAATTAATAGGGTAGGTGGTTTGTATACGTAATATGTTGGAGGGTGAAATAATATGTTGGGGGCAACCGGCCAATCTAACTAGAGTTGCCTTTCTCGATTCTATACGTAACATGCCCCCCCAACTATACTAGCAGCCGAAGTGGGAGGCTATAGATTAGGCGATTCTAGATTCTATATGTAACATGCCCACCCCCCTCCAATTAGAGTTACTGTGAAAGCGACCCCCCTTTAGAATAGTAGGGCAGCCTATGAAGCCGTAGGGGCCGGATATAGTTCCGATGCAGGGTCATATGACTGGTTAAGTGACCACTACCGATAACTCTATATCCGGTGGTTCATTGGGAGGGGATTTGAATTGCCAGCCCCTACAAGGCTGGTAGTTCCCGGGGCCCCTACAATTATAGTTGCCCATGTTCCGTATAGAATCTTGACTGAAGTGTAGATTAGCGGGGTGCCCCCGGAATGGCGAATCAAATAATTGGTTCCCCGGAAGGGCCATCCTTACCTTTAGTCCTCTTTCTGGTTGGAAGGGGCGGAATTATTAAACAATCCAACTTAGTTTTGAATTGCCAGATTATATACGTAACATGCCTATAATGCGGCCCTCCCTTTTGCGAACAAGTTGAAGTATAGTTGGCTGAAGCCCTATCTTCCTCGTGGGAAAATTGAAGAGTGGGAAGGTGGCATATGGGGATGATAGAGAGTGCGAACGTGAAAAGAGATGGTCAATTTCCAAGACCTAGCCCCTCTCGATGTCAGACATCCAATCCCTAGACCCTACTGATGAATGACGTTTCTAATGGTCTTCGCTTATAGGCGGCTGCACATATAGATTCAGAGCCAACTTACCTTGTTAACCCCACAACATCCGAGTCAGAGAAAGTAGCTAGAGCATAGTGGGCTTCAAATATAGAGGTAGAAACCGGAGAGGAGGCAGAGCCTGCATATTCAATTATATAAGATTCGACATCTAGTTCTAGGGGCAGATACATATCCTCTAGATTGAGATCAAGCACTAGTTTAAGATCCTATTCCATAGCCACCAGTGGCAGAGCCTTAACTCCACCTAGAAAAGGAGAAGGTAGTTACAATGGATGAGTTCGCGAAGGAACAAGCTGCTATAGAGACAAAGGCTTCAGCACTAGCGCAATAGTATATCTTGTTTACCGAGTCTCAGAAGCACCCCGCAAGGTATCCCTTGAAGTTTGAGTACCAAAGCTCATTGATCCACCAGCTTCAGTATAAGCTATAGAGGCAGCACCTTCTCGTTCAAGGCGCAGATTCCAAGGGACTTGATCTTGAACTAGCCTATAGAATGGTAGGGGCCACCCTGCTTCGGGGACATAAACTAAAATTGGCTCTCGATCTCGCTCTATATATGTAATTGGTGGTTATAAGTCAACGAGTTCTGGGTCAACAGAGTAAACTGCTGTATGGATTAATCGATAGTTCCAAATCCATAGCTAGAAAGCGATTGATCTAGTTCTAGGGCCATAGCCCACAGCGTCCCTTCCAGTTACAAAGGCAAAGGCAGCTAGAGAGGTTGCAGTTCATTACCCAATGAAAGATCGAGATCTAGATGAATAGGTTCACCTCCTGCAAAGGCAAAGGCCGATGCAGAGGAAAAGGAAGGAGCAAAGGTGGGAGCAGCATAGGCATAGAACGCAAAGGAGGCAAGTGCATAGCTTACAGTTTTATAGCTTGTTCTAGGGATAAAGATAGCACTAACCAGAGCAGAGGCGGGTAGAGCACAGGTGGGGGTTTCATCTGTTGAAGAAGCACTGGAAGCATAGGCAGTTTAAGCGGCAAATAAAGTGATACGCTGGGCCTTTTGGCTTCGCTCCTTTCCTATAGAGCCTGAGGAAAGACTCTATCTATATTATCCCTCCCTATACAGCATGTTTCCAAGGCTTAAGGACCATACCCATATAGGTGTAGACCAATTGATTTAGTTATAGCACTAGTAGCAGGAGAGAAAGCATCTCGCCCAGCATATTTTCTAGTTTGATAGCCTGCAGCGCCCCCTTCGTTCGGTTCCTTATCCATGACCCATTGATCCATCAATAGAATAGGAATAGTACCCAGGAAATAGGCATAGTACAATTGGCTAATAGGTTGGATGGACGGGTGTGAGTTGATGATAAGCTAGTTAGGTAGGTTGGGTAGGTTCCTAAGCATTGGATGAGCGTGCGATTGGGAAGGGTCTAGGGCGTGGCTACAGGGTGTTCAATCGACTGGTTTCGCTCCTTTCGTTGCTGTATCCACTGCTGGTGATGGTACAAAGTCAGGGATGGATTCTGGGTGAGATAGTGACGAGGAAATGGGCACATTCACTGGTTCTAACTCTACCTCCGCTCTAGCGAGCTTTGCTGCTAGCTTTGCTATCTTTGTTGCTTTTCGCAATAAAGAGAGGGGCTGTCCTTGGTAATTCCTCAATTGGTGAGATTCAGATGGAATAGGAAGGGATGTTACAAGCTTTCAAATAGGCTTTATGGATCTACTGCATATGCTGACCGTGCTAGAGTTACCTCTACCCTTGCTTATGAAACGATTGGTACGAAGGCTGCCGCTTTTGCCCGGTCAAATGGTACATTCATAGGTTCTGGGTCAATCGGATCAACTAGTTGTAATTAAACCCCGCTTACTATCTTTCGAACGGGCACGGATGGCTATGGATCTGTATCTGCATCTGCTGGCATTGGATCTTACGGATATGGAACTGCATCCTGATTTGGGACTGGAAATGGATCTAGTTCAGGTGCTGATGGTAGCAGATCCCCTTAGTCACCCGTGGTGATGAAAACTGCTTTTCAAATATAAGGGGGGGCTTTGGGGGGGAGCTTGAGTAGGGTAGGGCTCTATTTTCTTTATCCCCACCCACCCCTCTTTTCTATTAGTACGATCAGCAGCCCCTTTAGCCCCCCAACTATGGGTGGGAGGGAATATAGATTTTTCGAGGGGTTGCTAGTATAGTTTTCTAAGGGCCCCCAGTTGCTAGTATAGTTTTCGCCAGGAGTTGCTGAACTGGGGCCCAGGTTGGGTGGGAGATATAGTTCCACCCACCCACCCCACTTTAGCCCCCCACCTTGCTGGGTTGGGTGGGCCCCTACTATTCTAAGACCCTACTATTCTATGGGCATCAGCTTGCTAGAGTACAGTCCACCCACTAAATGGCATTAGCTTGCTAGCCCTGGCAAATAGTACGGGGCCAGCATTATAGTTGGCTAGCAGGTGTACATGTGTGTGGGGATGGGTGGGCAGGCATAGTTGGGTGGGGGGCATAGTTGGGGAAGCAGGGTGGGTTTCATGCAATAGGTTTGGCCTCCTGGGTTGGGTGGGAAGATATAGTTTGGCTAATCCCCACTACTAATCTACTGACTACCTGAGGATGGGTGGGCCCTTTAGCCCCCCAGGGGGGAGGGAATAGTTGTTGGTGGGAGGAAGATAAAGGTAGGCCTCCCACCCACCCAACTAGCCATAGAATAGTAGGGGCCCCCCACCCAGAACTAAGGTCCCCACAAATTAATCTACCTCCCGCCCCCCCCTCGGGAGGGTACTATAATGGGAGCCAGGCCCCTCAAATTCTATGGTAGTCAGTAGATGCTATTTGTGGGACTATAGTTCCTATTAATGTACACCTTCTAGAATAAGGAAGCAGGTTGATAAATTAAGGATTCTAGTTGGCCCCCCCGATAGCGGTTCAGAATTTGGAGGTGCGAAAGTTGCCTACTCCAATTATATAGAGGGGGGGTGGGGGGCCCAATGAAGTTCCTGAAGAACGACTAAACTCTCTCCCACTGGAACAACAACTGGGATAGGTAGGGGTGGTTTGTGGGGTGGGAGGGAACATTTTCATTTCTTGACTCGATTTCTCCCAGCGAACCCACCCTATAAAGGCGATCGATAGAAGAGATTTCCCACTCAACCACTCAATGAGGTACAACCTAGCTCGAGAGGGCTGGACAGAGGGGAGCGCGGTGGAAGACTGACTTCAGATTGATAATTGACTCGACTTGCTTCCCTTCTCGGGTATGGCGGATTGCCTAACCGAATGTGGGGAGGGTTGGGAATTTTTGTCGTCCACCTACCCCAATAGCTTAGAGAAAGTTCCCCCACCTGGGTCAACATAGTTTGCTATTCCCCCACCACTATAGCCTCCCACCCACCCCGGATGGGCCCCCCCAGGAGGTAGATTAGTTGTAGCCTCATGGAGGAGTTAGCTTGTTAGAGTGGAGGAGCTGGTCTAGTCCCCCCACCAAGCTGGTATAGTCCCCCCACCTGGGTATAGTTCTAGTTCCCCCCAGGTATAGAGTGGATAAGTTAGTTGTATTATGTCTAGAATCAATCCGGCAGTACCGCCTTCTCGTGTTGAGACTCCAGTACTGCTTTCTGAGACTGAGGTAATCACCTCTCCCACCACCCCCTGCTGCTACGGTTAGTTTCCGTTCTATAATAGTACCATCACCATATTCTAGCCCTATGGCAACTTTAGCAACTATGATTCAGTAGGGTGGTTATTAATAAACCTGCTAAATAAGGAATCATAGTTCCCAGGAATTTGAGTTGTGGGTGCTTTAGCTATAAAGTTAGCCCCTTCAAATAGTAGGGGCCCGTAACCCACCCGGGAATCAACATAACCCCCCACCCCCCCTCTCTATAGTTATCTATCGGGCAGGCCCCGGCCCTGTAGGGCGGCAACAACTAATCTACCTATGCAGGGGTGGGTGGGAGGAAAGCGGAGGATCCAGAGAACTTTCCTCCCACCCAGAAAACAATAGTTTCAGCTATCTCCCTCCCACACGGTAAACTAGACGTGTGTGGGCCCCCCTGGGAGGTAGATTATTGTGGGGGGTATAGCGTCTGGCTCACATGACTGCCTATAGGTAGCTTATGGCCAACCCATGGTAATTGAGAATAAAACCCCCCAGGCACTTCGGCGTCCCACCCAACCCCGGTGGGGAGGGCCCCACAGAGGACGATCTCGGAATTGATCTTTAGTCTGGCTCACATGACTGCCTATAGGCAGCTTATGGCTGACCCAACTTAATTGGTTGAAGTGCGCCCCTTCTACCTATTGTTGGTAGGCCATATGTATTGATTCAGTTCAAGAGACATGGCCGCAGGGATAGCCACTAATTGTCAGGCTGGATTGAATCCCCGGTGGGAAGGTAGAGAAAGAGTGAGAACTAACGGGGCTCGATGGATGGCTGGATGAATATTCTAGTGCCCCACTGACTTGTCTCAGCCTAGCAGAAGGACCATCCTTTCTTTTCTTTGATTAGCTGGGGAAGGTTCAGCCAAACGAATTGAGAAATGGCTCAATGGTTCGATCTATTATTCCCCCCCACCCGGGTCACTTTTGGGGGTGGGTGGGAGGACTTAAAGTTGTCCGCGAGACAATGATGTTATTAGAGGGCTCAAGAAAGAGATCGGGTAGGGAGAGAAAGTTGTTGGGTCACTAACTACAATTCCCAACCCAACCCAGGTGGGAGGACTTAAAGTTGTGCACGAGACAATGATGTTATTAGAGGGCTCGACTTTCTCGATGGTGTCTTAGCAGAATTGAGTTGGGTCACTTTGCCAGTCATACGAGCAAGACAATGATGTTATTAGAGGGCGGATCGAACATGTACGGTCGACCATAGGGTTATTGAATTGAATTGAATAGGCCCGTCGTTTGAAAGAAAGTATTCCGTCCTATGATAAAGGGTGTCATACCGCGAAGGGGGCGGGCGAAAGTCTTCCCACCTGCTCTTCCCCTAAGGCAAATAGGGTAGGTAGGGGCCCCCCACCCGGCTGCTAATATAGTTATCCATGGGCCCTTGATCAAGAAGTTTCTCCAGTAGGCAGCACCCAAGCATCTGCATAACCAGTTCCAGGTCCAGCAAAAAAGTCTAGCCCTTTCCTTTCCTTTCCTTTCACAAGCACTAGTAGATTCAGTTGGTCATGTCATTGATCATGTTGATCCAGCACTAGTAGCATCTAAGGTGGGTGTTGAATCTATTGATCCTACACCACCTACACCAAAAGCATACATTCCAATACCACCAAAAGTAGACTCTGTTGATTCAGTTGGTGAAGCACCAGATCCACCAGCACCAGCAACAAAGGCATAGACAAGAGCAGAGATAGATGCAAAGATAGTAGCAGTATATAGAGATCCAAGGCTAGCAGCAGTATCTATTGAAGCAACACCTGGAGCAGTTCCATACCCAGAGCAATTCCAGGTCCAGATCCAATCGTTTCTAACCCAGCCGTTGAAACAGTAGTAAAGGCACTAGAAGCATGGGTGGGTAAGCTTGTTGATTACCTATAACCCTTTTGATCCATACCCATAGCCAGCATAGCTAGTTCTAGATGCACGAGCCATTAAAGGAGCACAAGTAGTTCAAGATGATGCAGGAGCAGCACCAGATTAAGAACCTATAGATCCAGGAGCATGGGCACTGCTTAGTAATAAGCTTCAGTGGCGAAGGCAGCAGTGGATGTCGGTGAAGCTGTAGATTCAGAAGATGTTGACTCAGTAGATCCATACACAGATACAGACCCAGTCCAAGTTTATGACCTAGACCCGGCAGCAAAGCCAGTACTAAGACAGAAAGCCAGCCCACAGCAGCTAGATACCACAGCCCACCGGGGTGGGTGGGAGGCCGGGTGGGAGGGTGAATGATAGTGGAGAAGTAAGGTGGGAGTAGGAGTGGGAGTATTACGTAGGTAGATCAGCTGGTTGCCCCTTAGGGGCCCCACAAATATATATTGTTCGACTCCCAATTGATCTTCAATAGGCACTCCATGCTTATATTTTTGAGTTGACTCCCTCGTTTGGTTTACACCGACCGGGGGGTAGTTCCATGCCGGGCTCCCTACTTGGCTATCGTTTGTCAGTAGGGCCTCAGTGCTATACTCATACTTCTGGTCATATTTGAAATTTGCTCAATAAAAGAAATAGGAACCGTCTGATAGTGCATCCCATGTCGATACATCATAGATCTATATACGAACCCTCCCCTAGAAAGTATTTGTTCAGGGCTCACCCCGAAGCATAGAATTAGACCACCCACCCTAGAATTCCCCCCCCACCCTACAGACCCGGCATGTCCTCCCACCCACCCCTGCAGGGGCATCAGCCTGCTAAAATAAGCAATATAACCCCTTACCCCCTGGTTTGACAGTTGTAGGGCAATGGCATCTACTGGCAACAAGAAATCAATTGAGGCCGTACATCTAAGAAATGCTAAACAAGGTGGGGGCCCCATATGACATACTAGATATGAGGCCGCATAGAGGCCGCACATCCGAGAAACGCCGCACATCCTAGCTGATCCACCTGTTGTGTCTTTGGGCCAGATTCTATACGCCTATGGGGCAATCGAACTACAATTCCCACCCAGCAATAATATACCTCCTAGGGGGGCCGGCTTGTTTCCCACTAACTATATCCAAGGGAAAGCCTAAAACCCTCGGATATAGTTCTCAAGTTCGGGGTTGGGTGGGACCCCCCACTATAGCCACCCACCCACCTCGGCCCGGGGGGCATAGTTGGGTGGGTGAGAAGATGCTATAGCAGGCATGTTACGTATATAATCTGGCTAATGCCCATAGAATTGTAGGTCCTTCGGTAGTCCAGTAACGAGTTGACAACTGGGGGATGGAGCCTAGTTAGTTAGGTCGTTCAATCGGAAGGCCCACCCCACCCCACCGGAAGGCAAGCTGGAGATGCGGTGAAGGATGGCTAGAAAGAAAGAAAGCTCCATCGGCTATTTGATCTTAGCCTGGAAAGAGAAGCTCAAATTCCCACCCGAGGGTTTACCTAGAACCCTCGGAGAAACTAGAATGAATTGCCAGCCAAACTAGACAACATAACTATAGGTAGGAAGGCTCCACCTGACTTCCTTCCGGAAATAAAGCTACTTCCTTCTGGATAGCTTGCCTCCCCGACCGAAGAAAGTTCTCCTTGCTGAGGGGGTGGGTGGGAGGATATAGTTGAGGACCAGCAGCTATTATTTCTTCCTCCTCGTGAAGGCCCGCCACTTCCGACTAGCTATTATTTCTTCTTAATGGGGGATGGAGCACCACCGGTTGCTGATTAGTAATTAGTTCCTGTATTAGCACCGGTTGAACTCCCTGTATTAGCTGCTTGTTTCTGCCCCATTGGGGAGTTGCTTATAGAACTCTCGAGCTTGCCTTCCTTTCTCACCATTGAGGCAAGAAGGATAGGCCAATCCAAAGAGAGGGTGCCACCCTATTACACCCTCGGTTAGGAGGTGGATAGCTCGACCTATCCGAGAAGAAATATATCTACTTGATTTCTCCTTGCCCTCACCCCCAGGAAGGAAAGACCCTCGGTGGCTGCTCCATCCTCCCCATTACAATATTATCATTTCCCATCTCCGGCTACATGGATTGATGGATAGTGAGATCCCTAGGGAGTTCTTGTCTTCATCCTTCCTCCATGCTCCCTGCTGGAATGAGTTTTTAGTTGCCTGGAGGTTCAGGATGGCAGGCTCCAAAGCTGGATAGAAACGACACTTGCCTGGGGCTGGCCGGTAGTTAGCCCGAGATAGATAGGATTGAACTTCCTTTTGGAATTGGCCCCAGTTTGTTCCTTCATGCAATAGTTGGGTGTTACCATCATGAAAGCATGCTCGAAAATGAAAGCATGGCCTACCGAGGGTGAAGGACTAGCCCCTGGTTTGCTATCTTTGCTGGTCCGGGTGGGGTCATTGGTTAAGCTAGTTCAGAAGCTAGCTCCTTCCATTATCCGTCCAGGAGTTACTTCCTTCTCGTTGCCAGAAGGTGTTACTGAGGTTAGCTCTATCTTGCTTGCCCAGGGGTGGGTGGGAGGAAATAGTTTGGTTAGCCTAACTTGAACTCCCGAGCCCAACAAATAGATATTCCCACCCAGGCATCGGATGCCTATATCGGTCCATCCTGGGGGTAACAACCAATGAGCAGTTTGACTAGTTGAGGTTGATGAGACAGGTATTCTAGTTTATCCTTCACTTCGGACTAGTTGAGGCACCAGTCAACGGCCCCACCTTTCCACCCACCTGAATTCTAGGCTTTGGCTATCTGGATGGTCCAGCTTGAGAACTATCCCTCGAGCTAGCTAGCTAACTGACAACTGGTTCGATAACCGCTTGTTCAATTTGTTCATCCGACCCTTCCTTCCTTTTCGGTAATAGTGGGGCTATAGACAACTATAATGGAGGGCCCCAATTCAACGAGGAGTTCTAGGGGAGGGAGGGAATTATAGTGGCATCTGATCATTCTATCCTAGGGAGATCAAGGAGGTAGGGAGACTAAAGCTGGATGTTTGGCCCATGCTTTTAACCAGACCATCCTATCCAGAAGGCCATCCTTCTATCCGCCTTCACCCGATCCAAAGTTTCTATCTGGTTACCTCTATCCTGATCCCTTGAACTACCTGCTCTCCATCCTGCCATCCTTTTCACCCCCTGTAAAGGGTGGTTGCGTCTTAGCTCCGCCTTCCCTTCCCTTCAACTCTCTTCCCTCTCCACCCTCACCCTCTAGTCGGGAATGTGCCGTTGCTAATCCACCCACGGTCGGTAGAAAGAAAGTGCTCCTTGCCTCTAGCTCGAGCATGCTTTCATTCATTGCCTCCCACCCATGAGCATCCGACTGATCCTGGCCCATCCATTTTATTTTCTTCCGATGGTCCAATTATCGTGGAGGATATAGAAGTCCTTCCTGTTGATTGAACCTCTGATTGAACCAGAATAGAGTTGAGTTGTCTACTCCCTCCCTAACGGCATCTAGCTCCTCTGGCTATGGAAAGGGGCCCATAGAATTCTAAAGCTACTTCCGGTAGTCCTTCGAGAAATAGACCTTCCGGAAATAAAGCTACTGTAGGGAGCAATAGACCTTCCAACAAGAAAGTGAGGGCCATCCAGTTATTCTCCTTGCCCTCACCCTGCTGCAGTATCAACTTAGTTAGGTCAACTACCCTAACCATTGGCTAAGCCTCCTCCCGGCTATAGAAATAGAACTAGTCCTTCCACACAGCAGCAACGTCGAATTCGAATTCTGATTAGGGGGTGCAGGCGGGCAAACTAGTTTTTCTCGTTAGGGTAGGGTCCCCTCCTTCATGAGGGTAGGGGTATACTAATCCATGCTGGCCATCCTCATTTTCAACTACTAGTTATCCATCGGATCGGAGCCGAAAAATCCAATGCTGTGGAACTCCAGCCAACAATGAGAAAATCAATAGGGAGGTGAGGGAGGTAATATCACCAACACCCTTCCTTCATTCAAACCAACACCCTTCCTTCATTGAATTCTCCGATACTGAGGTTAGCTTTGACTCTGATACTGAGGTTAGCAGTTGGTTGAGGAAGTAGATGGTTGAGGCTCTATTCCTACTTTCGATACTGAGTGAGGTTAGCTCTATCTTGCTTGCCCTCACCGGGGAGCTATCCATCCCTCACCCATGGTAGGAGCCAAACATCCAGGTATAAAGGATGGTCCTTTCTCTGCTTGCCTCTCACATTTGTTATTCTCCTTGCCTGGGGGTGAAGCCTATCTAACCTCCTATCGGGATTGATCTCTTGAACTCCCAACGACTAATAGCTTGTTTGCACCGGCCAAGCGTTAATTCTCCATCCTAAACTTCTATTTTGTGGAGCTGGCCACAACAATAACCGGAGGTGGGGATGGAGCCTAACCACTTCTGAATAACAGCGGCAACCAGCTGGGAGGTTTCTTCAATTAAGAGATCCACCATGAGATCGATCGTTGACATCAAAAGTAGATCTTGAGATTGATTTTGGCTGCCATGTTGTTAGGCGAGATGTTCGGTACCAACATCTATATCTGCCAGTATCTTTATCAATTCCATGACAATAATAGCCATGATGAATGCAGAGGGGGGCATCTCTGCAGACACACACTGGTTCCATCAATCTACTGGGCTTCATCTATGAATTGGTCATTGGGCTCCATGCTCCTCTTCATGTGCAAGTCATATCACATATGGAAGGGGTGGGTAGGAGACTAAAGTGTATAGATTTTTGTACACTTTCGTATAGATTTGTGGACTTCGTGTACAGATTTGTGTACAAAAGTGTACATCTATTCTTTAGGCCCCCGTGGACTTCGTGTATAGATTCTTGTACCTCCATGTACAGATATTTGTACAAAAGTGTACACAACACTGAAGTACTGATTAGCAGCACCTTCGTGCTTCTCAGCAGCACCTTCGTGCTGATATGCAGGGGGTGGGGGGCATGTTACGTATAGAATCTGGCGTACTGGTTTTCTGGACAATAGTTCCAGAGTTAGAATAGCAGCTCCCACGATTGAAAGCGCATCCCGAGATTCAATACGTAACATGCCAGGGTGGGTGGGAGGCTTAAGGGGGGAGGGCCGTTAGAGTTCTTTTCTTTGTCACGCCTACACCTAATGGCTTAAGCCGCTGTTCCCATTTACTCGCAGACCCATTATGCAAAAGGTACGCCATTCAGCACTACACTGACCCCTCGCCCGCCCACCGGGGACCTGGGGGGACCCTTTCCACGGGCCCCTACCCAACTATTATAAAGGAAAGGGCCCTATACTCTATAGCGGGGGTGGGGGGGGCCCCAACTTTCTATAGTTGGGACTGACTATCATTAGCCATGAAAGTGATGCTATGCCACGACTGACTGATTGTTTACGCGCATCAGATTCCAGGTCTGTTGCACTCCCTTTCCTAGGGTTCTTTTAACCTTTCCCTCACGGTACTTGTATGCTATCGGTCATTAAGGAATACTTGGGCTTAGAGGGTGGTCCCCCTGATTCAAACACTCCGTGTTTTACTCAAAGCCGGCTGTAATCTCTGTTCAGATTACAAATTTCCCTCGGAAGAATCAAACCCAGCTAGAGGTAGGTAGAGAGGGGCCCCAACCCCCAGGGCGGTAGGGCCCTCGGGGACCCGGGGCGCCCTATCCTTCCTATCTAGTATTATTTTGAATGGAAAAAAGTATTTAAAAGATTCTGTATTAAATTCATAAAAACATTGAATAAGTATTATTTTGAATGGAAAAAAGTATTTAAAAGATTCTGTATTGAATTCATAAAAACATTGAATAAGTATTATTTTCAATTGACAAAAGCATTCCATAAATACTATTTGGAATTCTTGGTATTGGATGTTGAATTACGAAAAATATTGGATTTGGAATCACATTTGGAATTACAAAAAGTATTAAAAAAATTCTATTTAATCAAAAGATTTTTGATAAGTCGCAATTTAAAAGATCCAATTGGAACTTGGATAGAATTGAATAATGTAACGCAAGATGCAATTAATCGGCATTCATCAAGTTGGAGAAAATGTTAGAAAAACTGGTTGAATATAGTTATTCTTAAAAATCCTCCAGATAATTGGAATTTTGAAGTGTCCATTCAGATCGAATACTTAAAAAAAAGATTAAAACATCTTCGCATTCGCAAAAAAAACAAATTAAAAAAAAGAGTGTTCAATCCAATTGAATTATCAACTACTCAACATTCGGGTTGGCTTGGAAACCCCAATAAAATTTTTGAGAATAAAATTTATAATATTATCTTGGATGAGATTAATGGCAATGAAATCAAATCTAAATCAATTCCTAATCTTTCACAAAGATTGAAATCCTTGATCAATGAAAAAACAATAGCACCATTAGGTTTGAATGAGAAACCGATAAGTCAATAAATTATTGACTTATTCGATAATGGAAAGAATTACATGGAATTGTTTAATAATGCTAGTCTTTCAGCAATATTCAATGATCGAGACAATTGGTTGAGTCCGTTAAAACTATCTAATCAAAATTCATTGAGAGCTTCTTCTTGCAAAGTAAATACATTTGAATTTTTAGATTATTTACACCATCCTCGTTTAAATTATAAAAAAAGATTAGTTCCTTACATGGAAAGGATTCATATCAAAAATAAGAATGTTACATATGGACAATTATTCAATTTAGCTCCCATTCATAACAATCTGTTTTCTTTGTCTATTGGTGAAATAAGAGCTGTGTACTTAGAGAAAGAAACTATCTCACTCATAAAGTCACAAGTCAATATATTATTGGATAAATATTTACGTGACCAAGCGTTAATCCAGGAGTTGCATAAATCGTCTAATTTACTTAATCAATTGAATTCATTTATTCATGGTAAAATAGATATTTTATCGGTTGACCGGCGATTACTAGTCACTGCATCGAGTGGGTCCAACTAGTTGGTATGACTGGTTGGCCAGATAATATATAGGGCTCGTTGGTATGACTAGTTGGGGTTCAGCAGATAGATATATAGGGCTTATATGATGTGATACGACCATCCGAGCTAGTTGCTCCTCGTCACTTTGCTCCTCGCTCCATCTAGTCACTCCATCTAGTCGCTCCCTCTAGTGGGTGGAGTTAGTCGCTCCAACTATATCGTGGGTCGAGCTAGTCACTCCATCTAGTGGGTGCATCTAGTTGGTGGAGCTGGTCAGTCAAGCTAGTGACTCGAGCATTAGGGGATGCCTATATATCTATGGGGGGTGGGCTATTCTTTCTCCTTGTTTCAAAGTATGGGCCCCTTTCCTATTCTTGCCCTTTCGATCAAAGCTAGGGCCCCCGTCACTTTTCACCCACCCGGGTGGGGGGTATAGGCCCCCCGCTGGGGCCCCTACATGAAAGCTGGGGCCCCTACTTACCTAACCACCTACCTAAAATGAAAATAGTGGGGATTCATGCCTATCCGGCAGGGTGAGATCTTCCGTTAGTTCTGTAAGGAGGGCGAATCAAAGATTTCATCACCTCAAATGGGAATTTTTGGGCAGGTTATTCGATATCTGGGCCCCCTCATGCCTTTCATATTATTGTCCAGGTCACCCATTAAATCATCCGTCGGCCATTTATTGCCAGTCAAGATTTGTCATTGTTGCTCGGTCAGCAGCCCCCTTCTTATCTATTATTGCAAAGGAAGCAGCATCTGCTCTAGTTCTAGAGGTGGAGGTAGAAGGTCCCATGTGGTTGGATGATTCACCAGAATAGAGTATAAGAGGAGGGTGGCCTCCTACCCCTCCGGGTAGGGGTGGCACTCTGCCCTCCTAAAGCCCCAGCCCCCCCCAATTACAGTTGTTGTAGTGGGCATGTGGAGTATAGAATCAGGGTAGGGGGGAGGGCTTGAACATTCCACTGTTCTATACGTAACATTCCAAACAAACTTTCTAGCCGCAAAACGGCAACAACTATAGAAAGTCGGTGGGGGCATGTTATGTATAGAATCTGGAGTATAGAACCAACTCTATTTAGTTCGAGAGTGGACTATAGTGAATTATAAGTGGGGAGAGGGGTGGGGGGGGAATTATAGAGCCCTATCCCGTAGGTTCAGTCAGTTCAATGCCTACTGTATTGAAATGCATCGGATGGATGCCCGGGCATTAGGAGGGAAGGATGCTTCCAAAGGTGAAAGGCCATGGGGAGATACCGTCCATCATCCATGGCTCTCTGATCAGGAAACTGTGTCTCACTCCCTACCTCTATAGTGGGGGGTGGGGGCAAAGCGACTTAGCGAACTGAAACATCTAAGTAGCTAGAGGAAAGGAAATCAACCGAGACCCCATTAGTAGCGGCGAGCGAAAGCGGTTTGGGCAAATATCCATCAGCAGAGCCCTACCCCCCAACAATCAATAGGGCGCCATACCTACCCCCCACCCCCACTATAGAGGTAGGGAGCTAAACTATAGCCCCCCCACGGCCCCCTTATATATATTGTTGGTAGAGGTAGGGGCTCTTCTTCTCTGTGCAATTCATTCACCAGGTGGATGATGGAAGAACCAGGGGGAACTGTGAAAAAGGTTGGAAGATTTGGCCAAAGAAGGTGATAGCCCTGTAGATTGGTTCCCCACCCCTACTCTAGATAGGAAGGATAGGGCACCTCGGGCCCCTGGGGGCCCTACCGCCCTGGGGGTTGGGGCCCCTCTCTACCTACCTCTAGCCGGGTTCAATTCTTCCCAGGGAAATCCATAATCTGAATGGAGATTACGGCCGGCTTTGAGTAAAACGCGGAGTGTTTGAATCAGGGGGACCACCCTCTAAGCCCAAGTATTCCTCAATGATCGATAGCGTACAAGTACCGTGAGGGAAAGGTGAAAAGAACCCTAGGAAAGGGAGTACAACAGACCTAGAATCTGATGCGTGTAAACAATCAGTCGATCACGGCATAGCATCACTTTCACAGCTAATGATAGTCAGTCCCAACTATAGAAAGTTGGGGGCCCCCCCACCCTCGCTATAGAGGATAGGGCCCTTTCCTTTATAATAGTTGGGTAGGGGCCCATGGAAAGGGTCCCCCCGGGTCCCCGGTGTGCGGGCGGGGGGCAGTGTAGCACTGAACGGCGTACCTTTTGCATAATGGGTCAGCAAGTAAATGGGAACAGCGGCTTAAGCCATTAAGTGTAGGCACGACAAAGAAAAGAACTCTAATTGGAAAGGGGGGGCCCAACCTGGGCCGGTAGAATCTCCCAGTTATTCCTATTTGACCTGAAACCAATCAATCTAGCCATGAGCAGGTTGAAGAGAGCTCCAACAGGCCTTGGAGGACTGAACCCACGTATGTGGCAAAATACGGGGATGACTTGTGGCTAGGGGTGAAAGGCCAACCAAGATTAGATATAGCTAGTTTTTCACGAAATCCATTTTAGTGGAGCGTGCATGCTTATGGCCCGAGGTAGAGCACTCAATGTGCTAGGGTGGCCCAAAGCTTGACCAACCCCAAGGAAACTCTGAGTATAGGCCATTTCAGTAAGCAGACAGACTTTGGGTGCTAAGATCCAGAGTCGAGAGGGAAACAGCCCAGATCGTACATTAAGGTCCCTAAGCAGTCACTTAGTGGAGAAGGAAGTAATCGAGCGATGACAACCAGGAGGTGGGCTTGGAAGCAGCCATCCTTCGAAGAAATTGTAATAGCTCACTGGTCTAACTCCATAGAATCGAAAATGTATCAGGGCTCAAGTGATTCATCGAAGTGACGAGATCCGTTCCCATCCAGGTCAGTAGCGGGACGTTCTGTGAATCAGAGAAGGGGCAACAACGTAGTTCACTGGTGCTCACTATGCTTGCGCTCCTAGAGATATCAGAAGTGAGAATGCTGACATGAGTAATGAGAATCATGTGAAAAACAGGATCGCCTACCAGTTCCAGGGTTTCTGCATTCAGTCAATCTACGCAGAGTGAATTGGTCCCTAAGGAACCCCCAAAAGGGCTGTTTGCCGATGGGTACACGAAAGTGACAAAGTTGCACCGACTACTGAACCATGGCCTGCACTCCACTATCTAGATCTCTGCCCCATGATCACTATAGCCCCCCTAAGTGATAGTAGGGCTCTAGTGATCATGGGCCACTATCAGTACACCTATGGTACAGTACGAATCTTGAACTGACGTTATAGATAGTAGGGCCGGCGGTCCTATCCAACCAACTAAGCACTATAGTTGGCAAACGACATAGCCCAACAAATTACCTATGCGGGTGGGTGGGAAACAATAGTTCTAGGTGGGAGGAGAATAAAGTTGGTGGGTGGGTGGGTGCCTATTTAACCCCACATTCCCCGGCCCCTTAAATAGATTATTGTGGAAGGGCCGCAGGGATAGGAAGGGCTGCCCACCTACAAATAGAATTGTTAGGCCAATTTATATGGCGTTTGGCCACCCCGGAATAGAATGCCCATTGGCTGGGGTGGCCCCCCCATAGATTAGTTAACTCTCAATTTGGGCCCGGCAATATATATTTGTTGGGCCCCCTTCTACGGCATATAGTTATATATATTCTGCCGGCTGCGGCCCCCTCCAACTATTGCCTCCCACCCACCCCTGATTAGTCGTTGGCGTTGGAAGTATATTATTGTTTTTGGGATTCTCTCGCGTGGCCTGAGATCTGCCCTATCCTCTATAGTGGATGCCTACCCCCAACCCCTACCCGGCTACCACTATAGTAGCGGTAGGGGGTAGGGCCCCCCTTAAGGGGGCCTACCCCCAGGTATAGATAGGGGGCCCCACCGCTACTATAGCTGACCAGCATCTACAGTGGGGTAGGCTATCGGTCATTGAGGAATACTTGGGCTTAGAGGGTGGTCCCCCTGATTCAAACACTCCGCATTTTACTCAAAGCCGGCCGTAATCTCCGTTCAGATTACAAATTTCCCTAGGAAGAATCGAACCCGGCTAGAGGTAGGTAGAGAGGGGCCCCAACCCCCCGGGCGGTAGGGCCCCCGGGGGCCCGGGGTGCCCTATCCTTCCTATCTAGAGTAGGGGTGGGGAACCAATCTATAGGGCTATCACCTTCTTTGGCCAGATCTTCCAACCTTTTCACAGTTCCCCCCGGTTCTTCCATCATCCACCTGGTGAATGAATTGCACAGAGAAGAAGAGCCCCTACCTCTACCAACAATATATATAAGGGGGCCGTGGGGGGCTATAGTTTAGCTCCCTACCTCTATAGTGGGGGTGGGGGGTAGGTATGGTGCCCTATTGATTGTTGGGGGGTAGGGCTCCGCTGATGGATATTTGCCCAATCCGCTTTCGCTCGCCGCTACTAACGGGGTCTCGATTGATTTCCTTTCCTCTAGCTACTTAGATGTTTCAGTTTGCTAAGTCACTTCTCCCCCACCCCCCACTATAGAGGTAGGGAGTGGGACACAGTTTCCCAATCAGAGATCCATGGATCACGGATGGTATCTCCCCATGGCCTTTTGCCTTTAGAAGCGTCCTTCCCTCCCAATGCCCGGGCATCCATCCGATGCATTCCGATACAGTAGGCATTGAACCGACTGAACCATATGTTCACCAGGACATTCCACAACTAGATACAGTTGATGCTAACTTCAAAGGAAAGGAATGAAGACAACACATGCAAGTTGATATGCACTCCAAGGGATGCAGCAAATAAAAGCATGTATCAAGAATTCATACACTGATTACTCAAGATTTACGATGGATTGTAATCAAAACAGTCTTCTCATTCATTAAGTATGCAAGAACATATATGTATATAACAACTTTGAAATAAGCCCTCAATATTTTAGCAAACAGATTTCAATTAAGTTTCTAATGTTCAAAATAAGGCATCCCTGCACCTTTTATAAAACAAGCTAAGGGAGCGGTTACACATGATCTACGATCAAGATTTATTTATTAAGATCTACGGTGGATATTAATCCTTGACTTAGTCAACATTCCATGTGGCACAGGTTGCCAGCTAGCAACCATCTGAATTACTTATTTTCTCTAAATGCCATATGCTTATGCCCTCTTTGGTATTGCATCTTCATCCACTCTTCATTTTTCAGGTTCTTCATCCTCACCATCAAGTGCATCTGGATCATCACTTCTCATATCTTCATCATCTTGATGAACCTTGCTTTGTATATGGGCCTGCATGAATATCCTGACATTTTCATATGCTCCCACCACTGGCTAAACATCTCCACCATCCTAAGTTTTTGCCTTGAAAATGGCGTGCTTGTGAGCCTGATATTTGTCTCAAAGAGTCTCCAATTTGCTCCTCATGTTGCCTGATGTTTCATTATAATTCTCCACCCTGACTTTGATTGTCATGATCTTGTCTATGGCTTCTTCCGTTAGGTGGTTAAGAGGGTCATCAGCTATCAGCTGGAAGTTATCATGAAGAGCCTTTACTACAAAATCTGCATCTTGATTATCAATATTTCCTTCTACCTTCCCCTCTAGGGCCTCCAGGATCTCCACTTCAAATGACATCATGTCATGTAGCTTCATGCTAATGTCTCTTAACTTGTTGTTGCATCTTTTTAATACATCATTTTCAAATCTGATATCTTTATACCAGATATCCACCAATATGGTGGTATTATTATCGAGCACTTATTTGTTTATTAGAACCTGAGGATTAATCCTCTTTATTTCATCCAAAGCACTCAAGGCTTTCTCTAATTGGAATGACCTTCTTCCGGCTTCCATTTGCAACTTATCAACCTTCCTTCTGGAGATACTTAGAGAATTCCACCTCTGTAAAAAGGCTTTCAATACTTCTTCTGCTCCATTGAGTGTGGATAACATCCACTTCCTCATTATTACAGATTCGTGCTTCATAAGGTTCA
Source organism: Cunninghamia lanceolata (assembly GCA_027924645.1). Lineage (NCBI taxonomy): Eukaryota > Viridiplantae > Streptophyta > Pinopsida > Cupressales > Cupressaceae > Cunninghamia > Cunninghamia lanceolata. The sequence goes on along the minus strand of BSBN01000012.1, from coordinate 6,133,594 downwards.
GCTTATTGACCTCTTCCTGAGAAATTGCAGTCAATGGGACTGCCTCTAAATTTGAAGTATCATCAGGGTTATTTAACCCTTTTATGTAGGCATGCAGCTGAGTAATGTGCTCCTTAGGCTGCATATTTTTCTTTTTTCCTTCTTTACCCTTTGGGTTAAAGAATCAATTATATATTTTCCCTCTTGACCTTCCTAGTCTTCATTGGCAAACTCTAAATCAACAGTAGTGATCTGGAATTCCTCCAGGGTGATTTTACCTTTCTCCTTTTCAACCATGGGAAGTGCTATCTGAGCGGTCCTCCTACCTATAGCAGGATCTCTTCTTATGGCCGAGGTTAACCTGGCCTTCCTCTTTGGCTTCATGATGGTCTCTGAAAATATGGTTGACACATCAATCTCTTGAATCTCTAAACCTGACTCAGCATCTATTTCTTTCTCAAGCCATGGAGGAACTTGGTCTCCAGATCCTGGGCGTCCACCATCATCATGTTGATCACCTTGATCTCCAATAACTACATCTATTTTTGATGGGGATGGTGACTTCCTTATTTTTTCCTCATGATTCTCTTCATGAGGGTGATCCTGGGGTACTTCCTCCTATTGAAGAATTTCTTGTGGTGGAGGATCTTGTGATGCATCCACATGACGATCTTGTAACTGGTCCTGTACTTCATCATTTTTTATTTCATCCCCTTTGGGAATTTCCTCATTATGAGGCACATTTGCATCCTTAAATGTCATTATATCTACCTTAGGTGCTTCTACCGGATTTTGGATCACATTTTGATCCGCACCTATAGTATCTATTTCTTGAGTCCTTAGGTCATCTTGACCTGATGTATCCTTTTCACCAAAGGTTTCTTGAGTTCTGGGTACTTCTTCACTTAATATAACCTTTTCATTACTACCTTTTTCTTGAACTTCAACTATTTTGGGTTCATTAGATATATCTTGTTGTTGTTGACCCATATCTGCAAGGTGTCCTTCTGTTTCTGTCAACTTAATCTCCTCAACATTTCCTATTCTCTCAGGTATAACCACTAGATTTTTAGGATGCGCTACATCCTCCCTATATGTTAAATCTATCACTTCAGAGCTAGCCACCTGGTCCCCTTGTTTATCAAGCCCTATTTGTTGTGTAATCCTTTCTGGGTTGTTCTCCTTTTAATATTCCACTTTCTTCAGTTCTTCTAACATAGCCGCCTGTACCGAGGGAGTTCCTTGTGGGGTTATGTGGGTGTTAGTAGCAAGGGTTTCCATTTGTTGAGAGGTAACATCCTTTACTACCTCATCATCAGATAAGTCAACTGTCTCCTCCAGTGAGACAAGATTACTTTGAATTGGCCTAGAGGCTTCTTTCATTTGTTCTTCAGCTTGTTCAGTCTTAACCTAAACAATGGTAGGAAGTGACACATTGTGTTGCAATTCCTTTTTGAATACTTATCCACCAGCTCCCCTCAATACTATGGGGTCATGTTTTATTTCACTTCTCATTGAGATTCTTAGTTTATTAGGTGTGGATGCCATCACCTGAGGTGCTTTTCTTTTTCTTATGAGGGGCATAAGGTCCTCCTCTTTAGGCTTTTCATCAAGAAGAACATCTTTTTCCTTTTTCTTTTGTGATGCTTGACCTTCTTCATATGTTTCAATAGTTTCAACAGCTGGCGTCTGGGTCTTTTTAGCCTTTTGTGTATCTATAGGAGGCTATGCTGATGAGGCTGATGCCTATCCTAATGTGGATGCATCCTCATCTGTTATAATCACTCTTTCAACTATTACCCCTTTAAGTTCAGTATCAGTTTTCTTACCTCTAGGGGGTCTCTTGCTTTGTTCTTGAGGCATTTCCTCTTTTCAATTAGAAAGTCATCATATTCATTGTTAGGAAGCTCCTGCCTCTTCTTCTTATTGTCAACTATAAGGGCTACACCCTTCTTCTTCAAGGCATTTATTTGTTCATCTACCCAAGACTGGGTTAGCTGTAGCATCCTGCATGTAAATTGATCTAATGAAATATCCTGATGCTATGTAAGATCAGGAGCTAAGATTGTGTCATTGTATATCTTCTTTTCCTCACATTCATTAGCCATTATTTTGCCATCATCCCTCTTTAACTGAGTAGGCACTAGAATACAATCAAAAGTTCTGATCTAGTTGAGAGTCAGCCTTTGGTATTTTCTTCTTCTAGCCTCAGCTTCATCCTCACAATCTGTCCAAAAATCCTCTAAGTGTTTCTGATGGATGGGCTTCCCCATGATTTTCTGAATCCTCCCATAAGGGTCATATGATCTTACCAAGGGAAATGGCTGTAACTTCATCATGTCTAGTCTAGCTATGGCCCTCTTAATGTTATTAGAATCCTAGCATATATACCAACCCATTGTTATTGGAAACAATACTGGTGGAATCCTATTATTTGCTTTGTAAGCAACCAGTATTGTGGCTATATGTCTCATGAACTCCATCAAAACAACTGCATCTATGGGATATCTTGGGAGCATTAGGGGTTGTCCTACAAAGCCCTCTATTCTAATATAAGAGAATGTGGTATATTGTATAAACCAGGCACCATGCCTGTATATGACTTCTTGAGCTTCCATGCTCAGTCTTTTAGTCCTATCTTCTTCCATTGTCTTGACCAGATGCATAGAAAATGTATCATTCACTAATTTGTAATCTGGAAGATAATTTTTCCTTTGTAGCTGAGGATAATGATCCCAAATGTGGGCATCATTTGTAGTGCCACCAATCTTTCCTTCTGTTGCAAGTGCACTAAATGTACCTTTGTATGCACATGAGTATACCACATATGAAGTCATATGAAATGAACATTCTAGGCCTCCTAGGTTCATGAGCTGCTCATTTAGGGCATCACTTATCATTTTGGCCCATAATGGCTTGTTGTTTGTATATAGACACATCAGGATAACCCCATACATCCAATCTTTGAAACTTACAGCATCAGGCTGGCCTATCACTCTACTAAGTAGGGCTATCATATATTGGTATTCATCATCAAAGTTGAACTTGTACATATGCACTGGTAGTTTGGCAGCTGCAGTATAAGGACTATTCTTTGCCCTCCATTGATACATTCTCTTCCTAGTAGCTTTCTTGTTGTTTATATATTTTGTTTCCAATTTCTTCAAATCCATACTGACAACCTTCTTTCCCAATGGTAAATTAAAAGTGGCCACAATCCCCCTGATGGAGAGATCTACATACACTCGACCATGCTTTTCCACTTTCCTTGTTTGTAGATTGTAGTTTCTAGCACATTCAATAATCAATTTTGGAGTCTCCATAGAATAGGTAAATCAAGCTGTGTTCCACATCCCTGACACAAAAATGGCGTCCAACAGGGTATTGTTCTTGTCATTATGCATTCTAACTGACCAATTCACCAAATCAGTGCTTCCTTAGTGTGTGTCTACGATAACACCATACTTGAACCATACACCTTCAGGCTAAGTGAACATTGGTTTAAGAAATTCAGCATCAGATTTGCTCAACCTCTTGTTTGCCATGGTTTCCTGCAATAAACAAGACTAGTCTTACCATACAATACTTCACATACATGCACACAACATTATATTAATTAGTCATCGCTTCATCATGATATGCATAACATATATCTTCAAACCAGCAAAAGCATACTACCTGGACATGCAAAAAATGACAGGAGGAAAGTTTTAATTACTTACTTGATAGCGTTTAACTCCTTGATTATGCTAATAATTATATGAAAGAGATCCAGATACCAGTGATAATCATGTGTCCTATTCTGCTCCAAGCCATGTGTGTTCGCAGGTAGGTCATATGGGGGTTTGAAAGCTCTGTGCTCTGTAAAAACTAGTTTTATCGCAAGGTAAGTGTAAAATGAAGGTGTAAATTCTCTTTTATCCTCCTTATTAGGGCAATTTTAGGGCAACACAGGATTTATACATTCTTAGCCATTGATCCCCTGTCATTAATTCATGGATGCTACCAAGTGTCTAGATCGCGTTCACAATCGGCGGGAATCCACCTACTACATTTATGGCATTTAATGTTGCATGGAAAGAGGAGCGGGGTGATCTTCGGAAGATCAGGTGATATTCTGAATATCGGGTGATGTTTAAAATGTTAGGTGATATTAAGAAATATCAAGATGATGTCATCAGGATAATGACTTAATTTGTCATTGTTACACTATGACGTCATCGTCATGTTATGTAGAAAGGGTTGCTATTGGAAATATACCTCCGTGATGTAAAAAGGATGGTCACGTCATTGTCATGGCAATTTTCTTATCCATCAAGATTATATGACATCATCATGATATTGGATTTAGGGTGATATTTTGTGACGGGGTGATATTCAGGACATAGGGTGATATTTTGAATATTGGGTGATATTGGGAATATGACCCCCGCAAAATATATGACATTGTTTGACGGGTAAATGCTTCTATCACCTAAAATTGACATCCAGATCTCTGGATAAATGATTTATCATGTGATAAAGTTGGATCAGGGTGATCTTTCATAAGATGACTGATGTTAAGAAATATGACCACCCCTCAGAATATCAGGTTTGACCAGGACTTTGACTCACCATAACTCTCGTTCCCTAAAGAATATCAGGGTGATCCAAAAGGTAAACCTACATGAAATTTTGTACTCTATCCAACCATGAGGTTATTGACATGAAATATGAAATTTGAAAAATTGACCTCATCATGATGACTTACCCAGTCCCCTTATGCAGGATCATCTACATGACTTACTTTTACCAGACCGCTAGTAAGCAAAAAACACAAGCCAAGCCAAGCCAAAAGTTGGGTCCCTATTTTGTCAAGTCAAAATGGGGCGTGTTGTGTAAACACACAACAACTTGCCACCGAAGAAAACACCAAAATTCCAATGATTCACATGATGAGAACACATTTTAACATAGCATTCTAACTCTCTTCAAGCATAAGCATCATAATATTTCTGAATGATAAAATGTCCTCATGGTAACAATGCTAACAAAGGATCAGTAGTGTGCAAATGATTAATTATCCTCATCTTGAAAGCAAGTTGAAAATGTGAGTAACTGATGTTAAGCTACATAGTTGGAGATCATCCCTCATAGCCGACCTAGATACAGCCTTACTACCAGCAGGCATCCATAGCCCCGGCAAGGTTATCTATACAATCTCCCTAAGTAGAGCCCCACTGCCAGCAGGCGTCTATAGCCCTGGTAGAGTTACTTAGATGACCTAATTTTATTATTATTTTTTTGGATTTTTTAACATTTATACTTTATATATCTGATGTCATCATGTAAGCTCAGTGTGCAATGTATGGTCACTTGCTATTTTAGGTTGGAGATTGCATTGGTAGCAAGGGAGTCCCTTTAGATTTTTCACTTAACACCTATACTTGTGTGTTCAACAAACCCAAGGCTATTAGGTGAGTCATTGTGAAAAAATCACTTATAAAATGTCCTCATGGTAACAATGCTAACAAAGGATCAGTAGTGTGCAAATGATTAATTATCCTCATCTTGAAAGCAAGTTGAAAACGTGAGTAACTGATGTTAAGCTACATAGTTGGAGATCATCCCTCATAGCCGACCTAGATACAGCCTTACTACCAGCAGGCATCCATAGCCCCGGCAAGGTTATCTATACAATCTCCCTAAGTAGAGCCCCACTGCCAGCAGGCGTCTATAGCCCTGGTAGAGTTACTTAGATGACCTAATTTTATTATTATTTTTTTGGATTTTTTAACATTTATACTTTATATATCTGATGTCATCATGTAAGCTCAGTGTGCAATGTATGGTCACTTGCTATTTTAGGTTGGAGATTGCATTGGTAGCAAGGGAGTCCCTTTAGATTTTTCACTTAACACCTATACTTGTGTGTTCAACAAACCCAAGGCTATTAGGTGAGTCATTGTGAAAAAATCACTTTGGTTAAGAAAAGGCACCCTGATGAAAATATATCACAGACCTGATCATAAGTACTTTCTCAAAATGAGTCATAACCTATATATGAATGTGTTCTCATCACTTGAATCCTAACAATTTAGTTATTTTCTGGGGTGATGAGCTGCATCATCTTGACTAACCAAAACAAAAACTCAACAAGAAAACAAAGTAAAAACAAAAACAAAACAACACCACACAAACAACTATACAAATATACACTATAATACACATGACTGACATGAAGCTACTTAGGCTTGAAAATAATGTTTGAGGAACCGTCCATTAACTGGTAATGGAACATCCTCGCCTGTCAAGTGTTTAAGTCTGAAAGTGTTGTCTCCTATTATCTCAGAAATTTGGAAGGGACCTATCCATAATTTATCAAACTTACCATGGTCTCCTTTTCTCTCATGGGCTTTGTCCCACATCAGGACTAAATCGGATATCCTGAAGGCTTTAACTTTGGCTCTCTTGTCAAACCAGCATTTGACAATAGCCTGATGTTTGGCAAATTGATCAATTGCCTGACTTCTTTTCTCTTCCAGGTGCATCAGCTGAAGCAACCTGACTTCTTGGTTATTGTCTATGCCTAGGTACTCCTGGGCAAACTGCAGGGTAGGAATCTTCAAGTTAACGGGAAGGATGGGATCTACCCCATACACTAAATGAAAAGGTGTATTTCCTAATGCAACCTTCATTCTAGTTCTGTCTACCCACAAGGCATACTTCAGTAAGGTATTCCAATCCCTAGGGTTCTTTTCTATTAACTTCTTTATGATATTCAGCAAATTTTTATTAGTGGAATCTGCCAATCCATTCCCTTGAGGATAATAATTGGATGAGAACTTCTGTATGATCCCATAATCGAAGGCCCAACTTGACAATTTGGTTGAAGCAAAAGTAGAGCCATTATCACTCACTAGAGCATAGGGAACTCCATACCTGGTGACTATATTACTTTCCAGAAATCTGATGATATCATCTGCATTGTAGGTTTTGGTGTCGACAGCTTCAGTCCACTTGGTACAATAGTTAGTAATCATTAACATGTACCTGTGACTGGATGATGATGGACGATTGATTGGTCCTATGAAATCCATGCCCCACTATGCAAATGAGTGCATCTCCATCACTGGCTGCACAGGTTGGGTAGCATATCTCTCTCTATTGCCAGCAACCTGACATGTATGGCAGCATTTAATATGTTCAGCAGTGTCCTTAAAAATTGTAGGCCAGTAATATCCTGCCCTTAGAATAGCATGAGTTGTGGCTAGGGATGACCCATGTGCTGTTCCAAATTTGTCATGTAATTCTGACAACACCTTGTTTGCTTCTGGCCTTTCTAGGCATCTTAAGTATATTCCTTCATAATTTTTCTTGAAAAACACTTCTGCTTTCATCATGTACTTCTGGGACCTTATTTTCAGAGCTCTTCTTTGTGAAGCCTATAGTCTAGGAGGACATCTTCTAGTAATCAGGAGATGCCTGATGTCTGAGTACCATTCTCCACTGTCCTTCTCATTAATAACATACTGTTGACTTGTGATATTTGGATCAATCTCTGATATCATCTGGCTTAAAGCCTGTTCTCTTACTAACCTCATGGGTGTAATATATATGTCATATTCCTATAGGACAGTGATCCACTTAGCCCTCTTTTTACCTGGCTTGCTCTGCATCAATAACATCTTTACTGCTCTATCAGGTACCACAGTGATCACCTTGCTTCTCAGGATATAGTGCTTGAACTTCTTTACTGCTCTAACCAAAGCAAGGGCTTGTCTTTCTACATCCATGTACCTGAGTTCTGCATCTCTGAAAGGGCAGCTCATGAATGCTATAGGCTCCTCTTCTTTTTCTTCATTTCTTTGTGTCAACACTGTTGCAGAGGTATGCTCTGAAGAAAATGAGTAAATATAGAAGTCCTTGGTGTAATTTTGATTAATCAGCACTGGAGCTTCAGATATAGCTTTCTTTATGGCTTCAAAAGCTGCTCTAGCTTCTGGTGTCCACTCAATCTTTGCATCTTTTCTCAGCATAGCATTTAAAGGTCTAACTATTTTAGCAAAGCCAGTGATAAACTTCCTGACAAAATTTATCTTACCAAAGTAAGATTTGAGCTCTTTCTTGCTTCTAGGAAGCTATATTTTCATAATAGACTCCACCCTGTTAGGATCAATCATAATCCCATTTTCAGTTATCAGGTGACCCAGTAATTTTCTAGTAGTTACCCCAAATATACATTTCTTGGGGTTCGGGGATATCCCATACTGTTCACATTTTTTCAATACCTTTCTGAGATCCTCTACATGGTTTCCTCTATCTTTAGAGAATATTGTTAAGTCATCCATGTATATGACTATACATTTTCCTATTAAGCCTCTAAAGGCTATGTCCATTGCACGCTAGAATGTTGCTCTAGCATTTATCAGCCTAAACAGCATGCATCTATAAGCAAATATCCCCCACTTTGTGGTGATGGCAGTTTTCAGTCTATCAATTTTGTCAACCATTACCTGATTATAACCTAAAAAACCATCCAGAAATGACATCATTTTTTCTCCATTTACAATCTGTAGAACTTCATCCAGAGAGGGTAAAGGATAATTATCTTTCTTTAAAGCTCTATTCAGGTTCCTAAAGTCCACACATAGCCTGATGTCACTATTTTTCTTCCTTACTGGCACTAGATTAGCCACCCAGGTGGAGTTCCTCACAGGAAATATAATCCTAGCATTTAACAATTTCTTGACTTCCTCAAAGATTATAGATTCTAGCAAAGCATTGACAGGTCTCTGCTTCTGTCGAAAAGGCTTGGAATCTGGTTTAAGGGGTATGGTATGTGTGATGAATGATGTGTCATATGTCTTCAACTCATCATAGGTCCAAGCTATGACATGTATGTAATCCTTCAGAGCCTGGGTGATTCCATCTAACTTTTCTTCTATGCAAACTTTTCCTATCAGGACATTTATTTTGTCATCATTTTGTCCAATATTCACTTGTGAATATTGTCCTCCATCAGGTTTTGGAAGATCTTTCTATTTCAACATGTTGTCTAGATCAAAATCTCTTTCTAATTCAATCATTCCCTTTGGAATCTTATTACTGGGCAATTCTAAAATTTCTTCTTCATCCCAAACATGATCTTCTGTATTATTCTCATCTATGATCTAAGCATCAAATACATCCTTGTTGGAGATGAAGTCCAAGATATGCTGATCATCATCAAAGACTTGGAGATTAGTAACATTATCAGGCACTGAAGGCACAGTTATTAGTTCTACTAAAAACCTCTTCAAACTAGAAATAGATAGTGGCTCTAAAGTACTAACAGTCTAGGCTAAAGCATCTGCCCTATGGTTCTATTCTCTAGGTACGTGGGTGATATTAAATGCATCAAAATCTTCAATCAGGTCCCACACCCTGTGTCTATAATTAGACAGTTTTTTGTAATTGCAGGAGTAAATTCCTCTCACTTGTCTCACTACTAATTCTGAGTCTCCATAGACATGGAAAATTTTTACTTTCTTCTTAAGGGTAAACAATATCCTATGTATTAGAGCCTCATACTCTGTTACATTGTTAGTACAGGGAAATTGTAGTCTGTAGGCTGCTAGGTAGGACCTTCCTGATGAATCAATGAGATCAATCCCCACTCCAGCACCTTGTTTTGACTTGGATCCATCAAATCTAAGGATCCATGGTTTATCTTCAGCAGGAGGCTTACTAGAGCCTTCTTTCTTCTTTGTAGCTCTGGTAGTTGCTCCACCTGATATCCATTTTAACTTAGATATTCAGCTTTCTTAAACTTTGTCTTACCCACCGTATGTGAGGCTGATCTTTTTTCTTTCTTTCCATCATCAGAAGGGTGATCTTCTCGACTAGGCACTAAATTTCTCTTTAAAATATGTATACATAGTGAACAAGCAGTCTCTGAGTGAGGTCCTTCATGCAACCTGCACCATCCTTTAGTCAGTGCATCTCATGGAGGTCTCTCTTGTTCTATCATCTTTTTTATTTCCTTTGATAGAAACTCCTCAAATTTGGTCAAGTTACTGCCTCTGTCGCCATCAGATAACTCATAATCTGACTCCATCAAACAATCACTCCTTGGGGTGATCTTATTATTTTCTTTACCCTTATTCTCATTGCAGACCAGAATTTCTTCTGTTATCTGGATAAAATCCTCATCCTGACTCATATCCTTTCCTGTTCCTACAACCGACAAACAAAAATCAGTATGATCATCATCACTATATGTGGAACTTACCTCTGATGATGATGACGCCTCTCTGCATGTTTGCTCAGGCTCCATCATGTCAATGCAGGCTTCACAAGTTTTGTTAGAATGTGCTTCATCGTGTAATCTACACCAACCATCAATCAAAATATCGTGAACAAGTATATCCAATAATTGACAGTGTTTTACCTGTTTGGACAAGTATATTTCAAAACTCTTGAAATGATCCATTTCTGTTTCATTTCCATGATCATGATCATATCCAAAAACTGTAGCATTATTGTCCTGAGGATGATCATCAAGATCATGATCATCATGAAAATCATACATTAGGACCTCTTCTATCTTGACAATTTGAGGTCTGATGGAGTAAACTCTGGGTTCAACATTCACGTACATGATCTCATTTGTTTTGTTGTACTCGGTGATCATGTGTTTCATTCTTGGTTCAGCATCTACCCTTATCTGGTTTAGTAGCCCCTTCCAAGGTAGCCACATATGACTGAAGTTGGTAGACATATATCTGTTGAGGGTTTTGGACCAATCTCTGCTAAGTAGCATCCCATATGTATCAGGTATGTCAACTACCTAAATATCAATATAGTATTGGATCCTGGGGTCAGATGCAAGCTGCATGTGAATGTGAGTTAATTCCCCTATTACATTCACCTCTATTTTGTCTAGTTGGGTTACTTTCTTTAGAGATTTAGCAGGATGCAACCCTAAAGCATTACATATGGACAAGGGCATGAAATTGGTGGATGCTCCTGAATCTACTAAATAGTTATGCAAATTCTTACCAAACATTCGTATGGTAAGGAGAAATGGAGGTGATTCAGTCTTATCTCTATACAAGGTCATGTGAGAGGTCTCTGCAGCTTGAATAGTAGCTAGGACTTTATGTTTAACATTATTGTCTCTGACAGCATGATCCTTACCTCCAGACTGACCTGAGGTATGGCTATCCTTTTTGGGAGCAGGATCATCTAGTAATTTCATAAATGCTTTCTTAATGGCTGGAGTTTTCAGCAACTCTAACAAGGATAGGCTGATTTTGATCTTTTTCATCTCATCTGCCAGATAGGTGACTAACTTGTCAGATTCATGAGGCATATTCAAATCTTTTGATATTGTGTTTGGTGATGCTAAATATTGAGCATTGACCTTGGGAAATCCCAGGTTATTGCTTGCTTTGGGATCAGGAGGTGTGTTGAAATTATTCAGAGGTAAAGAAGAGGTCAATGGACCGACAGGTCTGTTGGCATTATTTCTCAAGTTATAGTTATGCTTACGCTAGTACTGTTGTTGGTAAGCATGTACCTCCTCAGGTTCATTTGATGGCTCATTGTCATCCTCAAAGGGAAAAACATAATTCGACTCAAAAACCATAGCTGATTCCTCACATGTCTGAGTATAATGCTGATGAGATGACACAGTCTGTTGATAAGGCTGATTAATATAACTTTCTAATACTAAAGCTAAATCATATCCACAAGGAACAAGCTCATTCCCTTCTACATGATGTGAATTTTCTGCAGTATTGGACACCTCAGTTTGGAAAATACTTGCAGTAATCTGAAATTGTGGGCAATCTAACTCTACATGAGCAATAGTATTGTGTATCCTACACCAATTAGTGAGGGCTACCTCAGCAAGATTGACTCTAGTAGTCTATTTGGCTTCACCAGGATGTTGATTATCTAAAGGTGATGGTAAGGAACCATTATTTGGCCTGGATTTCCATACTCTAGGCTGTCTAGGAGGATTGTCGTTGCCACTGTTATTGTTGTAATTATTGTTGTTATATCCCCTATTAGGATAACTAGGTCTGTCATTGGTATAGCCTCTATTCTAATTAGGCTGAGAATAGAAGTTTTGGCTTCTCAAGTGAGTAATCTCAGTAGTAAGTTTCCTTAGCTGGGTTGATATTTCCTGGATTTCCTCTTTCTCTTCTTGGACCTTGGCTACGACATTTTTAGTTTGAGGTTTGAAAAAGGAAGATCCATGGTTATTGTTGGGCTGGTCAGCACCCTGAGGCACTTGTGATTGACTTGGATACTGTGGCATCTGACCATTTCCATTAGGAGGAGGCATGATACTTAGTGGAGATATCTGTAATGGTGTTTGCATGACCACTGGAGGTATCATAGCTCCATTAGGATATTGTGCAAGATGTGTAGGATATCCAGGCAGTGTAGGAAAGACTATGTTTGGTGTTGGAGTAGGTACTAGCTACTGATTGACTTTGATAGCTTCTTGGAAAGCTCCTGTTAAAGTTGTGATTTCAGGATGTGCTCTCCTGATGAACATAGAAGTTAATGGATCCAGAGCTGAATAGTAAATGCTCCTCACAACCACATCTGCTACAACGTATGGGGCGACTAACTTGGATAACATTTTCTAGAACCTAGTGTTGAAGTTGGCAATAGGTTCTCCTTCAAACCTCTTAATTGTGGCAAATAGATAATAGTTCATTGAAGGATCTATTGGTATTTTGAACCTATTAGTGAAAGCTTTTTCTAAAACAGACCATGGTTCAACAGAACCTTGACCAAGGCTAATATACCAATTATAGGCTTCTTCCCCTAAGGAAAAAGGAAATAATTTGCACACAATGTCCTGATGCTCTATTCTGGCCCTACAACAGGCTTCTTTGAAAGTTCTAATATGATCATCTGCATCTTGATATGGATGATACTTTGGATAGATTTTGTCTAGATTTTTTGGCAGAGCATGATATGCATTAAAGGTCAAAGGTGACTCTACTGCAAAGAATGACATTGCAACCAGAGGAGGTTGAACTTGAGGTATAACATGCTGAGGCTAAACCTGAGGTTGAATAGGTGATCCTGTGGCTATTTGCAAACTAATAGGAGTTACAGGAGGATGCTCTGGCAATGCTCCTGAAGCACTAGAACCTGGAGTATGATGAATGTCTACAGTTCTAGGTCTAAATCCTCTAACAGGTAATTCGTCAAAGATTCCACTAGATCTAGACCTAGTATTTGGCCTGAGAGCTAGGATTTCTCAATTTAGAGGAAAATTGGCTGGATTATTGTAAAGATTGGTCGAAATTCACTAGCAAAGGTGGTTTCTACAGTCAGAAAAGTATATTGATTGGATATTTATGGAATATTAGGAGAGATACTATGAATATGAGGTAATATTTGAAGTTCTGTGTCACCAACGACAGGATATCAAGTTTTTCAAGCTAACTACCTCAAGGATTTGGGCAAATTTACATGAGACAAGGCTTATTTCTACAAATTCATGATGATCGGCTGTAAAGCTTGCAATATTTATGGTTAACTTTGAAAACTTCACATAGGATTAGCATGCACAAGCTTAGAACAACAAATATTCACATCTAATATGAAATTTGGTGGTGTCTGAGTGTTACCTTACAATCCTTATTGTCACCTGAACTACTGATGATGATCTTCCACCGATGTCTTGGCCCTCCTTCTAGCACCAATTTATGTTGATCATGATGTTAGTCATAAACAAACATAGAATAAAAGTTACACATCAACCTTTACTCATCTTGAAAGATACGATGAATTCAAAGAATTCATGATCCCAAGTCTCTGTGGATTACGTCTTAATCAACTAACGTTACTCAGTGGTTGATGTGAGTTTCCGTTTTCCATTTAGGGGCTTACGTTTGATCATCAACAAGATCTGATAAGATACTACAGAGAAACATTATTTCACAGTATATTTCTCTAGATGATAGATTTATACTTAAATCTTTGCATGATATTTGTCAATTTTACATGCTTTAACTCAAATATGCTACTGATTGTCAATTATCTTCGAGATATCTGCATATTTATTACTATTTGCTTTTGATTGTTAATTATTGCAATTGTGATGGTGAATTATCCTAAAATTAAAAGAAACTAAAAAGAATAATTCAAATAATGATGAACTTTCAGTTATTGAACTACATACACATTAGATACAGTCATGAAGAGAAGAAATCAAACCATATGTTCACCAGGACATTCCATAGTTAGATACAGTTGATGCTAACTTCAAAGGAAAGGAATGAAGACAACACATGCAAGCTAATATGCACTCCAAGGGATGCAGCAAATCAAAGCATGTATCAAGAATTCATGCACTGATTACTCAAGATTTACAATGGATTGTAATCAAAACAATCTTCTCATTCATTAAGTATGCAAGAACATATATGTATACAACAACTTTGAAATAAGCCCTAAATATTTCAACAAATAGATTTTAATTAAGTTTTCAATGTTCAAAATAACGCATCCTTGTACCTTTTATAGAACAAGGTGAGGGAGCAGTTACACATGATCTACGATCAAGATTTATTTATTAAGATCTATGGTGGATATTCATCCTTGACTTAGTCAACATTCCATCTGGCACAGGTTGCCAACTGGCAACCATCTGAATTACTTATTTTCTCTAAATTTCAGATGCTTATGCCCTCTTTGGTATTGCATCTTCATCCACTCTTCATTTTTTAGGTTCTTCATCCTCACCATCAGGTGCATCCGGATCATCACTTCCCGTATCTTCATCATCTTGATGAACATTGCTTTGTATATGGGCTTACATGATTATCCTGACATTTTCATATGCTCCCACCACTCGCTCAACTTCTCTGCCATCCTGAGTTTTTTCCTTGACAATGGCGTGCTTGTGAGCCTGATATTTGTCTCAAAGATTCTCCAATTTGCTCCTCCTGGTGCCTGATGTTTCATTATAATTCTCCACCCTGACTTTGATCCTCATGATCTTGTCTATGGCTTCTTCTGTCAGGTGGTTAAGAGGGTCATCAGCTATTAGCTAGAAGTTATCATGCAGAGCCTTTACTGCAAAATCTGCATCTTGATTCTCAATCTTTCCTTCTACCTTCCCCTCTAGGGCCTCCAGGATCTCCACTTCAAATGACATCATGCCATGTAGCTTCATGCTGATGTCTCTTAACTTGATGTTGCATCTTTTTAATACATCATTTTCAAATCTGATATCTTTATACCAGATATCCACCAATATGGTGGTATTATTATCAAGCACCTATTTGTTTATTAGAACCTAAGGATTAATCCTCTTTATTTCATCCAAAGCACTCAAGGCTTTCTCTAATTGGAATGACCTTCTTCCAGCTTCCATTTGCAACTTATCAACCTTCCTTTTGGAGATACTTAGAGAATTCCACCTCTGTAAAGAGGCTTTCACTACTTCTTCTGCTCCATTGAGTGTGGATAACATCCACTTCCTTATTATTATAGATTCGTGCTTCATAAGGTCTAGCTTATTGACCTCTTCCTGAGAAATTGTAGTCAATGGGACTGCCTCTGAATTTGAAGTATCATCAGGGTTAATTAACCCTTTTATGTAGGCATGTAGCTGAGCAATGTGCTCCTTATGCTGCTTATTTTTCTCTTTTTCCTTCTTTACCCTTTGGGTTAAAGCATCAATTATATCTTTTCCCTCTTGACCTTCCTGGTCTTCATTTGTAGACCCTAAATCAATAGTAGTGATCTGGAATTCCTCCAGGGTGATTTTGCCTTTCTCCTTTTCAACCATGGTAAGTGCTATCTAAGCGGTCCTCCTGCCCATAGCAGGATCTCTTCTTATGGTCGAGGTTAACCTGGCCTTCCTCTTTGGCTTCATGATGGTCTCTAAAAATAGGGTTGACACATCAAACTCTTGAATCTCTAAACCTGACTCTGCATCTATTTCTTTCTCAAGCCATGGAGGAACTTAGTCTCTAGATTCAGGGCGTCCACCACCATCATCATACTAATCACCTTGATCTCCAGTAATTGCATCTATTTTAGATGGGGATGGTGAATTCCTTATTTCTTTCTCATGATGCTCTTCATGAGGGTGATCCTGGGGTACTTCCTCCTATTAAGGAGTTTCTTGTGGTAGAGGATCTTGCAATGCATCCACATTACGATCTTGTAACTAGTCCTGTACTTCATCATTTTTTGTTTCATCCCCTTTGGGAATTTCCTCATTATGAGGCACATTTGCATCCTTAAATGTCATTGTATCTACCTTAGGTGCTTCTAGCTGATTTTGGATCACATTCTAATCCACACCTATAGTATCTATTCCTTGAGTCCTTAGGTCATCCTGACCTGATGTATCCTTTTCACCAAAGGTTTCTTGAGTTCTGGGTACTTCTTCACTTAATATAACCTTTTCATTCCTACCCTTTTCTTGAACTTCAACTATTTTGGGTTCATTAGATATATCTTGTTGTTGTTGACCCATATTTGCAATGTGTCCTTCTGTTTCTGTCAACTTAATCTCCTCAACATTTCCTGTTCTCTCAGGTATACCCACTAGATTTTTAGGATGTGCTACATCCTCCCTGTTGACACTCATTTTGACCAGGGGTTGATTTGTCATGATCAGGAGGTTTCTTCATTTGAAGCCTTTATCTTCTTGCCCATTTTTTCTAAGTGTTGGACCTCCTCAGCATTTTTCAACTGCAGCATCATATTTTCCTGAGGAGGAGGTCATCATCATCATCTTGTCTTCGATGATGATCTGCATCATCATGTTCCTCGTCGACTTGTTTTTCAACGTCATCATCATATTTCAACTGTCGGGTGATGTTTGCTTATTATCATGATGATACTGACGAGCTACAGTGCGCCCTGATCTGCTTACGAGGGTGATTCTTCAAAGTCTCCGGTGATCTTCCATTTATCACCTTGCACAGGCATGATGATGATGTTGCTTATTCTTTGAGTTGCTCGACCTAACTTGTTTTATCCTAAGGGTCGTCGTCATCATCATGATATTTCCAGTTTTCATCCTGCTGCATGCGGAGGTCATCATATTTTCTGCCTTCATGATATTTCGCCGGGGTGATGTTTTTATCATCGGGTGATC
This sequence comes from Cunninghamia lanceolata, assembly GCA_027924645.1. NCBI lineage: Eukaryota > Viridiplantae > Streptophyta > Pinopsida > Cupressales > Cupressaceae > Cunninghamia > Cunninghamia lanceolata. Next base: position 6,116,502 of record BSBN01000012.1, on the reverse strand, counting down.
TTGGTTATGATCATCCTGATGATGTTGTTGAAGAGTTCTAAGTGTGACCCGATATTCACTAGGGTCATCATATTTTGAACGTCAGGATGATCTTAGTCAATATCATCCTGATGATGTTGTATCACTTCTTGTTCGTTGTTTCTTCATCCTGATGATGCTGACGTCATCCTTATATCAGGGTGATATCTATTTCTCTGCCTATCTGCATCATGATATTCCGAAGGAGGGGGTGATATTTTCATATCACCCGGATATATGTTTGTTTGTTCGAGCATCATGATGATGCTAATATTAAGGAGATATCCGCCTGCTTGCTTCGCGCATTATCTACTGGGGGTGATCTTTTCAAGCAGCATCATCATATTCAGTTTTCGCCCCGATCTTACAGAGGAGCTACAGTGCAACCTGATATTTTCACATCAGGAGGATATTTCCAAATATCCGGTTGTCTTCGGAATATCATGATGATGTTAATATGATGATGACGTCATCAAGGTCCAGGGGGGTCGTATTTCTAACATTGATCATCTTGAAGAGACCTCCTGATATTTGCAAACATGATGATGACGTCATCCGGATATGAGGAGGTGCGCAGTAGGCAGATATCATGATGACGTCAGCAGGATATGATGATGACGTCATCAGGATGTCCATCGGCCAGACTTTTGTTATAAGCTCAGCAGGAGGACGTTCCTCCGAAGGATCAGGTTGTGCCGATTATCATGAAGGTTATGTTTCAAATATCATGATGACGTCAGGGTGATATTTCGAACAACAGGATATCATGCTGCTGGAGGATGATGATGATGAAGTCTATACTAGTGTCGTCAGGAGCAAAAGCGCCGACATGATATATGCTCATGACCTAGTATATAAAGTGCAAAGGAGGTTGCTGCGGGGTGCATGTGGGATAATGTTATCCTGCATATTCGAAACATCATGATGATGAATCTCGGCGGGAAGCGGTTGCGACTGTCTGTTTGATGTTCTTCCCGAGGCCGCGGGTTGGTGCGCCATCAATGGCGATTGTTGCAGAGGTATGGGCGATGGCGTGGACGAATGTTGTACCTGATTGAAGATCTGAATCCCTAGGCGGCGGCGCAAGGCTCGAAAAATCTTCCTGTCTCCTCCCCTACCTGCTGCATTCAAGTTTGAGCGCCATTTCTATGGTACTGTATATCTGGCGGGAATTTTGGTCAACCTGGTAGTTGATGCTGAAGACACCCTCCTGCTATATAATGCAGATGGTGTTATTCTTTTGAGGTTGTTGAAAGTTGTAGATTTTTGGCTCTGTAATCCAAAACCAGCTGATCTGGTTGCTCTGTACAGTTTTTCTTGTGAGTTTATGTATCTCCTGTTGTAGGACTTGGCATGAATCCACTGGTTTCATGGTTGATCTTATATGAGTAATGCTACCTTAGCATGTGTTGTGTTAATTCTGTCTCCAGTATTGCATGTATCCTTCTTCTGGATCTGGATGTTTGCTTATGTTTAGATTCTAGAGCATAGAATTCCTATGTTGAATGTCTGATCTTTTGACCTCTGCTCAAGGGGCAGATTAAACTGTTTTCAGGTTGAACATTGGGAAGGGTATACCGCAGTAGGGATACCATAAGTAGAGATAGCTCAACACTCTATATTGGGAGATGTCTGTAAGGCAGATATCATGTGTATCCCCCTGAAATCCAGTTTTAGCTATTTATGCTGATCATTCACAGGTGTATGTCTACCGACTCCAAGCCCTGGATAGGCACCAATCATGCTGTGTTCTTGTGTTATACACCATGTCCAGCTTTGCATCCAAATTCATATCAAAACACTTCATACCTCCACCTGTTAGTTGTAGAAGTAGGATTAGGAACCCCCTGCATACTCTCATACCCAACCAGACATCATGTCCAAGAATGTTGCCAGCCTTGTGATCTATCATGCAGATCTTGGTCCATACATGAGAGTATTCTGCCTGTTGTTGTCAAGTTAGATCTTTCTATCTTTGAGCTAGTCAAGGTTACATCTTAAGTTATAGGGATACCCCCCTTGGTGCGGCAGAACCAGAAGTGAAGGGGAGGAGCTCACGCAACCTCCTGTATTCAGTTGGCCTGAATCTGCCTGTGCATTAGAAGTGGCAAACCCTAATGCTGATTCAGAAGGAATGTCAACAAAATGGCGACTCCGCTGGGGAAGTTAATGTAAAGTGATATCCCGCAGTCTCTGGTGAAGTTTTGCTCTGCTGGTGGAATGAACCTGGAGAAGTAGCTTTCAGCTGCTGTAAATTTTATCCTCTCTGGAGAGGTGGCGACTCTGCAAAAAAGATCCAAATGCACATGAAAGATGGATGTATGTGATGTGACAGAAATGTGTTGTTCATATTTCTGCATCTGTATGAGAAAAGGTACCTTGTTCCTTCCCCTTTTATTTGCTATTTTACTGCATAGGTTAGATGCCAGGGGAAGCCTTAGGTCTTAGACAGACAAACAATGTCTAAGAGTAAGATTTTTATGAATCCAAGTATGAGTTATCCCACACTCAGTGGTGAAATGTTGGATAAAGGAATAGAAGAGATAAGAAATAGGTTGATATTCTTAGAGGCTGAGCAGGCCCAGTTAAGAAGCAATAACCCTGTTGTGTCTGCCAGTCAGAAAGCTAAACCTCCTGTCAGCCCTTTTGATCCTTTGTATGACCAACTGGATTTGTCATGGGTGGATTATAGAGTAGAAACTATGCCTGCTAGGGTATACTGTCAGATGCCTAGATTTAGTGGTCACAATGTATGTGATGGGAATGCACATATCCAAAATTTTCAAAGTTTTATGGGAAAATATTCATTCAGAGATGAGGATATGTGGATGAGGTTTCTTGTTAGGTCCTTTGATGTAAAAGCAAAAGACTGGTATTTGAGCTTTCCAAAGAGATCCTTTGCCTGTTGGGATGAACTTGCTGACTGTTTCAAAGAAGAATTTGCAAAAGAACCGGCTCATCTTGTTGCAGAATTGATGAGAATCAGAAAACAAGATGAAGAGCCATGTGTTGATTTCAGTCATAGGTTTGCAGTAGCCCTTTCACATGTCCCTGAAAGTTTCAGACCTGATATTTCAGCCTGTGTTGGCATATTCTTTGAAGCTTTTGAGGAGGGCTTTAGTGCAATACTGAGGGATTTCAAGGTGACAAGTATGCAGATGGCATACAGGTTCATAGAAAAGATAGAAAAAACCAGAAATGTGTACCTGCTGAAACCCCTGTCCCTAGGCCTTGGTGTGAATAATGGTTATGAAGCTGCAAATGACCAAATGATTATGGCATCATGTGCAGATAAAAATGAAAATAAAAGCATAGAGGTTGAGACTGCTGTGTTTGAACATAATGCTAACAATACTGCTCAACCGGATTGTTTGCCAGTTGAGGATGCCAGTGAAAGGACTAATGAGGATTCCCATTGCAATGATGAGACAGCTGACCATGAAAACAATAATGAGGTTGTGGACAGCAATGAGCAATTTTTGGAATGGACCTGTGGAGATAATTGTGAGTATTGTACTCAAGACAGAGAAGATATAAGCAAACAAAGAAGCAGTCCTATGTGTGACCCATTGCCTACCTTTCAAACACATGGAGATCATGAAGAGCAGTCAGAAATTGAAATAAGTGCTAGTTCAGAGCATGATTGTTTTTCATTTGATGGCTGTTTTGCTTATGACACACAGGCTGATACTCCTCCACAGAATGAATCCATTGATGATGAAGAGATGTGCTCTGCTGCCCATGAACAAATGGCATACTCTGATGAAACTGATGCACCTGGGTCACCCATTTATGACACATATGGTGATGAGGATCTGTCTGAGTATGGTGAGGATATTGACACTATTTTTGACTTGGATTCTGTTTCTCATCATGATGAAAGAGGAAACAACATACATCAGGTAAGTGACTGTGAAGATGTGCCTGATTTGAAAGAGATGCCAGAGCCTGATCTTTTCCAGCCTGGTGTACCAGATGGTTGTGTACATGATGTACACAATTGTGATTTTGAAAGCTTTTCTTTTGATGAGCCAGCATATAATACAATGAGCCTTGATCTTCCTAGTTGTGTGGTGGACTCTGAGTGTTTCCTATTTGCAGTCCAGCTAGGAGATCATGTTGCAATGCAAGATGATGATACAGATGATAACCTGTATTCCATACCATTTGAGTATGCATTGCCTGATATATTCTACACCCACATGGCACATGATGCTGAAGGTTATCTGCACAGGGGTGATAATGACAAGCCAAACCAGAGGATTGAATATGCAGACGACAAGATTTGTTTGTGGGTGGATCTTTGTAGTATCTCCAAGCTTGACCCAGTGCATGCAGATGAAAACAAGATATTTGACAAAGGGAGATACATGCTTTTCTTTTCTTGGTGGCCTTAGGCCATCAAGTGTGTTTGGTGATGCAGGTCGGTGTAATATTTGACTCTGTGCCCAATGGATAAGGGACTGGTCTGCATCCCAGAGATCTGGGGTTCTCGCTGCAGGTTTTCACCTGCACGTCCCCAGACAGAGCCACTGTTGACACTCATTTTGACCAGGGGTTGATTTGTCATGATCAGGAGGTTTCTTCATTTGAAGCCTTTATCTTCTTGCCCATTTTTTCTAAGTGTTGGACCTCCTCAGCATTTTTCAACTGCAGCATCATATTTTCCTGAGGAGGAGGTCATCATCATCATCTTGTCTTCGATGATGATCTGCATCATCATGTTCCTCGTCGACTTGTTTTTCAACGTCATCATCATATTTCAACTGTCGGGTGATGTTTGCTTATTATCATGATGATGCTGACGAGCTACAGTGCGCCCTGATCTGCTTACGAGGGTGATTCTTCAAAGTCTCCGGTGATCTTCCATTTATCACCTTGCACAGGCATGATGATGATGTTGCTTATTCTTTGAGTTGCTCGACCTAACTTGTTTTATCCTAAGGGTCGTCGTCATCATCATGATATTTCCAGTTTTCATCCTGCTGCATGCGGAGGTCATCATATTTTCTGCCTTCATGATATTTCGCCGGGGTGATGTTTTTATCATCGGGTGATCTTGGTTATGATCATCCTGATGATGTTGTTGAAGAGTTCTAAGTGTGACCCGATATTCACTAGGGTCATCATATTTTGAACGTCAGGATGATCTTAGTCAATATCATCCTGATGATGTTGTATCACTTCTTGTTCGTTGTTTCTTCATCCTGATGATGCTGACGTCATCCTTATATCAGGGTGATATCTATTTCTCTGCCTATCTGCATCATGATATTCCGAAGGAGGGGGTGATATTTTCATATCACCCGGATATATGTTTGTTTGTTCGAGCATCATGATGATGCTAATATTAAGGAGATATCCGCCTGCTTGCTTCGCGCATTATCTACTGGGGGTGATCTTTTCAAGCAGCATCATCATATTCAGTTTTCGCCCCGATCTTACAGAGGAGCTACAGTGCAACCTGATATTTTCACATCAGGAGGATATTTCCAAATATCCGGTTGTCTTCGGAATATCATGATGATGTTAATATGATGATGACGTCATCAAGGTCCAGGGGGGTCGTATTTCTAACATTGATCATCTTGAAGAGACCTCCTGATATTTGCAAACATGATGATGACGTCATCCGGATATGAGGAGGTGCGCAGTAGGCAGATATCATGATGACGTCAGCAGGATATGATGATGACGTCATCAGGATGTCCATCGGCCAGACTTTTGTTATAAGCTCAGCAGGAGGACGTTCCTCCGAAGGATCAGGTTGTGCCGATTATCATGAAGGTTATGTTTCAAATATCATGATGACGTCAGGGTGATATTTCGAACAACAGGATATCATGCTGCTGGAGGATGATGATGATGAAGTCTATACTAGTGTCGTCAGGAGCAAAAGCGCCGACATGATATATGCTCATGACCTAGTATATAAAGTGCAAAGGAGGTTGCTGCGGGGTGCATGTGGGATAATGTTATCCTGCATATTCGAAACATCATGATGATGAATCTCGGCGGGAAGCGGTTGCGACTGTCTGTTTGATGTTCTTCCCGAGGCCGCGGGTTGGTGCGCCATCAATGGCGATTGTTGCAGAGGTATGGGCGATGGCGTGGACGAATGTTGTACCTGATTGAAGATCTGAATCCCTAGGCGGCGGCGCAAGGCTCGAAAAATCTTCCTGTCTCCTCCCCTACCTGCTGCATTCAAGTTTGAGCGCCATTTCTATGGTACTGTATATCTGGCGGGAATTTTGGTCAACCTGGTAGTTGATGCTGAAGACACCCTCCTGCTATATAATGCAGATGGTGTTATTCTTTTGAGGTTGTTGAAAGTTGTAGATTTTTGGCTCTGTAATCCAAAACCAGCTGATCTGGTTGCTCTGTACAGTTTTTCTTGTGAGTTTATGTATCTCCTGTTGTAGGACTTGGCATGAATCCACTGGTTTCATGGTTGATCTTATATGAGTAATGCTACCTTAGCATGTGTTGTGTTAATTCTGTCTCCAGTATTGCATGTATCCTTCTTCTGGATCTGGATGTTTGCTTATGTTTAGATTCTAGAGCATAGAATTCCTATGTTGAATGTCTGATCTTTTGACCTCTGCTCAAGGGGCAGATTAAACTGTTTTCAGGTTGAACATTGGGAAGGGTATACCGCAGTAGGGATACCATAAGTAGAGATAGCTCAACACTCTATATTGGGAGATGTCTGTAAGGCAGATATCATGTGTATCCCCCTGAAATCCAGTTTTAGCTATTTATGCTGATCATTCACAGGTGTATGTCTACCGACTCCAAGCCCTGGATAGGCACCAATCATGCTGTGTTCTTGTGTTATACACCATGTCTAGCTTTGCATCCAAATTCATATCAAAACACTTCATACCTCCACCTGTTAGTTGTAGGAGTAGGATTAGGAACCCCCTGCATACTCTCATACCCAACCAGACATCATGTCCAAGAATGTTGCCAGCCTTGTGATCTATCATGCAGATCTTGGTCCATACATGAGAGTATTCTGCCTGTTGTTGTCAAGTTAGATCTTTCTATCTTTGAGCTAGTCAAGGTTACATCTTAAGTTATAGGGATACCCCCCTTGGTGCGGCAGAACCAGAAGTGAAGGGGAGGAGCTCACGCAACCTCCTGTATTCAGTTGGCCTGAATCTGCCTATGCATTAGAAGTGGCAAACCCTAATGCTGATTCAGAAGGAATGTCAACACTCCCTGTATGTTAAATCTATCACTTCAGGGCTAGCCACCTGGTCCCCTTGTTTATCAAGCCCTATTTGTAGTGCAATCCTTTCTGGGCCATTCTCCTTTTCCTATTCCACTTGCTTCACTTCTTCTAACATAGCCACCTGTACTGAGAGAGTTCCTTGTGGGGTTATGTGGGTGTTAGCAGTGAGGGTTTCATTTGTTGAGAGGTAACATCCTTTACTACCTCATCATCAGATAAGTCAACTGCCTCCTCCAGTGAGACAAGACTACTTTGAATTGGCCTAAAGGCTTCTTTCATTTGTTCTTTAGCTTGTTCAGTCTTCAACTGAACAATGGTGGGAAGTGACACATTGTGTTGCAGTTCCTTTCTGAATACTTCTCCACCAACTCCCCTCAATACTATGGGGTCATGTTTTATTTCACCTCTCATTGAGGTTCATGGTTTCTTAGGTGTGGATGCCATCACCTGAGGTGCTTTTCTTTTTCTTATGAGGGGCATGAGGTCCTCCTCTTTAGGGTCTTCATCAAGATGAACATCTTTTTCCTTTTGCTTTTGTGATGTGTGACCTTCTTCATCTGTTTCAATAGTTTCAATAGCTAGCCTCTGGATCTTTTTAGCCTTTTGTGTATCTATAGGAGGCTGTATTGATGAGGCTGATGCCTGTCCTGATGTGGATGCATCCTCAGCTGTTATAATCACTCTTTCAACTATTACCCCTTTAGGTTCATTATCAATTTTCTTACATCTAGCGGGTCTCTTCCTTTGTTCTTAAGGTGGCATTCTTTCTCCTTAAGATTTCCTCTTTTCAATCAGAAAGTCATCATATTCATTATCAGGAAGCTCCTGCCTCTTCTTCTTATTGTCAACTATAAGGGCTACACCCTTCTTCTTTAAGGCATTTATTTGTTCATCTACCCAAGACTGGGTTAACTGTAGCATCCTGCATGTAAATTGATCTAATGAAATATCCTCATGCTATGTAAGATCAGGTGTTAAGATTGTGTCATTGTATATCTTCTTTTCCTCATATTCATCAGCCATTATTTTGCCATCATCCCTCTTTAACTGAGCAGGTAGTGGAATACAATCAAAAGTTCTAATCTGGTTGAGAGTCAGTCTTTGGTATTTTCTTCTTCTAGCCTCAGCTTCATCCTCACATTCGATCCAAAAATCCTCTAAGTGTATCTGATGGATGGGCTTCCCCATGATTTTCTGCATCCTCCCATATGGGTCATATGATCTTACCAAGGGAAACGGCTATAACTTCATCATGTCTAGACTAGCTATGGCCCTCTTAATGTTATCAAAATCCTAGCATATATAACAACCCATTGTTATTGGAAACAATACTGGTGGAATCCTATTATTTGCTTTGTAAGCATCCAGTATTTGGCTATTTATCTCATGAACTCCATCAAAACTACTGCATCTGTGGGATATCTTTGGAGCATGCTCGGTTGTCCTACAAAGCCCTTTATTCTGATATAAGAAAATGTATATTTTATAAACCAGGCACCATGCCTGTATATGACTTCTTGAGCTTCCATGCTCAGTCTTTTAGTCCTATCTTCTTCCATTGTCTTGACTAGATGCATAGAAAATGCATCATTCACTAATTTGTAATCTGGAAGAAAATTTTATCCTTGTAGCTGGGGATAATGATCCCAAATGTGGGCATCATTTTCAGTGCTGCCAATCTTTCCTTCTGTTGCAAGTGCACTGAATGTACCTTTGTATGCACATGAGTATTCCACATATGAAGTCATATGAAATGAACATTCTGGGCCTCCTAGGTTCATGAGCTACTCATTTAGGGCATCACTTATCATTTTGGCCCATAATGGCTTGTTGTCTATATACAGACACATCAGGAAAACCCCATACATCCAATCTTTGAAACTTCCAGCATCAGGCTGGCCTATCACTCTACTAAGTAGGGATATCATATATTGGTATTCATCATCAATGTCAAACTTGTACATATGCACTGGTAGTTTGGAAGCTACAATATAAGGACTATTCTTTGCCCTCCATTGATACATTCTCTTCCTAGCAGCTTTCTTGTTGTTTATGTATTCAGTTTCCAATTTCTTTAGATCCATGCTGAAAACCTTCTTTCCCAATGATAAATTAAAAGTGGCTGCAATCCCCCTAATAGACAAATCTGCATACACTCGACCATGCTTTTACACTTTCCTTGTTTCTGGATTGTAGTTTCTAACACATTCAATAATCAATTCTGGAGTCTCCATAGAATAGGGAAATCTAGTTGCGTTCCACATCCTTGACATGAAAATGGCATCCAACAGGGTATTGTTCTTGTCATCATGCATTCTAGATGACCAATTGACCAAATCAGTGCTTCCCTGGTGTGTGTTTGCGATATTGCCATACTTGAACCATACATCTTTAGGCTGAGTGAACATTGGTTTAAGAAATTCAGGATCAAATTTTCTCAACCTCTTGTCTACCATGGTTTCCTGCAATAAACAGGACCAGTCTTACCATACAATACTTCACATACATGCACACAACATTATATCTTCACAGCATGATGCACATTATATTAATTAATCATCGCTTCATCATGATATGCATAACATATATCTTCAAACCAACAAAAGCATACTACCTAGACATGCAAAAAATGACAGGAGGAAGGTTTTAATTACTTACTTGATAGCGTTTAACTCCTTGATTATGCTGATAATTATATGAAAGAGATCCAGATACCAGTGATAATCACGTGTCCTATTCTGCTGCAAGCCGTGTTTGTCCACAGGTAGGTCGTATGGGGGTTTGAAAGCTCTGTGCTCTGTAAAAACTAATTTTATCGCAAGGTAAGTGTAAAATGAAGGTGTAAATTCACTTTTATCCTCCTTATTAGGGCAATTTTAGGGCAACACAGGGTTTATTCAATCTTAACCATTGATCCCCTGTCATTAATTCATGGATTCTACCAAGTGTCTAGATCACATTCGCAATCAGCGGGAATCCACCTACTGCATTTATTGCATTTAATGTTGCGCGGCAAGAGGAGCGGGGTGATCTTCGGAATATCGAGTGATATTCTAAAAATCGGGTGATGTTTAAAATGTCAGGTGATATTAAGAAATATCAAGATGACATCATCAGGATAATGACTTAATTTGTCGTTGTTGCACTATGACGTCATCGTCATGTTATGTAGAAAGGGTCGCTATTGGAAATATACCTCCGCGATGTAAAAAGGATTGTGACGTCATTGTCATGGCAATTTTCTTATCTATCGAGATTATATGACATCATCATGATATTGGCTTTAGGGTGATATTTTGCGATGGGGTGATATTCGGGAGATAGGGTGATATTTCAAATATTGGGTGATATTGGGAATATTACCCCCGCAAAATATATGATGTTGTTCGATGGGTAAATGCTTCTATCACCTAAAATTGACATCCAGATCTCTGGATAAATGATTTATCGGGTGATAAAGTTGGATCGGGGTGATCTTTCATAAGATGACTGATGTTAAGAAATATGACCCCCCCTCAGAATATCAAGTTTGACCAGGACTTTGACTCACCATAACTCTCGTTCCCTAAAGAATATCAGGGTGATCCAAAAGGCAAACCTGCATGAAATTTTGTACTCTATCCAACCATGAGGTTATTGACATGAAAAATGAATTTTGAAAATTTGACCTCATCATGATGACTTCCCAGTCCCCTTATGTAGGATCATCTACATGACTTACTTTTACTAGACCGCCAGTAAGCAGAAAACACAAGCCAAGCCAAGCAAAAAGTTGGGTCGCTATTTTGTCAAGTCAAAATGGGGCGTGTTGTGTAACCACACAACAAACCCTAGTTGTTTGCGTAACAATGCTTATCATTTGAAAAAATAGCGCATTTGCACAGATTCCAGACTTGTTTGTACAGAATCGCATTGCATGTGTAGATTTACTTATCATTTGTGCAGAAACCTTAAATCCGTGCATTAAAAAATGAGAACTTTGACCATAATTTTGACCACAATAAATGCACAAACAACCAAAATTCAATGCATACATACCAAGGGTATGTAATCTGCTGGCCACTTAATTGTTAGATCCTCTCGAATTGATGACTCTCTATCAGAAATCGATCCATCTCTGCTGACTACTTTGTACTGCTAAACCCTAGAGCTCCTATAATCTCTCCACAAAAGGCAAGTGTGCAAATGAATAGAGAAGTGATCCCACATCCCTATTTATAGCCACATGAGCCCTAGTTGGAGGTGTTTAACCTAGCACATGAATGCCATTTTTTCCATCCATTTGTCATTCTTTGTAACTTGAATCTTTCACCTGTCGATCTTGTCATCAATTATTTTTGTTAGGGATTGTACACAGAAGATATCAATTAAATGCAAATAAAGATTAAACAGAGGAATGAAAATACATATAAATAATAACAGCGAGAGTCAAGTTTTAACGTGATTCACCCAAACTTAGGCTACATCCACCAACAAAGAGTCCAATATTTTTATCTAGTAAATCAAACTGTTTACAACCAGCAATCCTTGCAACTCAATACCATTGCAAAATGCTACAATACGTCAACGAAAACCCTAACCCTTATCTTCTTTTATCAAGCCTTATGTCAGTTACAAAAATAGGGTTTTTTTTAATGTTAGCCAATAGAAAAATAACTCCCGACGCCTTAAAATTTGGGGGGAAACTACACCGATAAAAATGGAGAAAATTTAACCTTCGAGTCTGATTAGGCTCCATATAACAACACTTTTTTATCGTGAGATCATTCATTATCCTTCTACCAAATTCAACCTGACCACTCTCCCAAGGGGGCATCCTACCATTGTCAAACCTATACTAGGGGCAAACTAGGGCATGTATCATAACCAAAAAAAAATTATTCTTTGAAACAACATGATAAAACACATTGTCTCAAAGAGGGGCAAAATGTATACACCTAAAAATGGCTTGACATCAATCAAATAAATATTTTAATATTTATTTTATTCTCATTCTCCTATCAATAAATAAATATCCTAATTTATTTATCTGATTCACATTCATCATAATCTTCCAAAAATTAAATTAAAGTCAATTTATTTAATTAAATCATCCAAATTCCTCTAAATCATCCTTAAATTGAATAATCCCAAATTATTTACTTAATCATCATTCCAAAGTCCTAATTCTATAAATCCACATCATCACTTCCACCTCACCTTTACACCTCATCATGTTGCACACATAATTGAATATGTTTTATATTTAATTATATAATTATCCTCACCCACATGTCCTATTATTCCTCTCCATCCCTATTCTTAAGAGCTTGGTCTTTCCATGTCATAATAGTCAAAGGACACTAAGAGATACATGTCTCATAGTTCCTAGATTCCTTCCAACATCCCTACAAAGAGAGACTCCTTCTTTGACCCTTGGTCTTTGGTCTTTGAGAGCATTGTGACAAGTGGCATGTTGCTCACACCTTTCTCTCCACCTTGTCATCATAGGAAGAACATCTCCTCCTTTTACCTCCCTCATCCCAACTAATCAAATCTTCATCGTACACCTCATATGACTCATTCTCCACTATTGAGATTGTGACACTTGGATCTTGGCCTTCTCAAGCCTATAAAATCACCTCTCATTCCTCCATTTTCAACATCTCAAGCTTTAGCAAACTTATGCTACCAAAATCATTCTAGTGTGACTTTGGCTTATACTCTCATTTGTCATTGTATCCATTAGCATCATAATCTCATCTAGCTACATATCAATATCAATATCATGGCTTCATATTGTTATATCCATCATTCATCTTAGTATTGCATTGTAGAAACCACTCACATTGCATAATCATCCACAAAAGCTATTCTCTCTTTGTCATCTTAAAACAACAAGGAAGTCTACTTATGATAGCTCCAATCATAATCTACAAAGATCATTGAAGAGATAGGCAACAATGGAAGACACAAGGTAAATTGGTTCAGCAAGGTATAACTTTGGTTTATTGCATTTGTCTTATTTTCATTGGAGTATTGAATATTTAGGTAGATTCTACTGTAGTTCAAATAATCAATCACAAGAGTCTTATAAACCAAGATGAATATATACTAATTATGATGATATCCTTGTAGATCAAGAGGAATATACCAATGATCCAGGAACAAGCTACCTCTTGCATCCAAATATAATAACTATTTGTCATCCCCATGGCACCTTTGACAATGGAAATACCATCCTAGAACAATATCCTATCAAAACATTTATGGCCGAATTCCAAATCCTACATGAACAACTAATAGCCATAAATCCACCACCTTCCAAACCTTCATCATTCAATTAATTAAACCCATCCTATCAAAACCAATACTATCCACAATCCTATCAACCATCTAACCCCTCCTCTCAAAACTAATATTATCTACAATCCTATCAACGATCTAATCTCTCCTATCAAAACCAATACTATCCCTAATCTTATAAACCATCCAATTATTAACCTAATCTAACCCTATCAAAGAAACCCATGAAGGATTTTATCCAAGGACTCATAGAAAATGATAATAATCTACCTAGAAAGCATGAAGACATTGAGGCCACATCTACAAAGCCTATCTAAAGTCACATAGTAGCCTCCAAAATCAAATAACACCATGCAATCAAAGGAATAGTAACATGCCTATCCAAGATCAAGTTCCATCATACAAATGTATTATCAATCTCAAGCCTATTAACCATGAACAAGAGTCTCCTAATACCATACTTATCTATCAAACATCATCATGCAGGTAAATGCCCATCAAGCCTATCAAAGAGCCTCTTATCCCAAACTCAAGTAAAAACCCATCATGCAACTATGTTGTTGACCATCCAAAGTATTGTTAGATTCAGGACAGACAACTGAGAGGGGGGGTGAATCAGTTGTAAAAAACTTTCATCCAATTAAACACTTAAATCCTCTTTGTGATTTAGTAGCATATTAATTAATCAATCATGGAAACATAATGCATTAAACCAAGAGCAGAAACACATCAACACATAAGACACCAAGATTTTGACGTGGAAAACCTGGTTAAGGGAAAAACAACGGGGTGATTAACCCAAGATTGTATTCTCTATTAGAAGAATAGAAGGAACAAAATGGCACATGCCAATTAGGGCTCACTGCCCAAGCACACTGGTCTCAAGAGGCTCACTGCCTACAAGAGACTCACTGTCTACAAAATGATAAGTATCACATACTTGAATTGGAGAATAGCATCTTTATAATGCTTGAGTCAGTTCCATTTAAGCCCAAAACTTCTGCTCTACCTTTTGCTCTCTTCCTCACTACAACACTCTCATCTCTACTAGACACTTTGAAATGACTTTACAATTCCTTATTTATACAAGACATTGAATTAGGAATGATCATCTAAGTCAGCAAACATCTACAAGAACATTTGCAGGATGTATAACTCATTCGGTCGGCTAGACTTAGCAAGAACACTATCATCTGGAAGTAATTCTTTACTTGCAAGTTCAAACTCTAATGCGGACCATCAATACAAACTAGACATGATCAAAGACCTCCACAGGCTTGCCTAAATCACCAAGAACATCCACACTTCATCTGCTTACTGAAATCCTTCTCTCCTTTATCCAAAACCTCAAGAACACAGTCTGTCATCACTGTCATGATGGAAAAGATGCTTGTGGACCTCCAAACCATGAACCAATTGAGTTGTCACTTCACATGGACTTCCTAAATACTCCACCAAATTTGTATAATAGGATAAGGCATTTCTAGATCTCACTAGACCTATCTACATCATTCTGTCACCTCTGAACACCTATCAGAACTGGTTTTACTTGAGCAGCCACAACTTCTTTAGATCTTCATGCAGACCTCTGAAATCTTTACTGGATCATCTTAAGACACATATCTCCAAACCCTTTGACCCACATCCTCTGATCTTCATCTTAGCTAGGATCTTTAGCTTACTGTCTTCACTATTCTTCTTTGTTCCTTATCATTAATGCAATAGGAGTATGTTGACATCAATGGCAACACCGGTTAGACCCATATTTGCAACAATCTCCCCCTTTGTCATTGATGGTAACATATGATGTGAAAAATTGTTTTGACCATCAACACAAGAGCTTCTCCTTACTGTTACAACTCCCCCTATTAGGAACAAACATTCATAGGTCTTCTCTTCCTGTACTGCTCCCCCTTTGATTAGAAACCATTTGTTTTTCACATGTCTTCTCTCCCCCTCTGGCATTAATGGAAAAGGGCACATACTTGCAATTTCAACACTTTAGAATCATACCACCTACTCCCCCTGAGTAGCAAGTCATCATCATCAATCCAGATCACAAAATATGATTGTGATATCCACTGGACTGATGCACATCAGTACACCTTAGTTCATCACCGAAGGGGCAATAACCCCTAACTTCTCCCTGAGATACTCAAAAGAGTCCTTAGGTAGAGGTTTAGTAAAGATATCTACAATCTAATCCTTCGAAGGCACAAATTCCAATTTGACTTCATTCTTGTTCACTTGCTCTCTCAAAAAGTGAAACTTGATGGATATATGTTTAGTCTTTGAATGTAATACCTGATTCTTAGATAAATTTGTTGCACTTGAATTATCACAGAAGATTGTGATAGGCTCCTCATACTCCACTCTTATGTCTCTTAGCATTTGCTTCATCCACAGAACTTGAGTACAACTACCTACTGTTGCAATATATTATGCTTCTATAGTGGACAAAGATATTGCCTCTTGTTTCTTGCTCAGCCAAGAAACCAATCTCTTCCCCAAAAAGAATGCTCCACCATTGGTACTCTTCCAGTCATCCACATCTCCTACCCAATCAGCATCTGTATATGCATGAAGAGAGAAATTATGATCTCTAGGATACCACAAACCATACTCAACTGTCCCTTTTAGATACCTAAAAATCCTCTTGATAGCCATGACATGAGATTCTCTAGGATCAACTTGGAATCTAGCAACACGACCAACAACATTCATAATATTAAGTCTAGTTTGAGTGAGATACAACAATCCTCCAATCATTGACCTGTACTTTTTCTGATCAGTCTTAGGAGAGTCATCATCTTTGCTTAATTTACATCCAGTTTCCATGGGAGTATTCATTGGTTTTGACTCTTCCATCCCAAATTTCTTCAACAATTCTTTCACATATTTGGTCTGAGAAATGAAGATTCCTTTCTTAATTTGAGTGATTTGTAGACCCAAGAAGAAATTTATTTCCCCAAGCATGGACATCTCAAATTCACTTTTCATTTGATTTGCAAAAGTTTTACACATATTATCTCTTTCTCCAAAAATGATGTCATCAACAAATACTTCAACAATCAAGATATTTTCATGATCAATTTTGAATTACAAATTACTGTCAATAGTACCTTTGTTGAAACCAATCTTCAGAAGATGCTCATCCAATCTTTCATACCAGGCTCTTGGGGCTTGCTTTAGTCCATACAGTGCTTTCTTCAACTTGTACACCATATCACCATGATCAGACAATTGAAATCCATCCAGTTGCTCAATGTATACTTCTTCTTCGAAGTCACCATTCAAAAAGCCAAACTTGACATCCATCTGATATACTTTGAAATCCTTGAAGGCAACAAAAGAAAGAAATAATCTGACTACTTCAACTCTTGCCACTGGAGCAAAGGTTTCTTCAAAATTAACTCCTTCTATTTGAGAGTAACCCTTGTAGACCAATCTAGATTTATTTATAATTACTTCACCAACTTCATTCAGTTAGTTCCGAAAGACCCATTTGGTTCCAATCACATTCTTGTTTCTAGGTCTGGGAACAAGATCCCAAGTGTGATTTTTCTCAATTTGCATCAGCTCTTCCCTCATTGCTTTAGTCCAATTTTCATCATTACAAGCTTCATTCACTGTCTTAGGTTCAATCTTTGAAATCAGACAATATTCATCTAAATCTTGAGCAATCCTCCTTGTTTGTACACCTTTGCTTTTATCACCTATGATCTAATCTTTAGAGTGGTTCAGTCTTATATACCTAGGAACTTTGGGAGTTTCTTGTACTTCTAATTCTTCATCAGGCTCATTATAACTTATCTCTTCTTCCTGATTTACCGGATCAGTTTGAATCTAAATTTCAGAAGGGGCTTGGGCTCCTTGAATCTTCTTCCTTGATGGCAATAAACACCCAATCACTTCTAGATTTGTTTCCTATCTCTGATTCATTATTTGTTACTCCTTCATTATCATCCTCTTCATGAACATAGTAACAATTCTTTTGGAACCTTGATCTATTAGGATTTGGCCTTGAAAATCTTTCCGAACACTTTGAGGCAAAATGACCAATCTTATTATAGTTAAAACACTTAAAAGGCAATTTCCCTTCATACTTATTGGATCCTTTTGGTAGTCTTTTTGCAAAAAGGGCTTCGAGTTGAGCAGTTTCAGCTTCTTCTTTTTCTAGGTCTTTTCTTGCTTTTTCATACCATGATAGTTTCCTTGAAGAGTTCTCACCCAGATCAAACCTTTGTTTTCTTTTTACAAAAGCACTAGATTTGAATCCAGATTCAGTCTTGGGGGGGACATCTCCAAACTTAGTCATTTCAAATGTGGCCAATTTACCAACCAATTGATCTCTTGTGACACTTGAATGGGCTCTGAATTCTTTAATGGTAGCAACCTTGATTTTATAAGAAGCAGGAAGGGATCTGAGAACTTTGCCAACAATCTCATCTTCATCCAAGACTCCACCAGCACATCTAATGCCACAAACAAGCTCATTTACTCTTGGCATAAAGGTAGTGATATTTTCATCTTCTCTCATCTTCAAATTTTCAAATTTCCCTTTCAAACTCTGTAGACTTGCACATTTAACATACTTGTCTCCTTCATGCAGAAGTTCCAGTTTTTCCTAAATCTCAAAAGTAGTTTGTAGATCAACAACATCTGTAAGATTTGAATCAGACAAGGCACTTAGAAGGGCTTCTTTAGTTCGTAGATTATTTTCAGCATCTATGATTTCACTTGAAGATTTCAGGCAATTCTAAGGGGGAGTATACTTTGTTGTAGCCATGGTCCAGTACTACATTCCCATACATTGCAAGTGACATTACATGCGACTTTTCCAAAGATTAAAATTAGTTCCATCAAACTTTGAACTATCCTTCTTGTAGGATGACATCCTAGATCTCCTCAAGCGGTTAAGCTCTTTTTAGAGGAACTTAGCTCTGATACCAATTGTTAGATTCAGGATAGACAATTGAGAGGGGGGTGAATCAATTGTAAAAAACTTTCTTCCAATTAAACACTTAAATCCTCTTTTTGATTTAGCAGCATATTAATAAATCAATCATGGAAACATAATGCATTAAACCAAGAGCAGAAACACATCAACACATAAGACACCAATATTTTGATGTGGAAAACCTGGTTAAGGGAAAAACCATGGGGTGATTAACCCAAGATTGTATTCTCTATTAGAAGAATAGAAGGAACAAAATGGCACATGCTAATTAGGGCTCACTACTCAAGCACACTGCTCACAAGAGGCTCACTGCCTACAAGAGACTCACTGTCTACAAAATGATAAGTATCACATACTTGAACTGGAGAATAGCATCTTCACCATGCTTGAGTTAGTTCCATTTAAGCACAAAACTTCTGCTCTATCTTTCACTCTCTTCCTCACTACAACACTCATCTCTACCAGACGCTTTGAAATGACTTTACAATTCCTTATTTATACAAGACATCAACTTAGGAATGATCATCTAAGTCTGCAAACATCTACAAGAACATTTACAGGATGTATAACTCATCCGGTCGGCTAGACTTAGGAAGAACACTATCATCCGGAAGTAATTCTTTACTTGCGACCTCAAACTCTAATGCGGACCACCAATATGAACTGGACATGATCCAAAGACCTCCACAGGCTTTCTTGAATCACCAAGAACATCCACACTTCATCTGCTTATTGAAATCCTTCTCTCCTTTATCCGGAACCTCAGGAACATAGCATGTCATCACTGTCATGATGGAAAAGATGTTTACGGACCTCCAAACCATGAACCAATCTAGTTGTCACTTCACATGGACTTCCTAAACACTCCACCAAATCTACAAAATAGGATAAGGCATTTTTGGATCTCACCGGACCTATCTGTATCACTCTGTCACCTCTGAACACCTGCCAAAACTGGTTTTACTTGAGCAGCCACAACTTCTTCAAATCTTCATGTGGACCTCTAAAATCTTTACTGGATCATGTTAAGACACATATCTCCAAACCCTTTGAACCGCATCCTCTAATCTTCATCTTAACTAGGATCTTTAGCTTACTATCTTCACTATTCTTCTTTGTTCCTTATCATTAATGCAACAGGAGCATGTTGACATCAATGACAACACCAGTTAGACCCATACTTGCAACAAGTGTATCACAATTATTCAAGAACCACCTATCCTATCATCCAAACTATTAGAGCTAGGTAAATAAATCCAAAGCATGCCCAATCATGTCCTCAACCAAACCAAGCTCAAAGCATCCCAACTCATCCTATCCATAATCAATATGAAACTATCCATCTTAGTCCTCTCTATTATCAAGATCTTATCTATGATCAAGATCCTATCTATGATCAAGAAATCCATATTAGTCCTATTCATTATCCAACAATATCCACTTCCCAAGATGAGACACTTGGTCCCCATGAACACATAGAGAATCAGGTAAATGACAATGGTCATATCATACATAATCATAATGAGCAAGGTTGAAATCAAGATCTTAATCACATCAAGCATGAGGATAAGGAAGTCATAGTGGATAAAATTGATAATTCAAATGATCAAGGAATGACAAGAAAACAAAATGATCAAGGCATTGCAAGTGTACACTAGGATCATCCACTTCATCCAGTCAGTCTTTCTTTTAGATCAGATAGTAGCATGTTCTAATAGTTCTTGGAAACACACCAATGGGACAGTATCATGCTTTGAAAACAAGTATCCTATCACAAATACGATATGTAATAGCATGATATATCAAGAAAAAGGATTGGGCCTTCATGAGCAAGGCATCCCAAAACCTATCACAATCTACATAAGTCATGGTCAAGGCATCAAGTACAAGTCTTCTAGAAAGAACTCCAATGGTGTTAGTTATGCTTTAGCAATCATTGAGGAAACTTTATCCAATGAAATCTACAATAAGCCTACTATTAGCAATCCTTCCATCTCCACTATCCCTACCATGAAACTTTGTCTTTCGCATCCTAAACCTATCCATTGGGACCAACAAACTTGTAATGCATACAAAGAAAAATATCCAAATCAAACATTAAAGGAAAATGAATCTAAATATAAAGGGAGATGGATAAAACTAGTATGGGTCCCTAAAAAAATGGCCCAATAAAATCAAGAAAACAAAAATATCCAAATCAAGGAATCACTCAAAATGTGGAGCCACATCGAAAGATGCACCTTGTATATAATAGGTGTCCACCACCTTCTAGATTGTATAAGAATGTTGGTCATAATCACCATCCTGATCCAATATTCAAACTCTATAATTAACCATCCTAAGTATGGTGAGTCAATAATCCTCCAACCCAATATAATTCACCAATCTACGCACCAAAATCCTACAAGCCTCAATCACTTAATTCCACATCCAACATCCCCCATCCAAACCAAAAATCACACCTCAAATTCCAAAACCCATAAGCCCAAATCCACTGCATTGTGGCAAAAAAACTTTATCATAAGGGCTATGATGGTACCCTATCAAGATGTAAACATTCAACTAAGGTGAACTCCATTATCAATGAGGATCACAACAACATCAATGTATTGTACATGAGTGCTATGATCCTAACAAAGAAATTACTCTAGATAGGTCACTAGTGGCATTATATGACAAGAGAATCTACATCAATTATATCAGATGGATAGGGACATGTGAAGAATCTTCAAATATCTAGCTATTAATACCATCTAATAAGTGAAGTAGAGAATAAAAGATATGAAAACATTAAAAAATATACACAAAAAGCCTCTAGTGAAAACCTATTTGAAGTGCTATCAGACATCAAATAAAAATAAAATCAAAATAGTAAAGAAGAAATAATCCATCCAATAGTGAAAACTATTTCATGGCACCTTGGATAAGTACCATGATGAAAACCCATTAATTGGCATCATGTGTAAATTGGTTGTCTATGTACCTTAGACTTGGGGGCAAGTTATCTCATCTATCCCATCCTATTCCCCTCATATCATCCTAATCCATCATATCCATATATCTTTTCCATAATTCACATCTATTTTCACTACTTGACCTTGATCTAAATAAGGACTGGGGCATGATCTTGAAACATGCTTTGACAAACTCTTGACATAGTGAATCCTTCTACAAAAATCCCCCAAATATCTTCTTATGACTTATTCAGTACACTATATCCCTTTAGGTTAGCATCTTGAAAGGTATTTATAAAGTAGGGCATGTTATTCCTTTTCAACTTAGTCCTTAGAGATCACATCCTACACCCCTCCACCCATTATCAATAATCCCTTAATCCATCTAGCCATTGTCAACAATACCATAATCCATCCATCCAATCCTTTTTTCATCCTTGTCGCCAATCCTTAGTTTTTACCTTGTCATTGGTATCAATCTATTGGCTACCTAAACAAAATCTAATAAATTTATCCCATCAATCCAATTCTCCTAGCAGTCCATCTATGCACAATAAATTCTACTCCACACAATCTTTCTAAGTAATCTCACAAATCATCCAAAAACATCTATTGGTTTTGTTCCTAGCCTTGCTAAAAACGTGAACAACGCAAATTATCAACATCATCATCATCATATATCATTCCCCATTCTCATGTTTTTCTTATCATTAACAACACTATCCTTGCATTTTTCTTATTATCAACAATATTATCCTCATTATCAATCAATCTTTAATTTTATAGCTTGACCAAGGCTAAATTCATGTTTATCTTTGTATTTTTTATGCATGCATGCTGTCTTGCTTGTGCATTTTATCATTTTGTTTGCATATGAAATGGTCCTTGCAACATATCACCATAATGACATCATGGTGCCATATGACATATGCTTTCTTGTGCCCTTTTCTTTTGGCTTTGGACCCTTTATGCATATGTCACATCATCATGGTCCATTATATCATGATGCAGAATGCCTATGCTACAACAAACATTGGGTTACTCAAAATAGTCGACATCTTGTAAAAGATTCATAGCATGTACCTTCGTAATCTCAACCCTTTACACATCATCTTTTCCATTCCACTTAACTCTTTCATTATCCATCCTATAATGATATCTATTCATATACCTAGTTGCACATTACCAATGTTAATAATTCATCTTTAATTTTCATATCTGTCTTTTCCCATTCCTCCTTTAATCACTTCTATTTATTAACTTTAAATTCCTTTTCTCCATCCAATCTTCTATCTTCATTTTTTTGTTCCATTCATCACTTAGCATCTTTAATAACATCCATTCTCCTCCATTTTAAGAGCACACCTATGTTATTCAAACCCATATACCCTCTTGAGGGGGCATCCCTACCATATCCCTCCTTGTCACTTCTCTGAGTGGCTTGGGCATCTCTTCCAAAAATCACTATGTTTTATCTTCTTTGAAATGTTATTACTTCACAACAACATCTCAAATAGGGGCAAAATGTAGAAACCTAAATCTTACAGTGTCTTAACATCAAGTCCTACTATCACCTAAATCTCTTAACATCACCTAATTTATCCCTCTTTCCCACTTCCTAGGATTAATTAAATAAATAATGATTAATTAATTAATTAATCAATTAATTAATTATTCTAAATATTCCAAATTCTAATTAAATAAATTAAATATTTATTTAATTAGCTAAATCATCCTGTCATATCTCCTTCTTGATTTCTTTATATTTTCTCATGTGCACTTAATTATAAAAATCAATAAACAAATATTTTAATTATCTTCTCATATCCTCATCTTATTCTCATCTTGATTTATTTCCATTTCTAACTCATATGCAACTAATGAATTAGAAATAAATCAAGGATGTCCTTATCCTACTTTTTCCAAAATTTTATCCTTATCTATCTTCAAATATTATCCTTATCAATCCATCCAATCCTATAAATACATCCTGATCCTCTATCAAAAAGAGAAGGGGAAAAATCATTGAAGAATAGGTACATGCAACAAGAATTTTGCAAAAACTAATTTGAGCATCCACATACATCATATCAAAAGAGCACATCAACATAATCAACAAAAGTATATTTATTGGTAAGTGAAGAATGAGTTTCTATTTCCACTCTATCTAAGGTTTATAATTAAATTTGGAATTAGAGCATAATTATTGTTCAACCTGTCCATTCCCATATGGATGATATGGAGATGAGTGAGATATTACAATTCCATATTTAGATAAAACCTTGACAAAGTTGACTAACCTGAAGCACATTGCATTATCTACTAAAATTTTATTTGAAACACTAAATCTAGTAACAATATGATCCAATATAAAATCAATGACCACCTTACTAATGGTGCAAGTATGTACTAATTGGTATTGTCATTGATGTCAACATGTTTGTGTTGTCATTGGTGTCAAATGTATCTTCTGATGTTGCAGTTGTTGATTGATTGAGTTGTTGTGTTAATATGTCTTGTAGTAGTGTTGATGATGTTAGCATATTGTTCCTATTACTTGGTTTCCAAGTGCTTTTGAGAAAATTTGCTCTCTAGAGGAAACCGTGTGTTGCAGAGTATTCGAGCTTGTAGGATACTATTTGAGTTATTGCTCCGCATTTCTTCTATGTTGAAGACCGGAGTGTGAAATTTGGATATGTTTTAGAGAAGTTTTTGAAGATGTTAAATCCAAAATTTTATGGTCTGGATCACTGTGCAGTAGAAGTTATATTCACCAGTTTGAAGACTATAATTGATAGAGTTTCTAGGTTGTGTAGAGGTGTTTGGGAGAAAGTATTTTGCTCTGCATTTCTCCACAGAGTGGTTTCAGGTGGTGCAATTCTAGACATATGTTTATAAGGTCCTTAGTTATCTTCATTCCAAAGGATTTGTGATTTGATGTGCCTAAAATCAAGTTATTGTGTAGCAAAGTTCAACATTGTTGTTTATGAGTAGACAGTGAACCTTCTTGAAGTGAAAGGTGTTGTGGATTATTTTGTTGGTTCTCAAGTGACTTAAGGTTGTTCATGGATGTCTCTAGATCATGTTGAAGGCTTGTTCTTGGTCCACAATTTATGGTTGTGTTCTTGGAAGTGTGTGCCTAAAGATCCTAGTGTTAACACCAGTTTTGGCCAACCTAGTTGTTTACACTCTTTGCAGATGTGCTTCGTGGATTGTTGAAGCATGTGAAGATGTATTTAGGTCCAAAATAAGATATGAAATGTTTTTATTTCATCTCTTTTCTTCTTAAAACTGTTTAGGTCCAAACCTAATTTGAATTGTGTATGTTTGTCAACCATGGAGACAGTTCCAAAGGTTGTAGAATGTGTTGCCAACCTTGATGTATGTTCCAAGGTTGATGATTGATATAAATAAGTGTAAAGGATTCATGTGTAGGGATGAGGAAGTGCGAAGATAAAGATGTTTGTGTTGTGAGGCTATGAAGGTAATATGTATTATGCTTCATTGGAACTGAACTTAGGCATGTGGTAGATGCTATCATATTAATTCATGGTAGTGAGCCACCTCTTTTGGCAATGAGCCCTTTTGCCAGTGAGCCTATTGTAGTGAGCATTCCTTTGGGCAGTGAGCCTCTTTGTAATTTGGTATTGATACTACTTTATATTGTGATCTAATCCTCACCGTGGTTTTTTCCTTTTAGGGTTTTCCACATAAAATTTTAGTGTTCTCTTGTGCATGTCGTTGATTTGATTAAGTTTCTATTATCTATTTTTCATGTTTAATATTCATAATAGAATTAAGGTTTAAGTGAATTGATGTGGATGTGATTATGTTTATGAGAGTTTAAAGTTTTTGATACAATTGATTCACCCCCCTTCTCAGTTGTTTTGTGCATTCAATAATTGGTATCAGAGTGAGGACTCGTTAGAAGAAAGCTTAACAACTTGAGGTAGATCTGGGATGGCGCACAAGAAGATTGTTTCCCTATTTGATGGATCTTCAAAAGATGAATGCATGTCTGTCAGTAGTGAGGAACTTAAGGTTGCTCTTGAAGACCTAGAGAGGACTAAAGAAGAAGTCAAAGACCTAAGGGAGAATGTTAAAGAGGTAGATGAATGTATGATAAAATTAAGAGAGCAAGTCAAGAAGTTCAAAGAAAGAAATAAGGAAGTTAGTAAACAATTAAGGCTATAAAATGAATCTATGAACGCTCTAAAAGTGCAAGTTGAAGAAAAGGCAAGGATTGAGGAATTTATGAACTTAGTGGTGAATGGTAAAGTTGAAGAATATGCAAATCTTGAAGAAGTTGTGAACCTAAAGTCAAATTTGGAGAAGGTAAAGAATTATGAAGAAAAACTCAAGATAAGTTCTACAAGGCTTGATGAAGTGATTGCAAGTCAGAAAAGCTACAATAATAAAGAAGGTTTAGGATTTGAAAAAGATGAAGGTTCAAATTCAAATCAGATTTTAAATTAGAGGAACAATGGCAAGAAGATCCTGAATCAAAAGAATAAAGCTACAAGACCACCGATTAGACAACCAAATGCTCAAAGGTATCCATCTTTCAATGGTTTATGTTATTTATGCAATAAGTATGGACACAAAGCAATAGAATGTAGAAGTAGAAGGAATCAAAATGCTCCATCCTTCTCTGGTCAGTGCTTCACATGCAATAAAGTTGGCCATAAAGCTGTTGTATGTAAAAGTAAAGTGAGTCAAAACTCTACTAGGTGTTTTGCATGCAATAAGATGGGACATAGAGCTAATGAGTGCAGAAGTCAAATGAGAAATGGCTATGGCAATGATAAAATAGTTAAATATTTCAGTGGCTACTATTTATACATGCAAGGAATTTGGGCCTAAAGCCAACCAATGTAGATCCAGAATGAATGGAATGATTATTGGTCAGAGAATTGTTGTGTGCTACAATTGCAATAAATCTAGACATACCTCTAAGTTATGTAGAAACAGATGCATGGAGAAGGATAATACAGTAGAGAAGAACAAATCAGTACAAAAGGTTGAATTGGAAGAGACCAAGAAGGAGATGAATAAGAATTGGATAAAGAAGGAAGTAATAGAGGTTAATAATGAACCTGTACCAAGATCTAGTGCAGATGATTCCTCCAAGAACTGAGATGAGAGCTTTATCTTAGGGGGAGCTTTAATAGAAATCTTTTCTCCCCTACCAAAGAAATGGTGCTGATGCCTCAGCACAAAGAGATAAGGTTAAGGATTAGAAACAAAGGCTTAAGACAGGTCAGAGATTGCGACTACAAAGGATAAATGTAGAGTTGTGCAGATTAGATTGGTTGTGCAACAAAACTTGATTAGGTAAAAAGACATGTTATGAATTTTGGATAAGAATCTATCTGGTAAAATCAAGCTACATTGTTCAGATAATTTGGTCTTGTTTGGTCAGAAAAGAGGGAGGATGGGATTGAATAGTTAGATCATCCTTTCACTACAAACATTCAAGGACATTCACCTGAGTTGAATCACAACTTTTGCAAGAGGATTCACCTACAGGTTTATGGTCACTTGTAACGATGTTGAAACTTGGAATTTGCTAATTAATATGTTCGATTAAGCCTGATTATGCTAAAAAACCTAATTATAAAAAATTGTAAGAAAATGAACAAATCATGACAAATGCTCACAGATAGAGATGTAAAATTTAGAGTAGATACATACTAGGTCTCGAGATACCAGATGTGAAAAATTCAGGGGCTAAAGAGTAGGTGCCCAAACCCAAGGTGTAGTTTTCTATTGATAATCCCAGAAGATGTCTATATCCTATTTCCGTTGTCCCAGAGTTTTTTGTGTCAGAGATCTAGAGGGCTTTGGTGTAAGGTGTCCAACCCCAAGCAGTGCTTTTCTTTAGAGATCTAGAATCCACACACTTTGTCACTATTCCCTGTAACTCCACTCCATCAGATATGACACCTGTCACCTACAATCACAAGGAGTGTAGTTGGGGGTTGTGGTGTTTAGGAGCTTGCCTCAGTCAACCCTAGAAGGAAATTCAAATCTTCCAAACACTGTTGTCAAATAAAAGATTGTGTATTCCTACGAGATAGAGGCAAAAACAAATTGATAAATGATTGAAAACACAAATAGATATCACCTCAAAGGTGTAGCTCACATGTAGATGAAAATCCTTCAATACATGAGAAGATGAAGCTAAATTTGCAATCACAAACACAACAACAATATTCTTCTCTGGAATAATGAATATCTTGAATGCTCTAAAATCATAAGTTCACCAAAAGTTCATAATCATCTTCTAGTTTGGAAATGAATCCCTAAACATACTTATATATGCATTCCTGCTTTAATTTCATAAATTCAAATATAAGATGTTAGCAACAGAACCTTCTAACGGTCACATAACTGACATTCAAATTTAGGACCTGCTTAAAATAGGGTAGGACTAGGGCATGAGTACCCAAGCCCCTAGGTCCTATTTTAGGGTAGGGTTAAGCCCACAGATGTCCCTTAAGCCCCATTTGACATGGGTTTCAAGCCATTTTGTTCCAGGAGTTAAAATGAACATGCAAGATGCAAAACAAGGGACCCCAGAGCTAAACTTAGGAGGTAAAAGTCCTAGGGGGACATTTTATGACATAACATTTAGCCCCTACTTTAATTTATGTATGAATGCACAAACCATACATGCATTAAAATATGGTCAAAACACAACAAACATACTAGACACTTGAAGCTAATGCATACACAAAGATTGAGGAACCATTTCCAGCCCCCAATCTCAGGTAAACATTAGAGAAAACATGCTGCAGACATGCCAAACACAATAAAGATAGTAACAGGCACACAAAACACAAATAAGACGATAACATTTACGCAAAAGATGGAGAAGATGGTATTAAAGACACCAAAAACATGATGAATACAGTGAATGCAGTGATTATTTCTTTTTCATTTTCATATATAAATGCATGAATGTAGATACATGGAAAGTAAAAATGCAACACAAAAATCCAAAATGTAGGAGGGGAATTTTGCCATGCTCTTTGGACTACATATGGGGGAGAAGACACGCAATACAAATCTCAGAGTGTAGGGAGGGACTCATCTCCATGCAACTTTATACTATAGTTGAGAACAAACATGCCATACAAAACTCAAGGTATAGGATGGGCATTTCACCATGCTCTTTGGACTACACTTGGGAACAAAAATTCCATACAAATCCCAAAGCATAGGAGGGGCATTTCACCATGCTCTTTGGACTATACTTGGGAACAAACACATGGAAGACACACAGAATACATGAGCACCGTATAGCATGCTAAAGACATGCTATACATCTAAAACACAACAAACAAGGTGATGGAAGGAACTTATTGCTAAGCCCCCACCATCTCAAGCATGATACAAGCACACCTAATGGTTGGGCTTATGCCACAATGATGCAGAGGAAATGCAATAGAAGCTTACAAATAGGATGGAAAAGCCATTAATCCACTAGCATGTTAAAATCCTAGACATGCAGTATGTAATACCTATCGGCTTATCATCATCATCATATTTCTTGCTAACACAGACAGCATCATCATATTTCGAAGAGGCATGAAATATCCTCCTGCTAACTACTGTTCACTTCCTTATCGCCTTTCGCCTTTTGCCTGTCAGCAGCATCATGATACTCGATGAACACAATTATCCTCCTGATGATCACTATTCACTTAGCGCCAAACTCTATCGGTAGCATCATGAGGTTTAGCATCATCTTCACCCTTCGTCAGTAGGATATGAAATATCCGGTTCCTCTCATATATCTTGATGACGATATTCCTTATGCACCTTTTCTTTGATGCTTACGTCACCCTGATATCGACCTTCTTTAAACAAACAGCATCAGGATATGACTTATCAGGTCATATTGAAACATCCTGATGATGTTAACCAAACTTTATGCCGATGAGTTACGCCGATGCCAAAACACTTAGCGACAGCAAGATAAACTTGCATAGGGTGATATTCGTAATATCCTGATGACGATGACGTCACTTGCACCTGATGCTGATGTCAATGCACCTGATGATGATGTCAACAGGATATAAGACACTTATATCCTCCGCAACATGATAATGAATATCCGGTGATCTTTTCAATATCCTGATGATGACCTTTCCGGTCCTTAGCCAAAAAGTGAACTTTCACTTCTACATGCGATAGCGATATGCGGATGATGGATACACACGAAAGGTGATCTTGATGATGATATATACACTGAGTATATATCCAACATATATCATCCTGATGCACTTGAAACATGCAATTTTTGCCAACTTTAGAACCTGATCCTGATAGCGATATACTCGTAGATGACGATACGATTCACTCCGTCTGGAAAAGCACATGCAGATCCCTGTATATCCGTCAGCTGCATGCAAACTCACAGAACTGCACAATTTTACAAAGAAAACATGATGATCGGGCTGGATCACCTTCAGATCAAAACTTAACAATTTATCTTCCTAAACCCTAGCACATGAGGATGCTAGGTTGATTCATAGCATGCTACCAATCAATCTCCCACACAATGAAATGCATAAACAGAAAACTAAAATACAACCTAAACTAACATGCATGACCATTCCACCGATTCACAGAATCAACCGGTGGAAGGGTTGAAAGTATCCATTAAACTGTAATCAGAACATAAATCAAAACATAAACAGCTGATAAACCAGATAATGCAATTGATGAGATCTTATTTAGATGAAACACAAATGTCTTGTTTCTACAATACTATTGAACAACAATGTTTCACAATGTCTGGACTGATCTCTGGATCTCACTCAATCACCAGTACAACATAACATAACTACTACTCTGATCTCAAACCCTAACTGATCTGAGTTATTTATAGCACTATCCTACGAGTACTACCAACTCGGTTCCCAGCGGCTAGGAGCTTCCAAGCGGCTGGGAGAGGACAGCTCAGACAACCTGATAATGAACTCTAACTACCTGCACATTCTCCTAGGTGGATCAAACACATACGCATTGGTCCAATGGACCTTACTACATTATGAAGTCAAACATGCTAAAAAAAAGACTAATGTCCTGTCATGCGGACAATGAACCTATATCTTGTCTTGTAGGGGTGCTCCTACACCATACTCCCCAGAAGAAGAAATCTCAAGTCCACTTGAGATGAGAGTATGGAGATCTACACCATGGTTCTGGATCTACTCTTCAGTCATCCATACTGCTTCGGAATTAGGTTTTCCCTGCCAAGATACTAGATACTCCAAGTACTGTTTGTTTTGGGTCTGTTTGACCACCTGGGTGTCCAAAACCTTCTGCAACTGTGGAGGATCATGCTTGGGAATGTCATCATTGACTGTATCCTGGAGGAGTTCCTGGTCTGCATCTAGATTAGACTTGTAGGGAGTTAAATCACATACATTGAATATAGGGGACAAACCAAGATCAGGGGGAAGTTGTATCTCATAAGCATTTTGTCCATGCTTGTGCAAAATCTGACATGGTCCAACTTTTCTCTGCATGAGTTTAGTATATTTGCCCTTAGGAAGTCTGTCCTTCTTTAAATGAACCCATACCAAGTCGCCAACATCAAACTGTACATCCTTCTTCTTTTTATCAGCATATTCCTTATACTTCAAGGTGGTTTGTTGCAGTTGGGTCTTGACTTGATCATGAACCTCTTTGATGGCTTCTGCAAAAGCTTCTCCTTCTACACTAACAGGGTCTACTGTAGGTAGATCTCTCAATTCCAAAATTCCTCTTGGATGCACACCATAAACTATCTAGAAAGGTGATTTCCCTGTGCTCCTATTGACAGTATCATTATAGGAAAATTCAGCTTGAGATAGAATATTATCCCACTTTTCTCCATGTTGTTTTGTCAAACATCTAAGCAAATTTCCTAAGGAACGGTTCACTACTTCAGTCTGTCCATCTGTTTGAGGATGATATGCAGAGGAGAAAGACAAATTTGTTCCAAGTTTCTTCCAAAGAGTTCTCCAGAAGTGACCAATAAACTTCACATCCCTATCTGACACTATGCTCAATGGCAATCCATGGATCCTGACAATCTCCCTGAAAAACAAATCTGCAATGTATGAAGCATCAGCAGTGGTTTTGCATGGCAAGAAATGTGCCATTTTGCTGAATCTATCCACTACAACAAAAACATTGTCAAACCCTTTCCTTGTCCTTGGTAAACCCAAGACAAAATCCATACTTATGCTTTCCCATGGTCTGGAAGGAATGGGTAAGGGCTGATATAAACCTGCATTAGTCATCCTGCCTTTAGCTTTCTGACATATCACACATGTCTCTACAAACTTTCTGACATCTGATTGTAACTTAGTCCAAAAGTAATGTCTTCGGACCAGATCAAGAATCTTATCTAGACCAAAATGACCTGCCATAGCTCCACAATGTTTCTCCCTAATGATGTTTAACCTCATAGAACACCTTGGAATACATAACTGTCCACCTTTGAACAACAATCCATCCTGGATCAAAAATTTAGAGAATTCAGCATGATATTTCTCTCCAAAAGAAGTACATACATGATATATCTCCCCAAAATCTTCATCAATCTCATACATGGTCTTTAGTGAATCAATGCCAACACTTTCTAACTGAATCTGGTTGACTGTTAGAACTCTCCTACTCAAAGCATCTGCAACTTTATTCTTGACTCCTTTCTTATGCTTCAATGTAAAAGTAAAAGCTTGTAAGGTTTCTACCCATTTCATGTGTCTGTGGTTCAGCTTTTCCTGGCTGTTTATGAAACTCAGAGCCTGGTTATCTGTGAATACTATGAATTTCTTTGGCATCAAGTAATGCCTCCATTTCTTGAGTGACTGGACTAAAGCATACATTTCCAAATCATATGAGGAATACCTCTTTTTAGCATCATTGAGCTTCTCACTGAAAAATGCAATAGGTCTACCTTCTTGGCTGAGTACTGCTCCAATGGCCATGTGACTGGAATCACATTCCACCTAAAAGATTTTGTTAAAGTCTAGAAGTGCAAGGACTGGCTGCTATGCCACCTTCTTCTTCAATGTTTCAAAAGAATCATCTTCTCTTTGAGTCCATACAAATCTGCACTTCTGTCCTCCTTTGATGGTATCAAGCATGGGTGCACAAATATGACTAAACCCTCTTATAAACTTCCTGTAGAAGGTTGCTAACCCATGGAAACTTCTGACATCATTCATAGTCTTTGGGGTTGGCCAAGACAATATGGCACTTACCTTCTCCTTATCCATTTGTAACTTTCCTTGTGAAATGACAAAACCCAAATATGTGATCTCCTCTTGCATGAACAAACACTTGTCTAAATTTATCATCAGCTTCTTCATGTAACCTCTTAAGAACCAAATTTATGTGTCTGAGATGTTCTTCTTTTGTGTTGCTGAAAATCAGAATGTCATCTAGATATACTATGGCAAACTTACCAATGAACTCTTTCAAAACCTCATTCATCAACCTCATAAAAGTACTAGGTGCATTAGATAAACTAAAAGGCATAACCTTCCACTCATATAACCCTTCATTAGTTTTGAATGCTATTTTCCATTCATCTCCTGGCCTAATCCTGATCTGATGATATCCACTCTTCAAATCTATTTTTGTAAAATACTTAGCACCTCCCAAACAGTCAAGTAAATCCTCTATCCTAGGGATTGGAAACCTATACTTGATTGTGATCTTGTTAATAGCTCTGGAATCTGTGCAAAGCCTCCAAGTACCTTCCTTCTTTGGTGCTAGTACAGCTGGTACTGCACATGGACTTAAACTTTTCCCAATCAGACCTGAATCCAATAATTCTTCAATTTGTCTGGCTACTTCTGCATTCTGTTCTGGAGTTAGCTTATAGGCTGCTTTGTTTGGAAGTGTTGACCCTGGAATTAAGTCTATGCAGTGACTAATATCCCTGACAGGTGGTAGGGATCTTGGCATTCCCTCTGAGATGATACCTTTGTACTTATCCAATAGCTCTTGGATAGCTGGGTCTATGAACCTTTGCTTCTTCTCTTCCTTGACTTCTTGCTGCTGTTCTTTATTCACCCTCATACATGGGATTAGGGCATACGCAACTGCACCTTCTGCTACTACTTCTTTCATGAACTATTTACCTTCCATCAGCATTACCTTCACCTCTTTTCCTTTAGATTTCTCCTCCTTCTCTGTCAATTGTAGTAACTTTATAACCTTACCATCTTTAGTGATTGTATAGGTGTTTCTAACACCATCATGTTGTGCCTTCAAATCATACTGCCATGGTCTACCAAATAAAAGATTGCAAGCATCCATCGTGGTAATGTCAAACAACAACTTATCCTTGTATGCTCCAATATGAAATTCTACCCAAGCTTGCTCTTCTACAATTGTCTGCTGACCTTGGGTAAGCCATGAGAATTTGTATGGGGATGGGTGAGGCAATCTCCTAAGCTTAAGCTTTATCACCATTTCTTCAGACACAAAATTTTCAGTAGAACCAGAATCAATCAAAACTTTACATGCCTTACCTCCTGCTTTGCAAATAGTCCTGAAAAGAGACTTTCTTTGAGGGGATTCTTTGTCAGGTACCTTCATGGTAGTCACTGTTCTTCTCATCATTAGAGACTCTCCACTTTCTGGGTATCCATAATTATCAGGAGCATTCACACTCTGAAAAGCATTAGAGCCTGTCATACTTTGATTATCAGGTTCTTGGATCAGATTTGTTCTCCTTTCTCCTATTGAGCTTGTGGCCTTTTCTGGACATCTGCTGGTTATATGGCCTTCTTTGTTACAGTTATAACATCTGATGGATCCTCTGCCCTGGGATCTTCCTCTGAAAGGTCTTCTACCTCTGAAGTTTCCTTGCTAACTATAATTTTCCCCCTGGTTCTGACTATTGTTTCCCTTACTATTGTCATGACTGGATTCTCCTTGATATCCATGTCCATGTCCTCTACCTCTAAAAGGACCTCTTCCATCCCTTTGTTGTCTTCCTCTTCCTCTATTGTGTTGTTCTTGTTTTCTCTTTAACTTCTCTTCCACTTTCAATGCCAACTGAAAGCATTTCTGAACTGTATCTGGATTATGCAGACTTAAATCTTCCTAAATGTTGAACCTCAATCCATTAAGGTATCTAGCTACCTTCTCTTCTTCACTTTCCTTTACCTTTGTTTTCATACAAAGTTTCATGAATTCTTCTGTATATGAGCTGACATCTAGCTCCTTCTGCTTCAGGTTTTGCTTCCTCTTGTGTAATTGGATACTGTAATCCAATGGGACATAAGCTTCCTTTACTAACGCCATCATTTTCTTCCATGTAGTGACTCTACGCTTTCCTTCCTGTACTCTATCATCTTGGACGAAATTCCACCATGTCAAGGCAGCTTCTTTCATTTTTGACTGGGCTATTTTCACCCTCTGTTGTTCTGGTATCTCCTCTGTTTCAAAGAAATTGTTCAAGGAGTCTATCCACTCCATCACTGAATCAGGTTCCATCTTTCCTGTAAACACTGGCAAATCCAATTTCACATCCATGGTTCTCCTCTCCATGGCCTTGAGGGCGTTCAACAGTGGTCTCTGGTCTGCAGGAACGACCTCCTCGTTCCAACTAGTGATCTCTTCTTCTTCCCTATCTTCTTCTCTACCAGAACCTACTCTGTTCCTCAACTTCTCTAACTCATCCTTCAATTCCTGATTCTGATCCTTCACGGCCTTGCTCTCTGCAATCTGTTTCTTCACCAGAACTGCCAACTCAACGTTGGTCATCCTTGCCGGAATCTCAGATGTTCCTTCTTCATCTGACATCCTACTATATCCTGATCTTTTCCAGAAGATCCTTCCTTTGCTCTGATACCACTATGATGCAGAGGAAACGCAACAGAAGCTTACAAATAGGATGGAAAAGCCATTAATCCACTAGCATGTTAAAATCCTGGACATGCAGTATGTAATACCTATCGGCTTATCATCATCATCATATTTCTTGCTAACACAGACAGCATCATCATATTTCGAAGAGGCATGAAATATCCTCCTGCTAACTACTGTTCACTTCCTTATCACCTTTCGCCTTTCGCCTGTCAGCAACATCATGATACTCGACGAACACATTATCCTCCTGATGATCACTATTCACTTAGCGCCAAACTCTATCGGCAGCATCATGAGGTTTAGCATCATCTTCGCCCTTCGTCAGTAGGATATGAAATATCTGGTTCCTCTCATATATCTTGATGACGATATTCCTTATGCACCTTTTCTTCGATGCTTACGTCACCCTGATATCGACCTTCTTTAAACAAACAGCATCAGGATATGACTTATCAGGTCATATTGAAACATCCTGATGATGTTAACTAAACTTTATGCCGATGAGTTACGCCGATGCCAAAACACTTAGCGACAGCAGGATAAACTTGCATAGGGTGATATTCGCAATATCCTGATGACGATGACGTCACTTGCACCCGATGCTGATGT
Organism: Cunninghamia lanceolata; assembly: GCA_027924645.1. Classification (NCBI taxonomy): domain Eukaryota; kingdom Viridiplantae; phylum Streptophyta; class Pinopsida; order Cupressales; family Cupressaceae; genus Cunninghamia; species Cunninghamia lanceolata. The sequence continues at coordinate 6,080,549 of BSBN01000012.1, read as the reverse complement.
CAATGCACCTGATGATGATGTCAACATGATATAAGACACTTATATCCTCCGCAACATGATAATGAATATCCGGTGATCTTTTCAATATCCTGATGATGACCTTTCCGGTCCTTAGCCAAAAAGTGAACTTTCACTTTTGCATGCGATAGCGATATGCGGACGATGGATACACACGAAAGGTGATCTTGACGATGATATATACACTAAGTATATATCCAACCTATATCATCCTGATGCACTTGAAACATGCAATTTTTGCCAACTTCAGAACCTGATCCTGATAGCGATATACTCGTAGATGACGATACGATTCACTCCGTCTGGAAAAGCACATGCAGATCCCTGTATATCCGTCAGCTGCATGCAAACTCACATAACCGTACAATTTTACAAAGAAAACATGATGATCGGGCTGGATCACCTTCAGATCAAAACTTAACAGTTTATCTTCCTAAACCCTAGCACATGAGGATGCTAGGTTGATTCATAGCATGCTACCAATCGATCTCCCACACAATGAAATGCATAAACAGAAAACTAAAATACAACCTAAACTAACATGCATGACCATTCCACTGATTCACAGAATCAACCGGTGGAAGGGTTGAAAGTATCCATTAAACTGTAATCAAAACAAAAATCAAAACATAAACAGCTGATAAACCAGATAATGCAATTGATGAGATCTTATTTAGATGAAACACAAATGTCCTGTTTCTACAATACTATCGAACAACAATGTTTCACAATGTCTGGACTGATCTCTGGATCTCACTCAATCACCAGTACAACATAACATAACTACTACTCTGATCTCAAACCCTAACTGATCTGAGTTATTTATAGCCCTATCCTACGAGTACTACCAACTCGGTTCCCAGCGGCTGGGAGCTTCCAAGCGGCTGGGAGAGGACAGCTCAGACAACCTGATAATGAACTCTAACTACCTGCACATTCTCCTAGGTGGATCAAACACATACGCATTGGTCCAATGGACCTTATTACATTATGAAGTCAAACATGCTAAAAAAAAGACTAATGTCCTGTCATGCGGACAATGAACCTATATCCTGTCTTGTAGGGGTGCTCCTGCACCACACAACAACCGCCAAAGACATGGTCAAGGGAGGATACACCATCCCTGCCTCCGTAGAGGGATTTATATAAAATGATATGCATGATATACCACCTCTATAGAGGGATTTTTAATTGCAATATAAAATAAAGATGTGCACTCACGCGGAGATAAAACATCTCACCTCCGCAAAGGGCTTAAACACACTCTTCCTTAGTACCAAAATCATTAGACAACTTACCTTTATATGCCTCCACCTTAATGTGGTTGATATCATGTACCGATATCAATCATGTTAAGGTAGAGAGAAAACACAAGCGAACAAGAGCTCTCGCAAAGCCCATGCCCCCAATGGCAACATGTACTTTACAATCATTGAATGTTCCCACAAACACAATTTCCTGCAAGAAGAGAGGTTAGAAATATTTCTCTAAGATAATAACCACATCACATGATAAAAACACAATGCATGAAAGTAATCACATCAAGAGCCAAGGTTATACTACAGATTTGGAAACCAAGTATAACCATAGGGCTATACTACAAAGATCTCATAACCGAGTGTAACCAAGGCGAGACTCAAGATAAACAAAGTGCATGGAGCATCTATATTGTTATGATTTGTTAGGAAATATAAGACAACATCAAAATATCACATGGAGTGATTATACTAGCCAAGCATCAGATAATATATATCAATTCCATCGTCATGTATGGACTAGGTCCATTTTTGCTTACTCACTGAAGGGACACATGGTCCATATCAATATTATTTGTTTTTTGTCATCTGCCAACTAGATAGAACCACTAGAAGAAGGTAAACAAGAAATCAAGAGAGGAGAGCAAGTTCCTTAGGGTCATCAAGTAGGAGGGTGCCCCCAGGTCACCAACCATAATGCTATGCCCCTAAGGTACAACACACAACATTAAAATATAAGAGAGGACCAAGATAGAAGAATGATGATACAAATAGAAGAATGGTCACAACAGAGGCAGTCTCTCGGTATCTTTGACCTTACAAGAGTACCAAGGGTCATCCAAGGAAGCCTAAACAACACATAGCACATCACGTGGGAAACACAACACAAAGGTAAAGGGTTGGAAATACTTACCTAAAGGTACAACTGAACTAGTGGTTGTCATGAAGTAAATCATCGTCTTCCCAATCTCGAATGTTAGAGGAAAGAGGTACATAAGGTATCATAGCCCAACTTTTGTTTTTGTCTTTAAATTGTTCATTCTTAAGCTTTTCTTGGTTTGATTCAATGTTAGGTGGAATGTTTTCTTGTTGAGGTACATTTCGTTGGGCAAAAGCTTGTCTTTTCCTCCTTTCTCTTGCTTGTCTATTTCTTCTTGTCCTACTACTTATATCTTCAAAAGTAGTCTCATGTTTTTCCATAGGCTTTCTTATTTTAGAGGAGGAAGCTTGTTTAAATCTAATTTGTCTTGATGAAGTACTGTGTTTTCCATGAGTCACTCCTGATCCTTGTAAGGATGATAGAGGAGGAACCTCAGCATAGAGTTCTTTACCTTTATCTCTAGAAAGTTATTCTAATGTGGGTTGTTCTTCTCTTATTGTTTGCATAGGAGGCCTGGCCACTCTAGATATAAGTTTTTCTTTGTATCATATGTATTATAGGAAAGAGTGGTCTCTTTGTGGCTCAGTGTCTCTATCAGGTTTTGGCCAAAAGTAATCAAGAGTAAAGTTCTTTTCCATGACCATAGGTTGCCATGTATTATGTCGAATAGTACGCACTTGTCCATATAAAGGGAATTTTATGCAATTGTGGATAGTTGAGGGGACAACGTTCATAGATTTTAAACATGGGTGTCTTAGTTTTACGTGGAAGAGGTCAGAAAAAGGGATAGCATCAAATAATTGGTATACAACTTTATCATAAACTATAACCAATAAGATATTTTCCCAAAGGTAGGCATGAAAGAAGGAATTCTTCAGTTACCACATTAGTCATACAATTAGGATCTATAAGTGTACCATGCACCAGAATCTCTATTATACTCATGGTGATGTAAAGAGGCCCTTCATTATCTACAAATGTTTTATCATGAGGTGTAAATGTGATTTCAAGTTAAAGGCTCCTTCTTTTCAAATAAGGCCTAGGAGAGAACCTAGCATTATTGTTGTGATAAGAATCCATGTATATATGTATTCAAATGAATGCAAGATCAAATTTTAAAATATTTTCAATACTTATGCAAGGAACAAGTGCAACACTATGTATGCTTATGATCTAAAATGCTTGATTTTTTTATTTTTTTCAATGCAAATGCCTAAAAGAAGTAGTGCTGTGAAGAAATTAATGAGGGATAGAAAATTAAATGCTTATTATCAGTCCATTAATGCATAAATATCCTTCACAACACACCTATGATGCAAATCTAGATGCAAGATAAGTAAAAATCTAGTGAAAATGCAAGGATTTTAAACCCTAATTGTGAAATCTAAATGTAAAAGTGCACTATGATGAAACATTACAGTCCAAAATCAGATTTGGAAGAGTGTTTAAAAGAGTATTAAAATATGAAACAAGATTTCAACCACAAACCCTAGCTATTGCATAAGCTGGGTTATATGAAAAATGCACACTTTCAAGCAATTTTTAACAATTTAAGCATGAAAATGTAATTCCAATGATTGTTTAATGATTTACTGCTATAATTTATATCAAATATGATGAAAAAATCATAAATTAAATGAAATGCAATGAAATTGATGTAAACTATGTCAAAAATGCAAGCCTAGAATGCTAATTTCTTTCAAATTTTTCAATTTTTTTTTTGGTAGATTTTCAAATGCAATAAGATGAAAATAAAATGAATGAATGTAAATCTGAAGTACAATACTCAGAAAGGTGAAAAATTCAATAAAACACAGGTTCATCAAAATGTTTGGTCGGAAAAGAGGGAAAATGGGACTAAATAGTTAGATCCTCCTTTCACTACAAACATTCAAGGACATTCAACCAAGTTGAATCACAACTTTTGAAAGAGGATTCACATACAGGTTGATAGTCACTTGTAACAATGTGGGAACTTGGAATTTGCTAATTAATATGTTTGATTAAGCCTGATTATGCTAAAAACCCTAATTATGTAAAATTGTAAGCAAACGGATAAATCATGACAAATGCTCACAGACAGAGATGTAAAATTTAGAGTAGATACATACCAGGTTTCAAGATTTCAGATGCATAAAAGTCTAGGGCTAAAGAGAAGGCACCCAAGCCCAAGGTGTAGTTTTCTGTTGATAATCTTGGAAGATGTCTGTAACCTATTTTCGTTGTCCCAGAGATTTTTGTGTCAGAGATCTAGAGGGCTTTGGTGTAAGGCTCCCAAGCCCAAGTAGTACTTTTCTTTAGAGATCTAGAATCCACTCACTTTGTCACTATTCCCTACAACTCCACTCTATCAGATATGACACTTGTCACCTGCAATCACAAGGAGTGTGGTTGGGGGTTGCGGTGTTTAGGAGCTTTCCTTACTCAAGCCCCCGAAGGATATTCAAGTCTTCCAAACACCGTTGTCAGATAAAAGAGTGTGTATCCCTATGGGATAGAGGCAAAAACAAATTGATAAATGATTCAAAACACAAATAGATATCACCTCAAAGGTGTAGCTCACATGTAGATGAAAGTCCTTCAATACATGAGAAGATGATGCTAAATCTGCAATCACAAACACAACAACAATAATCTGCTCTGCAACAATGAATATCTTGAATGCTCTAAAATCATAAGTTCACCAAAAGTTCATAATCATCTTCTATTTTGTAAATGAATCCCTAAATATACTTATATATTCATTCCTACTTTAATTTCATAAATTCAAACTTAAGATGTTGGCAACAGAACCTTCTAACAATCACATAACCAACATTCAAATTTAGGACCTGCCTAAAATAGGGAAGGACCAGGGCGCAATTGCCCAAGCCCTTAGGTCCTATTTTAGGGTAGGGTTAAGCCCACAGATGTCCCTCAAGCCCCATTTGACATGGGTTTTAGGCCATTTTGTTCCAGGAGTTAAAATGAACATACAAGATGCAAAACAAGGGACCCGAGAGCTAAACTTAGGAGGTAAAAGTCCTAGGGGGACATTTTAAGACATAACAGGTCCACATTGGTCCACTATTGAAGATATTACTCTACGGTTCTGGCATATGGATATTGATCATTAGATACATCTACATCCAGAATTTTGTCTAATTTTGATGATTGGCTTGAAAGTAATGAGTAACAGATGTTCAACTTAATAGAACACAGTTGTTTCCAGTACAGAGTAGTTTACATGTTTTTTAGAAATTTTTGAAATCTACATACAAACTCAGAGGTCAATGGATATGAATTAGATGAGTCTTCAGGTAGTGAAGAAGAAACCAAAGAAAAGGAAGTACAGGTTGTAAAACAAGAAGCTCTGGAAAGAATCCCTAAAACTCCTAAGTATGTGCAGAAGCATCACTTTGAAGATTAGATCATTGGCGATAAGAGCAAAAATGTATTGACACAAAGGAAATCTACTAAAGAATAGGTAAATCTATGTCTAATTTCTAAAGTTGAACCCAAAATAATGATTGAGGCATGCAAGGATGAGTTTTGGATCAAGGAAGTGGAAGAAGAACTAATGTAGATTGAGAAGAATCAAACTTGGGAACTTGTCCCAAGATTAGAGAACAAATTAGATAAGAATGGAGAAGTGGTGAGGAACAAGGCAATGTCTATGTATAAAGGGTGCTCACTAGTGGAAAGAATAGACAATGAGGAAAATCTTGCTCCAGTGGCAAGAATGGAGGTTATTAGTTTTTTTATAGCCTTTGTAGTGTTACAAATGAAAGCAACACTACTTCAATAGAAATTTGATTCAAGATAAATTTTAGCAATCTTTAAGTGTGAATTGACAATGGAGATTGTAACAAAACTTAAAACCCACTACAGAGAAAATGCCAAACATTAAGAAGTCAACACAAGACACAATGACATAGTGTTTAACGTGGAGAAAATGCTTGCAGGTAAAAAGCTCCACACAGGAAGAGGCCCAATGTTTGTATTAATTTGCAAAAGATTGTACAATACAACAACACCACTAATCTCTCCTTTAGTCTTCAATCCAACAGGATTCCTGCAGCACCTGAGTACCTAAAATCTATATTACAACAACAAATACATGGAAAATACTTATAGAAATGTTTTCCAACTCATCCTAGGTGTTCACCTTATCTCTCCTCCAAATATCTCACATGCAAGCATCAAAATGGCACCTACAAGCAACCTCTAAGTGTCGAAAGTTGACCCATTCAAAGTTGGGTGCCCATATCCAAGAATGGCATCTTACAATATCTTATGATGTGTCATAACCATCATAGATACCTCCAACATGCATCATTCCCAATATGGGTTCCTGGAGCTAAATATAGCAAATATACAACTAACATATCCATCATATGCGTCATAGAATCTTAGAATCTTATGACAACTTGCAGCTATCATAGATTCACTTACCAAATATTATGACAGTTGTTATACATGCCAAAAATAGCAGATTTTCCAAGGAGAATGCCTACCCTTATTTACCATGAGTTTTTATATTTGTCAACAGTAAATGTCACTCCACAATTACCTCTGGTAACTCCAAAATTACCCCTATCAGTGAAACTAGTATATCTCTTCATGAATAATTACAAATTACAAATAATAAATGGTGTTAAGGGAAAATTGGAGTAAACATGAATAATCAATATAGTATATCAATAATACCCAAAACTCAATGAAATAATGAACAAAGAAGGTAAATTAAACAAAGCACAATACAAAGCAAACCTCCTTTAATTCTTAGCTTCCATTGATCACCTATCACAAATGATCTTGTCTATGAATATGGCCCTCAGAAGGTGCACTTCCTTGCTATGATTCCAAGATGTCAAATGGGAATGGCTATGATAGTTTCGCCATGAAGATGTGATTCACAACAATGATGATAGTATGGTAACAAGTTTGATCGCAAGCAAAAGGAATGACGTGGGTTCCAAAGGTGTGCTGTAATTCCTACAGAGTAAGTTTACTTAAAGCCTGGATGAATGAAATGGAAGAATAGGGTTCAATTTATAGAGTTGGGAAAGAGAAGATCAACGATATAGAAAGAATGAGGAGATCAATGGTCTAGAATGGTTGAGGAATGTGCACGAATAGAAGAAAAGACATGTGTCTTGCTCTATTTTGCATGAGAGGAATTAATAAAATAGAAGAATGAGTTAACTAAAGAGATTAATCAATTAAAAGAATATATCAATCAGTTAAGAGAATAGAACTAGAAGATGGAAATTGCATGAGGATGAGAAGATATTTTAGCTCAATTAAATATTTAGAATATTCAATTGCATGTGCACAAGGATTGAATTACATTTAGAGATAACTCAATTTAGAAGAAATGGACAACTTAAATAAATATTTGATTTATTTAAATTTAGAGAAGATATTTTTGGAAGAAACAATTAAATAATTGATATTATTTAATTTAGAAAGATTTTGGAAGAACTAATTAAATAATTGATATTATTTAATTTGTTGGAGGAATTTAGGAATTTAATTAAATAAATTAGTTTATTTATTTATTGATAGAGGAATTAGACTTAAATAAATATTAAGAATATTTATTTGGGCAGAGTTGTGTCATTTTTAGGCGTATACAATTACCTTCCATCTCACAAACATTTCCATAAACCTCCTACATATCTTCCTCATCCTATTCCTATGGTCCATGCTTTTACATAAGCCTTCCCTTCATATGCCACATCATCATCCACTATTGCACCTTCCACAATCCACTATCTACCTTCTCCATCTCACTGTCATGCAGTCTCCTACCAACATCTATGAGAACACCCGACATGGTCCATGCAGCAACATCAATCTAGCAGGACTATCATGTCTCAGGGAACTAGATACTTGAGTCTCTCCCTTCTGTATCTACCTTCTCCCATCCAATTGTTTCCAAAAAAAAGAAAAATCTCTTCGTCCAATGGTGAAAATCTGGCAAACAAGTGCCTTGGATAAGTACCATGATTAAAACTTGGTAAATAGGCATCATGTGTAAGTTGATCTTCTACGTCACCTACACTTGGGGGCACCATGTCTCATTGGCATATCACTTTCTCCTATTAGTTTCCTTCTGTACCATTTCTTATCTTATCCTTCTAGCCATTACCTACCTATACTGTCGAGTCCTTCCATCCTAATCTTCCATTCCTCTACTTTCTTTGGTCTTGATAAAGATTGGGGGTGCAATGTTAACAAATTTTTTAGGTGTCTCTTGACATACCTTATCCCTCCAAGTCATGCAAATTCTTCATTATCCTCTTATCCTCCTATCATCTTAAAGCATTACCATGAAAAATCTGAAGTATTCTACCTACAATGGGGCATGTTATTCGTATGTGACATAGTCCTTGGAGATCACACCCTTAGTTTCTTCTATCTACACATTCGTATCCACTGTAATCCATCCCTCTGCCTATCTGTGGTGTTTCCTTGTCATCAGTGTCTAGCATTAAGGCTATCCATAATGTCATCTTATCCTATCATGGCTTGATACTCTATCTCTTATGTCACCTTATCAACTAAGGTCTTATCTAGTATCCCATCCATAATGTCAGCCTAGCATAGCATCTGTCATCAGTATCATAGGGTCAATCCCAAACTACGTTGCCTCTGTGTTGTCACGTAGGCAATGCCATTTAGCAATGCACCCCCGAGGCACTAGGTCAGTCCCTTAGGGTCTATTTCACTAGACGCAAGCGCACGCAATCAAATCTTGTTTCCAAGTAGAAGTCTTGATGCAAGGCATCAACCTATCCAATGCAAAAGCAAACACAAACATAACACACTCAAACTGATTCTATCTAACTTATGGCAACAAAAACACATCTAAATGCAATAATCTTTTGTGGTTGTGATCAGGTTAGGTTGTAGCGTCTTGATTTTTGTTATCATGTTTCCTAAGCTACTCAAGGATACCAAAAGCTAGAGATGCTATGATGGGGGCATGATCATTTTCTTTGTTTGCTATTTGTGGATCAAACTTTATTAATGTGAAGCCTTGTCTAATGACATGATCAGCAAAAGATCATTGAGGACTTCAAAGGTCTAACATGAAAGGGGTCAATCCTTGTCTATTGATACGCAAGGAATACTCAGGTCATCTCGGTTTAATTATACCTTGATGCTTGTATTAACTTGCTAAATCAAAATCCATGTAAGCAATACTCAAGTCATCTTGGTTCAAGTATACCTAGATGCTTGTATTTTCTTACAACATATTAAAAGCCCAATGATGAAATAAGCACTTCAAAATACTTGCAATATCAAGATGGCAAATATCCATATCCATATCCATATTGTATCCAATTGCATTTCATATCCACATCTGTATCCATATCCAATTGCATTTCGCATACTATCCGTGCAATAAAAAATTCTATGCAGAGTATCAATGTTACAAACAAAAGCTTGTGATTCCTTCACTCCAGTCATTTCTTCTATCAATCAAATTTCTATCTATCATCGTATCTTCTGAGTAGTGATCCAAATGCAAGTTCATCCTTAATCCATACCAATCAAGCCAAGTCAATCTTGTCAACTAATCTGATCGCAATCAGTAGTCTTGATCCTAATCTTGTCTTAAACCATATCAATCAATCATAACTATCCTTCATGTTGCTCTAGAGTCTATTGTTCCCTGCCATGACAACACTGTCATATATCGTTATCAGTATATCATTGGTTTACCACTAGATAGGGGCAATACCTTGTTTGTTCTTGTATCATTTGTTCATACTTGCTAACTTGCTTGTGTGTGTTATCATTCTATCTTGCATCGCATATCATTCAACTCTTTCTTTAACTAGTTTCTTCATTCTAACCTATTTTTCTCATTCTTCATCATGAGATTATCCATCTCATTTCCTTCTGCCTTCTTCCCATCTAATCTCCCAAGGGGGCATCCTACCATTGTTAAACCTGTACCAAGGGCAAACTGGGGCATGTATCATTATCAGAAAATCTATTCTTTGAAACAACGTGATAAAACACATTGCATCAAAGAGGGGCAAAATGTATATGCCTAAAAATGACACGACTCTATCCAAATAAATATTCTTAATATTTATTTAAGGCTAATTCCTCTATCAATAAATAAATGAACCAATTTATTTATTTGATTCATATTCTCCCAACAATTAAATAAAATCAACTTATTTAATTAAATTCCTAAATTCCTCCAACAAATTAAATAATATCAATTATTTAATTAGTTCTTCCAAAATCATTCTAAATTAAATAATATCACTTATTTAATTATTTCTTCCAAAAATATCTTCTCTAAATTTAAATAAATCAAGTATTTATTTAAGTTGTCCATTTCTTCTAAATTGAGTTATCTCAAAATATAATTCAATCCTTGTGCACATGCAATTGAATATTCTAAATATATAATTGAGCTAAAATATCTTCTCATCCTCATGCAATTTCCATTCTCTAGTTCTATTCTCTTAACTGATTAATCTATTCTTTTAATTGATTTATCTCTTTGGTTAACTCATTCTTCTATTTTATTAATTCCTTTCATGAAAATAGAGCAAGACACGTGTCTTTTCTTCTATTCACGCACATTCCTCAACCGTTCTATACTGTTGATCTTCTCTTTCCCAACTCTATAAATGGAACCCTATTCTTCCATTTCATTCATCCAAGCTTTAAGTAAACTTACTCTGCAGGAATTACAGCTCGCCTTTGGCACCCACGTCATTCTTTTTTTCTTGCGATCAACTTGTTACCATATCACTACCATTGTTGTGAATCTCATCTTCATTACAAAGCATTATCATAGCCATTCTCCATTGACAATCTTGAAAAAGTAAGGAAGTGCACTCTCTGAGGGCCTTATTCATACATGCAAGATCTATTGAGATAGGCAACCAACAGAAGCTATGACCTATTGAGGTTTGCAAAGGTTTTCATCTTTGTTTGTTTGATCTTGATTATTTCCCTTTTCCTTGAGTTTTGGGTATTATTGATATATTGATTATTCATGTTTACTCCAATTTTCCTTTAACAGGAATCATGACCAATGGTTACATATACCATGATAAACATTGAATCTGGTGATGGCAAAGTAGTGTAGGAAGCAATGAAGACTTTTGCTTGTGGATGAATGACTTAGGCATGGATGGATCCACATAGACTAAGTATTTTTCTGATTTTTGCTTGCCATGTGGGATGGAAGAATTTGAGACTTTTGGATGGAATGGGAGAAAGTGGATGGTTGGGATTCTTGAGAGGTGGATGCCTCATTTGACTTGATAGCTTTTTGTTTAGGTACCCAAGCCATTTTGCTTTTAGATAGTACCTGTGAAGGTATGGGCTTGGGTGTATGCAGTTTTTGTGCAGCTTCGGAGGTAATCATTTGTTGGATGCGGACCCACACCTTTTTTAGTTTGGCATATAGGTGTGTGGGTGTATGCAACTCTTGAGAAGGGCACTTCTGTGATTCTTGGCTTTTGTATCCTAGGTCATGAGGACTCTTAGGATTTTTTACTTGATAGGTAGAGGCATCTAGATTTTTATGGTTGAATTCTCTTGAGATGGTGGAAGTGGAGTTTGAGGAATTTCTTTATTTAGACAACATGTGCATCTGTTGGTCATGTTTGGGATTGTTAGAGGATTTATTGGTGGATGGATAAGGTATTGGAAGAAGTGGTGGTAAAATGCATGGAGGGATGTTAGGAGTTTGAAGTAGCGAAGGTAGATTGGATGCTAGAAGGTGTACGATCACATGTTTTTGACAATTGTATGATGATGGAGGTGGAATGGTGACATACAGTTTGGGGATATGATAGGGTTTGCGATGAAAAGTGGGGGATTTAGGAGGAGTGGAGGAAGTACCAACATCTTGATATTTTTCACCTTGGGGTGTGTATCCAAGGCCATATGAAGGTGAAAGGAAGCTAGATGTACGGAAAATGCTTCCTACACTAATCTAATGAGGAGAGGGCTATGCAAATTCAACTTTATCCTAACTATTACAGCAATGTTAAACCATTAACATGAGATATTGCAGCAAAACACAAGAACCAGAAAGAAGACAGAGAGAGAGACAAGATATATGTGGGGAAAACCCTTACAGGTGAAAAACACCACACTCTAAAACATAGCTCAAATGTATTACAGTAAACAATAACATATTACAATATAGTTTCAGAGCCAATGCTCTTTCAAGAGTCTTTAAATGTCAAATCTGGAGATATTCTGGCAGAATAACAATACTTGTACCAAAGTTATCTATCTCCCATCCAAGCACCTGTTTATATAGAGTTTACAAGGCAAATATGGAACCTTCTAGAGATGGGTGTCCATCTTGGACTCATGCCCCAAAACCCACGCCTAAGGACTTGTCCAACATCCCATCCCAAAGTGGGCACCTGGTCCCAAGATAGGTTATGACAAATGCTATTACGCACCTTACATCTATCAGAGAATCTGTCATACACTGACTAAAAATATCATATTCCTCTTACATGTCATAACCTCCCTTGACCTCCCAAAGATGCCTTTCTCTCGTGTAGAGATACTCACCGACACTTGTCATTAATTAAAAATTATTTGAGGTTTTAGGGGTGCTGCCCCCAAACACCCGTTAATTATTAAAGGGGGAAAGCGCGGCTGCCAAAGTCACCAAAATTTATTCTCCTGCATATTCACAAGGTGCTGACTATGCCAACTCAACATGGGATAAATAAATACAACATTAAGAATTTGCAAAGGTTGAGACACCTTAATTCCCAACATTCTCCCACTTGTTGAACACCTTGCAAGGGCCAAAAGCAATGACAAGATTTAACTGCTAGGGGCCAAGAGGCCCATAGACTCCGAACACCATCTAAACTTCTCTGTGCCCACTAGTTTCGTCAATGCATCTGCAACATTCTTCAAAGTATCTACCTTCTCCAAATTTACCTTTCCATCCTCAACCATGTCTCGCACGAAGTGAAACTGAACATCAATGTGCTTTGTTCTAGCATGGAAAGTTAGATTCTTTGCAAGGTAAATTGCAGTCTGACTATCACAACTGATCATGATTTGACCTGCATTAACACCAATATCAGAACATAATCTCTTAAGCCAAATGGCTTCCTTACAAGCATGAGTTGCTACCATATACTCAGCTTCTGTCATGGACAAAGCAACAATAGGTTGTCACTTACTCATCCAACTAATAGCACCACCAAACAATGTAAAAACATAAGCACTAGTGGATCTCCTGCTGTCAATGTCACTTGCCCAATCTAAATCCACAAATCCACGAATATCAACAGAATGCGGAGGTACTGAAACATTACCATGACAACAAATGGAATACTTGGAAGTACCCCTTAGATATCTGAACACTCGCTTAACTACATCCCAATGAACCCGTCCAGGATTAGCCATAAATCAACTAAGGACTCCCACTGCTTGGGCAATGTCTGCTCTTGTGCAAACCATAGCATACATCAAACTACCAACAACACTACCATAAGGTACTCTACTCATGTCCTCCACCTCACTAGGAGATTTTGGACAATCCTCAACAGACAACTTTGTCCCCAAGGAAATGGGAACACACAATGGTCTACAATCTCCCATGCTGAATCTGTCCAACACAGTCTTAACATACTTACTCTGACTTAACCAAAGTTCTCTGTTGGTTCTGTCTCTTCTAATTTCCATTCCTAGAATGTACCTGGCTGCCTCTAAATCTTTCATTTCAAACTGAGCTGACAACTGAGATTCAAAATCATAAATCATATTCTTACCCTTTCCAATGAGCAACATATCATCAACATACAGTGCAACAATGAGAATACAATCACCATCAAACTTATAATAAACATAGTGATCCGATTTTGATCTCACAAATCCAATTGACAACACAAAGGCATCAAACTTCAAGTACCATCTCCTAGGGGATTGCTTCAAACCATACAAAGACTTCTCAAGTTTGCAAACCAAATTTTCTTTACCTTTTACCATGTAATGCTCTGGCTGTGACATGTAGATTTCCTCCTCCAAGTCATCGTGAAGGAAAGTTGTCTTCACATCCATCTATTCTACCTCCAAGTCATAAGCTACTATGAGGGACAATAGGAATTGAATGGATGTTAGCTTTGCAATGGGAGAGAAGATCTCACCATAATCTATACCCTCCACTTGTGAATACCCCTTCACAACCAATCTGGCCTTATACTTTTCAATACTGCCATCTGCACCAAGCTTCTTCTTGAACACCCATTTACATCCAACGGGTTTCCATCCAGGAGGCAAAGGTACCAAGTCCCAAGTTTGATTCTTTTCCAAAGAAGTCATTTCTTCCTCCATGGCCTCCTTCTAGGAACTTGCATCCTTCATATCCAAAGCCTCTGATATAGTTCTAGGTTCATCATTGTTAGTGAGCAAAGCATAAGCACAACTAGAATCAAACAATGTAAAACCAAATCTTTTAGGTTGCTTCCTTATCCGTGTAGACCTCCTCAAGAGCTAAGGTTGAGGTTCAGGTTCTTCTTCTGAGCTTTTAGAGCTGCTAGAGCTCTCCTCATCATCAAGTCCAACATTGTCTTTCTGTTTAGTCTTCTCAGGGGTGAGAGGAAACTAAACAACATCCTCTTTCTTTTCTTTTTCTTCTGGATGCAAAATAGTGGAAGAAGGTGTAAGCTCTCTGAAGATGACACTTCTGCTATACAACACTTTTTCAGCCACGGGATCCCAAATCTTGTATCCTTTCACACCAACAGAATAGCCGATGAAGATACACTTAATAGCTTTGTTCTCCAACTTTGACCACTTCTCCTTAGGCACATGTGCATATGCCTCACAACCAAAAACACAAAGATGCCTTACTAAAGGCTTTCTACCAGACCACACCTCCATGGGTGTCTTTCCAACAAGAGCTGATGTAGGAGATCTGTTTACCAGATAGCAAGCAGTGGCAATAGCTTCAGCCCAAAACTTTTGTTCTAGACCAGCTCCACTAAGCATACTCCTAGCCTTCTCCATCAGTGTCCTGTTCATCCTCTTTGCAACTCCATTTTGCTGTGGTGTGTATGGAGTTGTCTTATGTCTTTCAATCCCAAGTTCCTTGCAATACTTATCAAATTTTGTAGAACAGAACTCACCATCGTTGTCAGTTCTCAAACATTTAATCTTTTTACTAGTTTGATTTTCAGCAAAGGCTTTAAACTCCTTAAACTTGCTATAGACTTCAATTTTACTTCTGAGAAAATAAATCCATGTCCTTCTACTATAATCATCTATAAAAGATACAAAGTATATAGATTTTGATAACGAAGGAACATTAACAGGACCAAACACATCAGAATGAATGAGGTCCAACACACCAGAAGACTTATGAGAACTCGAGTAAAACTGAACATGGTTTTGTTTTCCAAAAATGAAATGTTCACAAAAGTTGAACTCAAAATTACAATCATCTAACCCTTCAACGAGGTTCTTATTTTTTAGAGTACGCAAACCCTTCTCACCAATGTGGCCAAATCTCTTATGCCATAACATTGTCTTTTCTGCAGGAAGTTTAACTTCCAATGCACGATTACAACCATCAAGATTAGAAACTATAGAGTTCTTCACTACTCGTTCAGATGGTGGGGATGAAGTGACTACTGCCCTATTCCTTGAGTCAGAAGAACTATTGCATTATGCAATGCATTCTTCCAGCTAAAACATAGTACCTCTCTGAGTACCCTTAGCAAGCACCATAGATCCTCTAGTCATCTTGCATCCGTCTTTTGAAAAGACAACCTGCACACCTGCATCATTCAACATACTTATAGAAAGTAGGTTCTGTGCTAAGCCTAGGATGTGCATAACCCCAGTGTTCCCCTTCACTTGACCATCAGGGAATCAGATAGAGACTCTTCCATGACCAACAATCTTCAGATGAGAGTCGTCACCCAGATACACCTTTCCACCATCGAACTCCTCATACTTAGTGAACCAGTCTTGATGCAAGGTCATGTGGAATGATGCACCAAAGTCAATTAGCCACACATCATCAGATGCATGGGTTTCTAGGGCTGTGATGAAGGCATCACCGTCATCTTGTGATTTGTCAGAATCTAAATCAAGAGCTTTCTTCTTTTTCTTCTTCTCCTCTTTGCATTCCTTTCAGAAATGCCTAGTCTTGCTATAGTTCCAACAAAGAGCCTTGGACTTTCCAGGAGATTTGGATCTCCCATAGGATTTGGATCTACCCTTCTCAGCTTTCTTGTCCTTCTTCTTCCATTTCTCCTTGGGTCTTCCATGAACTGTAAGGGCTTCTTTGGCTGCCTCAGAAGACTTTCTCTGCATCTCTTCAGATAACAGTGAAGAGACCACCTCTTCCATTTTGAATGTGGATGTGGTGCTTCTGATTGCCATGACAAGATGATCCCATGAGTCTGGTAGAGAATAAAGCAGGGTCATAGACCAATCCTCCTCCTCCATCTTTACACCGATAGATGTCAATTGTGCAACCAGCATGTTAAAGGCATTCATATGCTCATCCATAGATCCTCCATCCTCCATTTGAAGAGAGTACAACTTATTTCTCAGGAAAAGTTTATTGACAAGGGATTTGGCTTGATACACATCCCCCAACTTCTTCGAAAGGAGTGTTACAGTAGCCTCCTCATGGACATTTAACAACACGGAATCGGCAAGACTAATTCTTATGAGACCCTTAGCCTTCTGATCCTTGAGATCCCAGTCAGCTTGTGACATTGCAGCTGGTTTAGTTTCGTTCACACATTCCCAAAGGTCTCGGTCAACTAACATGTCTTCCATCTTGAGCTTCCATAGCTTGAAATTACTGCCATTGAACTTCTCTACTTCAAACCTTCCTAATGTGCTTGCCATCTCCTTGCTACAATAAGATACAGAACGCTCTACACAGACTCCCACTCAACCTAAGATTAGCTCAAAAAACCCCTACCCTACAACTAGGACCAAAGGTGATCAAGCTCTGATACCAACTGAAAGGAAGCTAGGTGTGTAGAAAATGCTTCTACACTAATCTAATGAGGAGAGGGCTATGAAAATTAAACTTTATCCTAAATATTACAGCAATGTTAAACCATTAACATGAGATATTGCAGAAAAACACAAGAACCAGAAAGAAGACAAAGAGAGAGAATGACAAGATATACGTGGGGAAAACCCTTATGGGTGAAAAACCCCACACTCCAAACACAGCTCAAATGTATTACAGTAAACAATAACAGATTACAATATAGTTTCAGAGCCAATGCTCTTTTAGGAGTCTTTAAATGTCGAATCTAGAGATATTCCGGCAGCATAATAGTACTTGTACCAAAGTTATCTATCTCCCATCCAAGAACTTGTTTATATAGAATTTACAAGGCAAATATGGAACCTTCTAGAGATGGGCATCCATCTTGGACTCATGCCCCAAAACCCATGCCTAAGGACACTTGTCCAACATCCCATCCCAAAGTGGGTGCCTGGTCCCAAGATAGGTTATGATAGATGCTCTTATGCACCTTACAACTATTAGAGAATTCGTCATACACTGACTAAAAATATCATATTCCTTTTAGATGTCATAACCTCCTTGACTGCCCAAAGATGCCTTTCTCTCGTGCAGAGATACTCACCGATACTTGTCATTAATTAAAAATTGTTTGAGGTTTCGGGGGCGCTGCCCCAAAACCCCCGTTAATTATTCAAGGGGGAAACTGTGGTTGCCAAAGTAACCAAAATTTATCCTCCTGCATATTCACAAGGTGTTGACTATGCCAACTCAACATGGGATAAATAAATACAACATTAGGAATTTGCAAAGGTTGAGACACCTTAATTCCCAACAGAAGGAAGAGGAACATTAACATGGACAGGCTCCAAAATACCTTGTTCATGGAGGCCTAAGCCTTTACCTTGATAGTTCATATGTTGGAGTACGTGGTAGACAACAGGATTATGTGTAGGTGGAACACTAGAAACAAGTTCCTTATTGGATGGAGAAGGTGAGATAGAGGATAATGATTGCTAGTGTTCTAAGGAGGAACACTCATGAATGAAGGCGGTAGGACCAAGGATATATGGTGGGGGATTTGCAGCATGGTTAATAATGGATGATGGAGGATTATTACTGGTTTCATCTTCTACACTTTCTTGGGAGGCAAATGTCTCATCAAGGGAAGTGGAAGATGTTGGATCTTGGATAGGACTAGATGGGGTTATAAGCTCAAGACCATGGAACGCATAAAGTGGACTAAGAGGATCATCATGGTCTGCTTGATCATAGATAGGCTCTTCATCATAGATGGGATCTTGATCATAGATAGGATTTAGCTTGATGGTATCAACGTGTTCGTGTATAGGTTCTTCATCAACGATAGTATCTTGATCATAGAAAAGATATAGGTTATGGAGAGGTTGGAATTGGATCTCTAGCTCTTGTATAGGATCAAGTTGCTCATGGATAGCTTCTTCACCAAAGGTGTTATCTTGATCATGGGAAAGATATAGGTCATGAATGGATTGAGATTGGATTTCTCACTCATGTATAGGTATAGGATCCTCGAAAAGATAAAGGTTATGTATGGGCTGGATGGGGGTGTTTTGATCTTGATTTAGATAAGGGGTTGACATTTCCACATGCTCTAAAGTGTGCTCTTGACATAATGCTTGGATTGTTCGAATGGAAGTGGAGGTAGAGGTCTCTTGGATATGATTTTGGTCAACAATATGAAGGTATAATGGACTTTGACTTTGGTTCATGGTAGGAGGTTCTTCAATATGCTTTTTGGGTTACCGAGTATATGACAAGTTTGGCGCAAGTGACATGCTTGAAGACCCTTTGATAAGGTCAAGGACCAGAATTTGGGGACATGGTTGACTCTCTGCTAATAGCCCTTGGATCACATCCTTCATAGGTGTATGGGTGGACACATGAGGTAATAGATGAGTGGATTTGGAGCTCTCCCTAGCTTTACTTTTGTTGTGTAAATCTAGAAAACATCTTTCCCAAAAATCATCCGAGGTTTTTTTGGTTGTCCATTTAGGGCTTGGGGAACTCATTGGTGGTGTTGGTGTAAGACTGGTATGCTTTGGGATACATGTCTTAGAAGATAGAGAAGGAGGACTAGTAGACGGAGTGGTATATGATTTCCCACTTCAGGTGGTGTTTACCTTGTCAAGAGTATCATTAAGATGGGAAAAGAATGTATTTTTTTGGGGCGAGGTGTAGCTAGTACTGGCCTACTTAGCTTGTAAGATTGCAAAGTGTTTTTGTATGACTTGGAGTTCTTGAGCAATTTCTAAATGATCTTGGGGTGAGGTGTCTAAGGTTAATTGCAATTTCAAGTATTTGAGTTCTTGAGCAAGCTCTTCTAATTCAGTTGTCATATCGTCAGAAGCTGACACTAGATTGAAATGGGTACCAAGAAAGGTTGAAAGGTTTCTCTCAAAGTATGTGGAAGTCCTCACTGTCACACATGCGCAGCAGCAAGGGTCAAATGTGTAGGAAGTCAGTGTAAATGCACAGTATTGGTAATTTTCAAATGCACAGTAGCAGGTGGTAAAAGTACCACAAGTCAGTATAAATGTGCAGAAGGTCAGAACAGATGCGTAGCAGAAAATGATAAAAGCATAGCTCTAGTTTTTTCAATGTTTTTGCAAATTTTTAGCAATTTTTCTATTGTTTTTGGTTTCTTGGTTGCAAGATGGTCTTTTTGATCTAATTTTCTTAACTATGGCAAGAAGACACAGCAAACACAAAGAATGTTTTCATAGTTTTTGAATTTTTTTGTGATTTTTTTATTCTTTTTGGACTAAAAAGGAAAAGCAAGGACAATCGTAGGTTTCAAAGGATTATAGGGGTTTTTGGCCACTAGAACAAAGATGTTTAATGAAGGTAACCATTCAAGTGGTTATATTTGTGGCAACACTACTCTCCATTATGAATTCTACCAGCCTACAAGGGTTGCGCCTTGGAGGGTTTTGGGGGAGGTTGGTTGTTGGTATAACACAACTGCACTCGTTGTCTAAAGCTTTCACTCCAAACACAATTTATTTATAGTGGATTGGTAGGGCTTGGCATTTAGCCTGTTACCACTTAGGGTCATTCCTATTTGGATGAGCGGTATCCAAGAGCAAGCCCCTCTAAAGGAAAAACCCATGCGAGAATGACATGTCTGGCATTTTGGTCACCCAAGATAGGGGAGAGCATAGGCCTGGTATCATTCCCAAAACACAGAAGATAGTGGTTCTTTTTCCTCTACTTAAAAAGAAAAGACTAAATGAGCTATCTACTTGGGCAAGCATAGAAGTTTGTTAACTTTGAAGTGATAACAAGATAGCAATGGTTTAGTTTTACCTAGATAGCAATGATGTGTTCAATTTTACCCAGATGGCATGGATTTGTTAACTTTGAAGTGATAACGAGATAGCAATGATTCATTTTGACCCAGATAGCACAGAATTGTTAACTTTGAAGTGATAACAAGATAGCAATGGTTTAGTTTTACCCAAATAGTAATGAGTTTGTTAACTTTCAAGGATAGTAATATAGCAATGATTCAATGATATGCAAGATAGTAATTATTCAATTACCGCCTTCCTAGTTAAGACTATGTGAGATTTGCATGAGCATCCATTTACTTTCCCATTAGAAATTGAAGTGTGAATTAACAAGTGCAACTATATGATTCTAAACCAATACCTACAAAAGGTGCACTTCCTTGCTATGATTCCAAGATGTCAAATGGGAACGACTATGATAGTTTCGCCATGAAGATGAGCTTCACAACAATGATGATAGTATGGTAACAAGTTTGATAATTCCTATAGAGTAAGTTTACTTAAAGCCTGGATGAATGAAATGGAAGAATATGGTTCAATTTATAGAGTTGGGAAAGAGAAGATCAACAGTATAGAACAATTGAGAAATGTGCGCGAATAGAAGAAAAGACATGTGTCTTGCTCTATTTTGCATGAAAGGAATTAATAAAATAGAAGAATGAGTTAACTAAAGAGATAAATCAATTAAAAGAATAGATTAATCAGTTAAGAGAATAGAACTAGAGAATGGAAATTGCATGAGGATGAGAATATATTTTAGCTCAATTAAATATTTAGAATTTTCAATTGCATGTGCACAAGGATTGAATTATATTTCAAGATAACTCAATTTAAAAGAAATTGACAACTTAAATAAATATTTGATTTATTTAAATTTAGAGAAGATATTTTTGGAAGAAATAATTAAATAAGTGATATTATTTAATTTAGAATGATTTTGGAAGAACTAATTAAATAATTGATATTATTTAATTTGTTGGAGGAATTTAATTAAATAAATTGATTTTATTCAATTGTTGGGAGAATATGAATCAAATAAATAAATTAGTTTATTTATTTATTGATAGAGGAATTAAACTGATATAAATATTAAGAATATTTATTTGGACAGAGTCATGTCATTTTTAGGCATATACATTTTGTCCCTCTTTGATGCAATGTAGTTTACAGCGTTGCCTCAAAGAATATAATTTCTGATATTGATACATGCCCCAGTTTGCCCCTGGTATAGGTTTAACAATGATAGGATGCCTCCTCGGGAGATTGGACAGGAAGAAAGGTTCGAGGGACATGAGATGGACAATCTCATGAAGAAGAAGGGAGAACTAGGTTAGGGTTGAAGAAATTTGTTGAAGAAAGAGTTGAATGATATGCGATGCAAGATAGAATGATAACACACACAAGCAAGAAAGCAAATATGTACAAATGATACAAGAATAAACAAGGTATTGCCCTTGTCAAGCGGTAAACCAATGATATACTAATAACGGTATATGACAGTGTTGTCATGGCGGGGAATGATATATCCCTAGACCAACATGGCAAGCGTGTTGTCATGGTGGGGAACGATGGATCCCTAGAGAAACAACGAAGGATAGTGTCTAGTTTTAGGAAATGAAGCATGTCGTGTAAGACGCGTGTGTTGGTCTGATTTTGACAATGTTACATCCTGTATAAGACAATAGATTGATTAACTAATCGAGTTGGTTTATGACCAGACAAGGATCAAGACCACTGATTGTGATTGGATCATTTGGCAAGATTGAATTGACTTGATTGGTATGGATTAAGGACGAACTTGCATTTGGATCATTGCTCGGATTGATAGATAGAAATGTTGACGAGAGATACAATGATAGACAGAAAGTTGATTTGACAGAAGGATGACTCGACAGAAGGAATCACAAGCTTTTACTTGTAAACATTGATACTATGCGGTTTGGATCTTTATTTGCATGGGATATGGATGCTTTGGAATTTTTATTGCATGGGATGCGGTATGGATGCTTTGTGTATGTGAATGGATGTGAGTGGATGCAAATGGATTTTTCATCTTGATATTGCAAGTATTTTGAAGTGCTTATTTCATCATTAGGCATTTTAAAATGTTGTAAGAAAATACAAGCATCGAGGTATAATTGAACCGAGATGACCTAAGTATTGTTTACATGGATTTTGATTTAGCAAGTTAATACAAGCATCAAAGTATAATTAACCCAAGATGACGTGAGTATTCCTTGCGTATCAACATACAAGGATTGTCCCCTTTCATGTTAGACCTCGTAAGTCCTCAATGATCTTTTGTTGATCATGTCATTAGACAAGGCTTCACATTACTAAAGTTTGATCCAAAAATAGCAAACAAAGAAAATGATCATACCCCCATCATAGCATCTCTAGATTTTGGCATCCTCAAGTAGCATAGGAAACATGATAACAAAAATCAAGATGTTGCAACCTAACCTGATCATAACCACAAAACATTATTGCATTTAGATGTGTTATTCTTGCCATAAGTTAGATAGAATCAGTTTGAGTGTGTTATGTTCGTGTTTGCTTTTGCATTGGATAGGTTGATGCCTTGCGTCAAGACTTCTACTTGGAAATGGGCTTTTCTTGCGTGCGCTTGTATCTAGTGAAACAGACCCTAAGGGACTGACCTAGTGCCTTGGGGGTGCATTATTAAATGGCATTGCCTATGTGACAATGCAGAGGCAATGTAGTTTGGGGTTGACCCTATGATGTTGACGATAGATGCTATGCTAGGCTGACATTGTGGATGGGATACTGGATAAGACCTTAGTTGATAAGGTGACATAAGAGATAGAGTATCAAGCCATGATAGGATAAGATGACATTATGGATAGCCTTAATGCTAGACACTGATGACAAGGAAATACCACGAATAGGTAGAGGGATGGGTTACAGTGGATACGAATGTGTAGATAGAAGAAACTAAGGATGTGATCTCCAAGGACTATGTCGCATAGGAATAACATGCCCCATTGTAGGTAGAATACTTAGGATTTTGCATGGCAATGCTTTAAGATGATAGGAAGATAAGAGGATAATGAAGGATTTGCATGACTTGGAGGGATAAGGTATGTCAAGAGACACCTAAAGAATTTGTTGACATTGTGCTCCCAATCTTTATCAAGACTAACAAAAGTAGAGGAATGGAAGATTAGGATGGAAGGATTCGGAAGTATAGGTAGGTAATGGCTAGAAGGATAGGATAGGAAATGGTACGGAAGGAAACTGATAGGAGAAAGTGATATGCTGATGAGACATGGTGCCCCCAAATGTAGGTGATGTAGAAGATCAACTTACACATGACACTTGTTTGCTAGGTTTTCATCATGGTACTTATCCAAGGTGCCTGTTTGCCAGATTTTCACTGTTGGATGAAGGGATTTTTCTTTCCTTTCCTTTTTTTTGTTTTTTTTTTAAATAGTTGGATGGGAGAAGGTGGATATGGAAGGGAGAGACTCAAGTATCTAGTTCCCTGAGAGGTGATAGTCTCGCTAGATTGATGTCGTCACATGGACCATGTCAGGTGTTCTCATAGACGTTGGTAGGAGACTGTATGACAGTGAGATCGAGAAGGTAGATAGCAGATTGTGAAAGATGCAATAGTGGATGATGATGCAGCATATGGAGGGAAGGCTTATGTAAAAGTATGGACCATAGGAATAGGATGAGGAAGATATGTAGGAGGTATATGGAAATGTTTATGAGATGGAATGGAATCATGACCAACGGTTGCACATATCATGATAAACATTGAAGCTGGTGATGGGAAGCAATGAAGATGTTTGCTTGTGGATGAATGACTTAGGCATGGAGGGATCCACATAGACTGATTATTTTTCTAATTTTTGCTTGCCATGTGGGATGGAAGAATTTTAGACTTTTAGATGGAATGGGAGAAAGTGGATGGTTGGGATTCTTGAGAGGTGGATGCCTCATTTGACTTGATAGATTTTTTGCTTAGTCACCCAAGCCATTTTTCTTTTAGATAGTACATGTGAAGGTATGGGCTTGGGTGTATGCAGTTTTTGTGTAGCTTTGGAGGTAATCATTTGTTAGATGTGGACCCACACCTTTTTCAGTTTGGCATATAGGTGTGTGGGTGTATGCAACTCTTGAGAAGGACACTTCTATGATTCTTGGATTTTGTATTCTAAGTCATGAGGACTCTTAGGATTTTTTACTTGATAGGTAGAGGCATCTAGATTTTAATGGTTGAATTCTCTTGAGATGGTGGAAGTGGAGTTTGAGGAAGTTCTTTGTTTAGACAACCTGTGCATCTATTGGTCATGATTGGGATTGTTAGAGGATTTATTGGTGGATGGATAAGGCATTGGAAGAAGTGGTGGTAAAATGCATGGAGGGATGTTAGGAGTTGGAAGTAGAGAAGGTAGATTGGATGGTGGAAGGTGTACGGTCACATGTTTTTGACAATTGTATGATGATGGAAGTGGAATGACGACATACATTTTGGGGATATGATAGGGTTTGCGATGGAAAGTGGGGGATTTAGGAGGAGTGGAGAAAGTACCAACATCTTGAGATTTTTCACTTTGGGATGTGTATCCAAGGCCATATGAAGGAAGAGGAACATTGACATGGACGGGCTCCAAAATACCTTGTTCACGGAGGCCTAAGCCTTTACCTTGATAGTTCATATGTTGGAGTATGTGGTGGATAGTGGGATTATGTGTAGGTGGAACACTAGACACAAGTTCCTTATTGGATGGAGAAGGTGAGATAGAGGATAATGATTACTAGTGTTCTAAGGAGGAACACTCATGAATGAAGGCAGTAAGACCAAGGATATATGGTGGGGGATT
Organism: Cunninghamia lanceolata; assembly: GCA_027924645.1. Taxonomy (NCBI): domain Eukaryota; kingdom Viridiplantae; phylum Streptophyta; class Pinopsida; order Cupressales; family Cupressaceae; genus Cunninghamia; species Cunninghamia lanceolata. The sequence continues at coordinate 6,055,203 of BSBN01000012.1, read as the reverse complement.
TGCAGCATGGTTGATAATGGACGACGGAGGATTATTACTAGTTTGATCTTCTACACTTGCTTGGGAGGCAAGTGTCTCATCAAGGGAAGTGGAAGTTGTTGGATCTTGGATAGGACTAGATGGGGTTATAAGCTTAGGACCATGGAATGCATAAAGTGGACTAAGAGGATCATCATGGCCTGCTTGATCATAGATAGGCTCTTCATCATAGATGGAATCTTGATCATAGATAGGATTTAGCATGATGGTATCAACGTGTTTGTGTATAGGTTCTTCATAAATGATAATATCTTGATCATAGAAAAGATATAGGTTATGGAGAGGTTGGAATTCAATCTCTAGCTCTTGTATAGGATCAAGTTTCTCATGGATAGCTTCTTCACAAAAGGTGGTATCTTGATCATGGGAAAGATGTAGGTCATGAATGGACTAAGATTGGATTTCTCGCTCATATATAGGTATAGGATCCTCGAAAAGATAAAGGTTATGCACGGGCCAGATGGGGGTGCTTTGATCTTGATTTAGACAAGGGGTTGACATTTCCACATGGTCTAAAGTGTGCTCTCAACATAACACTTGGATTGTTTGAATGGAAGTGGAGGTAGAGGTCTCTTGGATAGGATTTTGGTCAACAATATGAAGGTATGACAGACTTTGACTTTGATTCATGGTAGGAGGTTCTTCAATATGCTTTTTGGGTTACTGAGTATATGATGAGTTTAGCACAAGGGACACACTTGAAGACCCTTTGATAAGGTCATGGACCAGAAGTTGGGGACATGGTTGACTCTCTTCTAATAGCCCTTGGATCACATCCTTTGTAGGTGTATGGGTGGATGCATGAGGTAATGGATGAGTGGATTTGGAGCTCTCCCTAGATTTACTTTTTCTGTGTAAATCTAGAAAATATCTTTCCCAAAAATCATCCAAGGCTTTCTTGGTTATCCATTAGAGCTTGGGGAACTTGTTGGTAGTGTTGGTGTAAGACTGGTATGCTTTGGGATATGTGTCTTAGATGACAAAGAAGGAGGACTAGTAGACAGAGTGGTATATGATTTCCCACTTGAGGTGGTGTTTGCCTTGTCAAGAGTATCATTAAGATGAGAAAAGAATGTATGTTTTTGGGGTGAGGTGTAGCTAGTAGTGGCCTACTTAGCTTGTAAGATTACAAAGTGTTGTTTTGTTACTTGGAGTTCTTGAGCAATCGCTATATGACCTTGGGGTGAGGTGTCTAAGGTTAATTGCAATTTTAGGTATTTGAGTTCTTGAGCAAGCTCTTCTAATTCAGTTGTCATATCCTCAAAAGCTGACACAAGACCGAAATGGGTACCCAAAAAGGTTGAAAGGTTTCTCTCAAAGTATGTGGAAGTGCTCATTGTCATGCATGTGTAGAAACAGATGCGCAACAGCAAGGGTCAAATGCACAAGAAGTCAGTGTAAATGCGCAGTACTCGTAATTTTCAAATGTGCAGTAATAGGTGGTAAAAGTGTAGCAAGTCGGTATAAATGAATAGAAGGTCAAAACAGATGCACAACAGAAAATGATAAAAAGCATAACTTTGGTTTTTTCAATGTTTTTGCAATTTGTTGGCAATTTTTATGATATTTTTGGTTTCTTGGTTGCAAGATGGTCTTTTTGATCTGATTTTCTTAATTATGGCAACAAGACACATCAAACACAGAATGTTTTCATGGTTTTTGAATTTTTTGTGATTTTTTGACTCTTTTTGGACTAAAAAGGAAAAGCAAGCACAATCCTAGGTTTCAAAGGATTATAGGGGTTTTTAGCCACTAGAACAAAGGTGTTTAATGAAGGCAACTATTCGAGTGGTTATACATGTGGCAACACTACTCTCTATTATGGAGTCTCCCAGCCTACAAGGGTTGTGCCTTGGAGGGTTTTGGGGGAGGTTAGTTGTCGGTATAACACAACTACACTCATTGTTTGAAGCTTTCACTCCAAACACAATTTATTTATAGTGGATTGGTAGGGCTTGGGGTTTAGCCTATTGCCACTTAGGGTTGTTCCTACTTGGATGAATGGTATCCAAGAGAAGGCCCCTCTAAAGGAAAAACACATGCAAGAATGATATGTCTGGCATTTTGGTCACCCAAGATAGGGGAGAGCATAGGCCTGGTATCATTCCTAAAACACAGAAGACAGTGGTTCTTTTTCCCCTAGTTAAAACAAAAAGACTAAATGAGCTATCTACTTGGGCAAGCACAGAAGTTTGTTAACTTTGAAGTGATAACAAGATAGCAATGGTTCAGTTTTACCCAGATAGAAATGATGTGTTCAATTTTACCTAGATGGCATGGATTTGTTAACTTTGAAGTGATAATGAGATAGCAATGATGTGTTCAATTTTATCAAGATAGCATGGATTTGTTAACTTTGAATTGATAATGAGATAGAGATTGTTCAGTTTTACCCAAATAGCAATGAGTTTGTTAACTTTGAAGGATAGTAATATAGCAATGATTCAATGATATGCAAGATAGCAATGATTCAATTACCGCCTTCCTAGTTAAGACTATGTGAGATTTGCATGAGCATCCATTCACTTTCCTATTAGAAATTGAAGTGTGAGTTAACAAGTGCAACTATATGATTCTAAACCAGTACCTAGCCTGCAAACAGATCAAGAGTGTTCCTATAAAACGATGTTAGCGTTAGCAAAAAACTACAAGGAAACCCTAAAAATCACTGCCTAGATCAGATGCGCAGCTTCAGAGCTTGAATGCGCAGAAATAGAGCTCAAAAGTGCCGCAATACATATGTGCTAAGACAGAGGTCAAAAGCGTAGTAAAATAGTACATATGTGCTGAACTGATAGATGCATAATATCAGAGGATAGATGCGCCGAAACAGAGTCTATATGTGCTGAAAGAATGTATGCACCGAAACATACATTAGATGTGTGTTAGGATGTGTCAAATGTGTGGTTTCCTCCTTTTGTACAGCTTTCTAAAACACAAAAACTTAGTTTTTGGGTTAAAGATCGGGGCTAGGCCCCACAATGGGTGCCAAAAATGTTAAGGGAAAATTGGAGTAACCATGAATAATCAATATAGTATATCAATAATACCCAAAACTTAATGAAAAGGGAAATAATCAAGATCAAACAAATAAAGATGAAACCTTTACAAACCTCAATACTTCATAGCTTCCATTGGTTGCCTATCTCAATCGATCTTGCATGTATGAATAAGGCCCTCAGAGAGTGCACTTCCTTGCTTTTTCAAGATTGTCAATGGAGAATGGCTATGATAATGCTTTGTAATGAAGATGAGATTCGCAACAATGGTAGTAAGATGGTAACGAGTTGATCGCAAGCAAAAAGGAATGATGTGGGTGCCAAAGGTGCATTGTAATTCCTGCAAAGTAAGTTTACTTAAAGACCAGATGAATGAAATGGAAGAATAGGGTTTAATTTATAGAGTTGGGAAAGAGAAGATCAACGGTATAGAAAGAATGAGAAGATCAATGGTATAGAACAGTTGAGAAATGTGCACAAATAGAAGAAAAGATATGTGTCTTGCTCTATTTTGCATGAGAGGAATTAATAAAATAGAAGAATGAGTTAACTGAAGAGATAAATCAATTAAAAGAATAGATTAATCTGTTAAGAGAATAGAACTAGAGAATGGAAATTGCATGAGGATGAGAAGATATTTTAGCTCAATTAAATATTTAAAATATTCAATTGCATGTGCACAAGGATTGAATTATATTTAAAGATAACTCAATTTAGAAGAAATGGACAAATTAAATAAATATTTGATTTATTTAAATTTAGAGAAGATATTTTTGGAAGAAACAATTAAATAATTGATATTATTTAATTTTTGGAGGAATTTAGGAATTTAATTAAATAAATTGATTTTATTTAATTGTTGGGAGAATATGAATCAAATAAATAAATTAGTTTATTTATTTATTGATAGAGGAATTAGACTTAAATAAATATTAAGAATATTTATTTGGACAGAGTCGTGTCATTTTTATGCGTATACAAATGGAATAAATACAATATTGAGATTTACAAGGTTAATGGTACCTTATCCCAACATGCAGCACATAAGGACTTCAAAGTGTATCAAATGGATGTGAAGACTACTTTCTTGAATGGCAAGATAAAGATGACATTGTTTTATCTAGACTAATGATGGCTATCTCTCAAGGGGAGTTGGTAGTAGTGACTGATGATAGGAGGAGCCTACAGGAGAAAAGTTATAGACATATGAGTGTTGATCTAAGGAAATTATTGGCTATATGTGTTGTCATTGTTATATTGTCATAATATGCATTGTTTTCATAAGTTGCCATGAAAGTTGATAAAAGATGTGATGTTATGCTCCCAAAGAAGAAGGAAATTTCAATGGTTGGATGTCATACCCTGATTTGTGTAGAGTCTAGTCTGAAGTTTTGAGAAGACAAGATATGTTACTCCAGAGTGTTAGTTTGTGAAGGTCCTGAGGTCCATTGAAATGTGAGTAAGAGTTGATACAGTTTAATGTGTACTCCTAAGGGAGAGTATTAAGAGAATTGAAAGAAAAAGATGTAGCAGAGTAGTAGTGAGCAGTGCAAGTATGTGTAGTATTATATTCAGGGGAGAAATCTTGAGAAAGGTGTGTCACCCTTTGCCATTGATGTCAAAGAGGGAGAGAGTTCATGTGAAAAACAAAGAGAAAGTAAGATGTATAAAAGAAATGGGGGGAATGAGATTAGTGTAGAATTGTGTCATGATGGTTTTCACATCATATGTTTACATCAATGACAAAGGGGGAGATTGTTGCAAGTATGTGCTAATCGGTGTTGTCATTGATGTCAACATGTTTGTGTTGTCATTGATGTCAACTGTATCTTATGATGTTGCATTTTTTGATTGATTGAGTTGTTGTGTTAATATGACTTGTAGTAGTGCTGATGATGTTAGCATATTGTTCCTATTGCTAGGTTTCCAAGTGCTTTTGAAAAAAATTGCTCTCAAGAGGAAATAGTGTGTTGCAAAGTATTCTGGCTTGCAGGATATTGTCTGAGTTTTGTTCCGCATTCTTTTATGTTGAAGACCAGAGTGTAAAATTTGGATATGTTTTAGAGAAGTGTTTGAAGATGCTAAATCTAGAATTTTATGGTCCAGATCACTATGCAATAGAAGTTATGTTCACCAATTTGAAGACTGTAATTGACAGAGTTTCTGGGTTGTGTAGAGGTGTCTAGGAGAAAGTATTATGCCCCTCATTTCTCTGTAGAGTGGTTTTAGGTTGTGTGGTTCTAGAAAAATGTTTATAAGGTCCTTAGGTATCTTCATTCCAAAGGATTTGTGATTTTATGCTTTAGAAAGCAATTTATTGTGTAGCAGAGTTCGACAGTGTTGTTTGTGAGCAAATAGTGAATCTTCTTCAGGTGAAAGGTGTTGCAGATGATTTTTTTGGTTCTCAGGTGACTTAAGGTTATTCCTGGATGTCTCCAGATCATTTTGAGGGATTGTTCTTGGTCTACAAGTTATGGTTTTGTTCTTGGAAGCAGGTGCCTAAAGATCTTAGTGTTAACACCAGTTTTGTCTAGCCTAGTTGTTTACACTCCTTACAAATGTGCTTCATGGATTGTTGAAGCATGTTGAAGCATGTGAAGATGTATTTAGGTTCAAACTAAGCTATGAAATGTTCTTCTTGTTGGAAAGAGGTACTATATGGATTCATGAATGTTGTCATTGATGGCAACAAAGATCATCCCACAGATCCGCAGGACATGGTATGTCTATACTGGAAGTCAGAGTGAAGAATGTTGTGGTCCGGTAAACAAGAACAGAGCAGTTAGTAAGGTCCGACAGACAGGTCCGGATCTCTTAGTAGAAGTATCTCAGTGAAGTGCAGATTTGGGGAAGTCAAGAGGAGTATCTTGACTGATAGATTCCAAGGTTTGAACCTCTAGTGTGGAAAGGATAAAGAGATATGAATGCTTGAGTGTCGGGTTCCCAAGTGACAGTGTGAACAGAGGAAGAACTGACTGGCAGAACATCAAACATTATTCCGGATGTGTTTCTAATGTTGGTAAAGGTTATGAAGGCATGAATTATGTTTGGCCGACATGATTAATGATTTCCACAAGTATATCCTTGATCCACATTACTTGGTGTGCAAGGATTCAGCCGACAGATCAGAGTTTGTGAAAAGATTGACTATTCCGGGTGCCGACTAGAAAGGTGATGAAATCACTTATGCGGATATATATACAAGATGGATTTAGTTATGAGAGGTGTTGTTGTTTTAAGTGATGTGTGAACAAAAGTAGTAGAGCCAAATAAAAAGTAGAAAGGAAGATCAAGTATGTGAAAGAAGAGTAGCATAAAAGAAGAGGAAAGATGAAGTGTAACAGATTAGTATACAGAGCCTAACTGGAACTAAACTCCAGCATATGTTGATGCTTCTTAACAGTTCAAGTATTGTATTACACTCCTTATAAATTGTAGACAGTGTGTCTCTTGTAGGCAGTGTGCCTCTTGTGAGCAGTGTGCTTGGGCAGTGAGCCCTAATTGGCAAGTGCCATTTTGTACTTCCATTCTTCTAACAGAGAATACAATCTTGGGTTAATCACCCCATGGTTTTCTCCCTTAACAGGGTTTCCCCATCAAAAACATTGTGTCATGTGTATTTCTATTTCATGGTTATGTTTGCTTGTTTGAATTGATCCTGCACTAATTATTAAGAAAGTTCAGAAAGCTGAAATAATTAAGATAACTGATTCACCCCCCCTCTCAGTTATCAACACTTCTTTCATCTCTTTGTTCTGCAAAACTGTTTAGGTCTAGACCTAATTTGAATTGTGTATGTTTGCCAACCTTGGAGACTATTCCAAAGGTTGTAGAATGTGTTTCTGACCTTGATGTATGTTTCAAGGTTGATGATTGATATAAATAAGTGTAAAGGATTCGTGTGTATGGATGAGGAAGTGCAAAGATGAAGATGTTTGTGTTGTGAGGTAGTAAAGGTAATATGTATTGTGTTTCATTAGAATTGAACTTAGGCATGTGGTAGATGCTATCATATTAGTTCATGGCAGTGAGCCACCTCTTTTGGTAGTAAGCCCTTTTGGCAGTGAGCCACCTCTTTTGGAAGTGAGCCCTTTTGGCAATGAGCCACCTCTCTTGGCAGTGAGCCTATTGTAGTGAGCATTCCTTTGGATAGTGAGCCCTGGGTAGTGAGCCCTTTCGCAGTGAGCCTCTTTGTAATTCGGTATTGATACTACTTTATATTCTGAGCTAATCCTCACCATGGGTTTTCCATTTTAGGGTTTTCCACGTAAAATTTTGGTGTTCTCTTGTGCATGGTGTTGATTTCATTAAGTTTCTGTTATCCATTTTTCATGTTTAATCTTCATAACAGAATTAAGGTTTAAGTGAATTGATGTGGATGTGATTATGTTTATGAGAGTTTAAAGTTTTTGATACAACTGATTCACACCCCCCTCTTAGTTGTCTTGTGCATTCAACAATGAATAGCTCTTCTAGTAGTAATAACCTCAACCCACTTAGTAAAATAATTTGTTGCTACAAGAATCCATCTATATCCTACATGATATTTTTAGTTGTCTCTAATAAAATCTATTCCCCATTATTGAAATGGAGCTTCTATCATCATATAGACTTTTAAGGAAATACACCTAATCCATTTAATTTACTTGAAAACCTTTGACATGCATCCAATTTTCTCACCAATTTATGTACATCAATAAATAGAGTTCACCAACAATATTCAACTCGGACAATTCTATGTGTTGTACTCTCTTCTATGCAATGACCGCCAAATACACCATTGTGCATCTCTGATAAGACTCTATCATCTTTCTCTTCTTTTAGGAACCTTATCAGCACTCTATCAACTATTACATACCTTAAAGCATGTAACTTCAATGTATTTTTTTTATTTCATTCATTTCGACAAGACAATTGATATAAATCAAGTAATAAACAATATCCTTATGTTTGTTGGGAATTAAGGTGTATCAACCTTGTAAATTCCTTGCATTTATTATTGTAATGTAATTTATTTACTTAGCCTATGTTGTATTTTTGTTGCACATCCTGTTTTGTCATCTAGTGTGAAGTGGTACGATGAGTTGTCACCCCGCTTGTAAGGTGACTAGGATGGTCAACTCACTCCATGTGGAGATAGGCATCCTTTTTGCGTGGTAGGAATATTTTGCCATGTGTTGGCATCTTGACTAGTGTGTAAGTGAACCTTGACTGAAACGGTTATGATAGAATCTATGACATGTAAGAGTCAAAAATAGAAGATTCTATGATAGGTAAAGACATGTGTCACAAGGCATCTTTGAGCACTCCAAGGAGGGTTATGTCATGTTGTATGAGAATATGCTATTTATAGCCTGTGTATGATAGATTCTCTTATAGCTGTAAGTTATGATAGCTATGACAAATTCTATTACAGTCGGTTGTTCGTAAGAGCATCTGTCATTTCCCAAATTGGAAATAGGAGACCATATTTGGATGGGGTGATATGACAAGTGTCATAACCATGCTACAGTGTTGGACAAGTGTCCCTAGGCATGGGTTTTGGGCCATGAGGCCAAGTTGGATGCCCATTCCAAGATATGTTCAGTTTTACCTTGAAAACTTCATTATAAGCAGGTGCTTGGAGAGGAGATGGAAGAGGTGATTAACAGGTGTTGTTATGCTATCAGTTTGTCTCTAGATATGAGTGTAGAAGACTCCTGATAACTTGCATTGCAAGTGTATTGTAAACCATTACAGTTTTGATAATACATTGTGCAGGTTTTGGAGTGTGGGGGTTTTCACCCGATAAGGGTTTTCCCCACGTATATCCTATGTCTCTCTTCTTCTATCTTACATTCTTATGTTGTTTTCTGCTGCAATATCTTTGTTGTCATATTAAACATTATGTAATTGTAAAGGTTAAAAAGAATTTGCACTCTTCTCTCCTCATTAGATTAGTGTAGGAAGCAATTTCCGCACACCTTGCTTCCTTTTAGTTGGTATCTGAGCTATTCTCTTTGGTCCTAGTTGTTGGATAAGGGTTTTGTGTACTAATCTTAGGTTGAGTTGGAGTCCATGTAGAGTATTCTAAAATCTTGTTGCAGGAATGAGATGGCAGGTACATCCAGAAGAATGGAGATGGGGATGTTTAACGACACAAATTTTGAGTTATGGAAACTTAAGATGGAGTGTTATGGAGTTGATCATGTGGTGACATTAAGTATGATATTGATCTGGAGCTCCTGTTTGATAGTATGCAACAACTCTCATGCATGGTGGTTATGTTCTATCATTCTATGGTTGTTTGTAGCAAAGTATTCATGTTGGGTGTTCATTCTTGGCTCCCTGATCACACGGAGAAACTTGAGTTGCCATGGCTATGGTTTGATGTACTTATGTTGGGTGCTTGGTTTTAGTCCCTAGCATTGGAAGACATTGTCTTGTTAACCCCAAATGCATGTAGGCTGTGGAGTTAATCTTTGGATGGTTTGAAAGCTTCTGGAACAGCCTAGCTTCTCTATATGCTTGTACATGGTGATGGTTGTGGAGTTGGCCTACAAGTGGGCCTAAAGTTCTGTTGATGATGATGTTAATCATAAACAAACATAGAATAAAAGTTACACAACAACCTTTACTCATCTTGAAAGATATGATGAATTCAGAGAATTCGTGATCCCAAGTCTCTATTGATTAGTTCATAATCTACTGACGTTACTCAGTGGTTGATGCGTGTTATTGTTAATCATTCAGGGGCCTTACGTTCTTCAGTAATTTCTACAAAGTTCATCAATATTCCTTCAAATATCCTACTCTTTATATCTTCTCTACATAAATCTTCAACAATTCTACCTCTTGCACTATGAATTTACTCAAATAATGTGCCTACAGGTTGATATTTGCATGATTTCTACCATTATTTGCAATTCTTTGCATGATATTTTCAACACTACATGCACTTAGCTCAAATATGCTAAGGATTTTCAATTATCTACGAGATGTCAGCATATTTCTCTGTTCTGCTTGTTATTTATCATGATTTGCAATTTTGGAAGTGAATTTATGAAATTAAAATGAGAAAAAGGTTAGAGAATGAGATTCCCATAACTACTTGACTGAGATCACTGATCCACATACAGGTTCCCATACATGCAATGAAGAGAAGAAAACTAGAATCATACTTCACCAGGACATTCCACAAATTCGCATGATCCAGTGCAAATCTTCAAAGGAAAAGTTGACAACAACATGCAATGAAATGAAAGCGCTTCTATTTGAACACAGAATTCACCATTACATATCCAAAAATCAACTTGAAGATTACGTAAGGTTTACAATCAGGATGTAATATGAAACTTCATCTCCATTCAGTATACTTAAGAATAGGAACATTTACAAAGATCTGAAGAAAGAACCTTGACATGTCAACAATTCAATCCCCATTAGTCTCAACAATTCAATCTCCTATATTAAATTGGCTTGGTCTAATTTTAATGATTGACCTCCCTTCCTTATGACAAGTTCTGGCCCTTATATAGGACAAAAGCCAGAAAATAGTTACAATGATCCAATGATCAGGATCCTCTCAAAACAACCAACGGTCCAGGTGAAATGCATGTGCCCTGCTAGTTGGCACTCATACAGCTGGCATAGAATATTCCAGTATCTTTGATTTGGTCCATCCTCCAGTTGGCAAACAATGCATTTAGCAATATCCTCCTTTGCTCCGGCTCATGCTGCTTCTACGTACAACTCTGCAATTTTTAGCTATAGTTCCAAATAGCTCCAACATCCTGCAATAAACAGATGAAAAATAAGCATCATCATTGATTTAATAACTAGTAGGAAGATAAAAATTACATTAAAAGCAGGCTGAATGTGCAAACATAGATATATCAGGTTATGCATATTGAGCATCTGTGAAAATTTGCATAATTAAATGTCCATAGGTGGTCAAGAGGGTCTGGGTGGCTATCATTGACTGGAAAACATGCTATCAGGCCCTAAAATAGTTTCAAAATCTGATCAGGTCCAGGGTCATTTAAGTGATTTTTTGATAAAAATACCGAAAATATGATTTTTGGTATTTTTTACATCTTGGTAAATTGCATTTTTGGAGGCCTTCGGAGAGAAATTAGGGCCTCAAGACTTCGCTGGTTACTTGGCTTTAAGCCTAAGTAATCAAGCAACTCAAACTAGATAACTAGTTTATCTTTCCAATAAGTCCAAAAAGTTTAAATTCTAATAAAATAGCTAGGAGTTATGACCCTGCCAAGGGGAAGGTAAAAAATTTCCTAATTTTTTGAGTTTCTTTGAATTTTTGCAAATAGTTTCACCTTGTAGTAGCTCCTCTGTATTCCAAGGGTAATGTGACCCTTCATATGATATGCAAGCCTTACATTTTTAGTTATCGCATGCATAAGATCATGCATATGCAATACATGCGCTTTTGTTCACTAAATTCCATTGAAAAAAACTATCGGGTCCGGGTATGCACATTAGTTAATATGAGGGATATTAACTAATATGACTCTCTTCATAGATTGAGGTATGATGATGATGTCATCATCATGGACAGGCTTTGTTAAAATATGAAAGGCTGACGTCACGGTCATACTGAAGGAAATTAGGTGATGTTAAGAAATATGACCCTGATATTGAGGAATATCACCCTCTGAATAAGATGATGGATGTTAGAAATCAAATGACCTTCAGAGTTCAAGCCGATTCATGATGTCACTATCATATTGGGTCCTTTGTGGAATGGGATAAGCTGACATCATCATCATGTTATTAAAAAGAGTGATTGTTAGAAAATACCTTCGCGAGGTAAAAAGGATGATGATGTCACTGTCAGGGTGATTTTCTCTATTCATCAGGGTTTGATGACATCATCATCATATTGGCACTGGGGTGATATTCTGCAGCAGGGTGATATTTGAAAGATCGGGTGATATTCAAAAGATTAGGTGATATTCAAAAGATGACCGCCGTAAAATATATGAAGCTGTCTGACGGGTAAATACCACTATCACGTAAGATTAACATCTGAGGTTTTGGACCTGTTGGTTTTTCTTCTGAATCAGCATTAGGGTTTGCCACTTCTAATGCACAGGCAGATTCAGCCAACTGAATACAGGAGGTTGCGTGAGCTCCTCCCCTTCACTTCTGGTTCTACCGCACCAAGGGGGGTGTCCCTATTTGATAAAAGTATAACCTTGACTAGCTCAATGACAGAAGGATTTAACTTGACAGCAACAGGCAGAATACTCTCATGTATGGACCAAGATTTGTGTAACAAATCACAAGGTTGGCAACATTCTTGGACATGATGTCTGGTTGGGTATGAGAGCATGCAGGGATCCTAATCCTACTCCTACAACTAACAGGTGGAAGGATGAAATGGTTTGATTTGATTTTTGGATGCAAAGCTGGATATGGTATATAACCTCAACACAAAGCTAGATTGGTGCCTATCCAGGGCTTGGAGTCGGTAGACATACACCTGTGAATGATCAGCATGAACAACTAAAACTAGATTTCAGGGGGATATACATGATATCTACCTTACAGATATCTCCCAATACAGAGTGTTAAGCTGTCTATACTTATGGCATCCCTATTGCAGTATACCCTTCCCAATATTCAATCTGAAAATAGTTTAATCTACCCCTTGAGCAGAAGTTAAAAGATTAAACATTCAACACAGGAATTCTATGTTCTAGAATCTCAGACATTCCTTGAATGCCTGGACTCAGAAGAAAGATACATGCAAAACTGGAGACAGAATCAACATAACACATGCAAACATAGCATTATTCATATAAAATTGACCATGAAATCAATGGATTCATGCACAAATGTACAACAGGAGATACATAAACTCGCAAGTTTTGCTGCACAGAGCAACCAAAACCAGTTGTATCTTATTATAGAGCCAAAATGTCCAGTTTTCAACAACGTCAAAAATGGTAACATAGTCTGCCTATATTGGCCAGAAAGTGTACCCGCAGCAATTAATTACATGGTCAAAAATCAAAAATATGCCAGATACAGACTCCACAAAGGAATGGCACTCAGAAGTTATTGCAGCAATAGACAAGAGAATCCTCGAGCCCTGCACTGCCATCTGGGAGTCTTCACTCAAAAATCGGGTGACATGATCATGTGTACCATTGCCCATACCTCTGCACCGTTGCCATTAAAGGCCTCAACCACTCGCGGCCTACCTAGAAACTGTCGCTGCGTTCAAATAGAAGTTCCCGCCAAAATGCACTTTACTGAAGTTTCAAATGTGCAGGAAGAATAGTCCCACATTGGTGCCGCGGAGACTCCTTCAATACCTTAAAAACAGGGTCATGAGCATAATAGGTGTCGAGCGCCTTTTGCCACGCTCGACGCATAAGCCTTCTCCAAAATCCCATCGCCAAAACCCAAGCCATCGGCACACCCCAGAATTCTCCTTCTGATCTCAACAGTCTCGCCGACCGCTACATTCGCTTCCCCATCAGCCAAAGATGCATCATCGGGCCAACCATCCAAACCTTCACTGATCTCATCAGTTACACCGATGAAGCCACCGTAATCCCTTGTCAGCCAGACCAATACCGTCGGCCAAGCAAAAGATCCCTCTGCCAATAGACCACACTCTCACCGATGCACCAACAAATTATACTCTGCTCCTTCATCGATGAGACCTCCCACTGTCGGCCCACCACAATCCATCCTCACCGACAACACAAGTCACGTCAAAGACCATACACAACACTTCCCTTCATCGGCCAGAGATTAGTCTATCGGCCAACCATTTCACCGTTCACCCGACAATACAACCCATGCCAATAGACCTTGGCTCTTCCCCTTCCGTCGGTGTAACACACACCATCGGAGCATCCAAAAAGCTTCCTGCCAATCTCAAAGGTCACGCTGATGACATCTTCGCCAGCCACACACTGCTCCTCCATCGGCCAAACTCCTTACATCGGCGGGCCACAAATTTGCTTCACCGACAGCCAAACACACACCGATGGACATCCATCAGCCAGACCAAAACAATCAGAGCACTCAAGAAATCTTTCGCCGATGAGGCCGATCACTCTGATAAGACCAAAAATGTAAAGCGCTGAACTGTTGAACCGTTGAACCATGAACTAGTTCAACCTGATGGTTCAACCGAGAAGTTCAATGTCAAACAGAGCACTTCAAAAAGAACATTCACCGAACACAAACACAAAGCCTCGAACCGTTGAACCCCAAACCAAAAGGGTTCAACACTAGGGTTCAATGCGATGGTTCAAACATCAAAAATAATACTCCATAGGCAAAAAAGCTTCGAACCATTGAACCTTGAACCAAAACAAAAAGGTTCAAGCGGGAGGTTCAACGATGCAATATTTGTGCAAGACAAATGCATAATACGACCCGTTAGAAGAAAAATGAACCTCGAACCGCTAAACCATTGAACTTAGAGAAAAAGGGTTCAAGTTCAAACCAAAATGTCAAAGACACAAAAACAAACGCATGCCGATGGAGAAAAGACGAAGACCCCTCCTCAAGAAATGAGATGCAGATGCTGAAAAACACTGAAGGGGTGCCAAAACTTAGAACCTTTTGGATATTTTGGGATGGTGCCTACATGAAAATTGCTAAATTAACTGATAGTGAATTCAGGCACCAACAGTGGCTCTGATTGGGGATGTGCAGGTGCAAGACTGCAGCGAGAACCCTAGATCTCTGGGATGCAGACCAGTACCTTATCCATTGGGCATAGAGTCATGAAGTTACCATGATCTACATCACCAATCAAACTTGATGAGGCCACCAAGAAAAGGAAAACCAATATTTCCCCTTCTCAAACACCTTGTTCTCATCTGCATACACTGGGTCAAGCCTGAGAGTGCTACCATGATCTGACCATAAGCTACCTTGGTCATTTGCATGTTCAACCTTCTGATTCAGTTTGTCACTGTCACCCTTATGCAAACAACCCTCAGCATCAGGCAACAAATGGATGCAGAATGTATCAAGCAATGCATACTCAAATGGCATAGAACATAGGTTATCATCACTATGCATTGCAAAATGATCTCATAGCTGGACTGAAAATTGAAAGCACTCGAAGTCCACCACACAACTAGGAAAAATAGGGCTCTCTTTATACACTGGCCTCTCAAAAGAAAAGCTTTCAAATTCACAATTGTGCACATCATGCACACAACCAATAGCAGCACCAAACTGGAAAAGATCAGGCTCTGACATCTTTTTACAATTTGGCACATCTTTACAATCACTTACCTGATGTATGTTGTTTCCTCTTTCATCAGGATGAGAAACAGAATCCAAGTCAAAAACAATGTCTAGATCCTCACCATACTTAGACAAATCCTCATCATCACATGTGTCATAAATGGGTGACCCACGTGCATCAGTTTCATCGTAGTATGCCATTGGTTCATGGGCAGCAAAGCACACATCTTCATCACCAATGGATTCACTCTGTGGAGGAGTATCAGCCTGTGTGTCATAAGCAAAATAGCCATCGAATGAAAAACAATCATGCTCTGCACTAGCACTTATTTCAATTTCTGACTGCTCTTCATGATCTCCATGTGTTTGAAAGGTAGGCAATGGGTCACACATGGGACTATTTTTCTGTTTGCTTATACCTTCTCTGTCTTGAGTACAATACTCACAATTGTCTCCATAGGTCCATTCCAAAAGTTGCTCATTACTGTCCACAACCTCATTGTGGTTTTCGTGGCCAGCTGCCTCATCATTGCAATGGGAGTCTTCATTAGTTCCTTCATTGGCATCCTCAACTAGTGAACAATCCAGTTGAGCTGTATTGTTAGCATTATGTTTAGATACAACAGTCTCAACCTCTATGCTTTCATTTTCATTTTTATCTGTACATGATGCTTTCATGATTTGGTCATTTGCAGCTTCACAACTATTTTTCACACCAAAGCCTGTGGACAGGGGTTTCAACAAGTGCTCATTTCTAATTTTTTCTATATTTTCTATGAACTTGTATGCCATCTGCATACTTGTCACCTTAAAATCCCTCAGTAATGCACTAGAGCCCTCCTTAAAAGCCTCAAAGAATATGCCTACACAGGATGAAATATCAGGTCTGAAGACTTCTGGAATCTGTGAAAAGGCTACTGCAAACCTATGACTGAAATCAACACATGGCTCTTCATCTTGTTTTCTGATTCTCATCAATTCTACAACAAGATCAGCCGGTTCTTTTGCAAATTTTTCCTTGAAATAGTCAGCAAGCTCATCCCAATAGGCAAAGGATCCTTTTAAAAAACTCAAATACCAGTCTTTTGCTTTTGCATCAAAGGACCTAACAAAAAACCTCATCCACATATCCTCATCTCTGAATGAATGCTTTCCCATGAACTCATGAAAATTTTGGATATGTGCATTCCCATCACATACACTGTGACCACTAAATCTAGGCATCTGACAGTATATCCTAGCAGGCATAGTTTCTACTTTATAGTCAACCCATGACAAATCTAATTGGTCATACAAAGGATCAAAAGGGGTGGCAAGAGGTTTAGCTTTCTGACTGGCAGACACAACAGGGTTATTGTTTTTTAACTGGGCCTGCTCAGCCTCTAAGAATATCAACCTATTTCTTATCTCTTCTATTCTTTTATCCAACATTTCACCAATGAGTATGGGATAATTCATACTTGGATTCATAAAAATCTTACTCTTAGACATCCTTTGTCTGCCTAAGACCTAAGGTTTCCCCTAGCATCTAACTTATGCAGTAAAACATCAAATATAAAGGGGAAGGAACAAGGTACCTTTTCTCATACAGATGCTGAAGTCTGAACAACACATTTTTGTCACAACACACATCAACTTTTCATGTGCATTTAGATCTTTTGTAGAGTCGCCACCTCTCCAGAGAGGACAAAATTTACAGCAGCTGAAAGCTCAACACATATTTTTCTGAGTTCATACCACCAGCAGAGCATCATCATTCACATGAAAGACTCCCCAGCAGAGTCGCCATTTTTGTTGGTGACTCAGATGGGCACACAGATATTTCAGCAGGGAGGACAAAAATAACAATTTTCAAATCACCATCCCCAGTGGAGTCACCATTTTTGTTGGTTTTTCTTCTAAATCAGCATTAGGGTTTGCTACTTCTAATGCACAGGTAGATTCAGCCAACTGAATACAGGAGGTTGCGTGAGCTCCTCCCCTTCACTTCTGGTTCTGCCGCACCAAGGGGGGTGTCCCTATTTGATAAAAGTATAACCTTGACTAACTCAATGACAGAAGGATTTAACTTGACAGCAACAGGCAGAATACTCTCATGTATGGACCAAGATTTGTGTAACAAATCACAAGGTTGGCAACATTCTTAGACATGATGTCTGGTTGGGTATGAGAGCATGCAGGGATCCTAATCCTACTCCTACAACTAACAGGTGGAAGGATGAAATGGTTTGATTTGATTTTTGGATGCAAAGCTGGACATGGTATGTAACCTCAACACAGAGCTAGATTGGTGCCTATCCAGGGCTTAGAGTCAGTAGACATACACCTATGAATGATCAGCATGAACAACTAAAACTAGATTTCAGGGGGGATATACATGATATCTACCTTATAGATATCTCCCAATACAGAGTATTAAGCTATCTATACTTATGGCATCCCTATTGCAGTATACCCTTCCCAATATTCAATCTAAAAATAGTTTAATCTACCCCTTGAGTAGAAGTTAAAAGATTAAACATTCAACACAGGAATTCTATGTTCTAGAATCTCAGACATTCCTTGAATGCCTGGACTCAGAAGAAAGATACATGCAAAACTGGAGGCAGAATCAGCATAACACATGCAAACATAGCATTATTCATATAAAATTGACCATGAAATCAGTGGATTCATGCACAAACGTACAACAGGAGATACATAAACTCGCAAGTTTTGTTGCACAGAGCAACCAAAACCAGTTGTATCTTATTACAGAGCCAAAATGTCCAGTTTTCAACAATGTCAAAAATCGTAACACAGTCTGCCTATATTGGCCAAAAAGTGTACCCGCAGTAATTAATTACATGGTCAAAAATCAAAAATCCGCCAGATACAGACTCCACAAAGGAATGGCGTTCAGAAGTTATTGCAGCAATAGACAAGAGAAGCCTCGAGCCCTGCGCTGCCATCTGGGAGTCTTCACTCAAAAATCGGGTGACATGATCATGTGTACCATTGCCCATACCTCTGCACCGTCGCCATTAAAGGCCTCAACCACCCGCGGCCTACCTAGAAACTGTCGCTGCGTTCAAACAGAAGTTCCTGCCAAAATGCACTTTACTGAAGTTTCAAATGTGCAGGAAGAATAGTCCCACATTGGTGCCATAGAGACTCCTTCAATACCTAAAAAACATGGTCATAAGCATAATAGGTGTCGAGCGCCTTTTGCCGCGCTTAATGCATAAGCCTTCTCCAAGAGCCCATCGCCAAAACCCAAGCCATCGGCACACCCCAGAATTCTCCTTCTGATCTCAACAGTCTCACTGACCGCTACCTTCGCTTCCCCATCGGCCAGAGATGCATCATCGGGCCAACCATCCAAACCTTCGCTGATCTCATTAGTTACACCGATGAAGCCACCGCAATCCCCTGTCGGCCAGACCAATACCGTCGGCCAAGCAAAAGATCCCTCTGCCGATAGACCACACTCTCACCGATGCACCAATGAATTATACTCTGCTCCTTCATCAGCGAGACCTCCCACTGTCGGCCCACCACAATCCATCCTCGCCGAAAACACAAGTCACGCCGAAGACCATACACAACACTTCCCTTCATCGGCTAGAGATTAGTCTATCGGCCAACCATTTCACCGTTCACCTGACAATACAACCCATGCTGATAGACCCTGGCTCTTCCCCTTCCGTTAGTGTAACACACACCATCGGAGCATCCAAAAAGCTTCCTGCCAATCTCAAAGGTCACGCCGACGACATCTTCGCCAGCCACACACTGCTCCTCCATCGGCCAAACTCCTTACATCGGCAGGCCACAAATTTGCTCCGCCGACAGCCAAACACACACCGATGGACATCCATCAGCCAGACCAAAACAATCAGAGCACTCAAGAAATCTTTCGCCAATGAGGCTAATCACTCTGATAAGACCAAAAATGTAAAGCGCTAAACTATTGAACCGTTGAACCACGAACTGGTTCAACCTGATGGTTCAACCGAGAAGTTCAATGCCGAACGGAGCACTTCAAAAAGAACATTCACCAAACACAAACACAAAGCCTCAAACCGTTGAAGCCTGAACCAAAAGGGTTCAACACTAGGGTTCAACGCGATGGTTCAAACATAAAAAATAATACTCCATAGGCAAAAAAGCTTCGAACCATTGAACCTTGAACCAAAACAAAAAGGTTCAAGTGGGAGGTTCAATGATGCAATATTTGCGCAAGGCAAATGCATAATGCGACCCATTAGAAGAAAAATGAACCTCGAACCGCTGAACCATTGAACTTAGAGAAAAAGGGTTCAAGTTCAAACCAAAATGTCAAAGACACAAAAACGAACGCATGCCAATGGAGAAAAGACGAAGACCCCTCCTCAAGAAATGAGATGCAGATGCTGAAAAACACTGAAGGGGTGCCAAAACTTAGAACCTTTTGGATATTTCGGGATGGTGCCTACATGAAAATTGCTAAATTAACTGACAGTGAATTCAGGCACCAACAGAACCAAATGATTATTGGGTGATAAACTGGCATCAGGGTGATCTTATAATATCAAGGTGATCTTATAATATCAGGGTACAAGGTGACTAATGTTTGGAATATGACCTCCCCTCTTGAATATTAGGTTTGACTAGAACTTTGACTGGCCATAACTTTCTCATTTGGCTGAATTTTAGGGTGATGTAAAAGGCAAACCTGCCTAGAATTTTACACTCTTTCACATGGTAGGCTTCTTGAGGAAAGATTTAGACTTTGGAATTTTGGTTCAGACTTCAAGATCACAAATATACCTGACATTAAGCACATACATACTGACTGATGTTGTTTTACCATTACTGCCCAAAACATAAAAGCAAAGGAACAAGCCAGCAAAGTTGGGTCCCTATTTTGTCAAGTCAAAATGGGGCGTGTTGTGTAACCAC
The DNA here is from genome assembly GCA_027924645.1 of Cunninghamia lanceolata. Lineage (NCBI taxonomy): Eukaryota > Viridiplantae > Streptophyta > Pinopsida > Cupressales > Cupressaceae > Cunninghamia > Cunninghamia lanceolata. Next base: position 6,035,017 of record BSBN01000012.1, on the reverse strand, counting down.
ACAACAAGTTCCTAGACCTCTATTTCATATCAGTTGGTTGTACTTACATGTCTTAGTTTCATATTGATTTGATCTGAGGGTTTTGTAGATGTTCTGTTTCAAAAATCTATGGTTATGCTTATCTATGTTATTCCATTATTCTAGTTTAACTATATTGGTGATTCTTAGACTTGTGTGTTTTTCAAATGATAAGTGGATATAGATTTGCATGTATGTCAATGACATGGTGCTTTTGCAAGTTTTACATGGTTAATCAAAACTTGTGGTTTTGTAAATCTATAGACAAACTATTTTTTCAGATTATGATTCCTTGAGCGTGTTTCTAGATGTAAGATAGTTGTAGATTTGTATGTATGCTTCGTGCATAATGTGAGGAGGTTTGTATCTTTCTCAGTGTGGAGATGTTAGTATGTGATTTATCACTCATCATTTCTACAGCATATGCTTGATTAGTTCCTTGACTATGATCACTTGTTTATGGACTTGTTGGCAAATTGAATCTAGAATTGATTTGATGATTGATTCTTGAAGTCTACAGATTGTCTTCTTTGGTATCTCAGTTTGCAAGTTACTGTAATGAAACAACTTGCACAATATCTAAATATAATAGTAAATATGCTGCAAATACTTGATAATAATATGCCACTTCGAGGGGGCAACCTCCTAATCCACTTTGAGGGGCATACCTCCAATAGTCTTCAATGAGAACACAATACACAATATGATCTGAAATGAGACTCACTGCCTCCTATATATACCTATTTATGCCTAGGATATTACCCAGGCCAACTTAGATAGACCTATAGAAGCCTTAGGCGGACCTAAACAACTAAATAACAATATAATAATGATAATATGACTTAATTAAGAGTTAAGATAGCCACAAGCTGACTATTCATAACCATATACACTATAGAAGTAAGGGCATAACATGCCTCCCACCTTTACAAAAGCGTTGTCCTCAATGCTAATCAATTGTGGTAGTTTCTTCATATAATCTTCATCATCCCATGTGGTAACTTCAACTAGAAGATATTTCCTTATAACGAGGTAATTTGGAACTATTGATGTCCTCAGCTTATTCACGTGTGTTTGGAAACTTAACTTCAGCTCCAAGATGTGTCTTCCCTTTGCATCTAGCTCTTGACGGTGATGAATGTGTTCTTCCTTTACTTGAACCTTTTGATGTGCCATAGAGGAAGAGGTGAGGAATAGTACATGGTACCCTTGCATTGGTTGAATAACTTGACTAAGAAGTTCTTCTTCTTCTTTCACTTCTTCTTCATTGCCTTTTTCTTTTTCTTTTGTTTCTTCTTCTTCTTCTTCTTCTTCTTCTTCTTCTTCTTCTTCTTCTTCTTCTTCATCATCATCATCATCATCTGCTTCTTCTTCTTCTTCTTCTTGGTTGCTTGAGACCACCTTTCTTGGTTCATTCATAAAGGCGCTTAACATGATTCGTAAATCTGATATATCTCCTCTTAGGTCACACATATCCCTCTTAATCTCTTCCTTGAACTTACTTATTTCCTCATAGGGATTACTATCCTCTATTGTTTCCCCATCCTTATCAGAGGATTTCCCCGGTGTGCCAGCATTCTTTTTACCTCTTGTTGCAGGCCCTATCATTATGGAAACCAATATTCTTGAAATAAATCACACAAATGAAATTTAAATTCTCTGAAATTTTTACTGTAACTTACTAGGGCCAAGATACCACTTACCCAGAAAAAAATCCAAGAAATTAGCAAATTTTCTGCCTTGAGAGTGAATTTGTTGGAAACCCTAATTTTGCAATAACTCACTTATTTTTGCTTCAATTTCTCCAATATTTTGAATGTAGGCTCCTCTAATATGTCTTCAAAAACCCAATACCAATTAGACTCCAATTCGACAGGATGTGTGATATATGGAGATCTCAAATAAATTATGTAGAAATTGTAATTCTACACTAATTCGCTCAAATATGCTCCAATTCCTTTGAAATCTGGAGTGTAGCTTCTTTAATATGGTCTTCAAAAACCCTTTAAAAATATTTTTAAAATTCTCTAAAATCTGAAAGTTATGCTCTTCCCAATATCGCCTCCAATGTTGAGAAAAATCTTGCCTCTACGGTGCCAAGATCATGCTCTGATACCACTTGTAATGAAACAACTTGCACAATATCTAAATATAATAGTAAATATGTGCAAATACTTGATAATAATATGCCACTTTGAGGGGGCAACCTCCTAATCCACTTTGAGGGGGATACCTCCAATAGTCTTCAATGAGAACACAATACACAATGTGATCTGAAATGAGACTCACTACCTCCTATATATACCTATTTATGCGTAGGATATCACCCAGGCCAACTTAGATAGACCTATAGAAGCCTTAGGCTGACCTAAACAACTAAATAACAATATAATAATGATAATACGACTTAATTAAGAGTTAAGATAGCCACAAGCTGACTATTCATAACCATATACACTATAGAAGTAAGGGCATAACATGCCCCCCACCTTTACAAAAGAGTTGTCCTCAATGCTGATCAATTGTGGTAGTTTCTTCATATAATATTCATCATCCCATGTGGTAACTTCAACTAGAAGATATTTCCTTATAACGAGGTAATTTGGAACTGTTGATGTCCTCAGCTTATTCATGTGTGTTTGGAAACTTAACTTCAGCTCCAAGATGTGTCTTCCCTTTGCATCTAGCTCTTGACGGTGATGAATGTGTTCTTCCTTTACTTGAACCTTTTGATGTGCCATAGAGGAAGATGTGAGGAATAGTACATGGTACCCTTGCATTGGTTGAATAACTTGACTAGGAAGTTCTTCTTCTTCTTTCACTTCTTCTTCTTCATTGCCTTTTTCTTTTTCTTTTGTTTCTTCTTCTTCTTCTTCTGCTTCTTTCGCTTCTTCTTTTTGTTCTTCTTCTTCTTCTTCTTCTTCTTCTTCTTCTTCTTCTTCTTCTTTATTTTCTTCTTCTTCTTCTTCTTCTTCTTCTTCTTCTTTTGCTTCTTTTTCTGCTTCTTCTTCTTCTTCTTCTTCTTCTTGGTTGCTTGAGACCACCTTTCTTGGTTCATTCATAAAGGCGCTTAACATGCTTCATAAATCTGATATATCTCCTCTTAGGTCACACATATCCCTCTTAATCTCTTCCTTGAACTTACTTATTTCCTCATAGGGATTACTATCCTCTATTGTTTCCCCATCCTTATCAAAGGATTTCCCCAGTGTGCTAGCATTCTTTTTGCCTCTTGTTGCAGGCCCCGTCATTATGGAAACCAATATTTTTGAAATAAATCACATAGATGAAATTTAAATTCTCTAAAATTTTTACTGTAACTTACTAGGGCCAAGATACCACTTAGCCAGAAACAAATCCAAGAAATTAGCAAATTTTCTGCCTTGAGAGCGAATTTGTTGGAAACCCTAATTTTGCAATAACTCACTTATTTTTGCTTCAATTTCTCCAATATTTTGACTATACGCTCTTCTAATATGTCTTCAAAAACCCAATACCAATCAAACTCCAATTTGGCAGGATGTGTGATATATGGAGATCTCAAATAAATTGTGTAGAAATTGTAATTCTACACTAATTCACTCAAATATGCTCCAATTCCTCTAAAATATGGAGTGTAGCTTCTTTAATATGGTCTTCAAAAACCCTTTAAAAATATTTTAAAAATTCTCTAAAATCTAAAAGTTACGCTCTTCCCAAAATCGCCTCCAATGTTGAGAAAAAATCTTGCCTCTACGGTGCCAAGATCATGCTCTGATACCACTTGTAATGAAACAACTTGCACAATATCTGAATATAATAATAAATATGCTACAAATACTTGATAATAATATGCCACTTTGAGGGGGCAACCTCCTAATCCACTTCGAGGGGGATACCTCCAATAGTCTTCAATGAGAACACAATACACAATATGATCTAAAATGAGACTCACTACCTCCTATATATACCTATTTATGCCTAGGATATCACCCAGGCTGACTTAGATAGACCTATAGAAGCCTTAGGCCGACATAAAGAACTAAATAATAATATAATAATGATAATATGACTTAATTAAGAGTTAAGATAGCCACAAGCTGACTATTCATAACCATATACACTATAGAAGTAAGGGCATAACAGTTATTAATGTGATGATGAATTTGCATGTTTCATGTTTGGGATCTATGAGTTATGTAGTTTTGTGGGCTGATCACCTATTTGATTATAGTGGGATGACTTGAATGTGGACTGTCTTTATCCATGAGATTGATTCAGTGTTTATGCAGACTTTGTTAGTTGGCCTTGTCTGTGGTCATTTGTGTATTGGTATGTTGCATAGGGATAAAAAGATGGATAATTAGAGTGCATGGATAGTCAATTATTAGGACTTATAGCATGTTTATCATGATGTCATGGATAGCTTGGTTACACAGTTTAGTGTGAGCTTTTGACAGTGATGGTTTTATCTTCTTGACTTGGAGATCTTAGTTCTACTTTATTCTTTTGTGTTGCTGATATTGTTCAGGACAATTATTAGATTGTGTTAGAGCCATGGATGATCTTCATTGAGAGGATGGTTATCATGATGCCTTGATAAGCTCAGTATCACAGTTTTAGTGGGAGCTTTGGCAGTGATGTTTGATTCATCATACATGATGGATGATCTTCTGCAGTGGATATTAGTGTCATGGAGGAGCTATTGGTATTGAGAGTTCTTTGACATTTTCAGTTTTATTGTCAGGAGATGGTTATCTTCATATGTTTATCCTCAGTATGACATGTTTATCCTTTGTTTAGATATGTTGTTACTATGTCATGATTTACTCTTGATGCTAGCTTAAAGTTTTGGCATGATACATGTTCTCTTGAGATAGGATGTATGCATCATTGTATGCTTTGTTGTATGTGATCTTCTTACGAGGATATGGTTAGATCATGATGTCATGATGGGCTTCTTGATCTTGCAGATGTGCAGTGGGAGTTCTGACAATGATCTTGTTTGTTCTCTTTGGTTTTGAGTATTAATCATTTTCTTGAAGCTTCATGATTTTGCAGGATGCATTTGAAGTTGGCATGTATTGGTTGATGGATGCTCATGGATACTAGAGAGACTTGAGGTGAGGCTTGAGATCTCTTGTTGAAGGGATCATGTGTTGGAATGGTTAAGTTTCAATAGAAAGATCGAGAAGCCTTCACTTGTTATGGATGTGAGTTCATATTTGAACTTGAAAGGAGATTGTTCTTAGAGAGAGTATATGAGACTCGATGTATCTCAGTGGATCAGTCTCATTCCCCACTCTCAATTCACTCAGCAAAAAATGTTCTGATAGGTATTGCCTAGGTTATTTCAGATTCATTTTGTTTTATGCTTTGTTTTCTCATGGATATGAATCTTGAGCTACTATTATTGGTTCTAGAGATTTCATTTGAGGGATGATAGCATGGTTATCTTCTTGATTCATATAGTTTGCTTTATGATGTTCATTTATGAGGAGTTTAGGAGATGTGATTGGGCTTATTCCTTGTTATGGAATGGTTATGAGTTTGATCTACCTTGATTAGAGAGGCTTACATCCATGCTGATGTTTATTTGATCTTATGAGATTGAATGGTTGGGTGTTGTTAAGGCTTTTTAGTTGGGGTTTTGTGAAGGAGGTCATACTTGGCACAGTTTAGCACTTGGTGATGTTGGCAGAAGGACATGTTATGGTTTGTAGTTTCTCTTTATGGCCTCATATTTCTTCTTAGAGGTTCTTATTCATCTAGTATGATAACTGGGTTTGTGGTCATCTACTGTTGTTGTACTTTATTATTTTTTAACAACAGTATGTGTTATTTTAATTTATGTCATTTGAGATGTGGAGGACTTGGGAGAAGTGGAGGAGATCAGAGATGAGAGAGTGAGAAGAAAACCATTTGTGGAAGTATGCTTTGTTTTGCAGCAGTTGGTTGCAGTTTGCAGATCATTGTGATTGTTCTTTGTATTATATGTTTGTATTATAAGCCACTTTTATGTAAGTGATGATTGGTAGACTTTGAGTTACTTCAGTTGGCATTGCTCATGCAGTTTAATTCCTAGGATGTATGTATATCTTTTGTAGATTATTTTTAATTGGAATGCAGCATCAAAGGTCTTCAGATTTTTTGTACATCAATGGTTTTGGTGTGTTTGTTATCATGGGAGATGGTAACTTTGAGCAAGATAGTGGATTATATAGGGATGAGAGTTGCAGTATGGGCTGAATATGTCATGTGCAAAAGTTCTATCAATGGTGGTTATTTATTTGGATGTAAACAACTAGCTGTGGTTGTTGTTCTAACTATTTTGGAGCTTACGTGCTCGATCTTGTTTTGAAAATGTTTGGAATTCAAAGATATGTTCTATTAACCAATTTGAAGTTGGATACATTGGTGTGTCTATGTGGCATTTAGTGTTTCATCATATTTTTTCCATTCTAATCTTTTGTCATGTTGGTGATCACTTGGAAGATGTTACATGTGCTTCTGTAAAGCTAGTGAGCATAATGGAGTTTAGTTGAGCTGAGTATTTGGCAGCTACTCATGCTTGCAAGGAAGCCATTTTGCTTAAGAGATACTGTGTTCAGTTATTGATGTTGGTGCAGGATAGTTTACTATCTGTTGTGATAGTCAGAGTGTGATGTTGCATATGCATAAACGAAACCAGTGGGCATAGAGAAGTTCATATGGTGTTCGGACTCTACAAGCCTTTTGGCCTATAGCAGTTAAATCCTATTATTTCTATTGGTTCTTACAAGGTGTTCGACAAGTGGGAGAATGTTGGGAATTAAGGTGTCTCAACCTTGTAAATTCCTTGCATTTATTATTATAATGTAATTTATTTACTTAGCCTATGTTGTATTTTTGTTGCACATCATGTTTTGTCATCTAGTGTGAAGTGGCATGATGAGTTGTCACCCCACTTGTAAGGTGACTAGGATGGTCAACTCACTCCATGTGGAGATAGGCATCCCTTTTGTGTTGTAGGAATATTTTTCCATGTGTCAGCATCTTGACTGGTGTGTAAGTGAATCTTGACTAAAATGGTTATGACATAATCTATGACATGTAAGAGTTGGAAATAGAAGATTCTATGATAGGTGAAGACATGTGTCACAAGACATCTTGGAAGAAGGCATATTTGGGCACCCCAAGGAGGGTTATGTCATGTTGTAAGAGAATATGCTATTTATAGCCTGTGTATGATAGATTCTATTATAGCTGTAAGTTATAACAGCTATGATAGATTCTATGACAACCAGTTGGTACGTAAGAGCATATGTCATTATCCAAATTGGAAATAGGCAGCCATATTGGGATGGGGTGATATGACAAGAGTCATGACCATGCTGTAGTGTTGGACAAGTGTCCCTAGGCATGGTGATGCAGAGCCGCTAGCGGAAACGTGCATGGGATAAGTCAAATGCCTGTTCACATACATTTAATTTTGTATGTATGTTGTTAGTTCACCCATCACTGAGAGAACACCCATCAGCTAACCAAATTTTTTCTCCCTCGATCACCTGATTCCTACTGATACCTACTGAACAGTTAAGTTGCCTATCCACAACACTTAACTCATCGGCCTCTACGTAAAATGTCTCCCTGAAATCCTTCTCTCAGCGATATTGTTATTATCGCTTTTGGTTGCCTATCGACAACACCTACCCCATCGGCCTTCATGGATTATGTCACTCTGACATACTCTGTCACACCGATGCCATTGACCACCTGACGACCGATAGTGGTAAACGCACAGAACATACAAAGGAGGTATACACAAAGCTTGTACCTTGCATATACACAGAGAATGTATATCAACCCTAAAAGCTGAAAATATAAATGTTTAACATGGTTTTGGCGTCTAATTTGATCAGAGATAGGATTTTAACCTGCATCCCTCGCATCTAAATGCAATATACTCACAGTTTCTCCTTCCAATCGATCAAATTTAACTATCTTCGTCCTGAACAAACAAACTTCGCGAGATTCTATCAATTTGATATCTGTTAACCTAGCACATAAAAAATGCTAGGGCTCTTCCCAACAAACTGCATATGACCCTACAACAAACTACACAAATAGAACAAAACCCTAATCTACTACCTACACCCATTCCACCAATTGCAAAGCAATCTACCAGTGGAATGGTTGGAAATCCATTCGGTCTCCTAGGCAATTATACAGTGAATGTAAAACAAGAAAATAACAAAAAATAGGGTATCTTATTTACCTTGCAGGAAGTGATTACAACTATCTAATTCACAGTTCCACTCTTCAATTCTCTAATACAGAACTGTTCAACCTCAGATCCTCTTCAAAAAGAACCCAATCTAGGGTATTTGAACTACTCAAAATGGTAGTACCAATTAGATTCCTAGTGGCTGGGAGATAAAATCCAACTACCTAACATAACAAACTAACAACCTTATCCTAGGGATTTGCATAGTCAACTGTATGCAAATTACAATCTAGCTTTGGTCAAATAGACCTTATTTAACAATAACAAAATGCATAATGACAAAATATATTTAGTCTTCTCTCTCCAATGACTGTTGAAGGGGTACTCCTGCACCATAATCCCCGAGAGAAGAAATCTAAAGTCCACTTGAGATGACAAGCTGGAGGTCTACACCATGTGTGTGAATCTATTCTTTAGTCATCCAAACAACCTCTGAATTAGGTTTGCCTTGCCAAGTGACCAAGTATTCCAGATGTTCCTTGTTACTGGTCTTCTTTGCCACTCTGGAATCTAAAACCTGCTCCAATTTTGGAGGATCATGTTTAGGAATGTCAGCATCTACTGAAACCTGTAGGGACTCCTGGTTGATGTCTAGATTAAGTTTGTATGGGATAAGATCACAGATATTAAAGATAGGTGATAAACCAAGATCAGAAGGAAGTTGGAGTTTGTAAGCATTTGGTCCACATTTCTTCAAAATCTGACATGGTCCAATCTTCCTCTGCATGAGCTTAGTGTACTGGCCTTTTGGGAGCCTTTCTTTCTTCAAATGAACCCACACCAAATCTCCAACAGCAAATTGCACATCTCTCTTTTTCTTATCAGCGTAGGCTATATATTTCTCTTGGGTTTGTTGGAGTTGGGTTTTTACTTGATCATGTACCTCTTTGATGGCTGATGCAAAAGCTTCTCTAGCTAAACTAATAGAATCTCCTATAGGCATGTCTCTTACCTCCAAGATACCTCTGGGATGGATACCATAGACCACTTGAAAAGGTGATTTTCCTATACTCCTATTGACAGTATCATTGTAGGAAAATTCTACCTATGAGAGAATGTTATCCCACTTCTCTCCATGTTGTCTTGTTAAACATCTCAATAGATTGCCTAATGAACGATTTACCACTTCAGTCTAGCCATCAGTCTGAGGATGATAAGCTGATGAGAAAGACAAATTTGTACCAAGCTTCTTCCAAAGAGTCCTCCAAAAATGCCCAATGAATTTCACATCCCTATCAGATACTATGCTTAATGGCAATCCATGTATCCTTACTATTTCTTTGAAAAATAGGTCTACAACATATGAAGCATCACAAGTAGTTTGACATGGCAAGAAATGGGCCATTTTGCTGAACCTATCCACTACAACAAAAACACTATCATAACCCTTCCTTGTTCTAGGTAAACCTAACACAAAATCCATGCTTATGCTTTCCCATGGTCTAGAAGGAATGGGCAGTGGCTGATATAAACCAATATTAGTAGATCTTCCTTTTTCCTTTTGACAGATCACACATGTCTCCACAAATTTTCTGACATCGGACTGTAACTTAGGCCAATAATAATGTCTCTTTATCAGATCAAGAGTCTTATCTAGACCAAAATGTCCTGCCATAGCTCCACAATGTTTTTCCCTGATGATATTCAGTCTCATAGAACACTTTGGGATACACAACTGTCCTCCTTTGGAAAGTAATCCATCTTGTATCAGAAATTTAGAATACTAAACATGATACTGATCCCCAAAAGAAGTACATACCTGATAAATTTCTCCAAAATCTTCATCAACATCATACATAGTTTTCAAAGAATCAATACCAACACTCTCTAGTTGATCTGATTTATGGTCAGAACCCTTCTGCTTAAGGCATCTGCTACCTTGTTCTTGACTCCTTTCTTGTGTTTCAATGTGAAAGTAAAAGCTTGTAAGGTTTCCATCCACTTCATGTGATGGTGGTTCAACTTCTCTTGACTATTTATGAAGCTAAGGGCCTGATTATCTGCAAACACTAAGAATTCTTTTGGCAACAAATAATGTCTCCACTTCTTGAGTGACTGGACTAGAGCATACATCTCTAAATCATAGGATGAGTACTTCTTCTTAGCATCATTTAACTTCTCACTAAAGAATACAATAGGCCTACCTTCTTTGCTGAGTACAGCTCCAATTGCCATGTGACTGGCATCACATTCTACTTGAAAGATCTTGTTAAAGTTAGGAAGTGCAAGGACTAGCTGCTACGCTACTTTCTTCTTCAATGTTTCAAATAAATCATCTACCTCCTTTGTCCAAAGAAATCTACACTTCTGTCCTCCTTTGATGGTGTCCAACATGGGTGCACAAACATGACTAAAACCTCTGATAAACTTCCTATAAAAAGTTGCTAACCCATGGAAACTTTTGACATCATTCATGGTTTTAGGAGTTGGCCAAGACAATATGGCACATATTTTTCTCTGATCCATTTTTAGTTTGCCATGTGAGATGACAAAACCTCAGTAGATGATCTTTTCTTGCATGAACAAACACTTCATCAAGTTGATCATTAACTGTTCTTCATGTAGCCTTTTGAGAACCAATTCTATATGCTTGAGATGCTCTTCCTTTGTATCACTGAAAATCAGTATGTCATCTAAGTATACTATGACAAATTTTCCCATGAATTCTCTCAAAACCTCATTCATCAATCTCATAAAAGTACTAGGGGCATTGGACAAACCAAAAGGCATGACCTTCCACTCATATAACCCCTCATTAGTCTTGAATGTTGTCTTCCATTCATCTCCGGGCCTAATTCTGATCTGATGATAGCCACTTTTCAAATCTATCTTTGTGAAGTATTTGGCACCTCCTAAACAATCAAGCAAGTCTTCTATTCTAGGGATTGGAAATCTATATCTGATTGTGATCTTGTTGATAGCCCTAGAATCAGTACACAGTCTCCAAGTGCCCTCCTTCTTAGGTGCTAGTACAGCCGGTACTGCACATGGACTTAAACTTTTACCAATGAGGCCTATCTCCAATAATTCCTCAATCTGCTTTGCAACCTCTACATTCTGATCTGGAGTAAGCTTGTAGGATGCCTTGTTTGGGAGTGTAGACCCTGGGATTAGGTCTATGCAATGACTGATATCTCTAATAGGTGGTAGAGACCTTGGCATTCCATCAGAGACGGTGCCTTTGTATTTGTCCAATAGTTCTTGGACATCAGGATCTATAAACCTTTGCTTCTTTTCTACCTTGACTTCTTGCTGCCGCTCTTTGTTCATATTCAGACATGGAATTAAGGCATATGCAATTGTGCCTTCTTGTGCTATCTCCTTCATGAACTGATTGCCTTCTACCAACATTACCTTGGCTTCTTTTCCTTTGGACTCTGCCTCCTTCTGCATCAAGGGTAGTAACTCTATGACTTTACCATCTTTGGTGATTGAGTATGTATTCCGAACTCCATCATGTTGGGCTCTCAAATCATATTGCCATGGCCTCCCAAAGAGAAGATGGCAAGCATCCATCTGAGCTATGTCAAACAACAATTTGTCCTTATATGCTCCAATCTGAAACTCCACCCAAGCCTGCTCTTTCACAATTGTTTGCTGACCTTGAGTGCGCCATGAGATCTTATATGGACATGGATGTGGCAGTCTTCTAAGCTTTAGTTTTTCTATCATTTCAACAGACACAAAATTTTCAGTAGAACCAGAGTCAATCAGAACTTTACATACCTTTCCTCCTATCTTACAAGTGGTTTTGAAAAGAGACTTCCTCTGTGGGGGTTCTCTATCAGGTACCTTCATGGTAGTCATTGTCCTTCTAATCATCAAGGACTTCATGGTAGTCATTGTCCTTCTAATCATCAAGGACTCTCCTGTCTCTAGATACCCATAGCTGTCAGGGGCATTCACACTTTGGTAAGTGTTTGAACTTGTCACACTCTAGCCTTCAGATTCTTGAATCAGATTTGATCTTCTTTCTCCCATTGAGCTTGATGCTTTCTCTGGACATCTACTGGCTATATGACCTTCCTGATTGCAATTGTAACATCTGAGAGGTCCTCTACCCTAAGATCTCCTTCTGAATGGTGGTCTGCTGCCTCAAAAGTTATCTTTCTGATTGTAACCTCCTCTATGGGTCTGATTACTATCTCCTTTATTGTTTTCTTGATGTGCTCCACCTTGGTTTCCAAATCCTTGTCCTCTACCTCTGAAAGGACTTCTTCCCCCTCTCTTCTATCTTCCTCTTCCTCTGTAATTCTATTCTTGTCTCCTCTTCAGTTTCTCTTCTACCTTGAGTGCCAATTGATAGAATTTCTGAACTGTATCTGGGTTATGCAGATTTAGATCTTCTTGGATGTCGAATCTCAATCCATTGAGATATCTTGCTACTCTTTCATCTTCATTTTCTTTCACCTTTGTCTTAACACACAACTTCATGAATTCCTCAGTATATGAACCAACATCTAGTTCCTTCTGTTTCAAATTTTGTCTCTTCTTGTGTAACTGAATATTATAGTCTAATGGGACATAGGCTTCTTTCACCAAAGCCATCATCTTCTTCCATGTAACAATTTTATTCTTTCCTTCCTTCACCCTATCATCTTGGATGAAATTCCACCAGGTCAATGCAGCTCCTTTCATCTTGGACTAAGCCACCTTTATTCTTTGATGATCTGGTATTTCCTCTGTCTTGAAGAAATTGTTCAGGAAGTCTATCCACTCCATCACCAAATCAGGATCCATCTTGCCTACAAACACTGGTAGGTCACTTTTCATGTCCATGGTCCTCCTTTCCATGGATTTGAGGGCATCTAGAAAAAGCTTCTGGTCTGCAGGAACATCTATTTCTTCCTACCTAGGGATCTCCTCTTCATCCCTATCTTCTTCCTTACTAGAACTTACCTTATCCCTCAATTTCTCCAGCTCATTTTTCATGCCTGATTCTGATCTTTTACAACAATGCTCTCTGCAATCTACTTCTTGACTAGAATAGCCAACTCGGTATTGGTCATCCTTGCCAGGAATTCCTGTGATCCCTCTCCGTTAGACATATTTTCCCTTTCATTTTTCTAGAAAAATACTCCTTTGCTCTGATACCACTATGATGTAGAGCCGCTAGTGGAAATGTGCATAGGATAAGTCAAATGCCCATTCACATACATTTAATTTTGTATGTATGTTGTTAGTTCACCCATCGGTGAGAGAACACCCATCGGCCGACCAAATTTATTCTCCCCGATCACCTGATTCCTACCGATACCTACTGAACAGTTAAGTTGCCTATCGGCAACACTTAACTCATCGGCCTCTACGTAAAATGTCTCCCCAAAAGCCTTTTCTCAGCGATATTGTTATTATCGCTTTTGGTTGCCTATCAGCAACACCTACCCCATCAGCCTTCATGGATTATGTCGCTCCGACATACTCCATCACGCTGATGCCATTGACCACCCGATGACTGATAGTGGTATACACACAGAACATACAAAGGAGGTATACATAGAGTTTGTACCTTGTGATATACATAGAGAATGTATATCAACCCTAAAAGCTGAAAATACAAACATTTAACATGGTTTTGGCACCCGATCTGATCAACGATAGGATTTTAGCCTGCATCCCTCGCATCTAAATGCAATATACTCACAGTTTCTCCTTCCAATTGATCAAAACTAACTATCTTCATCCTGAAGAAACAAACTTCGTGAGATTCTATCAATTCGATATCTGTCAACCTAGCACATTGAAAATGCTAGGGTTCTTCCCAGCAAACTGCATACGACCCTGCAACAAACTACACAAATAGAACAAAACCCTAATCTACTACCTACACCCATTCCACTGATTGTAAAGAAATCTACTAGTAGAATGGTTGGAAATCCATTCGGTCTCCCAGGCAATTATATAGTGAATGTAAAACAAGAAAATAACACAAAACAAGGTATCTTATTTAGCTTGCAGGAAGTGATTACAACTATCTGATTCATAGTTCCACTCTTCAATTCTTCAATACAGAATTATTCAACCTTAGATCCTCTTCAAAAAGAACCCAATCTAGGGTATTTGAACTACTCAAAATGGTAGTACCGATTGGATTCTCAGCGGCTGGGAGATAAAATCCAACTACCTAACATAACAAACTAACAACCTTATCCTAGGGATTTGCATAGTCAACTGTATGCAAATTATAATCTAGCTTTGGTCAAATAGACCTTATTTAACAATAACAGAATGCATAATGACAAAATATATTTAGTCTTCTCCCTCCAATGATTATTGAAGGGGTGCTCCTACACCACATGGGTTTTGGGCCATTAGGCCAAGTTGGATGCCCATTCCAAGATATGTTAAGTTTTTCCTTGAAAACTTCATTATAAGAAGGTGCTTGGAGAGGAGATGGAGAGGTGATTAACAGGTGTTGTTATGCTGCCAGTTTGTCTCCAGATATGAGTGTCGAAGACTCCTGAGAGCTTGCATTGAAAGTGTATTGTAAACCATTACAGTTTTGATAATACATTGTATAGGTTTTGGAGTGTGGGGTTTTTCACCTGATAAGGGTTTTCCCCATGTATATCCTGTGTCTCTCTTCTTCTGTCTTACATTCTTATGTTGTTTGCTGTTGCAATATCTCTATTACTGTATTAAACATTATGTAATTGTAAAAGTTAAAAAGAATTTGCACTCTTCTCTCCTCATTAGATTAGTGTAGGAAGCGATTTCCGCACACCTTGCTTCTTTTCAATGTTATGGAGTAAAAAGTTTCCCTATGCCTTTTTACCTCCTAGTTTAGCTCCTAGGTCCTCGTATTAGCACTTTGCAAGTTACATACTTATCCTAGAGCAATTTCCCCTAAAACCCATTTCAAATGGGACTAAGGGGTCCAATCTAAATACTTAAACATGACCAAAAAGGGCCTTGGGTCTTGGGCACCTGCACCCAAGTCCATCCTGATTTGTCAAGATAAAAGTTAAAGCATGTCTGCTTGGGCCATCTCGAAAGGTTTCCCTTTGTCGGCTCTATTGATTTAATTTAAGAATGTTAGTAGGAAAACATATTTAAATAGGTTTATTTCTTCATTTTAAGTCAAGATGGATAACACGAACTTGTGATATTGAGCAAAGAGCATTCAAGGCCTTCATTGTGTTTTAGAGTAGAATTATGTTGTTATTGTGTTTTTTTGTTCCAGATTTGGCTTCATCAATCCATCTCCTCATTGTGTGAAAGATCTTCATCTCCATGAGGGCTTCACCTCTAAGGTCACATCAATTTGTGTTTCAATCATTTCATTTCATTATTAGATTTGGCCTCTACCCTCCTTGGGCACACACTCTATCTAACAAAGGTGTTGGAAGACTTGAATGTCCTTCTGGGGCTTGACTAAGGCAAGCTCCTAAACACCACAACCCCCAACCCCCTTTTCTTTATGTGTGTAGGTTAAAGGTGCAGGAGTTGGTAAAGTACAAGTGCAAAGAAGTTTTTTATAGGATAAGGTTTTAGGATCTAAAAGAATCTTTTGAATATTCCTCCCTCCTGGACTAGAGTGTCTGCCTCGTAGTCCTCCCGATAAGTTTGGCTCTGGACTCAAGATTAGGTTATAGTCTAATACACCTCTCTGCTCAGACTCTAAAGATATTCTACCCTATTAGACTTCGACACTAGCCTTATAGTCCACTAGGGTTTCATTTTCAGAAACTCAACTTGTGGTATGTTTCTAATCCATCCTGAGTACTTTCTGTTGGCAGTGAGCTACCCCCTTGTTAATGAGGCATTCAACGCTAACCTCAGGATTTGTGACATGGCACTGAGCCTCCCACGGATCTGGGTTAAGTCTGGTATTTGTAGTGAGCATTGATAGCTCGAGATTTTGGTGCAACGACAAATGATTCCAATAATTGGTATTAGATCCATGGGTCACAGGTTCACTCGAGTTGTGTTGAGGGGGGGATTGTTGGTAGTGAGCTGCCCCCTTGTTAGTGAGGCATTCAATGCTAGCCTTAGGATTCATGACATGGCAGTGAGCCTTCTGTGGATCTGGGTTGATAGCTCAAGCTTTTGGCACAACGGAAAATGATTCCAACACTTTCCTATCTAGTTTTTTGTAGCATTCTATCTGTTTATACCTGATTGCACTATAATTAGGGTGTGAGGCCTATTTGACCTAGGGTTTGGTAAATCTCTCAATCTAATTTATTCTTTCCATATCATTCTTGATCACAAAATTGGAAGTTGAGTCCTCATCTATCTTGTAGTGACTTGGCTCAGTTTTTTCCTCAAATGATAGTGTGAAAAGAGGGTTTGATTTGATACACTTTTACATCATTCACCCCCTCTTCTATTTTTCACATATAACATTTTGTTGAACTTGGAACAGTTAGAATTTTGCATCTTTATGAGTGTTGTAATCAGTCCTTGCATTCATTCATATCATATTTACTATCTTGCATTGGAAAATCTTACATATATTTGAAAAAAATTAAAAAAACAAGCATTCTAGACTTGCTTCAAGGCATAGTTTTACATAATTTCTATTGCATATGATAAAAAAATTCAATTTTCTAATATTTTCATCATATCTAATCCTTGCTACATTAATTCACCATTAAATCATATCAAATCTTGCATTTGAAGGTTCCATTTGCTAGGGTTTTTCTTAACAAGTTGCATTTTTCATATAACCTAGTGACTCTAAAAGCTAGGGTTTGTAGCCAAAGAATTATTTCATTTTTTTTTGTTCCTTTAAAAACTCATTCAAATCTTATTTTGAGTTGTAGTTTTGCTTCATTATTCATTCTTGATTTGAAATTTCAAAATTTGCAATTACACAGTGTGTATTTCAACATTAAGGGTTTACACATTTTTCTTACACATCTTTAAACAAACATTTAAAGCATTCATCTTGCCTTGTTGTGTAGCACTATTTCCATCATACTTACTTTGTTTGTTGTGAAATTTGTGTGTTTCTCTCTCTAAAAACTTGATTTCCTCAAACAAGTGCTTTGGTGTGACACCATCTTACATACATGGCTTCTCATCACAACAATAACGCTATGGTCCCTCCTAAAGTTTATAAGAAGAGGACTCATGAATCTGAAATAGCCATTACACCACATGATAGAACAATTGTAGACAATGAGGGACCTCTTTACATCACCACATGTATAAGTGGAAATCCTACAAGAGGGGTCCTTATAGATCCTAACTGTATGACGAATGTAAATACTAAAGAGTTCCTCTATGCACATGATTTGATACAAGAATCTTATGAGCCCACACATATGATGATTAAGATACATACCAGATCTTTCCTCCTGGCTATAGGGAAGATTACATTATTGATTAAAGTTTTCAACAAAGCTCTTGAACAATCATTTGTTATAATTCCCACCTCTGACCTATTTTGTGTGAAATTAGGACATCCATGGCTCAAGTCCATGAAAGCGGTCCCCTCTACAATTCATAAATGTCTAACATTTCCTCACCAAGGGAGAGTGCATGTTGTCCACCATAGTAGATGGAAGCCTTTGGTTACTCATAGAAACTTCAACCTAGACTACTTCTGGCAACAACCTATTGAGCCTCAACCAAGAGAAGATTAATTCTTCCTAGGATATCAAAGGTACAAAGCAAAGTTGATAACAAAATTGGCTGAACCTCCTATTGAAAAAATCATAAATGAAGAGAAACTTGAATTGAAAGAACCCCCTAGACTATGAGGTAAGGGAGTCTTTACCAAGGTACCTCCTCTTCCATCCTTACAAGGATCAGGAGATGCTCGTAAAGAATAAAGCATTTCATCACATAAAATCAACATTGTACTTGCTTCCTCCTTTGAGATGTTGAAGACTATGGAAAAACATGAGAATCATTTTACAAACATCACTAATAAAATAAAAAGAAATAGGCAAGTAAGAGTAAGAAGGAGGAAGATACAAGCCTTAGCTCGAAAAGAAACATATCAATAAGAAAACATTCCACCAACTACCATCGAATCAACAAAAGAAGAGCTAAAGGTTGAAGAGTTAAAGGACAATGATTCAAGTTGGGAAATTGTACCTTATGTACCTATTTCCTCTTACATTCGAGATTGGGAGGAAGATGATTTTCTCAATGATAAACGCTAGTTTGGTTATGTAAACATGTAAGTATTTCTAACTCTTTTTAGTCACCTTTGTTGTATCATACATTTTCTCACTTACATGGCCTCCTCTTATGTGTTGTGTTCCCCCATATTGTGATAAGTGTTTTTTAGGTCTCTTTGGATGACCCTTGTGTTGAATGTAAAAAGAGGGATGATGAGATTGATAGTTTTGTTTCAATGGTTTATCATGATCCTCCTTTCACCACTAAACATTCAAGGACATTCAACCAAGTAGAGAACTCTACTACAGATCCCCTATCACTTGGAACATAGGGGAAGATTGGAATTGTGTGAATTTGTTGTTCAATTAAGTCTAATTATGCTCAAAACCCTAATTTCATAAAATCATAAACAAACGAACAAATTACAGAAAATGATCGCACACAAAGATATCAAATGATAACCAAATACATACTAGATTTTGAAGTTCAGTGTACGGTAAAGTTGGCAACTAATGAGTGGGTGCCCTAGTCCACTATACCTGCTTTTGTCAGGATCTCAAAAGAATGTCTACAACTTGATCTTGCTATCACAAAGATTTCACTGCTTTAAAATCTGGAGGACTAATGAGCGGGTGCCCAAGTCCAAGCCCTAGTTTTCTTCTCATATCTACAATTCTGACAATCTATAATGTCTACCTACAACTCCACTTCTTTCATTTCTGAAACCTTTAACCTGCAATCACAAAAAAGTGGGTTGGGCGTTGTGGTGTTTAGAGGCTTGCCTTGGTCAAGCCCCGGAGAGATATTCAAGTCTTATGAACACCATTGTCAGATAAATAGTGCATATCCCTATGGGATAGAGGCAAATCCAAATGATAAATGATAGAAAACATAATAGATATCACCTTGAAGTGTAGATCTCACATAAATGAAGGATCTTCAATCAGATGAGAAGATGAAGTCAAATCTACAATCACAAACACAATAACAATGCTCTACTCTTGCAACAATGAATATCTTGAAATCATAAGTATGCCTCAAGTTCACAATCATCTTCCAATTTACAAATGAATCACTAAACATGCTTATATATGCAACTAAACAACTTCTCACCAAGAAATTTGTAATTCAAACTTGAGATGTTGGAATAGGACCTAATAATGGTCATATAACTGACACACAAAATAGGTCCTGACCTAAAATAGGGCAGGACTAGGGCACGGGCGCCCAGGTCCTCCTCCTATTTCAAGTAAGATTCACAATAAACACATCCCCTCGGTCCCATTTTCCATGAAACTTAGGGGTTTTCTCATCAGGAGTCATCATTAACATGCAAGATGACCTAAATGCATTCTAAAGGACCCAAGAGCTAAACCTTAGGAGGGAAAAGCCCCCAAGGGGACATTTTCTAACATAAAATTTAGCCCCCACTTTAATGTATGTATAAATTCAAGGCCAATACATGCATTAAAGTGAAGTTAAAAAACACAGCAAACACGCCAAGCACAGAGAAGACACACCAATCACAATGAAGACAATAACAGGTATGCAAAACACAGAGAAGACATCATTGAAGACACATAAAACACAGTGAATATAGTGAATGCAGTGATTATTTCTTTTTCATTTTCTCATATATATGAAATGCAAATGTAAGTACAAGGAAAGTAAACACACAACCCAAATGTAGGAGGAACTCATCACCACCAATCTTGAAACTGCATAAGGGGCAATAGACACACCAAACAAATCTCAAAGTGTAGGAGGAGCTCATCGCCACCAGTATCGACACTACATTTGAGAACAAACATGCCATACAAATCCTAAAGCATAGGAGGAGATCATTGCCACCGATCTTGAAACTATGTTTGGGAACAAACACACCATACACACACACAAGGAAGACAAGGAGAAAACACAGCAAACAAGTGATGGAAGAAACCTATTACTAGGTTCACAGCCATCTCAGGCACATTACAGGAACACACCGATGTTTGGGCTTTGCCACAACAATTGCCAAAGACATGCTTAAGGGTTAGGATAGTCTCAAATCCACCCCGCCTACTCGGAGGACTTTTAGAAAATGACAAGATGTGCAATCTCCTCAAGAAATACACCATCTCTTCCTTCACAAAGGGCTTAAAATAAAAAGGATATGCACAATATCCTGCCTCTGCAGAGGGCTTAAGTGATTGCAATAGATTTCAAGCTTTACAAACACACTTTACTAGCATCTAAATCAGACAGCTTACCATATATGCCCCCACCTTAAGATGGTTGATATCATGTACCGATATCAAGCATATTAAGGTAGAGAGAGAACACACAAGGGAACATGAGCTCTTGCAAAGCCCATGCCCCCTAGAGGTGACATGTACTTTACGATCGCCAAATGTTCCCACAAACACACACTTTCCTGCAAGAAAAGGTGTTAGTATCCATATAATCATGATAAACAACAATGCATGCAATCATTCACATAGAGAGCTGAGGAAAGCAAGATCCAAGATAGACAAAGTGCATGGAGCAACAATATTGTTATGTTTTGTAATTGAGATAAGACAATATCAAGATATCACATAGAGTGATTCTACTAGCCAAGCGTTGGATAATATATATCAACCCCATCGTCATGTATGGACTAGGTCCACTTTTTTATTTCTCGCTGAAGGGACACTAGGTTCGTATCAGTATTATATGTTTTTCATCATCTTCCTACTAGATAGAACCACCAGAGGAAGGTAAACAATAAATCAAGAAAGGAGAAACAAGTGCCTTAGAGACACTCACGTAGGGTGGTGCCCCAAGTCACCAACCACAACGCTATGTCTGTCAGACACAACACACAACAATGAAAATAGAGGAGAAGCAATATAGAAGAATGATGATACAAATAGAAGAAGGGTCACAATAGAGGTAGTCTCCCAGTATCCTTGACATTACAAGAGTAACAAGCATCATCCTAGGAGACCTAAACAACACATAACACATCATGGGGGAAACACAACACGAGAGGGGAGGTCACATAAATGAGCCAATGGTGCTATGACATAGGTGACCACCAAGGTTAGAAATACTTACTTGTAGGGACAACTGAGCTAGCACTCATCATGTATCTTGCTCTTTACTTTAATGATAAAAGATTTGTCTCTTCTTCTCTCTTCCATAGTTTCATGGGCTCGTGGGGGGACAATTGTAGGATTTGTCAATGGAAATGTATCTATTAATGATGGTGTGGAAGGGATCTCACAGTTTTCGATGTCAATTAAATGAGTTAATGCAAGAGCTTCAATAATACCTATTGCAGTTGAGTAATGTTGTTGAGGAACCCAAAAAGTACCCATTTTAGTCCATATATAGGGTGTTGGAATACCTTGGTTGTGAGGAATGGGTTGTTCTCCAATGTCATGTGAATTTTCATTGTTCTTCAAGGTATGTGAATGTTCAGGTAAAGGTGCATGATCTATTTCTTTGTTTAAGATGTAGTTGAGGAGTTCTTGAACATCATTTGGTAAGTTTTTAGTTTCAAAGGGTTGAAGAAAATATTCACAAAGGGAACACACATCATCCAATGTTTCATCTTGGCTAGGTAGAGCAGGAAGGGATGGCAAAGTATTGTTAAGGAATGTGTCAATGATATCTTCTTCTTGTGCCAAAATATCCTCACTAAGTGGGGTTATGTTGGGACAAGTATCTTTGTTTGATGAATCACCCAGTGCTATATCATTCTCATAGGTCTCAAAAAGAATGTCCATTATGTCATCATGAAACGAAGGGAAAGAGGGAATGATGTTTTCACTACTACTTTCCCCATGGTTATTTTCAGAAATGAAATTAGTGAGATTTTCCAAGATTGAAGGGAACACACCCAAAATAGTGAGGAAGCTTTCAAAATAGGCTATTGCTCGAAGGATATCACAAGTAGTGCTTATGGACATATCAATACCATAGATATATGCTATTTGATGCAAGACTTGAGGATGCTTATTAGTGAATTTGAAAAAGTTATCAAAATTTATAATGCACTTGAATAAATATTCCAAAGATGAATGATGAGGAAAATCCATGGTATATGTTTTCAAATCAATGTAAAATCAGATTTTAAAATCTTTTCAAAAGTTATGCAAGAAACAAGTGCGAAACTATGTGTGAAAATGACCTAAAATGCTTGATTTTTTTAACATTTTTCAATGTAAACAAATGAAAGAAGAGGTGTTGTAAGGAAATTTATGAAGGAAGCTAGTAATATGTCTAATATCATTCCAATAAACTAATAATATCCTTCACAACACGCCTTTGATTCAATCCTATAATGATGACAAGTCAAAACCTAGTGAAAATAAACCAAAAACATGCAATTTTTCACCAATTCTCAATACAAAGGTTCAATAGAAAGGGTTTTGTAAGGAATTTGAGGAGTGGTAGTAGATTATAACCCTAATAAAAGCCAATTAGTGCAGAAAAATCCTTCACAACATGCCTATGATGCAATTGTAGAGAGATGATAAGGCCAAATCTAGTGAAAATACAAGGTTTTCAAACCCTAGACATGAAATTTTGCAAGAAAGACACTATGATGAAACACTAAAGTTAGAAATAATTCATAATGAGTGTTTTGAAAGGGTAGTAAAATCTGAAACAAGATTTTGACAACAAACCCTAGCTAATGCAAAACTAGGTTTTATGAAAAAATACACAATTTTAAGCAATTTTTAACAATTTAATCATGAAAATGCAATGTAAATGAATGATGAATGATTAATTTATGTAATTTTAAATCAGATATAATGATAATAACCTAAATTAACTGAAATTAAATACAACTAATTCAAATTATTTGAAAATGCAAGCTAAAAATGCCAATTTTTTCAAATATTTCCAATTTTTCAAATTTTTGGTAATTTTTTAAAATGCAATAAGATGAAAACTAAATGAATGAATGAAATGAATGTAAATATGAATTAAAACACTTATAAAGGTGAAAAAATCCTTAAAACATGGGTTCACCAAAAAATTTAATGTAAAAAGAGGGATGATGAGATTGATAGTTTTGTTTCAATGGTTTATCATGATTCTCCTTTCACCATTCAAGGACATTCAACTGAGTAGAGAACTCTACTACAAATCTCCTATCACTTGGAACATAGGGGAAGACTGGAATTTGTGAATTTGTTGTTCAATTAAGTCCAATTATGCTCAAAACCTTAATTTTGTAAAATCATAAACAAATGAACAAATTATAGAAAATGATCGCACACAAATATATCAAATGACAACCAAATACATACTAGATTTTGAAGTTTGATGTGAGGAAAAGTTAGGAACTAATGAGTGGACACCCTAGTCCACTATACCTATGTAGACACCTAAAACTGACTTGCTCTGCAAACCAATTTATCCCTCCTGTTAATTAAATAAATTCAATTAATCCCTAACCATCTGTCTATCCCTTGTGATCAATTATTTCATTTAATTTATCACTAGACCTTACAACACTATCCTCATCTATTAAATAAATATTTCTAATATTTATTTGGCTATTTTGTCCATCTCCCTAATCCCTAGTAATTAGATAAAATCATTCTTGTCTAATTAATCTAGCCTACTAATTGACCTACCCTACCCTACACTACCCTACCTCATCCTAGCCCTAGGATTAATTAAACAAAACCTATGTTTAATTAATCCTACCTTCTCATTTGGGTGGTCAAACCTAGTTTAACACCCTTCCCCATATCCTCCAAATATAAAATTAAAACAAATCACATATCACATTTACTTCTCTTACAAACCCCTTACCTCACCCATCCTCATTCATTACCTCTTATCCCCAAATGAATTCTTAATTCATTTCCCATTCCCCAAATGAATTTTTAATTCATTTCCCATTCTTTCACACCCATACCTCATTTATCACCCCTTTTCCCAAAATGAATAAAATATTTACTTTTTACTCCTAGCCCTTGATCTCATCTTTTGATCCTCACCCTCCATCCTTATTTCTAAAACTCTATAAATGAGACCCCTCTCCAAGCCATTGAGGGGGACTTCATCTTGTATCAAACCTCTGCCAAAATCACTCCACAATCTCCTCATCATACTACCATAATGTCAAAATCATGCCTCATTCCTCCCTACATCTCCATCTAATCCTTTAATCTATCAATCCCCATCTCATCTATATTGTGTTGCAAGAATTGAGCAATCCACATCTACATTCTAGTCTTGGGTAAAATTTGAGGAGCTATCAGGTGCAACTCTTTCCCTCTCATGAATTTGTGAGTCAAAAGGAAGGTATAATCATTTGTATTTGCATTTGATTTGTATTTCATCTTCATTTTATTCTCATAGATCACATTGGCATGCCCGGTGGGACCCACAAGGTCCCAATCTAACTATCTTGTGAGTTTTTTTTGTGAAAGACATATTTTTATCACCCTTACCAATTATCCCCAAACCTTACCCTATTCTTCTAAGCCAAAATATTTTTTCTATCCAATCCAACTCTATGTTTTAACTTCTTTGAAATGATGTTACTTAGCTGCAACACCATCTCAAAGAGGGGCAAATGTAGACACCTAAAATTGACTTGCTCTGCAAACTAATTTATCTCTCCTATTAATTGAATAAATTCAATTAATCCCTAACCATCTGTCTATCCCTTGTGATCAATTAATTCATTTAATTTATCACTAGACCTTACAACACTATCCTCATCTATTAAATAAATATTTCTAATATTTATTTAGCTATTTTGTCCATCTCCCTAATCCCTAGTAATTAGATAAAATCATTCTTATCTAATTAATCTATCCTACTAATTGACCTACCCTACCCTACCCTACCCTACCTCATCCTAGCCCTAGTATTAATTAAACAAAACCTATGTTTAATTAATCCTAACCTCTCATTTGAGTGGTCAAACCTAGTTTAACACCCTTACCCACATCCTCCAAATACAAAATTAAAACAAATCACACATCACATTTATTTCTCTTACAAACCCCTTACCTCACCCATCTTCATTCATTACCTATTATCCCCAAATGAACTCTTAATTCATTTCCCATTCCCAAAATAAATTTTTAATTGATTTCCCATTCTTTCACACCCATACCTCATTTATCACCCCTTTTCCTAAAATGAATAAAAGATTTAATTTTTATTCCTAGCCTTTGATGTCATCTTTTCATCCTCACCCTCCATCCTCATTTTCAAAATTTTACAAATGAGATCCCTCTCCAAGCCATTGAGGGGAACCTCATCTTGTATCAAACCTCTGCCAAAATCACTCCACAATCTCCTCATCATACTACCATAATGTCAAAATCATGCCTCATTCCTACCTATATCTCCATCTAATCCCTTAATCTATCAATCCCCATCTTGTCTACATTGTGTTGCAAGAATTGAGTAGTCCACATCTACATTCTAGTCTTGGGTAAAATTTGAGGAGCTATCGGGGGAAACTTCTTCCCTCTCTTAGATTTGTGAGTCAAAAGGAAGGTATAATCGTTTGTATTTGCAATTGATTTTTATTTCATCTTCATTTTGTTCTCATAGATCACATTGGCACACCTGGCGGGACCCACAAAGTCCCAATCTAACTATCTTGTGAGTTTTTTTTATGGAAGACATGTTTTTATCACCCTTACCAATTATCCCCAAACCTTACCCTATTCTTCTAAGCCAAAATATTTTTTCTATCCAATCCAACTGTATGTTTTAATTTCTTTGAAATGATGTTACTTAGTCGCAACACCATCTCAAAGAGGGGTAAATGTAGACACCTAAACTTGACTTGCTCTGCAAACCAATTTATCCCTCCTATTAATTGAATAAATTCAATTAATCCCTAACCATCTGTCTATCCCTTATGATCAATTAATTTATTTAATTTATCACTAGACCTTACAACACTATCCTCATCTATTAAATAAATATTTCTAATACTTATTTGGCTATTTTGTCGATCTCCTAATTCCTAGTAATTAGATAAAATCATTCTTATCTAATTAATCTATCCTACTAATTGACCTACCCTACCCTACCCTAGCCTACCTCATCCTAGCCCTAGGATTAATTAAACAAAACCTATGTTTAATTAATCCTAACCTCTCATTTGAGTGGTCAAACCTAGTTTAACACCCTTCCCCACATCCTCCAAATATAAAATTAAAACAAATCACACATCACATTTATTTCTTTTACAAACCCCTTACCTCACCCATCCTCATTCATTACCTATTATCCCCAAATAAATTCTTAATTCATTTCCCATTTCCCATTCCCCAAATAAATTTTTAATTCATGTCCCATTCTTTCACACCCATACCTCATTTATCACCCCTTTTCCTAAAATGAATAAAAGATTTACTTTTTATTCCTAGCCTTTGATCTCATCTTTTGATCCTCACCCTCCATCCTCATTTTCAAAACTCTACAAATGAAACCCCTCTCCAAGCCATTGAGGGGAAACTCATCTTGTATCAAACCTTTGCCAAAATCACTCCACAATCTCCTCATCATACTACCATAATGTCAAAATCATGCCTCATTCCTACCTACATCTCCATCTAATCTCTTAATCTATCAATCCCCATCTTGTCTACATTGTGTTGCAAGAATTGAGCAGTCCACATCTACATTCTAGTCTTGTGTAAAATTTGAGGAGCTATCAGGGGCAACTCCTTCCCTCTCTTGGATTTGTGAGTCAAAAGGAAGGTATAATCATTTGTATTTGCAATTAATTTTTATTTCATCTTTATTTTGTTCTCATAGATCACATTGGCACGCCCGGTGGGACCCACAAAGTCCTAATCTAACTATCTTGTGAGTTTTTTTTTGTGGAAGACATGTTTTTATCACCCTTACCAATTATCCCCAAACCTTACCCTATTCTTCTAAGCCAAAATATTTTTTCTATCCAATCCAACTCTATGTTTTAACTTCTTTGAAATGATGTTACTTAGTTGCAACACCATCTCAAAGAGGGGCAAATGTAGACACCTAAAATTGACTTGCTCTGCAAACTAATTTATCACTCCTATTAATTGAATAAATTCATTTAATCCCTAACCATCTATCTATCCCTTGTGATCAATTAATTCATTTAATTTATCACTAGACCTTACAACACTATCCTCATCTATTAAATAAATATTTCTAATATTTATTTGGTTGTTTTGTCCATCTCCCTAATCCCTAGTAATTAGATAAAATCATTCTTATCTAATTAATCTAGCCTACTAATTGACCCACCCTACCCTACACTAGCCTACCTCATCCTAGCCCTAGGATTAATTAAACAAAACCTATGTTTAATTAATCCTAACCTCTCATTTGGGCGGTCAAACCTAGTTTAACACCCTTCCCCACATCCTCCAAATTTAAAATTAAAAAAAATTACACATCACATTTACTTCTCTTACAAACCCCTTACCTCACCTATCATCATTCATTACCTCTTATCCCCAAATGAATTCTTAATTCATTTCCCATTCCCCAAATAAATTTTTAATTCATTTCCCATTCTTTCACACCCATACCTCATTTATCACCCATTTTTCCAAAATGAATAAAAGATTTACTTTTTATTCCTAGCCCTTGATCTCATCTTTTGATTCTCACCCTCCATCCTTATTTCTAAAACTCTATAAATGACCCCTCTCCAAGCCATTGAGGGGAACTTCATTTTGTATCAAACCTCTGCCAAAATCACTCCACAATCTTCTCATCATACTACCATAATGTCAAAATCATGCCTCATTCCTACCTACATCTCTATCTAATCCCTTAATTTATCAATCCCCATCTCATCTACATTATGTTGCAAGAATTGAGCAATCCACATCTACATTCTAGTCTTAGGTAAAATCTAAGGAGCTATCGGATGCAACTCCTTTCCTCTCTTAGATTTGTGAGTCAAAAGGAAGGTATAATCATTTGTATTTGCATTTGATTTGTATTTCATCTTTATTTTGTTCTCATAGATCACATTGGCACGCTCGGTGGGACCCACAAAGTCCCAATCTAACTATCTTGTGAGTTTTTTTTGTGAAAGACGTATTTTTATCACCCTTACCAATTATCCCCAAACCTTACCCTATTCTTCTAAGACAATATTTTTTCTATCCAATCCAACTCTATGTTTTAACTTCTTTGAAATGATGTTACTTAGCTGCAACACCATCTCAAAGAGGGGCAAATGTAGACACCTAAAATTGACTTGCTCTGCAAACCAATTTATCCCTCCTGTTAATTGAATAAATTCAATTAATCCCTAACCATCTGTCTATCCCTTGTGATCAATTAATTCATTTAATTTATCACTAGACCTTACAACACTATCCTCATCTATTAAATAAATATTTCTAATATTTATTTGGCTATTTTGTCTATCTCCCTAATCCCTAGTAATTAGATAAAATCATTCTTATCTAATTAATCTAGCCTACTAATTGACCTACCCTACCCTACCCTAGCCTACCTCATCCTAGCCCTAGTATTAATTAAACAAAACCTATGTTTAATTAATCGTAACCTCTCATTTGGGTGGTCAAACCTAGTTTAACGCCCTTCCCCACATCCTCCAAATATAAAATTAAAACAAATCACACATCACATTTATTTCTCTTACAAACCCCTTACCTCACCCATCCTCATTCATTACCTCTTATCCCCAAACGAATTCTTAATTCATTTCCCATTCCCCAAATGAATTTTTAATTCATTTCCCATTCTTTCACACCCATACCTCATTTATCACCCCTTTTCCTAAAATGAATAAAAGATTTACTTTTTATTCCTAGCCCTTGATCTCGTCTTTTGATCCTCACCCTCCATCCTCATTTCCAAAACTCTATAAATGAGACCCCTCTCCAAGCCATTGAGGGGGACTTCATCTTGTATCAAACCTCCGCCAAAATCACTCCACAATCTCCTCATCATACTACCATAATGCTAAAATCATGCGTCATTCCTACCTACATCTCCATCTAATCCCTTAATCTATCAATCCCCATCTCATCTACATTGTGTTGCAAGAATTAAGCAATCCACATCTACATCCTAGTCTTGGGTAAAATCTGAGGAGCTATCGAGTGCAACTCCTTCCCTCTCTTAGATTTGTGAGTAAAAAAGAAGGTATAATCATTTGTATTTGCATTTGGTTTGTATTTCATCTTCATTTTGTTCTCATAGATCACATTGGCACACCCGGTGGGACCCACAAGGTCTCAATCTAACTATCTTGTGAGTTTTTTTGTGAAAGACATGTTTTTTTACAGATTGGCGCCATCTCTCTGCGCAGTGGCACCATTATACTTAAGTTTTGGTGCTATTCTCTGCCTGTTTTAGCACTATTTGTAGCACAACAATCCCCTCATCTTTGACTCAAATCTAACACTTTTTTTCTTATTTTCTAGCTTTTCAAGCATTTTATCTCTCAGGTTTTACGCAGAAACAAGGAGAAACTATGGTAAATTTTTTTTGAAATCATCCATTGACCAACTCTGTGTCATATTGGCACTATCGACACTCAGAGTGGCACCTTCATCTGAGACAAATCGACCAAACTGAACTCCTGTGCAAAGTGGCGCTATCTTCTGTTTTAATGTTATATTGCTTATGTATTAGCGTTATTTTCTTTATTAGTGCTATCTTCTGTATTAGCGATATATTGCTTTTGGATTAGCGCTATTTTCTGTATTAGCACTATCTTCTGTATTAGTGCTATCTTGCCTCTAGATTAGCGCTTTTTTTTGTATTAGTGCTATCTTGCCTCTATTTTGGTGCTATTTTTCTGTACTAGCTTAGGGATCTGTGTAGGGTTGGGTCTATTTTCTGTAGGTCATCCAAGACCATCATCTCGAAAACTACTAACATCTTTTGCACAGATTTAGTAGATTAGAAACATCTTCTTTGGTGCACTAAAAGGAACTTTTATTTTTCTTATCTTAGAAAACACTTGAATTTGGTGCATAAAATCAATCTTGCTTGAAAAATAAACAACAATCAAACATTTTATTTGGTGCACCTAAAAAGAATCCTTGTGTGCCTTAGCTTAGAAAATATTTGAATTTGGTGTTCTAAAATTGACAAGTGTGTGCCAACAACAACTATCAAAATATTTCAATTTTGGGCTTTAAAAAGAACTACAAATTGCATCAATAAAATCATTGGATTAAAATGAACAACAATCTACATTCTTCACTCATATAATCAAGAAAATCAATCTAATTTGTGTGAAGTGGTTTCGTGATTTGTGCTTGTAGTGTGAAAAGTGTATGCTCTTCCCTCGTACCATTTGGTGACCTTGGGAATCAAAAGCTTCTCACAACACTTGCATTAATCACCCCCAACATAATCTAAAGAACTAAAATGAACCATGTTTAGTGTGATGCAAGCACAAAATATATGTATGCTCTCCCCTCGCATCTTTGTATGAACTTGGGGATCAAAAGTATTTTTGTGGTTGTATTACTTTTGTTAAATCTTTAGAGGGCCTGCCACCCTGCTTCAAAAGGTGGGAATGATCCAAGTGGCAACAAGCTAAAGCCAAGCTCTTTTGAGCCGCTATATAAATTAAGGTGTTTCAGACGAAAGTCACAAGCAACAGGTGTTGTTGTGTTATACCGACAACGAACCTCCCCCAAAACCCTCTGAGGCATAACCCTTGGAGGCTGGGAGACTCCATAATGGAGAGTAGTGCTACCGCATGTATAACCACCTAAACGGAAGTACTCACTACGAACATTTGTTTTAGTGGCCCAAATCCCTAAGATTGTACATACTTGATTATCACATTTTTCATAAATCAAACCCTTGGCCATTATGTTTTCTTGCTTGATTGTTTGTATACTTGCCAAGAAAAATCAAATTCATCCATCAATCCAACCATTCACATCCATTAGCACCATTCCTCTCTATTTTAGTGTCATTTTCCATCTGTTTTAGCACCTTCTTCATCCATGTCTAAAAATCAAATTTTCCCATCAAAAACATCAATTTTATAAGCCCATTTTATAAAAAATTCCAGTCAGGGGCTACGCCCTCGAACCCCTATCAGTGGGGGGTTGCGTCCGGCCCCCCGCACCCCCCGTCATGTTAGGCCGGGTTTTCCTCCCAACACCACTAAACCATCCCCCCATTTATCAAACCCCATAAGTTGAGCTTATCCAATCCCTTTATTTGAGCTTGATCAAATTCTAATCCACTTCCTCTCTAGTCATAATCTATCTTCACCATCCTAATCATTCTTATCCACTTCATCTTAATCTAATCACCCATCTATCCTAATCATCCTAACCACCTATCTTATCCACATCATCCGAATCATTCAATCCAATCTTATCCTAATCACCTTCATCATCCTTAATCCAATTCATCAACATCATTCTAATCCCACCTCATCCAAATCAAATCCAAAATCCAACCAACATCAATCCATAATCTTCCAAACCATATTCCAAATCTAATCCAAAATCAACATCGATCCCAATCAACATCCAAGTCCCCCAACATCATTATCAAAATCCAAATCCAAATCAACCCAATCAAAAATCAAGACCTTAGTTGATTATTATCAACCTTTATTCACACTTGCTTGAGATCATTAGTCTATCTTAAGTAAATCATTCAAATCAACAATCAAACCAATCAACTCTATTGCTTAAGTGTCATTAGTCTACCTTAAGCATAATAGGATCATCAACCATCCATCAAATCAAAATCAAATCAAATCATCCTAATGTCTTGCAATTTGATCCCCAACATCACAATCATCCATTATCCCCCATCATCCCATACCTCCCCAACAAAATGGATCCTTATGAAGTAATGCAATACTTACAAAGACTTAGAAAAGTCTATGAGAACATGGATCCTAATGCTAAGGAAAAATACAAAAATAAGATTAAGGACATGCCCTTAGCACACCTCATCATTGGAGAATCCCAAGCCCCTACCCAACCTTCATCATATCAACAAACACCCTACATATCATCCCCATCCACATCATATCAATCTTCATTCTTTCAACCTTCATCATACCTACCTTCATCCTATATACCCACACCATTGACCTCATATCAACCTTCAACCTCATACCAACTTCCATCATATCAACCTTCATCATATCAACCTTTACCCTCATATCAATCACCATCCCCTTACACATCCATGCCATCATACTTATCCAACCAATCAATACCTCCACCTTATCCATCCCCCAACCTTTGTCATACTTACTTTGATCAAGGGAACACCACTCTATCACACCTTATCTCTGAAATCCAAAGCTTATATCAACAACCATTTTCCCATGCAAATCCCCCATCCTCTAATCCCCATTCTATCAACCTTAATCTACCACCTTATGTATCTCCCAATCCACCAACCCCTATCACACATCCACCATCTAATCCACCATCAAATCTTCCAAATCCTAACACTATCACATCCAAAGAATCCTTGTGGGATTTCCTCCAAACAACATCACCAAGAAAAGCAATGGAATCCCCCAAATCCTCCACCCCTCCAACACCACCATCTAGTCCAACACCTATCCTTGAACCCATCCATGAACCATCACTACCTAATCACATTACCCACCTATCCAATCCCAATCCTAATCCTACACCAACCACCATCATTATCCATCCATTATATTGTTCTTCAACCCACACAATCATGAAGGATGCCATCCATTAGCTATTAGCAAGGAATCAAACACCCTCATGCAATCCAACACCCACCAAATCTCTTGAACAATCTCCTATCATAACTCAAGAACCATCATGTAGCCATGTTCAAGAACACATAAGTCAAGCACCTATCGCATCCATCCAAGCACCTATCACATCTATCTAAGTCACTCCCACTTCTATCCAAGCACATGAGCTATGTCAAGAATCAAATCCAAAGCATGTTGAAAAATCAACCCCTTCTCCTAATCAATAATTAAACATCCCATCTAATCCCCTGCCATCTATTGATCAACTTATTGTTCCCACACCATCTACCAATCCCATCCCAAATCCATCCTTCTATTCACTTGGAAAAAGCACCTTCATCCATGGTAAACTCCTTGTAGGAGGTGAACAACTTCCATCCACCTATCTATCTCCAATAAATAATGGACTTGCATCTTGTTTCCAAAGCACCAAACATCCCATTGCATGTTGCATGCTCCAACACATGAACTATCAAGGAAAAGGCTTAGGCCTTCATGAACAAGGCATCTTGGAACCCATCCACACCACATTCCATCCATCCTCGCATGGCCTTGGCTATACATCCCAAGGAAAACAATCTCAACATGTTGGTACCACCCACCCACCTTCCAAAATCCATTCATCCAATCCCAAACAAGGTGCATCTTATCACACTCCCAAAAGATATGTTGCCATCCCTCCTCCATCATCCTATCATTTGCAAAAGCATGTGACCATCCATCTTCCTCCATCAAATTTACCTCCACTACTTCCAACTCCAAATATTCCTATTAAATCCACTTTATCTCCTATCCTACCAACCCCAAACATCCATATTCACAAATCCTCTTATCCTCCCATCCTCCCAAACATCCCCATCCATAAATCCCCTCATTCATTTATCCACAAATCTACTTTTTACCTCTCCACCCATCAACCCCCTAAATTTCCCAATCAAGACCAACAAAGGCACAAGTCTTTCAAATATGAAGCTTCTCCCAAATCCATGGGATTCAAAAGTAATAATTTGAATGCCTCAATACATAAAGCACATAAGCCTAAAGATGTTATCCCTTCCAAGCAAAATTAAAAATCTAAAAGGCTATCAAAGCCCACACCATCACAAGAAAAAGCAAAAAAAAAAAATGGTGTGGGTCCATAAGCAAAAAGCACCAAACTCTAATGAGGCATCCACATCCCAATCTACCCCACAATCCCAAACATCCCGCTCCCTGTCTAAAAATCCCATAATTCCTTAAGTCCATTTGGGTCCCTAAAACCCTAAATTGACCATCCAAAAATCTCTCATCCCAATCCCCATTACTCCCAAGTCCACATCCAAAGTACAAGCTTCCAAATACATCACAGTGTGTGCAACCGTTGGTCTTGGTTCCCCTCCACCACTTAACATTCCCACATACCCCCATCTCTCCATCTTTTGTTAACTATCCTACATATCTTCCCCATCACATTCCTATGGTCCATGCTTTTGCATAATCCACATCATAATCCACACAATCCACATCATAATCCATTCCATCTTTTCATATCTACCAACAATCCATGCAATCATAATCCATAATGCTCTCCAACATGGGACCATCTTTTCCTTGCTATGGAAACAGATGCTAGAGTCCCCATTCCATCAAAAAAGTAAAAAAATCAAAAAATCAAGAAAAAAGTAAAAAAAAAAATCTATCCAATGGTGAAAACCACTCCTTGTGGCGGGTTGGGCAAGTACCTTGATGAAAACCCCTTGTGGGCATCATGCGTAATCCCTTCTCCATCCATTTTGTATCCCTACACTTGGGGGTAAAACCATCTAATCATCCAAATCCATAACATCCTTTTGCATATCCTATCCACTATCCCCTATTTATCTTATCATATTCCTATCTACCATCCCCTATTCATCCTATCATTCCCCATCCATTCTATCCACTATTTCCTTCTCATTAGATCTTGATGAAGACAAGGGGAAAAATATCAACAACATGCTTTGGAGACCTCTTGGCATACTTTCCAAGTGCATCCTCCATCCATCTAGTGCAAAGTCCACCCATTCAAACATGAACCCATCGTGCAAAATTCTAAGCATTGGGGCATATGATTCCTTGCAACCTAGCCCTTGGAAAAAATCCTAAAACCCCCCATCCATATATCATGCATACCTATACTATCCCTAATCCCTATCTTCCATCTATCTAACATGCATCCCTATCGTTCGTCCATTCATCTACCACAAATCTCCTATCCATTATCCTCTCATCGCCAATCCCCCTATCCAACCCCATCACCTTCACCTCTAGAATTGGTGTTCCCTTGTCATTGCTATCTAGCATAAAGGTTATCCACATGAAATCGAATGCAACCATCTCATAATAAACCATTCCTTTTCCAACAACATGAAAATCCAAAAACACCAAAAAAATCCAAAAATCCAAAAACACCAAAAAAATCCAAAAAATCCAAAAACAATACAAAATCCAAAAAATTCAAAAAATCCACAAAATCCCAAAAACAATCATCATCACAATCACACAAATCATCCAACACATTTCATCTTCCAACATCATCACATCTATCATCATCACAAATCAGAACTACATATCATAACCACTTGCATCTAATGTGCCTTCATCCCATGGATATAGGGTATGTAGGCAGTCTGGGATATGAAGAATGTTTCCAGTACTCAGGTGCATAAGATGTACCCATCCAACCTGCTGAGATTACACTAGATCCAAGTACCACATCACCTATCAAAGTATCATCCATTAACAAAAATCATCAACCACAACTTGTCACCATCATATCTTGAGCCAATCTTACAACATCAACTAAGCATGATCCAATCATCTATCAATTCTTGCCTTAGGAAATATCTTTCCTACAATAGGCAAAATCTATCAAATCATTATCCATTTTGGCAAGAGATACAATGGTTACTTGTTTGGTTCGTTGGTCTTTTTGTTTTGATTTTTATCTTTTGTCCTATTCAAAGATCACATCAAAGCTACCTTGATCTCACTATATTGTGGTATGTGGTGAAAACATCTAGAATGGGGCATAGTCTTATTTTTGTATGCTGTGCTTGTGGGTTGTTTTCATTACTCCAAGCTAGTATTCATATCTTGTTGATCATAGGGTCGGTTCTAGCATATTGATCTCCTTATGCATCTAAGGTTCATCATACCTTTTGTGTACTAAGGACTTATGCTATGAGTCCCCTTCCCTCATCAGGACAAGGTTGTACTATCTTGGGCATGCATGGGATCATCCCTTTGTTTGCATGTCTAGTCCATGCAAATGTTGGATAAACATCGTCACTTTGGTCTTCTATACTTTGGTTAACATATCCACTTTGCTATATCAAACCTAAGGATTGCTCTAAATCATTTTTCAACACAATGATCATCCACCAATCAATCTCCCACCATCATCATTCTTTCATCTCACCCCTTATCCTCCAACTAATTCTACCAATCAGTTCCAACCATTTCGAGAGCACAATCGTGTTCTTGCAACCTACCTCTCCTCTCGAGGGGGCATCACCCTTACCAATTACCCCCAAACCTTACCCTATTCTTCTAAGCCAAAATCTTTTTTCTATCCAATCCAACTCTATGTTTTAACTTCTTTGAAATGATGTTACTTAGCCGCAACACCATCTCAAAGAGGGGCAAATGTAGACACCTAAAATTGACTTGCTCTGCAAACCAATTTATCCTTCCTGTTAATTGAATAAATTCAATTAATCCCTAACCATCTGTCTATCCCTTGTGATCAATTAATTCATTTAATTTATCACTAGACCTTACAACACTATCCTTATCTATTAAATAAATATTTCTAATATTTAGTTGGCTATTTTGTCTATCTCCCTAATCCCTAGTAATTAGATAAAATCATTCTTATCTAATTAATCTAGCCTACTAATTGACCTACCCTACCCTACCTCATCCTAACCCTAAGATTAATTAAATAAAACCTATGTTTAATTAATCATAACCTCTCATTTGGGTGGTCAAACCTAGTTTAACACCCTTCCCCACATCCTCCAAATATAAAATTAAAACAAATCACACATCACATTTACTTCTCTTACAAACCCCTTACCTCACCCATCCTCATTCATTACCTCTTATCCCCAAATGAATTCTTAATTTATTTCCCATTCCCCCAAATGAATTTTTAATTCATTTCCCATTATTTCACATCCATACCTCATTTATCACCCCTTTTCCCAAAATGAATAAAAGATTTACTTTTTATTCCTAGCCCTTGATCTCATCTTTTGATCCTCACCCTCCATCCTCATTTCTAAAACTCTATAAATGAGACCCCTCTTCAAGCCATTGAGGGGGACTTCAT
Organism: Cunninghamia lanceolata; assembly: GCA_027924645.1. Classification (NCBI taxonomy): domain Eukaryota; kingdom Viridiplantae; phylum Streptophyta; class Pinopsida; order Cupressales; family Cupressaceae; genus Cunninghamia; species Cunninghamia lanceolata. Next base: position 5,997,589 of record BSBN01000012.1, on the reverse strand, counting down.
CTTGTATCAAACCTTTGCTAAAATCACTCCACAATCTCCTCATCATACTACCATAATGTCAAAATCATGCCTCATTCCTACCTACATCTCCATCTAATCCCTTAATCTATCAATCCCCATCTCATCTACATTGTGTTGCAAGAATTGAGCAATCCACATCTACATTCTAGTCTTGGGTAAAATCTGAGGAGCTATCGGGAGCAACTCCTTCCCTCTCTTGGATTTGTGAGTCAAAAGGAAGGTATAATCATTTGTATTTGCATTTGATTTGTATTTCATCTTCATTTTGTTCTCATAGATCACAACCTGCTTTTGTCGAGAGCTTTGAAGAATGTTTGCAACCTAATCCTGCTATCACAAAGATTTCCCTACTTCATAATTCAGAGGACTAATTAGCGGGTGTCCAAGTCCAAGCCCTAGTTTTCTTCTTAGATATGCAATTTTGATAGTCTATAATGTCTTCTTGCAACTCCACTTCTTTCACTTCCAAAACCTATAACCTGCAATCACAAAAAAGTGGGTTGGAGGTTGTTGTGTTTAGAGGATTGCCTCGATTAAGCCTCAGAGAGACATTCAAGACTTTTGAACACTGTTGTCAGATAAAGAGTGTGTATCCTTGTGGGATAGAGGAAAAATCCAAATGATAAATTATATAAAACACAATAGATATTACCTTGAAGTGTAGATCTCACATAAATGAAGGCTCTTCCATCACATGAGAAGATGAAGTCAAATATGCAATCACATACACAATAACAATGCTCTGCTCTTGGAACAATGAATATCTTGAAATCATAAGTATGCCTCAAGTTCACAATCATCTTCTAGTTTACAAATGAATCACTAAACATGCTTATATATGCAACTAAACAAATTCCTACCAAGAAATCCATAATTCAAACATGAGATGCCGGCATAGGACCTAATAACAGTCATATAACCGACACACAAAAATAGGTCTTGACCTAAAATAGCGTAGGACTAGGGCACGTGCACCCAAGCCCTCCCCCTATTTTAGGTAGGATTCACAATAAACACATCCCTTGGGTCCCATTTGCCATGAAACTTAGGGGTTTTCTCATCAAGTGTCATCATTAACATGCAAGATGACCTAAATGCATTCTAAAGGACCGAGGAGCTAAATCTTAGGAGGGAAAAGCACCCAAGGGTACATTTTCTAACATAACACCTTGATACTCTTGTAAGGTCAAGGATACCAGGAGACCACCTCTGTTGTGACCATTCTTCTATTTGTTTCTACATTCTTCTACTCTTTTCTCCTCTATTTTATTGTTGTGTGTTGTGCCTTATGGGCATGGTGTTGCGAAGGGTGTTTTTTGGGAGTGTCCACCTACGTGGTGTTCCCAAGTCACTTTTTTATTCTCTCTCATTTTTATTGTTTACATTCTTTAGTGATTCTACCTAGTCAGCGGATGACAAAATCAAACAAATAATGATAAGGACTGTGCGTCCCTTCAACAAGAAAAATAAAAGTGGACCTAGTCCATATATGAAGACGCGGTTGATATATATAACTAATGCTTGACTAGTAGAATCACTCCATGTAATGTATCGTGTAACAAACATTGGAAACACTCTCAATCTACTTCAATGCACTTTAGTTGGTTTTGTATCTCACCTTGTTGCTACATTCAGTTCTGAGATACCTACAGTATAGCCCAACAACTATACTTAGTTCTGAACCTGTAAGTGTAGCCTTGGTCTTTTATGTGATCTAATATATGATTTATGCATAGATTTCATGATTTGATTATTATCTTAGAGTAAGATTTTCTAACCTTATCTCTTATTGATTATCTTAGCAAACTTAATATCAATATGTTTGTGGGAACATTCGGCTTTCATGGCACATGTCATCTTTGGGGGAATGTATTGGGAATTAAAGTGTCTCAACCTTGGTAATTCCTTGCATTATTTATGATTGTATTTATTTATTTATTTTCTATGATTTAAATTAATTGTAAATTCTATATTGTCATTTTGTGAGATGTGGCATGGTGATGTGTCATCCTACATGGAAGATGAGAACTTGTAATTTTGTCCACACATGAGGAGATAGGCATCCCACTTTGTGGTAGGAGTATTTTGCCATGTGTCAGCATCTTGGATGTTGTGTAAGGGAATGTTGACCGAAACGATTATGACATATTCCTATGACAAAGTTATGACATGTAAGAGTCAAAAATAGAAGCTTGTAAGATAGGTGAAGACATGTGTCAAAGAGCATCTTTTAAAAAGGCATCTTTGGGCACCCCAAGGTGGACTATGACATGTTGTAAGAGAATATTCTATTTATAGCATGTGTATGACATATTCTCTTACAGTTGTAAGGTGTAACTGTTATGATAGATTCTATGACGGTCATAAGAGTTGTAAGAGCATCTGTCATAGCCCATTTTAGAAATAGGAGACCTCTTTGGGATGGGAGATGTGGACAAGGGTTAGATACATCTTAAAATGTTGACCAAGTGTCCTTAGGCATGGGTTTTGGGCCATGAGGTGAAGTTGGATGCCCATTTCAAGATAGAGCCAATTTTGCCTTGTATATTCTATATAAACAGGTGCTTGGAGGAGATGTAGTGTGTGATTGATAGGTACTGTTATGTTGTTGGACTAACTCCATACATCAGTGTCAAAGACTATTGAATCTTGCATTGCAAGTGTATTGTAAACCATATTTATTTTTGATAATACACTGTACAGGTTTCTGAGTGTGGGGTTTTTCACCCGATAAGGGTTTTCCCCACGTTATATCTTGTCTCACTTCCTCTATCTTCTTTCTGGTTCTATGTGTATTGCTACAATATCTCTATTATATGTTTCATGTTTATGTAATTGTAAAGATTAAATTGAATTTGTATAGCTCCCCCCTCATTAGATTAGTGTAGGAAGCGATTTACGCACACCTAGTTTCCTTTCAGTTGGTATCAGAGCTTGATCACCTTTGGTCCTAGTTGTTGGGTAGGGGTTTTTTGAGCTAATCTTAAGTTGAGTGGGAGTCTGTGCAGAGTATTCTGAATCTTATTGTAGCAAGGAGATGGTAAGCACATCTAGAAGGATAGAGGTGGAGAAATTCAATGGCACTAATTTCGAGCTGTGGAAGCTCAAGATGGAAGACATGCTTGTTGATCAAGACCTCTGGAAAACTATTAGTGGAACAAAACCAACTGCAATGTCACAAGATGATTGGGATCTCAAGGATTAGAAGGCTAAGGGTCTCATAAGACTTAGTCTTGCTGATTCTATCCTATTAAATGTCCATGAGGAGGCTATTGTAAACTTGCTTTCAAAGAAGTTGGGAGATGTGTATCAAGCCAAATCCCTGGGTAACAAACGTTTTCTGAAAAAGAAGTTGTATTCTCTTTGAATGGAGGACGGAGGATCTGTTGCAGAACATATGAATGCTTTCAACATGTTGGTTGCACAATTGACATCCATTGGTGTGAAGATGGAAGAGGAGGATTGTTGTATGACCTTAATTTGTTCTTTGCCGAACTTGTGGGATCAGCTTTTCATGGCTATTGGAAGCACCACATCCACATTCAAAATGGATGAAGTGGTTTCTTCACTGTTGTCTGAAGAGATGTGGAGAAAGTCTTCTGAGGAAGCCAAAGAGGCTCTTGCAGTTCCTGGAAGACCCAAGGAGAAAGGGAAAAAGAAGGACAAGAAAGATGAGAAGGATAGATCCAAATCTCATGGGAGATCCAAACCTCATGGAAAGTCTAAGGCTCTCTATTGGAACTATGGTAAATCTAGGCATTTCTAAAAGGAATGCAAAGAGGAAAAGAAAAAGAAGAAGAAGAACCTAGATTTAGATTCTAACAAGTCACAAGATGATGGTGATGCTTTCATCACAGCCCTGGAAACCCATGCATCTGATGATGTGTGTCTGATTTATTTTGGAGCATCATTCCACATGACCTCGCATCAGGACTAGTTCACTAAGTATGAGGGGTTTGATCGTGGAAGAGTGTACCTGGGTGATGACTCTCATCTGAAGATTGTTGGTCGTGGAAGAGTCTCTATTCGATTCCCTGATGGATGAGTGAAAGGGATCTCTAGGGTTATGCACATCCTAGGATTAGCATGAAACCTACTTTCTGTAAGTATGTTGAATGATGTAGGTGTGCATGTTGTCTTTTCGAAAGAAGGATGCAAGATGACTAGATGAGCTATGGTGTTTGCTAAGGGTACTAGGAGAGTTACTTTGTTTCAGTTGGAGGCGTGCATTTCACAATCCAATAGTTCTTTTGACTCAAGAAAGAGGGCAGCAATCACTTTATCCGCACCATGTGAATGAGCAGTGAAGAAATCTATTGTATCTAGTCCTGATGGTTGTATTCATGCCTTGGAAGTTAAGCTTCCTACTGAAAAGACAATGTTATGGCATAAGAGATTTGGCCACATTGGTGAGAAGGGTCTGCGTACCCTAAAAAATAAAAACATCATTGAGGGGTTAGAAGATTGTAATCTTAAGTTTGACTTTTGTGAACATTGCATATATGGTAAAAAAAACCATGTTCAGTTTTATTCGAGTTCTCATAAGTCTTCTGCTGTGTTGGACCTTGTTCATTCTAATGTATTTGGTCCTATTAATGTTCCTTCATTATCAAAATATGTCTATTTTGTATCTTTCATAGATGACGATAGTAGAAGGACATAGATTTATTTTCTCAGAACCAAATCTGAATTCTATAGTAAGTTTAAGGAGTTTAAAGCCTTTGCTAAAAACCAGATTGGTAAAAAGATTAAGTGTTTGAGAATTGACAACGATGATGAGTTCTATTCTACAAAATTTGATAAATATTGCAAGGACCTTGGGATTGAAAGACATAAGACAACTCCATACACCCCGCAGCAAAATGGAGTTGTAGAGAGCATGAACATGACACTGATGGAGAAGGCTAGGAGTATGCTTAGTGGAGCTGGCCTAGAACAAAAGTTTTGGGCTGAAGCTATTACCACTACTTACTATCTTCTAAATAGATCTCCTACATTAGCTCTTGTTGGAAAGACACCCATGGAGGTGTGGTCTGGTAGAAATCCTTCAATAAGACATCTTCATGTTTTTGGTTGTGAGGTATATGCACATGTGCCTAGGGAGAAGCGGTCAAAATTGGAGAACAAGGCTATTAAGTGTATCTTCATTGGCTATGGTGTCAGTGTGAAAGGATACAAAATTTGGGACCCCATGGCTGAAAAAGTGTTGTATAGAAGAAGTGTCATCTTCAGAGAGCTAACACCTTCTTCAACTATTTTATAGCTAGAAGAAAAAGAAAAGAAAGAGGATGTTGTTAGTTTCCTGCTACCCCTGAGAAGACTGAACAGAAAGACAATGTTGGACCTGATGATGAGGAGAGCTCTTGCAACTCTGAAAGCTTAGATGAAGAAGCTAAACCTCAACCTCAGCTCTTGAGGAGGTCTAAATGAATAAGAAAGCAACCTGAGAGGTTTGGTTATACATTGCTTGATTCTAGTTGTGCTTTTATTTTGCTTACTAATAGTGGTGAACCTAGAACTATATTAGAGGCTATGGATATGAAAGATGTAGGTTCATGGAAGGAGGCCATGGAGGATGAGATGGCTTCTTTGGAAAAGAATCAAACTTTGGACTTGGTGCATTTGCCTCCTGAATGGAAACCCATTGGATGCTGTAGTTAGGGTAAAATTGCAAATCAGGGCAAATGAATAAACAGCAATGATAAAAACCCTAGCAATGCACAATGAAGCACAAGACAACATGAAAATCCAAATAACAAATGCAAATGCAAACCGATCTCCACGCTATGCTTGATTTATCTCCATTGCTCTTCTCCACCTCGCATAAGCATGCAAGATTTTGAAGGATTATTGTTGAAAGAATGTTGGGTGTTCACTTCTGCAGCATAACATTAAGATGAAGATGATATGAGGATGATAGTTGAAGGATGCAAAGGCTCTAATGATATTTTGACAGAATAATGGTACTTGAAGCTCAATGCATGCTAATGATAATTTGGCAGAATAATGTTACTTGAAGCTCAATGCATTTTAGAAAATTTGACAGAATAATGGTACTTGAGGCTCAATGCATTGCTAATGGCTTATGAGGGGTTTGATTTATAGAAAAGGCTTGGTTTAAATGGATGGTTGAGATTAAAAAGCTAATTGATTGATGTGGACGGCTAGGATTGATTCGGTTATCCCACTCTTCAAGGGAGTTGTAGTCATTTGACAAGTGTCAAGGAGAATAGGGCTCATGTGTACATAAAAAGTACTACATATAAAAGATATTAAATAAAAGGCTGTAGTACCACTTATCTTTTTAAATGAAAGAGGCACACATGTCGGCTAAATGATAAGATAAATTAATTAAATAAATAAAATTTATTTAATTAATTAGAAAGTCGGCTTATGATGAGAACTTAATTCAAATAAAATATTTGAATTAGTTGGGATATGAATTGGATATTAATTAAATAAATAAAATTTATTTAATTAATTGGATAGTGGGATTAGGATATGATTGAGAAATTAATTAAATAAATAAAATTTATTTAATTAATTGGCTAAGTGGGATAAGGATGGGATTTTAATTAAATAAATAAAATTTATTTAATTAATTGGTTAATAGATAAATGGGACTGAGAGTGGGATTTAGGACAAAATGCTACATGATGTCTAGGATAATGTTTTTGACTAGGTGTTGTAGGACATGAACAAAGTTGGGACAAATTTGGGTGTCTACATTTTGCCCCTCTTTGAGATGATGTTCGAGATGATGAGCTTTATGTCGACTAACATCATTTCAAAGAAGTTAAAGTATGGATAGAGGAAAAGGATAGTGATGATGATGGAAAGATAGGATGATGATGCCCCCTCGAGAGGATATGCGGGTTGGACAAACACGGGTAGGCTCTCGAAAAGAAATGGCTTGGCTGCGAAAGAAAGATAAGGGGATAGATAGAAAAAATGAAGATGCGTTATGCTGCAATGAAAGGTGAGCAACCATGATGTTTGATATAGCACTAGACGTTATGCACCAAGGTATAAGGACCAGGGTGACGATGTGTCTTGTGCCCCAGCATAATACAACCTTGTCTAATGTATGAGGAAGGAAACTTAGAGCATTGAAGTCCTAGTGCACAAAAGGTATGATATGACCTTAGATGCAAAGGATAGTGCAAAAAGCTATTCCAACATACACAAGATATGAATATTAGCTGGAAAGTTACAGATGTGATACAAATGCAAGATAAAATGATGACACACACAAGCAAGCAAGCAAGCATGCACAAATGATTCAAAAACAAACAAGGTATTGCCCCTGTCAAGCTGTAAACCAATGATTAATTGCTGATTGTTTTGTTGCTGATAGTTGAGAGTGTTGTCATTACGGGGAAAGCTATATCCCTAGATCAACACAAGGTTGTTTGCTTAGTTGGTTGGTTGATTGGCTGATTGTTTTGGCTTACAACAAGGCTAGGATCAAGACTATTGATTGTGATTGGATAACTTGGCTTGATTGATTAACTTGATTGGTATGGATTAAGGATGGGCTTACACTTGGATCATTGTTTCGAATGATTTGATTGAGATTGATTGATGATTTGTGGTGGATTGAGTTGCTTTGGATTTGTTGAAGTGATTGGATTTATTTTGATGGTTGGCTTGATGTGATTGAATTGATTTGCTTTGGTGTTGAAGCTGATGATTGATAGGATTTGGTTTTTGATGGTTGGCTTTATGTGCTTTGGTGATGATGTTTGCTATTGCTGGGTTGATTGTTTTGATGAGTGGATTGTTTTGAATGATGATAGTGATGGTGTGATGATTAGAATGTCCACTCAATCTAAGCTTAAGCAAGTGTTCTCAGTATGCTCAAAGGATGTAAAACAAACAAGGTATTGCCCTTGTCAGGTCATAAACCAATGATTGATTGTTTCATTGATAATGATAGATAGTGTTGTCATTGCAGGGAAAGCTATATCCCTAGATCAACACAAGGATGTGGGAACGCTATATCCCAGTGATGATGATTGATGATTTGATTGATTGGGCTCATGACAAGATTAGGATCAAAACCTATTGATTTGATTGGATAATGTTCCGTGATTGATTAGCTTGCTTGATATGGATTAATATGGATTTGGATTTAAGATCATTGCTTAGATTGATTTGATTGATATGGTTGGAAATGGATTGATTGAAATGGATGAATGAATATTATTGATAGGAAGAATTGATGATGATGATGATTTGATGTTGATTGAATGTTGAAGTGGATTGATTTGGATTGATGATGATTAGGTTTATTACTTAGATTTTTCGTTGGATAGTTGATTTTTTTAGATTTTTGAATATTTTGATTTTTTTTTATATTTTTTGGGATATTTTGATTTTTTTGTGTTTTTGAATGTTTTGGAACATCAATGGATTTACAATTTGGGTAGCCTTTGTGCTTGATACCAATGACAAGGGAGAAAACCAAGTCTAGGTACAAAGGATGGATGATAGTAAATGGGATGGAAGGCTCATAATAAATGGGTGGATAAAGGGATATGCGATTCAGAGATGGATGCTTGCCTCATGATAAATGGATAGGTAGGCTATAGTGGAAAGCTCGTGATAAGGATACGTCATAGTGGATGGATCAAAAAGGAGCTAGGATGTGATCTTCAAAGGCTATGTTGCATAGGAAGAACTTGCCCCATTCTAGGTGGTAACGCTTAGGATTTTTACATGACAGTGCTTATGACAATAGGATGACACAATGGATTGTATTTGGATGACAAGGCTTATGATAGGTGGATGACATGATGGATTGGTTGGAAAAGGATAAGGTATATCAAGAGATATCTGAAGCATATTTCAACATTTTGCCCCTATGTCTTCACCAAAATCAAAAGGAGGAAGGGTGGATGAATGGGTTCAATAAGATAGGTATATGGATGTAATGGCTAAGGATGGTAGGATAACAAGATAGGATAAGATAGGTTGGTATGATATAATGGGATAGATAGTTTGGAAATGGATAGGTTGAATGAGACAATGTGCCCCCAAGTGTAAGTGACATGGAAGATCAACCTACACATGACGCCTGTTTGCCAGGTTTTCATCATGGTACTTATCCAAGGTGCCTGTTTACCAGGTTTTCACCGTTGGACGAAGGGATTTCTCTTTACTATTTGAATTTTTATTTTTTTTTGCTTTTTTCTTTTTTTTTTTGCTTTTAGATGGGTTGACAATTACACATGGTGCCTGTTTGCTAGGTTTTCACCATGGTAATGGATAGGAGGGACTCAAGTGGCTAGTTCAATGGATGTTGGTAGTCCCATTAGAGATGGATGATGTCTTCGCATGGACCATGTCATGATGCTCATAGATGTTGATAAGGGTTTGCATGGATGGGAGATGGAGTAGGTAGATAGTGGATGATGAAATGAATTATGAAAGGTTTATGCAAGGATAGATGGATGGGGATAGTGGACTATGATGTGGATTATGTAGGGCTTATGTAAAAGCATGGACCATAGGAAGGTGATTGAGGAGATATGTAGGATAATGGATGAAGGATGGGGAGATGGAGGCATGTGGGAATGTTTTGGAATGGAAGGGAATCATGACCAATGGTTGCACACACTGTGATAAACACTGAAGCTTTTGGTTGGATGACGGTGTAGGAAGCAATGGGGTTGTTTGCTTGGGAGATGGTTGATGAAGTGATTTAGGAACCCACATAGATTTAGTATTTTTAGTGCTGTTGTTTTGCTTGTGGGATTTTGGAAGGGAATGGAAGTTTTGGATGGAAGTAGGCTTTTGGATGGAGATAGGTGATTGGGATTCTTGAGATGTGGATGAGGATGCCTCATTTGCTTTGCTAGCTATTTGCTTAGGAACCCAAACCATTTTGCTTTTGGGCTTTGCTTTTAGAGGTATGGGCTTGGATAGCTTTGTGAATGTACTTTGCTTAGAAGATGGATGATTTAGAGACTTTTCACATTGATTCCCTAAGGCATTAGGGTCCTTAGGAGTTTTAGTTTGATTTTTGGCTTTATAAGTAAAGGCATCCAAATGTTTATTTTGGAATCCCATGGGTTTGATGGAAGTGGGGTTGGTGGAATGAATGGAAGCTTCATGTTTAAACGATGTGTGCTTTTGTTGGCCATGATTAGGAATGTAAGGATACTTATGAACAATAGGTATGTTAGGTGTTGGAAGTAGCGGTGGCAAGGTGGATGGAGGGATATTTGGAGTTGGTAAAAGTGGAGGCAAAGTGGATGGTGGAAGGTGTATGGTCACATGCTTTTGACATTTATAGGATGATGGAGGTGGAATGGAAACATATGTTTTGAGTAGATGATGGGGGGTACGATGGAAAGTGGTAGGTTTAGGATGCATGAAGGGATTACCAACATCTTGGCCTTGTTTGTCTTGGAGTGTGTATCCAAGGCCATATGAGCATGGAGGAACTTTGACATGGTTTGGCTCCAAAATACCTTGTCCATAAAGGCCTAGACCTTTGCCTCGGTAGTTCATGTTTTGGAGTATGCGATGGACAATGGGACTTGGTGTAGTTTGAACATTAGACTTGAGTTCTTTATTGGATGGAGAAGGTGAAGTGGATAAAGGTCATTGTTGTCCTAAGGAAGAACACTCATGGACAAAGGTGGTAAGACCACTAAGACATGATGGTGGACTTGAAGTGGAATTGATGGTGGATGTGGAAGGGGGATCATTAGGATCTTGATTATGTTCGCTAAGATCCAAGCTATTTGTTTGATCTTTTATGCTTACTTGGGGGACAAGTGTCTCATCATGATAAGTGGATGTTTGCTTATTATGGATAGGGCTAGATGGCGGATGACTAGGAGCAATTTGGATATCTTGCTCATGGATAGATATAGGATTATGGATAGGATCAAGGTGCTCATGGATAGCTTCTTCATAGGTATCATCTTGATCATAAAGAAGGTAAATGTTATGGATGGGTTGCATGAAAGAATTTTGATCTTGAGTTGGACTAGGGCTTAATGTTTCCACATGCTTAGGATTAAACCTTTGACATACCTCTTGACTTTGGATGGAAGTGGAAGGTTCTTGAGTGACTTGATAGGCTCTTGATTTGGATAAATGATAGTAGACTCTTGAATAGGCTTGATGGCTTGTGGGTCACATGATGGGCTTGAAGGGCTAGGAATGTTAATGGAAGGCTCGTGGATAGGCTCAAGGATATGTGAACCACATGATGGGATTATAACCTTTGGAAGTTCTTTGGTAGGCTCATGAATGGGTGTTTGACATGGAGGTAATTTATTCCTAGCTAGTAGCCAATGGATCACATCCTTCGCAAGGGTCTGAGTGAATGGGCAATATAATGGATGAGCAATAACAGCGGATGATGTTGCAAGCTTAGGACTAGGATTAGGCTGAGGGCTAATTGGATTGGGTGGATTAGGATAAAAGGGGGGTGATACATAGGATTGGGATGATGTGGCATGTTTTCCCATTATAGGTAGGTACACCTTGTAAACAATTGGGACAAATATTGGGCATTGATTTGTATTATGGCTTTTGGTCCTATGGTATGCACAATAATCATGTTCATCATATGGACTTTCTTCACATGGGTTGATGGGGGGAAGTTCAATGAGTTTTGCTTCAAGCATTCGTTGTAAAACTATCTCAGCCGCATCCTTTGGTGAAGGATTAGAATGACATGGTGATGAAGGTAATGAAGGGCTCAGTGATTTGGAAGGTTGATGGACCAATGGACTAGGAGTAGGATCACATGGTGGTGTTGGGATAGGATTAGTTGGCTCATGTGTTGGCATGTGATTGGATGGTGGTGGCCACTCTAGATTGGTATCTCCCTTGTCAAAGGTTATTAGATCTTGCATAGGATAACTTGGGCTTGTTTGATTTATGTACAAGGGGCCATTGGGATTTGGATATGATTCTTGTTGGAAAGGTAGATTTATATCTATCAATGGTGCTTGATGGTCTTGTTGAAAATGTGTACTTGGACTTGCTTGATTTATGTACAAAGGACCATTGGGACTTGCATGTTGTTCTTGTGATATCACTTGATTACTTTTTGGATGGGCTTGGTAGTGCATTGGAATGTTAGCATGAGGGATTGGATAAGCTTGAGGTGGATGTTTATAGGTTGATGTGATATTGACTTGGTGGATAGGTGGATTAAGTTGATAGGAGGTGGATGGATATGACATGTGGCTATGAGGTGGATTAGGTTGGTATGGAATGGCTAAGGATTGTTGTACTTGTTGAGTTTGACTAGTGGCTAAAAGGTGTTGAACTTGGGTTACGAGGTTTTGTAGATGAGGTGATTGGCTTACGTGGGGTTGAGCTTTTTGGATGAAGAATTGTAATATTTCAATGGCATCTTGGTTTAGGGGTTGTGATCCTTGATAAAGATTTTGGAGGAATCTTTGGAATTTGATTGTTGGGTCCTCTAGTGTAGACATGTTGTCACCAAGTGTTTATCTTAAGTCCTTTTAGCAAGTGCTTGTTTAGAGATTTGGATGATGATGTGGCTTGTTTGGATGATGTGGATATGAAGGGTTGGATGATAACTAGGTTATGTTTGGGATGAAAGTGATTGGGTTTGAATGTTATTGGAAGAATGTGTAGGATGACTTGTCTTTATATGTTTGAGTGTTTAGAGCTTGATGTGGCAATATTCAAACAAATGATTATGCATATACACACATGAATCACTCACGCAAGACACATAAGCAAGTTTTAGTTTGGAATAATGTGATGATGGTTAAGCAAGCATGTGAAGACAATTCAACAAGTCCTAGTAAGGCAAGGCCACGATCACAAGGAGGTTCTAGTGAAAATCTGGGGGACCGGCACCCCACGAGCATCCAGCAAGCCACTTAAGACTTTAACTAACCCTACTAGGAGTTTTAATATACACAAAGGTACACCTCCTTTCAAGTTAGCACTGTATGGTGAGCGCTAATACCGGTTAGACTTGGCTTTCGCCTTATCCTCTGATTTTTATAGCGGACCGGATGAAAGTACCGCTTGAGGTCGTTCCCTTGGGGTGGATACCAAGGCAGGCCTCTCTAAGGCTAAACAAAAGCAACACAAGTAAATGTTTTTGATCTCCAAATTCATGTTGGGACGCGAGGAGAGAGCATACACATTTACTTGGTCACACTCGCATGGGGTTCATTAACCTTAGAAATTCCATGTGTGGAAGACAATGCAAGCACTTGTTTATTTTAAAGCCCAAATCTAAATGTGATGAAAGACAATGGTTTGTTTTAGCCCAATGTTTTGATGTGAATTTGCAAACAATTATTCGTTTTATGCCCAAAATCTAAATGTGTTTGCAAACAAGATTAGAAGATGAAAGATTAGAATGAGTGCACCTAATACAATCGCTTTCCAATTTGTTGTAGATGTTGATGTCAATGTTGTTCCAACTCTTTATGATCACCTACAACATAAAAAAAATGATATTATAATGCAGGCATAAAAAAAATAGGCTCATCAGGGAAGAAAAATTGTAATTTTAGATGCATAGCCGAATTAGATTTAATTATTTCGATAGATTTTTGGTTCGAAAATTAAAAAGTCAAAGAAGAGACCCCCATTAATTTTTAGAGAGCTTTCCGAAAATGTAAAGAAATCAGAAAAATTCCCTGATTTGCACCTAGAAATGCAGATTTATGAAAATAGTACAGTCGGCAAAGATCTGATTTTTTCGCAATGTAAACGACTTCCAAATTAAATCTGCAAAACATAGACCCCCATTATAATTTCAAGAGAGTTCTAGAAATGTAAAAATTTCCGAAAACTTCGCTGATTTGCTCCCAAAATTGTGATTTTATAAAAAAACATAAAAACATGATAACTCCCGCAAAAATCGCGATAAACCCAAAATTTTTCTGCTGTAGCTTCCTTATATCATGGAAAAACTTTTGCTAAAATCTTGTAGAAAAATTCGTAGCCGTTTGGAAGATATGATGAAATCTTTAAAACCTAGGGTTTTGTCCAAAAAGTAGCAGATCTGCAACAAAAAGTTAATTAAACCTACAAAACTCAATAATGGGGGTTATATGAATGCAAATTTTTACTACAAAAACCTGCAAAAAAGATGAAACGAAGTGAGTCCCACCGGGCGTGCCAAATGTAGTTAGGGTAAAATTGCAAATCAGGGCAAATGAATAAACAGCAATGATAAAAACCCTAGCAATGCACAATGAAGCACAAGACAACATGAAAATCCAAATAACAAATGCAAATGCAAACCGATCTCCACGCTATGCTTGATTTATCTCCATTGCTCTTCTCCACCTCGCATAAGCATGCAAGATTTTGAAGGATTATTGTTGAAAGAATGTTGGGTGTTCACTTCTGCAGCATAACATTAAGATGAAGATCATATGAGGATGATAGTTGAAGGATGCAAAGGCTTTAATGATATTTTGACAGAATAATGGTACTTGAAGCTCAATGCATGCTAATGATAATTTGGCAGAATAATGTTACTTGAAGCTCAATGCATTTTAGAAAATTTGACAGAATAATGGTACTTGAGGCTCAATGCATTGCTAATGGCTTATGAGGGGTTTGATTTATAGAAAAGGCTTGGTTTAAATGGATGGTTGAGATTAAAAAGCTAATTGATTGATGTGGACGGCTAGGATTGATTCGGTTATCCCACTCTTCAAGGGAGTTGTAGTCATTTGACAAGTGTCAAGGAGAATAGGGCTCATGTGTACATAAAAAGTACTACATATAAAAGATATTAAATAAAAGGCTGTAGTACCACTTATCTTTTTAAATGAAAGAGGCACACATGTCGGCTAAATGATAAGATAAATTAATTAAATAAATAAAATTTATTTAATTAATTAGAAAGTCAGCTTATGATGAGAACTTAATTCAAATAAAATATTTGAATTAGTTGGGATATGAATTGGATATTAATTAAATAAATAAAATTTATTTAATTAATTGGTTAATAGATAAATGGGATTGAGAGTGGGATTTAGGACAAAATGCTACATGATGTCTAGGATAATGTTTTTGACTAGGTGTTGTAGGACATGAACAAAGTTGGGACAAATTTGGGTGTCTACAGATGCAAATGGGTGTTCAAGAAGAAATTTAGTGCAGACGGCAGTGTTGAGAAGTACAAGGCTAGATTGGTTGCAAAGGGGTA
Organism: Cunninghamia lanceolata; assembly: GCA_027924645.1. Taxonomy (NCBI): domain Eukaryota; kingdom Viridiplantae; phylum Streptophyta; class Pinopsida; order Cupressales; family Cupressaceae; genus Cunninghamia; species Cunninghamia lanceolata. The sequence goes on along the minus strand of BSBN01000012.1, from coordinate 5,982,384 downwards.
TTCACAAGTGGAGGGTATAGATTATGATGGATGTGAAGACAACTTTCATTCATGGTGATTTGGAGGAAGAAATCTACATGTAACAGCCAGAGCATTACATGGTGAAAGGTGAAAAAATTTGGTTTGCAAGTTAAAGAAGTCTTTGTATGGTTTGAAGTAGTCTCCTAGGAGGTGGTACTTGAAGTTTGATGCCTTTGTGTTGTCTATTAGATTTGTGAGATCAAAATCAGATCACTATGTGTATTATAAGTTTGATGGTGATCCTATTCTCATTGTTGCATTGTATGTTGATGATATGTTGCTCATTGGGAAGGGTAAGAATATGATTTCTGATTTTAAATCTTAGTTGTTAGCACAGTTTGAAATGAAAGATTTAGGGGCAGCCAGGTACATTCTAGGAATGGAAACCAGAAGAGATAGAACTAACCAAAAACTTTGGTTAAGCCAGAGTAAGTATGTGAAGACCATGTTGGATAGGTTCAACATGGCAGATTGTAGACCATTGTGTGTTCTTGTTTCTTTGGGGACAAAGATGTCTATTAATGATTGTCCAAAATCTCCTAGTGAGATTGACAGCATTCTATTGATATTCATGGATTTGTGGATTCATATTGGGTAGGTGACATTGATAGCAGGAGATCCACCAATGCTTATGTGTTTACACTATTTGGTGGTGCTATTAGTTGGATGAGTAAGTGACAACCTGTGGTTGCTTTTTCCATGATAGAAGCTAAGTATATGGTAGCAACTAATTCTTGTAAGGAAGCCATTTGGCTTAAGAGATTGTGTTCAGAGATTAGTGTTGATGTAGGTCAGCTTACGGTCAGTTGTGATAGTCAGAGTATGATTTACCTTGCAAAGAATCTAACTTTCCATGCCAAAACAAAGCATATTGATGTTTAGTTTCACTTTGTGTGAGACATGGTAGAGGATGGGAAGGTAAATTTGGAGAAGGTAGATACTTTGAAGAATGTTGCAGATGCATTGACGAAGCCAGTAGGTACAGAAAAGTTTAGATGGTGTTCGGAGTCTATGGGCCTCTTGGCCTATAACAGTTAAGTCCTATTATTCTATTGGCTCTTACAAGGTGTCTGACAAGTGGGAGAATGTTAGGAATTAAGGTGTCTCAACCTTGGTAATTCATTGCATTATTTATGATTGTATTTATTTATTCATTTCCTATGATGTAAATTAATTGTAAATTCCATATTGTCATTTTGTGGGATGTGGCACGGTGATGTGTCATCCTACATGGAAGATGACAACTTGTAATTTTGTCCTCACATGAGGAGATAGGTGTCCCACTTTGTGGTAGGAGTATTTTTCCATGTGTCGGCATCTTGGATGTTGTGTAATGGAATGTTGACCGAAATAGTTATGACGGATTCCTATGATGAAGTTATGATATGTAAGAGTCAAAAATAGAAGCTTGTAAGACAGGTGAAGACATGTGTCAAAGAGCATATTTGAAAAAGGCATCTTTGGGCACCCCAAGGTGGACTATGAAATGTTGTAAGAGTATATGCTATTTATAGCCTGTGTATGATAGATTCTCTTACAGTTGTAAGTTGTAACTGCTATGACAGATTCTATGAAGGTTGTAAGAGTCATAAGAGCATCTATCATAGCCCATTTTGGAGATAGGCAACCTCTTTGGGATAGGAGTTGTGGACAAGTGTTAGAGACATCTTACAATGTTGACCAAGTGTCCTTAGGCATGGGTTTTGGGCCATGAGGCCAAGTTGGATGCCCATTCCAAGATAGAGCCAATTTTGCCTTGTATATTCTATATAAACAGGTGTTTGAAGGAGGAGATGTAGTGTGTGATTGACAGGTACTATTATGCTGCTGGACTAACTCCAGACATGAGTGTCAAAGACTATTGAATCTTGCATTGCAAGTGTATTGTAAACATATTTAGTTTTGATAATACATTGTGTAGGTTTCTGAGTGTGGGGTTTTTCACCCAATAAGTGTTTTTCCTACGTTATAACTTGTTTCTCTCTTCCTCTATCTTCTTTCTAGTTCTATGTGTATTGCTACAATATCTCTGTTATATGTTTCATGTTTTTGTAATTGTAAAGATTAAATTGAATTTGTATAGCTCTCCCCTCATTAGAGAAGTGTAGGAAGCAATTTCCACACACCTAGCCTCCTTTCAGAATGGGATTTGCAAGAGCTCTTGTTCCCTTGTGTGTTTTCACTCTACCTTAATGTTCTTGATACTAGCAAGTGGGATCAACCACCTAAAGGTGAGGGCATATATAATGGTATTTTTCTGATTACTTTTACACTAACTTGTAAATCATGTTTGAAATCCCTCATCATGAGGTGGGATAGTGTATCTCTTGAGCTAGTGAACATCCTTTTTAAAAGAAAAAAGCCCTCATCATGAGGTGGGATGGTGTATCTCTTGAGCTAGTGTGCATCCTTTTATACAAATCCCCTCTGCAGAAGGTGGGATGGTGTATCTCTTGAGCTAGTGCACATCTTTTTATACAAAGTCTACATCGTGAAGTGCGGTTGGATCTTGAGTCATTCACTCTTAAGCATGTTTTTGGCAGTTGTGGTAGTGTAGCTCAACCATCACATGTGTCTGAAATGTGTTTTAGATGGTGGAACTTAGCAATAAGCTCCTTCCCATTGCTCGTGTTTGTTGTGTATAAGACGTATGGTATGTCTATGACATACTATACATTGCTCATGTATTTCATGTGTATTCCTTATGTGTTTGTTGTGTCTTCCCTAGAGTGTGGTCTAAATGCGCATAGTGATGAGCTCCCTCCATATTTAGGTTTTTGTTTGGTGTGTCTTCTTCCTAGTGTGGCCTAAAGGTGCATAGTGATGAGCTCCCTCCATATTTTAGGTTTTCTTTTGTGTGTTTTTGGTGGTCTAAAGGTGCGTAGCGATGAGCTCCCTCCACCCCCTAGTTTAGGATTTGTTTAGTCATTAAATCAATGTATACTTCATGTATTGCATGATTGAGCTCTCATGTCTTATTTGTGTATTGTGTGCTTCACTATATTCTCCTTGTTTTGCATGCTTCTCACTATCTTATTGTTGGCAAGAGACACTATATGGATTCATGGTTGTTGTCATTGATGGCAACAAAGGTCATCCCACATATCCGCAAGTCATGATGTGTCTCTACCGGAAGTCAGAATAAAGAATGTTGTAGTCCGGTGAAGAAGAACAGAGCATGTGGCAAGGTCCGACAGAGTGGTCCGGATCTCTCAGAGGAAGTGTCTTGGTGCAGTGCGGATTTGGGGAAGTCAAGAGGACTACCTTGAGTGGTATATTCCAAGGATTTAGCCTCCGGTGATGGACAAAGAAAAAGATATGAATGGTTGAGTACCGGATTCCTAAGAGACAGTGAAAACAGAGGAAGAACTGACTGGCAGAGTATCAGACTGCTTTCCGGATGTGTTACTGTTGATGACAGAGGTTGTGAAGGCATGAATCATGTTTGGCCGACATGATTAATGATATCTACAAGTATATGCTTGATCCGCATTGCTTGGTGAGGAAGGATTCAGCCGACAGAATGAGAGCTTGTAAGAAACTAGACTGTTCCGGATGCCGACTAGAAAAGTGATGAAATTACTTATGTGGATATATATAGAGGATGGATTTAGTTGTGAAGGGGGTGGTGATGTGGAGATATATGCGAATAAGTCTAGATAAGAGCAAAGGTAGCTAAAAGGATCCGGTATGTGAAAGATAGCAGAATAAAGAACAGAGGAAAGATGAAGTGCAGTAGATCAGTGTACTGAGCCTAACCGGAACTGAACTCCAGCATATGCAGATGCTTCCAATCAGTTCAAGACTGTGATTCTCATCACTTTGTAGACAGTGTGTCTTCTTGTAGGCAGTGGGCCTCTTGTGAGCAGTGTGCTCGGGCAGTGAGCCCTAATTGGCAAGTGCCATTTTTGTAATTTCCTATTCTTCTAACAAAGAATAATTTTGGGTTAATCACCCCGTGGTTTTCTCCCTTAACAAGGTTTCCACGTCAAAAATACTGTGTCATGTGTTTCTTATTTCATGGTTAATGTTTTTGTGTTTGATTTTATGCTACATCAATTAAAAGGAAAGTTCAATAAGGGAAATAATTAGGATAACTGATTCACCCCCCCCCTCTCAGTTATCAACAATTGGTATCAGAGCTAAGTTCCTCCTAATAGAGCCTAACAGCTTGAAGAAGATCTGGGATTTCAAATGGATGCATATGGTTTAAGGGAGCAACTCAAGACTGCTCTTGAGGATCTTGAACAGTCAAATTCTGAAGTCAGTGAATTAAAGGAAAGACTCAAACAGGCTGATGAATTCATGAGAGAATTAAAAGACAAATTAAGTCTCTCTATGAAAAAGAGAAAGGAGCTGCTTCAACAGTTGGCAAGACAAAGTGAAGAAAGCAATACAAATGAAGAATTAACTGAGCAAACCAAGTTATGTGAAAAGTTATCAAAAGAAGTCATTATGTTAAGACATGAAATGGAATCAGGAACTATAAAGTTTACTCAAGAGATTGAAGAAAAAAGAAAGGCTGAAGATAATCTAAGACAATCTCTTAAAGAAAAATCAAAAGAATGCCACCAGATGGACAGGATTATCAGACATCTTGAATCTGATCTTGAAGATGCCAAAGATAATGAAGGAAAACTTGAGGATCAAATTGCCTCTCTCAAAAGAGACCTTCAAACAGCAAATGAATATAAAGAGAAATTCAAGATAAGTTCTGCTCAACTTGAAGTTCTTCTTGGAAGTCAAAAGAGGACAGATGACAAGTATGGTTTGGGATATGAGAAAGGAGAAAGCTCCGGATCCGGTCAGAAGAATCTTGGATCAGAAAATCCAAGGAGCAGGCCTAGAAGACCTCGGGTAAGACAGCCAAATGCTCAAAGATATCCATCCTTCAATGGATACTGCCACAGCTGCAACCACTTTGGTCACAAAGCTGATCAGTGCAGAATAAGAATGAATCAGATTAATTCATCCTTCTCCGGACAGTGCTTCAACTGCAAAAGGTATGGACACAAATCCCATGAATGCAGAATTATGCAAGTAAACAAATCATTCAAAGGTAGATGCTTCACATGCAATAGAGTAGGTCATATGGCTAATCAATGCAGATCAAGAGGATATCAGTCAAATATGCAAAGAAATGTTATTTGCCAAATCTGCAATAGGTCCGATCATAATGCTAAAGTCTGCAGAAACAAGAATCAGGACAAAAGAGGTCCGGTGTATAATCAGAATCAAGACAAGGGTAAACAAAAGATGAATGCGGATGAGGTTAGGAATCAGATGAGCAAGATTTGGGTGAAGAAAAGTTCAGAGAATGTAGAGGTTGGATCCGCACCAGACTCTGGTGCTGATATTTCTTCCGAAAATTAAAAAGTGAGCTCAGGCTCAGGGGGAGACTCAAAGAAAATCTTGTTCCCCCAGCCAAACAAGTGGTGCCGGATGTGGCACAAGATGCGGATCAAAGGGTTTGTAGATATGAGTCTTGAGATACTTCAGTCAAGTTTTCAGAGGTCCGCATGGAGTTATGAAGAAGCTGTGATCGATCAAATAAGACCTGTTCAGGGAGATGCTCCGGTATGATAAAGGATTACAAAAAGGTCCAGAAAGATCCGGAAATGCACTATCTTGTTCTGCGGATTGGACAGAGTGTTTGGGATGTTCTTGTAATATGTTACCTCGATTTATTCATGATTGAAAGATCCGGATGATATCCACAGATCAGGACTAATCCGGGATACTCCAAGCTATCCAGACAAGGCAAACCAGAATGATGTAGGTGAAGCATTTATTGCAGACAGATATTAGGGTTCGCAGAGCAATTTAAGGGATTTCTCAAAGGTCATTTGCTCATTCTGCACTCGAGAAGAAGCGAAAAGTGGAGCTCTGCAACAAGGTTCATCAAGCACACCAAGGATCTCCTGCCGAAGTTATTGCATAAAGAAATCAATCCAACCACTCCGTGCAAACCGAAGGCGCATAAGGTATTCTCCGTTTTTCATTACCTCACTGCAAATCTTTGAAGAATGGCTACTCCAAACATAGTTAAGATCTCTGATAGACCTCGCCCCTCATTCAAGAAACATCCCTACAAATCATTGGAGGTAGATCCACTAGGAGCCTTCTCTAGTGTTCCTCACGGAGTTTTACATACCGAAGACATTAGGGTTTACATACATGCAAGCATTGAGGAATTTGGGGAATTCAAATTAAGAGACCTCTATCACAAGCAACTGATAGACAATGCTTTTGAGCTTAAACCAGAGTATAAGGATATCCAGAAGAAACAATTTGAGCAATTTATTCATTTCCCCTGCTTTGAAGAAGATGAATGGGTCCGGTATGTACTGAGCAGGATGCATGACAACTTTCTATGGCTAGATAGACCCTGCAAGATCACAAAAGAGGCAATTAGAGCAGTAACTAGTCTATACTCTTCCGGAGGGGTACCTATCCTCAAATCTGTCAAGAACAACATTGTAACTGAGGCCACCGGATCAAAATTTGATAAGAGGGCAATGACCATTGAAGATATTTTGGATCCGGATATCAAATATGCATCAATGATAATAGGATACAAGATCTATCACTCCAGCAGGGAGAATTCTGTATCCGGAACTGCAGTATACACTGCCTATGAAATGCTAAGAAAGAATGCAGATTATGATCTCTGCGAACTACTGCTAAGCCAATTAATGGAAAATATACAGAAAATCAAGAAGGATAAGAAGAATTCCTTTAAGTATGGTACTCTTATTGTATGTCTATTCTTCTACTTCATGAATGAGCTACCCGGAACAAGTGGATGGGTATGGCAGAATGACAAACCTGTTGCAGTCCAGATAAGAGACTACTTGCATGGACTTGGGGATGCAAAAGCGAGAAATTCAGCTCTATGGGGATACTTCAAAAACTTTCAGAACATGATGCAAGCAAGAGAGAGAATTCCCCAGTCTCTTGTTGAAAAATACAAAGACTCAGTGTGCTTTATGGTTGACACTGATCAGTGCCTAATGGAGGCAGTAGAGCCAAGGACTGTCTGGATCATGCCCATGGGGTATGAAGTGGATGAACAGATAGTGGAGCTGCATGTTCAACACATGCTAAGTCAGCCCAAAGACCCTAAGGCAGAAAGGTTTGGAACCTTTGAGGAGCTGAGTGTAAAAATACATGCAGAGCTCAGGGAACCTGAGATTAAAAGGAAGGTGAGAAAAGAATTAGAGCACATTGCTCAAGGCCTAGGCATCTCAAAGGAGGCACTTGATGCCAGCCGGGAAAAGAGGAGGAAGGCTGAGGAAGAAGAGAAAAGTAAAGAAAGTGCTCCGGTTGAAGCTCCCACCCAGACCAGATCATCAAAGAGACCTGCACCTCCCACAACCAAAAGTTCAAAACCGGAAGTCCAGGCATCCGGTAAGAGATCCAAGACAAAAGCCACAAGGGCTTATGGAAGCCAAAAGGATGAAGAGGAAACAGAGTCAGATGAGGGAGTAAAAGAAATAAAGAAACAGAAGAAGAAAGGATCCGGTAAGCCCTCCACAGGCCAAGACAAGGATGAAATGGCAGAAGGATCTGTTGAAAAGCCCACTCTATCTCTAGAGAGCATAATCAAGTCGGTCACGGTGGATGGAAACCTTCAACCAATGACTGAATCATATGATGACTTCAATGAGGCCGACCAAAAGACTCTGCAGGAGGCCACAGTAAAATATCTTAACATATATAATAAGGCTTTCATTGAAATAATATCTCTTATTCCTAAAAGCCTAGAAAAGGAATTGGAAGTAAGAAAGAATAATGCTCATGCTAAAGATCTTGAGATCCGGGAGCAGATAGCTATTCAGCTATATCCTCAAATTGATCCCAAGACAATGAACATTATCTTCAAGGACTGCAAAGATGAGTTCAGAAGAAAAGCCAAGATGAATCAACTCATGCTTGGTGAGACTGACAAAGTGGCCCAAGAAATAGAAGAGATCCTCCGGAAGGCCTTCAAAAGGTTCAATCTTCCTGTTGTAGAGGATTTAGGTGCAGAAACAGCTGCTGATTTGGAATCTTCTGTTCCGAAAGAAGTGAGCCCTGAACAGACAAATATCTCTCCTCCGGTTTCCCCTACAGTCTCCGGATCCAAAGAAGAAGAGCAATTACAGGAGAAGGAAGCAGTGGTGAAAGACAAAGAGGTTGACAGTTCTAAGACTGCAGAAGAAAAGAAACATCTGTCTCCGGCAAGAGACACTGCACAAACTGTTCAACAATTTTTGAGCAAAGAAACTTTAGAGATTGATGAACCGGAGCTTCTAAAAGGCCCATTTGATTTTGACTCTCTCTCTCCGGTGCAAACAATGAAGATAGCTTCATTTGCAAATGCCAAGGCAAATGAAAAGCTCCTGAAGTCTCATATGGAAGACTGTGAGTTGATAGAGGCTGCTTCCGGAGTACTTGTAAAGATCATACCATCAATCCAGATAGATCCGACAGCCTCCACTTCCGGTAATCTAAAAACCTTAGTCAGCAGTATTGATACACATTTTGATTCTCTAGAAAAATCAGCTGAAGAAAAGGTCCGGAAGGAATTTTTGGATAAGAGATTTTCAGAAATATTAGAATTAATCTCTAAAGATAGGAAGATTGTAAGCATTGGAATAAAGAGCTTAGAGAATGCTCTTAAGGATGGCGGTGACATCTATAAATTTGGTATATCCTGGTCAAAGGCAACAGCAGCATTTGACAAGAAAATAAAAGAGGAACAGGATAAGCTACAAAGCTTATCTCAAAGTTTTGATCCTCTCTCTTCCTCTATAATAAATCAAGAATGTCAGACTATTGCAGTCTTGAATGAAATAAAGAATCTTGAGAAGGAAAGAAAGAACATCACTAACCGGATGGGAGAACTTAGAAGGATTATAATCCCTAAGTTGGAAACTATGCATGAGGCCATCAGTGATGCTCAGACCACCGCCCAAACAAAAGATCCGACAGATCTCAAGCGGGCAGAAGCTTTTGCATTTTTGTTAAGTGGTCACATTTCAATTTTGGATAGAATGAAGCAAAGTTGGGCTATAGAAATGATCCAATTGCAGACATCCTTTGCAGACATTCTTCAGTATATGTGAGTATGTAAATATGCGGCTAAGTATAAGAAATTTTTGAAAATTTTGATATGCGGACCCTACCCTTTGCCATTGATGTCAAAGGGGGAGTGAGGAGCAGTGAAAAATGAGGAATCCAACTAAGGGGGAGTTCCAGAAATTGTATATAAAGACAGAGCATCAGCAAAGGGGGAGCAGAGTGAAAACACTTAGTCATTTTTCACTAAGTGTTGCCATCAATGCCAAAGGGGGAGATTGTTGGCAAGAGACACTATATGGATTCATGGTTGTTGTCATTGATGGCAACAAAGGTCATCCCACATATCCGCAAGTCATGATGTGTCTCTACCGGAAGTCAGAATAAAGAATGTTGTAGTCCGGTGAAGAAGAACAGAGCATGTGGCAAGGTCCGACAGAGTGGTCCGGATCTCTCAGAGGAAGTGTCTTGGTGCAGTGCGGATTTGGGGAAGTCAAGAGGACTACCTTGAGTGGTATATTCCAAGGATTTAGCCTCCGGTGATGGACAAGGAAAAAGATATGAATGGTTGAGTACCGGATTCCTGAGAGACAGTGAAAACAGAGGAAGAACTGACTGGCAGAGTATCAGACTGCTTTCCGGATGTGTTACTGTTGATGACAGAGGTTGTGAAGGCATGAATCATGTTTGGCCGACATGATTAATGATATCTACAAGTATATGCTTGATCCGCATTGCTTGGTGAGGAAGGATTCAGCCGACAGAATGAGAGCTTGTAAGAAACTAGACTGTTCCGGATGCCGACTAGAAAAGTGATGAAATTACTTATGCGGATATATATAGAGGATGGATTTAGTTGTGAAGGGGGTGGTGATGTGGAGATATATGCGAATAAGTCCAGATAAGAGCAGAGGTAGCTAAAAGGATCCGGTATGTGAAAGATAGCAGAATAAAGAACAGAGGAAAGATGAAGTGCAGCAGATCAGTGTACTGAGCCTAACCGGAACTGAACTCCAGCATATGCAGATGCTTCCAATCAGTTCAAGATTGTGATTCTCATCACTTTGTAGACAGTGTGTCTTCTTGTAGGCAGTGGGCCTCTTGTGAGCAGTGTGCTCGGGCAGTGAGCCCTAATTGGCAAGTGCCATTTTTGTAATTTCCTATTCTTCTAACAAAGAATAATTTTGGGTTAATCACCCCATGGTTTTCTCCCTTAACAGGGTTTCCACGTCAAAAATACTGTGTCATGTGTTTCTTATTTCATGGTTAATGTTTTTGTGTTTGATTTTATGCTGCATCAATTAAAAGGAAAGTTCAATAAGGGAAATAATTAGGATAACTGATTCACCCCCCCTCTCAGTTATCAACACTTATTTGTGTCTTGTGTGACTCTCATGTGTTTTCTAGTGCTTACCCAAGATTGGGGGATAGAAATAGTTGTCCAACCTGTGGGTATGCTTTAGCTCTATGTGCCTAATGTGTTTGATGTGCTTCGACCATACTTTAACGCATGTATGGAATCATAATATGATACACACATTAATGTGGGGGCTAAATGTTATGGAGTAAAAAGTTTTCCTATGCCTTGTTACCTCCTAGTCTAGTTCCTAGGTCCCCGTGTTAACACTTTGCAAGTTAAATACTTATCCTAGAGCAATTTCCCCCAAAACCCATGTCAAATGGGACTAAGGGGCCCATTCTAAATACTTAAACATGACCAAAATGGACCTTGGGACTTTGGTGCCCATGCCCAATTCCATCTTGATTTGCCAAGATAAAAATTAAAGCATGTCATCATGGGCCCTCTCAAAAGGTTTCCTTTTGTTAGCTCTCCTGATTTAATTTGAAACAAATGTTAGCAGGAAAGCATATTTAAATAGGTTTATGTCTTCATTTTAAGTTATATGGATTATGCAAACTTGTGATATTGAGAAAAGAGAATTCAAGGCCTTCATTGTGTTTCAGAGCATATTTGTATTGTTATTATGTTTGTTTATTGCATATTTGACTTCATCAATCCATTTCCTCATGGTGTGAAAGATCTTCATCTCCGTGAGGGGTTCACCTCTAAGGTGACATCAACTTGTGTTTCAATCATTTCATTTCATCATTGATTTGGCCTCTGCCCTCCTTGGGCATGCACTCTATCTAACAACGGTGTTGGAATAATTGAATGTCCTTCAAAGACTTGACCGAGACAAGCTCTAAACACCACAACCCCCAACCCCCTTTTCTTTGTGTGTGCAGTTTACAGGTGCGGGAGTTGGAAAAGTACAAGTGCATAGAAGCTATTTAAAGGATAAGGTTTCAAGATCTCAAGGAAGCTTGCGAATATTCCTCCCTCCTGGACTAGGATGCCTGCCCAGTAGTCCTCCCAATAAGTTTGGCTTTGGACCTAGTATCAGGTTACAGTCTGATACACCTCTCTACTTAGAATCTCTAGAAATTCTACCCTATTAGACTTGGGCACCCGCCTATGTTTTAGATCCTTCCCAAGTACTTTCATGTCTAGTTTTCTATAGTATTTTGTTTGTTTAAACCTGATGGCACTATAATTAGTGTTGTAGAGTTTTTTGTAGTATTTTGTATGTAGTATATCATTCCTGAGCACAAAATCAGCAGCTAAGTCCTCATCTATCTTGTAGTGACTTGGCTTGGTTTTGTCCTCAAATGTTAGTGTGAAAGGAGGGTTTGATTTGATACACTTTGACATCATTCATCCCCTCTTTTATTTTTCATATATAACATCTTATACCAAAGAGATTTTTATAGATTGTACCTTTTTTCACCAGCCTCTACATCCACTTGATTTATTCCTACAACCTCCAAGTTTGATTATGACATCAGTTTAGCCAATACCCATCCTTTGACCAACTTTTTGATTTACATTTCAATATTAAATTCCTAGATCTTCTTGATCCATTTGTACCTTCTATCTATTACTTTCTACTATCTAAAAATATCCTTCATAACTACATGTGGTACATAAGAAATAGTTTTACCACCTACCAAATATTATCTAAAATTCTTCATAGCCTTCACTAAACCATAAGCCCATTTCTCTATAGTAGAATATTTTAATTCAACATGTTGAAGAGACTTGCTAAAAAATGAAACAGGGTATTCATATCCATCCTAATTCTTTTGTAACATCACAAATACAATTGTATAATAAGAAGCAAAAGGAAACAACTAAAAAGGCTTAGAAAACTAGGTGAAGCAAACACCGGAGCTTGCTTTATTACTTCCTTGATTTCCTAAAATGATTGAGTTGGATCACCTTCCCATACTATGCTCTTTCCTTATTGTTAGATTTTGTTATGAAATCACAACCCAAAATCTAGAAAGCTAAAGGCAAGCACAAAGAGAAGATTGCAAAAGAGATCATATCAAAATAGTCTAAATATATTGCTCACAAAAAAAAACAATAGCATGGAAATTACAAAATACAAGCTAGGTAGTGAGTTTAAATAGACTAGAGAGAGGGGTGGAGGTGGCAACACCAATCAATTATTGAGCGAGGCAAGACAACTAAGAGGGGGCGTGAATCGGTTGCAACCAATATTTTAAAACCATTAAGATATCATCCACTTAAAGCATAAAATTAGAAACTTAACACATTTGCACATCAACATAAGAGACACCAAATTTTTATGTGGAAAACCCTATAAGGGAAAAACCACAGTGAGTGTTAGCTCACAATATATTATGTTATATCAAAACCAAAAATTAGAGGCTCACTACCTTAGGGCTCACTACCTATATGCTCACTACAGATTGAGAGGCTCACTTCAATGGGGTGGCTCACTGCCATTGGGTGGCTCACTGTCGTTGGGTGGCTCACTACCGGTGGATGAACATAACTCACTCAAATCATCATACCGAAGGCTCAAACTTGGAACATAGTAGCTACAAACAACCTTCATCATAACTTCCGAACCACAGACAAAGATTTTCAATCTACAAGAAATGTAGAGCAAAATATTTTACTATCTTTCTACAAACCAAGATACTCTGCAATACAATGTTTCCACTAGTAAAGCAATTTTTATCAAAAGCACTTGAGAACTCAATATCGAGAACACTTTCTCATTATCTTCAATACTTATCTAAGCCAAAACTAATTATCTCAACACAAGAAAGCATCAAAACAAGAGCACGGTTGACACCAATGACAACACAGATATGTTGACATCAATGACAACATCAATTAGGCACATACTTGCAACACCAATAAGAAGCAACAATCTATCAGACTAAATATAGCAAAAGCATCTTCCCAAGATAGCTAATGGATGCTCACTTGTAGGAAGGTGACACCTCATAACCTACTCACCTAATTAAACTCAATTTATTCACCTAAGAAAGCTTAATAATATGTGTAGGAAAAACCTTATGAAAAGGAATAAAAAACCTACACTAACACCCGCCTTAAGCATAGCTTAGGTGGGTGAAAAGATGGGTCCTGGTAAATGAAGCTTGATGAGGTACCCATGTACAATGATATCCCCCCAAAAGAGAAGAAGGTCCCCCAAAGTAAAAGAATAGAAGCCCCCTCCCAAAAATAGAGAGAACACCCCCCAGAATAGAGAGAGAATAGAAGGACTAAGAAGCCCCCCGAAGTGAAGGAAATGTGCCAATGGTGGATGCTTAGAACTATATGGAGAAGATGATCCATGCTCATCAAACAACATTTCTCTCCTTGGGAAGAAACAAAACCAAAGGTGTATGAAGAATGTCTTCCCATTCCTAAAAGGAATATGAAGGAAGAAAGCCCAAGATGTATGAAATCTCTAAAAACTTCTCATGTGTCTCCATGTCGATGCTGAAGGATGCCATGACCAAATCAGAAGAAAGTGACAAACCAAAACCAAGTGGAAATTGAAATAGAACAGGATCTAAAGATGAATATATCTCCTCTAAAGACAAGGATGCCTCCTCCAAATGCTACTTAATGATCTCTAAGTCAATGCCAAACTGTGACAAATACTTATATGGATTAGGTACCATAGAAGATTTAGGTATAGTAACCATGGATGTATGGTGCTCACCATCAGTAAGACAATTAGACCAATGAGAATTTGGTACTTCTGCAGAGGATGTAAAGATGAATGATGATTGAGTTAGATATGTGGACTCATGAGTATCTCTAGAAACTGTCACTGTAGAAGCAAATGTAGGCAAAGAAGGAACAAGAGGGTTTGAATGTGCCCTCAAAACATCTGAAGAAGAATCAAATCCATCAAAGAGAAGATGAATGAAATCAATAGTGTCTCCCAAATCTAAAATGTGGGACTCTACAAACAAGGATGAGATGTCTAGCAGGAATATATCCCAAGGAACTTCTTCTGGAAGACTGATATGAGCTTGCTAAACAGAACCACTGGAAGTCAGATACACTAGACTCAGATAGAGCAATAGGTAATAAAGGAGGAGATGAGATCTCAATGAACGTCATTAGACTACATTGTTCATCCCCAAATGATATGTCCACACAAGATGAATTAGTATGAACATGTGAAATATTTGCTAATGTTGGATTGCATGAAGTCTCTGAAGGAGGAGTATTAGGAGAAGTCTATATGCCATCTGGACATTCAAGTGCTTTCCATTCATCAAGCTTCATAGTTGTTTTAAAATTATATGGTAGAAAAACATCAAGTGGTTTTAAACAGTCTACAACAAGATCCTTTGGAAATGGAGACTCGTCCAAGTCACCATACATCTCCCAAAGTTTGGTCCAACGAGTACGAGGGGAAGAAACCCATGTCAATGTACTCATTGTGCAAAGTCAGCATTTGAACCAAGAAATGCTACAACATAACCATTGTTTTGATGCCATACCATGCTTTTATGAAATGATACCGATTGAGGAACAAGTTCATAGAGATAGGGCAGAAGATTAAGCCATCTAAAATGTTTCAACATACCATCTCACCAAGACTTATAGTTACCTCTTTTTAGTTCAATTACAACTAGATGCTTTGTGACACCCATGATTACTCCTTAAATTTAGACACACATAAGACCAATTAAAAGACTAAATCCAACAAAAGAAAGAACACCAAGAGACCCCCCTAAATTACTCAATCAAGAATCCCCCTAATAAAAATGATTTGGCACTTTATAGATTAGTGTGTTTACAATGTCAGAGTTGAGTTTTCTAGAGTTTTACAATGTCCAAAATGCACCCAAATACTAAAAGAATAGAAATATCTTAGAATCAGAACTTCAAAATAGCACCAATGTGTAGTTCTCAGAAAAATATCAACTTTCAAAAAAATAATGACCTCGATCCGAGATCATATGTGAAAGTTATAGTTGTTTGAAGTTTTAAAAACTGAAACTACCTATCAGATCTGATGAGAAAATACAATTTCTAGAAAAATGGGATCACCTGAGCAAAAACTAGTCACACCACTGTGAAGAGCACAAAATTCTACCCTTTTTCAAAAAACATTGCATTGAAAAATACCTCTCTATGATTGATAATAGGCCTCTCAAAGTTTGGGTGCAAAACTAAAAACTGCAATGGTGAGGGGGTCTGTTGTAGCTTTTTGATTTCATTTCTGCAACATATATAAGCTTCATGCAAAAAGTAACAGATACCTAGATGGTTTTTCGATGTTGTAAACAAAACTGAGAAGGTGTTTTTCTTTCTGATGTACAAAATATGTGGATCTAATGTAAAAAAAGTGCTTTTAGCAAAAAAAATGACCCCAGCAACCAAAAATGGCATGCAAAGATTGAATCAGCTACCTAAGACAAGAAAAGGCATGCTGCAATCTTCAAGATTGATCGAAACATAGAATATGCAAGTCGATTGTCAGATTTGAGCTCAGAAAGTCTCCAAGAAGCTCCGAAAGAGCCTGCAACACAAAGCCATATATAAAACTCTCCCCTGAAATTGGTATTTCTATCAAGATTTTCTAATTCTCTAGGTCATCATCGGATGCAATAGAAGAGCATACTCAACTTTCAAGAGAAACCAAGATCTCAAATCCTAGATCTTCTAAATGACTAACCAAGGCATTCACCCGCTCTGATACCATGTTAGATTTTGTTATGAAATCACAACCCAAAATCTAGAAAGCTAAAGGCAAGCACAAAGAGAAGATTGTAAAAGAGATCATATCAAAATAGTTTGAATAGATTGCTCACAAAAAAGAAAACAATAGCATGGAAATTACAAAATACAAGCTAGGTAGTGAGTTTAAATAAACTAGAGAGAGGGGTGGAGGTGGTAACACCAACCAATAAGAAGCAACCATCTATTAGACTAAAGATAGAAAAAACGTCTTCCCAAGATAGCTAATAGATGCTCACTTGTAGGAAGTTGACACCTCATAACCTACTCACCTAATTAAACTCACTTTATTAACCTAAGCAAGCTTAATAATATTTGTAGGAAAAACCTTATGAAAAGGAATAAAAAACCTATAGTAACACTTATTTCAACATCTTAGTATGGCTTTTGTTTTCTCAACAAAATTAAAAATTAGTCTTCTAACAAAAGTAATTTTCCCAAAGAAAGATTGAATGCCTTTCACTATTTTAGGCAAAGGAATTTTGTCAATTACAACAACTCTTTCTAGGTCAATTCTAATCCCATCCTTTGATATTATATGTGTATGCTAAAATATAAAACAAAATGAGGAACAATGCATCAAAACAAAGCACCTATTTCATATCTAACAACACCTCAGATTGAGCAAAGGGTTAGGAAAAATCAATGAAAAACTAGAAATCTCTCACCAAAACTATCCTTTGTTGCACAAATAATGGTGGTTGTGCTCCAATGGATTCTTGATGTTTGAGATTGATTGTTGGATGTTCACTTGGACAATATGAAATTACATTCTAAAATCTTGTTCTAATGGCTTTATTGAGGTTTGATTTAAATATTTTTGGATTATAGGATGGAGGGTTAAGATTTGACTAGAATGGATGGCTAGGATTGAATGAGACAAATTAGGGCATGGTTAGAAGATTCTAGGGCATTCTATAAGGATATATGGTTCAGATTAAAGATGAATGGAAAGATAGGATTGAATGAGAAGAATTAAGGCAAGGATGGAAGCTTCTAGGGATTATCCTTATGTGAATGTCTATGATTAAAAGATGTAGCATGAAAATGGATGATGGAGATGTAAAATTAGTTTAACTTTTGTGGGAGTGTTTCTGTGGCATTACAAAATAGATCCATTTTCTTTTATTTTTCTATAACCTAGTAACTCTTTTACTTTCTTTCAATGTGGATAAATTTTAACATAAAAATAATTAAATGACATTCAAACAATGAATTGTGGCATCCAAATTTGAATTTATGAATTTAAAAATCTATAAGATCTAAGCACCCAATATTTAACAAGAATGAATTTGGAAAATTATTTTCAGATCTAGAGTTTTAAAAGTTTTATATTGTGAGAGCTAGGAATATATCTTTAAGATCTATTTGTGGGTGAATCAAATCTCTATCTTTTAAAACACTAACTACTTGTCTAACAAAACTTGTTATTAATTGAATGCACATTGAGATTTAACCATAGAATAATTATGAAATAGTGATAGCTACATAGATCACTATGTTACCTTGCACTACTATGACTTGGTGATATAGATCTTGTAGTGGATTGATTTCTTCTAGAGTTAGTCACTTTTTAGGAGAGGTAAAGTGATCTTGTGACTTTATCTAACCTATTATCCAGGGTGTAAAAATTGTTGATCAACACGATAGACACATAAGTGGTGGTAGCATGATAAATAGGGATCATGGAGATATGCGATGGAATAGAAAAGGGATGATAATGTAGGGGAAAAGATGCACCAAATATCCTAGCCACAAAGGTAAAGGATAGATACTATGAAGAAAAGATGAATCCTAAATAGAAACAAGGTTGTGAAGAATTCTTAATGAAGAAGTACTCACCCATGTGATTGGGTAGAAAACTAGTAGAAAATTAGAAGTGGAGACATTTGTAGAATTAAGAATGTGTGTGTTTGGTGTAGGGAGAGAAATGAGAATTGAGGTTTGAGTAAGATTAGAGTGTGAATCAACTATTTGGTCAGAAGGAGACTGAGGAAGAGAAACATTGTGGTTTACAATAAGTGCCACTCTATGTAATAACTCTAGGCCATCAAGGTGATGACAGAGCATCATACAAATAGCCTCAAGAATAGGGTTTGTAGTATGATGAGCATATTCATCAATAGAAATATTTTTTTGAAATAATTTAACCAAGTTCTATATACTAATTTGGCATTCCCCATGTGAAGAGTTGCTTCATGATCAACGCTTCCCTTAAGATCATGAAATTTAGTAGTGGGAGAAGTAGGTAGATGGCGAGGATTTTGGCAATCCAATCATAGAGATAACTAGAAAGAAGAATAGTGCAAGTAATATGAGTGGTAAAATGATGAGAATAAACCATTTTATTTATATGATAAATTATTCAAACAATGCAATTAGAGAAAAGAGATTGTGTGGTGAACCTAATAAAATCCAAGAAGTATGAGTATCTTCAACACACACAATAAAATGGTAGAAAATTCTGATAGAAGAGGTGAACTTAGTGATCTAAATAGGTAGTTTCACTATAATATAAGAGTGAAAAAGTTGTGTATTTAAAAAATTATCTTGTAGGGAAGTTGAGGAATGGAAGGGTAAACTAGCTATTGAGATTCACTTAACAAATCTGACAATAGTTACACTCACATGTTTAGGTATGAAAAGGTGGTAGGTTCAGTAGGATCATTATAAGCCTGCATGTTGCTAGCCAATTTGTATTTGAATTCTCTGATATACTTAATGACTAAATCTGCATTTGCTTTATATTCTTGAGTTGTTTCCGTTGTGTTTACTCTAGCTGCACAGTCTGGACTATTCTCTTTGAGGACCCTCCTAATCGTGACTACACCACATTACATGCCTTCTTGTAGTTTCAAGTTTCTTGGTTATCTACAACTCAATTTTTCAATGACAGTATGTTACAGTGTGTTCTAGATGACTTGTTCTCAGAGTTCATGGTTGAAGATTTGTGGCAAAAAATCTTTGATGTGTAGAGGTAAATGTGTTGAATGCACAAGACAACTGAGAGGTGGGGGTGAATCAGTTGTAACTTAAAACTTTAGAACTCTCACACACATTTAGATCTGCATTGATTCAATTAATCCCTTAAACTATCAAGATGATTAAGCATGAAAGAAAATAACAAAAATAAATCAAATCAACATCAAACATAGGAGAACACTAGATTTACATGGAAAACCCAAGAAGAGAAAAACCACGGTGAGGATTAGCTCACAATATAAAGTAATAGCAACACCAAAATACAATAGGGCTCACTACCGAAAGGCTTACTACCAAAAGGCTCACTGCCAAAGGGTTCACTGCTCAAAAGAAAGAATGGCTCACTACCAAAGGCTCACTGCTAGAATAGAGAAGGTAGAGAAGATTATTAAAAAGAGAAAACTTTATCAATGGAATAAAGAAGTCTACCACAATGCCATAATCACCTCTGCAGTCTCACTAAGGAATTATAGACACCTTCTACTCACTGCATCCAGTAATCTAACACATGAACGTTCACACTGCACTACACAAATTCGCACTCTATAATTCTGTAGTTCGCATCACATATGTCATACTCTTCTATCTTATCATCCTTCAACAGATTATCACTTATTTATACCATCTTCAATCTTAAGAACATTCTCCAATATTGGAAAAGCACCTTAAACATGCAAATTTAAATTAGGTCGGTACCAAAATATTCTCGCGGTGGAAAGGAATGAATGTGGACCACAATACACCTTAGCTTGGACCAAAATCCACTCATACACATTACACCACGCTTCCAAAATCATCGAAGCAACTCTGTAATTATTGTAAACACCCAAGGTTGGCCGAACTTGTGCTAACACCATAAACAATTATGTACATGCTTCCTCAAAACCAAATATGACTTACAGACCACACACCATGATTGAACATGATCTAGAGTATTCCAAAAACATCTTGAAATCCAACAAATTCCTCCACAACAATCTTCACCTGTCAAACAAACTTATTTTTTTACCTAGTATACCTTGTCATGCACTACAATTCAAGAATTCAGCTTCCAAAGCACCAAACCACAAACAACTTCAACTAAAAATAGATATTGACCTTATAAACACACTTCTAGAAATGCAAGTCCTGAAAACCCTTTGTGGAGAAATATGGAGAAAATACTTTTCTCCCATACACTTCTGTAATATACAGTTCAAACACTGGTGAACACATCTTCCTCTGCATATCAATCTAGCATGCCAAATTCTGAATGTAGTATCCCTAAACACCTCTAAACAACATATCCAAACCACATGGATAGATCTTCAATATAAAAGAAATGTAGAGAAAAACCAGAACACTACTCTACAACATAAGATATCACTACCACACATTGTTTTCTTATTTTATTCAAATTTTCTCAAAAAAACTTGGAAACCAAGTACCAAAAACATATTATCATCATATTCAGCACTTCCTCATCATTAGAGATAACATCCACTCAACACCAACTTGCTCACACTCTTACAATATCCTCTTTCTCATACAGTTGACACCAATGACAACACAAACTTGTTGACATTAATGACAACACTAACTATGTTAATATGCACATGACAACTAAGAGGGGGGGTGAATCAGTTGTCACAAAACATTAATCACTTATAAATACTTCAAACGTTCATTCGTTGATTTTAAGATTTAACCATGAAAGCATGAAACATGAATTTTTAACACAATAACATATTCAACACATGAGACACTAGATTTTTACGTGGAAAACCCTATAAAGGAAAACAATGGTGGGTGTTAGCCCACAAAAATATATATGTTATAACAATACCAAAAAATAGAGGCTCACTGCAAAGATTGATTCACTTCCAAGGGGTGGCTCACTATCAGGGATTTGCGAACTGATTTGATAGCATCTACTCCATGCCTAAGTTTAGTTCCATTGAAGTGCAATACTTCTTCTCTACTCTTCTCTTCTTACACTTCTCACTTATCTTCACATTTTTGTACACAGATATCATTTTTGCAATTACATTTCATGTCTTTATACAGTTCATCAACCTTGGAATCTACATCAAGGTCGGCATTACATTCATCAACCGTTGGAACAAACTTCAAGGTTGGCATTACAAACATACATAGAAATAGGTCACCTAATATAAAAATTTGCTAAGGGAAAGATGTAATTATTTATGCGAATCACACTACGCCTTAGCTAGGACTCAAATACAATCTTCCATGCCACAACACACTACTACAATCTTCAATGCATCTCCACAAATAATGAAAACAACCAAGTCGAACAAGACTAGTATTCACATTAAGACTTTCAAGAACAATATTTATCTATGATCCAAATTTCTCTTTGTGGACCAATCCAAAGGTAGGAACATGATTAGGAGACATCCACAAGCACATTGAAATCATCAGGAACAACCACACAACCTCTAACTACTTTGTCAAAAACATTCTTCAAAGTAGAGCTCATAATCAACACTATCAGCTACTGTCATAAGGAAAAGATCACTTGTGGACCACCAAATCATGAACCATTAAATTTGAAGGCACATAACATCATCATAGACTTAACTCTAGAACCCTAGATCAAAATACTTCAATGCAGAGGAATACAGAGCATAATACATTCTCCCTGTCACCACCAAATATGCAGAAAAAGTTGTTTCCATTCTAGTGAACATAACTCACTCAAATCTTCATACCAGAGGTTCACACTTGGAACATAGCATCTTCACACATGCCTCTAAATAAATTCCAATCCATAGATAAAGATATTTATTCTACAAGAAATGTGAAGCAATCAGTTGGACTGTTCTTCTGTAGACAAAGATACTCTACAACAGACTGTTTCTATCAGAGGAGCAAATTTTCTCAATATCCTTAATATTAGGATTTCCAACACTTACATAGGAAAATACAAAGCATCTAACTCATTACAATCAAGCATCAAAATAAGAGCACAATTGACACCAATGACAACACCGGTTAGGCACATACTTACAACAATCTCCCCCTTTGTCATTGATGGCAACATATGATGTGAAAAATTGTAAAGACCATATAGACAAGATTCTCCCCCTTTCTCTTTACACATCTAAACTCTTTATTCTAAGTTTTTCACATGATTTCTCTCCCCCTTTAACGTCAATGGAAAAGAGCACATACTTGCATTTTGTTGCTCTGATCTAACTGAACATTTTCTGTTATCAATACTTTCTTTATCAGGAAATTATACTGGTAACATCTAGCTACTCCCCTTGAGAGGTAGCTCTCAAAACATCAATCCAGATCAGAGAATGAGATGATCACTTCTCAACTGATGCATTCATATGCATCTTAGTTCAAACCAAGAGGGGTAATGATCCCTACCTTTTCTCTGAGATACTCAAAAGTATCGTTAGGCAGAGGCTTAGTGAAAATATCTATAATTTGATCCTTTGTGGACACATATTCCAATTTTACTTCATTCTCTGTCACCTTTTCTCTCAGAAAGTGATACCTTATAGATATATGCTTTGTTCTTGAGTGCACCACTAGATTCTTTGAAATGTTTATAGAACTTATATTATCACAGAAGATTGTAACTAGATCTTCATACACAACTCCTATGCCCTTCAATGTCTACTTCATCCATAACACTTGAGTACAACAACATGTTGCTGCAATATATTCTGCTTCTACAGTTAACAAAGAGATTGAATCTTGCTTCTTTCTCAGCCATGAAACCAATCTGTTACCCAAAAAGAAAGCACCTCCACTTGTACTCTTCCTATCATCATCTCTGGCCCAATCACCATCTATATAAGCATTGAGAGTGAAATCATTATCCATTGGATACCATAAGCCATGATCCGATGCACCTTTTAAATACCAAAAGATTCTCTTTACTGCCATCACATGTGACTCTCTTGGATTTGCTTGAAATATTGCAACAAGACAAATTGCATGCATAATATCAGGTCTAGTTTGAGTTAGATAAAGAAATCCTCCAATCATGGATCTGTACTTTTTCTGATTAGTCTTGGGTGATTCATCAATTTTTCTCAACTTGCAACTAGTCACCATGGGAGTACATACCGGTTTGAAGTCTTCCATCCCAAACTTCTTCAACAACTCTTTGACATACTTAGACTAAGATATGAAGATTCCTTTATCCAATTGATTAATTTGTAGACCTAGAAAGAAATTCATTTCACCAAACATAGATATCTCAAACTCATTTTTCATTTCACCTACAAACTTCATGCACATACCTTCATTGCCTCCAAAGATAATGTCATCAACAAAGACTACAACAATCAGGATCTGATTATCATTGATTTTGAAATATAGATGACTGTCAGCAGTGCCTTTACTGTACCCTAATTGCAACAAATATTTGTCTAACCATGCATACAAAGCTCTAGGGGCTTGTTTCAGTCCATACAAGGCCTTCTTCAATCTGCACACCATATCACCTTATTTTGATAATTGAAATCCTTCCAGTTTCTCAATGTAGACCTCTTCTTCCAATTCACCATTCAAGAATGCAGACTTAACATCCATATGATACACTTTGAAGTCTTTGAATGCTGCAAATGCCAAAAACATTCTAATTGCTTCAATTCTTGCCATAGGAGCATAGGTCTCTTCAAAATCTATTCCTTCAACTTGAGAGTATCCTTTGCATACCAATCTTTCTTTATTTCTTACTACTTCTCTATTCTCATTCATCTTGTTTATGAAAACTCGTTTGGTGCCAATCAAATTCTTATCAGTAGGTCTAGGAACTAGTTCCCAAGTTTGATTCATTTCTATCTGCATCAGCTCCTCTTTCATTGCTTTTACCCAATTTTCATCATTGCGGGCTTCATTCATAGTTTTAGGTTCAACTTTTGAAAGTAAACAATAATTCACATGTTCTTCTGTAGCTCTTTTCCTTGTCAATACCCCTTTTCTTTTGTCTACTATAATTTGATCTTCAGAATGATTAATTCTTACATACCTGGGAGTTTTAACAGTGCTTTCTGAAGCCTTTTCTTCTTCATCTTGATTATCTTCTTGATCAACTTTTTCTTCATTTGTTATAGTAGTAGGCTCATCTGATTCATAGCCACTAAGATCTAAACTTCTTCCTTTGTCTTCATCAACCTTCACATTAGCACTCTCATTGATTTTCTTCAATCTCTTATTGTAGTACTAGTAGGCCTTACCCTTGGTAGAGTAACCAAGGAAGATTCTTTCATCACACCTAGCATCAAACTTGCCTAGATCTTCTTCTCTCCTAATATAACATTTGCTACCAAAAACTTTGAAATATCTCATTGTAGGAGCTCTTCCATACCACAATTCATAAGGAGTTTTAGCACAGTTCCCTTTAACTTGAACCCTATTTAGAATGTACACTATAGTGTGTATGGATTCTCTCCAATATACTTCCAGTAGGTCAGATTCCTTCAACATAGTCCTAGAAGCCTCTTGAACTATCATGTTCTTTCTTTCAACAACTCCATTCTGCTGATGAGTCCTAGGTGCAGACAATTGTCTCTTTATCCCTTGTTCTTCACAAAAGATATTGAATTTGTTTGATGTGAATTCACCTCCTCTATTAGACCCCAAACATTTAATCTTCAACTCTAACTCATTCTCAACCATTGCCTTGAAATCTTTGAACTTGTCTAGGGATTTTGATTTATCTTTTAGAAAAGTGACCCAAATCATTTTAGAATAATCATCAATAAGCAACATACAATATTTGTCTCCTTGCAGGCTTCTTGTTCTTGTGGGACCACATAGATCTGTATGAATCAGCTATAGCAATCTAGCAGAGAATTGTTCTTTTCTTTTGAAACTTGTTCTTGTTTGTTTATCAAATTGACATTCTTTGCAAATGGTGTTAGTAAGCTTCACAAGCTTAGGCAAATCTCTTACAGCCTGAACAAAACTTATCTTTACCAAGTTGTCAAAATTGATATGACACATCCTTCTATGCCATAGCCAACTCTCATCAGTCTGAGATAATAAACAATAACTACTAGTTCCTTTCAAATGATAAACATTACCTATAGTCTTTTTACTAATAGCAATCACTATTCTGGAGCTCTCCATGATCTTGCATCCATTGTCCTTAAATCTTAGATCATAACCTTTGTTATACATATGACCAACACTCAAAAGATTGTGCTTTAAACCCTTCACATATAGAACATCATCAGTATTGTGTTTTCCATCAAAAGAAATAGATCCTCTTCCACAAATTTTACCAACTGTATCATCTCCAAACCTAACCAGTCCACCATCATATTTTTCCAAACTAACAAACTTACTTTTATCACCGATCATGTGATGTGATCATCCACTATCAATAACCCATTCATCCTCATCTTTGTCAACCTGAATAGCTAAAGCACTTTCTTCTACTTGTATTTATTCCTTCACACAACTAGCAGGATTAGTAGACACATGTTCTTCTTTAATAGCAATAAACAAGCATTCATTTGCACTAGTACTAGAATCATTCATTTGCACTAGTACTAGAAGCATCAGATTCATCATCAGTCACACCTTCATCATCAAGATCTCTAACATAGTTGCATTTCTTTGGAGCTCTAGGCCTATTCTCAAATCTTTTTCTATTCCTTTCAATTCTTTTAGGACATCTAGAAGCATAATGACCAACTTTACCACATGAAAAACATTTGAAAGGTAATTTGCCTTTGAACTTACCGGGACCTCTTTGCAATCTGTCAACAAAGTTAGCTTCAATTTCATCAAAGTCATCAATAGGCTCCACTTTGTATTTTTCAGCTTTAGAGATCTTTTCAGAAGTACTGGCTTTGAAAGAAGTTTCAACTTTCAACAAAGCATCACCAAATTCTCTCATCTCAAAGGCTGTAAGCTTTCCAAGTAATTGATCCTTGTTGACAGTTTTTATAGTCATTAATTCTTCAATTGAAGCTACCTTGTGATTGTATGACTTTAGTACCTAAGAATTTTCATCACAACTTCCTTCTCACCAATAGTTCCTCCCATACCTTTTATTCCATTGACAAGTTCATCAAGCTTTTGCATGAAGGCTCTTATGTTTTCATCTTTATTCATCTTTAAACCCTCATATTTTGCTTTCAGGCCTTGCAACTTGGCTTCTTTTACAGAATCATCTCCTTCATACAGATTTTTCAACTTTTCCCAAACTTCATTTACAAATTCTAGATCCATGACTTTTATCAACTCAGTGTCAGTCAAGGCACTTAATAGGGCATCTCTAGATTTTGTATTCAACTCATATTCTTTGATTTCATCTTTGGTTGTCATACCATTTTGATGCATGGTATATTTTGTCACTATAGCTTTCCACACTTTATAACCAAGATGAAGGAGATTGCTTTTCATTCGTACCTTCCATAGAGTATAATTTGTCCCATCAAACTATGGAGCTTCCTTCTTAAAAGACATCTTGGATCTTCCTCAAGTTGTTAGGCTTTCTTCTAAGGAACTGGCTCTGATACCAATTGTTAATATGCACAGGACAATTGAGAGGGAGGGTGAATCAGTTGTCACAAAGCTTTAATCACTTATCAATACTTCAAATGTTCATTCACTGATTTTAAGATTTAACCATGAAAGCATGAAACATGAAGTTTTAACACAATAACATATTCAACACATGAGACACCATATTTTTATGTGGAGAACCCTATAAGGGAAAAACTACAGTGGGTGTTAGCCCACAAAAATATATATGTTATAATATTACCAAAAAATAGAAGCTCACTGCCTACGGGCTCACTGCCCAAAGATGATCACTACAAAGATTGGCTCACTACCAAGGGGTAGCTCATTGCCAGGGATTTGTAAACTAATTTGATAGCATCTACTCCATGCCTGAGTTCAATTCCATTAAAGCACAATACTTCTTCTCTTCTCTACTCTTCTTACACTTCTCACTTATCTTCGCATTTTTGTACACGGATATCATTTTTGCAATTACATTTCATGTCTTTATATGGTTCATCAACCTTTGAATGTACATCAAGGTCGGCATTACATTCATCAACCATTGGAACAAACTCCAAGGTTGGCATTACAAATATACATAGAAATAGGTCTAGACCTAATATAAAATATTGCTCAGGGAAAGATGTAAAGATGTATGCGGATCACATTATGCCTTAGCTGGGCCTCAAATACAATCTTCCACGCCACAACACACTACTACAATCTTCAATGCATCTCCACAAATAATGAAAACAACCAAGTCGGCCAAGACTGGTGTTCACATTAAGACTTTCAAGAACAATCTTTATCTATGATCCAAATTTCTCTTTGCGAACCAATCCAAAGGTAGGAACATGATCAGGAGACATCCACAAGCACATTGAAATCATCAGGAACAACTACACAATCTCTAACCACTCTGTCAAAAAGATTCTTCAAACTGGAGCTCATAATCAACATTGTCAGCTACTATCATAAGGAAAAGATCACTTGCAGACCACCAAATCATGAACCATTAAAGTTGAAGGAACATAACATCACCGCAGACTTAACTCTAGAACCACAGATCAAAATGCTTCAATGCAAAGGAATGCAGAGCACCACCAATTTTGTAGAAAAAGTTGTTTCCATTCTGGTGAACAATAACTCACTCAAATCTTCATACCGAAGGCTCACACTTGGAACATAGAATCTTTAGACATGCCTCTATATAAATTCCAATCCACATATAAAGATATTTATTCTACATGAAATGTGGAGCAATCTATTGGACTATTCTTCTGTAGACAAAGATACTCTACAACATACTGTTTCTACCAGAGGAGCAATTTTTCTCAATATCCTCAATATAAGGATTTCCAACACTTACATAGGCAAATACAAAGCATCTAACTCATTACAAGAAAGCATCAAAACAAGAGAACAGTTGACACCAATGACAACACTGATATGTTGACATCAATGACAACACCGGTTAGGCACATACTTGCAACAAACTGCACATACTTGTAACAATCTCCCCCTTTATCATTGATAGAAACACATGATGTGAAAAAACATCAACACCATAGTAGTCCTCAATATTATGCTTCGCACCAACTCTTTTCCTTTCTCTTTCTCTCCCCCTCATCTTATTACTCTCTTCTTGAAAATTGACTCACCCTTTCCTTTTTTACATTGTTCTCTCTCCCCCTTTGACATCAATGGAAAAGGGCTACACATTTCTCTCTCACTTTCCTATTTTGACTTTACTCACACTTGTACCTACTCACAACTACTTTGCAACATCTTTTATTTTACTACTCTCCATACTGCCCCTTATAAACAACATGCATTAGTACTTACTCCCCCTAACTACAACAACCAACATGATCACTATCTACTCTCCTTGAGAGGTAGTCTCCAACATTAGTCCAGAGAAAAGAATGAATCTAGAAATCCACTGGACTAATCCATCTCCTTATGCATCTAGTTCAAAGAAGTAGGGACAATAACCCCTAGCTTCTCCTAGAGATACTCAAATGTATCCTTAGGAAGAGCCTTAGTAAATATATCAACAACTTGATCCATTGTAGGCACATACTCAAGCTTCACTTCATTCTCTGCAAGATTCTCTCTAAGAAAGTGATACTGGATTGAGATATGGTTTGTTTGTGAGTGCATCACCAAAATATTTAAAATGTTAATAGCAATTGTGTTACCACAAAGGATAAGAATAGGTTCATCATATATGACTCTGATATCCTTCCAGGTTTGCCTCATCCACAACACTTGTGTGCAACAAGATGCTGTTGCAATCTATTCTACCTCTAAAGTAGATAAAGACACTGAATATTGCTTCTTACTTAGCCATGACACCAATCTACATCCAAGAAAGAATGCACTACCTCTTGTACTTTTCATGTCATCTACACAACTAGCCCAATCAGCATCTATATAGGTACTTTGAGTAAAGTCAGTATCCTTTGGATACTACAAGCCATGATCTGGAGTGCCCTTTAAATATCTAAATATCCTCTTTACTGCTACAACATGTGATTCTCTAGGATCTTCTCAAAATATAGCCTCAAGACAAACTACATGCATAATATCCAATCTAGTAGTAGTTAAATATAGCAATCCTCCAATCATTGATCTATACCTACTCTGATCGGCCTTAGGAAATTCATCATTCTTGCTCAATTTGAAACCAGTAACCATAGGAGTACATACTGGTTTAGAGTCTTCCATTCCAAACTTCTTTACCATTTCCTTGACACACTTTGATTGTGAAATGAAAATACCATTATTTGTCTGATTTATCTGTAGCCCAAGGAAGAAGTTCATTTCACCACACATTGACATTTCAAATTCTTTCTACATTTCATCTACAAAACTCTTACACATACATTCATTTCCTCTAAAGATTATGTCATCTACATACACTTCCACAATCAGAATTTGATCTTCCCCTACTTTGATATACAAATTGCTATCTGCAAAAATTTTATTGAATCCTTGTTGTAATAGGTACCTGTCCAACCTTGCAAACCAAGCTTTGAGGGCTTGTGGTGTAGTCACAGTAGGAGGGTTCACAGAATGAACTATCTAGACCATGCAGCAAGAGTAAACACAATGGAAACAACTCAAAGTAATAAAGCAAATGCAGATTCAGTCATTTAGTATATCAAAGAATTCAAATACAATATGGACAGCAACATGTGGGCTTACAACTAGGCTCGAAGGCCTGATTACATACATGCGTAAGATAAATCTTTGAAGCTCATTCGCACAAAAATCTAAACTAAGAATCAATTGCTAACTCTTAACTACTTTCCTAAGGATCTATTACATCATTATATATCAAATCTGGACCAATAGGTTCCTCTGCATCAGCTAAGGAAGGTCACAAACTCTAATGAAGAGTTGTAACGTGTTCACAGATAGGTCAGACCTAAATGCATAGAACACATCCTCAAATGAATGGAACAATGTGTGGACCCTTGGGGAAGGTCAACCATAGACTAAAGGAAATTGAATGATGTGTCATTGAGATCTACAAGTCAAGGAGTGATCTACAAGCTTTCTCCTTTAGCTAATTGTTTGAGATTGTCAGGATGCTCTGCTCTGAGAAAATAGTTGATCTTTTGATAGCGATATCTTTCCGGTAACTGATCCAAATGCTCTGAATTATTGGTATGATGTAGATGAATGAATGTAGGTACTGTTGGCAAGAGACACTATATGGACTCATGAATGTTGTCATTGATGGCAACAAAGTTTAACCCACACATCTGTAGGACATGATGAGTCTCTACCGGAAGGCAAATTGTAGAGTGTTGTGATCCAGTAAGCAAGAACAGAGCATGTGACGAGGTCCGATAGTCAGCTTTAGATCTCTTAGAGGAGATATCTTGGTGAAGTATAGATTTGGGGAAGTCAAGAGGACTACCTTGACTGATAGATTCCAAGGATTTAGCCTTCGGTGATAGATGAAGAAAAAGATATGAATACTTGAGTGTCAGGTTCCTGATTGGCAGTGTGGACAGAGGAAGAACTGACTGGCAGAACATCAGATATTATTCTGGATGCGTTACTGATGATGGTAAAGATTCTTAAGTCATAAGTTATGATTGGCCGACATGATTAATGACTTCTACAAGTATATCCTTGATCCGCATTACTTGGTAAGCAAGGATTCAACCGACAGATCAGAGTTCGTGGAAAATATTGACTATTATGGATGCTAACTAGAAAGGTGATGAAATCACTTGTGCGGATATATATATATATATAAGATGGATTTAGTTGTGAGAGGTGTCGTGGTTATGGCAAAGTGTGAAGAAAAGTAGTAGAGCAGAGTGAAAGCAGTATGGCAGGTCCGGTATGTGAAAGGACAGCAGCACTAAGGAAGAGAAAGGATGAAGTACAACAGATTAGTGTACTGAGTTTAACCAGAACTAAACTCTAGCATATGTAGATGCTCCTTATCAGTTCAAGTATTGTATTACACTCTTTATAAATTGTAGACAGTGAGTCTCTTGTAGGCAGTGGGCCTCTTGTGAGCAGTGTGCTCAGGCAGTGAGCCCTAATTGGTAAGTGCCATTTTGTATTTCTATTCTTCTAAAGAGAATACATTCTTTGGTTAATCACCCCGTGGTTTTCTCCCTTAACAAGGTTTCCACATCAAAAATATTGTGTCATGTGTATTTCCATTTCATGGTTATGTTTGCTTATTTGAATTAATGCTAAATTGATTAATAAGAAAATTCAGAAAGCTGAAATAATTAAGATAACTGATTCACCCCCCCTCTGAGTTATCAACAATTGGTATCAGAGCCAGGTTCCTCCCAATAGAGCCTAACAACTTGAGGAAGGTCTGGGAATTTAAATGGATGTGTATGGTATGAGGGAGCAACTTAAGTCTACCCTAGATGATCTTGAGCAGTCAAATTCTGAAGTCAATGAATTGAAGGAAAGACTCAAACAGGCTAATGATTTCATAAATGAACTAAAAGGGAAACTGATTCTCTCTATGAAAAAGAGAAAAGAGCACCTTTAGCAACTGGCAAGTCAAGGTGAAGCCAATGATACAAATGGAGATCTGAAGGAGAAAACCAAGTTGTGTGAAAAGTTATCAAAAGAGATCATTATGATAAGACATGAGATGGAATCAAGAGTTATGAAGTTTTCCCAAGAAATTGAAGAGAAAAGAAAAACTGAAGATGATCTAAGACAATCTCTCAAGGAGAAATCAGAAGACTGCCACAAGATGGATAGAATAATCAGACACCTTGAATCTAATCTTGAAGATGCTAAAGATAATGAAGAAAAACTTATGGATCAAATTGTCTCTCTTAAAAGGGATCTTCAAACAGCAAATGAATATAAAGAAAAATTCAAGATAAGTTCTGCTCAACTTGAAGTTCTTCTTGAAAGTCAAAAGAGGGTAGATGACAAGTGTGGTTTGGGATATGAGAAAGGAGAAAGCTCTAGATCCGGTCAGAAGAATCTTGGATCAGAAAATCCAAGGAACAGGCCTAGAAGACCTCTAGTAAGGCAGCCTAATGCTCAAAGATATCCATCCTTCAATGGATACTGCCACAACTGCAATAACTTTGGTCATAAAGCGAATCAGTGTAGAAAGAGAATGAATCAGACTAATACATCCTTCTCCAAACAGTGTTTCAACTACAAAAGGTATGGTCACAAATCTCATGAATGCAGAAATATGCAAATAAACAAATCATTCAATGGTAGATGCTTTGCATGCAATAGAATAGGTCATATGGCTAATCAATGCAGATCAAAAGGATATCAATCAAATATGCAAAGAAATGTTTTTTTCCAAATTTGAAATAGATCCGGTCATATTGCAAAATTTTGTAGAAGCAAGAATCAGGACAAAAGAGGTCTGGTACATCATAATCAAAATCAAGATAAGGGAAAACAAAAAGTGAATGCGGATGAAGTTCAAAGTGAGATGAACAAGATTTGGGTGAAGAAAAGTATAGAGAATGTAGGGGATGGATCCGTACTAGACTCTAGTGCTGATATTCCTTCCAGAAATTAAAAAATGAGCTCTAGCTCAGGGGGAGACACAAAGAAAACCTTGTTCCCCTAGCAAGTCAATTGGTGCCAGAACTGGTACAAGAAAAGTTGCGGATTAAAGGGTTCATAAGAGAAACATCCAAATAAACTATGGTTAAGATTTGGAAGATCCGTAAGATGTTTAAGATCAAGATTGATCTCGTTCTTCAAGTCATCCGAATAAGGCAAACCAGAATGACTTAGGTCAAGCATTTATTGCAACTTGACATTAGGGTTTGTAGAACAATATAAGGGTTTTCTCATTAAGCATTTGTTCATTCTACATTCAAGAAGAAACGAAAAGAGAAGCTCTACAACAAAATTCCTCAAGCTCATCAAAGATCATCTGTAGAAGTCAATTCATCCAGAAATCAATCTGGTTAACTCCGTGAAACTGAAAGGTGCAAAAGGTATTTTCTGTTATCAAATATCTCTCCATAAATCCTTGAATGATGGGTACTCCAAATATTGTGAAGATCTCTGATAGGTCTCACCCCAAATTCAAGAAACATCCATACAAATCCTTGGAAGTAGATCCCCTAGGAGCATTTTCTAGTGTTTCGCATGGTGTGTTGCATACAGAAGATATTAGGGTTTACATACATGCAAATATTGAAGAGTTTGGGGATTCAAAGTTAATGGATATCTATCACAATCAGTTGATAGATGATGCTTTTGAGCTTAAACCACAATATAAGAGCATCCAGGAGAAACACTTTGATCAATACATTCATTTCCCTTATTTTGAAGAAGATGAATGGGTCTGGTATGTACTGAGTAGGGTACATGATAACTTCTTATGGCTTAATAGACCTTGCAAAATCACTAAGGAAGTAATTAGGGCAGTAACTGGTTTACACTCCTCTGGAGGGATACCTGTCCTAAAATCTGTCAAAAACCAAATTGTAACTGAGACCACCAGATCAAAATTTGATAAGAGAGCAATGACCATTGAAGATATCTCTGATCCGGATATCAAGTTTGCATCTATGATATCAGTTATAAGATATATCACTCCAGTAGGGAGAACTTAGTATCCAGAACTGCAGTATATATTGCTAATGAGATGCTTAGAAAAAATACAGAATATGATCTTTGTGAACTCCTTCTAAGCCAATTGATGGAAAACATATAGAAGATCAAAAAGGACAAGAAGAATTCCTTCAAATATGAAGGACTGATATTGTTTCTATTTTTCTATTTCATGAATGAGATGCCTGGATCCATTGGATGGGTATGGAAAAGTAACAGACCTATAGCAATTCAAATTAGGGACTACTTGCATAGACTTGGGGATGCTAAGGCAAGGAATACAGCTCTGTGGGGTTACTTTAAGAACTTTCAAAATATGATGCAAACCAAAGAAAGAATCCCTAAATCATTAGTTAAGAAATACAAAGACATAGTGTGCTTCATGGTAGACACTAATCAATGCCTAATGGAGGCAGTGGAGCCAAGGATAGTCTAGATTATGCCTATGGGGTATGAAGTTGATAAGAACATTATGGAGCTGCATGTTCAACACATGCTCAGTTAGCCAAAGGATCCTAAGGCAGAAAGGTTTGGAACCTTTAAAGAACTAAGTGTGAAAATCCATGTAGAGCTAAAGCAACCAAAGACCAAGAGGAAGATGAGAAAAGTAGTTGAAGAAGTTGCCAAAAGCTTTGGCATCTCAAAAGAGGCACTTGATGCCAATAGGGAAAAGAGGCAAAGGGCTGAGAAAGAGAAGAAAGAGGTAGAAAAGGAAAGTAAGGAAAGTGCTTTGGTAGAACCTTCCACCTGGACCAGATCATCAAAGAAATCTATACCTACCACTGCTAAAAGCTCAAAGGTGTCACAACCGGAAGCAAAATCATCCGGTAAAGCAGAGAAGAGAACAAAGAAAAAGGCAACAAGGTCCTATGCAAGCCAAAAGGATGAAGAAGAAACTGAATTAGATGAGGAGATAAAGAAAATGAAGAAGCAGAAGAAGGAAGGACCTGGTGAATCCTCTACTGATCAAGGTGAAGAAGAAAAGGCAGAGGAATTTGTTGAAAAGCCCACTCTGTCTTTAGATGATGTAATCAAATCAATCACTGTGGATGGAAATCTCCAACCAATGGCTAAATTCTATGATGATTATAATGAAGCTGACCAGAAGATTTTGCAGGAAGCTACAATTAAGTATCTAAATATATATAATAAGGCTTTTATTGAAATCATATCTCTTATTCCTAAAAGTCTAGAAAAAGAGTTAGAAATAAGAAAGAATAATGCCATGGCAAAAGACCTTGAGATCTAAGAGTAGATAGCTATTCAATTATATCCTTCAATCACCCCAAAGTAGATTAGTATGATCTTCAAAGATTGTAAGGATGAATTCCGGAGCAAAGCTAGAATGAATCAGCTCATGCTTGGTGAGACTGACAAGGTAGCCAAGGAAACAAAAGAGATCCTCCAAAATGTCTTTAAAAGATTCAATCTTCCTGTCATAGAGGACTTGGGTGCTAATCCCTTGGCCACAAGTGTTGGAAAGGAATCGACTGAGAAGAAGAAGTCATGGGCACCGGTGCAGAAAAGGACAAGGACTTAGAATCCTCTGTTTCGAAAGAGGAAGTTCATAAATAGACAAACATCTCTCCTCCAATTTCCCCTACAGTCTCCGGATCTAAGGGAGAAGAAAGAATACAGGAAACAAAAGAAGATGTGAAAGGTAAAGAAGCTGACACTGTAGAAGAGAAGAAGAATCTGTCTCTGGCAAAAGAAACTGTAGAATCTATCAAGGACTTCTTGACAAAAGAGACTATGGAGATTGATGAATTGGAACTGCTAAAAGGGCCATTTGATTTTGACTCTCTTTCTCCAGTACAAACAATGAAGATAGCTTCACTTGCTCAAGCAAAGGCCAAAGAGAAACTACTAAAATCTCACATGGAAGACTGTGAGCTTATAGCAGCTACTTCCAGAGTGCTAGAAAAGATTATACCATCATTTCAGAAGGATCCCATAGCTTCCTCATCTAGAAATCTCAAATCTCTAGTCAATAGTGTTAATACACATTTTGATTCTCTAGAGAAATCAATAGAAGATAAGGTCCGAAAGCAATTTCTTGCAAAAAGATTATCAGAGGTACAAGGGTTGATAATTAATGATAGGAGAAATATAAATATTGGGATAAAGATCTAAGAAAATGCTCTTAAAAATGGCAGAGAAATGTACAAATTTTGTTTATCATGGTCCAAAGTAACATTGGACATCGAGAAGAAAGTAAAAGAATAGGAGGACAAATAGACAAATCTATCAAAGAATTTCGATCCTCTCTCATCTTCCATAATAAATCAAGAATGTTAGACTATTGCAGTCTTGAATGAAATCAAGAAGCTTGAGAAGGAAAAGAAAAGCAGAATAAGTAGGTTATGTGAACTCAGAGGGATAATTATCCCTATATTATAGGCCATGCATGAGGCCATAAAAGAAGCTTAGATCACAGCTCAGACCAGTGATCCGAAAGATCTAAAAAGGGTAGATATGTTAGCATTCCTGCTGAGCGGTCATATATCAATTTTGGATAGAATGAAGCAAAGCTGGGTAGTAGAATTCATCTAATTAAAGACAACTTTTGCAGACATTCTTCAGTATATGTGAGTATGTTATATGTGGCTAAGTATAGTTAAATTTTTGAAAACATTGATGCGCGGTTCCCACCCTTTGCCATTGATGTCAAAGGGGGAGTGAGGAGCAGTGAAAAATGAGGAATCCAACTAAGGGAGAGCTCTAAAAAATGTATATAAAAACAGAGCATCAGCCAAGGGGGAGCATAGTGTAAACACTTAGTCATTTTTCACTAAGTGTTGCCATCAATGCCAAAGGGGGAGATTGTTGGCAAGAGACACTATATGGACTCATGAATTTTGTCATTGATGGCAACAAAGGTTAACCCACACATCCGCAGGACATGATGAGTCTCTACTGGAAGGCAGATTGCAGAGTGTTGTGATCTGGTAAGCAAGAACAGAGCTTGTGGCAAGGTCCGACAGTCAGCTCTGGATCTCTCAAAGGAAGTATCTTGGTGAAGTGTAGATTTGGGGAAGTCAAGAGGACTACCTTGACTGATAGATTCCAAAGATTTAGCCTCCGGTGATAGATGAAGAAAAAGATATGAATACTTGAGTGTCGGGTTCCTGATTCGCAGTGTGGACAGAGGAAGAACTAACTGGCAGAACATCAGACATTATTTCGGATATGTTACTGATGATGGTAAAGATTCTTAAGGCATAAGTTATGATTGGCCAACATGATTGATGACTTCAACAAGTATATCCTTGATCCACATTACTTGGTAAGCAAGGATTCAGCCGACATTTCAGAGTTCATGGAAAATATTGACTATTCCGGATGTCGACTAGAAAGGTGATGAAATCATTTGTGTGGATATATATATACAAGATGGATTTAGTTGTGAGAGGTGTCGTGGTTTTGGTGAAGTGCAAAGAAAAGCAGTACAGCAGAGTGAAAGCAGTAAGGCAGGTCTGGTATGTGAAAGGATAGCAGCACTAAGGAAGAGAAAGGATGAAGTGCAGCAGATCAGTGTATTGAGTTTAACCAGAACTAAACTCCAGCATATGTAGATGCTCCTTATCAGTTCAAGTATTGTATTACACTCTTTATAAATTGTAGATAGTGAGTCTCTTGTAGGCAGTGGGCCTCTTGTGAGCAGTGTGCTTGGGCAGTGAGCCCTAATTGGCAAGTGCCATTTTGTATTTCTAATCTTCTAATAGAGAATACATTCTTGGGTTAATCACCCCGTGGTTTTCTCCCTTAACAGGGTTTCCATGTCAAAAATATTGTGTCATGTGTATTTCCATTTCATGGTTATGTTTGCTTATTTGAATTAATGCTACATTGATTAATAAGAAAATTCAGAAAGCTGAAATAATTAAGATAACTGATTCACCCCCTTGTCAGTTATCAACAGGTGCTAAGTCCAGATCCACAAGATGTGAAATGCCAATACCAGACCTCAAGTTCAAATTACTTCTGACTGAACTATCTAAACTGAACTGGGAAAATGAAAGAACTGAAATACAAAGAAACTAAAATGCAAATGTTTTTGGTTGATGCAAGATTGCTCTTGAACCTGGGATGCTCCTGCATCAGACATCCAGGGTTATTAAAAAAGTGAGTCCCTCACTTTACTGGGGCTAGGGGACAACCAAGACAGTCCACCTCAACCTGAGAAATCCAATGTGAATCTTCTTTCAATCTACCTTTCCACTTCAAAAGATATTCTTTGTATTGTCTTCCTCTATTGTTGCATCCAACTCTATTGTCCAAAATGTCTTCTATCTACTCCGGTGCTTGTTGTGGTAACTACTGTAGACACCCAAAATTGTCCCAACTTTGTCCATGTCTAGTAACACCTTATTAAATCATCATTATCCATCAAGCCAATTAATTAAATAAATTTTATTTATTTAATTAATTCCACATCATAATCCCATTTATCCTATCCTCATCCCAATTAATTAAATGAATTTTATTTATTTAATTAATTTCCACATCATATCTTATCCCATTTTATTCATTTATCCTATTAACTAAATAAATTTAATTTATTTAATTAATATCCAACTCATATCACAACTAATTCAAATATTTTATTTGAATTAAACACTCATCTTTTATCACATTCCAACACTTGTCCAGTCAATCATGTGTTTTAAGACAACTTTCATTCATATCCTTCACATGCACAACTAATGGAACCTAAATTTAGTAACTTTCAATCCTAGCCATTCACATAGCCTCTGAATCTCCACCGTCGATTGATCTTGGTTGAGTCTTATATCAACACCCTCTCATTCCATATGAGGGGATCCAACAATCATATAGCACCTACATTATCATCTTGAGCATCTTGAGCATTTGAGCATTCATTGAGCTTTTATCATCCATCATGGTAGCTTTCAGCATTGCAATTGTTCATTGTTGAAGAAGCAGTCCACATCTCTCAAACAAGGAATCGCACGGTCTAGGTGATGTTATGCTTAAATTGCATTGTTCTTTGATTTCATTTAGATTAGATTCCTTGATGATGGTAGGGTTAGGGTTTCATGACTATGTCTGATCTGCTAAACCTGACTTTTCACCTATCACATTTTGGCACACCCGGTGGGACTCACGTCCTTGATTAACCTCTCTTTTTTGACTTGTTTTTATGAAGTTTAGATCTCTTGGAGCGCCAATCTTTCATTTTTGCAAGCTTTTGTAGAAAAAATTTGCATTTTTCTAACCCTAGTTTGCAAAGATTTGGCTAAAAATGTATGTAGATGATCTCTTAGCCCAACTCTAACCTCACCATTGCGTCCGGGATGCCATTTCCATAAACTTTGAGTACAAATTTGCCTAAATTTGATGAAAAATGGAGCGTTTGGTGAAGAAAACAACAACTAGACTGCAACAATGTGCTTCTGGTAATTCAGGTCGCTTCTGATCAAACAGCAGTCGCCTGGGCTAAATCAGCTCGCCTTTGGGCAAACAACAGTCACTTATGGTCAAATTTGGCCCGCTTTTAAATAAACAGTCCTCGCTTTTGAACAAAAAGAGACTGCATATGGTAAAATTGGTCGCTTATGGTTAACATTTGCATTTTGTCTCCTGAAACTCTCCAGATCGCTTTTGGGCTATTATGTCTCACTTTGGGCTTTTGTTAGTCACATATAAGCTATTACTTGTTGCTTCCATCCATTTTTGCATTGCTTATGAGCAAAAATCTGTCGCTTTCTAGATATCCGCATCGCTTTTACACTGGGATCGGCCGCATCTATCATTTTCTGGATCGCTTTACATCGACAGTGATCGCCTAAGGTATGAAATGCATCGCTTTTGCTTCAACAGAATTTACCTATGTGCTTTATGATGTTTTACACTGTTAGTTTCACTTTTGAAATGTGTTGTTCGCTTATGAACTAACAGTGGTCACTTTTAACCTGATCCGCGTCGCTTATGAATTAACAGTGACCGCTTATGAGTTTATGCGCGTCGCTTTTGATTGAACAGTGGTCACTTTCAAACTAATTTGCATCACTTATGATCCTACAGAAGCCACATTTAAACTGATAGGCATCGCTTATGAACTCACAGTGATCGCCTGTGCAGGGCAGGGTTTTGACTGTGTTTTTGCAGATACAGGTCGCTTTTAGCCCGCAATCAGTCGCTTCTGGGTATATCCGCATCACTTACAAGCTAACAGGAACCGCATCTAGTATTTTTTGTGTCACATTTGATCTGCAGTATCTCACCTGTCACAAAATACAGATCGCCTCTGATCAACAGTATGTCGCATCTGGCAACTGTAACTTGCTTCTGCTTGCTGTCATTGTGCATCTTGGTATTTCTATCATAACTTTCACATATGGAGGCCAAATCGCACAAACAAGGACTCGCAGGAAAGCTGAGAGGATGAACTACATAGTGGAGAAAGTTTTATTAGGTGATTGTATCATTTTACCCTCTTTTTTATAAGTCAAAGTTTAGGTTCATTGCAAACTTCATTTTGAGCATAACTTGAGCAATTTTGATCATTTTTCAATGAAACTTTTTTTCAAATTGCTTAGAATCTCCTAAACTTTCTGTTTATGCAATCTATTTTTCTATATCAGATCATTTTTATCAATATTTTTAGATTTCATCCTTTTCATGTAATCATCTTCTTTGCAAGTTTACTTGTTTCTTTTTGGAATTCGTGACTTGTAGGGGCATCTAAGGAGCTGGAGCAGCATTGGCATCAACATCTATAGCAAATTAGAAAGCGATTATATTAGGTGCACTCATTCTAATCTTTCATCTCTTAATCTTGTTTGATCACACATTTGGACTTTGGGACTAAAACGAACAATTGTTTGCAAATTTACATCAAAAAATTGGGCTAAAACGAACCATTGTCTTTCATCACATTTGGATTTGGGCTTTAAAACAAACAAGTGCTTGAACTGTTTGATCACACATTGAATTTCTAAGGTTAATGAACCCCATGTGAGTGTGACCAAGTAAATGTGTATGCTCTCTCCTCGTGTCCCAACATGAACTTGGAGATCAAAAACATTTAATTGTGTTGCTTTTGTTTAGCCTTAGAGAGGCCTGCCTTGGTATCCACCCCAAGGGAATGACCTCAAGTGGTACTTTCATCTGGTCTGCTATAAAAATTAGAGGATAAGGTGAAAGCCAAGTCTAACTGGTATTAGCGCTCACCATACAGTGCTAACTTGAAAGGAGGTGTACCTTTGTGTATATTAAAACTCCTAGTAGGGTTAGTTAAAGTCTTAAGTGGCTTGCTGGATGCTTGTGGGGTGTCGGTCCCCTGGATTTTCACTAGAACCTCCTTGTGATAGTGGCCTTGCCTTAACTAGGACTTTTTGAATTGTCTTCACGTGCTTGCTTAACCATCATCACATTTTTTCAAACTAACAACTTGCTTATGTGTCTTGCGTGAGTGATTCATGTGTGTATATGCATAATCATTTATTTGAACATTGCCAAATCAAGCTATAAACACCAAACACATAAACAAATCAATCTAAACACATCATCTAAACATTCCACAGCATCATCCAAATCCCTAAGCAAGCACTTGCTAAAAGGACTTAAGACAAACACTTGGTGACAACATGTCTACACTAGAGGACCTAGAAATCAAATTCCAAAGATTCCTCCAAAATATTTATCAAGGATCACAACCCCTCAACCAAGATGCCATTGAAATATTACAATTCTTCCTCCAAAGAGCTCAACCCCACGCAAGCCAATCACCTCAACTACAACACTCCATAACCCAAGTCCAACACCTTGTAGCCACTAGTCAAGCTTGACAAGTACAACAATCCTTAGCCACTCCATACCAACCTAATCCACCTCATAGCCACATGTCATATCCATCCACTTCATATCAACCTAATCCACCTATCCACCAAGTCAATGCCACATCAACCTATGAACATCCACCTCAAGCTTATCCAATCCCTCATACTATCATTCCAATGCACTACCAAGCCTATCCACAAAGCCATCAAGTGATATTACAAGAACAACATCCAAGTCCCAATGGCTCTTTATACATAAATCAAGTAAGTCCAAGTACACCTTTTCAACAAGACCACCAAGCACCATTGATAGATCTAAATCCACCTTTCCAACAAGAATCATATCCAAATCCCAATGGCCCCTTGTACATAAATCAAATGAGTCCAAGTTATCCTATGCAAGACTTAATTACCTTTGACAAGGGAGACACTGATCTAGAGTGGCCTTCACCATCCAATCACATGCCATCACATGAACCAACAAGTCCTATCCCAACACCACCATGTGATCCTACTCCTAGTCCATTGGTCCATCAACCTTCCAAACCACCAAGCCCTTCATTACCTTCCTCACCATGTCCTTCTAATCGTTCACCAAAGGATGCGGCTGAGAGAGTTTTACAAAGGATACTTGAAGCAAAACTCATTGAACTTCCTAAAGTCAAACCATGCGAAGAAAGTCCATATGATGAACATGATTATTGTGCATACCATAGGACCAAAGGCCATAATACAAATCAATGCCCAATATTTGTCTCAATTGTTTACAAGGTGTACCCACCTATAATGGGAAATCGTGCCACATCATCCCCATCCTATGTGTCACCCCCATCTAGTCCAAATCCTAATCCATCCAATCCAATTAGCTCTCAACCTAATCCTCGTCCTAATCCTAATCCAACACCATCTACCATTATCATCCATCCATTATATTTTCCATCCACCCATACACTTGCAAAGGATGTGATCCATTGGCAACTAGCTAGGAATAAATTACCCCCATGTCAAACACCAATTCATGAGCCTACCAATGAACTTCCAAAGGTCATGTCCAATCCTATAATCTCATCATGTGGTTCACATATCCTTGAGCCTCTTCAAGAGCCTTCCATTAACATACCTAGCCCTTTAAGCCCATCATGTGACCTACAAGCCATCAAGCCTATTTGTGAACCTTCTATCATTAATCCAAGTCAAGAGTCATCATGTTCTCATGTTGTTGACCAAGAGCCTTCCACTTCCATTCAAGCAACCCAAGAGGTATGTCAAAAATTTAATCCTAAGCATGTGGAAACGTTAAGCCCTAGTCCAACTCAAGATCAAATCACTTTTATGCAACCCATCCATAACTTGTATCTTTTCCATGATCAAGATGACAGCAATAATGATGAATCTATCCATGAACCACTTGATCCTATCTATCTCCCAACAACCATTCATGAGCAAGCTATCCAAATTCAACCCATCCATAATATTTACCTTCTTTATGATCAAGATGATACCTATGAAGAAGCTATCCATGAGCACCTTGATCCTATCCATAATCTTATATCCATCCCTGAGCAAGCTATCCAAATTGCTCTTAATCATCAGCCATCTAGCCCTATCCATAATGAGCAAACATCAACTTGTCGTGATGAGACACTTGTCCCCCAAGTAAGCATAAAAGATCAAACAAATAACTTGGATCTTAGTGAACACAATGCTAATCAAGATCCTAATGATCCTCCTTCCACATCCACCATCGATCCCATTTCAAATCCATCATGTCCTAGTGGTCTTACAACCTTTGTCCATGAATGTTCTTCCTTAGGACAAAAACAACCTCTATCCACTTCACCTTCTCCATCTAATAATGAACTCAAGTCTAGTGTTCAAACCAAACCTAGTCCCATTGTCCATCGCATCCTCCCAAACATGAGCTACCAAGGCAAACATCTAGGCCTTTATGAAAAAGGTATTTTGGAGCCAAACCATGTCAAGATCCCTCCATGCTCATATGGCCTTGGATACACACCCCAAGGTAAACAAGCCAAAGATGTTGGTAATCCTTTCATGCATCCTAAACCTACCACTTTCCATCGCACCCCACATCTACCCAAAACATATCTAGCCATTCCACCTCCATCATCCTATAAATGTCAAAAGCATGTGACTGTACACCTTCCACCATCCACTTTGCCTCCACTTTTACAAACTCCAAATATCCCACCATTGCTTCCAACACCTAACATAC
The DNA here is from genome assembly GCA_027924645.1 of Cunninghamia lanceolata. Lineage (NCBI taxonomy): Eukaryota > Viridiplantae > Streptophyta > Pinopsida > Cupressales > Cupressaceae > Cunninghamia > Cunninghamia lanceolata. The sequence continues at coordinate 5,938,601 of BSBN01000012.1, read as the reverse complement.
CTATCATTCATATGTATCCTTACATCCCTAATCATGACCAACAAAAGCACACATCCTTTAAGCATAAAGCTTCCAATAATTCCATCCACTCCACCCACCCCATGGGATTCAAAAGCAAAAATTTTGATGCCTCTACCTATCAACCTAAAAGTCCTACCAAAAATCCTAAGGACTCTCATGCCTTAGGGCACAAACATGAAAAATCAATGCAAAGAACCAAAGCAATACAATCTGAAAAGCCATCTAAATCCTTACCTCCAAATGCAAAGCCCAAAAGCAAAATGGTTTAGGTTCCTAAGCAAATAGCTAGCAAGTCAAATGAGGCATCCTCATCTACATCTCAAGAATCCCAACCACCTATCTCCATCCAAGAGCCTACTTCCATCCAAAGATTCCAAAAATCCCACATGCAAAACATAAGTACTAAAAATACTAAATCTATGTGGGTTCGTAAATCACTTCATCAACCATCTCCTAAGCAAACATCTCCATTGCTTCCTACACCACCATCCAATCAAAAGCTTCAATGTTTATCACGGTGTGTGCAGCCACTGGTCATGGTTCCCATTCATTCCAAAACACCTCCACATAACTACATCTCCCCATCCTTCATCCATTATCCTACATATTTCCTCAATCCCCTTCCTATGGTCCATGCTTTTGCATAAGCCTACATAATCCACATCATAATCTACTATCCACCTAATACATCTCCCAACCATGCAATCCCTTATCAACATCTATGAGCACACTTGACATGGTCGATGTGAAGACATCATCAATCTCTAAAGGGGCACTATCAACCTTCATAGCACTAGCCACTTGAGTTCCTCTTATCCATTACCATGGTGAAAACCTGGCAAACAGGCGCCATGTGTAATTGTCAACCCCCCCCCCAAAAAAAAGGCAAAAAAAAAAAGAAAAAAAAATCAATCAAAAAAGTAAAGAGAAATCCCTTCGTCCAACGGTGAAAACCTGGTAAATAGGTGCCTTGGATAAGTACCATGATGAAAACTTGGCAAACAGGCGTCATGTGTAGGTTGATCTTCTATGTCACTTACACTTGGGGGCACATTGTCTCATCCAACCTATCCATTTCCAAACTATCCATCCCATTATATCATTTTCCATCCTATCCTATCCTACCATTAACATACCATCCTACCATCCTTAGCCATTACATAAACATGCCTATCCTACTGAACCCATTTATCCATCCTTCCACCTTTTGATTTTGATGAAGACATAGGGGAAAAAATCTTGAAACATGCTTTGGATATCTCTTAGTATACCTCATACCTTCTTAATCAATCCATCTTATCATTATCTACCTATCATACACCTTGTCATGTAAAACCTATCATGTCATCCCATTGGCATGAGCCTTGTCATGTAAAAATCCTAGAATGGGGCAAGTTATTCTTCCTATGCAACATAGCCTTTGGAGATCACATCCTAGCTCCCTTATGATCCATCCACTATGGCGTATCCTTATCATGAGCTTTCCATCTTATAGCTTATCCCCATTTGTTTATCATGAGCTTTCCACTATAGCCTACCTATCCACTTATCACGGGGCATGCATCCATCCCCTATATGGCCTATCCATTTATCATGAGCCTTCCATCCAATTTGGTATGAGCCCATCATTTTATCCATCCAATCCTTTTATCCATCCCTTGCACCTAGACTTGGTTTTTTCCCTTGTCATTGGTATCAAGCACAAAGGCTACCCAAATTGTAAATCCATTGACATCCCAAAACATTTCAAAAAAAAAATACAAAAAAAATCAAATATGTCAAAAAAATCCAAAAAAATCAATATCCAACGAACAAGCCAAGCAATAAAATGAATCACATCATCCAAATCAATCAACTCTATCACCATCCAATCAAATCATCATCATCATCAATTCTTCCTATCAATAACATTTATTCATCCATTTCAATCAATCACTTATTCCAATCATATCAATCTAATCAATCTAAGCAATGATCTTGAATCGAAGTCACATTAATCCATATCAAGCAAGCCAATGAATCAAGGAACATTATCCATCCAAATCAATAGGTTTTGATCCTAATCTTGTCATGAGACCAATCAATCAAATTATCATCATCATCAATGGGATATAGCTTTCCCCACAATGACAACACTATCTATCAAACAAATCAAACAATCAATTATTGGTTTATGACTTGACAAAGGCAATACCTTGTTTGTTTTACATCCTTTGAGCACACTAAGAACACTTGCTTATGCTTAGATTGAGTGGACACTCTCATCATCACACCATCATTATCATCATTCAAAACAATCCAATCATCAAACAAATCAACCTAGCAATAGCAAACATCACATCCAAACCACATCAAGCCAATCATCAAACAGTTAGCCTAGCAATAACAAAACAAATCAACTCAATCACATCAACTCCAATCAAAATCAAATCACAAGCAGCTCAATCCATCACATATCATCCCATCATCAACATTTTCATCAATCCTTCATCAAATCAATCTTCATCCATCATTTCATCATCTTCAAACCATTCCCAACAACGATCCAAATGCAAGTCAATCCTTAATCCATATCAATCATGTTAAGCAATCAAGCCAAGTTATCCAATCGCAATCAATGGTCTTGATCTTAGCCTTGTTGTAAGCCAAATCAATCAGCCAATCAGCGAATCGACTCAGCAAACAACCTTGTGTTGATCTAGGGATATAGCTTTCCCCACAATGACAACACTCTCAACTATCATCAACAAAACAATCAGCAATTAATCATTGGTTTACAGCTTGACAGGGGCAATACCTTGTTTGTTTTTGAATCATTTGTGCATGCTTGCTTGCTTGCTTGTGTGTGTGTTATCATTTTATCTTGCATTTGCGGGATGATCTTATCCTCTTCCTATGCGTATTGGTATCTTGTACGTGTTGGGATTAGCATCTTACATATCAATATCTCTAGCATCTGAGAAGCTAAACAGTCTCTTATGCATTTGAGACTATTCTATGTTAAGACTAACTCCATACATATAACCAGCAAGCTATCATTATGTGTAGTGGAGATAAGCTCACACCATTGCTTGTAGTGTCAAATTCCAACACTAGCTGTTATTCATATCTTGTGCATGTTGGCTCAACATCTTGACCTCATGCGTTCAGAGAAGATTGTAACACGCTAGTTGCGCATTGGATATCTCGACACCTTGGTCTCTTATACCCTGGTGCATAACATCCATATGCTATATCAAACATAAGGACTGCATTTCTTTTCATTCTGAGCAATTATTTGAAAGCTACCTATCATCATCCTATCTAATCATTCTATCTATTCATTCCATCATACTCAGCCAAGATCACTCATTTCCATTTTCTTCATGTCAGCCTTATTTTTAGCCTTTTTTTTCTATCGAGAGCCAACCCAGCCCTTCCTGGTTAGCCTGGCTTACCTCTCGAGGGGGCATCACCTACTAGTTACACTGGGGCATAACTTGTTTATCGAACGCATATCATATCTTCTTTGACACAACACTCTATCAAACATTGTATCAAAGAGGGGCAAAATGTAGACACCCAAAATTGTCCCAACTTTGTCCATGTCTAGTAACACCTTGTTAAATCATCATTATCCATCAAGCCAATTAATTAAATAAATTTTATTTATTTAATTAATTCCACATCATAATCCCATTTATCCTATCCTCATCCCAATTAATTAAATAAATTAAATTTATTTAATTAATTTCCACATCATATCTTATCCCATTTTATTCATTTATCCTATTAATTAAATAAATTTAATTTATTTAATTAATATCTAACTCGTATCACAACTAATTCAAATATTTTATTTGAATTAAACACTCATCTTTTATCACATTCCAACACTTGTCCAGTCAATCATGTGTTGTAAGACAACTTTCATTCATATCCTTCACATGCACAACTAATGGAACCTAAATTTAGTAACTTTCAATCCTAGCCATTCACATAGCCTCTGAATCTCCACTGTCGATTGATCTTGGTTGAGTCTTATATAAACACCCTCTCATTCCATATGAGGGGATCCAACAATCATATAGCACCTACATTATCATCTTGAGCATCTTGAGCATCTGAGCATTCATTGAGCTTTTATCATCCATCATGGCAGCTTTCAGCATTGCAATTGTTCATTGTTGAAGAAGCAGTCCACATCTCTCAAACAAGGAATTGCACGGTCTAGGTGATGTTATGCTTGAATTGCATTGTTCTTTGATTTCATTTAGATTAGATTCCTTGATGATGGTAGGGTTAGGGTTTCATGACTATGTCTGATCTGCTAAACCTGACTTTTCATCTATCACAACTGCTTCATCAAGTCTTCTTTCATGTTGTCACTGAACTCCGCTTCATGATACTAATAAAGATCTACAATGTTGAAAATAGGTTATTATTCCCAATATCTCTGGCCACTCTACTTCATATGCATTTCCTAAATCAAATTTCCTGAGTATCTTACAAGGTCCAAACTTTTTCATCTTCAACTTGTTAAATGTCCCAACTGGAAATCTTTCTTTTCTCAAATATACCATCACTTCATCTCCAACTTCAAATTCCTTGTCTTCTCTTCTCATTTGCCTTTTCCTTATACTTACTATTCAAAATGTTTCTTCACCTGATTATGCACTATCTTCATGGGGTCTGTAAATTCTTCTGCTTTTGCACTCCTCTTTTCCTCTGCACTGATATCTCTCAATGCTACAACTCCTCTAGGGTTCACTTCTATCACAATCTCAAAAGGTTGTCTTCCAATATTCCTATTTACTAAATTATTGTATGAAAACTCTACTTGTCAAAGAATCAAGTCCCAACTTCCAGTTTTATCTCCAACCAAACATCTCAACAAGTTCCCTAAACTCCTATTCACTACCTCTATCTATCCATCTGTCTGTGGATGAAAAGTTGAACTAAATTTCAAATCACTCTTCATCTTCTTCCAAAGTGTCCTCCAAAAATATCCAACAAAATTTGTGTCTTTGTCTGAAACTACGCTCTTAGTTAATCTGTGTAATCTCACAATCTCCTTGAAAAATAGGTCAGCTACATGCACTGCATCAGTTGTCTTCTTACAAGGTATGAAATGAGCCATCTTTGAAAATCTATCAACCACTATAAATATTGAATCATGTCCTCTCTTTGTCTTAAGTAATCCCATTACAAAATCCATGCTTATGTCTTCCCAAGGTCTCTCTGGTACTGTCAAAGGCTTATACAATCTAGTATTCTAACTACTCCCTTTTGCAACTTGACAAACTCTACAACTCTACACAAATCTCTAAACATCCTTATATATCTGAGACCAAAAGTAATTTTCACTCACCAAAGTCACTATTTTATCAATGCCAAAATGTCCTACCAATCCACCACTATGTTTCTCCTTGATTAGATTATCCCTTAATGAACTCTTAGGTATGGACAACTGATTTCCTTTGAACAACATATCTTCTTGAATGAAATAGTCCAACCACTTACTCCTATCTATCACAATAGGTTCCTTACATGCTTTCCAAGGTTTTGCAAAATCAGTGTCTCCCTCATACATGTTCTTCAATTCATCAAAACCCAACACTTCAACTCTCATCTCTGTCAACAAGTTTCTTCTTCTACTTAAGGCATCAACAACTTTGTTTAATTTTCCACTCCTATGCTTCAACACAAAAGTATAACTTTGCATGAACTCTACCCATCTCATATGTCTCTGATTCAACTTACCTTGACTATTCAAATACTGCAATGCTTGATGATCTGTATACAACACAAACTCCTTAGGTGACAAGTAATGTGTCCACTTCTTCACATCTTGAATTATGGCATAGAACTCTTGATCATAAACTGAATATCTTTTCCTTACATCATTCAACTTCTCACTAAAATATGATACAAGTCTACCTTCTTGACTTAATACTGCTCCAATTGTATTTCAACTTGGATCACAATCAACTTGAAATACCTTATTAAAATTTGGTAAAGCCAAAATAGGTTACTTTGTCACTTTCTGCTTCAACAACTCAAAACTTTTGTCTGCTCTGGATGTCCACTTGAAATCTTTTCTGTCACCTCTCATTGTCTCTATCATAGGGTTACAAATTGAATAAAAATTTCTGATTAAATTCTGGTAGAAACTAACCAATCCATGAAATGATCTAACCTCTCCAATGCTCTCCAGTGTAGGTCATTCAACAATTGCTCTCACTTTCTTAGGGTCCATCTTCAATCCTTCTATAGAAATTACAAATCCCAAATATACCAGTTCTTCCTTCATGAAAATACACTTCTTGATGTTTATCAGTAATTTATCTTCTCTTAGTCTCTGCAGAATGTGTCTAATATGCAACAAATGTTCCTCTTTTGTTTTACTAAAAATTAGAATATCATCCAAGTACACAATAACAAACTTACCCAAGAATTTCTTTAGAACTTCATTCATCAATCTCATGAAAGTACTCAGTGCATTTGTCAATCCAAAAGGCATCACTAACCACTCATACAGTCCTTCATTTGTCTTAAAAGCAATCTTCCATTAATCTCCTCTAATTTTGATCTGATGGTATCCACTCTTCAAATTTATTTTTTTGAAATATCTTGCTCCACTCAAACAATACATGATATCATCCATCCTAGGTAAAGGAAATCTATACCTAACTATGATCTTGTTTATTGCTCTAGAATCAATACACATTCTCCATTCTCCATCCTTCTTAGGTGCCAAAAATGCAGGTACTGCATAAGGACTCAAGCTTTCTTAGATCAAACATTTCCTCAACAACTCTTGTATCTGTCTATTCAATTCTTCATTCTCTGTTAGTGTCATCCGGTGTGTTGCTTTGTTAGGTAAACTTGCTCCCGGTATAAGATCCATGTGATGACTGATACTCCTTATAGGTGGCAATCCATCAGGTACATTATCTAATATGATGTCTTCATACACTGTCAAGAACTCTTGTTGTTAGATGGAGCCTAATCAGACTCGAAGGTTAAATTTACCCCACTTTTATTAGTGCAGTTTCCCCCCAAATTCCTTTGGGGTCAAGGGAAACCTTACAAAATTTTTTATTATTTTATTAAGGCATCGGGAGTTATTTTTTCATTGGCCAACATAAAAAAACCCTATTTTGTAACCGACAAATGTCGTGATAAAAATGGCTAAGGATTAGGGTTTCTGTTGATATTGTATTGTAGCATTTGTAGCGGTATTGAGTTGCAGGGATTGTTGGTTGTAATCGGTTTGATTTACTGAATAATAATATTGGACTCTCTATTTGGTGGATGTAGTCTGAGTTTGGCTTAACCACGTTAAAACTTGTCTCTTGCTATTGTTATTTCTATGTATTTTCATTCCTTTGTTTAATCTTTATTTGCATTTAATTAATATCTTCTGTTGGCTAACCCTAACAACTCTCTTATCTCCTCCGGTTCAATCTTTTTCTTCAATATTTCAGGTTTCTTAGGAATCAAGGCATAACACAATTCTCATGTCTCAAACCATCTAGAAATTTTCTTCCATCTACCAAACAGATTCTAGCATTCCCACACACTTCACCCTTAGGATCATATTCCAAAGGAATCAAAGTAATCCTCTTTCCATTTGTTGTTATGGTATATGTATTCTTCTCCCATCATATATAGCTTTTCTATCATAATGCCAAGGTCTACCCAACAAGATATGACATACATCCATATGTATAATATCACACAAGACTTCATCATGATAAGATCCAATATGAAATTTCACCAAACATTGTTCACTCACCAGTACCTTATGATCATCCTGAATCCATGCTATCTGATAGAACTTAGGGTGTTTCAATCTTTCCAACTTCAGCTTAGTCACCACCTCTTCTGAAACTAGGTTATCTAAACTACCACTATCAATCACAACTTTACAACACTTACCTATTGATTTGCATCTAGTTTTGAACAAGCTTTTCCTCTGCAGTGGTTCCTCATCTATTTCTACTTGAAAGAGTGCTCTCATCATCATCAATGATTCTCCTTTCTTAGGTTTGCCAATTAAACTAGGTGATCCAACAGGTTCTTCTTCAACATAGGCTACTCTTCCACTATTCTTTGTCCTCTTACTTGTACTACCCTGATTACATTCAAATGGTCTATATCCTTCACCTCCACACTTGAAACAAGTACCTATGAATGGTCTCTTATCCAATCCTCTTCCTCCTCTTCTATATCCTTCATCTCAGTATGCACTAGGGTTTCCTCTCCAGTAAAAATTTTCATCATCTCTCTGGTAAGCATTGTTATCTCTATCATCCTTCCTAAATGGGCTGTCAAACTTGTTCTGCTCTAGATATGATCTATCTCCTTTGAAAAATGTTCTACCTCTCTGAAATTTACCTCCTCTGCCTCTCTATCTCTGATCATGTCTCTTATTTAGCTTCTCTTCAACCTTTAGGGAAAACTAGTATGCTTCTTCCAAAGATGTCATCCTTACTAAGCTTAGTTCTTCTTGAATGTTCAATCTCAGTCCATTGATGTATCTAGCCACTTTCTCTTTGCTTACTTCACTATGTCATGTCCTTATGATCATCTTATGAAATTCTTCAATGTATTCCTTCATAGTTTTCTTCTTTTGTCTCAGGTTTTACAATCTTTTCAATAGCTCCAACTCATAATCAGCAAGTATAAACTGATTTTTCAACTTTGTCACCATCTAATCCCACTTTGTAATATTTTGTTTCCCTCTTCTATTTATTTCCAACTGAACTTCTTTCCACCATAAAGCAGCATGTCCTTTCAACTTTGTCTTTGCAAATTTCACCTTCTCTGGATCTTCAATTTCCTCATATTCAAAGTATTCTTCCATATCATTTATCTAATCAATCAATTCTTTAGGGTTTAGATTACCAGTATAGTTTGGCACATCAACTCTAGGTCTCTTTCCAATCTTTGAAATAGATCACAACATCTTTACCTGATCTAATTCTTCTTCTTCCTCGCCTTCTAGGGTTTCGCCAGTTTGTTCAACAGATTGAAATTCTTCTTCATCATCGCTTTCAACATTAGGTCTTGGTGTCAATCCTCTTCACCTATCTTCTTCAACAACATCCAAATGAATTCACATTGTTCTCATCAATTCCATCATTTCATCCATTCTATTAGCCATTGTGCCAATAGGAGGAACTCTTCACGGTGACATCTTCCTAGGATGAAGTGTAAACTGCCTCAAATTTGGTGATTGGGCTACAAGCGACAACTACCTCTCAATCGGTGATCAGTTGCACACAAGTAACCTACCTCAGATCAGCAATCTACTTACAACAAGATCTTATGGAATCCCCTTCACCAATTCACTCTAAAGAATCAAACTTTCACTCTGATACCACTTGATGCAGTCATGGTAGGAGGGTTCACAGAATGAACCGTCTGGACCATGCAACAAGAGTAAACACAACAGAAACAACTCAAAGCAATAAAGAAAATACAAATTCAGTCATTCAGTATATCAAAGAATTCAAATACAATATGGTCAACAACATGTGGGTTTACAACTGGGCTCAAAGGTCTAATTACATACATGCGCAAGATAAATATTTGAAGCTCATTCGTACAAAAATCTAAAATAATAATTAATTACTAACTCTTAACTGCTTTCCTAAGGATCTATTACATTATTATATATCAAATCTAGACCAATAGATTCCTCCATGTCAGCTAAGGAAGGTCACAAACTCCAATGAAGAGTTGTAATATGTTCACAGATAGGACAGACCTAAATGCATAGAACACTTCCTCAAATGAATGGAACAATATGTGGACCCTTGGGGAAGGTTATCCACAAACTAAAGGACATTAAATGATGTCTCATTAAGATCCGCAATTCAAGGAGTGATCCACAAGCCTTCTCCTTTAGCTGATTGTCTAAGACTTGTTGATAATGATTGTTAGTCAAAACAACATGCATAAAAATTTGAACAACAAAACTTTATTATCTTGTAAAGTACGATCAATTTAAGATAAATTGATGACTCCAAGGCTCCTTTGATCAGGTCATGATCATCTGATGTTACTCAGAGGTTGATGTGACATGATGTTTTCCATTTTAAGGGGACTTACGCTGATTGAAAGATTGATTGTATACCTTCTTTCTGTAAATTCACTTCACGAATGATGTTATTTTCACTATGCTCAGCAAATTATGATTATATTTATAAGTTTGATCAATTATTCTAAACATTTATCATCATGAACTTACACATACTTCTACACTGTGTATTTATTAAAATAATGTCTGCAAGTGGATATTCATATGTTTATCATGGATACCTATCTGTATTTGCATGATATTTAACAATTTAACATGCTTTCATTCAAAATATGCTTTGTATTTTCAATTTTTTACGAGATATAGGCATATTTCATGTTCATTTGCTTTGGATTGTATGTTATTTGCAATTATGGAGGTAATTTGTAATGAAATTCAAAAAAATTTAAAGAAATACTTCTAATTTTAGTGAACCTTTAGCTGTTGAGTCACATACATTCAAGATACAGTCATGAAGAGAAGAAATCAAACCATAATTCACTAGGTTGTTCCACAGCTAGGTATGGTTGATGCTAACTTCAAAGGAACAAGGAATGAAAACAACATATGCAAACTGAAAAGCACTCCAAGGGACGTAGCTAATCAATGCATATATCTAGATTCCACTCACAGATTACTCAGGATTTACAATGATTTGTAATCAAAATAGCTTCTCTTTCATTAAGTATGTAAAACATGTACATTCACAATAACCTTAAAATCAGTCCTAAATTCTTTAGCAATCAAATTTCAATTAAGTTTCTAATGACTAAAAAGATGCACTCCTACTCCTTTTATAGAATAAGGAAAGGAGGCAGTTACACATGACCAATGGTCAAGATTCATTCATTCAGATTAATGGTCAACACTTCCTCATTGACTTAGTCAACATCTCTATCTGTGGCACAAGTTGTTAGCTGGCAACTATCTAGCAAAACTTTCTGCTTATAAGTAGCCTATGCCTATGTTTACCTTATGATGCATCTCTGCTTACTCTTTATCACCTTCTGCTTCACTTTGTTCTTCTTCATCACTCTTTACATCATTTTCATCTTCATCATCACTATCACTTTGATGTACATCATCCCTTATATGTACCTTTATCATTTCCCTGATGGACTCATATGCTTGTACTATCCTATCGACTTCTCCTCCATCTTGAGTCTTAGCTTTTACTACTGCATGCTTGTGAGAATGGAATTTAGTTTGGAGGGCCTCTGTCTTTCTTTTCCTACTACTCAGTGTCTCATTATAATTTTCTACCCTAACCTTTATCCTCATGACCTTGTTCATTACTTCCTTTGTTAAGTGGTTCAGGGGGTCCTCTACAACTTGCTTGAAATTATCATGGAAAGCCTTAATAGCAAAATCTACATCTGGATTTTCAATCTTCCCTTCTACTTTTCCTTCCAAAGCTTCTAGGGTCTCTACTTCATGTGCCATCAGGTTATGTAGCTTGACACTTATATCCCTGAGCTTCCAACTACATCTCTTTAGTACGTCACATTCAAATCCAGTATCTTCATACTAGATACTCAGCAGCTAGGAGGTATTATTGTCTAATATATTGTTACTTATCAGGATCTGTGTGTCTATCGTCTTCATTACCCCTAGCACATTCAGGTACTTCTCTAGTTTCAAGGATCTTCTTCCTACTTCATTTTACAATTTATCTACCTTTCTCTTCAATGTACTTAAAGAATTCCACCTCTCCAACGACATTTTCACCACATCCTCTGCTTCAAAAATTGATGACATCATCCACTTCTCCATTACCTGTGCTTTAGGCTTCATCAGGTCCAATCTAGTAACCTCCTCTTGAGATATAATAGATAATGGAGTGGTAGGATCAGAAGATGCATGATCAGGGTTAATTAACCCTTTAATAAAAGAATATAGTTGAGAAATGTACTCTTTACATTTTTATTCTTCTCCTTTTCTCTCTTCACCCTTTGTGTTAGAGAGTCTATGATGTTCTTTCCCTCATGACCTTCCTAGTCCTCATTCGTAAAACCTAGATCAACATTTGTGATCTGAAAATCCTCAAGGCCTATCTTTCCTTTCTCCTTCTCTAGTATAGGTAGGGCTATTTGTGCAGTTCTCCTACCTGTAGTAGGGTCTCTTTTTATTGTTGAAGTTAGCTTGGCTTTTCTTCTTGGTTTCATTATGCTCCCAGCAAACAAATTATATACATCAAAATCTTGTATCTCCTCTACCTATTGCAAATGTATCTGTCATTATAACTAATGAAGTACAACACCCCTAGGCTCCTAATGATCACCCCCTTTATCTTGGGTGTCTTGTTCTGATCTATTGGATTCTGCCCTTAGTGGTGATTGTTCTTTCTTGATTTCTTCCTCATGTACCTTATCATGAGGGTATCTTGCTAGGGTTCCTCCTAATCAGGGACTTGCTTTTGTGGAGAAGGCTCTTGTGAAGTCTTAACACATTGGTCTAGTGCCTCCTCTTGTAAATTCTCCTCTGGAACTTCTTGAGCTTTCTCCTTAGGCTCATTTTGTGGAAAACTTTGTTCCTCACCCTTAGATATATCAGCTTCTTCTATATTCACTTCCTTTTTAGATAATTTTTCCTTTGATATTGGGCCTTTATTCTGATCCCCCCACTCTATTGTTGGGCTTCTGACTATTCTGATCATCTGGGTGCCTTATCTTGGTCCTTGACTTGATCAGGTGGAGCATCACCCCTCTCGGTATGCTCTGTATCTTTAGCCCTTTTAGGTTCTAGAGGTGGATTATTGTCTTTATTTGGGCTCATGTCACCCTGTATGTTAGGTCTATGGTTGCAGGACTTGTAACCTGCTCAACCAAATCATCTAGCCCTTTCTGTTGGGCTACCCTCTCAGGACTATCTTGCTTTGTTTCATCCATTTTCTTTTCTTCTTGTGACATCCTCATCTGGGCCAATGGGGTCCCATGAGGAGTCATCTTGGTATTAGAAACCAAGGTTTCCATGCACTAGACAGTCACATCTTGGACTACCTCATCATTTGATAATTCCACAGTATCATCTAGAGGGAAAGGAGACTCCCTACTAGCCATGAGTACTTCCTTTTCTTTCTGTTCCTCAGCCTTCTCAGTCTTAAACTGAGTTATCTCCAGAATGGGGACTTCATGCTATAGCTCCCTCTTGAATGCTACACCACCCATACCCATTAACATGATGGGGTCAGTGCTAACACCTCCCTTCATGGCCGTTCTCTGCTTCTTGGGTGGTGGTGATTTTAGTACTTTCTTCCTCTTCTTACTTGTTATTAATAGGTCATCATCCCTAGGTTATTTGTTCAATGGTTCTTCCTCTAAGGGATCACCTTCTTCTAATTCATCTTGTAGAGCCTGATCCTCTACTTGCCTCTCTGTACTTTCAGTAGTAGGCCTCAATATCCTTTTAGTCTTTGGTTTTTTAGGGGGAGGCTGTGATGCGAATGCATGGGCTAATGTGGATGCCCCATCACCTTTTGATGCAAGCCTCTTGATAATCACTCCCTTGGATTCATCTCCCACCTTCTTACCCTTGGAGGGTATCTTCTTCTCTTCTACAGGTAATCTCTCCCCATTAGATTTTCTCTTTTCAATAAGGAAATCATCATACTCTTCATCTGATAGTTCCTATCTATTTTTCTTTTTATCAACTGTGAGGGTCATTCCCTTTTTCTTCAATTTGGTAATTTCTGCATCTACCCAATCTTGGGTCAGTTGAATCACCCCTTGCATTATTTGTTCGAATGAGGTATCCTCTTCTTGTGTCAGATTAGGGGCTAAAATGGTGTCATTATACACCTTCTTGTCCTCATATTCATTGGAAATTATCTTTCCATCATCATGATGTAGCTGTGCAGGCACTGGGATGCAATCAAAGGTCCTGATTTCATTCAAGGTGAGCCTTTGATACTTCCTTCTTCTCACCTCTGCCTCATCATCACAGTCAGCCTAAAAGTCCTCTAGATGCCTTTGATGCACTTGTTTTCCTAACAACTTTTGCATCCTACCATAAGGGTCATATGACCTGGCAATGGGGAATGGCTTTAAGTACATGTGTTTTACCCCTCCAATAGTATGCTTGATGCTCTGTCTATCTAGGAAAAAGTACAGGAATTCAGGTTATAGTTTCCAGCACATTCAACTACCAACTCTATGGCATCCATAGCATATGGGAATCTAGTTGTGTGCCACATACCTATTGTAAATATCTTATCGAGTATCAGATTGTCAGTATCATCATCTAATTTCCTCGACCATACATCTAAGTCTATACTTCCTTGATGTGTATCACTAATGACACCATATCCGAACTGTACCCCTTCAGGCTACATGAACATAGGCTTCAAAAACTTAGCCTCAGACATATTCCTTCTGATGTCTACCATTAGATCCTGGAATAGACATGATACATCTTACCCTATGGTACTCGTATGAACTTTCAACAATATCATGTATCTAATCTTTATTACTTATCACTTTAAAACTTTTCATGCATCATCATGTAGATTTACCCTAGTAAAGAATTATTTATCTAGATATTGCAGAAAACGTCAACAGAGAGGGTTTTGAAATTATTTACCTGATATGGCTTTCCCCTTTGGATTATATGACTTATAACAGGAAACATTGTAAACTTGCGGGGTCACCCGTTTCGTTTCATTACGTTAAGGGTCACGATCTACTAACAGGTGACTGATAAGGGTTTGACTTCTAGAGCTATGTAATTCTTGATTAATTGCAAGGTAAATGAAAATAACCTTCAAATTTTACTTTTAAATGGATCAATACGACAAATTAGGGCATAGTGTGTTGTTTGGATCTGATTCGTCGATCATTTTCATGAAGCTCATAGATGCCACCAAGTGTTGAAATTGTATTTGAAATATGTGGGGCTTCATCTACCACTTTGATTGCATTAATTCTAGGGGTTGATCTTCAAAATATTAGGGGTATTTGAAAATATGACCCCCAATGGACAATATGATCCCCCCATCTGGCACGGTATAATTGTTTACTAAAGATCAGGCAGATATGGTCAACCTTTGACCATAAAGCATATCGGGTCATGAAATTAAGATCAGGGGTACTTCAAGATATGACCCCCTTCTGGGAATAGATCATGATGATATCATCATGCCATCAACACCCCTTTGTTTATCAAGGTCTGGTGACATCATCACCATATTGAAAAATATGATGGATATTTGGATAAATGACCCTCCGTGGGTCAAGTGAGATGATGACATTGTCATCAGGGTGATTTCTTTCACTCATCAGAATTAAATGATGTCATAGTCATATTAGCGTAGGGTGATATTCATATAGGGGTGATATTTGGTAAGATGACTAATATTAGAAATATGACCCCCTCGTGAATACATGGGGTTCTTAATGGGTAGATACCTGCTCTTATTTAATTTTTGACATTCGCGTATCAGGCATTAGGTGATAATTCTAAGTCCAAGTGATGTTAGCAAATATTACTGATGTTAGAAATATGACCCCCCTACAGGAAATATTAGGGTTGACCAAGCTTTGACTCAACATAACTTTCTACCCTTAGACAATATTTGGGTGATCCAAAAGGCAAACCCACTTGTAATTTTATACTCTTTCCAACCATGAGGTTTATGATAGAAAATGCTAACTTTGGCAACTAACCTCATCTTGATGCATCTATCTTAGCAAGGTGACCCACATGATTGATTTTACCAAACCACCCAAAGCAAGAAACAAGCAAGCCAAAGCAAAAAGAAAAGTTGGGTCCCTATTTTGCTAAGGCAAAATGGGGCATGTTGTGTAACCACACAACAACTTGCCACCAAAGAAAATAATCAAATTTAAATGATTCAAGTAATGTGATCACATTCTAACTTAGCATTTTAACTCTTTCTAAGCATAAGTATTGTGACCTTTCTGAATGATATAATGTTCATCATTGTAACAATGCTAGTAAGGGATCAAGTGTGTGCAAATGATTAATTATCCTCATCTTGAAAGTAAGTTGAAAACATGAGTAACTAATGTTAAGCTACATATTTTGGGATCATCCCTCATAGCCAACCAAGATAGAGCCTTGCTGCCAGTAGGCATCCATAGTCCTGACAAGGTTATCTATACAATCCCCCTAAGTAGAGCCCCACTGCCAGTAGGCATCTATAGCCCATGTAGAGTTACTTAGATGGCCTAATTTTATTCTTTTAAATTTTTTATATTTATCTCTTTTGGTTCATATGATAGCATCATGTAAGTTTAGTATGCAAGGTGTGGTCACTTGCTAATTTAGGTTGGAGATTGTATTGGTAGCAAGGGAGTTCCTTTAGATTTTTCACTTAACACCTATACTCATGTGTTCCACAAACCCAAGGCTATTAGGTGAGTCATTGTGAAAATCTCCTTAATAAAGAAAAGACACCATGATGAAAAGGATATCATAGACCTGATCACAGGTACTCCTCAAAATGAGTCATAACCCATATAGGAATTTGTTCTCATTATTTGAATCCTAGCAATTTGATTAGTTTCTTTGGGTGATAAGCTGCATCATCTTGACTGACCAAAACAAAAACTCAACAAAACAAACAAACAAAAACAAAGTTGTACAAACAACTATACAATATGTACATTATGATACATCTGACTTACATGACCTTGTTTCAGGCTTGGAAGTAATGCTTGAGGAATTGTCCACTAACTGGCAATAGGACATCCTCACTAGTTAGAGTCTTAAGTCTGTAGGTATTGTCTCCCAGGATCTCTGAAATTTGAAAAGGACCTATCCAAAGTTTGTCAAATTTACCATGGTCACCTTTCTTTTCATGTACTTTATCCCACATAAGGACTAGATCTAAAATCCTAAAAGCCTTAACTTTGTCTCTTTTATCAAACCAGCATTTGACAACAGCCTAATGTTTAGCAAATTGATCAATTGCTCTGTTTCTTTTTTCTTCTAGGTGCATTAGCTAAAGTAACCTAACTTTTTTTTTTCTATCTATGCCTAGATACTCCTGTGCAAATTGCAATGTGGGGATCTTTAAGTTGATAGGGAGAATATGATCCACCCCATAAACTAGTTGATAAGGAGAATTTCCTAATGCAACCTTCATCCTAGTTCTATCTACCCACAAGGCATACTTTAGTAGGGTATTCCACTCTCTATGGTTTTTCTCTATCAATTTCTTTATGATATTCAATAAGTTCTTATTTGTAGACTCTTCTAGTCCATTCCCTTGAGGATAATAGTTCAAAGAGAACTTCAAAATGATTCCATGATCAAAAGCCCAACTTGATATTTTAATGATGTAAAAGTAAGTCCATTGTCACATACTAAAGCATAAGAAACTCCATATCTTGTTACTATATTTCTT
This sequence comes from Cunninghamia lanceolata, assembly GCA_027924645.1. Taxonomy (NCBI): domain Eukaryota; kingdom Viridiplantae; phylum Streptophyta; class Pinopsida; order Cupressales; family Cupressaceae; genus Cunninghamia; species Cunninghamia lanceolata. The sequence goes on along the minus strand of BSBN01000012.1, from coordinate 5,921,145 downwards.
TCCAAAAACTTGATCACATCCTTAGCATTGCATGTCTTGCTACTAATAGCTTCAGTCCACCTAGTACAATAATCAGTGATAGTCAGGACATACCTATGGCCTGAGGATGATGGAGGATTGATGGGTCCTATGAAATCCATGTCCCATTGAGCAAATGGGTGCATCTCCATCACTGGTTGCAAAGGTTGAGTGACATATCTTTCTCTGTTAGCTGCAACCTGACATGTATGACAACATTTAATGTGTTCAACAATGTCCTTAAAGATAGTGGGCCAGTAGTATCCTGCTCTCATGATAGCATGGGCAATAGCTAAATGTGATCCATGTGCAGTTCCAAATTTATCATGTAACTCTACTAACACCTTATCTGCTTCTTGCCTTTCTAGGCATCTAAGATATATTCCTTAATAGTTTCTTTTGAAAAGGACTCCTTTTATCATGTATTTTTGTGATCTTATCTTCAAGGCTCTCCTTTGTGAGGCCTGCAATTTTGATGGACATCTTCCAGTAATCAAGATGTGCCTGATATCTGAATACCACTCTTTAGTTTTCTTAGCATTTACCACATATTGTTGGCTCATGATGTTAGGATCAATTTATGATATCATTTGGGTCAAGGCTTGTCCTCTTACCAACTTCATGGGTGTTATATCCATATCGTATTCTTGGAGAACTCTTATCCATTTAGCTCTCTTTTCACCAGGCTCACTTTGCATTAGGAGCATCTTCACTACTGCATCTGGTACTACAACAATTATCTTACTTCTCAAGATGGAATGTCTAAATTTCTTGACTGCACGAACTAAAGAAAGGGCCTGTCTTTCAGCATCCATGTATCTAAGCTTTACATCTTTGAATGGCCAACTCATGAAAGCTATAGGCTTTTCTTCTTTTGATTCATTCCTTTGTGTTAATACTGCTGTAGATGTATGTTCTGAAGCAAATGAATATACATAAAAAACTCTTGTATAATCTAGACTGATCAAAACAAAGGCATCAGATATAACTTTCTTGATGTCCTCAAAAGATGCTCTGGCTTCAGGTGTCCACTCAATTTTAGCATCTTTCTTGAGTATTGCATTCAATGGTCTGACAATCTCTACAAAATTAGTAGTGAATTTTCTAACAAAATCTATCTTACCAAAATATGATTTAAGATCTTTCTTGCTTCTAGGAAGTTGTATCTTCATGATTGATTCTACTTTTGCAGGGTCAATGATGATCCCATTCTCTATTATCAAATGACCTAATAACTTACATGTGGTTACTCCAAATATGCATTTCTTGGGATTCAGGGATATACCATAATGTTCACACTTTTTAAGCACCCCACTGAGGTCTTCTATGTGATCACCCCTCTGTTTGGAGAAAACTATCAAGCCATCCATGCATATGACTATACATTTACCAATCAACCCCCTGAAGGCTATATCCATTGCACATTGAAAAGTGGCTCCAACATTTATTAATCCAAAAGGCATGCATCTGTAGGAAAATATACCCCACTTGGTGGTGAATGCAGTTTTCAATCTATCTAATTTATCTACCATCACCTGGTTATAACTTACCTGTGGTTATCCTTTTCAGAAGATTAGTTCAGATTTCTGAAGTCTACACATAACCTGATATCACCATTATTCTTTCTCACAAGGACCAAGTTGGCCACCCAGGTGGAGTGCCTTACAGGGAATATGATCCTGGCATTGAGCAATTTCTTTACTCCAAAAATGATGGGCTCTAATAAGGTGTTAACAGGCCTCTATTTTTGTCTAAAGGGCTTAACATCTAGCTTCAATGGTATAGTATGGGTGATGATTGAGGTATCATAAGTTTTCAACTCATCATAAGTCCAGGTGATAACATGGATGTAATCTTTAAGTGCTTGGGTTATCCCTATCATTTCTTCTTTTGTACACACTTTGCCAATTAGGACATTCCTGTTTTCTTCATCTTGTCCTATATTGATTAGTGAATATTCCCCTCCATCAGTTTTAGGGAGATCTTTTTGTTTTAGCATATTATCTAAATCAAATGCTCTCTCTAATTCTATCATTCCTTTGGGAATCTTATTACTAGGTAGATCCATGATCTCTTCTTCTTCCCAAGTATGATCTTCCACATTTCTTTCATCTATGATCTATGCATCGAACACATCTCTGTTTGATATGAAATCCAAAATATGTTGGTCATCATCAAACACTTGAAGATTGATGACATTGTCTGGTACAGTACCGATATTAATTCCACTAAAAACATCTTCAAACTAGATATGGATAATGGCTCCAAAGTACTGGCAGCTTGAGCCAAAGCATCTACTCTATGATTCTGTTCTCTAGGCGCATGGGTGATGTTGAATGCATCAAAGTCTTCTATCAAATCCCATACCCTATGTCTATAATTAGACAACCTTTTATAATTGCAAGAGTATATACCTCTTACTTGTCTCACTACTAATTCTGAGTCTCCATAGACATGCAGAATCTTTACTTTTTTCTTGAGTGCAAACAATATCCCATGAATTAGAGCTTCATATTCTGTCACATTATTTGTGCATGGGAATTGTAATCTATATGTTGCTAAGTAGGATTTTCCAACTGGATTAATGAGATCTATTCCTACTCCAGCTCCTTGTTTTGACTTGGATCCGTCAAACCTAAGGATCCATGGTTTATCTTTAGTTAAAGGTTTATATGGACCTTCTCTTTCCTTTTTAGCTCTGGTGGCTACACCACCTAATATCCATTTCAATTTTGGTGACTCATTCTTCCCTAACTTCACCTCATCCGACTGATGTGAACCTGATATCTATTTTTCTTCCTTACTGTCAGAAGAATGATCCTTTAAACAAAGCATCATCTACTTTCTCAAAATATGTAAGCATAGTGAACAAGTAATCTCTAAATGTGGTGCTTCATGTAACCTACACCAACCTTGAATTAGAGCATTATGTGGAGAAGTAAGCTATAGCAGCATCCTCTGAATTTGTCTTGACAAAAACTCTTCAAATTTAGTCAAATTACACTCTTTATCCTCATCAGATAATTCATAATTTGATTCAATCAAACAATATGTCCCTGGGGTGATATTACTTTTACTTTTAGAAGTATTCTCAATACACACCAGGATCTCTTCTGAAGTGTGAATGTAACTTTCATCTTGATATGTGTGTTCCTCTGTACTTGCAGATGAAGAACAAGAGTTGGTATCACTACAACTATCTGTACTACTTACCTCTGGTGATAGTAATCCTTTCTCACTGCATCCTCATTCCAGTTCCATCATATCTAAACAAGCATCACAAGTTTTCTCAGAATGTGCCTCATCATGCAACCTACACCATTCTTCAATCAAAACATCACTATTAGACATATTTAGCATTTGGCAACCTTACATCTCTCTAGATAAGTATATTTTAGAATTCTTAATATGATCTACTTCTTTATCATCATCTGAACTCTAATAGGATTCTATAATCACTCTATCATCCTAAAGATTATCATTATGAACATGAGCATCATACATGAGGATCTCTTCTATCTTAACTATTTGGGGTTTAATGGTATAGAATTTGGGTTCTATATCTACATACATGATCTCATTTGTTTTGTTATACTCAATGATCATATGTTTCATCTGGGGTTCAACATCTATCCTGATCCGATTGGGAATCCCTCTCCAAGGTATCCATATGTGACTAAAATCTATGGACATGTATCCATTAAGTGTTTTTGACCAATCCCTGCTAAGAAACATTCCATATGTATCGGGGATATCTACTACTTGGATATCAATGTAGTATTAAATTCTAGGATCTTATGCTAACTGCATATGAATGTGAGTTAATTCTCCTACAACACTCACCTTAGTTTTATCTAACTGTGTTACCTTCTTTAGTGACTTTGCAGGATGTAACCCTAGGGCATTGCATATGGATAATGGCATTACATTAGTAGATGCACCTGAATCTACTAGGCAGTTATGTAAATTCTTACTAAACATCCTTATGGTAAGGAGAAATGGAGGTGACTTAGTCTTATCCCTATAAAGGGTCATGTGTGAAGTTTAAACAGCTTAGACAGTGGCTGAAGTTCTATGTTTAAGATTAGTATCTTTAACTGCATGATCTTTATTCAAAGACTAGTTTGAGGAATGGCTGTCTTATTTTGGTGTAGGGTCATCTAAATATTTCATGAATGCCTTCTTGATAGCTGAGGTTTTAAGTAATTCTAACAATGACAGAATAATTTTGATCTTTTTCATTTCATCTTCTAGGTATGTGACCAATTTGTCAGACTCTGGAGACTAGTTATTAGATTTTGCCACTGCATTCTATGGTGATAAGTACTGAGCATTAAATTTGGGAAATCCAGGGTTATTACTTGCCTTAGGGTCAGGAGGAGTATTAAAATTATTTGGAGGCAAGGATATAGTCAAGGGACCAGTAGGCCTGTTTGAATTATTCCTCAGGTTATAATTATGTCTACCCTGATACTACTGTTGATAAGCATGCACTTCTTCATGTTCAACTGATGGTTTGTTTTCATCCTCAAAAAGAAAAACATAATTTGTTTCAAAAGCCATGGCTGACTCCTCACATGATAAGGTGTAATTATCATGAGACAAGGCTACCTGCTGATGAGAGTGATTGTTGAAACTTTCCAATACAAGAGCAGAATCATATCCACAAGGGACAAGTTCATTTCCTTGGACACAGGGAGGGTTATCTATAGTATTTGATACCTCAACCTAAAATATACTGGCTGGTATCTTGAATTGAGGACAATCCAACTCAACACGAGCATTGGTGTTATGTATCCTACACCAATTAGTAAGGGTTGCTTCTACCAAGTTCACCCTAGTAGTCTGCTTAGGTTCGCCAAGGGGCTGATTATCTAAGGGTGATGGTAAGGAACCATTGTTAGGCCTGGTATTCCACACTCTAGGCTATCTAGGGGTGTTATTGTTACCACTGGTGTTATTGTTATTGTTGTAATTCCTATCATTATTATATCCCCTATCAGGATATCCTAATATGTCATTATTATATCCTCTTTTTGGTTTGGTCGAGAATAGAAATTATGACTTCTCAAATGAGTGATCTTAGTTGTCAGTTTCCTCAACTATGCTGATATCTCTTTAATTTCTTCCTTTTCCCCCTAGACTTTGGTTACTACATTCTTTGTTTGAGGTTTGAAAAAGGAAGAAACATTATTATTATTCTATCCTACATCCTGAGGTACTTGTGTATGTCCTAGATATTGCACCATCTGGCCATTTCCATTTGGAGGTGGCATGATGCTAAGTGGAGGTACTTGTAAAGGACTTGGCATTACAGCTGGAGGCATCATGACTCCATTGGTCTTTTGTTGAGTAGGATATGAAGGATATGCAGGAAATGCAACGTTTGGTGTAGGGAAGGCAATATTTGGTGTTGGAGCAGGGATTAACTGCTGATTGATTTTTATAGCTTCTTCAAAAGCTCTTGCTAGAGTTGTGACATTAGGATGTGTCCTCCTGATAAAGATGGATGTCAAAGGATCTAGAGCCGAATAATATATATTCCTAGTAGCTTCATCTACTACAGTGTAAGGAGCTACTAGCTTTGAAAGCATATTTTGGAATCTACCATTGAAGTTAGCAATAGGCTCTCCTTCAAATCTTTTGATTGTGGCAAACAGGTGATAATTCATTGAATGATCTTTAGGTATCTTGAATCTATCTTTAAAAGCTTTATCCAAGGTAGCCCATGAATCAACTGAACCTTGACCAAGACTGATATACCAATTATATGCCTCTTCCCCTAAGGAAAATGGAAAAAAATCTGCATACCACATTCTGATGTTCAATCCTTGCTCTACAACAAGCTTCCTTGAATGTTTTGATGTGATCATTAGCATCCTGATATGGATAATACTTAGGACAAATCTTCTCAAGGTTTTTAGGTAAAGGATGATATATATTGAAAGTCAAAGGTGACTCTGCAGCAAAGAATGACATCGTGACTGGTGGAGGTTGGACTAGAGGTGTTATAGGTGGTTCTGTAGGTGTTTACAATCTAATAGGAGTTATTGGAGTATGTCCTGGTGAAGATTCTGATGTACTAGAGCTAGGAGTGTGATGAATGTCTATAGTTCTAGGTGTAAATCCACGAATAGGTAGTTCCTCAAAGAGTCCACTAGATCTAGACCTGGTATTTGGCCTAAGAGCCAGGATTTCTACATTTTTTTAAAAATTTGGCTTGAATTTCTGCAAAGATCAGCTAAACTACCCAAGGAAAGGATGTATTTATGACCAGAATCCAAAACTAACTAGATATTTATGAAATATTTGCACAAATACTGCAAATATGAACATGTATAAGGATTTCACACATGGATATGAGGATATCAAGTATCACAGGCACAATTCAGCAAAGATTAAATAAGGAAACCTAAATAGCAACTCAACTTTTAAAGATTGCAAGGATTGACCACAAAGCTTGAGATATTTATGCAATATTCTAAAATATTTATGATGAACAAACATATACTACTACAAAACAAGCAAATCTTTGCATGAATACTCAAAGCATGAACAATTGTGCTAAGCTTTCAGAAGATTACCTCACTTTGACATAGAGAAATGCTTATACAACAAATTTACCCTAAAAATCAGAAGGAGGCCCTCCTTCTAGTGCCAATTTATGTTGATGATGATTGTTAGTCATAACAACATGCATAAAAATGTGCACAAAAAACCTTTATTATCTTGTAAAATACGATCAATTTAAGATAAATTGATGACTCCAAGGCTCTGTTGATTAGGTCATGATCATCTGACGTTACTTAGAGGTTGATGTGATATGTTGTTTTCCATTTCAAGGGGACTTACACTAATTGAAATATTGATTGTATACCTACTTTCTGTAAATTCACTTCACAAATGATGTTATTTTCACTATGCTCAGCAAATTATGATTATATTTGTAAGTTTGATCAATTCTTCTAAACATTTATCATCATGAACTTACACATACTTCTCATTGTGTATTTATTAAAATAATGTGTCTGCAAGTGGATATTCATATGTTTATCATGGATACCTATCTATATTTGCATGATATTTATCAATTTGACATGCTTTCATTTAAAATATGCTCTGTATTTTCAATTATTTATGAGATATAGGAATATTTCATGTTCATTTGCTTTAGATTGTATGTTATTTGCAATTATGGAGGTGATTTGTAATGAAATTCAAAGAAATTAAATGAAATACTTCTAATTTTAGTGAACCTTTAGCTATTAAGTAACATACATTCAAGATATAGTCATGAAGAGAAGAAATCAAACCATAATTCACCAGGTTGTTCCGCAGCTAGGTATGGTTGATGCTAACTTCAAAGGAACAAGGAATGAAAACAACATATGCAGACTAAAAAGCACTCCAAGGGACACAACTAATCAATGCATATATCCAGATTCCACTCACAGATTACTCAGGATTTATAATGATTTGTAATGAAAACAGCTTCTCTTTCATTAAGTATGCAAAACATGTACATTCACAATAACCTTGAAATTAGTCCTGAATTCTTCAGCAATCAAATTTCAATTAAATTTCTAATGACTACAAAGATGCACTCCTACTCCTTTTATAGAATAAGGAGAGGAGGCGGTTACACATGACCAATGGTCAAGATTCATTCATTCAGATCAACGGTCAACACTTCCTCATTGACTTAGTCAACATCTCTATCTATAGCACAAGTTGCCAGCTGGAAACTATCTAGCAAAACTTTTGCTTATAAGTAGCCTCTGCATATATTTACCTTATGATGCATCTCTGCTTACTCTTTATCTCCTTCTTCTTCACTTTGTTCTTCTTCATCACTCTCTACATCATCTTCATCTTCATCATCACTCTCACTTTGACGTAGATCATCCCTTATATGTACCTTTATCATTGCCCTGTTGGACTCATATGCTTGTGCTATTCTATAGACTTCTCCTCCATCCCGAGTCTTAGCTTTTACTACTGCATGCACGTGAGAATGGAATTTGGCTTGGAAGGCCTCTGTCTTGCTTTTCCTACTACTCAGTGTCTCATTATAATTTTCTACCCTGACCTTTATCCTCATGACCTTGTTCATTACTTCCTTTGTCAAGTGGTTCAGGGGGTCATCTGCAACTTGCTTGAAATTATCATGGAAAGCCTTAACAGCAAAATCTACATATTGATTTTCAATCTTCCCTTCTACTTTTCCTTCCAAAGCTTCTAGGGTCTTTGCTTCATGTGCCATCAGGTTATGCAGCTTGACACTTATATCCCTGAGCTTCCCACTACATCTCTTCAGTATGTCACATTCAAATCTAGTATCTTTATACCAAATACTCAACAGCTAGGAGGTATTATTGTCTAATATATTGTTACTTATCAGGATCTGTGTGTCTATCCTCTTGATTTCCCCTAGCACATTCAGGTACTTCTCTAGTTTGAAGGATCTTCTTCCTACTTCATTTTGCAATTTATCTACCTTTCTCTTCAATGTACTCAAAGAATTCCACCTCTCCAACGAGGTTTTCACCACATCCTCTACTTCAAAAATTGATGACATCATCCACTTCTCCATTACCTATGCTTTATGCTTCATCAAGTCCAATCTAGCAACCTCCTATTGAGATATAATGGATAATGGAGTGGCAGGATTAGCAGGTGCATGATTGGGGTTAATTAGCCCTTTAATAAAATAATGTAGTTGAGCAATGTGCTCTTTGTGTTTTTTATTCTTCTCCTTTTCTCTCTTCACCCTTTTTGTTAGAGTCTATGATGTCCTTTCCCTCTTGACCTTCCTGGTCCTCATTCACAAAACCTAGATCAACATTTGTGATCTGAAAATCCTCAAGGCCTATCTTGCCTTTCTCCTTCTCTACCATAGGTAGGGCTATTTGTGTAGTTATCCTACCTGTAGTATGGTCTCTTTTTATTGTTGAAGTCAGCTTGTCTTTTCTTCTTGGTTTCATTATGCTCCCAGCAAACAAAGTAGATACATCAAAATCCTATACCTCCTCTACCTGTTTCAAATGTATCTCTCGTTGCAACCAATGAAGTACATCACCCCTAGGCTCCTGATGATCACACCCTTTATCTTGGGTGTCTTGTTCTGATCTATTGGATTCTTTCCTTAGTGGTGATTGTTCTTTCTTGATTTCTTCCTCATGTACCTTATCATGAGGGGGATCTTATTGGGGTTCATCCTATTTAGGGACTTCCTTTTGTGGAGTAGGCTCTTGTGAAGTCTTAACACTTTGGTCTAGTGCCTCCTCTTGTAAGTTCTCTGGAACTTCTTGAGCTTTCTCCTTAGGCTCATTTTGTGGCAAACTTTGTTCCTCAGCCTCAGATATATTATCTTCTTCTATATTAACTTCCTTTTCAGCTGATTTTTCCTCTAATGCTAGGCCTTTACTCTAATTGCCCCCACTCTGTTGTTGTGCTTCTGACTGTTCTAATCCTGTGGGTACCTTATCTTGGTCCTTGCCTTGATCAAGTGGAGCATCACCCCTCTTGGTATGCTTTGTATCTTTAGCCCTTTTAGGCTCCAGAGGTGGATTATTATCTTTATTTGGGATCATTTCACCCCTATATGTTAGATATATGGCTGCAAGACTTGTAACCTACTCAACCAAATCATCGAGCCCTATTTGTTGGGCTACCCTCTTAGGACTATCCTACTTTGTTTCATCCATTTTTGTTTCTTCCTATGACATCCTCATCTGGGCCAATGGGGTCCCATGAAGAGTCATCTTTGTATTAGCAACCAAGGTTTCCATGCACTGGGCAGTCACATCTTGGACTACCTCATCATCTGATAATTCCATAGTATCATCTAGAGGGAAAGGAGACTCCCTACTAGCAATGAGTACTTCCTTTTCTTTCTGTTCCTCAGCCTTCTAAGTCTTAAACTAAATTATCTTTGGAATGGGGACTTCATGTTGTAGCTCCCTCCTGAAGGCTGTACCACCCATACCCATTAACATGATGGGGTCAGTGCTAACACCTCCCCTCATGGTCATTCTCTATTTCTTGGGTGGTGATGTTTGTAGTATTTTCTTCCTCTTCTTACTTGTTATTAATAGGTCATCATCCCTAGGTTCTTTGTTCAATGGTTCTTCCTCTAAGGGATCACCTTCTTCTAATTCATCTTGTAGAGTTGGATCCTCTACTTGCCTCTATGTACTTTTAGTAGTAGGCCTCAATATCCTTTTAGTCTTTGGTTTGTCAAGGGGAGGCTGTGATGTAGATGCATAGGCTTATGTGGATGCCCCATCACCTTTTGATGCAAGTCTCTTGATGATCACTCCCTTGGATTCATCTCCCACCTTCTTACCCTTGGAGGGTATCTTCTTCTCTTCTATGGGCAATCTCTCCCCATTAGATTTTCTCTTCTCAATAAGGAAATCATCATACTCTTCATCTGACAGTTCCTGTCTCTTTTTCTTTTTATCAACTGTGAGGGCCATGCCCTTTTTCTTCAATTTGGATGATAGCACAAGAATAAACTACATATGAAGTCATGTAAAACATGCATGCCTGACCACCTAGTTTCTTCATCCCCTCATCTAAGCAATCACTGATGATTTTGGCCCAGTGAGGCTTGTTATTTGAGTATAGTACCATTTGGATGATTCCAAACATCCAGTTCTCAAAGTTCCCAGCATGATGTTTGCTGGTCATCCTACTCAATAGGGCAATTATGTACAGGTATTCATCATCAAAATCAAATTTGAATAGGTACATGGGCAATTTAGCTAAGGCCGTGTAAGTGTTGTTCTTTACCCTCCACTGATATATCCTCTTCCTAACATCTTTCTTGTTATTGTTATATTCTTTCTCTAGTTTATTGAGGTCCACACTGACTATCTTGTTTTCCACTAGTAGATTGAAAGTAGCAGTGATACCCTTGACTGAAAAGTCAGCATATATCCTACCATGTTTTTCTACCCTCCTGGTTTTTGGGTTATAGTTTCTGGCACATTCAACTACCAGCTCTATGGCATCCATGGTGTATGAGAATCTAGTTGTGTGCCACATACCTGTTGTAAATATCTTGTCGAGTACTAGATTGTCAGTATCATCATCTCATTTCCTTGAACATACAACTAAGTCTGTACTTCCTTGGTGTGTATCACTAATGACACAATAACTGAACTATACCCCTTCGGGCTACATGAATATAGGCTTCAAAAACTCAGCCTCAGACATGTTCCTTGTGACATCTGCCATTAGATCCTACAATAGAAATGATACATCTTACCCTATGGTACTCATATGCACTTTCAACAATATCATGTATCTAATCTTTATTACTTATCACTTTAAAACTTTTCATGCATCATCATGTGGATTTACCCTAGTAAAGAATTATTTACCTCGATATTGCAGAAAACAACAATGGAGAGGGTTTTGAAATTACTTACCTGATATCTCTTTCCCCTTTGGATTATATGACTGATAACAGGAAACACTGTAAACTTGCGGGGTCACCCGTTCCGTTCCGTTACAGTAAGGGTCACGATCTACTAACAGGTGACTGATAAGGGTTTAACTTGCGGAGCTCTATAATTCTTGATTAATTTAAAGGTAAATGAAAATAACATTTGAATTTTACTTCTAAATGAATCAATATGACAAATTAGGGCATAGTGTGCTATTATGATCTGATCCGTCGATCATTTTCATGAAGCTCATAGATGCAGCCAAGTGTTGAAATTGTATTCAAAATCTATGGGGCTTCATCTACCACTTTGATTGCATTTAATACTAGGGGTGATCTTTAAAAGATCAAGGGTATTTGAAAATATGACCCCCAATGGATAATATGATCCCCCCATCTAGCGCGGGATAATCATTTACTAAAGATCAGGGGGATATGGTCAACCTTTGACCATAAAGCATATCCGATCATGAAATTAATATTGGTGGTACTTCATGATATGACCCCCTTTTGGGAATAGATCATGATGACATCATCATGCCATCAACGCCCCCTTGTTTATCAGGTTTTGGTGATGTCATCGTCATTTTGAAAAATATGATGAATATTTGGATAAATGACCCTCCGTGGGTCAAGTGAGATGATGACATTGTCATCAAGGTGATTTCTTTCACTCATCAGAATTAAATAACGTCATAGTCATATTGGCGTAGTGTGATATTCATGCAGTGGTGATATTTGGTAAGATGAGTGATATTAGAAATATGACCCCCCGCGAATACACGAGGTTCTTAACGGGTAGATACCTGCTCTTATTTAATTTTTGACATTCGCGTATCAGGGATCGGGTGATAATTCTAAGTCCAAGTGATGTTAGCGAATATGACTGATGTTAGAAATATGACCCCCCTATGGGTAATATTAGGGTTGACCAAGCTTTGACTCAACATAACTTTCTACCCTTAGACAATATTTGGGTGATCCAAAAGGCAAACCCACTTGGAATTTTGTACTCTTTCCAACCATGAGGTTTATGATAGCAAATGTTGACTTTGGCAACTAACCTCGTCTTGATGCATCTATCTTAGCAAGGTGACCCACATGACTAATTTTACCAAACCACCCAAAGCAAGAAACAAGCAAGCCAAAGCAAAAAGAAAAGTTGGGTCCCTATTTTGCTAAGGCAAAATGGGGTGTGTTGTGTAACCACACAATAAGACTGTCAGGATGCTCTGCTCTGAGAAAAAAGTTGATCTGCTGATAGCGATATCTTTTTGGTAACTAATCCAAATGCTCTGAATTATTGGTATGATGTAGATGAATGAATGTAGGTGCTAACTTCAGATCCGTAAGATGTGAAATGCCAATACTGGACCTCAAGCGGAAATTGCTTCTAACTGAACTACCTGAACTGAACTAGGAAAATGAAAGAACTAAAATACAAACAAAGTGAAATGCAAATGTTTTTGGTTGATGCAAGATTGGTCTTGAACCAGGGATGCTCTTGCATCATCTTGCTTCAATCCATATATTGCCTTCTTTAATCTACAAACCATATCCAGTTTGTCTAATAATTGAAATACATTTGGTTGTTCTATGTAGACTTCTTCTTCCAATTCACCATTCAAGAAAGTAGACTTCACATCCATTTGATATACTTGAAATCCTTATGTGCTGCAAAGGCCAAAAACATCATGATGGTCTCCATTCTTGCCACCAGAGCACATGTTTCCTCATAGTCTATTCCTTCTACTTGTGAGTAGCCTTTACACACAAGCCTTGCCTTGTTTTTTACCACTTCTCCATTCTCATTTAGTTTGTTCCAGAATACCCACTTAGTTCTAATCACATTTTTATTTGCTGGTCTTGGGACAATCTCCCAAGTCTGATTCTTTTCAATCTACAATAGTTCTTCTTCCATAGCTTTGATCTAATACTCATCCTTGCATGATTCAATTACTATTTTAGGTTCAACTTCAGAAAGTAAACATAGATTTACCTATTCTTCAAGAACTTTCCTTCTTATTAGTACACCTTTGTTCTTATCACCAATGATCTGATCATCATAATGATGCTTCTGCACATACTTGGGGATTTTAGGAGTCTTTTCTGGAGCTTCTTCCTCTTCAATCTACACTTCCTTTTCCTTAGCATTTTCTTCTTCTCTGCAAGAAGACTCATCTGATGCATATCCATTTACCTCTGAATTATTTTGTAGATCTTCATCAACTTTGAAATTTGCACTCTCAATAATCTTTCTTAGCCTCTTGTTGTAGCACCGGTAAGCTTTGCTTTTAGTAGAATACCCAAGGAAGATACCTTCATCAAACCTTGCATCAAACTTTCCTAGGTTTTCTTCATCCCTTCTGATATAACATTTTCTTCCAAACACTTTGAAGTATTTGATAGTAGGAATCCTTCCATACCATAGCTCATAAGGAGTGTTTGTACTATTTGCCCTTGTTTGCAATCTATTCAGTATATAAACAATAGTATGAATTGCTTCTCTCTAGTAGACCTCTGGTAGATTTTCTTCTTTTATCATTGTCCTTGTAGCTTCTTTAACAGTCCTATTCTTTCTTTCAACCACTCCATTCTGCTAAGGAGTCCTAGAGGCAAATAAATGTCTCTTTATTCCATGATTCTCACAAAACATGTTAAACTCATTGGAGGTGAACTCTCCACCTCTATCAGACCTAAAAAATTTGATTCTCATATCCATTTCATTCTCAACCATGTATTTGAATTCTTTGAACTTATCTAGGGCTTCTAATTTTTCTGTGAGAAAAGTAACCCATTTCATTCTAGAATAATCATCAATTAGTAACATGAAATACCTGTCACCTTGAAAACTCCTTACTTTGGTAGGACCACAAAGCACTGTATGTACCAATTCCAATAGTCCAATAGAAGATTGATCCTTGAATTTGAAACTTATTCTTGCTTTCTTTCCAACCTAACATTCCTTACAGATAGCATTGATAGGCTTTGTAATCTTTGGCAGATCTCTTACAAATTGAACTAAACTTATTCTTATTAGGCTATCAAAATTTATGTGACACATTCTTCTATGCCATAGCCAACTCTCACTGATTTGAGTCATGAAAGAATAGACATCACCACCTTTGAGCTGATAAACATTTCCATTAGTCCTCTTTCTAGCAGCTATCATAGTTCTAGAATCTTTTCTAATCTCACAACCACCATCCTTAAATGCAAGATTGTATCCTTTTCTACACATTTGTCCAACACTCAAGAGGTTATGTTTTAAACCCTTAACATAAAGAACATCATCAGTATTATGCTTTCCATCAAAATTGATTGAACCTCTTCCACATATCTTAGCATATGTATTATCACCAAATCTAATTAGTCCTCCATCATATTTTTCAATTTTAAAAAACTTACTCTTATCACCGGTCATATGATTTAAGCATCCACTATCAATGACCCAATAGTTCTTTTCCTATCTAGTATGAAAAGCAAACATCAAAGTGCCTTCAATATTAATACTTACTTCCAGAGCCCTTTCCTTAACACATTTCTCAAGGTTAGCAGCAGCAATGTCATCTTTTAAAGCTATCAACAGACATTGACTATCCTCATCATTTTCATAATCAGATTCATCATCAGATGTACTTGCATCTTCTCTAACATAATAGTTTTTCTTATACACCTTACTTTTGTTCTCCCTATTTTTGCTTCTCAAAATTCTTTCTGGACATCTTGAAGCATAATGACCTATCTTGCCCCAACTGAAACACTTGAAATGCAACTTACCATTGTACTTACCAGTACCCAATTTCATTTTTTCTCACAAAGTTAACTTCCATATCATCAGAATCCTCCTGATCTAACTCTACAATCTTCTCAGATTTACCAATCTTAAAGGTAGTCTCAACTTTTGCACTACTTGTACCAAATTCTCTCATTTCAAAAGCAGTCAAAGTACCATACAACTAATCTCTAGTAAATTGATCCAAATTTTATAGTTCTTCAATAGTAGAAACTTTTTGACTATAAGCTTTGGGAAGAGTTCTGAGTACCTTCATTACCACTTATTTTTCTTCCATTTCTCCACCAAGACTTCTGATGCTATTGACAACTTCATCCACCTTCTACAAGTAGCTTGTGATGTTTTCATCTTCTGACATTCACATGGTCTCAAACATGATCTTCAAATTCTACATCTTAGCTTGCTTGACCTTATCATCTCCTTCATAAATAATTTTGAACTTTTTCTAGATTTCATTAGCAGTTTTTAGGTTCATGAATTTCACCAATTCAGAATTAGTAAGACCACTTAAAAGAGCATACCTTGCTTTACCATTGGTTTCATAGGCCTTGATCTCATTTGCAGTACTCAGGCCATTTTCTAGTATAGTGTATTCAGTCTCAACAGACTTCTAGATCTCATATCTAAGAGAAATCAAATAACCTTCCATCCTTATCTTCCAAAATGCATAGTCTGATCCATCAAACATGGGAACTTCTTTCTTGTGCACCATCCCAAATCTACCTCAAAGCGGTTAAGCTTTCTTCCAAGGAATTAGGCTCTGATACCAATTGTTGAATGCACAAGACAACTAAGAGGGGGGGTGAATCAGTTGTAACTTAAAACTTTAGAACTCTCACACACATTCAGATCCAAATTGAATCAATTAATCTCTTAAATTGTTAAGATGATTAAGCATGAAATTAAATAACAAAAATTGAATAAAATCAACATCAAACATGGGAGAATACCATATTTACGTGGAAAACCCAAGAAGGGAAAAACCATGGCGAGGATTAGCTCACACTATAAAGTAATTGCAACAATGAAATACAATAGGACTCACTGCCAGATGGCTCACTACCAGAATAAAGAAGAAGATAGAGAAGATTGTTACAAAGAGAAAACTATCTCAATGCAACAGAGGAGTCCACCACTATGCCATCATCACCTCCATAGTCTCACTAAGGAATTGTAGACACCTTCTGCTCACTACATCCAATAATCTAACACATGAAAGTTTACACTGCACTGCACAAATTCCCACTCTATAATTATGTAATTCACATCACATACATCATACTCTTCTATCTTATCATCCTTCAATAGATTAACGCTTATACCATCTTCAATCTTAAGAACATTCTCCAATGTTGGCAAAGCACCTTAAACATGTAAATTCAAATTAGGTTGGCACCAAAACATTCTTGTGGTGGAAAGGAATGAATGCGGACCACAACACACCTTAGCTTGGACCTAAATCCTATTGTGCCTTGCACACACGCCCCATTTTGCAAATGGAGACCCCCTCTTTTGCTTTGGCTTGAAGTCTCAACCTTTGTTACTTATGATGATGAGAAGGTGGATATGTGCTTAGAATGCAGGATTGTTCCAAATTTGAGTATTTTGCATGTTTGGAGTCATTTGATGTTGTGCATGATTGATTTGTTAGTGTATTGAGTGGTCTTATGCTTAAAAAATAGCCATTTATTGCCTTTTGCATTAAAATTGGGTGTTACTGTATTTTGCTAAAAACACCTGGTGTTATTGTATTTAAAATCTGGCACTAAAAACACCTCCTACTGCAAAAAGTGCTAAAAATGCCTTTCACTTACTTGCACTGAAATCAGTCGTTACTGACTTTTGCGCTAAAAATAGTCACCACTCACTTTTGCGTGAAAATCACTGTTCATTGACTTTAGTGCTAAATTAGCCTCAGACCGACTTCCTTCCACACTACCGCTAAGTTGATCGGCACCAAAATCCCCGCCAGCTGCACCTAGAACAGTTAGCGCTAAAATGGTCGACCACGGACTTGTGCAGGATTCGCCTCCAATAGACTTGCGCGGGATTCTCCTATGACCAAATTTAAAACTACAATAGGTTAGTTAGACCCAGAAGTAGCGCAAAAATATGTTTAGCGCTAAAGTTGACCTCCATTGACTTTTAGTCCGTGACACCCAAAACCTGCGTTTTTTAGTATTTTGGCACAGAAATTGATTTTTTCAAGGTACAAACTAGATTTTCTTGGTGGATTTGAATTGAACAATCATTTTTCACATCATGATGAACATTTTTACCAAGTTTGTGTGGATTTTAGGCATGTTTTACGACAATTAATGCTACTGCACATGAAAAATCTGTACCCCCCAAAATCTCACTTTTTACAGAAAAAGGCTATGAAAATGCAAAATAAAAGTCCCCAAATGGATTCAAATGACCACAAAAACTTCCTAAATCAATATATAGATCAAATGGGTACTTGAAAATGGTAAAAAACTTAAAAAATCATGCAAAAATCACTGGATTTGTGGAGATGAACATAAAAAAGTGACATTGACAATGAGCTGTTTTTGACTGATCCATGACTACAAATGGACATATTTTGATTCAAAATGATGGAAAATAACTTTTTACGATGAAATTGATACTTGGTGTATACACCTAAAAATGACACTACTTTGTCTAAATAAATATTCTTAATATTTATTCCATCTATTTCCTCTATCAATAAATAAATAAACAAATTTATTTATTTGATTCATATTTCTCTAAAGTTAAGTAAATATTAAATTATTTAATTACCTCTTCTAAAGTCAAAATTAAATAAAATCCTTTATTTAATTTAAATTCTTCCAAAAAATTAAATAATTTTTAATTATTTAATTAAGTCATTTATTCCTCCAAAATTTAAATAAATCATGCAAATTTATTTAAATTCTCTCAAATCTCTAAAAATAAAATATAATCAAGTATTTTATTTATTCTTCTATCTTGCACAAACAATTAAATAAATTTATCTATTTAATTTGCTTTCTTATCTTCTAATTCCTCAATTAAATAAATTTATTTATTTAATTTGTTTTCTTATCTTCTAATTCCTCAATTAAATAAATTTATTTATTTAGTTTGTTTTCTTATATTCTAATTCCTCAATTAAATAAATTTATTTATTTAATTTGCTTTCTTATCTTCTAATTCAAACAATTAAATAAATTTATTTATTTAATTTGTTTTCTTATCTTCTAATTCCTCAATTAAATAAATTTATCTATTTAATTTGCTTTCTTATCTGCTAATTCCTCAATTAAATAAATTTATCTATTTAATTTTCTTTCTTATCTGCTAATTCCTCAATTAAATAAATTTATTTATTTAATTTTCTTTCTTATCTTCTAATTCCACAATTAAATAAATTTATTTATTTAATATGCTTTCTTATCTTCTAATTCCACAATTAAATAAATTTATTTATTTAATTTGCTTTCTTATCTTCTAAATCTTCTAAATCTTCTAAAAATAAATCTTCTTCTTCATGCACACAAAATTAAATAATTTATTATTTAATTTCTCTCAAATCATACAAAAGCAAATCACAAGTTGAGCTAATTGATTTAAAACAATCTTGTTTTTATCAACAACTCTTAAATTAGAATAAAACATTCTAATTTTGTGAAAGCAAATCTTATCTTTGTCATGAAAGCAATTAACTCAAACAAAACAACTTTTTTTTTCACACTTGTCTTCTTTCTATTTGCGCACATTCTCTCAAATCTTCTCCACCATTGATCTTCTTATTTCTTCTACATTGTTGATCTTCTCTCTCACAAGTCTATAAATACAACCCTGTTCTTCCATTTCTAGAATCCAAGCTCTAAGTAATATTACTATGTCAAATTACCAGCACACCTTTGGCACCCCCATATCCATTTTTCTTGAGATCATCCTCATTGCATTTGAAGCTCATCTTCATTGCAATAAAGTATCGCAGCCATTTCTCCATCGCCATCTTGAAGAACGGAGCAAGGAAGTGCGCTTCCTGAGGGCAACTTTCATCACAAAAAGATCGATCCATACTAGGCAAACAATGGAAGCCGCGGGATAACAAGGTTTTTGAGGTTTGTGCTTTATTGTTTTAATATTGTTATTTGCAATTTATATTGATGTTCATTGGTTTATTAATAGTTTTATGCTGTTAACAACAATTTTTGATAATATTAATGGCACCCATCTATACATCCTTCACCTAGTCCTATCCATGGTCCAATAATGTCCACTTCCCTTAATGAGACACCTGCCTCCCAAGTGCACATAGATGATCAAACCAATAGCTTGGATCCTAGTGAACATAATGATAATCAAGATCCTAATGATCCTTCATCATCCATTATCGACCAAGTTGCAAATCCGTTATCATATCCTATTGGTCTTACCACCTTCATGCATGAATGTTCCTCCTTAGAACACCAACAACCATTATCCTCTATCTCACCTTCTCCATCCAATAAAGAACTTGTGTCTAGTGTTCCACCTATACATAATCCCACTATCCACCGCATACTCCAACATATGAACTATCAAGGTAAAGGCTTAGGCCTTCATGAACAAGGTATTTTGGAGCCTGTCCATGTCAATGTCCCTCCTCTCTCATATGGCCTTGGATACACACCCCAAGGTGAACAATCTCAAGATGTTGGTACTTCCTCCACCCCTCCTAAATCCACATCACAAATCCTATCATATTCCCAAAACATATGTTGTCATTCCACCTCCCTTATCATATACGTCTCAAAAGCATGTGACCATACATCTTATGCCATCCAATCTACCTCTGCTAATTCCAACTCCTAACATCCCTCCATGCATTTTACCATCACTTCTTCCAACACCTTGTACATCCATCCATAAATCATCTAAAAATCCCAACCATGGCCAACAAATGCACATATTGTCTAAACAAAGAGCTTCCACCAACTCCACTTCCACCATCCCAAGGGAATTCAGCCACAAAAATTTGGATGCCTCTACCTATAAAGTCAAAAATCCTAAAGGTCCTCATGCTTGCGGATACAAAAGTCAAGAATCAAAGAAACATCCATCTCAAGCATTGCATACACCCACACACCTCAAAGCAAAACCGAAAAAGGTGTGGGTCCCCAAGCATCAAGCAATTACCTCAGAAGCTGCACAAAGGCTTCATATACCCAATCCCATACCTTCACAAGAGAAGCCTAAAAGAAAAATGGTTTGGGTACCCAAGAAAAAATCCATCAAGTTAAATGAGGCATCCACCTATCAAGAATCCTGACCATCCCCTTTCCCCTTTTCTATCCAAAAGTATCAAATCCTTCTATCCCACATGACAAGCAAAAATTAGAAAAATACTAAGTCTATGTGGGCCCCTAAATACCTAAATCACTCATCCACCAAGAAAAAATCTCCATTGCTTCCTACACCACCTTCCCATCTTAATCTTCAATGTTTATCATGGTGTGTGTAACCGTTGGTCATGGTTCCCTTCCATTCTACAACACTTCCAAATAACTCCTTCTCCCCTTTCTTCCACTATTATCCTACATATCTTCCCCATCCTATCCCTATGGTCCATTCTTTTGCATAATCCTTCCCTCCATCCTTACATAAGTCTTGCATAATCCACATCATAATTCACTATCACACCTTCCATAATCTTCTATATACATACTCCGTCTTCCTTTCATGTGATCCTTACCAACATCTATGAGCATAGCAACACTTGACTTGGTCCATGTGATGACATCTATCTCTACTAAGACTATCACCTTCATGGAACCAGGCACTGGAGTCCCTCTCGTCCATATCCCACCTTCTCCCATCCAAATATTCAAAAAAAATTAAAAAAATAAAAAAGAGTAAAGAGAAATCCCATCATCTAATGGTGAAAATCTGGCAAACAAGCACCTTGGATAAGTACCATGATGAAAACTTGACAAACAAGCATCATGTGTAAGTTGATCTCCCACATCACATACACTTGGGGGCACCTTGTCTCATTGGCATATTACTTTTCTCCTACCATTTCCTTCCATACTATTTCCTATCCTATCCTCCTATCTCTATCCATTACATACCTCGCCCAACGAATCCATCCATCCTAATCTTCCCTTCCTCCATTTTTGATCTTGATAAAGACTAGGGGCAAAATGTTGACAAATGTTTTGGATGTCTCTTGACATACTTTATCCCTCCAAACCATGCAAATCCTTCGTCATCCTCTCATCCTCCAATCGTCATAAGCATTGTCATGAAAAATCCTAAGTATTCTACCTACAATGGGGCAGGTTATTTCTATGTGACTTAGTCCTTGATGATCACATCATTTCCCTCTTCCGCATATGTCCTTTCCATCCACTATTGTTGATCCTCATACCTACCCATCCACTATCCATTGTCACACATTTGTTTACCTATCTGTGGTGTTTCCTTGTCATCAGTATCTAACATTAAGGCTATCCAAAGTTATCCAAAATCATCCCAGTGGTATCAAAACCACCTAACGATAACCTATCATGGCTTGATACTCTATCTCTTTTGTCACCTTATCAACTAAGGTCTTATCCAGTATCCTATCCACAGTGTCAGCCTAGCAAAGCATCTGTCATCAGTATCATAGTGTTAACCCTGAACTATGCTGCCTCTACATCGTCACGTAGGCAAGGCCATTTAAGCAATGCACCCCCTGGCACTAGGTCAGTCCCTTAGGGCCTATTTTTTCATATCTGTTTGTCAGTTCATCCACAATAAGTTGATCCTTTATTTGATTGGGGGAAAATCCTTGACCTGGTTACGGAATTGGATTCTTGAATGCCACATATTCTAAGAAGACACCAATAAGGATTGTGATACCTTTCACTAGACACACACGTGCAACAAAGCACACTTCCAAACTGAAATCTTGACGCAAAGCATCAACCTATCCCATTCAAAACAAACATGTACCGAAACAATCCTAATGATTTTATCTATACTATGGGATGATAGCACATCTAATGCAAGAATGTTTTGTGAACAGGTTAAATTACAATTCTCTTGAGTGTATGTGATAGGTGGTTTATTAATTTATTTATAGACTTGTGAGAGAGAAGATCAACGGTGTAGAAGAAATAAGAAGATCAATGGTGGAGAAGATTTGAGAGAATGTACACGAATAGAAAGAAGACAAGTGTCACAAAAAAAAGTTGTTTTGCTTGAGTTAATTGCTTTCATGACAAAGATAAGATTTGCTTTCACAAAATTAGAATGTTTTATTCTAATTTAAGAGTTGTTGATAAAAACAAGATTGTGTTAAATCAATTAACTCAACTTGTGATTTGCTTTTACATGATTTGAGAGAAATTAAATAATAAATTATTTAATTTTGTGTGCATGAAGAAGAAGAAGATTTATTTTTAGAAGATTTAGAAGATAAGAAAGCAAATTAAATAAATAAATTTATGTAATTGCGGAATTAGAAGATAAAAAAGTAAATTAAATAAATAAATCTATTTAATTATGGAATTAGAAGATAAGGAAGCAAATTAAATAAATAAATTTAATTAATTGAGGAATTAGAAGATAACAAAGCAAATTAAATAAATAAATTTATTTAATTGAGGAATTAGAAGATAAGAAAGCAAATTAAATAAATAAATTTATTTAATTCATGAATTAGAAGATAAAAAAGCAAATTAAATAGATAAAGTTATTTAATTGAGGAACTAGAAGATAAGAAAGCAAATTAAATAAATAAATTTATTTAATTATTTGAATTAGAAGATAAGAAAGCAAATTAAATAAATAAATTTATTTAATTGAGGAATTAAAAGATAAGAAAGTAAATTAAATAAATAAATTTATTTAATTGAGGAATTAGAAGATAAGAAAGCAAATTAAATAGATAAATTTATTTAATTGTTTATGCAAGATAGAAGAGTAAATAAAATATTTTATTATATTTTATTTTTAGAGATTTGAGAGAATTGAAATAAATTTGTATGATTTATTTAAATTTTGGAGGAATAAATGACTTTATTAAATAATTAAAAATTATTTAATTGTTTGGAAGAATTTAAATTAAATAAAGGATTTTATTTAATTTTGACTTTAGAAGAGGTAATTAAATAATTTGATATTTAATTAACTTTAGAGAAATATGAATCCAATAAATAAATTTGTTTATTTATTTATTGATAGAGGAATTAGATGGAATAAATATTAAGAATATTTATTTAGACAAAGTAGTGTCATTTTTAGGTGTATACATTTTGCCCCTCTTTGATGCAATGTGTGTTATCACGTTGTTTCAAAGAATAAGATTGTCTAAAACTGATACATGCCCCAATTTGCCCCTAGTACAAGTTTAATGATAGGATGCCCCCTCGGGAGATTGGACAGGAAGAAGGCAAAAGGCGTGAGACTGACAATCTCACGATGAAGAAGATGAAAAACAGGTTAGGTTTGAAGAAAATGGAGGATGCAAGAAAGAGCCAAATGATACGCGATGCAAGAGAAAATGATAACACACACAAGCAAGCAAGTATGCACAAATGATACAAGAACAAACAAGGTATTTCCCTTATCAAGCGGTAAACCAATGATTAATTGATATCGATAGATAAAAGTGTTGTCATGGCTGGGAATGATAGATCCCTAGAGCAACACAAAGGATAGTGCTGTCATGGTGGGGAACGATAGATTCCTAGAGCAACATGATAGGCATGGGAAAGATACATTCTATTGATATTACGAATGATTGAGTTGGTTTACGACCAGACAAGGACCAAGACCACTGATTGTGAGTGGATCATTTGACAAGATTGACTTGACTTGATTGGTATGGATTAAGGATGGACTTGCATGTGGATCATTGCTTGGACTGACAGCTAGAACTATTGACGAGAGATACAATAATAGATAGAAGACTAACTGATTGATAGAAGAAATGCGAATGAAGGAATCACAAGCTTTTACTCTACAGACATTGGCACTTTTGAACAAAATCTTTATTATGGGTGGTATATGGAATGGAAATGGATGTATTTATGGATGTATGATGGATGCTTTGTGGATGCAAATGGTTTTTTTGCCATCTTGATAATGCAAGTATTTTGAAGTGCTTATTTCATCATCGGGCGTTTATTATGTTGTAAGAAAATACAAGCATCTAGGTATAATTAAACCGAGATGACCTAAGCATCGCTTACATGGATTTTGATATAGCAAGTTAATACAAGCATCTAGTCAAAATTGAGTCTAGATGACCTGAGTATTTCTTGCATTTCAACAGATAAGGATTGCCCCTTTTTCATGTTTAGACCTCTGAAGTCCTCGATGATATTTTTCTGATCATGTCGTTAGACAAAAGGTCGTCACATTACGAAAGATTAATCCACAAACAACAGACAAAGAAAAATGATTATGCCCCAATCATAGCATCTCTAGCTTTTAGCATTCGCAAGTAGCATAGAAAGACATAATAACAAAAATCAAGACTCTGTAACTTAACCTATTCACAAAACATTCTTGCATTAGATGTGCTTTCCTACCATAGTATTGATAAAATCATTTTGAGTGTTTTGGTCCTTGTTTGTTTTGCCTTGGATAGGTTGATGTTTTTGTGTAAAGATTTTTTTTTGGAAGCGTGCTTTGCTACGCATGCATGCATGCTTGGTGAAACAGAACCTAAGGGATTGACCTAGTGCCTCGGGGTCGCATTGCTAAATGGCCTTGCCTACTTGACGACACAAAGGCAAAGTAGTTCAGGGCTTGGACCATGGATGGACTAGAGGATAAACGACAAGATATGGGATGTACGGGAAGTGGAGCCTCAAGGGCGCATTGAAAATGACCTTGCTTATGTGACGATGTAGAGGCAACATAGTTTGGGGTTGAGCCTATGATATCGATGACAGATGCTATGCTAGGCTAACACTGTGGATAGGATACTGGATAAGACCTTAGTTGATAAGGTGACAAAAAGAGAGAGTATCAAGCCATGATAGGATAAGATGACATTATGGACAGCCTTAATGCTAGATATTGATGACAAGGAAACACCATGGATAGGTAGATGGATGGATTACAGTGGATACAGATGGTTAGGTAGAAGAAAACAAGGATGTGATCTCCAAGGACTATGTCGCATAGAAATAATGTGCCCCATTATAGGTAAAATACTTAAGATTTTTCATGGCAATGCTTATGACAATAGGAGGATGAGAGGACAATGAAGGATTGGCATGGCCTGGAGGGATAAGGTATCTAAAGAGACATTTAAAACATTTGTCAACATTGTGCCTCCAATCTTTATCAAGATCAAAAATAGAGGAATGGAAGATTAGGATGGATAGACTAGATAGTATAGGTATGCAATGGATAAAAGGATAAGATAGGAAATGGTATGAAAGGAAATGGTAGGAGAAAAGTAATATGATGATGAGAAAAGGTGCCCCCAAGTGTAGGTGATGTAAGAGATCAACTTACACATGATGCCTATTTGCCAGGTTTTCATCATGGTACTTATCCAAGGTGCCTGTTTGCCAGGTTTTCACTATTAGACGAAGGGATTTCGCTTTACTTTTTGTTTTGAATATTTGGATGGGAAAAGGTGGGATATAGACGAGAGGAACTTAATCATCTGGTTCCACAAAGGTGACAGTCTATTTAGATGGACGTTGTCATATGGATTATGCCAAGTGTTCCCATAGATGTTGGTAGGGGATTGCACTTCTTTACAAACTGATAGGAATTTTTTTCCATAGTTGGGTAGTAGTATCCCATGTGTATGAGTTTCTTGGCTAGGGTAGGACCACTAGAGTGGGTCCCGCATATACTATCATGCACTTTGCTCAGGGTGGTTTGATATTCTGTGGTATCGAGATACCTAAGGAGAGTACCATCGAGACCTCGTCGATATAGGGTATTGGCGATAATAGCATAATGGGATACTTGACAAATGAAAGTTCTCTTTTGGTTACTTGAGAGATTAGGTGCTAGGGTATTATCTTTGAGATAGGCAAATACATTTCTGTATAGGGGAGAGTTAGATCCTACAATGTGGCAAATGATATAGGATTTGGGAGAGTCGTATGTAGGATGGGAGACTGGCTCTACCAAGAACTCATAGTGTGATTAATTTTTAGGGATGTCGAGGAGAGAGGCGATCGTTACCATGGCATCTACTGCTTTGTTCTCTATCCTTGGTATCTACTCAAAATAGACCTCAACAAAGTATTCTTTGAAGTCATCCACCATTTGTTTGTATGGTATTAACTTATCATCCTTTGTTTGGTAGTCATCGTTCACTTGGTTGATAACTAGCTACGAGTCACCATATACCTGAAGTTTTGTGATGTTCCATTCAACTGCCAGCTTGATGCCAATGACTAGGGCTTCATACTCTACCACATTGTTAGTATAAGGAAAGAGTAGTCTGTATGATTTTTGAATGGTGTTACCATGAGGTGTGATCAACAAGATCACTGCCCCCAATCCATGCTGAGTATAGGAGCCATCAAAGTATAGTTTCCAGGTTGTTGTTGTTATATAAAAGATGGAGTCATTTGGAAACTCAAAGTTCAAATGATTATCATCTATTAAAGGTGCCTCTGCCAGCTGATCTACAGGTACTTGACCCTTTATTGCATGCCTATCTACATATTCAATGTCAAACTCACCGAGAAGCATAATCCATTTGGACAATCTACCTATAAGAGTAGCTTTGTTAAGCAAATACTTTAGTGGATCAATTTTTGCTACTAGCTTGATGGAATGTGATAGCATGTAATGTCTCCATTTTTGTGAAGTGAAGACTACTGCAAGTCATGCTCTTTTGATTGGTGTGTATTGTAGCTCATAACCAACCAATGTTTTACTGATGTAATAAATTGTCTGTTCTTTCCCTTCATGATTTTGCTATATAAGGAGAGCTCCCAAAGTTGTTGGTGTGGCGGAGATATAAAGTAATAGAGGTTTTCTCTAGATGGGTGGCATCAATACTGGTGGTTTCATGAGATACTCTTTCAACTGTTGAAATGCCTGTTCACACGAATCATTCCATTTGAAGGAAATGTTCTTATGTAGGAGATGCATGAATAGGTGGCACTTGTCTGCCAATTGAGAAATGAACCTTCTGATAGATTACAGTTTACCCTATAAATACCTGAGTTGACTGATATTTTTGGGTGGTGGCATTTTCATGATAGCCTTCACCTTCGATGGGTCTACTTTGATTCCATTTGTAGATACAATGTATCCTAGAAGCTTGCTAGATGTGACTCCGATATGCACTTTGGGTTGAGGAGCACATTGAATTACTCTAATCTTGTGAAGATTTTGTCTAGTACTGCTAGGTGTCCTTCTCTTGTGAGTGATTTTGCCAAGATATCATCTACATAATCTTACATTATGGTGTGCATCATGTCATGAAAGATTGTGGTCATAGCTCTTTGATATGTTACCCCTGCATTTTTTCAATCCAAATGGCATGACACACCAACAATAGGTGCCCCATGGACATGTGAATGTGGTCTTGTGTTGGTCCTCAGGTGTAATTTTGATCTAGTTGTATCTTGAGAAATCGTCCATTAGTGACAACATAGAGTGTCTTGCCGTGAGATCCACAGTAATGTCAATGTTTGGCAAAGGGAAATCATCTTTTGGACAAGTTTTATTTAGGTCTTTGAAGTCATTACATAGTTGAACTCTTCCATCTGGTTTGGCAACATGCACAATATTGGAAATCCACTCAGGATAGTCTATTGGTCTGATGAACCCAACATCTAGCAATTTCTTCAGTTCTTCTTTTACCATGAGGGCAATCTACGGGTGCATCTTTTTGAGTTTTTGCTTAACTGGTTTAGCTCTTGGAGCTAAGGACAAGTGATGCATTATGAGATTCAGATCCAGTCCCAGCATTTCTGCATATGAACAAGCAAAGTTTATTTGTTTTCTTTTGAAGAATTTAGTGAACTCTGGTTTTTCCTGTGTAGTTAAAGATTGTGCCATATGGATCATCCTTGGATTATCACCCATGCTGACATTGATATGCTCTGTTGGTTCTATCAAAATTGACAATCTCTCCTAATGTGTTAGATTGGGGAGAGGGTCAAGCCTTTCATCCTTCAGCACCTTAGAGAGGCTTTCACCGTTGGATATGTCTTTCATATTTTTACTATTTTCATGATCTAACACTACCACAAAGTGGTTTTCACCATTAGATCTTTCTTTCATTTTTACATTTTTGAGACTGAAGGGCTTGGCACTCTCTCCAAAATAGGCCTTGTCATTGAGTTCTATGGCATAGCCAGCTCTGTGATCCCCTGCGAGTATATGTTCCTTAAGCTCTAGAAATTCTATGATGGCTTCATCATTTTGAAAGGTATTGAGTTGAGGGGTAGTATCTTGTAAGTTCCAATCTACAAGTTCTGGATATACCAGTAGTAGGGGGTCATTGGGTTGGTCTGGTTCAAGGACATTGATGGTCAATATGGAGGAGTTAAGGTGGTCATTATAAGCATTGACAATGCCTATGATGGTACTCTCCATTAGTTGATCTATCAAGTTTGATATCATTCTTTCCTCAGGAATTTCACTATCATTATTATACAGGTCAAACTCTGAAGGTCTAGCCCTTGGGATTTGTCCCTCATTAGTTGCATGGGTAGGGACATACTCATGGACCACATCAATATCTTTTTCATTACAAGATAGTTCAGAGAGACTATCCCATTCATACTTGTTGGAGTCCATCTCACTCGATTCTTGTAGTCAGTGAATTTGATCCACTAAATTAGTAGTAGATGTTTCTAGTTGCTTTCCTTTATGCTTATCTATTATGTTGGTTTTCGGTGTAATCTAGCTCTGTAGTGTCTCAGGCTGTTAAGGTATGAGGTTGGATAGGTTCAATGATACCTTCCTTTCTTAATCTGATGGGACCATGACCTTCATACCCCATTCTTTGTAGTATTGAGAATCCTTGGCCATACAATTCAGTTTGTATCATGGAGTGATGGTCTTGTTACATGGATAAGCTATCTTCATCTTTATATAACCATTGTAGGATGTCCTTTTCATCACTCTTGTCTTCAAGGCTTCCCCATTTGATAAATGGACCTTTAGTAGTTGCTATTTCTTTAGGTTTGCTCATGGAAGGCTTTCCAAAGGATCTGGGGGAGATAGGTAGTTGTGATAATAGCTAGGGGTGCCTTCGATGTTGAAGGGAGTGAAGTTGGGTCATGATTTCTTGACCTTGAAAGGGGAATTTTATACATTGGTGATAGCTTGAAGGTACTGCCTTCATAGCATGTATCCAAGGTCTCCTAAGGAGAATGTTATACACAAGCTCCATATCAAGGACTTGACACACGACATCCTTTACTATAGGTCCCACTCTGATAGGTAAAACAACCACTCCTTTTGAAGTTCTTTCCTCATCATCATAAGCTTTGATGGTGATTTTCCTTTTTGGATCGATAGCATTCTCTAAAAATCCCAATGCAAGGATTAGCTTTAAAGTGCAAATATTTAAACTGGCCTCTCCATCAATTATAACCCTTTTGATTTTGTGTTTGTGGATGAAGGCTTCAATGTGGAGAGAGGCATTATGAGGTTGAGTGGGGGACATATCATCCTTTTTAGTGAATGATAGGGAGTGAGGTGTGGTAATGTGACCTACCATGGTCTGGAACTTCTCTTCAGCAAGGTTTGTTGGAATAGTGACTTCAGAAAGAGCTTGGTCTAGTATGGCTCTATGAGATGGGGATAAGCATAAGAGTTCCAAGATGGAGATATGCATAGGTGTTTTGTGAAGTTGATCCAGGACACTATACTAATTGGACGAAGAGGATGGCTTGGACGAGACCCCCTTAAGAGTAACCTTTCCACTATGAGTGTTCACGTTATAATCAGGAGTGTTACTTAGGGTATTGACATGTGAATCACTTCCTAAAATGTGGTTAACCACATAGTCAAATGCCACTTTTGTATAATTAGTGTTATTAGCGCCACTGTTGTTTTGTCTTGAAGCCCCTCCCTGCTCATTATTGGGAAGTGGATCTTTAAATGCCAAATGATCATCATTAGAGGTATATCCATCAAGTGATACCTTTTTCTAGTCCAACAAGTCTTGAATGGTATGTTTGAGCACTATACAATCATTGGTCTTGTGTCCCTTGTTTCTGTGAAATTCATAGAAGTCATTGTCATTCCACCAAGGAGGTTTTCAGACCTTTGGTTCATAATCCCGTGCTGCCGGAAGCATTATGAGTTGATTTGCTAGAAGCTTCCATAGGTTGGCTTCCAATGATTCTCCCAAAGGTGTGAATTTTCTCCTAGGTTGATAGTTCGTGAACTGTGATTCAGTGTTTCATGATTTGTTTTGTTGAGGGTTGTTTTGTGGGCTTATTAAAGTAAAAATTAGTTGTTTTGGTGCCACATTTTGGGCATCCACCACCCCATCATTTACAACATTTTTGTTCTTGGTCTGGAAGCGTGGCTTGTCCATGTTGGTATTTGTACTTGGAGTGTCCTTGTACAGTTTGATTTGTCCTTTCACTACCAATGCCTTTTCAATGATCAAGCCCATCTCAATGACTTTGCTAAAGGAAGAAGGGCATTGTATTTGGATTTGGTAGCTGAGGCTAGCATGGAGGTTATGAATGAACATTTCCAGCATTTGTTTTTCATGTATTCGGTGTGGACATTTGCTTTCCAATTGTCTCCATCTTTGTAAGAATGCGGAAGATGATTCTCCACCCTTTTGCTTGGTGTTACAAAGATATAAAATTGAGATGTCATGCTCAATATTGTAGGAGAAGTGTAGGATGAACTTATCCACTAGTTCGTTGAATGTTCGGATGCCAAGGGGTATTCTAGAGAACCACTCCAATGCTTGTCCTCCCAAGCTCCTTGGAAAAAGTCGCATGAGGTATGTGTCATTGTGGACGACTTCTATGCATGTTGCACTAAACTCTCTAATGTGGTCACTTGGATCACCTTTTCCTCGATATTTGTCAAATTTAGGTACCTCAAATTTAGAGGGGAAAGGTATCATGACCAAAGTTCTATCAAAAGGATATGGTGAAATATCCTCTAGAGAATAGTGTTTCGTTGATGTTCCAGTTTGTATGTCTGTGAACCATTGCTGTAAATCTTGGATTTGTTGCATTAATAAGCCTATAGAGTTGGTAGAGTCAATGGTTGACTTCCCTTTGTCTACAGTTCTCTCTTCTCATGCAATATCCTTAGGGATTATTTCATCTTCGGTTTCCTTTAATGCATTGACATCAAAGTCCTTGGGGAGTTTGCTCCTTAGCTTGCTAGGTAAAGAAAGAATCTAGTAGGATCTTGGGTGAGCACCTTATCCATTAGGCGTTGGAATTTTCGGTCTTATTGAGTTTGTAGAAGCTCTTCCTGGGAAATCTCCTCATCACTGTCATGAGGAGATGAGACCACTTTTTTAGAGGTGCCTACTATAAGGGTAAAATGTGGATTAATCAAATGAACAATGTAAAACCCAAACATCAACAGAATAGTGAAAACAGGAAAGATTCAATAAAACGAAGCAATGAACAATACAGTGCAAACCTTTCCCCTTTTGAAACTTTTGTTATTTGCCTATCACAATCATCCTTTTGCTGGTTAAGTAGGCCCTCAGAGAGTGCACTCTTTTAGCTATTTGTAGGAAGTCAATAGTAAATGGCTATTGTGATATGCAATGAAGATGAGCTCCAAGGCAAATATGTGATCTCAAGCTAGTGAATGGTAAAAGGGTGCCAAAGGCACGCTGGTGGATTTCTACAGAGTAACAATATGAATAGCCTGGATGAATAGAATGGAAGAATGCGGTTTCATTTATAGATTCAGAAGAATGAGAATCAATGGTTGAGAGGAGATATGAAGATCAATGGCTGAGAATGGTTGAGGAATGTGCAACCAGTAGAAATATGACAAGTGTCTCATCTCCATCATGAAAGAGGGGATTTGACAACATTGATTGGGAGTTAACTTAATTGACTGATTAGTTAACAAACTTGATTGATCAGTTAGAAGAATGAATTATGGAACTGACTGAATTGATTGAGGGATTGACTCAATTGACAGGTTAGTTAACACTTTTGATTGATTAGTTAACTAACCTCTGATTTGAGAAGAAATAGGACATGTGGGTGAGGGGAAAAATAGGTAATTAAATATTTAACATATTTAATTACATGTGCAACCTAATGAGGTGGACAAGGTGAGGTGGAAAAGGTGAGGTGTAAAGGTGAGGTGGATTTTTGGAATTTAGAACTTAGGATAGAGGAATTTGGATTAGTTAAATAATTTAGATTTAATTGTGTAGCACATTTAGAAGAATTTTAATTAAATAAATTGAATTTATTTAATTATGGAATAGTGAATCGATTAAATAAATTTAGAATATTTATTTAATTGATAGAAGAATGGAATAAATATTTAGAATATTTATTTAGGATGATTTGTGTCATTTTTAGACGTATACATTTTGCCCCTCTTTGATGCAATGCAGTTTACAGCATTGCTTCAAAGAAGTCGATAGTCTAATAGTGATACATGCCCCAGTTTGCCCCTGGTACAAGTTTAATGACGATAGGATGCGCCCTCAAGAGATTGGATGGGAAGAAGGCAGAAGGGCGTGAGATAGACAATCTCACGAAGAAGAAGGTTAGGTTTGAAGAAAATGGGTGAAGAAAGAGCTGAATTATATGTGAAGCAAGATAGACTGATAACACACACAAGAAAGTTAGCAAGTATGCACAAATGATACAAGAACAAATAAGGTATTGCCCCTGTCAAGCAGTAAACCAACGATATGCTGATAACGATATACGACAGTGTTGTCATGGCGGGGAATGATATATCCCTAGACCAACATGGCAGGCATGTTGTCATGACGGGGAATGATAGATCCCTAGAGCAACATGAAGGATAGTGTCTGGTTTCAGGAAATGAAGCATGTTGTGTAAGACGAGTGTATTGGTCTGATTTCGACAATGCAACATCCTGTATAAGACAATTGATTGATTAGTTGATCAAGTTGGTTTACAACTAGACAAGGATCAAGACCACTGATTGTGATTGGATCATTTGTGCAAGATTGACTTGACTTGATTGGTATGGATTAAGGATGGACCTTGCATTTGGATCATTGCTCAGACTAACTGGACAAGGATGAAAGATATGATGATAGATAGAAATCTGATTGATAGAAGAAAGACTCGAAAGAAGGACTCACAAGCTTTTATTTGCATTGATACTCTGCATTGTTGGATCTTTATTGCATGGGGTATGGGATGGATGTATAAATGGATATAGGATGGATGCTTTTCTATTGGAGTGCTTTATTTCATCATTGGGCGATTTTTTTTTGGTACTTTTTCTGAAATGTTGTAAGTTAATACAAGCATCTAGGTATAATTGAATCGAGATGACCTGAGTACAACTTACATGGATTTGGATCTGGCAAGCAAATACAAGCATCTAGTCAAAATTGAATCTAGATGACCTGAGTATTTCTTGCATGTCAACAAACAAGGATTGCCCCCATTCATGTTAGACCTTTGATATCCTCAATGATCTTTTGCTGATCATGTCCTTAGACAAGGTGTCACATTACTAAAGCAGAATCCACAGATAACAAACAAAGAAAATGATCATGCTCCCATCATAGCATCTCTAGTTTTTGGCATCCTTGAGTAGCATAGAAAGACATGATAACAAAAATCAAGAATTTGTAACATAACCATGATTTCAATCCACAAAACATTCTTGCATGTAGATGTGTTTTCCTTGCTATAATTTAGATAGAATTAGTTAGAAGACCTTGGGTATGTGCTTTGCTTTAGATAGGTTAAGATGTTCATAGTCAAGATTTCTTCTTGAAGCGTGGGTTCTACTTGCATTTGCATGTTTGGTGAGAAGATTGCACAATCCTTATTGGGGAAACATACCATAAGGGACTGACCTAGTGCCTCAGGGGCTCAATGCTAAATGGCCTTGCCTACGTGACGATGCAGAGGCAATGTAGTTCGGGGTAAACCCTAATGGACCTAAGACCTAGGTGAGAGAAAGTGGAGATAGACTCAGATTGATAAAATGACAAGATATGGAATGGATGGGACAATGGAAAGCCTCGAGGGCTCATTAAAATAATGGCCTTGCCTATATTACGGCGCAAAGGCAACGTAATTCACAGACTTGGACCATGGACCTAAGATATCGATCAGATGAGATATAATATGGAACCAATAAGACATGATATGGAACCGATATGGATTAGATAAGACATGATATGGAACCGATAAGACATGATATGGAACTAATATGACATGATATGGGACAGATATGGATCAGATGATACATGATATGGAACCAATAAGACATGATATGGAACCGATATGGATCAGATAAGACACGATATGGAACTGATAAGACATGATATGGAACTGATATGGATCAGATAAGACACAATATAGAACTGATAAGACATGATATGGAACCGATAAGACATGATATGGGATAGATATGGATTAGATGATACACGATATGGAACAGATAATACTGACGACAAGGAAACACCACAGACAAATAGATGGATGGGTGATAAAGAATGGAACGGGTAGGTATGAGGATGGGCAATAGTGGATAGAAGGAAACAAGGATGTGATCTCCAAGGACTATGTCACATAAGTATAACATGCCCCATTGTAGGTAGAGTATGTAGGATTGTTCATGACAATGCTAATGACAATAGGAGGATGAGAGGATAACGAATGATTTGCATGGTTTGGAGGGGTAAGGTATGCCAAGAGACATCTAAAACATTTGTCAACATTGCGCCCCCAGTCTTTATCAAGACCAAAGAATAGAGGAAAGGAAGATTAGATGGATGGATGGGACAGTATAGTTATGCAATGGATAGAGGATAGGATAGGAAATGGTATGAAAGGAAACTGGTAGGAGAAAAGTGATATGTTGATGAGACAAGGTGCCCCCAAGTGTAGGTGACATAGAAGATCAACTTACACATGACGCCAGTTTGCCAAGTTTTCATCATGGTACTTATCCAAGGTGCCTGTTTGCCAGGTTTTCACCATTGGATGAAGGGATTTTTCTTTACTTTTTTCTCTTTTTTTTTTTTTGAAATATTTGGGTAGGAAAACGCAGATATGGAAGGGAGAGACTCAGGGATCTAGTTCCGTGAAAGGTGACAGTCCCACTAGATGGATGTTGTCACATGGACGATGTCAAGCGTTCTCACAGATGTAGGTAGGGGATTGCATGAAAGTGATATGGCATAGGTAGATAGTGGATGACGATGTAGAATATGGAGGGAAGGCTTATGTAAAAGCATGGACCGTAGGAATAGGATGAGGAAGATATGTAGGATAATAGTGGAAGGAAGGGGAGATGGAGGTATATGAAAATGTTGTGGAATGGATGGGAATCATGACCAACGATTGCACATACCATGGTAAACATTGAAGCTGGTGATGGGAAAGTAGTGTAGGAAGCAACGAAGACTTTTGCTTGTGGATGAATGACTTAGGCATGTAGGGATCCACATAGACTGAGTATTTTGCTGGTTTTTGCTTGTCATGTGGGATGGAAAAATTTGAGACTTTTGGATGGAATGGCAGAAAGTGAATGGTTGAGATTCTTGAGAGGTAGATGCCTCATGTAACTTGAGGGCTTTTTGCTTAGGTACCCAAACCATTTTGTTTTTAGATAGTACTTGTGAAGGTATGGGTTTGGGTGTATGCAACTTTTGTGCAGCTTTTGGAGTAATCATTTGTTGGATGCAGACCCACACCTTTTTCAGCTTGGCGTATAGGTGTGTGGGTGTATGCAGCTCTTGAGAAGGATGCTTCTTTGATTCTTGGATTTTGTATCCTAGGTCATGAGGACTCTTAGGATTTTTGACTTTATAGGTAGAGGCATCCAGATTTTTATTGTTGAATTCCCGTGGGATGGTGGAAGTGGAGTTGGAGGACATTATTTGTTTAGACAACATGTGCATTTGTTGGCCATGATTGGGATTGTTAGAAGATTCATAGATGGATGAATAAGGTTTTGGAAGAAGTGGTGGTAAAATGTATGGAGGGATATTAGGAGTTGAAAGTAGTGGAGGTAGATTGGATGGTGGAGGTGTATGGTCACATGCTTTTGACAATTGTAGGATGATGGAGGTGGAATGGCGACATATGTTTTGGGGATATGATAGGGTTTGCGATGGAAAGTCTTGGACTTTAGAGGAGTGGAGGAAGTACCAACATCTTAAGATTGTTCACCTTGGGGTATGTATCCAAGGCCATATGAAGGAGGAGGAACATTGACATGGATGGGCTCCAAAATACCTTGTTCATGAAGGCCTAAGCCTTTACCTTGATAGTTCATATGTTGGAGTATGCGGTGGATAGTGGGATTATGTGTAGGTGGAACACTAGACACAAGTTCTTTATTGGATGGAGAAGAGGAGATAGAGGATAATGGTTGCTGGTGTTCTAAGGAGGAACACTCATGAATGAAGGTGGTAAGACCAAGGATATATGGTGGAAGATTTGTAGCATGGTTGATAACGGATGGTGGAGGAGTATTACTGGTTTGATCTTCTATGCTTGCTTGGGAGGCAAGTGTCTCATCAAGGGAAGTGGAAGTTGGTGGAACTTGGATAGGACTAGATGGGGTTATAAGCTCAGGACCATGGAACGCATAAAGTGGGCTTAGAGGATCCTCATGGTCTGCTTGATCATAGATAGGCTCTCCATCATAGATGGGATCTTGATCATAGATAGGATTTAGCGCGATGGGATTAAGGTGCTCTTGTATATGTTCTTCATCAATTATAATATCTTGATCATGGAAAGGATATAGGTTATGGAGAGGTTGGAATTGGATCTCTAGCTCATGTGTAGGATCAAGTTGCTCATGGATAGCTTCTTCATCAAAGATAGTATCTTGATCGTAGAAAAGATAAAGGTTATGCATGGGACAGAATTGGATTTCCTTCTCATGTATAGGTGGTGGGAGATGGATAGGATCAAGTGGCTCATGGAGAGGTTCATTATTATGGATATCATCTTGATCATGGAAAAGATACATGTTATGGATTGGTTGCAAGAAAGTGATTTGATCTGGACTTAGACTAGGGATTAATGTTTCCTCATGCTTAGGATTAGACTCTTGACATACCTCTTGGGTTGCTGGAATGGAAGTGGATAGCTCTTGGATAGCTTCTTGGTTGACAAAATAGATGTTTGATGGACCTTGACTTTGGTTCATGGTAGGAGGCTCTTTGATAAGCTCAAGGAATTGAGGATTGCATGAAGGGGTTGTAGGATTTGACATGTTATTGGAAGCATCTTTTGTAAGGTCGAGGACCAAAATTTGGGGACATGGTTGATTCTTTGCTAGTAGCCCTTGGATCACATTCTTCATAGGTGTATGGGTAGACGAATGAGGGGATTTAGCTTTCTCCCAAGCTTTTCTCTGGTTGTATAAATTTGGAAAAACTCTTTCCCACCACTCATCTGATTCTTTTTTGGTCATCCATTTAGAGTTTGAGGAACTAGATGGTGGTGTGGGTGTAGAACTGGTATGTTTTGGAATATGTGTCTTAGAAGGTGGCGAAGGAGGACTAGTAGATGGAGTGGTATAGGATTTCCAGCTTAAGGTGGTGCTTACCTTGTCATGAGCATCATTAAGACGGGAAACAAATGTATGAGTACGGGGCGAGGTGTAGCTAGTACTGGCACCTTCAGCTTGCAAGATTGCCATTTCTTGTTGTCTGACTTGGAGTTCTTGAGCAATTGCTATACGACCTTGGGGTGAGGTGTCTAGGGTTAATTGCAATTTTAGGTATTTGAGTTCTTGAGCAAGCTCTTCTAATTCAGTTTTCATCTCCACAAAAACTGACACAAGACTGAAAGGGGTACTCAGAAAGGTGAAAATTTTTTCCTCAAAAAAGTGCAAATGCTCACTCTCGTGGATGCGGAGAAACAAATGCGCAGCAAAAATGAATATATACATAGGAAGTCGCAGTATATGCGCAGTAACAGTCTGTATATGCACAGAAAGTCTACACGTATGCATAGCAAGTCAACACAAATGCGCAGTAGAAATGGGTATAAGCGCAGCTCTATTTTTTAGCAAATTTTTTGGATTTTTCTGGTGTTTTGGGTATTTTTGGCTAGAAAAAGGCCTTCTTGGTCTAATTTTATGAATTAACAGCAAGAAAACATAGCAAGCACAAAGAATATTTTATAGTTTTTCATTGTTTTTTTTTTTGTTTTTTCGACTCTATTTTAGACTAAACTGAAACAAAAGCAAGCACAAAGATCCTAGGCTAGAAATGGATTACAAGGGTTTTTGGCCACTAGAACAAGAGGTGTTTAATGAGGGCAACCGTTCGAGTGGTTACACATGCGGCGAAACTACTCTCTGTTATGGAGTCTCTCAGCCTCAAAGGGTTATGCCTTAGAGGGTTTTGGGGGAGGTTGGTCATCGGTGTAACGCAGCGGCACTCGTTGCAGGAGGTTTTCACCTCAAGCACATTTATTTTAAGTGGATTGGTAGGGCTTGGCTTTAGCCTATTTCTACTCAGGGTCGTTCCCACTTGGACAAGCGTGCATCCAAGGGCAGGCCCCTCCTAAAGGTTAAACAAATGGAATAACAAGTCTGGCACTCTGATCACCTAATAAAGGGGAGAGCATAAGCCTATTGTCATTCGTCAAACACAGAAGACACTGATTAATCCAACCTAGTTAAAAGTAGAAAAACTAAATGAGCTAATATTACTTGTGCACTCACACTGTTGTTAACTTTGAAGTGGTTAAAAAGATAGCATTGTTCGTTACCGTTTATGAGATAGCAATAATCTAACTATGGAAGATAGCATTATGCAGATATTGCAATGGTTCAATTACTCTCTTCCTAGTTAAGGCTATGTGGAATTTGTATGAACATTTGTTTTACTATCCTTTTATAAATTGAAGTGTGAGTTTAGTAAATGCAGCTAGATGAGTCTAAACCAGTGGCCTAACCTGCAAAATAGATCTAGAGTATTCTTGCAAAGATGTTAGCATTAGCAAAAATCTTCTAAAAAATCCTAAAATCACTACCTACTACAGAAGCACCACTTCAGAGATTGAATGCGCAGAAACAGTCAACAAAAATTTACATTTTTCTAACCCTAGTTTGTAAAGATTTGGATAAAACTATATGTATATGATCTCTTAGCTCAAATCTAACCTCACCATTGCATCCGGAGGGGCATTTCCATAAATTTTGAGTATACATTTGCCTAGATTTCATGAAAAATAGAGTGTTTGGCGAAGAAAACAACGTTTCTAAAATTCACTGCCAAACAGATGCGCTGCAGGAAGTAACATATGCGCTACAGGATGTAACATATGTGCTGCAGAATTTAACATATGCATTGTAGGATAACAAATGCGCTGTAGAATGAAACAAATGCACCAAAACAGAGCGTATATGCATAGAAAGAACATATGCACCGTAAAATAAGGTATATGTGCCAGAACAGTGTTTAAAAGCACAGTAAGAACATATGTGCTGTGAAAGAAGGTATATGCACCGGAGCAATGTTTAAAAGTGCATAAAGAATGAACAGATGCGCAGGAATAACACATGCACCGCAAAAATGGATATATGTGCTGTAACAGTGTTAAAAGCGCCACAGGAATACACAGAAGCACAGAAATGATGAATGCGCCGTAACAGTGCACAAAAGCGTAGCTAAAAAGCACAGATGCACATAAATTACAGAAGCACCGTAACAGTAGGTATATGCACCGCATAAATGTTCAAATGTACTGAAGTAGCCTGTGCGTGACTGTGCATGACCAGTACAGAACCTTTCTTCAAAAAAGCTCAGATTTTGATGAGATAAAGGGGCAAATGCCCCACGGTGGGTGCCAAAAATGTAAGGGTAAAATGTGGATTAATCAAATGAACAATGTAAAACCCAAACATTAATAGAATAGTGAAAACAAGAAAGATTCAATAAAATGAAGCAATGAACAATATAGTGCAAACCTTTCTCGTTTCGAAACTTCTGTTGTTTGCCTATCACAATCATCCTTTTACTGGTTAAGTAGGCCCTCAGAGAGTGCACTCTTTTAGCTATTTGTAGGAAGTCGATAGTAAATGGCTGTTGTGATATGCAATGAAGATGAGCTCCAAGGCAAATATGTGATCTCAAGCTAGTGAATGGTAAAAGGGTGCCAAAGGTGTGCTGGTGGATTTCTGCAAAGTAACAATACGAATAGCCTGGATGAATAGAATGGAAGAATGCAGTTTCATTTATAGACTCAGAAGAATGAGAATCAACGGTTGAGAGGAGATATGAAGATCAATGGCTAAGAATGGTTGAGGAATGTGCAACTAGTAGAAATATGACAAGTGTCTCATCTCCATCATGAAAGAGGGGATTTGACAACATTGATTGGGAGTTAACTCAATTGACTGATCAGTTAACAAACTTGATTGATCAATTAGAAGAATGAATTATGGAACTGACTGAATTGATTGAGGGATTGACTCAATTGATAGGTTAGTTAACACTTTTGATTGATTAGTTAACTAACCTCTGATTTGAAAAGAAATAGGACATGTGGGTGAGGGGGAAATATGTAATTAAATATTTAATATATTTAATTACATGTGCAACCTGATGAGGTGGACAAGGTGAGGTGGAAAAGGTGAGGTGGATTTTTAGAATTTAGAACTTAGGATAGAGGAATTATGATTAATTAAATAATTTAGAATTATTCAATTGTGTAGGGCATTTAGAAGAATTTTAATTAAATAAATTGAATTTATTTAATTATGGAATAGTGAATCGATTAAATAAATTTAGAATATTTATTTAATTGATAGAAGAATGGAATAAATATTTAGAATATTTATTTAGGATGATTTGTCTCATTTTTAGACGTATACACCTACCATTTCAAATTGTTTTTGGTATTGGGATCTTGTTAGGTCCATGCAATGTGAATTTGGATGGGGTGATGTTGAAGGGAAAACTTGTAGTGGTGAGGTTTGAACGAGGGTTTCCTTAGACCAATGATATCAAATAAGGTGGTAGATGCAAAAATGGTAGCCGAAGTAAGGATGTTTAGAATCTGATTACTTGATGTTGACTAGTCTTGGACAAGCCCCTAGTGAAGTTCTGAAGGATGATAGCTCCTTGATCATGGAGGCTTACTAGGTTTGTTTGAGGTTGAATTGATCTAGAATTTCTTTGTCCTAACCTAGTTTTGATACTCAGTTGGATTTTGGGAATTTTTGTGAATTTCTACAGAAGTGGATGGAAAAGGTGTTTGTATGGTAAAAATTGATCTCAGAAATTGGAATATAGTTGAAATGGGTACTCAAAAGTGTTGAAAGGTTTCTCTTGAAAGATCAGGAAAGACTCACTATCACAGATGTGTAGCTATATATGCGCTGAAATAGACGGCATATGTGCAGCAGGTCGAGTTAAATGTACAGGTCTGGTTAAATTCAAAAGCATAGTAACAGATGGTGAATACGCAGTAGGTCGTAGTGTAAGCATAGAAAGTTGAAATAGATGCATAGTTTTGCAGGGTATATGTGTAGATCTAGTTTTCTGAATGTTTTTGTAAAGTTTTTCAACACGTTTTGCAGTTTTTTTTGGTTTTTTTGGTTTGAAGATTAGTCTTTTGATCCGATTTTATCAATTATTAGCAAGAAGACATAGCAAACACATAAAATGATTTCATGGTTTTTAATTTTTTTTGAAAATTTTGGACTCTTTTTTACACAAAAACAAGTACAATCCTAGGCTGGTAAAGACAATATTTGTCAGATCCCCTAGCTGTGCATATTCAAAGCATATAACTTTAGGCTCTTGGTAGCACCGGCTCCTCTCCATGGTACACACTTCTCACGCATACCAAGATCTAGGTTTCCCAAGGCTTGTACCCCCACTGAACCTTAGGATTGTCCCTGCTATCTCTACTAAGAACCACATGAATCAGGGCAGCTTCAAAGGTCCCACCTTTTGCGCCAACAAATAGAAGGATTTTGGGCTACTAAAACAAAGGATATGTAATGTGGGCAGCCGTTCGAGTGGTTATACATGCGGCAACACTACTCTCCATTGTGGAGTCTCCCAGCTTGCAAGGGTTACACCTTGGAGGGTTTTGGGGGAGGTTGGCTATTGGTATAACACAACTTCACTCATTGTTTGAAGCTTTCACTCCAAACATAATTTATTTAGGGTGGCTTGGCAGGGCTTGGCTTTAGCCTATTACCACTTAGGGTCGTTCCTACTTGGATAGATGGGTATCCAAGAGCAGGCCCCTCTACAGGTTCAACACATGCGAAATGACATGTCTGGCATTCCAATCAACAAGATAGGGGAGAGCATATGCCTAATGTCATTCCAAAAACATAAAAGATAGTAGTTATTTCCACCTATTTAAAATGAAAAAAACTAGATGTGCTATACTACTCGGGCACACACACAATTGTTAACTTTGAAGTGATTTAACAAGATATCAATGGTTCAATTTTAACAAGATAGCAATGTGTTTAACCTTGAAAGATAGAAATATAACAATGATCTAATGATTCAGTTACAACTCTCCTAATTAGAACTACGTGAGATTTGTATGAACATTATTTTACTTTCTCCTCCAATTAAATCAATGATGAGCTAATAGGTGTAGCTATATGACTAAACTAGCTCCTATCTCTGCAAGTAGATGAGCAAAATAGTCCTGCAAAACAAGCATTAGTGTTAGCAGAAACCACAAGCAATACTCT
Organism: Cunninghamia lanceolata; assembly: GCA_027924645.1. NCBI lineage: Eukaryota > Viridiplantae > Streptophyta > Pinopsida > Cupressales > Cupressaceae > Cunninghamia > Cunninghamia lanceolata. Next base: position 5,878,048 of record BSBN01000012.1, on the reverse strand, counting down.
AAAATCCATGTTTAGGACAAATGCACAACTTCAGAGCTTGAATGCACAGAAACAGAGCTCAGAAGTACAGAAATTATGGAAGCACAGAAACAGAGGTTATAAGTGCAGAATAGAAGAGTAAATGCATAGGGATATCATATGCGACGTAAGAAATGGCAGATGCATAGCTTCTAATGATGGATGCACCAAAGGATTGTATGTGTGGAAAGATAGCTCAGATGTGTGTTAGGATTGCTCAGATGCACAGAATGAACCTGTATGGAACCTGTCACTCAAAAACTCAATTTTGGATTAGATTTGGGGCAAGGACCCCACGGTGGGCACTGGAAATGTTATCAAAAATTGTTGTTAACAACAAAAACCATTAATAAACCAATGAACATCAATAGAAATTGTAAATAACAAGATTGAACAATAAAGCACAAACCTCACAAACCTTGTTATCCCACAGCTTCCATTGTTCGCCTAGTCTTGATCAATCTATTTGTGATGAAAGTTGCCCTCAGGAAGTGCACTTCCTTGCTCCATTCTTCAAGATGGCGATGGAGAAATGGTTGCAATACTTTATTGCAATGAAGATGAGATTCAAATGCAATGAGGATGATCTCAAGAAAAATGGATATGGGGGTGCCAAAGGCGCGCTGGTAATTTGATAGAGTAATATTACTTAAAACTTGGATCCCAAAAATGGAAGAATAGGTATGTATTTATAGACTTGTGAGAGAGAAGATCAATGGTGTAAAAGAAATAAGAAGATCAATGGTTGAGAAGATTTGAGCGAATGTGCGCAAATAGAAAGAAGACAAGTGTCAAAGAAAAGTTGTTTTGTTTGAGTTAACTACTTTCATGACAAAGATAAGATTTGCTTTCACAAAATTAGAATGTTTTATTCTAATTTAAGAGTTGTTTGATAAAAACAAGGTTGTTTTAAATCAACTAACTCAACTTGTGATTTGCTTTTGCATGATTTGAGAGAAATTAAATAATAAATTATTTAATTTTCTATGTATGAAGAAGAAGATTTATTTTTTAGAAGGTTTAGGAAGATAAGAAAACATATTAAATAAATAAATTTATTTAATTGAGGAATTGGAAGATAAGAAAGCAAATTAAATAAATAAATTTATTTAATTGAGGAATTAGAAGATAAGAAAGCAAATTAAATAAATAAATTTATTTAATTGTGGAATTAGAAGATAAGAAAGCAATTTAAACAATTAAATAAATTTAATTGTTTGTGCATGATTTGGAAGAATAAATAAAATATTTGATTGTATTTTATTTTTAGAGATTGAGAGAATTTAAATAAATTTGATTGATTTATTTAAATTTGGAGGAATAAATGACTTAATTAAATTATTTAGAATTATTTAATTGTTTGGAAGAATTTAAATTAAATAAAGGATTTAATTTAATTTTGACTTTAGAAGAGGTAATTAAATATTTTGATATTTAATTAACTTAGAGGAATATGAATCAAATAAATAAATTTGTTTATTTATTTATTGATAGAGGAATTAGACTTAAATAAATATTAAGAATATTTATTTAGACAAAGTCGTGTCATTTTTAGGTGCATACACTTGGCCTTATCAATTGAAGGTCTAAGAGCACAAAGGAACTTGTTGGAGCTAATTGGAGCTATCTTGGAGGATGAACACACAAAGGTACCCTGCCGACCCAGAGATGCAGAATTGACATTCTATCAACCAAATTGTTATTGCACATACAAGAGAAAGTTAGTATGATGTCCAAGACGATCGAGATGAGCTACAGGAGCTAAAGACATAAAAGATCGAGTCTACTTCATTTTTGTTCCTATAGATCCAGTCTAATGTCCAAGACATGCAAATAGCTGCTCTAGCAGTCTAGGCATCAAGAATCAGTCCAGCAAGCAACCAGTTGGATATACCTTCACTAAAATGTGCCACATACTCCTCTTGATCCAGTCAGCACTTGGAATCCCATGAATCCACATTAGCTCATATTTTCAAGTGTCATGTGACTCTATTTTGGCTTTATTAGGCCTTGAAAACTAAATTTTCATCATTTGCAACCAAATGGGTATCCATTTTGTCTAGGTTCAATGTATTTGCAAGCTGTATTTTGTCATTTTCCTAAAAGACAAATGCAAATCAGAAAATCCAACAAACTGATGTATCTCATTAAATGCCATGTAATCTGGACCATTAGTGTTGAGTTAATCTCCATTGTCCATTGAAAAACTCAGTATGGTGCCTTGTCTATAAAAGGGCCATCATTCTCTCATTGTAACAAGTAAAATTTGATATTGAATTGTTGAGACTCTGCCAAATTGTGATCAATACAAAGCAAGTTTTGCAGGTTTCTAGGAATTTGTGTTCTTGTGTTATCCTCTTTGGTTTTCATGGTTCATATCAATCTAAATTTAATTAGTTGTGCTTTTGCAATGATGGGTAAATGTTAATATATCTAATGAATGCTTTGGTCCATACTATTAGTGCTTGTTGATTGTAAGTTGATGTGTATAGTTAGCCTAGGCCTTGTCATTGAATATCGTTCGGTTGCATTCCACTAGTTAAGCTGCACCATTGTCTGGGTGTTTAATGATTGAATGCAATTTGAAAATCATAAGGATCCTTTGAAGATTGCATCATTTCTTGCAACATTGTGGGTTTCCCATCCTGGTAAAACAAGGAATGGTTTTTTAAAAGTATTTTTCTATCTACAACATTTTACCCCATTCTGACTATCACTTAGAATCTCTTATCCCTTTTTTCTCTCTCCCTTTCCTTTTGCATTTTCTTTACATCAAATTTGTTAGATTTAGGGTTTAAGCAACATTTCATTGCCCATCTACTGAAATTTTAGACTTCACAGTCTAGAGCACCTAGGGTTTCTACATGTACATTGCTACCATCTTTCATAAACCTTGCATTTCATGTAAGACCCATTGTTGGTACAGTTGGTACATACCACTGAAGGTATTCCATGCAAAGCTAAGACCTAGTTGTATTATCATTGGGGCAGTCCTATCTTGGATAGGTTACCTTTTCAAGAGAGGTGTCATCCCAGCAATCATACCTGCGTTGTTGTGTGCTAAAACCACCGTCAACAAAATTGATGCTAGAAGGAGGCTAACCAAAGCCATTGTAGACCAAAGCCATTTTAGAACAAAGCCATTGCTAAAAAAGACATTACTGAATAAAGACATTGTTGAATCAAGACATTGCTCCATTTAGTTCTCACCCTTCTCCTTTGAACACCATCAACAAAATTAGTGCTAGAAGGAGAGTTGAACAAAGAATTTGATGCAAACTTTTAGTTTTGGGGTTCATTGCACATTCTAAAATGAATTGACTATTTAGGAGATTTACTTCCAATGGGTACACATAAGGGTTTCAGTCATGAAATCCCTTCGTTCTTCAGAGGACCATCACAGCAGTCATATCATGAAGAGAACTTCCAAGTGAATATCCCACTTTTCAAAGAAGTGTTAGATAGACAGATCAGGGTAAAATATCCTCCATTGACATTGCTTGATTTTAGTTCACCTCAGATCTGTACTGTGCATCTTGGAGAGCCACATGACAAGATTAACTGTTTAACTTTTCTTCAAAGATTGGACCTCCATTTAAAAGGACTGCTCCCTATTTTTGAAATATACAAGTCTGAAGGGGGATATAAGCATGACAAAGATATTCACATTCAAAGAAAGACCTTGCAAGGAGCTACAGTATAGATGGATACACATTACCATAATCATGTCCCAGTTGAGAGCATACAAAGAGTTGAGGTTGCAAGAGCTAAAAATCCACCATTCATAATTGATCATAGTCAAAAGGATAGTTTGTACACTAAAATTTTTGAGGTCCCTCAAGTTGCTCATCAAAATACATGTCCAGATGATGAGGGTAGGAAATACATATGGTCTGCAAGTCACCCAACCAGTGAGTATGAGATCCACAACTAGTTAAAATTTCTTTGTCAGTCAGATAAATCAGAAGAGTATGCTATTCCATCTTGGTTAAAACTAAGTTTGCAATCATAGGACAACAAACAGAGCAGTGTGTAAGATTGGATTTCTACTACTAAGGGTGTTAATAAGATTGATGATGAATTATCCCTCATGAACAGTCATGTTGGAGATGTAGATTAGCGATCAAATGTTTCACATACATCAGGTCCTAAGACTAAATTTACTACTATAGAGGTGCAGAACACCAGTTCCTTGCAAGTGGTTGATAATTCTGAGTTTGAACAATAGCTTGATCAGATCAGACATGTGCAAAAATAGGAAGAAATAAGTCCTCAAAATGAAGAATAGTCATGGATAGCAATGCAAAAAATTGTTCCAGATGATGTACTTGAGCCACAATCAAATTGCCCAGAGGAAAGTGATCAAGATTATGAGTATATCAACATAGTGCATTACCATGATCAGTCATATCAAGCCAATACAGTTGTTGCAGAAGAGTCTCAAGCTAAGTCAAATGAAGAAAACTAGGAAAATGCACCACTCCAAGACAACATTGACATTATGAATTTTGTTATGCAAGAAGAAAAATACTTTGTTGTTGTTGCAGATAATGGATGTACAGTCCAAATAGGAAGGTTGTTGATTGATACAGAGGAAGTTTTTTCAGAGCATGTGATTAATATGGATGAAGTAGATTCAAATATATCATGTGTTCCACATATTGATCTTGTCCACACCTACATAAAAAAAGAGCTCCACATGGTTGATGCTGACCTAGTAATGATAAATGAGAGTAGAAATCTATAATCTGAAAATAAAAATTAGACAGTCATGCAAAGTGATGACTTGGAAGCTTTTTCATGTCACTCACTTGATCACATCATTGAGTTGGTGTCAACAATGAGAAAGGATATGATGCGGCATGGCAATTCACTGCATATGACAGACTTTGCTTTGGCTGATTCATGCAGAATACATCCAAATGATCCACATTCTGAAGAAAGTTGTCTAGACTTCTTGTTTGCTTGGGAGATTGTTGCAGCATTCAGTGCTCCAGAGGTACCTGATGCACATGATATGACCCTACATGAGCTAAAATCTCTTGAAGGTGTGGAAGTAGATGGCAAAATGTAGCAAGGTGATGAACTTACATCTCCAACTGATGGTACTGCAAATTAGGTTGTATCTTCCCCTTTTTCACTTGGTTTTGATAGTTATCAATTTGATTATGGTGATTCAGGTAAGACAACTTGCATTTGGATTGATCATGGTCCTAATGAATTGCCCCAATTACTGATCTTATGTGGCTGGTACCCTAAACATGAACATAGCATGCCTCTACCTCACTTTTTAGAGTATAAAGATAAACTTTCTAGATTTAAGACATTGACCTACACCTTGTTACTCCTGCATGTCCTAAGAAATAAGTCACAAGGTAGTGCAAATAATTGTTGTCCAAAGCTTTTGTACATGGTATTGCTTGTTTTTAGTTAGGTTTTAGTTAGTTATTTGTTGTTTCAGTTTAATTTATGCTTTCTATTGTTACTTTTCCTTAATTGTTAGTTGTTTCTTTCTGCTTGTTTTTCTTTTCTTTGCTTAGGTTAGTTCCTTTGCTTTCTTTGCTCTCTCTTCCTATGCTTATTTTTCTGAGGTTCTCCATTTCTCACACGTGGTGGCAGTTGTGCTGACCTATAAGTGGTCCTTTGTTGGGTAAATAATCTAGAATATTTCTTTAAGAAGATGATGTTTTCTACTTAGGTCTTCCTGTGGGTTCCACTATTATACTTGGATGGTATGATGCTTGTTCATGGGAAATGAGTCATTAGTTTGGTCCACTTGAAGTATTTTCTAGCCATATATCTCTCACACTTTAAAATCTTGAAAGTACCTAAGTTAGTCTTGGTGATCTTGCATTAAGTGAAAAATCTAAGGTCCACCTTTACCACCATCAGGAATCCACACCCAGCTAGTTGAGTTATCAATGTAACTAGTGCTGTCAAAAGGCATGTGTTACAAGGGTAGTGGTACTACATTGTACTTTGCCAAACCTAAGCTTATTGAAGTATTAAAAGTATGAAAAGAAAAGAAATGCAAAATCAGTTAGATGGACAATCAAGTAAACTCTACCGGGGCTATGGATGCCTGACCAACAGTAGGGCTCTGCTTGAGTGGAATTTTGAGACAAACCTATTGGGGCTATAGATGCTCGCTGGTAGCAAGGCAATGTCCAGGTAGCTCATGAGGTGTGTACTAATCACATAGCTTAAGGTAAAGGATCTAGGATGAGCTTAGTTGCTTAAGGATGGGAATTAACGCAATTGCACACACTCAGGTTTTCAAGATATGGATGGTTGCACCTAGTTATTGAGCTCTACTTCTTTGATAAGGTATCATGTTTCCTTGTTTGACATGTGGGAAACACAAAGATTCTGGGTTTGAAACTGACGTTTATCCTTGAAATGCTCTGGAGCATTTTTCCAGCAGAGTCACCATTTGTTGTGCCTTGCACACATGCCCCATTTTGACAAATAGAGACCCCTTCTTTTGCTTTGGCTTGAAGTCTCAACCTTTATTACTTATGATGATGAGAAGGTGAATATGTGCTTAGAATGCAGGATTTGTTCCAAATTTGAGTATTTTGCATATTTGGAGTCATTTGATATTGTACATGATTGATTTGGAAGTGTATTGAGTGGTCTTGTGCTTAAGAAATAGCCATTTATTACCTTTTGTACTAAAATTGGGTGTTACTGCATTTTGCTCCAAAATCACATGTCACTAGATATTGCCCTTGAAATTGCTTCTGCATGATGTGTCATGTTGAAATTCCTAGTTTCTAGGTCTTAGAGTTGCAAAATCATATCCAATTCTGCAAGATTTCACTAAGGGGTACATATACTTTCATTCTGACACATGGTCCTAAAACCCTAATTTGGCTAAGTCTAAAACCCTGAAAACCCTGAAAATGGCTAAGTCTAAAATTTGGTGGAACTCTAAAATCTAGAATTTGCATATGAAATCCTATGGATTTGGAACCTATCTCAAGCATCCTAAAAGATACATTCTAAACTTATTCTTAATTTTTTTAATAAATATACTTTCACCCTGGCCAATTCAAAATCTGGTGCTAAAAACACCTACTACAAAAAGTGCTAAAAATGCCTTTCACTAACTTGCACTGAAATCGGTCGCTATCGACTTTTGTGCTAAAAATAGTCACCACTGACTTTTACGCAAAAATCATTGTCTATCGACTTTAGCACTAAATTTTCCTCAGACCAACTTCCTTCCACACTACCGCTAAGTCAGTCAGCACCAAAATCCCCACCTGTTGCACCTAGAACAGTTAGCGCGAAAATGGTCGACCACAGACTTGCGTAGGATTCACCTCTGATGGACTTGCGTGGGATTCTGCTCCGACTGAATTTAAAACTACAATAGGTCAATTAGACCCAAAAGTAGCGCAAAAATCTATTTAGTGCTAAAAATAGACCTCATAGACTTGCACTAAATTTGACCTCCACTGACTTTTAGTCCGTGACACCCAAAACCCGTGCTTTTTGGTATTTTGGCCCAGAAATTAACTTTTTCAAGGTACAAATTGGATTTTCTTGGTGGATTTGAATTGTACAATCACTTTTCACATCATGATGAAAATTTTTACCGAGTTTGTGTAGATTTTAGGCACGTTTTATGACAATTAATGCTACTACACATGAAAAGTCTATACCCCCCCAAAATCCTGCTTTTTACAGAAAAAAGCTATAAAAATGCAAAATAAAAGTCTCCAAATGGATTCAAATGACCATAAAAACTTCCTAAATCAATATATAGGCCAAATGAGTACTTGAAAATGGTAAAAAACTTGAAAAATCATGCAAAAATCACAGGATCTGTGGAGATGAACATAAGAAAGTGACATTGACAATGAGTTGTTTTTGACTAATCCATGATTGCAAATAGACATATTTTGATTCAAAATGATGGGAAATAACTTTTTATGATGAAATTGATGCTTGGCCTTATCAATTACAAGTTTGAGAGCACAAAGGAGCTTGTTGGAGCTAATTGGAGTTATCTTGGAGGATGAACACACAGAGGTACCCTGCTGACCTAGAGATGCAGAATCGACATTCTATCAACCAAATTACTGCTGCACATACAAGAGAAAGTTAGTATGATGTCTAAGATGATGTAGATGAGCTGCAGGAGCTAAAGACATAAAAGATCAAGTCTACTTCGTTGTTGTTCCTATAGATCTAGTCCAATGTCCAAGACATGCAAATAGTTGTTCCACTAGTCTAGGCATCAAGAATCAGTCTAGCAAGCACCCAGTTGGATATACCTTCAATAAAATGTGCCACGTACTCCTCTTGATCCAGTCAGCACTTGGAATCCCATGAATCCACATCAGCTCATATGTTCAAGTGTCATGTGACTCTATTTTAGCTTTATTAGGCCTTAAAAATTAACTTTTCATCATATACAACCAAATGGGTATCCATTTTGTCTAGGTTCAATGTATTTGCAAGCTATATTTTGTCTTTTTCCTAAAGGACAAATGCAATTCTAAAAATGCAACAAACTGATGTATTTCATTAAATGCCATGTAATCTAGACCATTGGTGTTGAGTTAATCTCCACCATCTATTAAAAAACTCAGTATGGTGCCTTGTCTATAAAAGGGCCATCATTCTCTCATTGTAACAAGTAAGATTTGATATTGAATTGCTAAGACTCTACCAAATTGTGATCAATACAAAGCAAGTTTTGCAAGTTGCTGGGAATTTGTGTTCTTGTGTTATCCTCTTTGGTTTTCATGAGTCATATCAATCTGGATTTAATTAGTTGTGTGTTTGCAATGATGGGTAAATGTTAAGATATCTGATGAATGCTTTGGTCCATACTATTAGTGCTTTCTAATTGTAAGTTGATGTGTATAGTTATCCTAGGCCTTGTCATTGAATACAGTCCGGTTGCATTCCATTAGTTAAGTTGCACCATTGTTTGGGTGTTTAATGAGTGAATGCAATTTAAAAATCATAAGGATCTTTTGAAGATTGCATCATTTCTTGCAACATTGTGGGTTTCCCATCCTGGTGAAACAAGGAATGGTTTATTAAAAGTATTTGTCTATCTGCAACATTTTACCCCATTGTGACTGCCACTTAGGATCTCTTATCCCTTTTTTCTCCCCCTTTCCCTTCACATTTTCTTTACATCAAATATTTTAGATTTAGGGTTTGAGTAGCATTTCATTGCCCATCTACTAAAATTTTAGACTTCACAATCTGAACCACCTAGGGTTTCTGCATGTACATTGCTGCCATCTTTCATAAACCCTACATTTCATGTAAGACCCCCTATTGGTATAATTGGTACATACCACTGAAGTTATTCCATGTGAAGCTAAGAGCTAGTTGTATTGTCCTTGGGGTAGTCCTATCTTGGATAGGATACCTTTTTCAAGAGAGCTATGATCCCAACAATCATACCTGCATTGTTGTGTGCTAAAATCACTATCAACAAATCCACTCATACATGTTACACCACACTTCCACAATCATCGAAGCAACTCCACAATTAGTGTAAACACCCAAGGTCGGTCGAACCTATGGTAACACAATAAACAATTATGTACAGACTTCCTTAAAGCCAAAGATGACTCACAGACCACACACCATGCTTGAACTTGATCTAGAGTATTCTAAAAACATCCTAAAATCTAACAAATTCCTCTGTAACAATCTTCACCTATCGAACAAACTTATTTTGTTTACCTAGTATACTCAAATATCTTTGTCCTGTACTGGAATTCAAGAACTTAGCTTCTGGAGCACCAAACTATGAACAATGTCAACTAAAGATAGATATTTGGCCTTATAAACACAATTCTAGAACCACAAGACCTAAAACCATTATGCGGATCTAAATGCAGAGCAAACACTTTTATCCCAAACACTTCTGCAATACATAGCTCAAACACTTGTGAATACATCTTCCTCTGCATATCGATCCATCATGCCAAATTCTAGATGTAGCATCTCTAAACACCTCTAAACAACATATCCAAACCACATGAACAAATCTCTAATATAAAAGAAATGCGGAGCAAAACCAGAACACTACTCTACAACACATGATACCACTGCCACACACTATTTTCTTATTTTATTTAAATTTTCTCAAAAGCACTTGGAAACCAAGCACCAAAAATATATTATCACCATCTTTAGCACTTCCTCATCATCAAAGACAACATCCACTCAACACCAACTTGCTCACACTCTTGCAATATCCTCTTGCTCATATAATTGACACCAATGACAACACAAACTTGTTGACATCAATGACAACACTAACTGCACATACTTTCAACAAAATGAATGTTTGGAGATGTTGTATGAGTCCTATAGAATCATCTAGAAGAGTTTTATGAAGATCTTTCTTGTTTCCAGTACCGCACAAGGTTTTCAAGTTGTTGTGGCTGTTATGCTTCAAGTTTTATATGTTTTTGCTTAAGGTTGTCCTATTTTCAAATGAGCGGAGTGAGTGGATGTAACTCCTTGATGTTTGATGTTGTAAAGATGTTTTGGACCTATTTAAGAAAGTGTTGATATCTGCAAGGCATGGGCCTTCTGATGGTGTAGCATGCAGTCTTGTTTAGGACTTGTCCTCTACACATTTCATGTTGTGTGTAGTTTGGCCTACTTGTAAATGTAGTTTTCATGTTGTCTCTAGTCGAAAAGAAATTTAATCAATGTATTATAATGTATAAATTGTAAATCAAATTGAGTTAGGTGAGATGTGATTGTAATGTGATTGATAAGGTTCTCAAACAAGAAAAGGAGTAGAATGAATGCATTGTGATGTGTGACTGAAGGAGAAAGAGAAGATGTGTTAGAAGTTGTCCTAATTCATCTTGAATACATTTGTGTGACAGGAAGGAAGTGAAGAGTGTGCCTAATTGATCCAATGGTCAGAAGAGGTAGAATTGCAATCATCAAAGTTTTGAACTTCAATGTTAGTTTTCAAGTAGTAGAAGGACTGTAATACTGTAATCTGTTATGAGTTTCTTCTCAATTTAGGGAGTAGTTGCTTCATTGGGAGTGACCCTAAAACAAAGTCTTTAGGGAGTTGTAGCTTCCTTGGGAGTGACCCTAAATCAAAGTTATCAAGGACTAGTATATACCTTGGGTTGTAGCCCTAAAACAAAGTTGTTATTTTGAGGTTTGTATATTGTGAGTTAATTCTCACTATGGTTTTTCCCTTCTTAGGTTTTTCACGTATATCTAGTGTTGTTTGTTGATGTGTATTGTGTTGATATTTCATTTTTATGTTAATGTTGTAATGTTTAAGTTTTAATCTACTCTAGAGAGGTTGAAGTTTGTTTAGATACTGATTCACCCCCATCCCTCTCAGTATCTTGTTGTGTTCAACAAGTTACACATAAAAGATATGAACATATAGAAACAACAAGCCCACATTTGCACCAAGGGTAGGACAAAGAATAAGATAGAGTTAAATAGACCTAAAAACATACTAGGAGAGACAAACACTAAATCAAGGCTAAATTGAGTGCTAAAATCCTAAGGTATGCAATTTTTGACCTTAAAGGTAATACATGGCACAAAATTGACTAGTTCAATTAAAAAGTTATTCAACCAAACCTATTAGAAATTTTCACTTGCCCAATAACTTGCTACACCATTATCCTAATAAGACATATAAATAATCATACCTTGAATAAAAAATTTCAGTTGGATGTACCTTGTACTAATGACATGGATTTTGTGGTGGATTTGTAGTGGAGGACTCTACCAATTAGAGTGGTCAATTGATCTACAAATATCAATAATCAATCATCGGGAATAAATTAATAACTAAATTAAATACTAGTATCTGCAAATAACAAGTCAATGATGAAACACAACACAAAGACACATACAAGGGTAAAAATCTTCAATGATATTTAGATCTTGATGAATTAGTCCACCATGAATACAAATAAAAACTCAACCAAGGTAACAAACATGAAGCCAAAAACATACAAGGTATTGGACAAGTTATTGAACCACAATATAAGATCAACACAAGCACTTTTAGATCAACAATAAGATAATCTCAACTTGGTTGCCAACACCATGTGCATGATCATCTAATTTTGCACACACATCAAATTATTTTCTAATAACAAGTCAATGATGAAACACAACACAAAGACAAATTGATTTGACCATATTTAGATCTTGATGAACTAATCCACCATGAATATAAATAAAAAACATGACCAAGGCAACAAACATGAAGCCAAAAACATAAAAGGTAGTGAACAAGTTATCAAAACACAATGTAAAGGTCAACACAAGCAATTTTAGAGCCACAATAAGATAATCTCAAATTAGTTATCAATACCATGCATGGTCACCTAATTTTTCACACACACCAAAGTGGGGGAAAAATGTAGAGGAGAAAAGTGCATAAATTTCACTTTTCTCTTTTCATTATACACCAATTCATACACATGTGGTGCAGTCATGGTAGGAGGGTTCATAGAATGAACTATTTGGACCATGCAACAAGAGTAAACACAACGGAAACAACTCAAGAGAATGGAACAAATGCAAATTTAGTCATTCAGTATATCATAGAATTCAAATACAATCTGGCTGACAACATGCGGTATTACAACCGGGCTCAAAGGCCTGATTACATACATGCACAAGATAAAGCTTTGAAGCTCCTTAGCACAAAATCTAAACTATCAATCTTCTAAATCATGAGAACTTGACAATTTATTTCCTAAGGATCTATTACATCATTATATATCATTTCTAGACTAATAGATTCCTCTGTGTCAGCCATAAGAGGTTAAGAATCCTGAAGAAGAGGTGTAACGTGTGTTCTTGGATAGGTCAGACCTATTGGCTTGAAATCGTCCTCAAATGCATGAAATGATGTGCGGACCTTCAGGGAAAGTCAGCCATGAAGCCAGGAACATTGCCAAATGTATCATTAGGATCTGCAAGTCAGCCAATGCTCACAAATCTTCTTCCTCAGTTGATTGTTAAAGACTGTCAGAAAGCTCTGCACTAAGAAAATAGAGGATCTTCTGATAGCGATAACTTCTCGGTGACTAATCTAATTGCTATAAATTCTTGATATGATATAGATGAATGAATGCAGATGCTAAGTCCAGATCCACAAGATGTGAAATGCCAAGACCACACCACAAACTGAAAACTGCTACTGACTGAACTACCTAAATTGAAGTGGGAAAATGAAAGAATTGAAATGCAAATGTTTTTGGTTGATGCAAGATTACTCTTGAACTAGGGATGCTCCTGCATCAGACATCTGGGGTTATTGAAAAAAAGTGAGTCCCTCACTTTGCTGGGGCTAGGTGAGAACCAAGATAGTCCACCTTAGCCTAAGAAATCCATGATGAATCTTCTTCCAGTTTGCCTGTCCACTTCACAAGATATTCTTTGTATTGTCTTCCTCTAGTGTTGTGTCCAACTTTGCTGTCCAAAATGTCTTCAATCTGTTCCGGTGCTTATTGTGGTAACTGCTTCTTCAAGTCTTCTTCCATGCTATCACTGAACTCTGCTTTATAATATTGATATAAGTCTGCAATGTTGAAAATAGGTAATATACCCAATGTCTCTAGTAATTCTACTTCATATGCATTTCCTGAATCAAATTTTCTGAGTATCTTACAAGGTCCAAACTTCTTCATCTTCAAATTGTTATATGTCCTAATTGGAAATCTTTCTTTTCTCAAGTAAACCATTACTTCATCTCCAACTTCAAATTCCTTGTGTCTTCTCTTCTCATCTACCTTCTCTTTGTACTTACTATTCATATCCTCTAAATGCTTCTTCACTTGATTATGCATTGTCTTCATGTGATCTACAAATTCTTCTTCTTCTGCACTTCTCTTTTCCTCTGTACCAATATCTCTTAATTCTACAACTCCTCTAGGATTCACTCTAGCTGCAATCTCAAAAGGTGTTCTTCTGGTACTTCTGTTTACTGAATTATTGTATGTAAACTCTGCTTGTGAAAGAGTCAAATCCTAACTTTCGATCTTCTCTCCAACCAAACATCTCAACAAGTTTCCCAAACTCCTATTCACTACCTCTGTCTGTCCATCTGCCTGTGGATGAAAAGTAGAACTAAATTTCAAATTGGTCTTCATCTTCTTCCAAAGTGTCTTCCAGAAGTATCCAACAAACTTTGTGTCTCTATCTGAAACTATACTCTTAGGTAATCCATGCAATCTTACAATCTCCTTGAAAAATAGGTCAGCTACATGCACTGCATCAGTTGTCTTCTTACACAGTATGAAATGAGCCATCTTTGAAAATCTGTCAATCACTACAAATATTGAATCATGTCCTCTCTATGTCTTAGGTAATCCTATTACAAAATCCATGCTTATGTCTTCCCAAGGTCTCTCTGGTACTGTCAAAGGTTTATACAATCCAGTATTCTGACTACTCCCTTTTGCAACTTGACAAACTCTACAACTCTACAAAAATCTCTAAAAATCCTTATTTATCTGAGGCCAAACATAGTTTTCACTCACCAAAGCCATTATCTTGTCAATGCCAAAATGTCCTACCAATCCACCACTATGCTTCTCCTTGATCAAATTATCTCTCATTGAACTTTTAGGTATGCACAACTGACTTCCTTTGAACAACATATCTTCTTGAATGAAATAATCCAACCACTTACTCCTATCTATCACAACAGGTTCTTTACATGCTCTCCAAGGTTCTGCAAAATCAGTGTCTCCCTCATACATGTTCTTCAATTCATCAAAACCCAACCCTTCCACTCTCATTTCTGTCAACAAGTTTCTGTTGGATTTAGGACAGACAACTGAGAGGGGGGGGTGAATCAGTTGTCACCAAAATCTTGTTCCTTATTTACTTTAAAACCTTCTTATATTTCATTAGCATATCAATGATTCAATCATGAAAGCATAATGCAATAATTCAAGAGTAGAAACAAATTCAACACATATAACACCAAGATTTTAATGTGGAAAACCTAGTTAAGGGAAAAATCATGGGGTGACTAACCTAAGATTGTATTCTCTGTTAAAAGAATAAGAAGAATAAAATGGCACTTGCCAGTTAGGTCTCATTGCCCGAGCACACTGCTCACAAGAGGCCCACTGCCTATAGGAGACACACTATCTACAAAAGAATATGAGTATTACATACTTGAACTGGAGATTAGCATCTTCACTATGCTTGAGTCAATTCCATTTAAACTCAACACCTCAACTCTACTTTTCGCTCCTCTTTACTACCTTCTCATCATGACCACTATGATATTTTTGAATGACTTCACAACTCTTATTTATACATGACATCAAATTTGGAATGATCATCAAAGTCAGCACAACATACATTTATTTTATTATGGAGCAATTACAAAGATACAACTTGACTTATTACAAAGAACTTTATGTACATCACTACACTATCAACCACACATAGCTGGGACTTCAATCTTTTTTAAGAAACACGCCATGCTTCACAAAACATTTTCAAGATCATCTGCAACATACACAAATCATCTGGTTGGCCAAGACTAGGAAGAACACCATCACCTAAAGGTAAATCTTCAATCATGAGCTCAATCTTCAATGCAAACCACCAACACAAACTGGACACAATCTAGAGACTCCCACAAGCTTGCTTGAATTAGCAAGAACATCTACACCACTTCTGCTTATTGTAATCATTCACATCTTCATCCAAAACCTCAAGAACACTGTCACCAATCACTATCACATTAGAAGGATTGCTTGTGGACCTCCAAACCACGAACCAATTGAGTTGTCAATTCACATTAGCCTCCCAAACATGCCACCAGATCTGTAGAACATGATATTGTATGTCTGGATCTCACTGGACCTATTTGTGTCACTCTGTCACCTCTGAATAGTTGCCATAACCACTTTTACTCACATGGCCATAACTACTCCACATTTTCATATGAACCTCTCAAATCTTGACTAGATCATCTTCAGACACATATCTACAAACCCTTTGATGCGCATTCTATGATCTTTATCTAGCTGGGATCTTCACTTCATAGAGCTTCACTATCTTCACTGTTCTTCTCTGTTTCTGATAGGACTAATTTTCTCAATATCCTTAGCACACAACTCATCTATTCCTTGACATCAACGCAATAGGAGTATGTTGACATCAATGACAACACCGGTTAGGCCCATACTTGCAACAATCTCCCCCTTTGTCATTGATGGCAACATATCATGTGAAAAACTATTTTAACCATCAAGACAAGAACTTCTCCTCACTAACTAACATAGCCCCTCCTATCAACATCAACCATTCGCATGTCTTCTCTTTCTTTACTGCCCCCCTTTGTTTAGCAACCACTTTTTATTTTTCACATGTCTTCTCTCCCCTTTTGACATCAATGGCAAAGGGCACATACTTGCAACCACTTCTCATACTTCAGAATCTTACTGACTACTCCCCCTGAGTAGAAGCCTTCTAACATCAATCTGGATCACACGATATGACTGCGGGATCCACTAGATTGATGCACATTAGTGCACCTTAATTCAGAACCGGAGGGGTAATAACCCCTAACTTCTCCCTGAGATACTCAAAAGTGTCCTTAGGTAGAGGTTTGGTAAAAATGTCTGCAATCTAATCCTTTGAGGGCACAAACTCCAATCTGACTTCATTCTTGTTCACCTGCTCTCTCAAAAAGTGAAACTTGATGGATATATGTTTTATCTTTGAATGCAACACCAGATTTTTTGATATGTTTATTGCACTTGAATTATCACAGAAGATTGTGATAGGTTCTTCATACTCCACTCTAATATCTCTTAGCATTTGCTTCATCTACAATACTTGAGTGCAACTGCCTATTGTTGCAATATACTCTTCTTTTGTAGTAGACAGAGATATTGCCTCTTGTTTCTTGCTTAGACAAGAAACCAATCTTTTTCCCAAAAGGAATGCACCACCACTGGTACTCTTCCGGTCATCCACATCTCCTACCCAATCAGCATCTGTATATGCATGAAGAGAGAAATCATGATCCTTAGGATACCATAATCCATACTCAACTATTCCCTTCAAATAGCTGAGAATTCTCATGATTACCATGACATGAGACTCTCTAAGATCATCTTGGAATCTGGCAACAAGACCAACATCATTCATAATATCAGGTCTAGTTTGAGTAAGGTAGAGCATTCCTCCAATCATTGACCTATACTTTTTCTGATCAACCTTAGGGGATTCATCATCTTTACTCAGATTACATCCGATTTCCATGGGAGTATTTGTTTCCTTTGAATCTTCCATCCCAAATTTCTTCAACAATTCTTTCACATATTTGGTCTATGATATGAAGATTCCTTTCTTTGTTTGAGTGATTTGCAGACCCAAGAAGAAATTCATTTCCCCAAACATGGACATCTCAAATTCACTTTGCATTTGATTTGCAAAAGTCTTGCACATACTATCTTTTGCCCCAAAAATGATATCATCAACAAATACTTCAGCAATCAAGATATTTTCGTGATCAATCTTAAAATACAAATTACTGTCAACAGTACCTTTGTTGAAACCAATCTTCAAAAGATGTTTGTCCATTCTTTCATACCAGGCTCTTGGGGCTTGTTTGAGTCCATACAATGCCTTCTTCAACTTGCAGACCATATCTACATGATCAGACAATTAAAATCCATCTGATTGGTCAATGTATACCTCTTCTTCCAAATCACCATTTAGGAAAGTAGACTTGACATCCATCAGATATACCTTGAAATCTCTGAAGGTAGCAAAGGCAAGAAATAATCTGACTGCTTCAATTCTTTCCATCGGAGCAAAAGTTTCTTCAAAGTCAACTCCTACTTGAGAATAACCCTTACAAACCAATCTAGCTTTGTTTCTTACTACTTCACCATCTTCATTCAATTTATTCTAGAAGACCCACTTAGTCCTAATCACATTTTCATCCTTAGGTCTAGGAACAAGATCCCAAGTGTGATTCTTTTCAATCTGCATCAATTCTTCCTCCATTGCTTTAACCCAGCTTTCATCATTGCATGCTTCACTTACTGTTTTTGGTTCAATTTTTGAAATCAAACAATACTTCACTGAATCTTGAGCAATTTTTCTTCTTGTTTGAACACCTTTTCTTCTATCTCCTATGATCTAATCTTCAAAATGATTCAGTCTTACATACCTGGGAGTTTTGGGATTCTCTTGCACTTCTAATTCTTGGACAGGTTCATCCAAACTTGTCTCTTCTTCTTGTGTTTTAGGATTCTCTGGATCAGTCTGAATCTGAACTAGAGTTGGGACTTGTTCTCCTTGGTCTGAGACATCATTATGATCATCTACTTCATGCTCATAATACCTTGAGGGACTTTCCATGCCTTCATCAACCTTCACATTTGTACTTTCTACAATCTTTCTCAATCTCTTGCTGTAACATAGGTATGCTTTGCTTTGAGTAGAATATCCCAAGAATATTCCTTCATCACTTCTAGAATCAAACATACCAAGGTCTTCATCTCTTTTGATATAGTATTTACTACCAAAGACTCTGAAATACTTCATAGTAGGAGTGATGCCAAACCAAAGTTCATAAGGAGTTTTACCAGTATTGCCTCTGATTTGTACCTGATTAAGAGTATAGACAATAGTGCTTACAACTTTTGTCCAATAGATCTGAGGAGCATTTAATTCCATCATCATGGTCCTAGATGCTTCTTGGATGGTCCAGTTCTTTCTTTCCACTACTCCATTCTGCTATGGAGTCCTTAGAGTAGATGACTGTCTCTTTATCCCATGTTTCTCACAGAATGTTATGAACTCACCGGATGTGAATTCTCCACCTCTATTAGACCTGAGGCATTTTATGTTTATGCCAGTTTCATTTTCTACCATAGCCTTGAATATTTTGAACTTCTCAAGTGCTTCAAATTTCTCTTTCAAGAAAGTCACCCACATCATCCGGGAGTGGTCATCAATCAACAACATGAAATACATATCTACTTGCAGACTCCTAGTTCTTGTCAGACCACATAGATCAATGTGCACCAAGTCTAACAATCTAGTTGAAGATTGTTCCTTACTTTTGAATGTGACTCTGTTTTATTTACCCAACTGACATTCTTTGCACAAACTATTAGCAAGTTTCACCAGTCTTGGAAGATCTCTTACAACCTAAGTGTTTCTTATCTTGATGATATTATTAAAATTCACATGACACATTCTCTTATGCTACAACCAACTCTGATCAATTTGAACAAATAAGCAACTTTTGCCAGTACCAACCAAGTGGAAGATGTTACCTTTTGTCTATGTACCAGATGCAATCTCAGTTCTAGAGCTTTCAAAGATCTTGTATTTTCCATTTTTGAATCAGAGATCATATCCTTTATCCACCAACTATCCAACACTGAGAAGATTATGCTTCAGACCTTCAACATACAGAACATCACTGGTTTTGTTCTTTCCATCAAAAGAAATAGTTCCTCTGCCTCTAATTCTGCCAGGAGAATTATCTCCAAACTTTACAACTCCACCTTCATATCTTTCCAAGCTTAAGAACTTACTCTTTTCACCAATCATATGGTGAGAGCATCCACTATCAATAACCCATTCATCCTTTTCTTCAACCTGATCCACCAAAGCACTTTCTATCATCTTATGATTGGTAGATTCAATATGCATTGGATCTTCTTCTTTGATGGCAATAAACACCCAGTCACTTTTGGGTTTGTTTCCTATCTCAGATTCATCATTTGTTATTCCTTCATCATCATCTTTTTGAACACAGTAACACTTCTTCTTAAACCTTGATCTATTAGGGTTTGGCCTTGAAAACCTTTTTAGACAACTTGAGGCAAAATGACCAATCTTATTGTAGGCAAAACATTTGAAAGGTAATTTTCCTTCATACTCACCAGATCCTCTTAGCAGTCTCTTTGCAATAAGGGCTTCAAGTTGTTCATCTTCTAACTCATCTTCTTCCAGATCTTTCCTTACTTTATCATACTAGGTTGATTTCCTTGAGAAACTTTCTCCTAGATCATATCTATGTTTGCCTTTTGTAGAGGCACTAGATTTGAATGCAGATTCAGTCTTAGGAAGTGCATCACCAAACTCAACCAACTCAAATACAGATATCTCACCAACCAATTGATCCCTTGTAATAGTTGTTTAAAGATCTAATTTCCTCAATAAAAACAACTTTGCATTTGTAAGCAAGAGGTAAAGATCTAAGAACTTTGGTAACAATCTCATCTTCATCCAATATTCCACCAGCACATCTAATGCCACATACAAACTCATTTACTTTTGACATAAATAAAGTGATATTCTCATCTTCACTCATCTTCAAGTTTTCAAACTTTCCTTTTAGACTTTACAACTTGGCACACTTAACATATTTGTCTCCATATAGAGTTTCCAGCTTTGTCTAAATTTCATAAGCAGTCTTCAATCCCATAACATTTGTCAGCTCTGAATCAGTCAAGGCACTTAGTAGGGCTTCTTTAGCTCGAAGATTATTGTTTGCATCTCTGACTTCATCTATAGTTGTTGGACCATTATTTGGGGGAACATATCTAGTTGTAGTTATGTTCCAATACTGATCTCCCATGCATTGTAAGTGATATTCAATGCATCTCTTCCAAAGAGTGTAGTTTGTTCCATCAAACCTTGGACTATCCTTCTTGTAGGTCGACATCCTAGATCTCCTCAAGCGATTAAGCTTCTTCTAGAGGAACTTAGCTCTGATACCAATTGTTGGATTCAGGATAGGCAACTGAGAGGGGGGGTGAATCAGTTATCACCAAAATATTGTTCCTTATTCACTTTAAAACCTTCTTATATTTCAATAGCATATCAATGATTCAATCATGAAAGTATAATGCAATAATTCAAGAGCAGAAATAAATTCAACACATATAACACCAAGATTGTAATGTGGAAAACACGGTTAAGGGAAAAACCACAGGGTGACTAACCCAAGATTGTATTCTCTATTAAAAGAATAAGAAGAATAAAATGGCACTTGCCAGTTAGGGCTCACTGCTCAAGCACACTACTCACAAGAGGCCCACTGCCTACAAGAGAGACATTGTCTATAGAAGAATATGAGTATTACATACTTGAACTAGAGATTAGCATCTTCACTATGCTTGAGTCAGTTCCATTTAAACTCAACACCTCTGCTCTACTTTTCGCTCCTCTTTACTACCACCTTCTCATCATGACCACTAGGATATATTTGAATGACTTCACAACTCTTATTTATACATGACATTGACTTTGGAATGATTATCAAAGTCGGCACAACATACACTTCTTTTATTATAGATCAATTACAAAGATATAACTTGACTTATTACAAAGAACTTTATACACATCACTACATTGTCAGCCACACATAGCTAGGACTTTAATCTTCTTGGAGGAACACGCCATGCTTCACAAAACATCTTCAAGATCATCCACAACATGCACAAATCATCTGGTAGGCCAAGACTAGGAAGAACACCATCACCCGAAGGTAAATCTTCAATCACGAGCTCAATCTTCAATGCGGACCACCAACACAAATTGGACACAATCTAGAGACTCCCACAAGCTTGCTTGAATCACCAAGAACATCCGCACCACTTTTGCTTACTATAATCATTCGCATCTTCATCTGGAACCTCAAGAACATAGTCGCCCATCACTATCACATTAGAAGGATTGCTTGTGGACCTCCAAACCATGAACCAGTTGAGTTGTCAATTCACTTTAGCCTCCCAAACATGCCACCAGATCTGTAGAACATGATATTGTATTTCTGGATCTCACGGACCTATTTGTGTCACTTTGTCACCTCTGAATAGTTTCTAGAACTAGTTTTACTCTCATGGCCATAACTCCACATTTTCATGCGGACCTCTCAAATTGATTGGATCATCTTCAGACACATATCTACAAACCCTTTGATGTGTATTCTTTGATCTTCATGTAGCTGGGATCTTCATTTCATAGAGCTTCACTGTCTTCACTGTTCTTCTCTATTTCTGATAGGACTAATTTTCTCAATATCCTTAGCACACAACGCATCCAGTCCTTAACATCAATGCAACAGGAGTATGTTGACATCAATGACAACACCGGTTAGGCCCATACTTGCAACAGTTTCTTCTTCTACTCAAGGCATCAACAACTTTGTTTTATTTACCACTACTATGCTTCAACACAAAGGTATAACTCTATATGAACTCTACCCATCTCATATTTCTCTGAGTCAACTTACCTTGATTGTTCAAATATTGTAAATCTTGATGATCTGTATATAACACAAATTCCTTAGGCAACAAGTAATGTCTCCACTTCTTCAAGGCTTGAATTATGGCATAAAATTCTTGATCATAAACTGAATATCTTTTCCTTGCATCATTCAAATTCTCACTAAAATATGCTACAGGTCTACCTTCTTGACTTGACACTACTCCAATTGCATTTCCACTTGCATCACAATCAACTTTAAATACCTTATTGAAATCTAGTAATGCCAAAATAGGTTGCTCTGTCACTTTTTGCTTCAATAACTCAAAACTCTTATCTGCTCTAGATGTCCACTTGAAATCTTTTCTGTCACCTCTCATTGTCTGTCATAGGGTTACAAACTGAACTAAAAATTCTAATGAACTTCCGGTAGAAAATAGCAAATCCATGAAATGATCTAACCTCTCCAATGCTCTCTGGTGTAGGCCATTCAACAATTGCTTTCACTTTCTCAAGGTCCATCTTCAATCCTTTTGCAGAAATCACAAATCCCAAATATACCAACTCTTCCTTCATGAAACTACACTTCTTGATGTTTATCAACAATTTCTCTTCTCTCAGTCTCTGCAAAATTTGTCTAATATGCCACAAATGTTCCTCTTTTGTTTTATTGAAAATCAGAATGTCATCGAAGTATACAATAACAAACTTACCCAAGAATTTCTTTAGGACTTCATTCATCAACCTCATGAAAGTACTCGATGCATTTGTCAATCCAAAAGACATCACTAACCACTCATAAAATCCTCCATTTGTCTTAAAAACAGTCTTCCATTCATCACCTTCTCTAATTCTGGTCTGATGGTATCCACTCTTCAAATCTATCTTTGTGAACTATTTTGCTCCACTCAAACAATCCATGATATCATCAATCCTAGGTAAAGAAAATCTATACTTAACTATGATCTAGTTTATTTCTCTAGAGTTAATACACATTCTCCATTCTCCATCTTTCTTAGGTGCTAGCACTGCAGGTACTGTACAAGGACTCAAACTTTCTCTAATCAAACCTTTTCTCAATAACTCTTGTATTTGTCTATTCAATTCTTCATTCTCTACCAGTGTCATCCAGTGTACTTCTTTGTTAGGCAAACTTGCTCCTGGTATAAGATCCATGTGATGAATGATACTCCTTATAAGTGGTAATCCTTCAGGCACATTATCTGATATGATGTCTTCATACTCTGTCAGCAACTCTCTTATCTCCTCCGGTTCAGTCTCTTTCTTCAATGCTTCAGGCTTTTTAGGGATCAAGGCATAACACATACTTTCCTGTTTCAAACCATCAAAAAATTTCCTTCCATCTACCAAACAGATTCTAGCATTCCCACACACTTCACTCTTAGGATCATCCTCCAAAGGAATCAAAGTAATTCTATTTCCATTTGCTGTTATAGTATATGTATTCTTTCTCCCATCATGTATTTCTTTTCTATCATACTGCCAAGGTCTACCCAACAAGACATTACAAACATTTATAGGCATAATATCACACAAGACTCCATCATGATATGATCCAATATAAAATTTTACCAAACATTGTTCACTCACCAGTACCTTATGATCATCCTAAATCCATGCTATCTGATAGGGCTTAGGGTGTTTCAATCTTTCCAACTTCAGCTTAGTCACCATCTCCTCTGAAACTAGGTTATCTGAACTACCACTATCAATTACAACTTTACAACACTTACCTCTTGATTTGCATCTAGTTCTAAATAGACTCTTCCTCTATGGTGGTTCCTCATTTGTCTCTACTTGAAATAGTGCTCTCCTCATCACCAATGATTCTCCTTTCTCCAGATTGCTAACTAAACAGGGATCACTTAGTTCAATAGGTTCTTCTTCAACAAAGGCTGCTCTTCCACTATTTTTTGTCCTCTTACTTGTACTACCCTGATTACATTCAAATGCTCTGTCCTTCACTTACACACTTGAAACAAGTACCTATGAATGTTCTCTTATCAAATCCTCTTCCTTCTCTTATGTATCCTTCATTTTGGTATACACTAGGGTTTCCTCTTCGGTAAAAAATTATGTCATCTCTCTGGTAAGCATTGTTATCTTTGTCATCCTTCTTAAATGGGTTGTCAAACTTATTCTGCTCCACAAATGATCTATCATATCCATAAAATGTTTTACCTCTCTAAAATTTACCTCTGTCTCTCTGTCTCTGATCAAGCTTCTTATTCAACTTCTCTTTAACTTTCAAGGCAAACTGATATGCTTCTTCCAAAGATGTCATCCTTACCAAACTTAGTTCTTCTTGAATATTCAATCTCAGTCCATTGATGTATCTAGCCACTTTCTCCTTGTTTGCTTCACTATGTCCTATCCTTATGATCATCTTATGAAATTCTTCAGTGTACTTCACAGATTTCTCCTTTTGTCTCAGGTTATGCAATCTCTTCAACAGCTCCAACTCATAGTCAGTAGGTATAAACTAATTCTTGAACTTTGTCACCATCCAGTCCCACTTTGTAATCTTTTCTTTCCCTCTTCTATTTATTTCCAACTGAACTTCTTTCCACCATATAGCAGCATGTCCCTTCAACTTTGTCTTTGCAAATTTCACCTTCTTCGGATCTTCAATTTCCTCATATTCAAAGTACTCTTCCATGTCATTTATCAAGTCAATCAATTCTTCAGGATTCAAATTACTAGTATAGTTTAGTACATCAACTCTAGGTCTTTTTCCAATCTTTGAAATAGCTCACAACATCTTTACCTGATTCGATTCTTCTTCTTTATGACCTTCTAGGGTTTCACCAGTTTGTTTCGCAAATTGAAATCCTTCATCATCACTTTCAACATTAGGTCTTGGTGTCAATCCTCTTCACCTATCTTCTTCAATAGCATCCAAATGAATTCACATTGTTCTCATCAAGTCCATCATCTCATCCATTCTATTAGCCATTGTAGCAACAGGAGGAACTCTTTGCGGCGACATATTCCTAGGACCAAGTGTAAACTGCCTCAAATTTGGCGATCGAGCTACAAGTGACAACTGCCTCTCAATCAGCAATTGGTTGTACACAAGTAACCTACCTCAGATCGGTGATCTGCTCACAACAAGATCTTATGGAATCCCCTTCGCCAATTCACTCCAAAGAATCAAACTTTTACTTTGATACCACTTGGTGCAGTCACGGTAGGAGGGTTCATAGGATGAACTACCCGGACTGTACAACAAGAGTAAACACAATAGAAACAACTCAAGAGAATGGAACAAATGCAGATTCAGTCATTCAGTATATCATAGAATTCAAATACAATCTAGCCAACAACATGTGAGCTTACAACTAGGCTCAAAGGCTTGATTACATACATGCACAAGATAAAGCTTTGAAGTTCCTTCGCACAAATTCTAAACTATCAATCTTCTAAATCATGAGAACTTGACAACTACTTTCCTAAGGATCTATTACATCATTATATATCATTTTCAGACCAATAGATTCCTTCGCGTCGGCCACAAGAGGTTAAGAATCCTGAAGAAGAGGTGTAACGTGTGTTCTTGGATAGGTCGGACCTATCAGCTTGAAATCCTCCTTGAATGCATGAAATGATGTGTGGACCTCCAGGAAAGGTCAGCCATGAACCCATGAACATTGTTGAATGTATCAGTAGGATCTACAAGTCGGCCAATGCTCACAAATCTTCTCCTTCAGCTGATTGTTCATGACTGTCACCAAGCTCTGCACTAAGAAAATAGAGGATCTTCTGATAGTGATAACTTTCTGGTGACTGATCCAATTGCTCTGAATTCTTGATATGATATATATGAATGAATGTAGATGCTAAGTTCAGATCTGCAAGATGTGAAATGCTAAGACTGAACCACAAGCTGAAAACTACTACTGACTGAACTAGGAAAATGAAAGAACTAAAATGCAAATGTTTTTGGTTGATGCAAGATTACTCTTGAACCAGGGATGCTCCTGCATCAACATGTTTATGTTCCTAAAGGGGCCTTCTAAAATAAACCAATTTGTACACATGTTTATGTCCTTACATGACCCTAGGTCCTAAAAAGGCCTTGAGTTATGAAACTAGGATTATGTATTTAAAGGCATCATCACATTTCATTTGAAAGCCACATACAACACATTCACACATTTGTTTCTAACACATCATAGGTTTAGCTAGTGACTACTCTATATAGACCAATGCCCATCACCTCTATTTTTTATCTATTTGTATCACTTGTTGAATTAATTTCAAGGCCTTTCTACTAACAAGGAAGTCGGTTGCCCTTCCCCATTGTTATAGTAGGCCATAATAGTGCTTCTTGGCACTAACTAGTTTTTATTTACATAGATTATATTAAACGAACATCTTCTATAGGTTTTGAAGGTCAAGTTCCACAAACCCCATAATCATGGAAGGACATAATCACATCATCTAGGATAGAATTGTACAATTTTGTGTCCCTTTATAAATTTTAAGGGCAAGTAAGTTTAGATTTCATTCTTCTACTTTCACTGTATCCCATTTTAAACAATTCTAAACTATAATTGATTTTTATTTTAATTATTTTTATTTTGTTTTATCATAACAATAGGCATCTCTATTGATTATAGAGATAGATTTGCCCTAATCCCTCTCAAATTCATTTCAATAGATATCTAATTTCTATTTAAATTAATCTACTAAATCATTTAATTATACTCAAATTCATTATATACCTAAAAATTTGAATTTTACTGATTTATCAATCATATATATATATATATAGAGGGTGTGTTTGATATCCTATGCTTTGACATAAAAATTATTGCGTTCAATTGTAATGGGATATTAATATACAATAATAATAATAATCAATCAAAAGCTTGTTGGAAATGGTGTGATCAGTCTCGAAGGGAAACGGTGAAATCAGTTCCCATGTAAAACAGAGAAGGAAGGAAACATGATAGTAAAGCACGAAGAGACTACTGAGCGCACCAGAACCTGAACTGCTAAGAATGGGTGGCAAGCACGAAAAGACATGCTGCCCAGTCCTAACAGTGAGATAACTGCAATTGTAAGGAAGAAGCGCTGTTAAATGGACTGCTCATCTACGCAAATCTTGACAAAGTAGCAGCATGGGATTGTCGTCGCTCTGGTACATCTGGACACCCAAATCAGATTAAACCCATCATATCAAAACCAATACTATCCACAATCCTATCAACCATCTAACCCCTCCTCTCAAAACCAATATTATCCACAATCCTATCAACCATGTAATCCCTCCTATCAAAACCAATACTATCCACAATCTTATAAACCATCGCTTATCAACCTAATCCAACCCCATCAAAGAAACCCATGAAGGATTTTATCCAATGACACGTAGAAAAGTAGAAAAGGATTATCATCTACCTAAAAAGGATGAAGTCATTGAGCCCACATCTACAAAGCCTATCGAAAGTCAAATAGTAGCCTCCAAAATCAAATACCACCATGCAATCAAAAGCATATCAACATGCCTATCCAAGATCAAGTTCCATCATACAAAGATATTATCAATCTCAAGCCTATTAAGCATGAACAAGAGCCTCCTAGTACCATACTTATGCATCAAACATCATCATGTAGGTAAATGCCCATCAAGCCTATCAAAGAGCCTCTTATCCCAAACTCAAGTAAAAACCCATTATGTAACTATGTTGTTGACGATCCAAAGCATATCACAATTATCCAAGAACTACCTATCCTATCATCCAAACTATTAGAGCAATTTAAAAAAAATCCAAAGCATGCCCAATGTGTCCTCAACTAAACCAAGCTCAAAGCATCCCAACTCATCCTATCCACAATCAATATCAAACTATCCATGTTAGTCCTCTCTATGATCAAGTTCTTATCTATGACCAAGATCCTATCTATGATTAAGAAATCCATATTAATCTTATTCGTTATCCAACAACATCCACTTCCCAAGATGAGACACTTGGTCCCCATGAACACATAAAGAATCAAGTAAATGACAATGGTCATATCAAACATAATTGTAATGAGCATAGTGGCAATCAAGATCTTAACCACACCAAGCATGAGGATAAACAAGTCATAATGGATCAAATTGATAATTCAAATGATCAAGGAATGACAAGCAAAAACAATGATCAAGGCATGCCAAGTGTACACTAGGATCATTCACCTTCATCCAGTCAAGATTTCTTGTAGATCGGATAGTAGCAAGTTTTAATAGTTCTTGGAAACACGCCAATGGTCTAGCATCATGCTTTGAAAACAAGTGTCCTATCACAAACAAGGTATGTAATAGCATGATCTATCAAGCAAAAAGATTGGGTATTCATGAGCAAGGCATCCCAAAGCCTATCACAATCTACATAAGTCATGGTCAAGGCATCGAGTACAAGTCTTCCTACAAGAACTCCAATGGTGTTAGTTATGCTCTAGTGATCACTGAGGAAACTTTATCGAATGAAAGATATAATAAGCCTACTATTAGGAATCCTTCCACCTCCATTAACCCTAACATGAAACTTTATCTTCCGCATCAATTGGGACCAACAAACTTGTAATACATACAAAGAAAAATATCCAAATCAAACATTAAAGACAAATGAATCTAAATATAAAGGAAGATGGATAAAACCAATATGGGTCCCAAAGTAAAATGGACCAATCAAATCAAGAAAACAAAAATATCCAAATCAAGGAATCACTCAAAATGTGGAGCCACATCAAAAGATGCACCTTGTATATAATAGGTGTCCACCACCATCCAGATTGTATAAGAATGTTGGTCCTAATTGCCATCCTAATCCAATATCTAAACTATATAATTCACCATCCCAAGTATGGTGAGTCAAGAATCCTCCAACCCAATCTAAATCGCCATTCTATGCACCAAAATCCTACAAGCCTCAATCACTTAATTCCACATCCAACATCCCCGCTCCAAACCAAAAATCACACCTCAAATCTAAAAACCCACAATCCAAATCCACCGCATTGTGGCAAAAATACTTTATCATTAGGGATATGATGGTACCCTATCAAGATGTAAACATTCAAATAAGACAAACTCCATTGTCAATGAGGATCACAACAACATCAATGTATTGTACATGAGTGCTATTATTCTAACAAAGAAATTACTCTAGGTAGGTCACTAACGGCATGTTATGACAAGAGAATCTACATCAATTATATCATATGGATATGGACATGTGAAGAATCTTCAAATATCTAACTATTAATGCCATCTAATAAGTGATGTAGAGAATGAAAGATATGAAAACGTTAAAAAATATATAGAAAAGCCCCCTAGTGAAAACCTGTTTGAAGTGCTATCAAACATAAAAAGAGAAAATCATCCATCCAATGGTGAAAACTATTTCATGGTACCTTGGATAAGTACCATGATGAAAACCCATTCATGAGCATTGTGTAAATTGGTTGTCTATGTACCTTAGACTTGGGGGTAAGTTGTCTCATCTATTCCATCCTATTCCCCTTGTTTCATCCTAATCCATCATATCCATATATCTTCTCCATCATTCACATCCATTTTCCCTACTTGACTATGATCTTGATAAGGACTAGGGCATGATCTTGAAACATGCTTTGACAAACTCTTGACATAGTAAACCATTCTACAAAAATCCCCCAAACATCTTGTTATGACTTATGCAGTACACTATATCCCTTTAGGTTAGCATCTTGAAAGGTATTTATAAAGTAGGGCATGGTATTCCTTTGCAACTTAGTCCTTGGAGATCACAATCTGTACCCCTCCATCCATTATCGATAATTCCATCTAGCCATTATCGACAATCCCATAATCCATCCATCCAATCCTTTTTTCATCCTTGTCACCAATCCTTGGTTTTTCCCTTGTCATTGGTATCAATCTATAGGCTACCTAAACATAATCTAATAAATTTCTCCCATCAATCCAATTCTCCTAACAGTCCATATGTGCACAAGAAATTCTACTCCACACAATCTTTCTAAGCAATAGATCACAAATCATCCAAAAGCATCTATTGGTTTTGTTCCTAGCCTTGCTACAAATGTGATCAACTCAAATCATCGTCATCATCATCATCATCATATATCATTCCCCATCCTCATGTTTTTCTTGTCATTAACAACACTATCCTTGTATTTTTCTTATTATCAACAATATTATCCTCATTATCAATCAATCATTAGTTTTTTATCTTGACCAAGACTATTTAGTCATGTTTATCTTTGCATTGTTTATGCATACATGCTTTCTTGCTTGTGTGTTTTATCATTTTGGTTGCATATGGAATGATCCTTGCAACATATCACCACAATGACATCATGGTCTTTCATATCATGGTGCCATATGGCATATGCTTGCTTGTGACTTTTTTTTTTGGGTCTGTCCTTTATGCATATGGCTCATCATCATGGTCCATTAGATCGTGATGCGTAATAACTATGCTACAACACACATCAGGTTACTCAAAATAGTTGACATCTTGTAAAAGATTCATAGCATGTACCTTAATAATCTCAACCCTTTACACATCGACTTATCCATTGCACTTAACTCTTTCATCATCCATCCTAGAGTGATATCTATTCATCTATCTAGTTGCACATTACCAATGTTAATCATTCATCTTAATTTTCATATATCTCTTTTCCCATTCCTCCTTTAATCACTTCTATTTATTAACTTTCAATCCCTTTTCTCCATCCAATCTTCTATCTTCATTTTTTTGTTTCATTCATCACTTAGCATCTTTAATAACATTCATTCTCTTCCATTTTAAGAGCACACCTATGTTCTTCAAACCCATATACCCTCTTGAGGGGGCATCCCTACCATATCCCTCCTTGTCACTTCTTTGAGTGGCTTGGGCATCTCTTCCAAAAACCACTATGTTTTATCTTCTTTGAAATGTTCTTACTTCACAACATCTCAAATAGGGGCAAAATGTAGACACCTAAATTTTATAGTGTCTTAACATCAAATCCTACTATCAGGTGCCTAATTATTTTAACATCACCTAATTTATCCTTTTTTCCCACTTCCTAGCATTAATTAAATAATTTATGATTATCTAATTAATTAATCAATTAAGTCATTCTTCTAAATATTCTAAATGCTAATTAAATAAATTAAATATTTATTTAATTAGCTAAATCATCCCATCATATCTCCTTTATTTCTTTATATTTTCTCATGTGCACTTAATTATCAAAATCAATAAACAAATATTTCTATTATCTTCTCACATCCTTGTCTTATTCTCCTCTTGATTTATTTCCATTTCTAACCCAAGATGAGAATAAACCATTTTATTTATATGCTAAATTCTTTGAACAATGCAATTAGAGAAAAGAGATTGTGTGGTGAAGCTCATAAAATGCAAGAAGTATAAGTATCTTCAACACACGAAATAGAATGGTAGAAATTTTTGATAGAAAAGGTGAACTTAGTGATCTAACTAGATAGTTTCACTAAAATATAAGAGTGAAAAAGTTATGGTGGATTTAAAAAGTTATCATGTAGGGAAGTTGAAGAGGAATGGAAGGGTAAACTAGCTATTGAGATTCACCTAACAAATCTTACAATAGCTATACTCACATGTTTAGGTATGGAAAGTTGGTAGATTTAGTAGGATCATTATATGGTTGC
This sequence comes from Cunninghamia lanceolata, assembly GCA_027924645.1. NCBI lineage: Eukaryota > Viridiplantae > Streptophyta > Pinopsida > Cupressales > Cupressaceae > Cunninghamia > Cunninghamia lanceolata. Next base: position 5,846,076 of record BSBN01000012.1, on the reverse strand, counting down.
AATATCAAAGGATGTTGGCGCATCAAGTAGACATGCATATGTTGTGCTATCGTCCAAGTACAACAAGGTTAAAAATGATAATATGACACTAGGTTAACATGGAAAATGTACTCACAGAGAAAGGATATGAACATATAGAAACAACAAGCCCATATTTGCACCAAGGGTAGAACAAAGGATAGGATAGGGTTAAATAGACCTAAAAACATACTAGGACGGACAAAAACTAAATCAAGGCCAAATTGAGTATTAAAATTATAGAGTATGCAATTTTGGACCTTATAGGTAATAGATGACACAATATTGACTGGTTCAATTAAATAGTTATTCAACCAAACCTATTAGAAACGTTCACTTTCCCAATAACTTGCTACACCATTATCCTAATAAGACATATATACATAATCGTAACTTGCATAAAATTTTGAGTTGGATGTACCTTCTACTAATGACATGGATTTTGTGGTGGATTTGTAGAGGAGCACTCTACCAATTAGAGTGGTCAATTGATCTACAAATATTCAATAATCGATCATTGGGAATAAATTAATAACTTACTTAAAGACTAGTATCTGCAAATAACAAGTCAATGATGAAACACAACACAAAGACATGCATACATGGGTAAATATCTTGAACTATATTTAGATCTTGATGAATTAGTCCACCATGAATGCAAATAAAAACTCAACCAAGGTAACAAACATGAAGCCAAAAACATACAAGGTATTGTACAAGTTATTGAACCATGTAATATAATGATCGACACAAGCACTTTGAGATCCACAATAAGATAATCTCAAATTGGTTGTCAACACCATGCATGATCACCTAATTTTGCACACAAACCAAATTATTTGCTAATAACAAGTTAATGATGAAACTCAACACAAAGGCAAATCTCTTTGACCATATTTAGATCTTGATGAACTAATCCACCATGAATATAAATCAAAAAGTTGACCAAGGCAACAAACACGAAGTCAAAAACATACAAGGTAGTGAACAAGTTATCAAACCACAATGTAAAGGTCAACACAAGCAATTTTATAGCCACAACAAGATAATCTCAAATTAGTTATCAACACCATGCATGGTCACCTAATTTTTCACACACGCCAAAGTGGGGGAAAAATGTAAAGGAGAAAAGTGCATAACTTTCACTTTTCTCTTTTCATTGTAACGAATTCATACACATGTTTATGTTCCTAAAGGGACCTTCTAAAATAAACCAATTTGCACACATGTTTATGTCCTTACATGACCCTAGGTCCTAAATGGCCTTGAGTTATGAAACTAGGATTATGTATTTAAAGGCATCATCACATGTTTCATTTGAAAATCACATACAACACATTCACACATTTGTTTCTAACACATCATAGGTTTAGCTAGTGACTACTCTATATAGACCAATGTACATCACCTCTATTTTTATCTATCTGTATCACTTGTTGAATTAATTTCAAGGCCTTTCTACTAACAAGGAAGTCGATTGCCCTTCCCCATTGTTATAGTAAGCCATAATAGTGCTTCTTAGAACTAACTAGTTTTTATTTACATAGATATATATTAAACAAACATCTTCTATAGGAATTGAAGGTTAAATTTCACAAACCCCATAATCATGGAAGGACATAATCACATCATCTAAGATAGAATTGTATGTAATTTTGTGTCCATAAATTCTAAGGGCAAGTAAGTTTAGATTTCATTATTCTACTTTCAATGTATCTAATTTTAAACAATTTTAAACTATAGTTGATTTTTATTTTTATTATTTTTACTTTTTTTTATCATAACAATGGACATCTCTCTGTTGATTATTAAAAATAGATTAGTTGTGATCCCTCTCAAATTCATTTCAATAGATATCTAATTTCTATTTAAATTAATGTACTAAATCAATTAATTATATCAAATTCATTATATATCTAAAAATTTGAATTTTACTAATTTATCAATCATTATATAGGGTGTGTTTTATATCTTATGCTTTGACATTAAAATTATTGCGTTCAATTGTAACGGGATATTAATAAATAAAAATAATAATAATAATAATGATTAATCTAAAGCTTGTTGGAAATGGTGTGATCAGTCTCGAAGGGAAATGGTGAAATCAGTGCCCATGTAAACAGAGAAGGAAGGAAACATGATAGTAAAGCACTTTTTTGTTATGGATGAGGTGTAAAATTACTATTGACTGTTTGACCATTAAAATGGATGATGTTTAAGTAGAGCCCATTGAGAGATCAGTCTAGAAGGAAAATGGTGAAATCAGTACTCATGTAACATAGAAGGAAGGAGGCATGATAGTAAAGCACGAAGAGACTACTGAGCGCACCAGAACCTAAAGTGCTCAGAATGGGTGGCAAGCATGAAGAGACATGCTGCTCAGTCCTAACAATGAGATAACTGCAATAGTAAGGAAGAAGAATTGTAAAATGGACTGTTCATCCACACAAATCTTGATAAAATAGCAGCATGGGATTATACATCTAGGCACCCAAATCAGATTAGACCCTAGGACATCTGTGTTTGCAAATCCCAAGTCAACTATATTAATCTGGAATTCTTCCAGAGAAATTTTACCTTTTTCTTTATCTATAGTAGGGATTGCAACCTGTGCAGTCCTTCTTCCAGTTGTTGGATCTCTCTTAATGGCTGAAGTCACTCTGGCCTTCCTCTTTGGTTTTATTATATTCTTAGAAAACAAAGTAGATACATCAAATTCTTGAATCTCAAAACCAACCTCTGTGGTGACTTCCTTCTCCAACCACTGAGGTACCCGATCATGTTTCTCAGCATCATCATGATGTTCACCTTGGTCTCCTGTATCTGTCAGCATATGTGATGGAGAAGGTGATTTCCCCGTTTCTTCTTCATGATGCTCACTCTGGGGGCGATCCTGGGGTATATCCTCCTGCTGAGGGATTTCCTTTTCTAGAGGAGCATCATCTTGAGGTGGAGGATCTTGTGATGCATCGGTATGATGATCACAATCCTTCTCCTTTATTACTTCATCCACTTTTGACTTTTCCTCTTGTTGAGGCATATTTATAGCTGTGGATACTGTGGAGTCCTCCTTAGGTGCTGGTGTTTGTTCTGAAACCATTATTTGTTCTGCACCTGCACTACTTACTTCCTGAACCTTAGAAGCAAGATCTTCTAAAACATCCTTCTCATCAGCCTCCTTTTCCCGAACCTCTATTATAACAAGCTTCGCTGATATATCCTACTGGTGTTGGCTTATTTATGAAGCATGGCCCTCTGGTTCGGCCATCTTCACTTCTTCTATGTATTCTCCTTTATCAGGTGTACCTACTGGATGTTTAGGACTTACATCCTATCTATATGTCAAATCTACTATTGCAGGACTTGTCACCTATGCAACTAATATGTCCAGCCCTATTTCTTGAGCTATCCTCTCTAGAATTTTTTCTGCTTTAGCTTCCACTTGCTTCATCTCCTCCGATATTGTTTGAACTGATGGAGTCCCATGAGGAGTCATTTGCATACCTACAGCAAGGGTTTCCATCTTTTGTGAAGATACTTCCTTCATAGCCTCATCATCAGATAGGTTAATTATTTCCTCCAATGGGATATGAGATCCTTCTAATATATTGGAGGCTTCTTTTCTTTGCTCCTCCGCTTGTTCAGCCTTGACCTTCACAATGGTAGGAAGTGGAACATTGTGTTGGAATTCCTTGTGGAAAACTTCACTACCTGCCCCTTTCAAAGTTATAGGGGATTGCTTTATTTCTCCTCTCATGGAAGTTCTTGGTTTCATAGGAGGGGTAGCTACCACCACCTGTGGGGCTCTTCTCTTCCTTTTGAATAGCAAAGGGGCCTCCTCTTCTTCAGGTTCTTCCTCCATAAGGATATCCTCTTCTACTGGTTTTCATGAGGATTGACCCTCTTCTTGGGTCTCAGTAGCTATTGCCCCTGCTGGCTGATGTTTCTTGGACTTTTGTTTACCTATCCATGGAGGTGATGCTAATCCTGATCCTAATGCTACTGTATCCTCAGCTGGAAACACTACCCTTTCAATAATCACCCCATTGGGTTCATTATCAATTTTCTTACCCCTACGGGGTCTTTTACTTTGTTGTTGTTGTGGAGGCAGCCTGTCTCCTTTTGATTTTCTCTTTTCAGTTATAAAATCATCATATTCCTCATCAAGAATATCTTGTCCTTTCTTCTTGTTGTCCACAGTGATGGCAACACCCTTCTTCTTCAATACCTCAATTTGTTCATCAACCCAAGCTTGGGTTAGTCGTAAGGTCCTGGCAATGAAAGGATCCAAAGATATGTCCTCTTGTATGGTTAGGTCAGGTGCAGATATGGTATCATTATATATTTTCTTTTCCTCATATTCATCTGCCATTACCCTGCCATCATCTTTTTTTAACTGTTGAGGAATGGGGATGCAGTCAAAGGTTTTAATTTGATTCAATGTCAACCTTTGGTATCTTCTTCTTCTGGCTTCTGCTTCATCCTCACAATTTGCCCAGAAGTCTTCCAGCTGCCTTTGATGAATAGGTTTCCCTATTATTTTCTGCATCCTTCCATAAGGATCATATGACCTTATCAATGGGAATGGCTGTAATTGCATTTTGTTCAAACTAACCATCACCTTCTTGATACTTTCTGAGTCTGGGCACATGTACCAGCCAATGGTCACTGGAAACAAAATGGGTGGTAACTTATGAGCATCCTTGTATGTTTTCAACATTGTGGAGCTCTGCCTTATGAATTCCATTAATACCACTGCATCAGTGGGGTATCTTAGTAGCATGAGGGGATGTCCTTCAAAACCCTTAATTCTCATGTAGGAAAATGTAGCAAATTGAATGTACCAGGCTCCATGCCTGTAGATTATTTCTTGAGCTTCCATGCTCAATCTCTTTGTCCTGTCCTCCTCCATGGTTCTCACCAGATGCATAGAGAATGCATCATTTACCAATTTATAATCATGGAGGTAGTTAACTCTCTGCAACTGGGGATGATGATCCCAAATATGCACAGCATTGATTGTGCCTGTGACCTTCCCATCTGTAACCAGTGCATCAAATGTGCCTTTGTAAGCACAGGAGTAAACAATGTAAGATGTCGTGTAAAAAGAACAATTTAAACCTCCCAGGTTCATCAGCTACTCATGTAGAGCATCACTTATCAATTGGCCCCATAGTGGCTTGGTATATGCATATATGCACATCATCATGACACAATACATCCAATCTTTAAAACTACCAGCATCAGGCTGGCCTGTCACCCTGCTAAGCAATGCAATCATGTACTGATATTCTTCATCAAAATCATACTTATACAAGTGCACAGGAAGTTTGGCCACTGCAGGATATGTGCTATTCTTGGCCCTCCACTGTTACATGGTCTTCCTGGCTTTCTTCTTATTGTTTTCATATTCAATCTCAGATTTCTTCAAATCTATGCTGTTAACCTTCCTACCCAATGGCAGTCCAAATGTCTTGGAAAGACCCTTGATGGACAAGTCTGCATATATTCTTCCATGCTTTACCACCTGTCTTGTTTTTGGATTATAGTTCCGTGCACACTCAATAACCAGCTCTAGGGATTCCATGGAGTAGGGAAAACTGACCGCATTCCACATTCCAGACATGAACACTGCATCCAGTAAGGTGCTCCTGTTCTTCTCATCATTCATCTTGGTAGACCATGCCTCCAAATAAGTACTTCCCTGATGTGTATCTGTTATGGCACCATATTTGAACAGGATTCCTCTAGGATATGTGAACATGGGCTTACTAAATTCGGCCTCACACTTAGCTAACCTCTTGTCAGCCATGGATATCTGCAATTAACAAGACTTGTCTTACAATGATGTTCACAAGCATGCACATAACATTTTATCTTTACTAACATCTTGCATAATGTACTTATTTAGTATTTTCTATCATGGGATGCATAAATTGGAACCTACAATCATCATACCTGACTATGCAGAAGCAACAAGATGAGGGTTTCAATTACTTACATGATTATGTAGATCCCTTTATACCAGTGGTTTTATGGAAATGCTCGTAATCTTGATGATAATCCCGCGCTTCTTCTTGTCTGTAAGCTCTGTTAGTACAAGTATCGCCTGTATGAGGGTTTGGAAGCTAGTGCTCTGTAAAAAATGATTTTGTCACAAGGTAAGTGTGAAAATGACAATGAATTTACCTTTTAACCTTGCAATTAGGGCGAAATTAGGGCAAAGCCTGACGAATTAGATTTTAATGGTTGATCTTTTCTCATGGAAACTCAAGATTTCACCAGGTGTTTGATCAGTTTTAATGGTCGGCGGGAACTACCTACCACCTCTGCGTGCATTAAATGTCAATGGCAGCAACAGGAGCGCAGTGATATTTTCACATGATAGGATGATATTCAAAAATTGGGGTGATATATGAATATCGGAGTGGTATACGAATATCAGGGTGATATTCACAAATATCATCCCGAGTGCAATGTGATCATCCTCCCCGAGAGAAAAAAAACTATCTTCGACAAGATTGGGTGATAAATGCACCCTTAGGTCTTGCTTCATGCGTCAGGAGGATATTTCAATATATTGGGTGATGTTACAAAAATGATGATGACCAGATAAACTATAACCTTCCCTCTTTCAAAATATTAGGGTGACGTCATCCAGATATTCGCTCATTGTATCGCTAAGGCATCATGACATCATCGTCATGCTATACGAGCAGGATCATGTTTAGGAAATATGCCCCCGAGAGGTAAATATGATGGTTACGTCATCGTCATGTTTGTTTCTTTGTTTATCGGATTTGAATGACATCATCAGGATAATGGATCAGGGGGATATTTCGTGGCAGGGGGATATTGAGGAATACCAGGTTACATTGAGAAATATGATCTTTGCGAAATACATTAGGCTGATGATGGGTAAAGGTCACTATCACCTAAAATTGACATCCAGACATTTGGACCGCATGATTTATCGGGTGATAAATTAGATCAGGGTGATATTTTGAAAGATGACTGATATTAAGAAATATGATCCTCCCCCTGAAATATCAGGTTGACTTGAACTTTGACTGTCCATAACTTCCACATCTTGATGAATATTAGGGTGATGCAAAAGGCAAACCTGCATGAAATTTGATGCTCTCTCTGAAAATGAGGTTATTGGAATGAAATATGAACTTTGACAAACTAACCTCATGATGATGACTTACCAGCCTTTCCATGCATGATGATCTGCATGACTTACTTTTACCAAACCGCTAGAAAGCACAAAACAAGCCAAGCCAAAAGTTGGGTCCCTGTTTTGCCAAGTCAAAATGGGGCGTGTTGTGTAACCACACGACAACTTGCCACCAAAGAAAATAAATAAATTCCAGTGATTCAAGTGATGTGATCACATTCATCCATAGTATTCTAATTCTTTCTAAGCACAAGCATCATGATCTTCTGAATGAAGTTCATCATGGTAACAATGCTAACAAAGGATCATGTGTGTGCAAATGATTAATTATCCTCATCTTGAAAGCAAGTTGAAAACATGAGTAACTGGTGTTAAACTACATAGTTGGAGATCATCCCTCATAGCCAACTTCGATAGAGCCTTGCTGCCAGCAGGCATCTATAGCCCCGACAAGGTTATCTATACAATCTCCCTAAGTAGAGCCCCACTGCCAGCAGGTGTTCATAGCCCCGATAGAGTTACTTAGATGGCCTAATTTTATTTTTTTTCTAATTTTTTCTTTAAAATTTGTATCTGATATCATCATGTTAGCTCATTTGTACAAGGTATAGTCACTTTGCAGCTTTACGTTGGAGATTGTATTGGTAGCAAGGGAGTCCCTTTAGATTTTTCACTTAACACCTATACTTGTGTGTTCAACAAACCCAAGGCTATTAGGTGTTTCATTGTGATTGATTCACTTTGATCAAGAAAAGGCACCCTGATGAAAAGATATTACAAACCTGATCATGAATACTTCTCATAATGAATCATAACCTATGTCTAAATTTGATCTCATCAATTGAATCCTAACAATTTAGTTATTTTATGTTTTGATGAAGTGCATCATCTTGACTAACCAAAACAAAAACTCAACAAAAACAAAACAAGACAAACAAAACAAGCAAACAAAACAACAAAACACAACTATACAAAATATACATTATGATACACATGACTATCATGAAGTCACTTAGGCTTGGAAATAATGTTTGAGGAATTGTCCATTGACTGGCAATGAAACATCCTCACCTGTCAGGTTCTTAAGCCTATAAGTGTTGTCTCCTAGTATCTCAGAAATTTGAAAGGGACCTATCCATAATTTGTCAAATTTGCCATGGTCTCCTTTCCTCTCATGGGCTTTATCCCACATCAGGACTAAATCAGATATCCTGAAGGCTTTGACTCTGGCTCTTTTGTCAAACTAGCATTTGACAATAGCCTGTTGTTTTGCAAATTGGTCAATTGCTTGACTTCTTTTCTCTTCTAGGTGCATCAGCTGAAGCAACCTGACTTCTTGTCTATTGTCTATGCCTAGGTACTCTTGGGCAAACTACAAAGTAGGAATTTTCAAGTTAACAGGGAGAATAGGATCCACCCCATATACCAATTGGAAGGGTGAGCTTCCTAATGCAGTTTTCATTCTAGTTCTATCTACCCATAAGGCATATTTCAGAAATGAGTTCAATTCCCTAGGGTTCTTCTCTATTAATTTTCTTATGATATTCAGCAACTTTTTCTTGGTGGATTCTGCTAATCCATTCTCTTGGGGATAGTAGTTGGATGAAAACTTGAGTATGATCCCATGATCAAAAGCCCAACTTGAAATTTTGGTTGAAGTGAAGGCAGAACCATTATCACTTACTAGAGCATAAGGAGTTCCATACCTGGTAACAATGTTGCTTTCCAAAAATTTAATAACATCATCTGCAGTACAAGTCTTGCTGCTGACAACTTCAGTCCATCTGGTACAATAATCAGTAATTGTTAAGACATACCTATGGCCTAAAGAGGATGGAGGATTGATTGGTCCTATGAAGTCCATGCCCCATTGTGCAAATGGGCGCTCTTCCATCACTAGCTGCAATGGTTGTGCAGCATATTTCTCTCTATTGGCAGCAACCTGACATACATGACAACATTTAACATGTTCAGCTGTATCTTTAAAAACTGTAGGCCAGTAATATCCTACTCTAAGGATTGCACATGTTGTGGCTAGGGCTGATCCATGTGCAGTTCCAAACTTGTCATGTAGTTCTGATAAAACCTTATTTGCTTCTAGCTTTTCTAAGCATCTCAGGTATATTCCTTCATAATTCTTCTTGAATAGGGTTCCTCCCTTCATCATATATTTTTGTGACCTTATCTTCAAGGCTCTTCTCTGTGAAGCTTGCAGTCTTGGAGGACATCTTCTAGTGATCAGGATGTGCCTAATATCTGAATACCACTCTTTATTGTCCTTAGCATTGATAACATACTGCTGACTTGTGATGTTTGGATCAAGTTCTGATATCATTTGACTCAAGGCCTGTCCTCTTACCAATTTCATGGGTGTAATCTCCATGTCATACTCTTGTAATACAGTAATCCACTTGGCTCTTTTCTCACCAGGCTCACTCTGCATTAGCAACATCTTCACTGCTACATCTAGCACTACTGCAATCACCTTGCTTCTTAGTATATAATGCCTAAATTTCTTTACTGCCCTAACTAATGCAAGTGCTTGTCTTTCAACATCCACATATCTCAATTCAGCATCCTTGAAGGGACAGCTCATGAAAGCAATTAGTTTTTCTTATTTTTCCTCATTCCTTTGAGTCAATACTGCTGCAGAAGTATGTTCTGAGGCAAATGAATAAATGTAGAAGTCCTTTGTGTAGTCTGGACTGATAAGGACAGGAGCATCAGAAATAGCCTTCTTTATGTCTTCAAAAGTAGCTTTAGCTTCTATTGTCCACTCAATCTTTGCATCCTTCTTCAGCATGGTATTTAGTGGTCTAACTATCTCTACAAAACCAGTGATGAATTTTATTACAAAGTTAATCTTACCAAAGTAAGACTTAAGTTCTTTCTTGCTTCCAGGGAGTTGTATTTTAATGATAGACTCCACTCTGGCAGGATCAATTATGATTCCATCTTCAGTTAGCAAATGGCCGAGCAATTTGCCTATTGTTACCCCGAATATGCATTTCTTGGGGTTCAAGGATATTCCATACTCTTCACATTTCTTTAGCACATTTTTGAGATCTATTACATGATCTATTCTCTCTTTGGAGAACACTGTGAGGTCATCCATGTAGATGACTATACATTTTCCTATTAAGCCTCTGAAGGCTATGTCCATTGCTCGCTGGAATGTTGCTTCAGCATTTATCAACCCAAATGGCATACATCTATATGCAAATATCCCCCACTTGGTGGTGAAGGCAGTTTTTAATCTGTCAATCTTGTCAACCATGACCTGATTGTACCTTGAAAAGCCATCCAGGAAGGACATCATTTTGGCTCCATTTACAATCTGCAGAACTTCATCTAATGAGGGTAAAGGATAATTATCCTTCTCTGATGCTCTATTCAGGTTCCTGAAGTCTACACACAATCTAATGTCTCCATTCTTCTTTCTAACTGGCACTAGATTGGCCACCCAAGTGGAGTGCCTCATAGGAAATATTATCCTGGCATTCAACAACTTCTTTACTTCTTCAAAAATTATTGGTTCAAGCAAAGCATTGACTGACCTTTGCTTCTGTCTGAAAGGTTTAGCGTCTGGCTTGAGAGGTATAGTATGAGTTCTGACTGATGTGTCATATGTCTTTAGCTCATCATAAGTCCATGCAATTACATGGATGTAATCTTTAAGGACCTGAGTTATTCCTTCTAACTCTTCTGGTGTGCAAACCTTACCTATTAAGACATTTCTCTTGTCTTCATTTTATCCTATATTCACTTGTGAATACTGACCTCCATCAGCCTTGGGAAGATCCTTCTATTTCAACATATTATCCAAATCAAAGGCTCTTTCTAATTCAATCATACCTTTGGGAATCCGGTTGCTAGGCAACTCTAATATTTCATCTTCTTCCCAAACATGATCTTCCATACCATTCTCATCTATGATCTAAGCATCAAATATATCCCTGTTAGAGATGAAATCAAGGATGTGCTAATCATCATCAAAGACCTAAAGATTAGTAACATTATTAGGTACTGATGGTATAGATACCAATTCTACTGAAAATCTTTTTAGACCTGATATAGATAATGGCTCTAGTGTACGGGCAGCCTGGGCAAGTGCATCTGCCCTATGGTTCTATTCTCTAGGAACATGGGTGATATTAAATGTATCAAAGTCTTCAATCAAATCCCACATTCTATGTCTATAATTTGATAATCTTTTATAGTTGCAAGAGTAGATTCCTCTTACCTGTCTGACAACTAATTCTGAGTCTCCAAAGACATGCAAAATTTTCACTTTCTTCTTGAGAGCAAACAGTATCCCATGAATCAGAGCTTCATACTCTGTCACATTATTAGTGCAGGGGAACTGTAATCTGTAGGCAGCTAAGTAGGATTTTCCTGATGGATCAATAAGATCAATCCCTACTCCAGCTCCTTGTTTGGATTTGGATCCATCAAATCTTAAAGTCCAGGATTTATCCTCAACATGAGGTTTAGCTAAACCTTCTCTTTTCTTTGCAGCTCTAGTAGCTGCACCACCTGATATCCACTTTAGTTTAGGAATTTCAGCATTCTTAAACTTCACTTTTTCTTCCTTCTAAGAAGCTGATTTTTCTTCTTGTTTTTCATCATCAGGAGGATGATCTTTTGGATCAGGCTCTGTATGTTTCTTTAAAATATGTAGACATAGTGAACAGGTAGTCTCTGAGTAAGGTGCCTCATGCAGCCTACACCATCCTTCAATTAGTGCATCCCGTGGATGTTTCTTTTGTTCTATCATCTTCTTAATTTCTCCTAATAAAAACTCTTCAAATCTGGTCAGGTTACTACCACTGTCTTCATTAGATAATTCATAATCTGACTCCATCAGACAATCACTCCCAAGATTGATCTTTCCTTTTTTCTTAACATCTATCTAGTCATACACCAGAATTTCTTCTGTTCTCTGTATATGATCTTCATCATGATTTGTCACCTTTTCTGTGGTTCCTGCAAAAGACAAACAAGAATCAGCATCATCATCATCAAATGTAGAACTTACCTCAGAATATGATGATGATGCCTCACTGCATGTCTGCTCTAGGATCATCATGTCTAAGCATGTTTCGCAAGTCCTTTCTGAATGTGCTTCGTCGTGTAACCTGCACCATCCATCAACCAAAATATCATTAGTGGGTATATTTAACAATTGATAACATTTTACCTGCTTGGACAGATGCATCTCAAAATTTTTGAAGCGATCTACTTCATTCTTGTTCTCAAAATTACTATCAGGTTCTACAACCGGTATGTCTTCCTGATGATCATCATGATGATGATGATGAAAGTCAAGCATCAGGATTTCTTCTATCTTGATAGTCTATGGTCTAATAGCATAAACTCTGGGCTCAACATTTACATACATGATCTCGTTTGTTTTGTTATACTCAATTATCATGTGCTTCATCTTGGGTTCAGCATCTATTCTTATCTGGTTAGGTATACCTTTCCAAGGTAACCACATGTGACTGAAGTCAATAGCCATATATCCATTCAAAGTTTTTGACTAGTCCCTACTAAGCAGCATCCCATATGTATCAGGTATGTCAACTACCTGGATATCAATATAATACTGGATCCTGGGATCAGATGCTAGTTGCATGTGTATATGAGTCAGTTCTCCTATTACACTGACTTCTGTCTTATCTAACTGTGTCACCTTCTTTAGGGATTTAGTAGGATGCAGTCCTAAAGCATTGCATATAGACAAGGGCATCACATTTTTAGATGCACCTCAATCCACTAAACGGTTGTGTAAATTCTTTCCAAACATCATTATGGTGAGGAGAAAAGGTGGTGACTCACTCTTATCTTGGTATAATGTCATATGTGAGGTTTTTGTAGCTTGGACAATAGCTGGCACTTTATGTTTGACATTACTATCCCTAGCAGCATGATCCTTATTACTGGACTGACCTGGGGAATGAATATCCTCTTTAGGAGCAGGATCATCCAGTGATTTCACGAAAGCCTTCTTAATTGCAGGAGTTTTCAATAATTCTGACAGAGATAGGCTAATCTTTACCTTTTTCATCTCATTTGCCAAATATGTGACAAGTTTATCAGACTCATGAGGTAAGCCAACAGCCTTTGATGCTATATTCTGAGGTGATAGATATTGTGCATTTACCTTTGGAAATCCTGGATTGTTACTTGCCTTGGGATCAGAGGGTGTGTTGAAATTATTTGGAGGTAGAGATGATGTCAATGGACTAGTAGGTCTATTGGAGCTACTTCTCAAATTATAATTATGCTTACCAGGATATTGTTGCTGGTATGCATGCACCTCCTCATGTTTATTGGAAGGCTCATTCTCATCCTCAAAAGGGAAGACATAATTTGACTCAAAGGCTAAAGCAGATTCTTCACATGCTTGGGTAGAATGCTAGTGAGATGACACATCCTACTGATGATGATGATCAGTATAGCTCTCCAATACAAATGCAAAGTCATATCCACAAGGAACAATTTCATTTCCCTCCACCTGAGGTGGATTTCCAAAAGTATTAGATACCTCTGTCTGGAAAATGCTAGCAGCAATTTGAAATTGTGGACAATCTAGATCTGCATGAGCATTTGTATTGTGGATCCTGCACCAATTGGTGAGGGTTGCCTCAGCAAGATTGACTCTAGTAGTCTATTTGGCTTCAGCAGGTGGCTGATTATCTAAGGGGGATGGCAATGAGCCGTTATTTGGCCTGGAGTTCCATACTCTAGGCTGTCTGGGAGGATTATTGTTATTTCCACCATTATTATTGAAATTACTATTGTTGTATCCTCTGTTAGGATAATTTGGTCTGTCATTGGAATAACCTCTGTTTTGGTTAGGCTGAGAATAAAAGTTTTGATTTCTCAAATGTGTCACTTCTGTAGTGAGTTTTCTTAGCTGAGTGGAGATTTCTTTGATTTCTTCCTTCTCTTCTTGAGCTTTAGGCACTATATTTTCAGTTTGAGGCTTGAAGAAAGAGGATCCATGGTTATTGTTGGATAGATCAGCACCCTGAGGTGTCTGAGTTTATGCAGGATATTGTGGCGTTTGGCCATTCCCATTGGGAGGTGGCATGATACTTAACGGAGGTACCTGCAAGGGTGCTGGCATGACTACTGGAGGTATCATTGCTCCATTAGGATATTACTGTGCTAGATATTGCTGAGCTAGATATGCAGGATATTATGGAGGATAAGTTGGATACATGCTAGGCAATGTAGGGAATGCAACATTTGGTGTTGGAGCAGGGACTAACTGCTGATTTACTTTGATAGCTTCTTGAAAAGCTCCTATCAAGGTAGTAATTTCAGGATGTGTTCTCCTGATGAACATAGATGTCAATGGATCCAGGGCTGAGTAATAGATACTCCTAGCAGTAGCATCTGTTACTACATAAGGGGCAACTAGCTTGGATAGCATTTTCTAGAACCTAGCATTGAAATTTGCAATAGGTTCTCCTTCAAACCTCTTGATTGTGGCAAATAGGTGATAGTTCATTGAAGGATCAATTGGTACCTTGAACCTATCAGTGAAAGCTTTCTCTAGGACAGCCCATGAACCAACAGAACTCTGACCAAGACTAATAAACCAATTATAAGCCTCTTCCCCTAAGGAAAAAGGAAATAATTTGCATACAACATCTTGATGTTCTATTCTGGCTCTATAGTAGGCTTCTTTAAAGGTTCTGATATGATCATCAGCATCTTGATAAGGATGATATTTTGGACAAAGCTTATCTGGATTCTTTGGCAACTCATGATATGCATTAAAAGTCAGAGATGACTCTGCTGCAAAGAAAGACATTGCAACTGGAGGAGGTTGAGCCTGAGGTATAGTTGGTTGAGGTTGAACTTGGGGTTGAGGTTGAACAAGAGGTGTCAGAGATATCCCAGAAGGTATTTGCAAACCAACAGGAGTTACAGGAGGAGGCTCTGGTGAAGCTCATGATGCACTAGATCCTGGAGTGTGATGGATGTCCACAGTTCTAGGTCTGAACCCTCTAACAGGTAGTGTTGCAAGTATGAGGTTAACTAGTGTTATCATTGATGTCAACATACTCATATTGCATTGATAAGAAGGATTGGAAGAGCTGTGTGCTAAGGATATTGAGAAAATTAGTCTCAATCAGGAATAGTGAAGAACAGTGATGAGAAGAAGGCAAATGTACTCAATAGGCTAAGGATCAGAGGATGCGGATTAAAGGGTTTGTAGATATGAGTCTTGAGATGATCCAGTCAAGATTTTAGAGGTCCGCATGAAGATATGAAGAAGTTGTGATCGGTCAAGTAGAGCCAGTTCCGGGAGATGCTTCAGAGTGACAGAATGTTACAAAAAGGTCTAGTGAGATCTGGAGGTGCATTGTCAGACTCTGCGGATTGTAAGGAGTGTTTAGAATGTCCTTGTGATGTGTCATCTCAGTTTGTACATAGTTTGGAGTTTCGTAAGAACATGTTTCAGTTTGACAGTCGTGACAGACTGTGTTCTTGAAGTTCCGGATGAAGAGGAGAAGAGATTCCAGTAAGTAGAGGAAGTGCGGATGTACCTGGTCACTCAGGCAAGCTTGTGAAGGTTCTTGGATCATGTTGAGGTTGTGTTGTTGGTCCACATTAGTGTTAGAGCCCAGAATTGTAGATATTCTTCTGAATGAATATATTCTTGTTCAGACTAGTCGACCGGATGAGTTATTCATCTTGTGAATGTTCTTGTGGATGATTGCCGACTTGCGAATGTTCTTGTGGATGATTGCCGACTTCGATGATTGTTCCTAAGTCAATGCCTTGTATAAATAAAGGTTTGTGAGTTCATTTCAAAGTGTGGTGTGGAGCGGATGAGTGTTGTATAGCGAAAGAGCGAAGGGCAGAGCAGAAGTGTCTCGGGCTTAAATGGAATTGATCCAGAAATGGTAAAGATGTCAATCTCTAGTTCAAGTTTGTAAAACTTATCATCTTGTAGACAGTGTGTCTCTTGTAGGCAGTGTGCCTCCTTGTAAGC
The DNA here is from genome assembly GCA_027924645.1 of Cunninghamia lanceolata. Classification (NCBI taxonomy): domain Eukaryota; kingdom Viridiplantae; phylum Streptophyta; class Pinopsida; order Cupressales; family Cupressaceae; genus Cunninghamia; species Cunninghamia lanceolata. The sequence goes on along the minus strand of BSBN01000012.1, from coordinate 5,829,862 downwards.
AGTGTTCTCGGGTAGTGAGCCCTAATTGGCATGTGCCATTCATTTTTCTTATTCTTCTAATGGAGAATAATCCTTGGGTTAATCACCCCGTGGTTTTTACCTTAACCAGGTTTTCCACTTCAAAATCTTGGTGTCCAATGTGTTGATGTTTATCTGCTCCTATGTTTATGCATTATGCTTTCATGAATGGTTAACTTATATGCTATTAACTAACAAAGAAGAATCAAGTGTTTGAAGTAGAAGCAAGTTTTTGTACAACTGATTCACCCCCCTCTCAGTTGTGTGCCCTAGATCTAACAATTGGTATCGAAGCCAAGTTCTTCTGAAAGGAGCTTAACTGCTTGAGGAGATCCAAGATGTCGTCATACAAGAAGGATAGTCTGAAGTTTGATGGAACCAACTTCTCTCTGGAAAGGTCACATGAAATGTCACTTGGAGTGTATGGGAAAAGCATACTTGTCCATGGTCACAAAACCATATGTACCTCCACAGGGTGGTCTGACAACTCTGAATGAAATCATAGATGCTGAAAACAATCTGCAGACCAAAGAAGCTCTTCTTAGTGCATTGACTGACTCAGAACTCTCAAATGTTATTGACCTACCAACTGCATATGAGATCTGGGTTAAACTGAAACTTCTGCATGAAGGAGATGAGTTTGTTAAAAGTGCAAGGTTATAAAGTCTCAAAGGGAAATTTGAAAGATTGAAGATGAGAGATGATGAAAATATCACTACCTTTATGCCAAGAGTAAATGAGCTGGTGTGTGGAATCAGGAATGCTGGTGGAGTTCTGGATGAAAATGAAATTATTTGAAAAATTCTCAGATCCCTTCCTGCTACCTACAAAATCAAGGTTGCTGCCATTGATAAATTCAGATCCCATACAACTGTCACAAGAGAGCAATTGGCTGGCAAACTGGCTGCATTTGAAATGACCGAGTTTGGAGATGATCCGCCCAAGACTAAATCTACATTCAAAGCCAGTGCCTATGTGAAAGGCAAACAAAAATTTGATCTGGGAGAAAACTCTTCAAGGAATCTGTCATGGTATGATCAAGCAAGGAAAGATATGCAAGAGGAAGAAGCAGAAACAGCCCAACTTGAAGCCCTCATTGTAAAAAGACTGCCAAGAGGATCCGATAAGTATGAAGGAAAATTACCTTTTAAATGTTTCAACTGCAATAAGATTGGTCACTTTGCATCAAGATGTCCAGAAAGATCTCCAAGGTCAAACTCTAATAGACAAAGTTCCAAAAGAATTGTTATTATGTTCATGAAGAAGCTGATAATGAAGGAGTAACAGATGATGAATCAGAGGTGGGAGACAAATCCAGAAATGAATGGGTGTTTATTGCCATCAAGGAAGAAGAACCAATATCCTCTGAATCTATCAATCATAAGGTTGTAGAAAGAGCTTTGGCTGCCCAAGTTGAAGAAAAGGATGATTGGGTTATTGACAGTGGATGCTCTCACCATATGACAGGTGACAAGAACAAGTTCTTAGATTTGGAAAGGTATGAAGGAGGAATGGTAAAGTTTGGTGACAACTCTGCTGGTAGAATCAGAGGTAGGGGAACTATCTCTTTTGATGGAAAGAGTAAAACTGGTAATGTATTGTATGTTGAAGGATTGAAGCACAATCTTCTCAGTGTTGGATAGCTGGTAGACAAAGGTTATGATCTCCAGTTCAAAAATGGAAGATGCAGGATCCTTGAAAGCTCCAGAACTGAGATTGCATTCGGTACTCAAACAAAAGGTAATATCTTCCATCTAGTTGGTTCTAATAAAAGTTGTTTGTTTGTTCAAGTTGATCAGAGTTGGTTATGGCATAGAAGGATGTGTCATGTAAATTTTGATAACATCATCAAGATAAGCAATATTCAGGCTGTAAGAGATCTTCCAAAATTGGTGAAACCTACAAATAGTTTGTGTAAAGAATGTCAACTAGGTAAATAGAGCAGAGCCTCTTTCAAAAGCAAGGATCAGTCCTCTACCAGATTATTGGAGTTAGTTCATACTGATCTGTGTGGTCCGACAAGAATCAAGAGTATGCAAGGTGATAGATATTTCATGTTACTGATTGATGACCATTCCCGGATGATGTGGGTTACCTTTCTAAGAGAGAAATTAGAATCCTTTGAGAAGTTCAGAATCTTCAAGGCTATGGTAGAGAATCAAACCGGATTAAAACTGAAGTGTCTAAGGTCTAATAGAGGTGGTGAATTCACATCCGGTGAATTCATAGACTTTTTGAGAAGCATGGCATAAAGAGACAGTTGTCTACTCCTAGGACTCCACAGCAGAATGGAGTAGTTGAGAGAAAGAACCAGACCATCTAGGAAGCTTCCAGGACAATGATGATGGAAGCAAATGTTCCTCAGATGTTTTGCAGAGAAGCTGTCAGCACTGCAGTCTACACTCTCAACTGAGTTCAAATCAGAAGCAATATTGGTAAGACTCCTTATGAACTTTGGTTTGGTATAACTCCTACTATGAGATATTTCAGAGTATTTGGTAGCAAGTGTTACATAAAAAAAGATGAAGACCTAGAAAAGTTTGATGCTAGAAGTGATGAAAGAATTTTCTTGGGTTACTCCACTCAAAGCAAAGCATACCAGTGTTACAATAAGAGACTGAGAAAGATGATAGAAAGTACAAATGTGAAGGTTGATGAAGGAATTGAGAAGCCCTCAAGGTTTTATGAATATGATGAAGATGATCAGGATGGTGTTTTGGTTCAAGGAACTCAATCCCTTCCTGAAAGTCAGATTTAGACTGATCCGGTAAATCAGGAAGAAGAGGTTTGTCTGAATGAACCTGATCAAGAAACAACAGTGCAAGAGACTCCCAAAGTTCCAAGGTATGTAACTCTAAATCACTCTGAAGATCAGATCATAGGTGACAAAAGCAAAGGGGTACAAACAAGGAGGAGAATTGCTCAAAATTCAAATGAATACTATCTGATTTCAAAGATTGAACCTAAGACAATAAATGAAGCTTGCAATGATAAAAAATGGACCAAAGCAATGGAGGAAGAGTTGATGCAAATTGAGAAAAATCACACTTGGGATCTTGTTCCCAGATCTAGAAACAAGAATGTGATTGGAACCAAATGGGTCTTCTGGAACAAACTAAATGAAGTTGGTGAAGTAATCAGAAACAAAGCCAGATTGGTCTGCAAAGGCCACTCTCAAATAGAAGGAATTGATTTTGAAGAAACCTTTGCTCCGGTGGCAAGAATTGAAGTAGTCAAATTATTTCTTGCATATGCTACCTTCAAAGACTTCAAGGTATATTAGATGGATGTCATGTCTGCCTTCCTAAATGGTGATTTGGAAGAAGAAGTATACATTGAACAACTGGATGGATTTCAATTGTCTGATCATGATGATATGGTCTGCAAGTTGAAGAAAGCACTATATGGATTGAAGCAAGCTCCAAGAGCATGGTATGAAAGGTTGGATAAGCACCTTATGCAGATTGGTTTCAACAAAGGTACTGCTGACAGTAATCTATATTTCCAAATAGATAATGAAAACATCTTGATTGTTGAAGTATTTGTTGATGATATCATTTTTGGAGGAAGAGAGTATGTGTAAAACCTTTGCAAATCAAATGAAAAGTGAGTTTGAAATGTCAATGCTTGGTGAAATGAATTTCTTCTTGGGTCTACAAATTACTCAGACAAAGAAAGGTATCTTTATCTCTCAGACCAAATATGTGAAAGAATTGTTGAGGAAATTTAGAATGGAAGATTCAAAACCAATGAACAGTTCTATGGCAACTGGATGTAAGTTGAGCAAAGATGATGATTCTCCTAAAACAGATCAGACAAAGTATAGATCAATGATTGGAGGTTTATTGTATCTCACTCAGACTAGACCAGATATAATGCAGGCTGTTGGTCTTGTGCCAAGATTCTAAGCTAATCCTAGAGAATCTCATGTTATGGCAATCAAAAGAATTTTTAGGTACTTGAAAGGAATAGTTGAGTATGGTCTATGGTATCCTAGAGATCAAGATTTTTCTCTTCATGCATATACAGATGCAGATTGGGCAGGAGATGTGGATGATAGGAAGAGTACAATTGGATGAGCTTTCTTTTTGGGAAAAAGATTAGTTTCTTGGCTAAGCAAGAAACAAGAAGCAATATCACTGTCTACAACAGAAGCATAATACATTGCAGCAGTAGGTAGTTGCACTCAACTTTTGTGGATGAAGCAAATGCTAAGAGATATTCAAGTAGAATATGAGGAGCCTATCACAATTTTTTGTGATAATTCAAGTGCAATAAATATTTCTAAGAATCCGGTATTGCATTCTAAGACCAAGCATATATCTATCAAATTTCACTTTTTGAGAGAACAAGTGAACAAGGGTGAAGTCAAATTGGAATATGTGCCCTCCAAGGATCAGCTTGTAGATATTTTACTAAACCTCTTCCCAAGGAATATTTTGAGTATCTTAGGGAGAAGTTAGGGATCATGGCCCCTCCGATGATGAACTAGGATGCACTGATGTGCATCAGTCCGGTGGATATCACAGTCATATCTTGTGATCCAGATTGATGAGGGGGAGCTACTACTAAGGGGGAGCAGCTGGTATGATCCTTACAAGTGCAAGTATGAGTCATTTGCCATTGATGTCAAAGGGGGAGAGAAGACATGTGAAAAACAAGTGGTTGATGATCAAAGGGGGAGCAATAAAGGAAGAGAAGACATGTGAAAAGTTGCTGCTGATAGGGGGAGCTGTGACAGAAAGGAGAAATCCTTGTCTTGATGGTTTTTCACATCATATGTTGCCATCAATGACAAAGGGGGATATTGTTGCAAGTATGAGGTTAACCAGTGTTGTCATTGATGTCAACATACTCATATTGCATTGATAAGAAGGATTGGATGCGCTGTGTGCTGAGGATATTGAGAAAATTAGTCTCAATCAGGAACAGTGAAGAACAGTGATGAGAAGAAGGCAAATGTACTCAATAGGTTAAGGATCAAAGGATGCAGATTAAAGGGTTTGTAGATATGAGTCTTGACATGATCTAGTCAAGATTTTAGAGGTACGTATGAAGATATGAAGAAGTTGTGATCGGTCAAGTAGAACCGGTTCCGGGAGATGCTCTGGAGTGACAGAATGTTACAAAAAGGTCCAGTGAGATCTGGAGGTGCATTGTCAGACTCTGTGGATTGTAAGGAGTGTTTGGAATGTCCTTGTGATGTGTCATCTTGGTTTGTACATAGTTTAGAGGTTTGGAAGAACCTGTTTCAGTTTGATAGTTGCGACAGACTGTGTTCTTGAAGTTCCAGATGAGAGGAGAAGAGATTCCAGTAAGTAGAGGAAGTGCGGATGTACTTGATCACTCAGGCAAGCTTGTGGTTCTTGGATCATGTTGAGGTTGTGTTGTTGGTCCGCATTAGTGTTAGAGCCCAGAATTGAAGATATTCTTCCAGATGAAGATATCTTGTTTAGACTAGCCGACCGGATGAGTTATTCATCTTGCAAATGTTCTTGTGGATGATTGCCAACTTAGATGATTGTTCCTAAGTCGATGCCTTGTATAAATAAAGGTTTCTGAGTTCATTTCAAAGTGTGGTGTGGAGCGGATGAGTGTGGTATAGCGAAAGAGTGAAGGGCAGAGTAGAAGTATCTCGGACTTAAATGGAACTGATCCAGACATGGTAAAGATGTCAATCTCCAATTCAAGTTTGTAAAACTTATCATCTTGTAGACAGTGTGTCTCTTGTAGGCAGTGTGCCTCCTTGTGAGTAGTGTGCTCGGGTAGTGAGCCCTAATTGGCATGTGCCATTCATTTTTATTATTCTTCTAACAAAGAATAATCCTTGGGTTAATCACCCCCTGGTTTTTCCCTTAACTGGGTTTTCCACGTCAAAATCTTGGTGTCTAATGTGTTGATGTTTATCTGCTCCTATGTTTATGCATTATGCTTTCATGAATGGTTAACCGATATGCTATTAACTAACAAAGAAGAATCAAGTGTTTGAAGTAGAAGCAAGTTTTTGTACAACTGATTCACACCCCCTCTCAGTTGTGTGCCCTAGATCTAACAAGTAGTTCTTCAAAGATTCCACTAGGCCTAGACCTGATATTTATCCTGTGAGCTAGGATTTCTCAATTTTTAGGCAAATTGGCTGGAACTTTGCGAATATCAGTTGAATTTTACCAGCTGAGGTGATATTTATGGTCAGATGACTGATCTGACTAGATATGAAAAATTTGCAAAGATAGTGCAAATATAAGGTGATACGGGGTATGATGACTCCTACCATAAGATATCAGGTTTCTAAGGGAATACTCTTCAAAGCTTGAACGGATTTACTTAATATTGGCTGATATTTGTGAATTTATGATGATCTACTATAAAGCTTGCAATATTTATGACTAATTTCAGAAACTTTACACAAAATGAGCATATTCAAGCCTGCTACAGTAAATATGTGAGCAATATTTGAAATTCATGAATGCATTGGGGTTACCTTACTCTTTGCATCATCAAACCTAAAAATAATGATGATGATGATCATCTTCTTTCAAATGAAGGCCCTCCTTCTAGCGCTAATTTATGTTGGTCATGATGTTAGTCACAAACAAGCATAGAATAAAAGTACACATTAACCTTTATTCATCTTGAAAGATACGATGAATTCAAAGAATTCATGATCCCAAGTCTCCAGTGATTAGGTCTTAATCGTCTGACGTTACTCAGAGGTTGATGTGTGTTGCTGTTTGCATTTTGGGGCCTTACATTGAGTTCATCATCATGACACTATTCCTGCAAGGATTCTTCACAGAGAGGTCATTTTTATGTAGTTGTTCAGTTAAATGATATAGAGATATTTAAATCTTTGCATGATATTTTCAATTATACATGCTTTAGCTCCAAATATGCTAAATATTTTCAATTATCTATGAAATGTCCACATATTTGCATTATTTGCTTGAGATTATCAATTATTTGCAATTATGATGGTGAAATGCTCTGAAATTTAAAAGAAATTGAAAGAAATGCTTCAAATTAGTGTTGAACCTTCAGCTATTGAACCACATGTACATCAGATACAGTCATGAAGAGAAAAAAACCAAACCATCTATTCACCAGGACATTCCATAGCTAGATATAGTTGATGCTAACTTCAAAGGAATTGTATGAAAACAACATATGCAAGTAGACATGCACTCTGAGGGACGCAGCAAATCACAGCATATATCTAGAATTCACACTGATTACTTAAGATTTACTATGAATTGTAATCAAACAACTCTTCTCATTCATTAAGTATGCAAAGATATAGATGTATACAAAAAGCTTTGAAATGAGCCCTGAATATTTCAGCAGACAGATTTCAATTAAGTTTTGAATATTTGAAATGAGGCATTCCTGCACCTTTTATAGAACAAGGTGAGGAATCCGTTACAAAAGATCTACGATCTTGATTTATCTATGAATATCTACGGTCCATAATTCATTTGACTTTGTCAACTTTATCAAATGGCACAAGTTGCTAGCTGGAAACCATCTGGAGTACTTATTTCCATAAGTAACTGATGCTTATATTTCCTTTTATGATGTATCCTCATCATGCTCCTTGCCATCATCATCACCTTCGCCGCTCTCGCTCTCTTCATCATCATGATGGTGATCTTCTTTGACATGGACCTGCATAGTTGTCTTGATATTTTCATATAATTGTACTATTCTCTTTATTTCCCCACCATCCTAAGTTTTTGCTTTGATGGTGACGTGCTTATGCATTTGATATTTGCCTTAGAGATTTTCTAATTTACTTCTCCTACTGCTGGATGTCTCATGATAATTTTCCATCTTGACCCTAAGCCTCATAATTTTGTCCATGGTTTCCTCTGTTAGATTGTTTAGAGGATCATCAGCTACCTGTTGGAAGTTACTATGTATAGCTTTTATTGGAAACTCCTCATCTTGATTCTCTATCTTCCCTTCCACCTTCCCTTCCAGCACTTCTAAAAGTTTAGCTTCATACACCATCATATCATGCAGTTTTATGCTGATCTCTCTTAGCTTATTGTTGCATCTTTTGAGGACATCACATTCAAATTTGGTATCTTTATACCATATGTCAACCAACAGTGCATTATTATTATTTAGCACTTGATTGCTTATTAGGACCTGAGGGTCAATCCTCCTTATTTCTTCCAAAATGACCAACAATTTCTCTAGCTGGAAAGACCTTTTCCCACTCTCCATCTGCAATCTGTCAACTTTCCTCCTGGAGACACTTAAAGAATTCCATCTTTTTAAAGAAGCTTTTACCACTTCTTCCGCTTCATCAAATGTGGATAACATCCACTTTCTCCTTATAGATGACTCATGCTTCATGAGATCTATTTTATTTACTTCCTCTTGAGAAATAGCAGTCAATGGGACTACATGATCAGTTGATGTATCATAAGGGTTAATTAACCCTTTTATGTATGCATGCAGCTGAGCAATGTGCTCTTTATGCTACTTATTCTTCTCTTTCTCTTTCTTAATTCTTTGAGTCAAGGAATCAATGATATCCTTACCCCTCTGACCCTCCTGGTCCTCATTTGCAAATCCTAGGTCAACTGTATTAATCTAGAATTCTTCCAAAGAAATTTTACCTTTTTCTTTATCTACAATAGGGATTGCAACCTGTGCAGTCCTTCTTCCAGTTGTTGGATCTCTCTTAATGGCTAAAGTCACTCTGGCCTTCCTCTTTGGTTTTATTATATTCTCAGAAAACAAAGTAGATACATCAAATTCTTGAATCTCAAAACCAACCTCTGTGGTGACTTCCTTCTCCAACCACTGAGTTACCTAATCATGTTTCTCAGCATCATCATGATGTTCACGTTGGTCTCCTGTATCTATTAGCATATGTGATGGAGAAGGTGATTTCCCCATTTCTTCTTCATGATGCTCACTCTGGGGGCGATCTTGGGGTATATCCTCCTGCTAAGGGATTTCCTTTTCTAAAGGAGCATCATCCTAAAGTGGAGGATCTTGTGATGTGTTGGTATGATGATCATGATGATCACGATCCTTCTCCTTTATTACTTCATCCACTTTTGTCTTTTCCTCCTGTTGAGGCATATTTATAGTTGTAGATACTATGGAGTCCTCCTTAGGTGCCAGTGCTTGTTCTAAAACCATTATTTGTTCTGCACTTGCACTACTTACTTCTTGAACCTTAGAAGCAAGATCTTCTAAAACATCCTTCTCATCAGCCTCCTTTTCCTGAACCTCTATTATAACAGGCTTCGCTAATATATCCTGCTGGTGTTGTTGGCTTATTTCTGAAGCATGGCCCTCTGGTTTGGCCATCTTCACTTCTATGTATTCTCCATTATCAGGTGTACCTGCTAGATGTTCAGGACTTACATCCTATCTATATGTCAAATCTACTATTGTAGGACTTGTCACCTATGCAACTAATATGTCCAAGCCTATTTCTTGAGCTATCCTCTCTGGACTCTTTTCTGCTTCAGCTTCCACTTGCTTCATCTCCTCCAATATTGTTTGAACTGATGGAGTCCCATGAGGAGTCATTTGCATACCTACAGCAAGGGTTTCCATCTTTTGTGAAGATACTTCCTTCACAGCCTCATCATCAAATAGGTTAATTGTTTCCTCCAATGGGATATGACCTCCTTCTAATATATTGGAGGCTTCTTTTCTTTGCTCCTCCGCTTGTTCAGCCTTGACCTTCACAATGGTAGGAAGTGAAACATTGTGTTGGAATTCCTTGTGGAAAACTTCACTACCTGCCCCTTTCAAAGTTATAGGGGATTGCTTTATTTTCCCTCTCATGGAAGTTCTTGGTTTCGTAGGAGGGGTAGCTACCACCACCTGTGGGGCTCTTCTCTTCCTTTTGAATAGCAAAGGGGCCTCCTCTTCTTCAGGTTCTTCCTCCATAAGGATATCCTCTTCTATTAGTTTTTGTGAGGACTGACCCTCTTCTTGGGTCTCAGTAGCTATTGCTCCCGCTGGCTGATGTTTCTTGGACTTTTGTTTACCTATCCATGGAGGTGATGCTGATCCTGATCCTGATGCTGCTGCATCCTTAGTTGGAAACACTGCCCTTTCAATAATCACCCCCTTGGGTTCATTATCAATTTTCTTAACCCTACGGAGTCTTTTACATTGCTATTGTTGTGGAGGCAGCCTGTCTCCTTTTGATTTTCTCTTTTCAGTTATAAAATCATCATATTCCTCATCAGGAATATCTTGTCCTTTCTTCTTGTTGTCCACAGTGATGGCAACACCCTTCTTCTTCAATCTCTCAATTTGTTCATCAACCCAAGCTTGGGTTAGTCGTAAGGTCCTGACAATGAAAGGATCCAAGGATATGTCCTCTTGTATGGTCAGGTCAGGTGCAAATATGGTATCATTATATATTTTCTTCCTCATATTCATCTGCCATTACCTTGCCATCATCCTTTTTCAACTGTTGAGGAATGGGGATGCAGTCAAAGGTTTTAATTTGATTCAATGTCAACCTTTGGTATCTTCTTCTTCTGGCTTCTGCTTCATCCTCACAATCCACCCAGAAGTCTTCCAAGTGCCTTTGATGAATAGGTTTCCCTATTATTTTCTGCATCCTTCATTAAGGATCATATGGCCTTATCAGTGGGAATGGCTATAATTGCATTTTGTTCAAACTGACCATCACCTTCTTGATACTTTCTGAGTCTGGGCACATGTACTAGCCAATGGTCACTGGAAACAAAATGGGTGGTAACTTATGAGCATCCTTGTATGTTTTCAACATTGTGGAGCTCTGCCTTATGAATTCCATTAATACCACTACATCAGTGGGGCATCTTGGTAGCATGAGGGGATGTCCTTCAAAACCCTCAATTCTCATGTAGGAAAATGTAGCAAATTGAATGTACCAGGCTCCATGCCTGTAGATTATTTCTTGAGCTTCCATGCTCAATCTCTTTGTCCTGTCCTCCTCCATGGTTCTCACCAGATGCATAGAGAATGCATCATTTACCAATTTATAATCATGGAGGTAGTTAACTCTCTGCAACTAGGGATGATGATCCCAAATATGCACAGCATTGATTGTGCCTGTGACCTTCCCATCTGTAACCAGTGCATCAAATGTGCCTTTGTAAGCACTGGAGTAAACAATGTAAGATGTGTAAAAAGAACAATTTGAACCTCCCAGGTTCATCAGCTACTCATGTAGAGCATCACTTATCAATTGGCCCCATAGTGGTTTGGTATATGCATATATGCACATAATCATGACACCGTACATCCAATCTTTAAAACCACCAGCATCAGGCTGGCCTGTCACCCTGCTAAGCAATGCAATCATGTACTGATATTCTTCATCAAAATCATACTTATACAAGTGCACAGGAAGTTTGGCCACTGCAGGATATGTGCTATTCTTGGCCCTACACTGATACATGGTCTTCCTTGCTTTCTTCTTATTGTTTTCATATTCAATCTCAGATTTCTTCAAATCTATGCTGTTAACCTTCCTACCCAATGGTAGTCCAAATGTCTTGGAAAGACCCTTGATGGACAAGTCTACATATATTCTTCCATGCTTTACCACCTGTCTTGTTTCTGGATTATAGTTCCGTGCACACTCAATAACCAGCTCTGGGGATTCCATGGAGTAGGGAAAACCGACCGCATTCCACATTCCGGACATGAACACTGCATCCAGTAAGGTGCTCCTGTTCTTCTCATCATTCATCTTGGCAGACCATGCCTCCAAATCAGTACTTCCCTGATGTGTATTTGTTATGGCACCATATTTGAACAGGATTCCTCTAGGATATGTGAACATGGGCTTACTAAATTCGGCCTCACACTTAGTTATCCTCTTGTCAGCCATGGATATCTGCAATTAACAAGACTTGTCGTACAATGATGTTCACAAGCATGCACATAACATTTTATCTTTACTAACATCCTGCATACTATACTTATTTAGTATTTTCTATCATGGGATGCATAAATTGGAACCTACAATCATCATACCTGACTATGTAGAAGCAATAGGATGAGGGTTTCAATTACTTACCTGATTATGTAGATCCCTTTATACCAGTGGTTTTCTGGAAATGCTCGTAATCCTGATGATAATCCCGTGCTTCTTCCTGCCTGTAAGCTCTGTTCGTATAAGTATCACCTGTATGAGGGTTTGGAAGCTAGTGCTCTGTAAAAAATGATTTTGTTGCAAGGTAAGTGTGAAAATGATGATGAATTTACCTTTTAACCTTGCAATTAGGGCGAAATTAGGGCAAAGCCTGATGAATTAGATTTTAATTGTTGATCTTTTCTCACGAAAACTCAAGATTTTGCCAGGTGTTTGATCAGTTTTAATGGTCGGTGGGAACTACCTACCACCTCTGCGTGCATTAAATGTCAATGGCAGCAACTGGAGCGGGGTGATATTTTCACATGATAGGATGATATTCGAAAATCAGGGTGATATATGAATATCAGAGTGGTATTCGAATATCAGGGTGATATTCGCAAATATCATCCCAAGTGCAATGTGATCATCCTCCCCGAGAGAAAAAAACTATCTTCGACAAGATTGGGTGATAAATGGACCCTTAGGTCTTGCTTCATGCATTAGGAGGATATTTCAATATATCAGGTGATGTTAGAAAAATGATGATGACCGGATAAACTATAACCTTCCCTCTTTCAGAATATTAGGGTGACGTCATCCAAATATTCACTCATTGTATCGCTAAGGCATCATGACATCGTCGTCATGCTATGCGAGCAGGATCATGTTTAAGAAATATGCCCCCAAGAGGTAAATATGATGATTACATCATTGTCATGTTTGTTTCTTTGTTTATCGGATTTGAATGACATCATCAGGATAATGGATCAGGGGGATATTTCGTGGTAGGAGGATATTGAGAAATACCAGGTTACATTGAGAAATATGATCTTCGCGAAATACATTAGGTTGATGACGGGTAAAGGTCACTATCACCTAAAATTGACATCCGGACATTTGGACCACATGATTTATTAGGTGATAAATTAGATCGGGGTGATATTTCAAAAGATGACTGATATTAAGAAATATGATCCTCCCCCTAAAATATCAGGTTTGACTCAAACTTTGACCATCCATAACTTCCACATCCTGATGAATATCAGGGTGATGCAAAAGGCAAACCTGCATGAAATTTGATGCTCTCTTTGAAAATAAGGTTATTGGAATGAAATATGAACTTTGACAAACTGACCTCATGATGATGACTTACTAGCCTTTCCATGCATGATGATCTGCATGACTTACTTTTACCAAACCATCAGAAAGCACAAAACAAGCCAAGCCAAAAGTTGGGTCCCTATTTTGCCAAGTCAAAATGGGGCGTGTTGTGTAACCACACAATAGAAATTTTATTAGATGTTGTAGTTGCAACTACCCTATTAGACATGTATGCAAAATGTGGAAGCATAGACAAGGCACATGAACTATTTGACAGAATGCCTCAAAGAAATGTGGTCTCATGGATTGCAATCATTGTAGGATATGCACAAAATGGATTTGTTGAAAAGGTTTTAGAAATTTTAAAGCAAATGCAATTGGCTGGTGTAAAGCCAAATTCCACAACCTTTGCCAACATCCTCCCTACCTATGTCAAAATAGGAGCTTTGGAATAGGGTATGGACATCCATCAAAACATAAAGGATAGAGGAATTTTGTCAGATGTTGTAGTTGCAATTGCCCTATTAGACATGTATGCAAAATGTGGAAGCATAGACAAGGCACCTGAATTGTTTGACAGAATGCCTCAAAGAAGTGTGGTCTCATGGACTGCAATCATTGCAGGATATGTACAAAATGGATTTGTTGAAAAGGCTTTAGAAATTTTAAAGCAAATGCAATTGGCTAGTGTAAAGCCAAATTTCACAACCTTTGCCAGCATCCTCCCTGCCTATGTCAAAATGGGAGCTTTAGAATAGGGTATGGACATCCATCAAAACATAAAGGATAGAGGAATTTCGTCAAATGTTGTAGTTGCAACTACCCTGTTAGACATGTATGCGAAATGTGGAAGCATAGACAAGGCACGTGAACTATTTGACAGAATGCCTCAAAGAAATGTGGTCTCATGGACTGCACAATGATTGTAGGATATGCACAAAATGGATTTGTTGAAAAGGCTTTAGAAATTTTAAAGCAAATGCAATTGGATGGCATAAAGCCAAATTCCACAACCTTTGCTAACATCCTCCCTGCCTATGTCAAAATGGGAGCTTTGGAATAGGGTATGGATATCCATCAAAACATAAAGGATAGAGGAATTTTGTCAGATGTTGTAGTTGCAACTGCCCTGTTAGACATGTTAAATCAATAAAAACTTTCAAGTAAATGCAATTGAATATACATATGCATAGAGAGAGATGTATGTAGAAGCATAGACAAAGCATGTGAACTGTTTGACAAAATCCATGAAAGAAATGTGGTCTAATAGACTGTAATGATTGCATGATATGTACAAAATGAATTTGTTGAAAAGGCTTTAGAAACTTTCATGCAAATGAAATTGACAGGTGTAAAGCTAGATTCCACAACCTTTGCCAGTATCCTCTCTACCTGTATCAAAATGGTAATCTTTGGAACAAAGTATGGACATCTATCAAGGCATAATAGAAGGCAGATTTTTGTCAGATATTATAGTTCGAAATGCTCTGATAGATATATATGAAATAATGGAAGCACAGACAAGGTATACAAAATGTTTGATAGAATGCATCAAAGAGATGTCATCTCATGGAATGCAATGATTTCAGGATTGCACAAAATGGATTTGTTGAATAGGCTTTAGAAACTTTCAAGCAAACGCAATTGAAAGCTGTAAATCCAAATTCTGCAACCTTTGCTAGCATCCTCCTTACCTCTACCCAAATGGGAGCTTTGGAACAGGGTATGGACATCCTTTAAAGCATAATGGTAAGGGGATTCTTGTGAGATATTATAGTTTGAAATGCTCTCATAGACATGTATACAAAATATGGAATCATAGACAAAAAAATGTGAACTCTTTTAACAGAATTCCTCAAAGAGATGTCATCTCATGGAATGCAATGATTGCAGGATATGCACAAAATGGATTTTGCAAGGACGCTCTCAAAATCTTTGAAGTAATTAAGCACTCTGGAACATATCCTAACATTGTAAGCTTTGCTTGTATTCTAGGTGCATGTAGCCATGCAGGTTTAGTGGATGAGAGTTGTACATACTTCAATCACATTTGTAACCCTTATTGCATTACACCTACAGTTGATCATTATGTGTGCGTGGTTGACTTCCTTGTCTGTTTTGGATATCTTGAAGACACCCTAAACTTTATCATTGAGATACCTGTTAAATCTGTGCTAGTTGTATGGATGTGTTTTCTTGGTGCCTGTAGATCACATATGAATATAGGCTTAGGAGTATTTACAACACTGCTTTTTGATTTGGATCCTAAAAATGCTGCACAACTTATGTTCTTCTCTCAAACATCTATCCAGAAGTGGGCAGGTGTGGTGAGGTAAGGAGATTGATGAAAGATAGAGGAATTAAAAAAATCCCTGGATGCAGTTGGATTGAAGGGCATAAAATGGTACATGCTTTTTGTGTAGGAGACAACACATCCATAGACAATGGAGAAAGATCACATGCTTTTTGTTTAGGGCATCACAATCAAAATTTCAACCACAAAAGTAAGACTACAATTCAACTCTATGAGAATGACTAAAAACTACATGTATGTGGGAATTAGAAAAGCACTACACAGTTATCTAATTTCCTTTCAATAGCCAAGAACACTATATCATTATCCTACAATCAAAAGAAAAATAAAGAAGCTATACATTCTGTATTCTCTGCCCAGATTTGAAAAGAGAAATTATGCACCCACTTCAAAAATGTGTAATCTCTACATTAATGTATCCAGTTGTCTACATGATTGTTCCAGAAGATATTAATTTTGGAGTAAACATTTTGTACCCTATTATATTCATCAGTTTACCTCATTTAGATGATGGATCATGATGAGTAATCTGAAACATTAATGCAAACAAAACCCACACAATTTAATCAATCCACAAGCATTTCAATCGATTTAAACTTTCCAATTCTAAGTTGTATCTTGTATCAACATTAATAAATACCAAACAAGAAAATCAAAGTAGTAAAACCTTAATTGAAAACAAACATATAATAGAACTGACCTAGTATTGAAAAGTGAAAACTGAGTGTGAAGCAATGAGGGTAGGCTATAACTGTGCATCAGCAGCATCTGCAAACATTTTTACTAGTTTTTCAAATTTATCATTACCTCCTATCTTCCACTCCATTTAATGCTACTTCTATTTTCAACTATGTATCAATCCAAAACTTGTAAATAAAAAAACCCATCACATGCAGTTATTGTATGATATTTACAATGTCATTAGGACGATCCTATAAAAATTGGAACATCAACAAACTAAATTGTATATATTTACAGAACCACATCAGAAAAGTATACTTATTTTTAGCACAATCCAAAAGACCTACTTGATCTACATGCAACCCAAACAAATCAAAACAATGATTGAAAACTTAAGTACCTGTGCAGAGCTACTGTTGTGGCAAGCCCCGCAATTCCACCTCCCACAATAATTATGTTTTTGAGTGTAAAGCAACAAGGGCGGGCTATAATTGTGCATCGGCAGCATCTGCAACAAAGGGCATGGTGGGTGTGGTTCCAAGGACACAAGAAACTAGGGCATAGAGAAAACTGGAAATGATATAGAGGAAGAGCGCGTTGTAGGCAAGCAAGAAGAGATTAGGGTTTACCTTGGTTTCAAGATTAGGATTTACCTTGATTTATGTGCATTTTGGGGCATTCAACCTTGGCATGAGTTGCCTCTTTGTTGACTTCGGGATCTTCATGTAGGATCCATCTCAATTGCCTTTCCTCTGTTTTAGAGTTTAATATTTAAAAGCATACTACCAGATAACGTGGGTCAAGCTATATTTCTCATTAAAACCCCTTGTAAGGCAGAACATGCCTTCTATGCTTTAATCCTGACATGCATAATATGATGTGGTTTGGTGGATTGCAATCTTTCCTGGAAGACACAAAATGAGATTATTGATACAGCCTTATAAGTATTTGCAAAGTGAAGATGCAAAGTTAAACTAGCTGACCTTGATAAAGCGGGTAATCAATTTTTGACAGATTGTAGAATGCAACAATTTGTTTGACTTAGGTGTATTGATGAAGGGTACACAAAATGGTACATTTGAGTTTCAAGTGCTTCATCAAAATGTAGTTCCACTACCAGAAATCTTTGCCTGATTGGCACAAATTTGGCTTACTGATAATGTCATTAATGTTTTAAGTTAATGCAATTAGCAGGTGCTGAGCCAGACTCTAGGATCTTGGCTAGCATCTCCCATCTCGAGCTTTGGTGCCTTGGAATAGGTTTTTAATCCATAGAATATTAATTCAACATGATCTTTGTCTGATATGACATATCAGACACATGCAAAATGGGCCAGTCTTTGGTAGGCACATGACATAGTTGTCACATTGGCAACCTTGCCAAGAACAATGATTGCATGCTACTTAAAAAGTTAAAAGACTATCTTGAGCTATACAAAAGTTTGAACAAGAAATGAACCCAGAATAAAGTTTGTATTTGTTGTCATTTAAGGAGCAATCTTGCTAGGAGAACCTAAGCCTTCATGTTTCAAGAGTTTAGTCTTTGGCTATTTTACATAAATATTTAGCCATTATCTAGAAGAACACCTCTACTTAATAATAATGTCAATTTTAGCAAGTGTATCCTATTAATAAGAAGAAAATTTTCTTGAAATCTTGATATATGGCATTTATTAATAAGACATCACATCACCAATTCATCTCTTCCTTAGAGATAGACTTTTTCATTCTATGATTGTATGTTCTAGATCCCATTAGAAAAATGAAGCTTGTACAAAGCCAAACCTGAGTGAGCTAGTGTTCAAACTCATTTTGAACATCTTTTGACTGTTGCTTAAAGGTCATTCTTATAGGAGCATTTGGACAAACCTTCCAACCATAGAGCCTATCCACCTTAATAAGTCAAGCACACAGTGAAAGCCTTTTGTGTCAGTGATTTTCAAGGTGGGAAAATTTTCATGAAAATTAATGGCAGATAGATATTGAATACACATTGAAACTACCATACAAACTTAGCTTATTCAGGGCAACTACAAAGGGTGTATGTCACATTTTCAAAAGATTTAGTGACTCAAGTGTTTGTGGTTCCAAGCCATGCATAATATCAACAACCAATATAGCAATATCACATAAGCTAGAACCTCGAGCTCTGAAATTTGTGAAAGATTCATGCCCAGGAGTGTCAATTACTAGTAAACTAGGTACCCTTAAATTAGCATCTGCATTCAACTCTTTTGTCCTCTTACGTATGTTTTCCATTGGAAACTATGTCGCTCCAATTTGCTGAGTGATTCCTCTTGCCTCAAATTCCTGCACATTTGTCCACCGAATACAATCAAGCCACTTTGTCTTGCCGATATCGACATGACCAAGAATGCAACAAATAGGCAAGCACAAATCATCCACATTACTTTTTGATAGTGCTTCTACCTTCCTCACCTCTCGCTTCCTTGATGTTGTCTGTCGCTTATTATCCTCCATGTTTTCATTTTCACTCTTAGTTTCTTCACTTTCAGGTTGCACTTACTGAACCTTCTTTACAGACAAAGATGGTTTAACAGGAGGGGCAGGCTTTGCTACACTTGACGTGGGTGCTGATTTAGGCACAGATGAAGCTGTATTTTTTACTACAACAAAATTAGATGCAGGCCCAACATAACTCTTGATAACTTTGTTTCTTATAGAACTCTCTTCCTCTTCAACAAAAGCACTTTTAACATGTAAAGCCACATCTTTTTCATCCCAACTTTTAGCATCCCAATCATCTTCCTCCTCCTCTTTGGTTTCCATTTTCTCCTGCTCCACATCCATATGAGCCTCACTCTCAACATGCTCAATTATCATTGCATTGACCTCTTCCTTTACTTTAATATCATATGCCTCTTGAGGAGTTTTATCTTGGATGTCATGGTCTTCTATTAGCATAGCCTGCTAAGAAGATGCAGAATCAGTAGTAGTAGGACCACGCTTTTTCTTCATCTCATACTTTGGCTTCTTGGGTGCTGAAACAATTTGTTCCTCCCTTGAAACATCAGATAAACCCCCACTTTGGGCAAGGAACTACTCTCTCATTAAAGCCAACCTACGAGCTTCTTCCTTTTGCTTGTCAGTTAGTAAGTTGCCCTCTGCCTAAAGTTGCAGCAACAGTCCCCTAGTACCAGTTGAATAAGATTTTCATGTGGCATACAAACTTATAAAAAATGAAGGTCCAAGTTGCAAAATAATTTATCAGTTATGTCAGGGGTTGCATGAAATAATTGACATTGCTCTCAAACATCACACTATTTGGCTATTTGAGCTCCTTTAGTGAAGGCCATTATCAAATCATACATCAACAAATTTGTAGGGTGAGGTCTATTTAATGTGATTATGAACAATCACATGTACATGTATTTTGTGTTATAAAAAAAGCCAACATAGGAAAAATGGGGCTATGACATTAGAAGGGTCAGTCTTTGATTTAATTTCAATGCTTTTGACTAGAATAAATGGTAGTGTTATAACTACTATGTTTGACTGTAATAAATTCTATTGACTGCAAGAAATGTTGTGGGTTGCTAGTGCCAATTGAGTATAGTGTACACAATGAGGAATAGTTCCATGAAATGCAACTTTCCACTGAAGTAAAAATTATAACTGAAAATAGATGTGTGAATCCCTTGCTAAATGTTTAAAAAATATGTTTACATAGGATATTGTATTTGGCATAAGACCATAAGACTAGATATTTTTACTCATTTAGGCCTCATAGATGCCTTGGCAAAGCAAATTAATTGTCCTCACAATATTTCTTTTAGGAATTTTGTCAAATTGTTCACATGCATTGTCTATGCTTCTAAATTTTGTATTCATGTCGACCAAGGCACCTACATCTACAACATCTGACAAAAAAACCCTTTCTTTAATGGATATCTATAGCCTGTTCCAATGCTCCCATTTTTGCACAGGTTGGAGATGCTGGCAAAGGTTGTAGAGTCTAGTTTTACACCTACCAATTACATTTGCTTGAAAGTTTCTAAATCCATAGGAAACTATAAGGAACTTAAAATCTCATCCACATAATACAAGCCAGAAAGAAAATTAATCACAATTTTTAATTATTCAAAAGAGATTTTTGCATAAATTCTTCTTTATTGACTTTTGTGCATAAGTTCTTGTAAAGGCCATGGTGATCAGAAGTGGCACTTGTAACTATTTTCAATTATGCTTCGATGGATGCCCATACCCTTGTTGATAACTGAGAGGGGGGTGAATCAGTTATCTTAATTATTTCAGCTTTCTAAATTTCCTTATCAATTAGTGCAACATTAAATTAAATAAGCAAACATAACCATGAAATGGAAATAACATCAATACACATGACACAATGATTTTGACATGGAAAACCCTGTTAGGGGAAAAACCACAGGGTGATTAACCCAAGATTGTATTCTCTGTTAGAAGAATAAGATAGTACAAAATGGCACTTGCTAATTAGGGCTCACTACCCGAGCACACTGCTCACAAGAGGTTCATTGCCTACAATAGTTTATATAGGGAAACTAGATACTTGAACTAATGAGAAGCATCTACATATGCTGAGGTTCAGTTCCGGTTAAGCCCAATATACTGATCTGCTGCACTTCATTCTTACTCTCTTAGGTGCTGATGTCCTATTATATTCCAGACCTATCTTACTACCTTCACATTGCTCTTCTGCTTTTCTTTGCACCACAAAAAAATACACCACACACACCTTCACAGCCAAATCTATCTGGTATATATATCCGCACAAAGGATTTCATCCTCTTTCTAGTCTTCATCTGGAATAGTCAATATTTTCCCAAACTCTAGTCTATCGGTTGAATCCTTGCTTACCAAGTGATGCGAATCAAGGAGATACTTATAAAAGTCATCTAGCATGTCAGCCAATCATGGATGATACCTTACGAACCTTGATCACCATCAATATCTCATCCAGAACTATTCTGGTGCTCTGTTGCTCAGTTCTTCCTCTGTCTATTCTGCCAAACCAGACCCCAATACTTAGATGCTCATATCTCTTCACTCTTTCATCACCGGAGGCTCAATCCCTGGAATCTATTAGTCAAGGTATTCCTCTTGACTTCCCCAAGTCTGCACTTTACAAAGATACTTCCTCTAAGAGATCTGGACCTAACTGTTAGACCTTTTTGTATGCTCTATTCTTGCTTACTAGACCAAAGTATTCTTCAATCTAACTTTCGGTAAAGATACACCATGTCCTGCGGATGTGTGGAGTGGTCTTTGTTGCCATCAATGACAACACCAATGAAGCTACACAGTGTCTCTTGCCAACAATCTCCCCCTTTGGCATTGATGGCAACACTTAGTGAAAAATGACTAAGTGTCACACTACACTCCCCCTTGGTTGATGCTCTGTTCTAATGTACATTTTTTCGGATCTCCCCCTTAGCTGGATTCCACATTTTTCACTGCTCCTCACTCCCCCTTTGACATCAATGGAAAAGGGTAGAATCTACACACCAAAAATCATCAAAAAGAAAGTCAACTATACTTAGCTGCATAAGTATAAATACATGATACACTTACATATATTAAAGTATATCTACAAAAGATGCCTTCAACTGGGCAAGTTCTGTTGCCCAACTCTGCTTCATCCTATCCAAAATTGAGATGTAACCACTCAACAGGAATGCAAAAGCTTCTATCCTCTTGAGATCTGTTGAATCACTAGTCCGGGCTGTAGCTTGAGCATCAGTTAGGGCTTCATGCATGGCCTCTAACTTAGGGATAATGATCCCTCTAAGTTCACTCAACCTATTTATTCTATTTTTCTTCTCCTTCTCAAGTGTCTTTATTTCATTTATGATTGCAATAGTCTGACACTCTTGTTTTACTATGGAAGAGGATAGAAGATCAAAGCTTTGAGATAAACTTAACAGTTTATCCTCTTGCTCTTTTACTTTCTTCTCAATGTCCTTGGTCACTTTAGGCCAGGATAAACAAAATTTATATATATATCTCCCATCTTTGAGAGCATTTTCTAGGTTCTTTATTCTGATATCCATAACTCTCCTATCATTTGATATTAACCCTTGTACCTCTGATAATCTTTTTACCAAAAATTCCTTCCGGACCTTATCTTCTGTTGACTTTTCTAAGGAATCAAAATGTGTGCTAACAGTATTAACTAGAGATTTGAGATTACCGAATGAAGAGGCTGAGGGATCCTTCTGAAACGATGGTAAGATCTTCTCCAATACACCGGATGCAATTTCTATAAGCTTGCAGTCTTCCATGTGAGACTTCAAAAGCTTTTCTTTTGCTTTTATTGAAGTAAAGGATGCTAGCTTCATGGTTTGAACCGGGGAGAGGGAGTCAAAATTGAACAGTCCTTGAAGAAGTTCTGGTTCATCAAATTCCATCATCTCCTTGGTTAAGAAATCTTTGACTGCCTCTGCTGTGTCTCTTACCGGAGATAGAGTTTTCTCCCCTTCTGTACCCTTACCACCATCATCTGTGGCCTTCTCTGTTGGAGTTTTCTCTTTTTTTGTAGCCTTACTACTATCATCTTCTTTTTCCTTCTCCTCTGCTTGTTGACTGATATTCTCTTGTACTCTTTCTTTTTCTTTGAATCCAGAGTCTGAAGGGGAAACTAGAGGAGAGATGTTTGCTTGATCATGGACCTCCTCTTCTAGAGTAGAGGAATCTAAGTCCTTACCTTTTTGTTCACCTATCTCCTTTACCTCTTCTACCACTATCTGAGTAGATTCTTCTTCAACATCTGTGGCCGAGGGATTATCACCTAAGTCCTCTATAATAGGAATGTTAAATCTTTTGTATGCATTCTGGAGAATCTCTTCTATCTCTTTTGCTACTTTGTCAGTTTCTTTGAGCATAAGTTGATTCATTCTAGCTTTGCTCTGGAACTCATCCTTACAATCTTTGAAGATCATATTCTTCTACTTAGGAGTGATTGAAGGATATAGTTAAATAGCTATATGTTCTCGGATCTCAAGATCCTTTTCCATAGCATTATTCTTTCTTATTTCTAATTCATTTTCTAGGCTTTTGGGAATAAGAGATATGATTTCAATAAAAGCCTTGTTGTAGATATTTAGATACCTAACGGTGGCTTCTTGCAAGATTTTTTGGTCATCTTCATTGTAATCATTATAGAATTCAGCCATTAGTTGAAGGTTCCCATCCACAGTAACTAATTTTATGATGTCATCAATGCATAGAGTAGGTTTCTCAACAAATTCTTCTGTTACTTCTTCAATAGAAGGTTCACCAGATGTTTTCATTTTCTTCTTCATTTTCTTTAATTCCTCATCTGATTCTGTCTCTTTTTCGTCCTTTTGGCTTGTGTAAGACCTTGTTGCCTTTTTCTTTGTTCTCTTCTCTCCTTTTCCAGATGATTTTGCTTCCGGTTTTGATGCCTTTGAGCTCTTTGTAGTGGTAGGTGCAGAGGTCTTAGAGGATCTAGTCTGGGAGGGAACTTCCACCGGAGCACCTTCTTTCTCTGCCCTTTCTGTCTTCTCTCTATTTGCATCAAGTGCCTCTTTTGAAATTCCATGCCTCTTGGAAAATTCTTCTACTTCCCTCCTCACTTTTCTTTTTATTTCTGGTTGTCTTAGCTCCACATGGATCTTCAGACTTAATTCTTCAAAGGTTCCAAACCTTTCTGCTTTAGGATCCTTGGATTGACTGAGCATGTGTTGAACATGTAGCTCAATAATTTTCTCATCTACTTCATACCCCATTAGCATGGTCCAGACTATACTTGGCTCTACTATCTCCATTAGACATTGATCAGTTTCTACCATAAAGCATATTGTATCTTTATACTTTTCAACTAAAGATTGGGGGATTCTCTCTCTTGCTTGCATCATGCTCTAAAAATTATTGAAATAGCCCCAAAGTGTTGTATTTTGTGCCTTGGCATCACCAAGCCCATGTATATAATCTTTGATTTGGATGGCTACTGGTCTATCATTCTGCCATACCCAACCACTAGATCTAGGAAGCTCATTCATGAAGTAGAAGAACAAGCACAATATCAGCCCACCATACTTGAAGGAGTTCTTCTTGTCCTTCTTGATCTTTTGTACATTTTCCATTAGTTGGCTCAGAAGGAGTTCATAGAGATCATAATCTGCATTTTTCCTCAACATTTCATAAGCAGTGTAAATTGCAGTTCTGGGTACTGAATTTTCCCTGCTAGAGTGATATATCTTATAACCAATGATCATGGAGGCAAACTTGACATCCGGATCAGTAATGTCTTCTATTGTCATTGCTCTTTTGTCAAATTTTGATCTGGTAGCTTCACTCACAGTTTGATTCTTGATGGATTTAAGAACAAGAATCCCATTGGATGAGTGCAATCCAGTTACTGCCCTAATGGCATCCTTGGTTATCTTAAATGGCCTCATCAACCATATAAAGTTATCATGCATTCTACTTAGAACATACCAGACCCATTTATCTTCTACAAAATGCTTGTCTCGGATGGCTTTATACTGAGTTTTGAGTTCAAATGAGTCATCTATCAAAAGATTTTATAGAGAAATATTAAATAACAAAAAAATACCTTTTGCACTTCTAGGGTTCGCTGAATGAGCCAAATTAATTTGCTCGATGAATTGACTTCAACAGTTGATCTTTTGAGAAATTGAGATAATTTGTTGTAGAGCTCCTTTTCTCTTCTTCTTGAATGCAAATGTGTAAATGACGAGTGAATGAACCTGTTGACATTTCTTCTGAATCAGCATTAGGGTTTGCCACTTCTAATGCACAGGCAGATTCAGGCCAACTGAATACAGGAGGTTGCGTGAGCTCCTCCCCTTCACTTCTGGTTCTGCCGCACCAAGGGGGGTATCCCTATAACTCAAGATGTAACCTTGACTAGCTCAAAGATAGAAAGATCTAACTTGACAACAACAGGCAGAATACTCTCATGTATGGACCAAGATCTGCATGATAGATCACAAGGCTGGCAACATTCTTGGACATGATGTCTGGTTGGGTATGAGAGCATGCAGGGGGTTCCTAATCCTACTCCTACAACTAACAGGTGGAGGTATGAAGTGTTTTGATATGAATTTGGATGCAAAGCTGGACATGGTGTATAACGCAAGAACACAGCATGATTGGTGCCTATCCAGGGCTTGGAGTCGGTAGACATACACCTGTGAATGATCAGCATAAATAGCTAAAACTGGATTTTAGGGGGATACACATGATATCTGCCCTACAGATATCTCCCAATATAGAGTGTTGAGCTATCTCTACTTATGGTATCCCTACTGCAGTATACCCTTCCCAATGTTCAACCTGAAAACAGTTTAATCTGCCCCTTGAGCAGAGGTTAAAAGATCAGACATTCAACATAGGAATTCTATGCTCTAGAATCTAAACATAAGCAAACGTCCGGATCCAGAAGAAGGATACATGCAATACTGGAGACAGAATTAACACAACACATGCTAAACAGCATTACTCATATAAAATCAACCATGAAACCAGTGGATTCATGCCAAGTCCTACAACAAGAGATACATAAACTCACAAGAAAAACTGTACAGAGCAACCAGATCAGCTGGTTTTGGATTACAGAGCCAAAAATCTACAACTTTCAACAACCTCAAAAGAATAACACCGTCTGCATTATATAGCAGGAGGGCGTATTCAGCATTGACTACCAGGTTGACCAAAACTCCCGCCAGATATACCGTACCATAGAAATGGCGCTCAAACTTGAATGCAGCAGGTAGGGGAGGAGACAGGAAGATTTTTCGAGCCTTGCGCCGCCGCCTAGGGATTCAGATCTTCAATCAGGTACAACATTCGTTCACGCCATCGCCCATACCTCTGCAACAATCGCCATTGATGGCGCACCAACCCGCGGCCTCGGGAAGAACATCAAACAGACAGTCGCAACCGCTTCCCGCCGAGATTCATCATCATGATGTTTCGAATATGCAGGATAACAATATCCCACATGCATCCCGCGATGACCTCAATAACACTTTATATACTAGGTCATGAGCATATATCGTGTCGGTGCTTTTGCTCCTGACGACACTAGTATAGACTTCATCATCATCATCCTCCAGCAGCATGATATCCTGTTGTTCGAAAAATCACCCTGACGTCATCATGATATTTGAAACATAACCTTCATGATAATCGGCACAACCTGATCCTTCGGAGGAACATCCTCCTGCTGAGCTTATAACAAAAGTCTGGCCGATGAACATCCTGATGACATCATCATCATATCCTGCTGACGTCATCATCATATCCGCCTACTGCGCACCTCCTCACATCCGGACGACGTCATCATCATGTTTGCAAATATCAGGAGGTCTCTTCAAGATGATCAGTTGTTAGAAATATGACCCCCGCGGACCTTGATGACGTCATCATCATATTAACATCATCATGATATTCGGAAGACAACTGGATATTTGGAAATATCCTCCTGACGTTCGAACATCAGGTTGCACTGTAGCTCCTCTGTAAGATCGGGGCGAAAACTGAACATGATGATGCTGCTTGAAAAGATCACCCCCAGTAGATAATGCGCGAAGCCAGCAGGCAGATATCTCCCTAATATTAGCATCATCATGATGCTCGAGCAAACATATATCCGGGTGATATGAAAATATCACCCCTTCCTTCGCGAATATCATGATGCAGATAGGCAGAAAGAAAAATATCACCCTGATATACGGATGACGTCAGCATCATCAGGATGAGAAACAAAGAACAAGAAGTGATACAACATCATCAGGATGATATTGACTAAGATCATCCTGACGTTCCAAAATATGATGACCCTAGTGAATATCGGGTCGCAATTACAACTCTTCAACAACATCATCAGGATGATGTTAACCAAGATCACCCGATGATAAAAATATCACCCCGGCGAAATATCATGAAGGCAGAAAATATGATGACCTCCGCAAGCAGCAGGATGATAACTGGAAATATGATGATGATGAACACGACCCTTAGGATAAAACAAGTTAGGTCGAGCAACTCAAAGAATAAGCAACATCATCATCATGCTCGCGCAAGGTGATAAATGGAAGATCGCCGGAGACTTTGAAGAATCACCCTCGCAAGCAGATAAGGGCGCACTGTAGCTCGTCAGCATCATCAGGATAAAACCCGAACATCACCCGACAGCGAAATATGATGATGACGATGAGAAACCGGTCGAAGGAGAACATGATGATGCTGACCTTCATGGAAATAAACATGATGATGATGACCTCCTCCTCAAGAAAATATGATGATGCAGCTGAAAAATACTGAGGAGGTCCGTTACTTAGAGCATTTTTTGGATACTTAGGGAGAGTGCCTGAATGAAAATTTTTCAAAAAACTACCAGTCAATTCAGGCGTCAACAAAACCCTTTTATTTATGGAAAACCCCTAATTTCATATTGCAATAAATGTGCAACTCAAGTCATTCTAGTTTCCTGGTTCTTCTTATTTTGAGAAAGATCTTTTTTTGGATCACTGAGATATACTTAGAGTTATCTTTGGTGGTTAATAAAAAATTATCTTACTTTCCCCAAACACTTGATCTATCCACAGAACAAGATGCCTTGAATCATACCAGATTTAACTGTGATAATCCTATTTTACCGAATGACTGTTAAACCGGATCAATCTTGGAAGATTAGACTCTTCAAATCTTCCTACAGATCTGTGAGGCCTACACTTTTTCATTTCCGTACATGTGATTATTTAGCTTACTGTTGTTAGTATTTTTATATTTACGGGACTATTGTTTCTAGATTTTCAACCTATTAAAATCTTATTATGGTAAAGGAAAACTAATTAGGTGATGTTAGATAGAAAATTGTCATGTGATTTCATTATGTTTATAAGAACTGTGGTATGCTTTAGAAATGCATGTATTAAATTTGCTTCAGCTATGATATTTCTATGTAGAATTAACTTTGAAATTGAGTGTGCAGGTATTTCTAACAAAACCACAAATACAGGAGATCTTCCCATACCTATGTTGTATCCCTTGTGAGCTGATCTAGTTCTATGAGGAACTAAGATCAACCTCATGTTTTGTGAATTATTGTAATGTTGTATTGTGGTAATGATGCATGAGGTTAAGGGAAATAGTTCTATCTTCTGAATTAATTATATTGTGATATGTGTTGTAAGAGATGTTTTGAGTCTTGTTTTAACTTTATTTCTTTTTGACCATCTTCTTGTGTTTTTACTTGACTCGGGGAGTCCTAACTAAGTTTAAATCAATCCTAAGTTATACCCCATGGGTCTAGGGACCTTTTTGACTAGGATAACCTTAGGATAACCTCCATATGGTCACTTCAACTTTAGGGTGAAGTTAAGTGACGAATTTAGAAGTATGGGGACAATGGGATGAGTGGAATCCACTTTCAGGCCCACTTCCAAGTCATGGAGCAACTCCATGATCCCCTAATGATGGAGTGCTTGTCTCCATGTGCCTCTCTTTTGGTGGGGTTTCCCTTAATGAGGGTGGTGTGTCACCCACTCTCTCTTATTTTAGTTTACTTATTGTATTTTATTTCTACATGTGGGCTATATTGGGGGACCTCATGAGTGGGTATATTTTATTAATTCCACTTGGGATAGTGGGGATATTTTATTAATTCCACTTGGGATAGTGGGGTTATTTAAATATTACAATCTTAAAAAAATAAATTTTTAATTCATCCACTATGAATTTAAAATTCACAAATAATGTGAGCCCTTGATCTCAACTCTTGATCCTCACCTTCCATTCCCTTCTCCGAAAATCTATAAATGAGACCCTTCTCTAAGCAATTAGAAAGACAGGAATTTTGCAGGGGACTTCATTTTTTTGCAGGTGAACTTCATTCTTGTAGGAGATGACTTCATTCTTGCATGGGGACTTCATTCTTGCATCATCATAATGCCCAATTCTTTCTCTATTCTTCTCTTCATAGCCTCATAATGCCGAAATTATTTTAGCCATCCTATATCCTCCATTCATTATCCCTTGCTTGTGATCATAGAGTGATTATTTTTGGGGTTGGATTATTGTAGAAAAGAAGGAGATTTTCGAGAAGGAGGCTAGAGTGGAGCTCTTCATCAACTTTCATTCCATAATTGGGCTTTGGAAGGTTGGTGAATCAAGTCTACTCTCTTGTGTATCTGTTGTTTTATATGTATGTTTATTTCTTGCTTGTTGAATGAGTTTGCAAATGTCTTCTATGAGTATTCTGTTATTGTTTTGGGGTTTTGTGTTGGGTGTAGAAAGAGCTCCTTCCAGTTGGAAGGCAATGCTCATCTTGTAAAGGGAAGGGAAGGTGTGACCCTCCTCGGGTGTCATCTTGGTTCTTGTTGTAAATGCCTTGAGGGCATGTTAGTACTTTTGAGCCTAGAGGGTTTTATGGCTTTGAGAGCCTATTGGGATATCCCTGGTAATTGATTCATTGGAAGGCTTGAGGCCTTGTGGAAGAATAAATTTTTGGCTTGAGGCCTTGTGATAAATTTTTGGCTTGAGGCCTTATGATAAAGTTGGCTTGAGGCCTTGTGATAAAAAGTGATAAAATGTGAAGGGATGACACCTAGAGGTAGAGATTGTCTACTTCCCTACCCTCCCTGAACTCACCTAAGTTGAATCTTTGTATTGTGAGTCAAACCTTAAGGGTGTGTGTATTAATTGATTTGTTGTTGTTGTTTAATATTGTGATGTGTTTAAGTCTATTCTACCCTGAGTATGTGGATGGTCTCCCTAGCTCGAGGGTGACCCACTTGCGGGTCTACGGTAGGGAGGAGAGCAACTTGTGTGGTGTTTCTTTCTTTGTGTGTTATGTAGGTATTCTTGGAGCTTATTATGAAGCTTGGAGAAGATTATTGGATCTTAGAAAATATTTTATTTTCCTTAAGTCTTAAGGAGAGCCTGATCTTTTAATAGCTCATTCCTTATCAATTTTTCCAAAAGGAGAAAATTATCTCCCTATTGTTGTATAAATTGTTATTTTTGGAGTTGTGAGGAAATCCTCTCTATTCTTGGGCTGATAGTTGTAATTTTCTTGTTCATTAAGTTTTACCATTTAGAATTAAGAAAAGGAAAAGAAAATTTGTTTTTAAAAGGATATTAAAATTATCTAGTTCCTTCTTCTACTTGCAACATTGTGAGTTAGTTGATGTTTTAATTAAGTTTGTAAAAGTGTTAAAAATATCCCCACCATGAAATAAATGAAATTTGGGTTGCAGTATTGCTTTTGAAATTACTGCCACCTTGAGGGTTTCATCCTAGGATGGGGACCTTTTCACTTTTACTATGCACTTTTACTATTCACTATTCACTATTCATTGTCACTATTCACTTTTACTATTCACTATTCACTATTCACTATTCATTTTTACTATTCACTATTTATTTTTTATTATTCACTTTTCACTATTCATTTGAAGGCAAACTATATGTAGTTTAAAACATTTGACTTGAAATAAAAATCTTAAATCAAGGAAAGTGGGATTTATTTATGCATAATATATAATATGAATTGAATACATGCTTAAACTCATAGTTGCAATTCGGAAATACAATGTTTATATTTACAAAAAACAAAATTTACTCATTGCTCTATTTTTAATGAATTATTCTATACTTTCTTTATAGTTAAGGAACTTATTAATGAAATTAAGAGTTAAGTGAACTAAGATAATGGCGGTATATATATATATATATATATATATATATATATATATATATATATATACATATATATATATATATATACATATATATACATATATATATATATATATATATACGTATATATATGTAAATTAAATTTTAGAGAAACGGTAAAATGAACGTGATGGAAATACAAGTAAAATTAAATTCCAAGAAAAGGAAGAGAGGGCAAATGAATGGGCTTGGTTGAAAATGCTAAGTCTGAAGGAGAAGAAATTAGTATTAAATTCTAGAAAATGGAAAGAAGAACAAATGACCGTGCTTTACTGAAAAATGATCTATCTCCTAAAACAACTATTGTTCAAATATAATTTGTGAGATTAACCTAAGTCAGGGAACCACGCATTTCCTTGTTTAGGGTGTGCGCACATGTATTTGGTACACTGTCGTCAACTATATTGTTTTCGCCTTAAGCGTACGCTGCTGTGCACGCTTACACATGCAAGGGGGTTTACAGGGTAGTAAAGGAAATTTTTTGATAGTTCGTATCATGACCACATGACACATGTGGACATGACATGCATGAATGCATGTTGTAACCACATAGAAAAAGTGGGCATGACAAGATCTTCCATATCTTTACCAAGATTTCTTTAGATGTTTCTCTGAGAATCCTTTTATTCTGCAACTTCCCATGTGCCAATTTCAGGCACCCATTAACTAGATGGGGGAAAATGTTTTTCCTTGTGTCTTCCCCTGAGCCAAAGCTCACTTTTTAATTTTTGAAAGGAATATCAGCACCAGATTCTGGTGCGGATCCATCCCCTACATTGTCTATACTTCTCTTCACCCAAATCTTGTTCATCTCACTTTTAACTTCATTTGCATTCACTTTTCCTTTTCCTTTGTCTTGATTTTGATTATGATGCACTGGACCCCTTTTGTCATAATTCTTGCTTCTACAGAACTTAGCAATATGACCGGATCTATTGCAATTGTGGCAAACAACATTTCTTTGCATATTTGAATGATATCCTCTTGATCTGGGTGATTAGCCATATGTCCCATTCTATTGCATGCAAAGCATCTACCATTGAATGAATTATTTATTTGCATATTTCTTCATTCATGAGATTTGTGACCATACCTTTTGCAGTTGAAACACTGTCTAGAGAAGGATGTATTAGTCTGATTTATTCTCTTTCTGCACTGATTAGCTTTATGACCAAAGTTATTGCAGTTGTGACAATATCCATTGAAGGATGGATATCTTTGAGAATTAGGTTGCCTTACCGGAGGTCTTCTAGGACTATTCCTTGGATTTCCTGATCCAAAATTCTTCTGACCAGATCTAGAGCTTTCACCTTTCTCATAGCCCAAGCCACACCTATCATCTACCCTCTTTTGGCTTTCAAGAAGAACTTCAAGTTGAGCAGAACTTATCTTGAATTTCTCTTTGTATTCATTTGTTGTTTGAAGATCCTTTTTAAGAGTGTCAATTTGATCCTCAAGTTTTTCTTCATTATCTCTAGCATCTTCAAGATCAGATTCTAGATGCTTGATTATTCTATCCATTTTGTGGCAGTCTTCTGACTTCTCCTTGAGAGATTGTCTTAGATCATCTTTAGTTTTTCTTTTCTCTTCAATTTCTTGGGTGAATTTCATAACTCTTGATTCCATTTCATGTCTTACCATAATGACTTCTTTTGATAACTTTTCACATAACTTGGTTTTCTCCTTCAGATCTTCATTTGTACCATTATCTTCACTTTGACTTGCCAATTGCTGAAGTAGATCTTTTCTCTTTTTCATAGAGATACTCAGTTTCCCTTTTAGTTCATTTATGAAATCATCAGCCTATTTGAGTCTTTCCTTTAATTCATTGACTTCAGATTTTGATTGCTCAACATCATCTAGGGCAGACTGAAGTTGTTCCCTCATACCATACACATCCATTTGAGTTCCCAGATCTTCCTCAAGGTGTTAGGCTCTTTTTGGAGGAACTTGGCTCTGATACCAATTGTTGATAATTGAGAGGAGGGGTGAATCAGTTATCTTAATTATTTCAGCTTTCTGAATTTCCTTATCAATTAGTGCAGCATTAAATTAAATAAGCAAACATAACCATGAAATGGAAATAACATCAATACACATGACACAATGATTTTGATGTGGAAAACCCTGTTAGGGGAAAAACCATGGGGTGATTAAGCCAAGATTGTCTTCTCTGTTAGAAGAATAAGATAGTACAAAATGTCACTTGCCAATTAGGGCTCACTACCTGAGCACACTGCTCACAGGAGGTTCATTGCCTACAATAGTTTATACAAGGAAACTAGATACTTGAACTGATGACAAGCATCCACATATGCTGAGGTTTAGTTCCGATTAAGCCCAATATACTGATCTGCTATACTTCATTCTTACTCTCTTAGGTGCTGCTGTCCTGTTACATTCTGGACCTGTCTTACTGCCTTCACACTGCTCTTCTACTTTTCTTCGCACCATAAAAAAATACACCACAAACACCTTCACATCCAAATCTATCTAGTATATATATCTGCACAAAGGATTTCATCCTCTTTCTAGTCGGCATTCAGAATAGTCAATATTTTTCTAAACTCTAGTCTATCGGCTGAATCCTTGCTTACCAAGTGATGTGAATCAAGGAGATACTTATAGAAGTCATCTAACATGTCAGCCAATCATGGATGATACCTTAAGAACCTTGATCACCATCAATATCTCATCCAAAATTATTATGGTGCTCTGTTGCTCAGTTCTTCCTCTGTCTATTCTGTCAAACCGGACCCCAATATTTAGATGCTCATATCTCTTCACTCTTTCATCACTGGAGGATCAATCCCTAGAATATATTAGTCAAGGTATTCCTCTTAACTTTCCCAAGTCCACACTTTACAAAGATACTTCCTCTAAGAGATCTAGACCTGACTATTAGACCTTGTTGTATGCTCAGTTCTTGCTTACCAGACCAAAGTATTCTTCAATCTGACTTCCAGTAAAGATACACCATGTCCTGTGGATGTGTGGAGTGGTACTTTTTGCATTCAATGACAACACCAATGAAGCTACACAGTGTCTCTTGCCAACAACCCTACTTAAAAGTTTCTAAGGCCTTTTCAGCAAAGCCATGTTGAACATATCCTACAATCATGGCATTCCATGACACTACATTTCTTTGAGGCATTTCTTAAAGTAACATTTACCTGTAAAGGGAAAAAATTGGATGATTGATGTTTGACTAATTTGTTGGTTTAGGTCTGGACAACTTAGAGGGGGGGTGTAAATCAATTGTCGCACATTTTCAATTTTTTCTACCTTTAATCTTCCTTTGCCACTTATAATCAATTTAATGATATAAACATTTCAGCATCAATCAATAACATATGAACAAAAAACATAAATAACACATTTGAAACCAAGATTTTGACATGGAAACCCGGTTAAGGGAAAAACCACGGTGGGGTTTAACCCACCAAAATTAATACCCTGTTAAAAGTATTTTTTACAAATGGGAATGCACATGCATTCAGGCTCACTACCCAGAGCTCACTACTCAAATGGAGGGTCACTGCCTATGGAAATAATACAAGAGAATGACAGAGATTTGAACTGATTAATAGCATCTACCCATGAAAGAATTTTAGTTCCAATTAGACATTTCATCTTTGCTCTGCTCTTCTTACTGTTTTGCCTTCAATCGCACTTTGAGTTTCTGCTCTTCACATATACGCCTTATTTGCATACACCACTCACACTAAATCATCCAATTTGATCAGCTATATATATCCACAATATGATCTACAATCATTCTATCAGTCGGCTTCAACAACACTTAGAACTTTTATGAATGCTCTGCTCTGTCGACTAGATCTATGCATAACTTAAGGTGCGGACCAAAACATGCTCTTGAAAAACATCACTCATGTCGCCCATTATCATTGATCATCATCATTTGTCCAACAAACAACTTCCATACATCCAGAATCAAGATCTTCTACAAGGTCAGCATGTTCTTCCTCTGTCTGCTCTGACAAACTGCAACCCGATAGTCAGAGGCTAATATATTTTGAATCCTTCATCACTGGAGGACAAAAATATAGATTTAGACTGTATATAACTCCCCTAGATCCACAACTAATCATGACTTTCCACCGGAGAGATCCGGACCAAAATACTGGACCCTGATACTGCTCTGTTCCTAACTACCCAGACTTAGACAAATTCTGAATCTGACTTTTAGTATGAACAAATTGTGTTATGCGGATGATTGGGATGATCTTAGTTGCCATCAATGACAACACCTAACAATGCAAAGCAATGTCTCTTGCCAACAATCTCCCCCTTTGGCATTGATGGCAAAACTTAGTCAAAAATGACTAAGTGTCTAGTGCAACTCCCCCTTTATTTGTACACTCGTATACTTCACTTATTTTGGTGCTCCCCCTTTGCTAAATACCTCATTTTTCACTGCCCTTCAGTGCCCCTTTGACATCAATGGCAAAGGGAGGGGTCCGCAAGCCAAAACTCTCCAAAAATTTTGTATATACTGTCGCATATGTACAAATAATCATTAAGTCTTATTTACATGAACTTGATAATGTCTGCAAAGCTAGTTTTTATTTGCACAAGTTCAGAGGCCCAAGTACTCTTCATTCCATCCAAAATGGAGATGTGCCCACTTAACAAAATTGAATATGCTTCTGCCTTTGACAGATCTGCTAGATCACTAGTCTAAGCTACACTCTAAGCTTCAGATAGGGCATTATACATTTGTTGGATTTATGAAAGACAACTAAGAGGGGGGTGAATCAGTTATCACAAACTTTCTTTATTTTTAACACTTAAATCCTTCTTGTGTTTCAAAAGTATAAAATAAATTAATCATGCAAGTACAATACAATAATTCAAGAGAAGAAACACACTAACACATATGACACCAAGATTTTAATGTGGAAAACACAGTTAAGGGAAAAACCATGGGGTGACTAACCCAAGATTGTATTCTGTGTTAAAAGAATAAGAAGAACAAAATGACACTTGCCAATTAGGGCTCACTGCCTGAGCACACTGCTCAGAAGAGGCCCACTGCCTATAAGAGACACACTGTCTATAAAATGATAATATAAGTATTACATACTTGAAATGGTAATTAGCATCTTCACCATGCTTGAGACAGTTCCATTTAACTCAACACTTCTGCTCTGCGCTTCATTCTTTTCCTTTCTACCACACTCTCACCTTCACCATGGATACTTTGAAATGACTTCACCAATCTTATTTATACAAGACATTGACTTTGGAATAAACATCCAAGTCTACACAACACATATTTGGGACTGCAATCTTCCTTGAGGAACATGCCATGCTTTGTAGAATATCTTCAAGATCATCCACAAGATGTGTAAGACATCCAGTCAGCCAAGATTAGGAAGAACATCATCATCCAGAAGTAAATCTTCAATTATGAGCTCAATCTTTAATGTGGACTGCCAACATGAACTAGAAACAATCTAGAGACCCCCACAAGCTTGCCTCAATCACCAAGAGCATCCACACCACTTTTGCTCACTGAAATCATTCGCATCTTCATCTAGAACTTCAAGAACATAGTCTGTCATCACTGTCACATTAGAATAAAAGCTTGCGGATGTCCAAACCATGAACCAATTGAGTTGTCAATTCACATTGGCTTCCTAAACACTCCACCAAATCTACAGATTAAGATATTGCATTTCTGGATCTCACGGGACCTATTTGAGTCACTTTGTCACCTCTGAACACTTGCCAGAACTAGTTTCACTTATATGGCCATAACTTCTTCAAATCTTCATACGGACCTCGCAAATCTTGATTGGATCATCTTTAGACACATATCTACAAACCCTCTGATACGCATTCTCTGATCTTCAACTATCGGGGATCTTCACTTCATAGAGCTTCATTGTCTTCACTGTTCTTCTCTATTTTTGATAGGACTAATTTTCTCAATATCCTCAGCACACAACTTATCCAATCCTTGACATCAATACAATAGGAGTATGTTGACATCAATGACAATACCGGTTAGGCCCATACTTGCAACAATCTCCCCCTTTGTCATTGATGGCAACATATGATATGAAAAATTGTTTTAACCATCAAGACAAGAACTTCTCCTCACTGACTGACATGGTTCCCCCTATCAACAACAACCATTCATGTCTCTTCTTTTCCTTTACTGCCCCCCTTTGATCAGAAACCACTTTTTGTTTTTCACGTCTTCTCTCCCCCTTTGACATCAATGGCAAAGGGAACATACTTGCATCAATCTTTTGAATCATATAGGCTGCTCCCCCTAAGTAGTAGCTTCCTATCATTAATCTAGACTACAAGATATGACTGTGAGATCCACCAAACTGATGCACAT
The DNA here is from genome assembly GCA_027924645.1 of Cunninghamia lanceolata. Taxonomy (NCBI): domain Eukaryota; kingdom Viridiplantae; phylum Streptophyta; class Pinopsida; order Cupressales; family Cupressaceae; genus Cunninghamia; species Cunninghamia lanceolata. The sequence continues at coordinate 5,792,533 of BSBN01000012.1, read as the reverse complement.
TAGTGCACCTTAATTTAGAACTAGAGAGGTAATAACCCCTAACTTCTCCCTGAGATACTCAAAAGAGTCCTTAGGTAGAGGTTTAGTAAAAATGTCTGCAATCTGAGCTTTAGAGGGCACAAATTCCAATCTGACTTCACTCTTGTTCACCTGCTCTCTCAAAAAGTGAAATTTGATGGATATATGTTTTGTCTTTGAATGCAACACTAGATTTTTTGAAATGCTTATTGCACTTGAGTTATCACAAAAGATTGTGATAGGTTCCTCATATTCCACTCTAATGTCTCTTAACATTTGCTTCATCCACAATACTTGAGTGCAACTACCTACTGCTACAATATACTCTACTTCTACAGTGGACAGAGATATTGCCTCTTGTTTCTTGCTCAGCCAAGAAACTAATATTTTCCCCAAAAAGAATGCACCACCACTGGTACTCTTCCAGTCATCCACATCTCCTACCCAATCTGCATCTGTATATGCATGAAGAGAGAAATCATGATCCCTAGGATACCATAAACCATGCTCAACTGTTCCCTTTAGATATCTAAAAATTCTTTTGATTGCCATGACATGAGATTCTCTAGGATCAGCTTGGAATCTGGCAACAAGACCAACAACATTCATAATGTCAGGCCTAGTTTGGGTAAGATACAGTAGTCCTCCAATCATTGACCTATGCTTTTTCTGATCAGCCTTAGGAGATTCATCATCTTTGCTTAGTTTACATCCAATTGCCATGGGAGTATTCATTGGTTTTGAATCTTCCATCCCAAATTTCTTCAACAATTCTTTCACATATTTGGTTTGAGTGATTTGTAGACCCAAGAAGAAATTCATTTCCCCAAACATAGACATCTCAAATTCATTTTTCATTTGATTTGCAAAAGTCTTGCACATACTATCTTTTCCTCCAAAAATGATATCATCAACAAATACTTCAACAATCAAGATATTTTCATAGACAATCTTAAAGTACAAGTTACTGTTAGCAGTACCTTTGTTGAAACCAATCTTCAAAAGATGTTTATCCAATCTTTCATACTAGGCCCTTGGGGCTTGCTTGAGTCCATACAAAGCTTTCTTCAACTTGTAGACCATATCACCATGATCAAACAATTCGAATCCATCCGGTTGCTCAATGTATACCTCTTCTTCCAAATCACCATTTAGGAAGGCAGACTTGACATCCATTTGATATACTTTGAAATCCTTGAAGGTAGAAAAAGCAAGAAATAATCTGATTGCTTCAATTCTTGCCATCAGAGTTAAAGTTTCTTCAAAATCAACTCCTACTTTAGAATAACCCTTACAGACCAATCTGGCTTTGTTTCTAACCACTTCACCATCTTCATTTAGATTATTCTGGAAGACCCACTTAGTCCCAATCATATTTTTGTTCTTAGGTCTGGGGACAAGATCCCAAGTGTTATTCTTTTCAATCTGAATCAGTTCTTCCTTCATTGCTTTAGCCCAGCTCTCATCATTGCAGGCTTCACTTATTGTTTTTGGTTCAATTTTTTAAATCAGATAGTATTTCATTAAATCTTGAGCAATATTTCTTCTTGTTTGAACACCTTTGTTTCTGTCTCCTATAATTTGATCTTCAGAATGATTCAATCTTACATACCTAGGAGTTTTAGGAATTTCTTGCACTTCTAATTCTTGAATAGGTTCATTCAGACATATTTCTTCTTCCTGTATTTTAGTGTTCTCCAAATCAATCTGAATCTGAACTGCAGTTCGAGCTTGTTCTTCTTGGACTAAGACATCATCCTGATCAGCTGCTTCATACTCATAAAACCTTGAGGGATTAGCCATGCCTTCATCAACCTTCACATTTGTACTTTCCACAATCTTTCTCAATCTCTTGTTATAACACCGGTATGCTTTGCTTTGAGTGGAATATCCCAAGAATATTCCTTCATCACTTCTAGAATCAAATTTCCCAAGGTCTTCATGTCTTTTGATGTAGCATTTACTACCTGTTGGCTAACAGATTTGTCCTTATTCTAAAAATGGTTTATTTTGACTCTATACCCCTCTTTCAAGAACAAACGAGTTAGGCAACAAATGGGTGAACATTTTAAATTAGTTCCCCTCTGAATTTAGGTACAGCTCCCTTTAAGATTTTCAATGAATTTAATCAATTCAACTACCCAAATGCACTTTTAACTAGAAAATGCTTAAGGCAAACTGACATTCATACATAACTATGTTATGAATGCGATAAATTTATACAGTAACAGTGTGTAATAGAATGCATAGATTCTACTTTTGATACATTCAAATACATGAACACATACACATGAATTTGCTGAACCAATAAATAATAGAACACATATGAGGAATTGTCCAATAAAAGAGCAATTACCAGATGAAAGGAGATTTCACACAGAAAATCTAACTCCAAACACTTAGACACACAGATCCAAGTAAGTAGTAATTGTTTCTTCTTCCCATTCATAGATGAAAAATTTCTCAGACAATTATCACATAATGTAAAATTATAAAACGGTTTAGCTAAAAAAATTGCCCTTCTTCTTTCTTTTTCCTAACTTTCTATCTCCCTTACAAAGATTTTAAAAACCTATATATATATATATATATATGAATGTCTTAATCATGTCTTTGAGTAAATCAAACCCAGAGTTAACATAACTCTGACCCGTAAGGGATTTAGTTTATAACAACTGATTTTAAAGATCAAGATTTGCCGAAAATAACATAAAAGAGGAACAGAAATAAAGAAAGTGAGCCAATGAAATCATGACTGGGACAACGGATTTGCATCTCTAGGTTTGTCATCGGTGGCCTGGGAAGCATGTTGGGTCTTCCACTCCTGAAAAGCTGCAACGAACTCCTGAATCTTTGGGAAGTTAGGAATACCTATATGTTTCATTCTTGACTTCCAAACTTCCTTTTCCCTTCGCATTTTCCCAAATTTTTCTTTGTGTTCTAGAAGTGCGTCGATGCAGAGGTAAAGTAGTGACTCAACTTTAGAAATCCTAGAGAAGTCCTCAATTAAAATATTGTCATTTTCTCTGACGAAGCCGATTTTATCTTTGAAAGATTGGACCACTGCATCGACATCTTCTACTAGTTTTCCATCATCTTTAATGTATCTAACATCAATACATTGCAAGTCATGTTGTAGCGATTGAGTGAATTCTGTTATCTCCTTAATTAACTTTGAAAGTTCAAAGCGTCCTTGCCGGGATATGGAATTCCTCCATTCAATATTTTTCTTGTTCACATATAACAAATCCTTGTCCAAACCAGTCAGGCTTTTTTCTGTCAAAAACTTCACCAGCCCATATTTCTGAACTTCATCAATTTGGCTTATTACATTCACCCACTTACCTTCATCTTTTGCCCAAACAACAACCTATGCTTTAAGATCCTCAATGGTGGTAGCAGTCAGATCATATATGCTCTTGAGTTCATGAATGTATTCAGTTCCTTTTTGTTCAATGTTATCCAACCAACTGTCAAATGTTTTTGACACCATTTTGCTTCTGTGAACTTGATCCAATAGCTTCTGGTTAACAGGTGATTTCAGGTCAAAAGATAGGGAGAGCTATGAGATCAGCTGCGGGTTAGGGTTGTGAATAGCATCAATGTACTCTGCCATTGAACGCAAATTTTGCTTCAACTCCCTTTTGTCCTTTTCATCTTTCCAGGTTCGACTAACCATTCTCTTAGTAGATGCTTCAAGGTGGTGGACATCTGTAGCTTTGGAAGTAGCACCAAGATCCACTTTCTCCATAGTGAAATCGTGCATAGTTGGATCTTGAATTTCTTCCTTAGTCACTGGCTTAGCTATTTCAACACTCCAGTTACCAGTGTTTGGATCAATGTTTATTCTAGATGTCATCTTGAGTTTCTTGGACTTGGGGGTTTTCCCCAAACATTTGCTTACCATGTCCTATAAAGGGACAATAAAAGGAATTACCTTTTTCTTGTCAGAGAGAGACTCTCTAGCCACTTTGGTGCAGGGGCTGAGGTTGTCTTCTCAGGGTTTAATCCATCAGAGGATACATTTGAAATCATCAATATTTCAATGGTCTCTAGAACAGTCCCTAACTATGACCCGGTGTCAACTTCCTCTGTTCTGTGTGGACTCAGCTCCTTGTCACCCATAGGTTCTTCTGAATCTTCATCTGAATTCAAATCAACAACTATTGTTTCAGAAACTTGTTTCTTTCTTTTCCCTTTAGTCCTCAACCTGGTAACACGAGAGAGTAAGATATTTGTGAGGACTCTTCTGGACCTCTTAGTGGTGGGGCTTCTTTCAGTTGATGGCTTGGAAGCACCTGCACCAAAGATAGCAATAGGTTGGTTAGAAGAGTCTATAGGAAGTGATGATCCAATCATTGAAGTGATTTGTTGGGTATTTTTATCCTGAAGGCCTTCCTATCTCTTTTCCCTCAACCATTTCTCAATTCTTCTTATCACTGGAAGAGTTTTAACTTCAATTCTGTCTTCCTCCTTTTTGCTCCAATCAACTTCTGGAATAGGTAATTGTTCTACTTTTTTGAACTGTGGGTCAACCACTTCTTCCTCATCATCAATAATTCCAAAAATATCCATGTTTAAATTGAGAGTAATTATCTGCCCCAATGAAAACCTACACCACAGCCTTCTCCTGACCTCAAATTCATCTGGACAGTCTTCCCAGTAGTCCTCTAGCTTAGGAATATGTGAAAACCCTGTTCCAGGGTCTAGGTTATCTCTGACAAATCCTTTACTATCAAATTGAGACCTGACAGTGAAGAACTGAAAATTGAACCTTTTAAGGTTCACCTCCAAATTCAAGGCATCAGATTTTGATTGGCATGAATAATGCCCAAGTTCAATGGGAAAAGAAATAACAAAACCCTTTTTTGATGAGAATTTCTTATCAACATGTGCCAGCTGTCTACATACCTCCATCAGCACGAAACGATCAAACACATATCTAGGTAACTTCACAGGTTCACCATCAAATCCTCCAACTCTGATGTAAGTGAACTCAGAAAATTGAATGAAGAAGCTACCATAGATGCTAATCAATTGCATTACTTCACTGGACATTCTTTTACCTAGATTTCCTGCCAGTTCATAAGTCATTTTCCCAGTGAAGACATCATTAACCCTTTTATAATTTTCATAGCAATTCCTTGCAACTATGAATAATATTCATAAATCTTACTATTCTCAGCTATGGGTGCATGAGGTAGGTCAAACCACTCTCTTGTAGATGCTAGACAATAGAACAGGTACGAAGACATATAGAAATCTCTGTCACCCAGATAATTAATCAAACCCTGATGTAAACAATCAGCCACTATTTCGGCCCAATCTAAATATTGTTCCCCTTGAAGGATGACTTGTATGAAATAGTACATCCAATCCTCCCAATAATAGGCATGCTGACTGCCCTTCAATCTGTGTAACAATACCACAATATCCCTCACTTCTTTAATCAAATGATCCCTAGTAAGTGGCCTAGGCAACCTTGAACCACCCTTCTGAAATTTTAGCAGCCAGTTTCTCGCTATTACACTTTTGTAAGTTGATTTCTTCTCATAGAAATACCCATAGGAGGAAGTAATATCAAGGCTGGAATACGCCTCTTTAGGCAGTATCTTCATTATAGACATGAGGGTTTGTCTATTGACATGAAATAACACGTCACCGTTTGCATTTCTGATGCATCTACTTTGGGGGTCGTACCTATTCATACACTCTTGAACCAATTCTGGGCACAATATAGCCTAAGGAAAAGCTGCAGCTTTAACTAAGCAACTATCTACAATTTTCTTCATTGTAGGTGTTTGAATAGGGTTTCTAGTTCTTTCTTTGAATTCTTCTAAATCGTATTGTACCAGCGCAGTATCTCCAAATTTAGAGTGAGAATAAATAAGACCAGGACCATGTTCATTCCCCAAACCTGTGGATTTTAAAGCCATACTTGGAGGATTACAATGAAAAAAACTTCAAATTTTGAAAATAATGACAGAGACTCAAGAGATTCTTCTTTTTAGCTAAGAAATAGGAATAGCACATAGGAGGAATGGAACTCACCTTAAAGATATCTGAATTCATTGTGAAATTTGAGTAATAAGAACCTTATACTTCCTGCGTTATTCTCCTCTATGTTGCACAGTTTGTTTACTTGCTGAATCCGGCTTATTCTTAGTTAACAATGTCATTAACCAGATTGAATAATTATCACTTAGAGCAATACGTGCTGGATATATTTGAAAAGACATAAATTCTGACCTCTTCATTAATAGCAAGTATTATTCGCATGCCATCATGATGTATAATGATTATCCGTAACCTCCGCCAAATTAGAACTCTCAGTTTCATAATGAGTCTCTAACATATTTTCCTCCAACTTTCCCACTAAATTTGACTCAGAAAGTCGCGAGAATAAATGAGACCAAAATCTCCAAATCTTTGAACTATTAAACCATTGAACCTTTAGGACGTGGTTCAATGCAGTGGTTTGACCATACCAATTGGACCTTATAGATGAGCAAAGGATTCACTTACGGAAATAGGAACTTAAGCTCATGAACCGTTGAACTTATAAAGATATGGTTCAATACGAAGGTTCAAAGACGCAAGGGTTATGTAGACCAACAAATAGTTACGCGACTTTGGTAAAAGGCTTCCAACTATGAAATAGTGAACTGTTGAACCTTGAACCATTGAACCCCGCTATAGAGTATGAGCATAAGGTTCAACGATACATTAATTACACAAGGTAACTACGTGACCTGACTTATAAGAAGGCAATGAGTGTTGAACTTTAGACCGTTGAACCATTGAACCTTGAACAAAAGGGTTCAAGTTCAAACTAAAAGTTCAAAGACGTATAAGACATGTAGAATAATAGCTTGCTTTATGAGAGACTTTAGACATATCAAACCATTTGAACTTTGACTTTGAGAATGGTTTAGGTTCAAAGGTTCAAACTTTAAGTAACCTTGTCTACAAAGACGATAAATGGGTAAAATTTGAAGGATCAAGAGCTGATTTAAGAAACAAAGGGTATGACCCAAAATACAACACAACAAACTGGCTCTTGTTCAGGAAATATTACCAATAAATAAATATGGGCGACTCAAAAGGTAACATTGGCTTTGACTGGGGACTACATTTTATGGCAAAATGTAGAGAACTCAGAAGCTCTGGTTTCACAGAAAAAGGAAAATAGAGAAGAAAGGAAATAGAATGGGACAAAACAAAAACAGGAAAAGAAAAACACAAAACCAAACAAAAGGGAAGACTATGTACAAAACAGGGGACTCTGCTTTATAGACGATACAACTTGAGGTCCTGTCCATTATAGGATAGGGGTAAAGTGACTCCATCAGGATACTCCAGTTTAAAAGAATTTGGACCCAATATCTGATGAATTCTGAAAGGTCCTTTCCAAAGAGAGTCAAATTTGCTATGTGCACCCTTTGGTTCTCTTCTTCTATCCCACAATAATACTTCATCTCCTTCCATAAATTTCCTAGGCCTTGTTTTCCTGTCAAAAATTTCTTTAACCCTGGCCTGATGTACAGTAATTCGGTCAACCAACTCATTTCTCTCTTCCTCAATCTTAGTTAAATACATAATCCTCTTCTCCAGGGAATCTTGGAAATATTGATCCTCAATTACACTTTGTAGCTTAGCTGTAGATAGCTCTAGAGGTAAAGATAATTGGGCACCTATTCCATAAACTAATTCAAACGGAGCCATTCCAATTGCTCTTTTTGGAGTTATTCTATCAGCCCAGAGTGCTTCATACAACTTCTTATGCCAATCTCTGTGGTTGTCATTCACCAATTTCTTCATGATAGCAATCAGATTCTTGTTACTGGACTCAGCTTGTCCATTCCCTTGGGGGTAGTAATCTGATGAATGGGAGAGAGATATACTATGTTCATAACAAAAAGAAGTCATTTCAACTGAAGAGAAACTGGTAGCATTATCTACTACAATCTTCTGGGGGACACCAAATCATACCAAAATATTTTCTTTGAGAAAATTACAAACCACCTCCGTAGTCGTTCTTTTTACAGGGGCTACCTCAACCCATTTTGTGAAATAATCTGTTGTTGTTAAGATGTGGGTATGCCCTGCACTTGAGGGGGGTGAGATAGGCCCAATAGAATCCAATCCCCATTGTTTAAAGGGTTCTTCAATAACAATAGGCCTCAAAGGTAGAGCTGCAAGTTGTGGCCTTCCTGAGAACATTTTACATTTTTCATAGTTAATCACCCATTTATATGCATCCTTAAACATCCCTAGCCAGTAGTAACAATTTTTGAGGATTTTGAAAGCTGTAACTGAAGAAGAAAAATGTCCACCACAAGCTTCATTATGGAAAACTTCCAAGAGCTTATCTTGCTGCTCTTTATCTACACACCTTAGGAAAGTTCCAGCTAATCCTTTCTTGTAAAGGACATCCCCCCAAATAACATATTTTGCCACCTTTAGCTTCAGATTTCTTTTCTCTTTAGGAGATAAGTGATTAGGACAATCCCCACATGTAAGATAATGTGCTACATCTAAAAACCATGGGTCATGTAAGCTTACCAATAAGACTATGGGGAGTCCTTCTCCTTCTTGTTGTTTGTTCTCAGCAATCAACTTACATAAAGCCTTGACCCCTGATTAGCTTAGTAGGTTTAACTTCCAGATCATATTCCTGAATTTTAGCAACCCACATTGCTCTATTGTTCAATCCCACTTCTTGCTAAGTCAAAATATTTTTCACAGCTGAATTTGGAACAAATACAACTGAATGAGAATGAAGTATATAATATCTGAATTGTTTAATAGCTTTAACCATAGCAAAAGCTTGTTTTTCAATCAAAGAATATTTCAGCTCATGCTTTTTAAGGGGAACGCTCATGAAAGCTATGGGAACCTCTTCATCCAATTCATTTTTCTGTAACAAAATACCTGACATGGTGTATTCCGAAGCATAACAGTAAATAATAAAATCCTTTTAAAAATTAGGATTTACCAAAGTGGGAGTGTTTGCAATCGCTTCCTTGATATCCTCAAATGCCTTCTTAGCAACTTCATTCCACTTAAATGGTTGTTTCTCACTCATCATTCCAACAATGTGTTTTGTAATCTCAGCAAAGTCAGGAATGAACCTTATGAGAAAATTGATTTGACCAAAGAAGGACTTGACTCCAGTCCTATTTGAAGGGAGACTAAGCTGTTGAATTGCCCTAACCCTCTTTGGATCAATTATGATTCTATCTTTTGAGACTAGGTGTCCCAACAATTTTCCCTCAGTAACACAGAAAACTGACTTCTTGGGATTGAGTGAGATGCCATGGCTTCGAAACCTTTGCAAGACAGACTCCAGATCTCTCAAGTGATCCTCTCTATTCTTGGAGAAAACAGTCAGATCATCAAGGTAAATAATAATAATTCTGTTCTTCAGGTCTCTAAAAGATGAATCCATTGCCCACTGAAAAGTTGCTCCTGCATTAATCAAGCCAAAGGGCATTCGATTATAGGCAAAGGTTCCTCGAGGTGTGGTGAAAGCAGTCTTATGTTGATCCTCTGCAGCCACACCTATCTAATTGTAACCTGAGAAACCATCCAGTGTAGACATCATTTTAGACCCGGCAACTGTCTGCAAGATGTGGTCCATCACAGGCAAGGGATAGTTATCTTTTAGGTTGGCCTGGTTCAAGTTCCTAAAGTCAACGCAGATTCTTATTTCTCCATTCTTCTTTCATACTGGAACAATATTTGCCACCCAAGTGGAGTGATGGATTGGATAGATAATTCTACCTTTCAACATCTTATCAATCTCTTTAAAAATGGCTTCAGCAACTTTCGGGTTATAATTCCTCAGCTTCTGCCTGAATGGAGCTGCATTTGCTTTTAAAGGAATATGGTGTTGAAACTGTCCATGTCTAAAATTTTTAAGATCATCATAGCACCAGGCGAAAACATCGTTATACTTGATTAACAATTTGATCAATTTGTTTTTCTCCTCTAAAGAACAGGATTTACCAATGGATATCCATTTAGGATCAACTTCATTTCCAATGTTTATTTTCTCATAATCCTCTACTTTATCAGGAATACAAGGAGGTTTTCCTTTAATATATTCATCTCTTTGAGAAAACAAATGTTCTAAAGAAACCAGTCCTTTAGGGATTTTGTTTCCCTTTAACTGAATCATGTCATCTTTTGGATTAATCCCAGGGTCAGGACTAAATTCTTTACACTTCGTTTCGGAACCTTCAAAATAGGTCCCCAGAAACATTTCAACATTTTCTAAAAAATTTCTGATCTGATTATCACTCTCAAAAACTTGCCAGCTCTTAGCATTGTCAGGGACATTGGGGTGATATATCATTTCTATTCTATAAGAATCTTTTTTGAAATTTGAATGTGGCAAAAGGAGAGAAGCTGATACTGCTAAAGAATCTGCTCAGGAGTTTTGATCTCTGGGAATTGTTTTGATAGAGAAGGCATCAAAATATTCGATCTCATCCCATACCCTATTTCTGTAATGCTTTAATCTTTCATTCTTGACAGAAAAGATCCCCCTTACCTGTTTCACAATTAATTCAGCATCACCCTTCACCTTAAGTATCTTCACACCCCTTCCTTTGGCTTCAAAAAGCTCAAGCAGTAAAGCTTCATATTCTACAGTATTGTTGGTGTTTTTGAACTCTAGCTTAAAATAATAAGAAAAAATTTCACCTTCAGGTGAGATCAACACAACCCCAGCCCCTAAACCAGTAGTGGCACAACTACCGTCAAATTCCATAACCCATAGGTCATCAGAATGTACAGATCTTTGCATTAATTCTTCTTTGGGGTCTACCTCACAGCTCTATTCAGAGGAGAGAAAATAGTTGCCAAATTCACATTCCTCAAATAAAATCTAGGCCTTGGGATCATCAGAGGGGTAGACAGTGAACTTACACTTGGGCTCAGGTTCCAGCTTCACTTTCTGCTTCCCTACTAGGATTGTGGCCTCTGACCAATCTAGTTTGATTTGTCCACCCAAATCTTTGCAAAATGTCCTGCTCAAAAGCATTCCATAACTAGCAGGAATATCTGCTACCAAAATAGTTAATTTCACCTTTTTGTCAGGGTAAGCTGCAAGAGCAACTCGTGCATCTTTAATCTGCCCAAGCAAGGAAACCTATTTTCCATCCATAGAATAACATCTACCAAAAGTTTTTGTGAGTGATAACCCTAAGGCTTTAGCCACAGAGGAAGGCATAATATTGTCAGAGGCTCCTAAATCTATAATACAGTTACTAAGTTTATGACCATTGATAAACAAAGACACATAGAAAGGATTTGGTTTTAAATTAGTCTAAGGAGCATTGGTTGATGAATTGGGAGTCATTTTAGGGGCAATCATGGCTGACTTAGATGAGGAAGAAAATAGTCAAGCAATGGGAGATTCAGCATCACCCTCTAATTGACTCTCAGATTTGGTTTGTGTAGGACTACTTTTAACATGTTTAACTAGCTTGTCAAGTTCAGTAGGTTTCAACTTGAGATACTCAATAGGAGAGATTTGAATTTTTGCAGACTTACAGAAATCTACAATATCGAAAGAAGCATCTGAATCATTTCTATGCAATAGTCTAGTTTCTTGAACCTTCAAATTAGCATCATGGGTTCTAGTTAAAGGTTCCTTACCTTTGCTAGGTACATCTTGAGTATTAGAGGATCTCACATTCCTCTGACTCCTGGTGAGCACAGTGCATGAAGGATCTTCAAGGGTAACCAATATTTCACCCCTCCTTTCTGAATCAGACTCATATTCAAGGAAGTGTATTTTAGAGCCGCCAGGTTCCTCAAAGTTCCTTTCTTCTTCTAAGGATTCCCCTAGCATATCTTGAGTAGCTGTCATCTGAGTGTACTTGAGCATTTCTGGGCAAGAATTTCCATCATGGTCGGTAGTCAAGTGAAAAATACACATATTTCCCCTTCCAGGAGGAGCTTTAATAGCCAGTCTTGGCTGTGCTGATGTCAGGGGTAAAGCTATACTAGTATTTGCTTGTTGATTCAAATTCCTTTTGCTTATATCTTGATACGGTTGTTGGAAGGGGGCACCAGTTTTAGGTAGTTGCCTCTTTAAGGCAATCATATCATTAACCAACCTTTGCACTACAGGATCTGTAGATGATGAGGGCTGGGCATTTGGCACCTGGACCTCTCTCTTCCATTTACCGGCCATAATGAGATCATCCTCCAATCCGACGGCTAAGGCTTGTGCAGCTGGTAAATCGGCAATTACTCCTCTCCTGAGATGGAAGCTAATATCAGGAGGCATGGAATTAATAAAAAAATATTTTTGATTTTTGCCAGATGGTCTTTTAGTAGCAGGGATTTTGTTCACAATTCTGTTAAATTTAGCCATGAATTCCCTCATAGGTTCATAAATCTCTTTCTTAAGCTGAGTTAGCTGTGCAAGGAGGTAATGCTCGTCCTCTGCACTTTTGAACCTATTTTCAAAAGCAGTCTTCATGTCATTCCAATTTGAAATTGAGGAATTAGTTAGGTGGTAGAACCATTGTGCCGTAGTGTCAGTCAAAGTCTGCACAAAGAGCCTTATGGCAACATCTTGGTGTTGTACACCTAACACACTACATGCTACTGCAAAGGCACACAAATGTTCTTCTAGTGATTGTTTGCTGTCTCCATTGAATCTAGGCAAATTTTCTCTTGCATTTTTAGGTAAAGGATTTAGATTAGCCCCTAGGTTCAAAGGCCCTATGGCTTCTCCCCAAGGTTGGGCCATGGGTAGAAAATTTATAGCTGAGGGGATAACGGTGCCTAAAAGAGTTAAAGCTTGACAGACAGGGGAAGTGGAAGATTTAGGGGGGCTCAGAGGTCTACTTCTAGCTTTTCTTGCATGAGTAGGGATATAAGGAAAATTAAAATTTTGTAGTGCTTCAAAGGTAGAATCTTCAACTCCCTCTCTCCTCAAAGACCTGGTATACGGTCTAGAATCTAGGTTAAAATGTTGTGGTTGAATAGGCAGTTATTGATTTCTGTGCTGTTCTTGATTTCTTTGCTCTTCAAGGACTTGATTTCTTGCTGCGTTTTATGCCTGCCTTCTTCTCTACCTGAGTAACAACAATCTCAAGTTATTAGCCAATTCATCTTCTTGTTCTAATACTCTGCTTGATCTTCTGTAATCTTCACTATTCCAACAAGTACGCCAAGCAAGGGTATTCAACTGGCCAATAATGTCTTCCTACTCGTCTTGAAATCCAAGATTTGGTTGCAGAATAAGAATTATGTTTTCATGTGGAAGCACCATTGTTGCTTCATATTCAGGTGACCAATCTTTTAATTAATGATTTTATCCCTAGTAGAGTCGCCAAAAACTGTTGGCTAACAAATTTGTCCTTATTCTGAAAATGGTTTATTTTGACTCTATACCCCTCTTTGAAGAACAAATGAGTTAGGCAACAAATGGGTGAACATTTTAAATTAGTTCCCCTCTGAATTTAGCTACAGCTCCCTTTAAGATTTTCAATGAATTTTATCAATTCAACTACCCAAATGCACTTTTAACCAGAAATTGCTTAAGGCAAACTGACATTCATACATAACTATGTTATGAATGCGATAAATTTATACAGTAACAGTGTGTAATAGAATGCACAGATTCTACTTTTGATACATTCAAATACATGAACACATACACATGAATTTGCTAAACCAATAAATAATAGAACACATATGAGGAATTGTCCAATAAAAGAGCAATTACCAGATGAAAGGATATTTCACACAGAAAATCTAACTCCAAACACTTAGACACACAGATCCAAGTAAGTAGTAATTGTTTCTTCTTCCCATTCATAGATGAAAAATTTCTCAGATAATTATCACATAATGTAAAACTATAAAACGGTTTAGTTAAAAAAATTGCCCTTCTTTCCTTTTCCTAACTTTCTATCTCCCTTAAAAAGATATTAAAAACCTATATATATGAATGTCTTAATCATTTCTTTGAGTAAATCAAACCCAGAGTTAACATAACTCTAACCAGTAAGGGATTTAGTTTATAACAACTGATTTTAAAGATCAAGATTTGCCGAAAATAACATAAAAGAGGAACAGAAATAAAGAAAGTGAGCCAATGAAATCATGACTAGGACAACGGATTTGCATCTCCAGATTTGTCAGCGGTGGCCTGGGAAGCACGTTGGGTCTTCCACTCCTGAAAAGCTGCAATGAACTCTTGAATCTTTGGGAAGTTGGAATACCTATATGTTTCATTCTTGACTTCCAAACTTCCTTTTCCCTTCGCATTTTCCCAAATTTTTCTTTGTGTTCTGGAAGTGCGTCGATGCAGAGGTAAAGTAGTGACTCAACTTTAGAAATCCTGGAGAAGTCCTCAATTAAAATATTGTCATTTTCTCTGACAAAGCTGATTTTATCTTTGAAAGATTGGACCACTGCATCGACATCTTCTACTGGTTTTCCATCATCTTTAATGTATTTAACATCAATACATTGCAAATCAGGTTGCAGCGATTGAGAGAATTCTGTTATCTCCTTAATTAACTTTGAAAGTTCAAAGCATCCTTGCTGGGATATTGAATTCCTCCATTCAATATTTTTCTTGTTCACATATAACAAATCCTCGTCCAAACCAGTCAGGCTTTTTTCTATCAAAAACTTCACCAACCCATATTTCTGAACTTCATCAATTTGGTTTATTACATTCACCCACTTACCTTCATCTTTTGCCCAAACAACAACCTATGCTTTAAGATCCTCAATGGTGGTAGCAGTCAGATCATATATGCTCTTGAGTTCATGAATGTATTCAGTTCCTTTTTATTCAATGTTATCCAACCAACTGTCAAATGTTTTTGCCACCATTTTGCTTTTGTGAACTTGATCCAATAGCTTCTGGTTAACAGGTGATTTCAGGTCAAAAGATAGGGAGAGATGTGAGATCAGCTGCGGGTTAGGGTTGTGAATAGCATCAATGTACTCTGCCATTGAACGCAGAGTTTGCTTCAACTCCCTCTTGTCCTTTTCATCTTTCTAGGTTTGACTAACCATTCTCTTAGTAGATGCTTCAAGGTGGTGGACATCTGCAGCTCTGGAAGCAGCACCGAGATCCACTTTTTCCATAGTGAAATCATGCATAGTTGGATCTTGAATTTCTTCCTTAGTCACTGGCTTAGCTATTTCAGCACTCCAGTTACCAGTGTTTGGATCAATGTTGATTCTGGATGTCATCTTGAGTTTCTTAGACTTGGGGGTTTTCCCCAAAAATTTGCTTACCATGTCCTCTAAAGGGACAACAAAAGGAATTACCTTTTTCTTGTTGGAGATAGAACTCTCTAGCCACTTTGGTGTAGGGGCTGAGGTTGTCTTCTCAGGGTTTAATCCATCAGAGGATACATTTGAAATCATCAATATTTTAGGGGTCTCTAGAATGGTCCCTGACTGTGACCCAGTGTCAACTTCCTCTGTTCTATGTGGACTTAGCACCTTGTCACCCATAGGTTCTTCTCAATCTTCCTCTGAATTCAAATCAACAACTATTGTTTTAGAAACCTATTTCTTTCTTTTCCCTTTAGTCCTCAACCTGGTAACACGAGAGGGTAAGATATCTATGAGGACTCTTCTGGACCTCTTAGTGGTAGGGCTTCTTTTAGTTGATGGCTTGGAAGCACCTGCACCAAAGATAGCAATAGGTTGGTTAGAAGAGTCTATAGGAAGTGATGATCCAATCATTGAAGTGATTTGTTGGGTATTTTTATCCTGAAGCCCTTCCTGTCTCTTTTCCCTCAACTATTTCTCAGTTCTCCTTATCACTGGAAGAGTTTTAACTTCAATTCTGTCTTCCTCCTTTTTGCTCCAATCAACTTCTGGAATAGGTAATTGTTCTACTTTTTTGAACTATGGGTCAACCACCTCTTCCTCATCATCAATAATTCCAGAAATATCCATGTTTAAATTGAGAGTAATTATCTGCCCCAAAGAAAACCTACACCACAGCCTTCTCCTGACCTCAAATTCATCTGGACAGTCTTCCCAGTAGTCCTCTAGCTTAGGAATATGTGAAAACCCTGTTCCAGGGTCTAGGTTATCTCTGACAAATCCTTTACTGTCAAATTGAGACCTGGCAGTGAAGAACTAAAAATTGAACCTTTTTAGGTTCACCTCCAAATTCAAGACATCAGATTTTGATTGGCATGAATAATGCCCAAGTTCAATGGAAAAAGAAATACCAAAACCCTTTTTTGATGAGAATTTCTTGCCAACATGTGCCAGCTGTCTACATACCTCCATCAACACGAAACGATCAAACACATATCTAGGTAACTTCATAGGTTCACCATCAAATCCTCCAACTCTAATGTAAGTGAACTCAGAAAATTGAATGAAGAAGCTACCATAGATGCTAATGAGTTGCATTGCTTCACTGGACATTCTTTTACCTAGATTTCCTGCCAGTTCATAAGTCATTTTCCTAGTGAAGACATCATTAACCCTTTTATAATTTTCATAGCAATTCCTTCTCTGCAACTGTGAATAATATTCATAAATCTTACTATTCTCAGCTATGGGTGCATGAGGTAGGTCAAACCACTCTCTTGTAGATGCTAGACAATAGAACAGGTACGAAGACATATAGAAATCTCTGTCACCCAGACAATTACTCAAGCCTTGATGTAAACAATCAGCCATTATTTCAGCCCAATCTAAATATTGTTCCCCTTGAAGGATGACTTGTATGAAAAAGTACATCTAATCCTCCCAATAATAGGCATGCTAACTACCCTTCAGTCTGTGTAACAATACCACAATATCCCTCAATTCTTTAATCAAATGATCCCTAGTAAGTGGCATGGGCAACCTTGAACCACCCTTCTAAAATTTCAGCAGCGAGTTTCTCGCTATTACACTTTTGTAAGTTGATTTCTTCTCATAGAAATACCCATAGGAGGAAGTAATATCAAGGCTAGAATATGCCTCTTTAGGTGGTATCTTCATTACAGACATGAGGGTTTGTCTGTTGACATGAAATAACACATCACCATTTGCATTTCTGATGCATCTACTTTGGGGGTCATACCTATTCATACACTCTTGAACCAATTCTAGCCACAGTATAGCTTGAGGAAAAGCTACAGCTTTAACTAAGCCGCTATCTACAATTTTCTTCATTGTAGGGGTTTGAACAGGGTTTCTAGTTCTTTCTTTGAATTCTTCTAAATTGTATTGTACCAGCGCAGTATCTCCAAATTCAGAGTGAGAATAAATAAGACCAGGACCATGTTCATTCCCCAAACATGTAGATTTTAAAGCCATACTTGGAGGATTACAATGAAAAACACTTCAAATTTTGAAAATAATGATAGAGACTCAAGAGATTCTTCTTTCCAGCTAAGAAATAGGAATAGCACATAGGAGGAACGAAACTCACCTTCAAGATATCTAAATTCACTGTGAAATTTGAGTAATAAGAACCTTATACTTCCTACGTTATTCTCCTCTGCATTGCACAGTTTGTTTTCTTGCTGAATCTAGCTTGTTCTTAGTTAACAATGTCATTAACCAGATTGAATAATTATCACTTGGAGCAATACGTGCTGGAAATATTTGAAAAGACATAAATTCTGACCTCTTCATTAATAGCAAGTATTATTCACGTGCCATCATGATGTATAATGATTATCCGTAACCTCTGCCAAATTAGAACTCTCGGTTTCATAATGAGTCTCTGACATATTTTCCTCTACCTTTCCCACTAAATTTGACTCAAAAAGTCGTGGGAATAAATGAGACCAAAATCTCCAAATCTTTGAACTATTGAACCATTGAACCTTTAGGACGTGGTTCAATGCGGTGGTTCGACCATACCAATTAGACCTTATAGATGAGCAAAGGATTCACTTACAGAAATAGGAACTTAAGCTCATGAACCATTGAACTTATAAAGATATGGTTCAATACGAAGGTTCAAAGACGCAAGGGTTATGTAGACCAACAAACAGTTACGCGACTTTGGTAAAAGGCTTCCAACTATGAAACAGTGAACTGTTGAACCTTGAACCATTGAACCCCGCTATAGAGTACGAGTGGAAGGTTCAATGATACATTAATTACACAAGGTAACTACGTGACCTGACTTATAAGAAGGCAATGATTGTTGAACTTTAGACCGTTGAACCATTGAACCTTCATCAAAAGGGTTCAAGTTCAAACTAAAAGTTGAAAGACGTATAAGACATATAGAATAACAGCTTGCTTTATGAGAGACTTTAGACATATCGAACCATTTGAACTTTGACTTTGAGAATGGTTCAGGTTCAAAGGTTCAAACTTTAAGTAACCTTGTCTACAAAGATGATAAATAGGTAAAATTTGAAGGATCAAGAGCCGATTTAAGAAACAAAGGGTATGACCCAAAATACAACACAGCAAACCGGCTCTTGTTCAGAAATATTACCAATAAATAAATATGGGTGACTCAAAAGGTAACACTACCAAAAACTCTGAAATACTTTACAATAGGAGTGATACCAAACCAAAGTTCATAAGGAGTCTTACCAGTATTGCCTCTGATTTGTACTCGATTGAGAGCATAGACAACAGTGCTTCCAGATTCTCTCCAATAGATCTAAGGAACATTTGCTTCTATCATCATTGTCCTAGAAGCTTCTTGGATGGCCTGGTTCTTTCTCTCCACTACTCCATTCTGCTGAGGAGTCCTTGGAGTAGATAATTGTCTCTTTATCCCATACTTCTCATAGAATGTTATGAAGTCTCCAGATGTGAATTCTCCACCTCTATCAGACCTATCTCCTTGTAGGCTTTTGACTCTTGCCAGACTATAGAGATCAGTGTGTACCAAGTCTAATAATCCAGTTGAAAATTTTTCCTTACTTTTGAATGTAACTCTACTCTGCTTACCTAACTGACATTCTTTGCACAAACTATTGGCAGGTTTCATCAGTTTTGGAAGATGTCTTACAGCCTAAGTGTTGCTTATCTTAATGATATTATCAAAATTCACATGGCACATTCTCCTATTCCACAACCAACTTTGATCAATTTGAACAAATAAGCAACTTTTGTCAGTACCAACTAATTGGAAGATGTTACCATTTGTCTATGTACCAGATGCAATCTCAATTCTAGAGCTTTCAAAGATTTTGCATTTTCTATTTTTTAAACAGAGATCATAGCCCTTGTCCACCAACTGTCCAACACTAAGAAGATTATGTTTCAGACCTTCAACATACAGAACATCACTGGTTTTGTTCTTTCCATCAAAGGAAATGGTTCCTCTGCCTTTAATTCTACTAGCAGAATTGTCTCCAAACTTTACAACTCCACCTTCATATCTTTCCAAATCTATGAACTTATTCTTTTCACCAGTCATATGGTGTGAGCATCCACTGTCAATGACCCATTCATCCTTTTCTTCAACTTGAGCAACCAGAGCCCTTTCTATCACCTTCTGATTAACAGATTCAATAGGCATTGGATCTTTTCTTTGATAGCAATAAACACCCAGTCACTTCCAGATTTGTTTCCTATCTCAGATTCATCATCTGTTATTCCTTCATCATCATCTCCTTGAACATAATAACACTTCTTTTGAAATCTTGATCTATTAGGGTTTGGCCTAGAAAATCTTTCCAGACACCTTGAGGCAAAATGACCAATCTTGTTACAGTTAAAACATTTGAAAGACAATTTTCCTTCATACTTACCAGATCCTCTTGGCAATCTCTTTGCAATGAGGGCCTCAAGTTGTTCAGCTTCTAATTCATCCTCTTCCAGATCTTTTCTTGCTTTCTCATACCAAGATGATTTTCTTGAGGAACTTTCTCCTGGGTCATATCTCGGTTTGCCTTTTGAAGAGGCACTAGCTTTGAATGCAGATTCAGTCTTGGGAAGTGCATAACCAAACTTAGCTAACTCAAATGCAAATATCTTACCAACCAATTGATCCCTTGTGATAGTTGTTGAGGATCTAATTTCCTCAATAGCAGCAACTTTGTGTTTATAAGCAGGAGGTAAGGATCTAAGAACTTTAGCAACAATTTCATCTTCATCCAGTACTCCACCAGCACATCTGATGCCACGAACAAGCTCATTTACTTTTGTCATGTAACAAGTGATATTCTCATCGTCACTCATCTTTAAGTTTTCAAACTTTCCTTTCAAATTTTGTAGCTTGGCACACTTAACATATTTTTCTCCTTCATATAGACTTTCAAGCTTTGTCCAAATTTCATAGGCAATCTTCAAACCCATAACATTTGTTAGCTCTGAATCAGACAAAGCACTCAATAGGGCTTCTTTAGCTCAAAGATTATTCTCTGCATCTCTAATTTCATTTAGAGTTGTAGGTCCATTTGTTGGGGGAACATATTTAATTAAGGTTATGTTCCAATATTGATATCCCATGCATTGTATGTGACATTCCATGCGGCTTTTCCAGGCAGTGAAGTTTGAACCATCAAACCTTGGACTATCCTTCTTGTAGGTTGACATTCTAGATCTCCTCAAGCAGTTAAGCTTCTTCTAGAGGAACTTAGCTCTGATACCAATTGTTGGATTTACGACAAACAACTAAGAGGAGGGAGGTGAATCAGTTTTCACAAAACTTTCTTTGTTTTTAACACTTAAATCCTTCTTGTGTTTCAACAGTATAAAATAAATTAATCATGGAAGCACAATACAATAATTCAATAGCAGAAACACATTAACGCATATGAAACCAAGATTTTAATGTGGAAAACCTGGTTAAGGGAAAAACCACGAGGTGACTAACCCAAGATTGTATTCTCTGTTAAAAGAATAAGAACAAAATGACACTTGCCAATTAGGGCTCACTGCCCGAGTACACTGCTCACAAGAGGCCCACTGCCTACAAGATACACACTGTCTAGAGAATGATAATATAAATATTATAAACTTGAACTAGTAATTAGCATCTTCACCATGCTTGAGACAGTTCCATTTAAGCTCAACACTTCTGCTCTACTCTTCATTCTTCTCCTTTCTACCACACTCTCATCTTCACCATGGATACTTTGAAATGACTTCACCAATCTTATTTATACAAGACATCGACTTTAGAATAAACATCCAAGTCGGCACAACACATATCTGGGACTTCAATCTTCCTTGAGGAACATGCAATGCTTCGTTAAGTATCTTCAAGATCATTTGTAAGATGTGTAAGACATTTGGTCGGCCAAGATTAGGAAGAACATCATCATCCAAAAGTAAATATTCAATTACGAGCTCAATCTTCAATGCGAACCACCAACATGAACTGGAAACAATCTAGAGACCCCCACAAGCTTGCCTGAATCACCAAGAACATCCACACCACTTTTGCTCACTGAAATCATTCACATTTTCATCTGGAACTTCAAGAACATAGTCTATCATCACTGTCACATTAGAATAAAATCTTGCAGACATCTAGACCATTGAACCAATTGAGTTCTCAATTCACATTGGCTTCCTAAACACTCCACCAAATCTGCAGATCAAGATATTGCATTTCTGGATCTCACCATACCTATTTGAGTCACTCTGTCACCTCTGAACACTTGCCAGAACCGGTTTCACTTATATGGCCATAACTTCTTCAAATATTCATGCAGACCTCTCAAATCTTGACTAGATCATCTTTAGACACATATCTACAAACCCTTTGATATGCATTCTTTGATCTTCAACTATCAAGGATCTTCACTTCATAGAGCTTCACTGTCTTCATTGTTCTTATCTGTTTCTGATAGGACTAATTTTCTCAATATCCTCAGCACACAGCTCATCCAATCCTTGACATCAATGCAATAGGAGTATGTTGACATCAATGATAACACCGGTTAGGCCCATACTTGCAACAATATTGTCTCTAACTTAGGAAAAAATTAATCCCCAGAGCTCACACATTCTCTGCATAATGTTACCCTTTTCTATAACAAGCCTCTTTATCTCATCTGTTAGGCTGATTACTTGACATTCTTGACTCATAGGCAAAACTATTAAAGGATCAAAATTTTGAGAGAGATCTGACAATTTCTGTTCTTGCTCCTTCATCTTTTTCTCAATATCCTCATTAACTTTGGGCCATGATAGACATAATTTGTACATATCGTTTCCATAATTTAGAGCATTCTGAATACTTTTTATCCTAATACGAAGTATTCTTCTATCATTTTCTATCAGATTCTTTATTTCACAAAATTTCTTATCCAGGAATTCTTTCTGAACTTTTGCCTCCGTAGACTTCTCAAAGGACTCAAAATGAGTATTCATAGAACTTACAAGATTTTTCATATGTTCAGAGGGGGAATCAAATGGACTCTTCTGGTAGGTAGGCATTAACTTTTTCAAAATCCCAGATGTAAGCCCCAGTAGTTCATTGTCCTCCATGTGGAATTTTAACATCTTTTCTCTAGCCTTTACTTGTGTGAATGATGCTATTTTCATCAGTTGAATTGGAGAGAGAGCATCTAGATTGCTTAGACCTTGGAGTAGGTTAGGTTCATCAATCTCACTCATCTCTTTTTCAAGAAGACTTTTCACTGCATCTGTAGTGTCTCTTGTAACATTTTCTAAACCATCCTTTTGTTCATAAGATTTCTCAATATCTACATCATGTGCTTCAACATTTGCACCATCTGCTTTATCTTTCTTTTCTCTTTCTTCCTCTATCTCTACTTTATCTTTCTCTGTGTTCTCTATAGAAGGAATCTTTCCTATTTGTTCATCACTTGCTACCTGATACGGAGGGCTTTGTGTAGTAACAATATTCTCTTCCTTTTTAGAATGATTAGGTGGAGGAGTTACTCCTGCATCAACTATTTTGACTATCACATCTATGTCTCCCTGATTGACTTGTTCCATTTTTGGAACAGAGGCTTCACCCAACTCAGATTGCTGCTCGATGATGTTCTCTTCTTCACCATCCAAAACTTCTTTTGTGACTATAGGAAAATTGTACTTTTTCAATGCTTTCAAAAGAATTTCTTGAGTTTCTTTAACGATTTCACTTTTTTCTCCAAGCATGAGTTTGTTCATTCTCCTTTTGCTTCTAAAGTCATCTTTGGCTTCCTTGAATATCATATCTATTTGATCAGGTGAAATCTGAGGACACAAATTTATCAGCTCATGTTCCCTGATTTCCATGTCCTTGCTCTTGGCATTTTCTTTTCTCAATTCCAAAATATTTTCTTGACTTTGTGGCAACTCAGAAGTTATCTCAATCAGTGCCATATTGTAGAGGTTGAGATATCTAACAACTACTTATTTCAATACCCTTTTATCCACATCACTGTATTCATCATAGAATTCAATCATGGGTTTTAGATTACCATCTACTATGACTGACTTTATCACATCCTCTAGGGAAACTGTGGGCTTCTCAACATATTCGTCATATGCTTCTATCTTTTACCTTTTACTGGCCTTTTTGCTTCCGGAGGAATCTTCTTTGTTTACTTTTGTAGATTTTGTTCAGGTGGCCTTTATTTCCTTGATTTCAATGTCAGAATCTGTATCTTCTTCTTCTTCTCTTATGCTTTCATAGGTCCGCGTTGCTTTTGTTTTCTTCCTTTTCTCCCATTTTCTAGATGATTTTGCTTCTAGTTTTGTAGTCTTGGAAGGATCAAGGGCAGTAGCAGAGCTCCTAGTAGTTCTTGAAGTGGAAGAGAGTTCCACCAGATCACCTATTTGTTTCTTATCTTGTTTCTCTTTCTCAGCCTTGTCTGTTCTTTCTCTAAATTTTCTCACAGCTTCCTTAGTTAGGCCCAAATTTTTTGGCTAACTGCTCAACTTCTTTTCTTACTCTCCTATTGCTTTCAGGTTCTCTGAGCTCATTATGCAACTTTAAACTTAGCTCCTCATAGGTTCAAAATCTTTCAACCATTATGTCTTTGGGCTTGCTTAGAAGATGTTGAGCATACATATTCAAGATCCTTTCATCTACTTCATACCCCATGGGCATGATCCAAATAGTTTTGGGTTCCACTGCTTCCATTAAATATTGATCAGTATCAACCATGAAGCATATTTCATTTTTGTACTTGTCAACAATTGAATTAAGGATTCTTTCCCTTTAGTGCATCATACTCTGAAAATTATTGAAGTAACCCCATATTGCAGTTTTCTGAGCTTTGAAATCACCAATGCTGCGAAGATGATTTCTAATTTGAATGGTAACTGGCTCATCCTTAGTCTAGTGTACGCCTTTTACCCCAAGTACTTCATCCATAAAGTAAAAGAATAGACATAGAATCAATGTACCATACTTGAAAGTGTTTTTCTTATCTTTCTTGATTTTGTTTAAATTTTCAATCAGTTGATTCTGTAGTAGTTCACACAAGTCATAATCAATATTTTCCTTTAGCATCTTGTATGCAGCATATATGGTTGTTCCAGAAATAGAATTTTCTCTACTCAAGTGGAAAATCTTGTACCCAATCACCATGGAGGTGAATTTGACATCCGGTTCTATAATATCATTAATGGTCATTTCTCTTCTGTCAAACTTGGCACCGGTAGCATCAGTCACTGTCTCATTTTTCACAGCTTTCAGCATGGGCAATCCTCCAGATGAGTTTAAGACAGTTACATTTCTAATAGCATCCTTGGTAATCTTGAATGGTTTTAACAACCAAATGAAATCATCATGCATCTGAATCAAAATGTATCAGACCCATTCATCCTCATCAAATGTTGGAAACCCCATAATCTAAATAAAGTGTTTATCCTGTAGTGCCTTATACTTGGGTTTAATTTCATGATTTTCATTCCTAAGCTGTTTCTCAAACAAGTCTACATATCTTGAATCTCTAAACTCATCTATATTTGCATGAATATAAACCCTAATGTCTTCTACATGCAGCACACCATACAGAACACTTGAAAAAGCTCCTATCGGATCGACTTCAATTGATCTGTGAGGATGCTTCTTAAATTTAGGTCAAGGCCTTTTAGTAATGTCAACAACATGAGGAGTATCCATTTCAACAAATTTTAGATTCAAATCTTTATAGAGAGTTACCTTTTTCTTTCGTGAGGTTAGGGTTGATCAGTTCCCGGTTGAATTCATTCTATGCCTTAGTCTCTAGATTTGGAACTCGAATGCTCTTCTTCTTGTTTTCTTTGAATGCAAGGTGATTCAAATGAGTGACCAAGTGACCTTTTATCTTTTGAAAAAACCTAATATGGCATTGTAATAAATGCCTTGCCCTAATTATATCTGGTTACATCATTTTTGATAGTTCTTCATGAATCACTCTGCAAGATTTCATATCAACATCTTTTCTTCCAGAAATCCTTCCAAAGGTTCTAGACTAATTTAGAATGTTCTCTTTTATCGTGCCAAAATCAGGCACCCACTTACTGACTGGGGGAATTTGATGTTTTATGCAGCTCCCCATGAGCCAGAGCTTCTGACTTAATTCCTAGAGGAATTGTCAGCACCGGATTCTGGCACAGACCCATCACTATTATTTATTATATCTTTCTTTATCCAAATCTTATTCATTTCACTCTATATCTCATTCACATTAATTTTATTTTTGCCTCTATCTTGTTTCTACTCATCTAGTTTTCTTTTTACTAGACCTCTTCTTCCATTGTTCCTATTTCTGCAGAATCTTGCAATATGACCAGATTTATTGTAGTTAAAGCACACTTGATTTCCTCTTGATCTGCACTAATTAGACACATGTCTAAATCCATTGCAAGCAAAGTAGTAGCCATTGAAAGAATTGCCATTTGAGTTATTCGTTATCATACTTCTACATTCATTGGATTTGTGACCATACCTCTTGCATTTGAAGCATTCATCGGAGAAGGATGGACCATTTTGATTTGCTCTACTTTTACACTGAATGGCTCTATGACCAAATTTATTGCAATTGAAACAATTTCCATTAAATGATGGATATCTTTGAGCATTAGGCTGTATTACCAGAGGTTTTCCAATTCTGTTCCTTTTATTCCTTGGTTGAAAATTTCTGTGTCCAGACATGGAGCTTTCACCTTTCTCATATCTAAGATTACGCTTGTCAATATCCTTTTTCTATTCTTCAAGTAGTACTTTGAGTTTAGCTGAGCTTATTTTGAACTTCTCCTTATACTCATTTGCAATTTCTAGGTCATGTCTGAGAGTGATAATATGTCTCTCAAGTTCTCTCTCATTGTTTCTTCTTTCTTGTAGATTAGATGGAGACCAGCTATTCCATCTGCAACATGCTTCAGTTCTCTCTTTCAGATTTTGCTTCATCTCTTCTTCATATTTCTTCCTATCTTCAATTTCCTTAGTTAGTCTCATCACCCTAGTTTCCATCTCATGTTTTAGGACAACAACTTCTTTAGCTAAATTTTCACATTCTTTTGTCTTTTCGTTCAGGGCCTTGTCTTCCAGTTGAAGAGGTTCTTCCTTTCCTTTTGCATTGGATTTGCTAAACTTTTCTTTTAAGACCTCAATGAAGTCTTCAGCCTTTTTGAGATTATCTTGCAGTTCTTGGACTTCTGCCTTGGACTGCTCAAGATCATCTAGGGTGAGATTAAGGTGCCCTTGAAGATTATATTCATCCATTTTTATTGCCTTCCTAGATCTTCCTTAAGCTATTAATATTTTCCAAAGGAACCTTGCTCTTATACCAATTGTTGGTTTAGGTTTGAACAACTAAGGGGGGGTGAATCAGTTGTCACACATTTTCAATCTTTTCTACCTTTAATCTTCCTTTGCCACTTATAATCAATTTAATGATATAAACATTTCAACATCAATCAATAACATATGAACAAAAAACATAAATAACACATTTGACACCAAGATTTTGACGTGGAAACCCGGTTAAGAGAAAAACCGTGGTGGGGTTTAACCAACAAAAATAATACCCTGTTAAAAGTATTTTTACAAATGGGAATGCACATGCATTCAGGGTCACTAACCAAAGCTCACTGCTCAAATGGAGGCTCACTGCCTATGGAAATATTACAATAGAATGGCAGAGATTTGAAATGATTAATAGAATCTACCCATGCAAGAATTTCAGTTCTAGTTAAGTACAAAAACTGATCTTACACATTTCATCTTTGCTTTGCTCTTCTTACTGTTCTACCTTCAATCGCACTTTGAATTTCTTCTCTTCACACATACGCCTTATTTGCATACACCACACACATTGAATCATCCAATTTCATCAGCTATATATATCCACAATATGATCTACAATCATTCTATCAGTAAGCTTCAACAACACTTAGAACTTTTATGAATGCTCTGCTCTATCAGTTAGATCTATGCATAACTTAAGGTGCAGATCAAAACTTGCTCTTGCAAAACATCATTCATGTTAGCCATTATCACTAATCATCATCATTTGTCCAACAAACAACTTTCATACATCTGGAATCAAGATCTTCTGCAAGGTTGGCCTGTTCTTCTTCTGTTTGCTCTAACAAACTACAACTCGGTACTCAGAGGCTAATATCTTTTGAATCCTTCATCACTGGAAGAAAAAAATCTAGATTTAGATTGTCTTGACAATACATATAACTCCCCTAGATCTGTAACTAATCATGACTTTCCACCAGATCGATCTGGACCACAATACCAGACCCTGATACTGCTCTGTTCCTAACTGTCCAGACTTAGACAAATTCTAAATCTGACTTTCAGTATGAACAAATTGTGTTATGCGGATGATCTTAGTTGCCATCAATGACAACACCTAACAATGCAAAGCAGTGTCTCTTGCCAACATAGTTTTGGTGTATATCCTCCTTTCACCCTTACATTCAAGGACCTAGGGTCAACTTGCAATGTACTATCATACCCTAGGTCGCTATTGAGATGTAGGGAAACTTGGATTTCTATGATTTGATTGCCAATTATCTTCTCTTATGCTCAATTATGCCTTAAAACCCTAATTATGCAAATATGACAGCAAATAGATGAATGACAGAAAATGCTACTACAAGAAGATGTAAAATAACAAATCACTACGTACCTATTTTTAGGGTTTGGAGACGGAAAGGTTAGGGACTAAGGAGTGGGCACCCAAGTCCAAGGTACTAGTTTCTTTGTGGGATCCTAACCTCCTTCCGACACTGATCTGTATTGTAACTTCTTGTTGTGTGGTTACACAATAGTGTGCCCCATTTTGCCTCAGTAAATCAAGGACCCAACTTTTTTTCTTCTGTTTGTTTTCTTCCCTTGCTTTGGGTGGTTTGGTAAAAGTCATTTAAGTATATCACCTTTGCACATGCATGTGCATCATATAGATGAAGGTCAGTTGTCAAAGCCAAAATCTACCTCCATAAGCCTCATAATCTGAAAGATTACAAAATACTAAGCAAGTCTGCCTTTTGGATCACCTTGATATTCCTTGAGGATCAAAAATTATGCTAGGTCAAAGATTGGTCAAACCTGATATTTCTCATAGGGTCATATTTGTTAAATGTCAGTCATATTATTTAGATGACCCTAAAACAGAAGGATCACCAATATTTGCATATTCATTAATATGCAAGACGTCAAAGTAAAATATGAAGAGAGTATTTACCCATCGAACCTTAGGCATATTCTCGAGTCATATTTTAAAATATCCTAATGTTTTCAAATATCACCCTTCGCAAAATATGACCCTAACATCATCTTGGTTTGTGTTATAAAAGAACAAATATGATGATGATGTCACTAGTATACCCAATGCCCAAAAGTTCACATTTCCAAATGTCCATCATATTTCTCAATACCATGATGACGTCACTTTTAACTAATACAAAGCGATCCCAATCTTGCAATGAGGTCATCTTCACGACCTAAACCAAAAAGGTCATTTTTTGAAATATCTTGATCTTAAGAAATATGATGATGACATCATTCCTCCAAACAATTCCAAAGACTCATTTTTGCGATGATGTCATCCTCACTTTCCCAAAACAAGGTGGATATTTTGTAAGTCTTAAAGATCTGCATATGTCCTACATATCCTTCATATCAACTCTTATGACGTGAGATGAAGTGATTCTCAATAACCAATTGAATGGTGCCACATGGCACATCATCCAGATCATGTTGGCATGGTATATTGTCCCGATTGTTGACAAAGATATATTAACCTGACCTTGTTCGTTGGTCAACGGGAGACTATCTTTGTGATGACGTCACCATCATATTCCAAATGTCAGTCATATTTTCAAATATCATGATGTTTTTGAATATCACCCTCTACATTAAATGAGATCTCAATGGTAGGTGGAGCCTTCTAAATTTCAAATACTTACACGCCACTTGTCAACATCTACTAATATCACATAATGATCAATGGACATAAGTAAAATGACATTAAATGCACCCTAATTTGACATGTTAAATGGTTAAAAGGTAATAGAACAGAGAATTATAATTGCAATGCAATCATAAAGACATCACCTCTACAATAAGAAGGGAAAGTGATTGTCAGGTATGTAACTAAAAACCCTATTTTGTCATTTTTTGTTAAAATCATGAGGTAAATATAGTTTTACAAAAGTAATTAGCATGATGATTGCATAAGATGGAATAGAGTAATATAATTATCACCATAGGATGCATGAGATCACAAGACCACTATTGCATGCAACATGTTAGGGTAAGACATGTATGTTTGATTACAAGACATCATTGCCGCTCAGAAAAACAAATTGGAAACTGAATTCTTAAAGCCCATGTTCTTATAACCAGAAGGGGCAGTGCTCAGATATCGAATAATCAATGATACCCATCAAGGGTACACAAATCTGGATGCATGGAAGAGAAGGTTGGATAGGGGGCAGATAACCTTCTCCTTTGTGATGCTGATTTATTTCACTTCCCTATTTTGATCATTTCACATTATAGTTGGAGACATTTTCAGACATTTAGAGACTATTGATTTCCATTATGCAAATTTAGACTATATCTCCTGATTTTGGATTAGCTTTAATTAGTTATGTGGTGATTTGATTAGATTCCATTTTGATGCTCTTGTGATGCTACACATGTGAGATACATTTGATGGTGATTATTGATGTTGATTATGAGCTCATTATATGGATTTACTATTTGATTCTGATTCTGAGATAATAGATAGAAAATGTAATTTTTAATCTTAATTATGATGTGATTTGCTTAATGTTTTGTATGAATTATGCGATGACATGATTATTACATTATGTTGCTTCGGCTATGATATATCTATGTTGTATTGACCATTTAATCGAGTGCGCGGGTGATTTTCCAGGCCACAAAAAATTAGAGGCAGATCTCACACTTATGTAATTCCTTGTTAAGACGATCCATTCCCAAGAGGGATGAGAATCATGTTTGATCAAATGATGTTTCATAAATGCTTGATTGTAATTGTAGACACCTAAAATTGGACTGCTCTGCAGACTGATTTTCTCTACCTCACACTAATCCACTCCCCCAATCTGCATGTCCCTTATGATCAATTAATTCACCCTAATTGAGTCATTTAACCTTACAACCCTATCCTATTAATTGAATGAATATTCCTAATATTCATTTAATTGATTTATTCATTTTCCCTAATCCATGTTAATTAGGCTAATCATGCTTAAGTTAATTAAGATGACACTTAATTAACCTTGTCCCCCACTCATCCACTAACCTGAATATAATATTCAGATGTCTCCCACTCACTCCCAATCATTGAATATAATATTCAGATGTCTCCCACTCACTCCCAATCACTGAATTTAATATTCATTTGTCTCCCACTCACCTCCACTCTTCCCAAAATGGGAATTTTTAATTCAATCCCTAGGAATAAAAGATTCACTTTTATTCCTAGCCCTTGATCTGATCAGATGAATCCTGACCCTCCATCCTCATCTCCAAAATTCTATAAATTGACCCCTCTCTAAGCCATTTGGGAAGAACATCTAATGCATCAAAGCTCTATCAAAATCAGTCCCCAATCTCCTAATCCTATCAAACCTCTACCCCAAAATCTTGTCTCAATCCATCATCTAACCTCATCTAATCACTTGTCTCCCATTCATCTTGTGTTGTGAGCTCTTGAGCAATCCACATTCTACACTTTAGTCACACTGATCAAGGGAATAGTCTGAGGAGAACTCCTGGGTGCATCTCCTTCCTGCATGGATTCGTGAGGTCTCAATGAAGGTATAATAATGTATTTATGCATTAGATTAATTATTATCTTCTTTTTAATCTCCTTCCCGCATGGATTCGTGAGGTCTCAATGAAGATATAATCATTCTAGTTTGCATTATATTAGTTTGTTATCTTCCATTTGATTTCATTGATCACATTGGCACACCCGGTCTCGAGTCTAATCGTCATTTTGTGAAGGTTTTTTGTCAAAATCTTCGTCTTTCTAACAATTTTTTGCAAGTTTTGGTAAGGAACTATTGCAGGTTGCGTCCTATGCAAAAACCAACCTTATTTTCATGATCAGGATGTTGATTCCATGAATTTTGACTATAAACTTCGATATATTTTTTGAAATTTTTTTAGGGGCCATAGACTGTACCGTATGGATCCGTACCGTACGGATCCTATGACCCCCAAGGTTTTCATCTCTGGTTTCTATCACAAGTTTAGTTTTGCAGGTTTAATGATTTTTATGTAGGTGTAAGGTTGATTTTTTTTGGTGCAGGTTTCAAGTCACTGCCCTCCGCCAAATCCTAACCACCGCTTCCTTCCACCTGCAGACCTCCTGCCATTTTTCCCCCTCCCATCGCCACTAGTGGTGGTGACCTCCACTACCACCACTCACCTGTTAAACCCCCAAACTCTTGTTGGCACCCTTATGCAATCCTCACTCCCGCCACCCCGGTCGCCGCTCTACCCAGTGCCGAAACATCAACGCAGAGCCACCTACCATCCACCGCCGCTTCCACAACACCCCACGGCCTCCCTCCAAAACTCCCACCCTGCATGTCCCCACGATCCCCACCTGCTTCATCCCCAGCCACCACTTCCTGCGCCACACTCCCGCCACAGCTTCCACCATCTCATGCGCCTCCCACAACCTCCTCCCTGCATCCCGATCTCCTCCCCTATGTATGCCCAAACCCTTATTCCTCCCCGCAGCACTCCACCTAGCCCACCCCCTGCACCTTCCTCCTCCCTGCGGCTTCCCTCCAAAAACCTCTATTTAAAAACTTAGGGTTCCACCAAGCCCCCTTCGCATCCCTTTGTGGGGATTTTCTTTTTTATTTTTCACTTTCCCTAGCCCCTGGTCATATGAGCGACCAGGGGCATCACTCCACACTAACTACCTAATTCCAACCCTAACCACCAGTGAACAAATAGTCCATGTGACCAGCACTAGTGGTAACAGTTAACCTTCTGGCAGACAGTCAAGCCCACCTCTAGTGCCTTCTATACACCGAAGGAGGCTATTTTTTTCAAACAGGCATAACTTTCGCATACGGAGGTAGATTTTTGCAAACAAGGACTCATCGGAAAGAGGACTCATATCATATTGTGGTTGTGAGGTTTTTATTAGGTGACTATACTTTTTTCCAGCCTTTTTCATCAGTCAAAATCAAACAAGCCTAAAAACTTCAAATCATCATATCTTTTACAATTTTGATCAGTTTTCAGCAAATTTTTTTTTTCAAATTGCATAGAATTTCATGTAGAATCTGTTCATGCACTTAGTTTTCTTGTATCAGTTCATCTTTCCTCAAATTTTACCAGATTCTCAATTTTTTGCCTCATAATCTTTTTGGTTAGTCTACTTGCTCTGTTTTTGGTTTTGTGACTTGCAGGTGATCATTCGGGATTAGACAACCATCAAGAGCAGCGAACACATCAATTTGGATAGTGATTTAATTAGGTGTCTTCATTTCATCCTTTATCTCATAATCTTGTTTTCATCACACATCTCAATTTGGGCCTATAAAATGAACATTATTTGATCAATCACATATTGAAATTGGGCTTAAAACAAATCAGTGTCTTCAATCAAATTTTGAAATTGGGGCTAAAAAGAACCATTGTTTGATGTGTTTTTCATCACACTTCAATTTCTAACGTTAATTAATCAACTGCGAGTGTGAATCAAGTGGGTGTGTGTATGCTCTCTCCTCGCACCACAAGGTGATTTTGGAGATCAAAAACACCTCACTTGATTTGCTTTTGTTTACCCTATCCTAGGAGGCCTGCTAGGGGATTTCATCACCCCTAGGGATGACCTCATTCGAGGTTGAATCGAAAGACACCCTCTTTGAAACCAGAATCCTGTCACTCTCAGCTAAGCCCCAAAGAACTTTCTACCTTTGGGAAGTGAAGGTGAAGGGTGGGTTACCCCCTTCTCCTGGCTGTGTGACAGGATTGCAATTTCAAATCCTTAGTCAACCTCATTTAAACAGTGACCAAACCTAACTGGCCATACCTTACATCAAACTAGGCATTAGGGCATGTTGATTTGTCTTACACATGTGCTTGTTAATCAGTATTAGATTCTTCCAATTCAAAAATTCAAATTCGCTTGTGTCTTGTGTGAGTGATTCTTGTTTGTATATGTGATCATTTGATAAATATTACCAAATCACACTAAACATCAGAAACATAAGACAAGTCCTTCCAACACATTCAAATTCAATCACACCCATCCTAATCACCCATTCTTAACAACCTCAGTCCTAATCACATCCAATTCATCCATAATCAATTCTACTCACATCTTTGTCACCTTACATCATCAAATCATCACCACTCTATCTAAATCATCATCCAAACAACATCACTCTAATCATTGCACAACATCATTCTCTCCATCCTTCTCAACTCAACCTCCAACCTAATCATCCCTAAGCACATCCTAGTCACCTTCATCCTAATCACCTACATTATCCACATCATCATCCAAATCATTCAATCTAATCTTATCCTAATCACTAGCATCACCCTTAATCCAATTCATCAACATCATTCTAATCCCATCTCATCCAAATCAAACCCAACATCCAACCAACATCAATCCATAATCTTCCAAACCATATTTCAAATCCAATCATCATCATAACCAAGCACTTGCCAAAAAGGACTTAAGATTTGACCACTTCTGTGACATCATGTTAAACTTAGAGGACCTCCAAAAGCTCCTTCATATGCTTCACCACATGCAGGCAAACCAATCCCCTCTAGAGGAGTGAACCTTTCAAAGCATTCAAGGATTGATTCAAATAGGTTGAACAAGCCAATCCTCACACACACAATACCTCTCGAATCAAATCCAACACCTCTTGGCCACTTGCAAAGTCCAACAACCATCATATCTAGCACCTACCACATCATATCCATCTACACATCAAATTAATTCTGTATCCACTTATCCCACTTCATATCAACCAAATTCATGCACATGTCATATCAACCCGTTATCAACTCATCCCAACCCTTATCTATATCAATCCATATCACAACAATCATTATCCTATGAAACCCCTCCATCATCATCACATCAACACATTTACCAACATCAACAACAACTCACCTCACAACATGAAGTCCAAACACCATCTTTAACCTCATATCAACTTCCATCATATCAACCTCCATCATCCTCATATCAACCCTCAACTTCATACCAACCCCAAAACCTTTCATCTACATATCCTACCATTAAACCTATCACATCAATGCAAGCACTAGTGAGCCCCAATCCACCTTTGCAACAAGAAGCACCTGCAAGTCCAAGTGGTCCCTTGTACATAAATCAAATGAGTCCAAGTTATCCTAGGCCAGATCCAATCACCTTTGACAAGGGAGATACCAATCTCGAGTGCCCTCCACCATCTAATCCCACACCTATCCTTGAACCCACCCAAGAACCATCACTACATAATCCTATCACTCACCTATCCAATCCCCATCCTAATCCCACACCAACCACCATCATTATCCATCCATTATATTGCCCTTCCACCCATAAAATCATGAAGGATACCATCCATTGGCTATTAGCAAGGAATCAAACACCCTCATGCAATCCAACACCCACCGAACTGCTTGAACACTCTCCTATCACAACTCAAGAACCATCATGCAGCCCTATTCAAGAATCCATATGCCAAGTACCTATTGCATCCATCCAAGCACCTATCACATCCATCCAAGCACCCCCCACATCTCTCCAAGTCAATCCCACTTCTACCCAAGCACACGAGCTATGTCAAGAAACAAATCGAAAGCATGTTGAAACATCAACCTCTTCTCCTAATCAAGATCTAATCATCCCATCTAATCCCATCCCTAACCCCCTCCCATCTATGGATCACCTTATTGATCCCACACCATCTCCTTCTACCACCCCTTTACCATCCCCCATGAATCCTTTACCTCCATCTACCAATCCCATCCCAAATCCATCCCCTTATCCACTTGGAAAAAGCACCTTCATCCATGGAAAACCGCTTGTAGGATGTGAACAACTTCCATCCACCCCCTATCTATCTCCAACAAATAACAGACTCACATCTTGCTTCTGAAGCAACAAACATCCCATTGAATGTCGCATACTCCAACTTATGAACTATCAAGGCAAAGGCTTAGGCCTTCATGAACAAGGCATCTTGGAGCCCATCCACACCACATTCCATCCATCCTCACATGGCCTTGGCTATGCATCCCAAGAACAACCTACACAAGTTGATACCATCCATCCACCTTCCAAAATCCATTCATCCAATCCCAAACATGGTGCATCTCATCGCACCCCCAAAACATATGTCACCATCCCTCCTCCATCATCCTACAATTTGCAAAAGCATGTGACCATCCATCTCCCTCCATCAAATTTACCTCCACTACTACCAACTCCAAAGATCCCTATCAAATCCACTCTACCTCCTATCCTACCAACTCCCAACATCCCTATTCACAAATCCTCTTATCCTCCCATCCTCCCAACTCCTCATATCCCCATCCTCAACTCTCATTATCCATTTATCCATAAATCCACTTTTTACCCCTCCACCCATAAATCCCCTAAAATTCCCAATCAAGACCAACAAAAGCACACATCTTTCAAATATGAAGCTTCCATCAAATCCATGAGATTCAAAAATTTGAATGCCTCAATGCATAAAGCACAATAGGCTAAAGATATTATCCCTTCCAATCAAAATGAAAAATCCCAAAGGCTATCAAAGCCCACACCATCACAAGAAAAAGCAAAAACAAAAATGGTGTGGGTCCCTAAATGAAAAGCACCAAACTCTAATGAGGCATCCACATCCCCATCCACCCAAAAATCCCAAATATCCCCCTCCCCATCTAAAAATCCCATAATTCTTAAGTCCATTTGGGTACATAAAACCCCAAATCGACCATCCAAATATCCCCCATCCCAATCTCCATTACTCCCACCTCCACATCCAAAATATAAGCTTCAAAATACATCACAATGTGTGCAACCATTGGTCTTGGTTCCCCTCCACCACTTGCAATTCCCACATACCCCCATTTCTCCATCTTTCATCCACTATCCTACATATCTTCCCCATCACATTCCTATGGTCCATACTTTTGCATAATCCACATTATACACACCATAATCCATTATCCATAATCCATTCCATTGTCGCCTATCTACCAACATCCATGCAATCATCATCCATAATGTGATCCAACATGGGACCATCTTCTCCTTGCTATGGAAATAGACGCTAGAGTCCCCTTTCCACCAAAAAAGTCAAAAAATCAAGAAAAGCAAAAAAATTAGAAAATCAAGAAAATAGTAAAGAGAAAAAATCCGTCCAATGGTGAAAACCACTCCTTGTGGCGCCTTGGGCAAGTACCTTGGTGAAAACCCCTTGTGGGTGTCATGCGTAATCCCTTCTCCATCCCTTTTGCATCCCTACACTTGGGGGCAAAACCGTATCCTGCATCCACATCCATCATATCCTTTGCACCTCTTATCCACTATCTTATCCTCATCTTATCATATTCCTATCTACCATCCCCTATTCATCCTATCATTCCCCATCCATTCTATCCACTATATCTCCCACCTTAGATCTCGATAAAGACAAGGGGCAACATATCAACCACATGCTTTGGAGACCTCTTGGCATACTTCCTTTCCAAGTACATCCTCCATCCATCTCCTGTAAAGTTCATCCATTCAAACTTGAACCCATCATGCAAAATCTCAAGCATTGGGGCATATGATTCCTTGCAACCTAGCCCTTGGAGAAAATACTACAATCCCCCATCCATATATCATGCATACCTATCCTATCCCTCATCCCTATCTTCCATCTATCTAACATGCATCCCTATCACTTGTCCATTCACCTACCACGAAACTCTCAAGTTAATTAAGCTACCATTTGTAGATGTCTTCCAAGACCTCTTTAATGTTCGCCATTCAACATCAGATAAAGACCCAGAGGAAGCTAAAATGGACCTAGGAGGTTCTTTACCTCGAAACAGATGTATACGAATCTCCTCATTTCTATATTCCAATTTAAACATAAATTCACAGCTTTCTCTGTCCTCTATGCACTCTTTACAGATCTCTGGTTGTGTTCTTCTAGTATGGATTTTACTCATCTTACACTCTTGGTCATCAACATTTAAGTCCTCCTCTATTATTGGCACTTCCTTACAGCTTCCATATATATCATTTGCTTCAAAATTTTGAAATTCAACCAGAAAACCATCATAATAAATCATGCCCTTTCTACAAAATCAAAAAAATCCAAAAACATCACAAAATCAAAAAAATCCAAAAACATCAAAACATCAAAAAAATCAAAAACATCACAAAATCAAAAAAATCCAAAAACATCAAAAAATAAAAAAAAAATCAAAAACATCACAAAATCAAAAAATCCTAAAACAATAGAAACACATCACAAACATAAAAAAAATTCCAAAATAATCTATCCATCACACAAATAAAACCATCACACTCTCATCATCATTGCATTTATAATCATCCCACATCATCATCACATCTATCATCAATAAACTTACACTAGATCCAAGCGTCGCATCACCTATCAAAGCACTGTCCTTAATCAAAATCATCCACTATCAAATCAGCATCAATCACAACTTGTCACCATCACATCTTGAGCCAATTTTACAACATCATCAAATCATCAATCAATTCCTGCCTTAGGATATATCTTTCCTACGATAGGCAGAATCTATCACATCATCATCCATTTTGGTAAGAGATACAATGGTTACTTGTTTGGTTAGTTAGTCTTTTGGTTTTTGATTTTTATCTTTTGTCCTATTCAAAGATCACATCAAAGCTACCTTGATCTTATTATATCATGGTATGTGGCAAAAACATCTAGAATGGGACATGGTCTTACTTTTTGTATGCCATGCTTGTGGGTTGGTTTCATTACTCCAAGCTAGTATTCATATCTTGATTGATCATAGGGTCGGTTCTAGCATATTGATCTCCTTATGCATCTAAGGTTCATCATACCTTTTATGTACTAAGAGCTTATGTTATGAGTCCCCTTCCCTCGTCTAGACAAGGTTGTACTATCTTGGGCATGCATGGGATCATCCCTTTGTCTGCGTGTCTAGTCCATGCAAATGTTGGATACACATCATCACCCTGGTCTTCTATACCTTGGTGAACATATCCACTTTGCTATATCAAACCTAGGATTGCTCAAATTTAGTTTCAGCACAATGATCATCCACCAATCATCTCCCAACATCATCACCCTTTCATCCCACCACTTATCCTCGGACCAGTTCAACTAATCTATCCCATCCATTTCGAGAGCACAATCGTGTTCTCGCAACCCACCTATCCTCTCGAGGGGGCATCACCCTTACCAATTATCCCCAAACCTTACCCTATTCTTCCAAACCAAAATCTTTTTTCTATCCAATCCATCTCTATGTTTCAACTTCTTTGAAATGATGTTGCTTAGCTGCAACACCATCTCAAAGAGGGGCAAATGTAGACACCTAAAATTGGACTGCTCTGCAGATTGATTTTCTCTACCTCGCACTAATCCACTCCCCCAATCTGCATGTCCCTTATGATCAATTAATTCACCCTAATTGAGTCATTTAACCTTACAACCCTATCCTATTAATTGAATGAATATTCCTAATATTCATTTAATTGATTTATTCATTTTCCCTAATCCATGTTAATTAGGCTAATCATGCTTAAGTTAATTAAGATGACACTTAATTAACCTTGTCCCCCACTCATCCACTAACCTGAATATAATATTCAGATGTCTCCCACTCACTCCCAATCACTGAATATAATATTCAGCTGTCTCCCACTCACTCCCAATCACTAAATTTAATATTCAGTTGTCTCCCACTCACCTCCACTCTTCCCAAAATGGGAATTTTTAATTCAATCTCTAGGAATAAAAGATTCACTTTTATTCCTAGCCCTTGATCTGATCAGGTGAATCCTGACCCTCCATCCTCATCTCCAAAATTCTATAAATTGACCCCTCTCTAAGCCATTTGGGAAGACCATGTAATGCATCAAACCTCTGTCAAAATCAATCCCCAATCTCCTAATCCTATCAAACCTCTGCCCCAAAATCTTGTCTCAATCCATCATCTAACCTCGTCTAATCACTTGTCTCCCATTCATCTTGTGTTGTGAGCTCTTGAGCAATCCACATTCTACACTTTAGTCACACTGATCAAGGGAATAGTCTGAGGAAAACTCCTGGGTACATCTCCTTCCCACATGGATTCGTGAGGTCTCAATGAAGGTATAATCATTCTAGTTTGCATTAGATTAGTTTGTTATCTTCCATTTGATTTCATTGATCACAATAATTATTGGCCTACTTCACCCCTTTTATTTGATTTAATTCATGTGTTGTAAAACTTGTGTTTTAATTTACACCATTTGGTGTTCTTTTTATTTTTGGGTCATTTAATGTG
The DNA here is from genome assembly GCA_027924645.1 of Cunninghamia lanceolata. Taxonomy (NCBI): domain Eukaryota; kingdom Viridiplantae; phylum Streptophyta; class Pinopsida; order Cupressales; family Cupressaceae; genus Cunninghamia; species Cunninghamia lanceolata. The sequence goes on along the minus strand of BSBN01000012.1, from coordinate 5,752,578 downwards.
ATTTTACACCTCCCTAAGTATTTATTTGAGGTCCAAACTTAACTTAGGTGGTACCCCTAGGGTCTAGGGTCCATTTGGACTTACTAAACCCTAGGGTAACTCCCATCTAGTCACTCTAAACATGGGTTTAGTAAAAGTGACGAAATTTCAAAATGGCAAAGGGTGGGAGATGAGTCATGCCTTGGAAAAGGCCCATCTCCCTTCCCAAGGCTTGGGGATTCCTCCACCTTGAAGACTTGGGGAGTCTTCAAGAACCCCAAGTGTGTGGAACCTTCCTCTAAGACTATCACACATGTGTGAGAGCATCTTGGAGTGAAGGGGCTCTCTTGAGGAGTAAGGGGATGACATGTGTCATCCCTTATCCTCATGGAGCCATGAGGAAAGATGCCACCTCTCCACTTTGCCTCTCACACATGTGTGAGAGCACAAGTGGAGAGGATGAGGGTTTGAATGGATAAGAGGGTGACACTTGACACCCTCACATTCCTTCTTCCTTGCAAGTGGCATGGGATGAGGAAGGAGAAGCTGACAAGTGTCACCTTCTCATTCCTCAGGGCCTAGATTGGAGGCCTATTTTATCTCCTCTTGGACAGGAATTTGGGGTTCTTGATTTTTGAAATTTTCCTATCTTTGGATTTTTTTGGGAAGGAGTTGGAGAAAACTTGGAGGATTGGAGGCTTGGAGAAAGCTTGTGGTCTTTTCTTCAACGTGCATCCACTATTGGGATCTTAAGGTAAGCCCTATGGAATTAGCCATTCCTTATGCTTGTTTCATTTGGATTGTGTGCTTGAAATTTTGTGTTGGGTGTTATTCTTCTTTTGTGTGGGTTTTGGGTGTTGGTAAGAGCCTCTCCATTGGAGGAAATGCTCAACTTGTATGGGGTGGGGGAGAGTGAACCTCCTCAAGGTCACCTCCTAGTGTTGATCTATTTTATAGCCTTGAGGGCATTTTATGGAGTTTGGGATTATTTTGGTTGGCATGAATGCCATGGTGTTTTTTGTGTTTCATGGAGATATTATTTTGGCTTGAGACCTTGTGGTATTGATATTATTGAGTTTTAGAGTGACCTCTTGAGTTGAGGGGTCCACTCCCCTACCCCTCCAAACTTATTTCTATGAGTTTTGTATTGTGCATAAACCTTGGGTGATGTTGTGTTGCTTGTGATTTTTGTTGTGGTACAAGAAAACTTGTGTAAGATCTACCTTCCAGCTCAGGGGTGACCCACTAGCGGGTCTATGGTAGGGAGGAGGGCGATTTTCATGGCTTGGCTTCCCCCTCCTTGTGTTTAAATTTATTGCAGGTTTTTTTATGGGTTCTTGGAGCTTGGAGAACTTGTTGCCATATTTTGCTGTTGTGCAAATTTTGTTAGCTGTTGAGAGCCTTATCCATGACCCTATTGTTGTAATTTCTATAAATGTATTTGCTGTTGTAAATTGTAAACTGGAAATTCATCTTATGGTATTATGAAAATGTTTTTCATTGTGTTCTTTAGTTGTTGTAATAAAATTAATTCTATTCTGCTCCATATAAGAAAAATAAATGTAGGACTTGAAGTGGTTGTATGAAGAAGAAGAATGCATGGGAACGTTTATAGTTAAATCACTATGTTGCTAGTCAGTGTTTGTGTTGTTTTCTTTTTTCTGTCTCCTTGAGAAAAATGAGTAGTTGCTGGATTTATTTTTGCAAGGAAATAGAATGATGTTTTAGTTGTATAATGCTGAAAACAAAACCATATAAATCAAATAGATAGTCCTATATTTTAGTGGAGAGTAAATGTAATGTTATCAGTTGTATTACATTGTTGATTTATGGCAGAAATTATAGGAGAAAGAAAATAAACTTGATTTCTAATTTCAGTAATGTTTTGTGAAAATGAATATTATGTTGTTGTCCTCATTTCTAGTTTGTGGAAAAAAAAAAGAGAGAGAAGATTTTATTTACCAGTTGTATGCTTGACTGTAAAAAAGAAAAAAGAAAAAAAAAATCTGTGTTCATTATTTTCCCTATTTCAGTTATTTCACTATGAGTGTATTATCAGAATATAGATTTGCATGTGCTTCTGGATTCCACTGTGTATATGCACTTATTATCATGGACTGTGGAAAACTCATGCCTTCTAAAAAATAGATTTGTTTGTAAGGGGGAAATTTACCCATGTTTTTGCTACTGGTATATATGCACACATATCATATTCATATATATATATATATTGGTATATAAATATATATATACTTATATATACATGTATATATATGATCAAGTGTATATACCTGTGTTTTTCTTACAAAGTTGCTTGCTGAAAATGATCAGATATATATAAGTGCTGATATACTAAATAAACTGTGATTAAGAGAAACTACACACAATTTTTTTAGAGTCAAATGAATATTTATCGAAATGCATTTACATTGCCGAGGGTTGAAACCTCGTACAAGAAAGTAGGGCCGAAGAGCCATTTGATGGAAGTTGGGGTAGCGGCTTGTGAGCCACCGCCAAGCTTTTTTACTATTAGCAAGAGTTGGGTGGGGAGTCCGCCCCCCACCCCCGTCACACCTCTCTATTAAAAGCATCCGGGTCTACTACAAAAACATCGACCTGCTAAATTTTAACGCCAGCTGCAAGATATAAATGCCAGTGCCTTTTCGCCCTATGTCGCTCAGTTTAGCCTCACAGAGGCTCATACCTGCACATGACCAAAACAAATATATATATATATATACAAATAAACAAAAAAATATAGAATAGGATGCTCAGATCTACGATGGTCATGGATGCCTTGCTCCTCAGCTGCAGCAAAACATTTGGAAACAAAGAAATAAACAATGTGAGAAAATAAAATGATAGAGAAAGAATAGGAGAAATGAATGTTAGGGTTAGGGCAAGCAGTAGAAATTAATAAAATAATAGTGTGACTTAGGGTTGACAAAAGAATGGGAGGGAAAATAAAATATAGATGTTTTATTTTATTTTCCCTTGTGCATGTGAATTTATTTTTCCCCCTCTAGATCTATTTTGGATTTATTTAATTTTACTTTCTCTCATTAATTTTTGACTTCACCTCATGTGGGAGGTGAGTTATTTAATTTGTTGTCTAGTTTAAATGCCACTATGGTATTTTTATATATTTTAAAATTTGAAACTTTATTGGGGTTTTGTGATTTATATTTAAGTGGGATTTCCTATCCCTTTTATAATTTAATTTATTGAACTCTATATTAGTTTCTTTTTAAGTGGGAGTTTTAATTTATTTTATTAGGGAAAACCCTTTTCATGAATTAACAATATTATTTTGATTGTTATGGGTCAGTAGAGATTGTATTAATTTACCTTTATGCTTTTTACTTATGATTTTATTTAATAAATATAATTGTCGAAATTATATTTAATGGACTTTAATTTCAGAATTTATTATTTGGTAGTTTATTTAATTCAATTTTTATATTTAAATGGGTGGAAATTTCTGTGTTAATTGGGTATTTCTAATTAATTCTTTTATTTATTTATTTTAATTTTTGACTCTTAAGTTTTCTCAAGGGAGACTCTTTTTAAATCAATTACTTCAAATGTTAAAAATGCATTATGCTGCCAAAATTTTCTGAGACTTAGGGCAGTTGATTTAACTGAGATTCCTTGGCATTAGTTAACATTTATTTTACCTTGCAATTACTAGTTTTAATGAAGGCATATTTTTAATCTATTTTGTGCTCTAGAATTAGGGTTGGATTTTGACTCCTGTTAGAATCATGTCACTCACTTATGAAACTTAGGGTTCAGGTCCATTCGATTCTAACCCTAGTAGCGACACTCCTCACGTCGCATAACCCCCTAGTCAGCTATCATCATGCAGGGGATTGCATATGTAAATGCTCTTCCTCAAGGTTGATTGACATGTTTATGCCTTATGTGTATTGCCACCGAGCACGCTGACGCGTGCGAGGGGGTTTCTAGGGACATGTGGAAAAGTTTTTGATATTTTGTGTCATGACCACATGACTAATGTGGACATGACATGTGTGTTGCGAGTCATAACCGTATGGGAAATGTGGGCATGACATTTGGTATCAGAGCCCAAGTTTAAACACTGGGCTTGTTTGGGTATATTATATATTCCACAATTTTGATTAATTTGTAAATACCTTATTCTTGTAGGATGCCTCCCCGACGAGTTAGGTGAGCATGTTCATGCCACACTAAGTCTGTAGATGTGCATAGCAACTCTTCAGCTAAGGGTCAGGGACCGCCGGCACCGCAGCCACCACAGGCACCACCTGCACCTGATATTGGGCCACAGATCTTAGAGGCACTATAGGCAGTGTTAGATAGGTTACCACCAGCCGCAGTTGAGCCACGCATCAAGCCATGTGTAGAGCCCCGTGTTGATCTGTGAGAGGAGCCACAAGGTGAGTCATGTGTGGAGCCCCATGTCGAGCTGTGAGAGGCACCATGTGTGGAGCCTTATGTTGAGATACCTGATATGACAGCTGAGGAGGTTGGATCAGTTTATAGAGGTCATAGCTGGAGCCCTCCGCATCATGCTAAGTGTGAGGAGGCGGTGAGGGTAGAGCAGATTTTTCACAATCCTTATGATTTTGGTGCGGATGAGCCTATCCGAGGGCACAGAGACTGAGGAGACCCTATCAAGGATTTGTTGAGGCTAAATCCACCTACATTCATTGAGACCATAGAGGGAGCCAAGGTGGAGGCTTAGCTTATCAGCTTAGACAGGTGCTTCGTGTTGCGTCCTCACAAGGGTAACACGAAGGCATGCGTGGCGGTCCACCTGTTGAGAGATGCAACAATGACTTGGTGGCGTACTGAGGAGTGCAAGCGCCGCTTATCATTGGATACACTTTCATGGGATACATTCATTGAGCACTTTAATGCGTGATACCTGTCAGACCACTATAGTCAGCGTCGTATTGACAAGTTCCATGATTTATAGCAGCGAGGGATTACTATAGCACAGTATGAGGATAGGTTCACAGAGTTGTCACGTTATGCAGAGTATCTCCATGATGAGAAACTTCTAGTTCACATTTTTATCAAAGGATTGAATCATGGTATAGTAGGGCCTGTGCACATGTCAGATCCCTAGACTTTGAGTGAGGCTACCGAGAAGGCATACATTACTGAGGAGATACAGGGACGAGGATAGAGTTCACACCCTCAGTTTCAGGATCATGGACAACAAAAATAGTAGAGTTATCATAGACCACCACCACCACCACCTCAGAGAGGAGGGTTTAGTTCTGCATCTTTACCTCCTAGGCCTCCATAGTAGCAGCAGTAGTAGCAGTTTCAGCAGAGGTCCAGGCCACAACAGAGGGCACATGGGGGCCATAATCAAGGTTGGCAGCACCAGGGTCCATGTAGGGATCAAAGACAGCAGGGACCACCTGTAGGACCTGCGAGATCACATCAGTCTTACAGGGGTTCACAGGGGTCCATAGGTTGATCTGGATAGCAGTAGTCAGGTAGGACTCAATTTAGATAGGTACAGGCTCGGGGCCCATCCTATGTTTGTGGTGGAGTGGGACATCTAGCCAGAGAGTTCCCACAAGGCTTTACGGTAGGGGGACAACCTCATGCAGGAGGATCAGAGTAGACGGTTGGAGACGTGGGTAGGTCCCACCATATGTTCACAGCGGTTGATAACCGCCAGGTTGATAACTGCCAGGTTGATTTTCAGGCATCAGTGATTGAGACCTTGGGTATGATTGAGGATGCCCCCATTTCTATTTTATTTGACTCTAGCACTACTAATTCATTCATATCTCCATCATTAGTGGAGCGTTGGAGGATGGTGGCCTCTAGGCAAGGTGATAGGTGGGAGGTTGAGTTGGCCATAGGGACCAAGATGGCCATTGATGCCTTAGTCCACGACTGTGAGATATCTTTGGGGGCCTTTACTATGTTATTTGACCTTAGGGTTATGCCTTTGGGGTCTTATGGTGTGGTTTTAGGCATGGATTGGCTTGTGGCTCATAGAGCCAAGCAAGATTGTCACTAAAAGGTGATTAGCTTCTTAGACGATCATGGTACGTCAGTTGAGATAGTGGGCATTCAGAAGCCCACAACAGTTCATATGATATCCATTTAGCAGCTTAAGCGCTACATGCAGAAGGGATGCCAGATGTTTTCCATCACTATTAGCGACAGATCAAAGGATGAGCCAGAGGCATCACTTGATGACCATCCTATCTTGAAGGAGTTAGCCGATGTGTTTCCACCAGAGTTACCAGGGATACCACCCCATCGAGAGGTAGACTTTCATATTGATCTAGTGTCGGGTGTCGAGCCAGTGTCTCATGCACCCTACAGGATGACCACTCATGAGCTCACGGAGCTCAAGTTATAGTTAGAGGACTTTCTCAAGAAGGGGCACATCTGACCTAGCATTTCACCTTGGGGTGCACCAGTCATCTTCGTGAAGAAGAAGGATGGGTCTCTTCATTTGTACATGGATTATAGGTAGATATATAAGGTGATGGTGAAGAACCGTTATCCTCTACCTAGGATTGATGATCTCTTCCACCAGATGCAGGGAGCCAGGGTGTTCTCTAAGGTAGACTTGAAGTCTGGTTATCACCAGTTCCACATCATAGAGGCATACATCCATAAGACTACCTTTTGGACTCGTTATGGCCACTATGAGTTCATTGTGGTACCCTTCAGCTTGACAAATGCCCCTGCAATGTTCATGAGTCTCATGAACGGGGTGTTCCGTACCTACTTGGATCAGTTCGTGATTATTTTCCTTGATGATATATTGATCTATTCGTCGACTGAGGAGGAGGATGAGGAGCACCTACATCAGGTTTTGCAATGCTTGAGGGATCAAAATCTTTATTGCAACTTGATGAAGTGTGCATTTTTTAGGACAGAGGTACAGTATTTGGGGCACATCCTATCTTGTGATCGTATCCTTGTAGATCCATCAAAGATCAGGGCTATCAGGGATTGGTCAGCACCCACCAGTGTGACAAAGGTCAGGAGTTTCATGGGGTTAGCTGGTTATTACCATAGATTTGTTAAGGGATTCTCCCAGATAGCGCACCCCATCACTTCCCTTCAGTAGAAAGGGAAGAGTTTTACTTGGACCGAGTAGTGTGAGAGAGCCTTTGGGGTCCTCAAGGAGTGTCTTACCAGTGCTCCCATCTCAACGGTTCCTAATCTAGTAGCAGATTTTATGGTTTGCACTGATGCATCACTTGAGGGTTTGGGAGTTGTACTTATGTAGGGTGGTAGAGCAATTGCGTATGAGTCGCAAAAGCTCAAGACCCATGAGCTGAACTACCCCACTCATGATTTAGATCTCGTAGCATTGGTTCATGCTCTAGTTTTTTGGAGACATTTCCTACTGGGTCGTTGCTTTGAGATTCATTCTAATCATCATAGCCTTTAGTACATATTCACGTAGCCAAATTTGAATGCCCATCAGCAGCGTTGGATGTAGTTTCTTTGTGAGTATGACTTTGATGTCCACTACATCAAGGGGAAGGAGAACATGGTCACTTATGCATTAAGTCAAAGGCGCCACGAGATCCTGACCTTGACGCTAAGTGTGGACTTGAGGGGACTCATTATTCAACATCTACCTAAGGATGAGTGGTTTCTTGAGGTACAGCAGGAGATCCAGTCACAGAGGGCCCTTGTGGGCAAGTTTGCAGGATACTCTCTTGAGGCAGATGGGTTACTTTGTCATCGACAGCACATCTATGTACCCCATACAGATGACCTATGTATAGTAGTGTTATCAAAGGCTCACATAGCACATTATACAACACACCCGGGGGTGAAGAAGATGCATACCGACCTATGACAATTGTACCATTGGGCAGGTATGAGACGGGATATTGCAGAGTTTGTTGCTTGATGCACTGAGTGCTAGAGGGTCAAGGCCAAGCATCAGCATCCAGCGGGTCTTTTATACCCTCATGTGATACCTGAGTGGAAATGGGACACCATTTTCATGGATTTCATTGTTGGTCTTCCTATGTCTTCTTGCCACCATGATGCCATCATGGTGACAGTTGACAAGTTAACCAAGGTGGTACATTTCTCATCTGTACGCACAACGTATGATGCACCAGTAGTGGCGAGAGTATTCTTGGATAACATAGTGAGATTACATGGGGTACCTCGTTGCATCATTTCTGACAGGGGATTCAGTGTTAACGTCAGTCTTTTGGAGGCCTTTACAGTAGGTGTTGGGCACACAGCTCAACTTTAGCTCTACTTATCACCCCGAGACAAATGGGTAGATAGAGAGGGTGAATCAGGTGTTAGAGGATATGCTCCATATGTATGTTATGGACCACCAGTCTAGATGGGAGGAATATTTGTATCTAGTTGAGTTTTCCTACAATAATGGGCATCATAGCTTGTTGGGTATGCCTCCTTATCAAGCTTTGTATGATAGACCTTGTAGGACACCGTTGAGTTGGGCTCAAATAGAGGATAGAGTTGGCATTGGTCTAGAGTTAGTTTAGGATATGGAGAAATATGTCACATTGATTAGGCAGAGACTTCTGGAGGCACATGACAGATAGAAGAAGTATGCCGATGCTAAGAGACTTGATCGGAGCTTCTCAGTTGGTGATAGGGTATTCCTGAGAGTGTGGCCACACAAGAGTCCAATCCATTATGGAAAGGGCTCTAATCTCGCACCGTGGTTCATAGGACCTTTTGAGATCTTAAAGCGGATAGGACCTATAGCCTACTATCTAGCATTGCCACCTAGCCTGTCGTACATTCACAATGTTTTTCATGTGTCTGTACTATGGAGATATATATCTAATTTATCTCATGTATTGGATTGGAGTGCTCTACAGGTAGAGGTGGACAATTAGTTCGCTTTGAAGCCAATTCACATATTAGCTCATCAGACGTTGGGCCTTCGAGGTTGAGAGCTAGACCAGGTTAGGGTCCAATGGGATCGGTATGATGAGGACACGGTGACTTGGGAGGATGCATCTAGATTGAGGACACTCTATCCTCACCTTTTTTATGACTTCTAGGAGGAAGCTTAGTCTTAGGGGGGAGGATGTGAGGCCAATTTATTTCACTTCCCTATTTTGATCATTTCACATTATAGTTGGAGACATTTTCAGACATTTAGAGACTATTGATTTCCATTATGCATATTTAGACTATATCTCCTAATTTTGGATTAACTTTGATTAGTTATGTGGTGATTTGATTAGATTCCATTTTGATGATCTTATGATGCTAGACATGTGAGATACATTTGATGATAATTATTGATGTTGATTATGAGCTCATTATATGGATTTACTATTTGATTCTGGTTCTGAGATATTAGATAGAAAATGCAATTTTTAATCTTAATTATGATGTGAGTTGTTTAATTTTTTGTTGAATTATACTATAACATGATTATTACATTCTGTTGCTTTGGCTATGATATATCTATATTGGATTGACCATTTGATCGAGTGCACAGGTGATTTTCCAAGCCACGAAAAATCAGAGGTAGATCTCACACTTATGTAATTCCTTGTTAAGCCGATCCATTCCCAAGAGGGATGAGGATCATGTTTGATCGAATGATATTCAATAAATGCTTGATTGTAATTATTGGCCTAGTTCACCCCTTTTATTTGATTTAATTCATGTGTTGTAAAACTTGTGTTTTAATTTACACCATTCAGTGTTCTTTTTACTTTTGGGCCATTTAATGTGATTTTACACCTCCCTAAGGGTTTTATTTGAGGTCCAAACTTACCCTAGGTGGTACCCCTAGGGTCTAGGGTCCATTTGGACTTACTAAACCCTAGGGTAACTCCCATCTAGTAACTCTAAACTTGGGTGTAGTAAAAGTGACGAAATTTCAAAATGGCAAAGGGTGGGAGATGAGTCATGCCTTGGAAAAGGCCCATCTCCCTTCCCAAGGCTTGGGGATTCCTCCACCTTGAAGACTTGGGGAGTCTTCAAGACCCCCAAGTGTGTGGAACCTTCCTCCAAGACTCTCACACATGTGTGAGAGCATCTTGGACTGAAGGGGCTCTATTGAGGAGTAAGGGGATGACATGTGTCATCCCTTATCCTCATGGAGCCATGAGGAAAGATGCCACCTCTCCACTTGGTCTCTCACACATGTGTGAGAGCAAAAGTGGAGAGGGTGAGGGTTTGAATGGATAAGAGGGTGACACTTGTCAGCCTCACATTCCTTCTCCCTTGCAAGTGGCATGGGATGAGGAAGGAGACGGTGACAAGTGTCACCTTCTCTTTCCTCAGGGCCTAGATTGGAGGCCTATTTTATCTTCTCTTGGAGAGGAGTTTGGAGTTCTTGCTTTTTAAAAATTTTCTATCTTTGGATGTTTTTGGGAAGGAGTTGGAGAAAACTTGAAGGATTGGAGGCTCGGAGAAAGTTTGTGGGCTCTTCTTCAATGTGCATCGATTATTGGGTTGTTAAGGTAATCCCTATGGCATTAGCCATTTCTTATGCTTGTTTCATTTGGATTGTGTGCTTGAAATTTTGTGTTGGGTGTTATTCTTCTTTTGTGTGGGTTTTAAGTGTTGGTAAGAGCCTCTCCATTGGAGAAAATGCTCAACTTGTATGGGGTGGGGGAGAGTGAACCTCCACGAGGTCACCTCCTGGTGTTGATCTATTTTATAGCCTTGAGGGCATTTTATGGAGTTTAGGATTATTTTGGTTGGCATGAGTGCCATGGTGTTGTTTGTGTTTCATCGAGATATTATTTTGGCTTGAGGCCTTGTGGTATTGAGATTATTAAATTTTGGAGTGACCTCTTGAGTTGAGGGGTCCACTCCCCTACCCCTCCAAACTCATTTCTATGAGTTTTGTATTGTGCATAAACCATGGGTGATGTTGTGTTGCTTGTGATTTTTGTTGTGATATGAGAAAACCCATGTGAGATCTACCTCCCAGCTCGGGGGTGACCCACTAGCGGGTCTATGGTATAGAGGAGGGTGATTTTCGTGGCTTGGCTTCCCCCTCCTTGTGTTTAAATTTATTCCAGGTTTTCTTTATGGGTTCTTGGAGCTTGGAGAACTTGCGATATTTTGGTTTTGTGCAAATTTTGTTGGTTGTTGAGAGCCTTATCCATGACCCTATTGTTGTAATTTGTATAAATGTATTTGCTATTGTAAATTGTAAACTAGATATTCAACTTATGGTATTATGAAAATGTTTTTCATTGTGTTCTTTAGTTGTTGTAATAAAATTAATTCCATTCTACTCCGTATAAGAAAAATAAATGTAGGACTTGAAGTGGTTGTATGAAGAAGAAGAATGGATGGGAAAGTTTATAGTTAAATCACTATGTTGTTGGTCAGTGTTTGTGTTGTTTTCTTTTTTCTATCTCCTTGAGAAAAATGAGTAGTTGCTGTATTTATTTTTGCAAGGAAATAGAAGGATGTTTTAGTTGTATAATGCTGAAAATAAAACCATATAAATCAAATAGTTAGTCCTATATTTTAGTTGAGAGTAAATGTAATGTTATCATATGTATTGCATTGTTGATTTATGTCAGAAATTATAGGAGAAAGAAAATATACTTGATTTCTAAGTTCAGTAATGTTTTGTGAAAATGAAGATTATGTTGTTGTCCTCATTTCCAGTCTGTGTAAAAAAAAAAGAGAGAAGATTTTATTTACTAGTTGTATGCTTGACTGTAAAAAAAAAGAAAAAAAATTTGTGTTTATTATTTTCCCTATTTTAGTTATTTCACTATGAGTGTATTATCAGAAAATAGATTTGTTTGTAAGGGGGAAATTTACCCACATTTTTGCTACTAGTATATATGAACACATATCATATGCATATATATATATACATGTATATATATGATCAAGTGTATATACCTATGTTTTTCTTACAAAGTTGCTTGCTGAAAATGATCAGATATATACATATATATATATATATATTTATCAAAGTGCTGATATATTAAATAAACTGTGATTAAGAGAAACTACACAGAATGTTTTTAGAGTCAAATTAGTATTTATCGAAATACATTTACATTGTCGAGGGTTGAAACCCCGTACAAGAAACTAGGGCTGAAAGGCCATTTGATGGAAGTTGGGGGCAGCAACTTGTGAGCCATCGCTAAGGTTTTTGGTTGTTAGCAAGAGTTGGATGGGGAGTCTGCCCCCCACCCCCATCACACCTCTCTCTATTAAAAGCACGCGGGTCTGCTACAAAAATGCCGACTCTTTTTAAATATTAATTTTTCTCAAGGGTGACTCTTTTTAAATCAATTATTTCAAACGTTAAAAATGCGTTAGGCTACTGGAATTTTCTGAGACTTAGGGCAGTTGATTTAACTAAGATTCCTTGGCATTAGTTAACATTTATTTTACCTTGAAATTACTAGTTTTAATGAAGGTGTATTTTTAATCTATTTTGTACTCTAGAATTAGGGTTGGATTTCAACTCCTGTCAGAATCATGTCACTCACTTAGGAAACTTAGGGTTAGGTCCATTCGATCCTAACCCTAGTAGCGATGCTCCTCACATCGCATAACCCCCTAGTCAGCTATCATCATATAGGTGATTGCATATGTAAATGCTCTTCCCCAAGGTTGATTGACATGTTTACGCCTTATGCATATTGCCATTGAGCACGCTGATGCATGCAAGGGGGTTTCTAGAGACATGTGGAAAAGTTTTTGATATTTCATGTCATGACCACATGACTAATGTTGACATGACATGTGTGTTGCATGTCTTGACTGCATGGGAAATGTGGGCATTATATTTGGTATCAGAGCTCAAGTTTAAACACTTGGCTTGTTTAGGCACATTATATATTCTACAATTTTGATTAATTTGTAAATACCTTGTTCTTGTAGGATGCCTCCCCGATGAGTTAGGCGAGTGCATTCACGCCACATTGAGTCCATAGATGTGCATAGCGACTCTTTAGCTAAGGGTCAGGGACTGTTGGCACCGCAGCCACCACAGGCACCACCTATACCTGATATTGGGCCATAGATCTTGCAGGCGCTATAGTCAGTGTTAGACAGGTAGTGTTAGATAGGTTGCATGTCATGACCACATGGGAAATGTGGGCATGATGTCCTTATGAGCATAGTTAACTTGGGATTGTGGAATGCTAGTGGATTCCTGTATGCCATGGAGGCTATAGAGCTGGTAATAGAATGCACCAGATATTATAATCCAGAAACCAGGAAAGTGGAGAAAGATGGAAGGGTATATTTGGATTTCTCCATTGCAAGCATCACCATGGAATTCAATTTGCCTATAGGATGTAATGTGGTTCGTTTGAGTTTGAATAGTTTAGAGAAAGAGTATAAGAGCAATGAAAAGGCAGCAATAAGAGTCATGTACCAGTGGAGATATAAGAAAGCACATACAGAGCCACCGCCAAATTACCTATGCACCTTTTCGAGTTTGATTTTTCATCAGAGTACCAATATATGATGGTCATCCTCTACAGGATGATAGGGAGGCCAAACATCAGATTATTTGAGAATTAGATGTATGGTATAATGAGGATGATAGAATATTCTGATGACATACTCCTCTGGGCCAAAATTATAAGCAACGGCTTAGATGAAGGAATGACCAGGCTAGGAGGGAACATCAACATGTTCCATATGACCTCTTATGTTGTATATGCTTGTGCTTTCAGAGGAATTTTCAATGGATTACAAATAGTAGGTAGACTGGGAAGCAATCTAGGGGATATGAATATATGGGAATACTTCCCACGGCTGAAAAGGAGAGAATCCCTTGACAATTATAAGTTAATAAATGACTCTTTCTCCATGCATCTGGTTAGAACCATGGACGAGGATAGGACAAAAAGAATAAATGTAGAAGCACAAGTAATCATATATAAGCATGGGGCTTGGTTTATCCAATTCCCCACATTTTCATACATGAGGATAGAGGGATTTATAGGGCAACCTCTTATGCTGCCCAGGTACCCAAATGATAAAGTCGTCTTGATGAAGTTTGTTAGAAAAATATCACCTTTGGTGGAGGCTCACATTGAATGAAAAAAGATTCCACAGGTCTTGTTTTCATTCATGATTGGATGGTACATGTGTCCAGATAGAGAAAGTAAAAAGGATGCAATTCGAGGATTGAAACTAATGCACTTGCAACCCTTTGAGTTCACTAGGCCCTATGATCCATATGGTAGAATGCAAATGTTGCTAGAAAAGATGATTCATTAGAGGCATCTCAAGGATTACTAGGCTGATTGTGATGATGAGGCAGAGGTGAGGATAAGAGATTACCAAAGGCTCACCCTGAAACAAATATGTACTTTTGATTGCATACCAGTGCCAGTTCAGTTACAAAAAGATGATGGAAAGATAATGTCTCAAGAATATGAGAAAAATAAAGTATATAATGATACTATATCAGCACCTGACTTGAGCCAACCAGAGGTGGTCTCATTACAACAAATAATGTCAAAGGTCATGAAATAGACCTAGGAATGGGTGGATTTTGAGGTTAAGAAGCTAAAGGACAAGGGTGTGGCCCTTACCATAGATAATAAGAAGAAAAGACATGAACTATCTGAGGAGGAATATGATGATTTCTTGGTAGCAAAGAGGCAATCCAATGAAGAAACGCAGCCACCTGAAGATAAGAAAAAGACAAAACATAAAAAGCATTCTCAAGCATTTGGGGTGGTGATCAACAAGCAGCCACGATCAAAACAAGATGATGCATCCACATCAGCTACAGGAACTTCATTTGATGTACCTCCCAAACAAAAGAAAGTCATCACTAAGCCTACTTCTATTGTCATTGAAGAGGAACAAGATGAAACCTTGGATAGTGATCTATTGATCACAAGGAGAAAGAGGAAGGTTGCAACACCACCTCATCCATCTCCATCATCTCAATAACCACAGAAGAAGAAAAAGATTGTCATGAGAGGAATGGTAGACATAGATCCTCTACTCTTGAGAGGAGCTGGTGGTCATGGCGTTTTAAATCATTTACAACATGAGATTCCTATTCCTAAGATTATACAATTTAAAACTGAAAAGGCGGATGAACAAAGGGAAGAAATGCAGAGTGAAGGCAGGGAATCACCTCTTTCACTTGGAGATACAGTCTATTTGTTAGATGATGAACTAGTTAATGAAGTATCTACCTAGAGGATGGAAGCTTTAGTTGCTAATACAAGAATGACCCATCACAGCACTCCATTGATACCAAAGGAAACTCATCAAGAAGATGTGGAAATAGAAGAAATTGAAGAAGAGAGCCCAGATGTGATAGCCCAACAAATTGGATTGACCAATTTGGTTGATCAGGTCACGCACCCTGTAGTAATTGATTTGGCATATCAAGGTAACCATGGTCAGGATAGGGGAAATGATCCACCCCCAAAACAAGGAAAAGTGGAAGTTCATGAAAATACAGATCAAGATATGGAGCTCCTTACCAAGAATGAGGATAAGGATGAAAATCTGGTGCCACCAGAGAAGACAAGTGAGAAAGTATTAGATAAAACTCAAGCTCTTGCAGAAGGAAATACATCAATGGATGTAGGACAGAGCCAGTAACCAGATGATGGTTAGCAAAAGGAGGTGGAGAATGTGAATCAGGATGGTTAAGGGGAGAATATAGACAAAACTGATCAGAATATCTAGCCCCCTCCTAAAGGTCACCTTCAACAGAATGTGCATGATCATAGTGTTTAGGATCCTCCTAAGGTTCACCCCCAACAAGATGCATCTGACCCGAATATTGTTGCACCACTAGAAGCTCCTGCACCACAAGGACCGCCTACATCTCAAGAAACTCCTGCTCAATAGGAAGTACCTCAGCAAGAGATCCCATATCAGGAGATGCTTCAGTAAGAGATCCCTCATGATAAATTGCATGAAGAAGAACAAAGTTTAAAGAGACTCCTCCACCAAGGGAGGAGCGTAATATAGGGTCCTAGGATGCTCACATTAAGCAAACTGATTAGCAAGGACCTAGTGCTGAGGTGCCTTATTGGTTGCAAAAGGAAATAAATCCACAACAAATTGGTGAGGTAAGGGAATTTGATGTTTCTGCATTGTTTTCAGCAAGTATGATGAAGCCTAAAAGAAAGGATAGGCCAACATCTGCAATTAGAAGAGATTTTACTATAGGTAGGAGAACAACCCAAGTTGCCCTTCTAATGGAAGATAAGGCAAAAGGGGAGATAAATATTGAGGAATTCTAGATAACCAACATTGATTTGGTTTTGCTATAGAAGAACAAGAAGGCCAAGAGGCCAAAGACAACATTGATTCTTTGTTGAAGAGAATAAAGAAGGAAAAGGATAAGAACAAGCAGCATAAGGAACATATTGCTCAATTACATTCATTTATAAAAGGGTTAATTGACCCTAAGCATACACCACTCAGTACAGTCACCCCATTGACAATCATATCTCAGGATGAGATAACAAGGTTGGACCTCATGAAACATAAGGCTCAGCTAGTGGATAATTGGTTTGTTTCTTTTGTATTTGAGGTAGAGAAAGTAGTTAAAACCTCCCTTTCAAATTGAAATTCACTTGGTGCTCTAAAGAGTAAAGTAGACAAGCTACAAAATGAGGTGGGGAGAAGATATTTTAAGTTGGGAAATAATCTGGATGCCTTAGGTGAAATAAGGAGGATAGACATGAAAATACTTATGGATAATAAGGTATTGGATAATAACTCTATACAGTTGATAGGCATTTGGTATGAAGACACTAGATTTGAATGTGATGTCTTGAAAAGATGCAGTAGCAAGCTTAGAGACATAAGTGTTAAATTGCATCATCTCATGGCAGAAGAAATAAATACTTTAGAGGCTTTGGAGGATAAAATATAAGGAAAGGTAGAAAATCAGGATGCTGATTTTGCAGTCCAAGCCTTCCACAACAATTTTAAGCAGGCAACAGAGGATTCTCTTCATCATTTGATAGAGGATATGATAAACAAGGCCATGAGAATGAAAGATAAAGTGGAGACTTACACTAAGACATTGAATAGAAGAAAGAGAAAATGGAATGCTCTTCAGGCACAGTTTCATTCTCACAAGCATGCTGTAGTAAAGGCCAAAGTTCAAGATGGAGGCCAGATTGAAGAAATAGTACAAGTATATGAATCTATTAGGGGGTTAATCAGCGTGCATATAAGGTATGATCCTAGAGCTCAGGATGATGATGATGATGATGATGAAGATAATGAAGATGATGAAGATGAAGAAGATGAAGAAGATGATGATGGAGCTGAGGAAGAAGAAGAGTAAGTAGAGATGCATGATGGCAAGGTCACATGCATAGCAAGATAAAATGATCAAAATCCACCAGATGGTTGCCAACTGGCAACCTGTGCCACGTTAACATGTGTTGACAAATTCAAAAGCAATATTGACCGTAGATTTAGATAAACAAATCTTGATCATAGGATCGATGTAACTACCTCCTCTCCTTGTCCTATAAAAGGGGATGGAGTACACCTTGTATGATTCTTGGAAACTTAATTGAAGTTAGATTGCTAAAGTTCTCGAGACTAATTTCAAAGCTCATTGTGAATGTACATGTCTTTTGCATACCTAATGAAAAAGAAGCTGTTTTGATTACAAATAATCATAATCTTGAGTAATCAGTGGATGAATTCTAGATATATGCATTGATTAGTTGTGTCCCTTGGAGTGCTTATCAACCTGCATGTGTTGTTTTCATTCTTTGTTCCTTTGAAGTTAGCATCTACCATACCTAGCTGTGGAACATCCCAGTGAAGCTATGGTTTGATTTCTTCTCTTCATGAAAGTATCTGGAATGTATGTGAATCAGTAGCTAAAGGTTCATTAAATTTAGAAAGTATTCTTTCAATTTTCTTTAATTTCATTACAATCACCTCTACAATTGCAAATACATTTCAATAATCATAAGAAAAATACATAAATATATAGATATCTCGAAGAGAATCGAACATCAGTAGCATATTTTGAGCTTAATACATGTAGAATTGAAAATATCATGTAAAGAACCATAAATAACAACACAAAACATGTGAATATCAACTAATAATCACATTATTTGAACATATTCATAGTGTAAGAGTTAGAATAACCAAATTACAGTTAATGATCAGAAGAATTGATCAAACTTGTAAAACATCATTATTATCTGTAGAGCATAGCAAGATTAACTCTATTTGTGAAGAAATTTACAGGAATCAGGTCCAGAATAGATGTGCAGACATTAGTTCATTATAACAAAATAGTGTAAGACCCCTTGAAACAGAAACAACATAGCACATCAACCTCTGAGTAATGTCAGACGATCATGACCTAATCAACGGAGCCTTGGAGTCATCAATTCATTTCAAACTGATTGTACTTTACAAGATAATAAAGGTTTGTTGTGCAAATGTTTATGCATGTTGTTATGACTAACAATCATCATCAAAATAAATTGGATCTAGAAGGAGCGCTCGACATATATAGTTCTAGTTTGACCTAAATCATCCGCATCCCTATGAAAATCCACTGCAAGTTGTACTCTCCCTATTTTTAATGCAATGATAACTTGGTGTTGGTGAGTGAATCGGTCCTTTATAGGTAGGTTCTACCTTTATATAAGGTAATCTTCTATAAGCTCATCATAATTGCTTATACTTTTAGTGTTTGTGCAAAGATTTGCTTATTGTGTGTTATTTCAAGTTGTTTATCATAAATATTTTAGAATTGAGCATAAATACTTTAGGCTTTGTCGTCATTAATGGCAATCTTTGAGTGTTGAGTTCATGTTCAGGTCTTCTTGTGAATTTCTTGTTGTGACTTGCTCATATCCTCAAATATCCTAAATTCTATGTTTAGGAGTCCAATCTTTGTTCATATTTGCATGCCTGATGCAAATATTGCATAAATCTATAGTCATTACTAAGATTTGATCGTAAATATCACTCTTGCTAGTTCAGTTCTTTTGATCTTTGTAGAAATTTAGTCAAAACATCTATATTCTTGTCATAAGTTGTTAGAATCCCAGCTCTCAGGCCTAATACTAGGTCCAGATCCATTGGACTCTATGAGGATTGCCCATTCATGGACTGAGACCTTGTACCATAGATATCCATCATACTCCCGACTCAGGTGCCATAGTATCTTCGTCAAGATGTACTATAACACCTCCAGGGTCGCTAGTTACACCTTCAATCCAGTAAGCACTAGTCACAATGTGATTCTTTGTTGCTGACTCACCCTTAAATTTCACTGCATATCATCCTTTACCTAAAAACCCTGATAAAATTTTCCCTAAATATCATCCATATCAGGATGTAGAGGATCAAATTAGAACATTTAAAGAAGCTTGTTGCAGAGCAAGGATTAAGCATCAGGATGTTGTATGTAGATTATTTTCATACTCCTTGGGAGAGGAAGCATACAACTGGTATATTAGTCTCAGTCAAGCCTCAATTGGTTCATGGGTTGCCTTAGAGAAATCTTTTAAAGATAGATTTAAGATACCTATAGATCCTTCAATGAATTATCATCTTTTTGCTAAAATCAAAAGATTTGAAGGAGAACCTATTTCAAACTTCAATCCTAGATTCTAGAAAATGTATTCCAAGCTAGTATCTCCATATAATGTAGCAGATGAGGTAGCTAGGAGTATATATTACTTAGCCTTGGATCCCCTTGATTGCTATGTTCATAAGAAGAACACATCCTGGTGTCACAACTTTAACAGGAACTTTTGAAGAAGCAATAAAAGTTAATCAACAACTAATCTCTGCTCCAACACCAAACATAGCATTTCCTTCCTATCCTACATACCCTGCATATCTTGCTCCATAGTAGACCAATGGAGCTATGATGCCTCTTGTTGCAATGCCTGTTCCTTTACATGTACCTCCACTTAGCATCATGCCTCCTCCGAATGGAAATGGTTAGATAGTGTAATATCCAGGACATGCTTAAACATCTAAAGATGTAGGACAAATTAATAATAATAGTTCTTCTTTCTTTAAGCCTCAACAAGAGAATGTAATAGCCAAAGTTCAGGAAGAGAAAGAAGACATCAAGGAGATGTCTGTACAACTAAGGAAATTAACAACAAAAATTACACATCTGAGAGGTCAGAACTTCTATTCTCAATCAAATCATAATAGATGATATAACAATGATAGATTCGGATATCCTAATAGAGGATATAATAATGACAGGAACTATAATAGTAACAATGGCAATAACAATAGTGCACCTAGGCAGCCTAGAGTATGGAATACTAGGCCAAATAATGGTTCTTTGCCATCACCCTTAGATAATCAGCCTCCTAGTGAACCAAAATAGACTTCTAGAGTGAACCTAGCAGAGGCAGCCCTTACAAATTGGTGTAGAATACATAACACCAATGCACATGCTAAGTTAGACTATCCTCAGTTCAAAATAGCAGCTTCTATTTTTTAGGCTAAAGTGTCCAATACTACAAGAAATCCTCCTTTCATTGAAGGAAATGAGATCATCCCTTGTGGGTATGATTCTACTCTTGTGTTAGAAAGTTATGTAAACCACCCTTAGCACTAAACAACTTCACCCTAGGAGAGTTACACATTAGCATGTGAGGAATCTGCCTTGGTATTTGAAACAAACTATGTGTTCCCATTCGAAGATGAAAAAGAACCAGCAGTGGAGCATGAAGAAGTTCATGCCTACCAACAACAATACCAAGGTAGACACAATTACAACCTCAGGAGTAATCCTAATAGACTTTTTCATCTCTTGAGTACATCATTACCTCC
The DNA here is from genome assembly GCA_027924645.1 of Cunninghamia lanceolata. Taxonomy (NCBI): domain Eukaryota; kingdom Viridiplantae; phylum Streptophyta; class Pinopsida; order Cupressales; family Cupressaceae; genus Cunninghamia; species Cunninghamia lanceolata. The sequence goes on along the minus strand of BSBN01000012.1, from coordinate 5,731,827 downwards.
TAACAACTTCAACACTCCTCTAGATCCAAAAGCTAGCAACAGTCCTAGTATTCCTAGGCTTAATGCCCAGTACTTTACACCTCAGAACACCATGCTGAAAGCTAATAATCAATCTTCTGAGTCTGACAAGTTGGTCACATACTTAGCAGAGGAGATGAAAAGAGTTAAAATTAGCCTATCATTGTTTAAATTACTGAAAATCCCAACCATCAAGAAGGCTTTCATGAGATCCTTAGATGAACCTATACCAAAAGAAGATAATCATGCTCATAATCCAAGCCATAACATGAAGAAAGATCCTATTACTAAAGACAACAATGTTAAACACAAAGTCCCAGCTACTGTCCAGGCTGCTAAAATTCTAATATGACCTTATATAGAGACAAAACTGAGTCACCTCCTTTCTTACTCACCTTGAGGATGTTTGGAAAGAACCTACATAATTATCTAGTAGATTCTAGTGCATGAACTAATTTGATGCCATTGTCCATTTGTAATGCCTTAGGGTTACATCCAGCTAAATCACTCAAAAAGGTGACACAAGTAGATAAATCTAAAGTAAGTGTAGCAGGAGAGTTAACACATATCCACATGCAGTTAGCATCATATCCAAGGATTCAATATTATCCAAGTGGTGGATATCCCTAACACATATGGAATGTTACTTAGTAGGGATTGGTCAAAGACACTCAATGGTTATATGTCTACAGATTTTAGTCATATGTGGTTACCATGGAAGGGGATTCCCAATTAAATCAGGATAGAAGCTAAACCTTGTATGAAACACATGATCACTGAGTATAATAACACAAATGAGGTATTGTGCGTAAATGTTGAACTAGGGGTTTATTCCATCAGGCCCCAAATAGTCAGGATAGAAGAGATCCTCATGTATGATGCTCATATCCCTGAACATGTTCACTAAGACAATAGGGTGATCGTTGAGTCCGATTATAATTTAGATGACGGTGATGAAGTTAATCATTTCAAAAAAGTTTAATTACACATGTCTAGGGAAATGCATTGTTGTCAAACATTGAATATACCTAATGAAGATATTTTGATTAAAGGATAGTGCAGGTTACATGATGAAGCGTATTTAGAGAAAACTTGTGATTCTTGCTTAGACATGATAGAGCTAGAATGAAGGTGTAGTGAGTCAGGATTGTCATCAGTCGAGGTAAGTGATGTAGATAATTATAGTAATGTTGATTCTTGTTCATCATCTACAGGTACAGAAGAAAATATGTACCAAGATGAAATCCACACTCATAACTTAGAAGAGATCTTGAAGTATGCTGAAAAGATTTCTAGGGATGAAGACAACATCACCCCAGGAACTGATTGTTTGATTGAGTCAGATTATGAATTATCTAATGAAGATAAAGGGAGTAATTTGACCAAGTTTGAAGAATTTTTGTCAAAATAGATTCAAAGGCTTATGTTGCAGAAGATTCCTTTACATCAAGTTTTAATTGAGGGATGGTGTAGATTGCATGGAACACCACATTCTAAAACTACATGCTCATTATGCTTACACATATTGAATAAACAAAAAATGCTTTATTTGAAGGATCAGTCATTTGATAGTAAAAGCATGCTTAAAGATAAAGAGAAAAGGATGGGAGTACAATCAAGTAAAGATAATGATGATACCACAGATGTCAAAAAGGGAAAGGTATCAGATACAAGTCACTCACTAAAGTGACAAAGAATGAGCCACCGAAACTGAAGTGGATATCAGGTGGTACATTTGCCAAAGCTAAAAAGAAAAGAGAGGGTCCTGACAAGCCTCTAACAAAAGATAAACCATGGATCCTTAAGTTTGATGGATCCAAGTCAAAACAAGGAACTGGAGTAGGGGTAGACCTTATTCATCTAGCAAGGAAATCCTATTTAGCAACATATAAACTACAATTCCTATGCACTAACAATGTGATGGAATATGAAGCTTTAATCCATGGGTTATTGTTTGCTCTCAAGAAAAGAGTGAAGATTATGTATGTCTATGGGGACTTAGAATTGGTAGTAAGATAAGTAAGAGGCATATACTCTTGCAACTACAAGAATTTGTCTAACTACAAACATAGGGTATGGGATTTAATAGAAGAATTTGATGCATTCAACATCACCCATGTGCCTAGAGAATAGAATCATAGAGCAGATGCCTTGGCATAGGTTGCAAGAACTTTGGAACCATTGTCTATTTCTAGTTTGAAGAGATTCTCAGTCAAGTTGGTATCAGCACCTTCCATACCAAATAATGTCACCAATCTACAAGTATTTGATGATGACTAACATATTTTAGACTTTATATCAAACAGAGATATATTTCATGCTCAGATCATAGATGAAAGGAATGTAGAAGATCATACTTGGGAAGAAGAAGAAATCATGGAATTACCTAGTAACAGGATCCCCAAAGGTATGATAGAGTTAGAAAGAGCATTTGATCTGCATAATATGATGAAATAGAAAGATCTCCCAAAGACTGATGGAGGAGAGTACTCACAAATCAATATAGGACAAAATGAAGAGGTAAAGAATGTATTGATTGGCAGAGTCTGTACAGAAGAAGAAATGGCAGGGATAACTCAAGCATTGAAGGATTACATCCATGTTATCGCCTGGACCTATGATGAACTAAAGACTTATGATACTTCAATTATCACCCATACTATACCATTAAAGCTAGACACCAAGCCTTTTAGATAGAAGCAAAGACCTGTTAATGCCTTGTTAGAACCCATTATCTTTGAGGATGTGAAGAAGTTGCTCAATGCCAGAATCATATTTCTCGTGAGGCATTCAACTTGGGTGGCAAATTTGGTCCTTGTAAGAAAGAAAAATGGTGATATCTGGCTATGTGTAGACTTCAGGAACTTAAACAAAGCTTCTAAAAAGGACAACTATCCTTTACCTTCACTAGATGAGGTCCTACAAATAGTAAATGGCGCTCAGATGATGTCCTTCATGGATGGTTTCTTGAGGTATAATCAGGTGATGGTAGATAAAATAGATAGATTGAAGACTGCATTCACCAAAAAGTGGGGAATATTTGCATATAGGCGCATGCCTTTTGGATTGATAAATGCTGGAGCCATCTTCCAGTGTGCAATGGATATAGCTTTCAAAGGCTTGATTGGCAAATGCATAGTCATTTACATCGATGAATTGACCATTTTCTCAAAGAAAAGGGGGGATCATATAGAAGACCTCAGGAAGGTATTGAAGAAGTGTGAACAATATGGCATCTCACTCAATCCCAAGAAGTGCATATTCGGAGTGACATCTGGTAAATTGTTGGGTCACTTAATAATAGAAAATGGGATCATCATTGACCCTACTAGGGTAGAATCTATCATGAAGTTGCAACTTCCAAGAAGTAAGAAGAAGCTTAAATCATATTTTGGTAAGATAAACTTTGTTAGGAAGTTCATTACTGGGTTTGCAGAGATAGTCATACCACTTAATGCAATGCTCAAGAAAGATGCTAAAATTGAACGGACTCCTAAAGTGAGCGACATTTGAAGGCATTAAGAAAGCCATATTAGATGTACATGTCCTAATCAGTCCAGATTATATAAGAGATTTCTATATTTATTCATTTGCTTCAGAACATACATCTGCAGCAGTACTGACACAAAGAAATGAAGCCAAGGAAGAGAAACATATAGCCTTCATGAGTTGTCCATTTAAGGATGCAGAGATTAAGTATATGGATGTTGAGAGATAGGCTCTTGCCTTGGTCAGGGTAGTCAAGAAATTTAGACATTACATTTTAAGAAGTAAGGTAATTGTTGTAGTACCAGATGCAATAGTAAAGAAGCTCCTGATGCAAAGTGAACCTGGTGAAAAGAGGGCTAAATGGATAATAGTGGTCCAAGAATATGATATGGATATAACACCCATAAAGTTAGTGAGGGGACAAGCTTTAAGCCAGATGATTTCTGAGATTGACCCTAACCTTATAAGTCAACAATATGTAGTTAATTCTAAAGAAGATAAAGATTGGTATTTTGATATCAGACATGTACTAATTACTGGGAGATGCACATCAAAATTGCAAGCTTCACAGAGGAGAGCCCTGATAATAAGATCATGGAAGTATATGATAAAAGGGGGAGTCCTTTTCAAAAGGAACCGTGAAGGAATATATCTCAGATGCTTGGATAGACAAGAAGCTGACAAGGTCTTGGCTGAGTGACATGATAAGTTTGGAACTACACATGAATCTCATTTAGCCACTACCCATGCTATCCTAAGAGTAGGATATTATTGGCCTACTATCTTTAAGGATACTGCAGAACATATTAAATTCTGCCATACTTGTCAGATCGCTGCTAACCGAGAAAGATATGCTGCTCAACCCTTGCAGCCAGTGATGGAGATGTGCCCATTTTCTCAATGGGGCATGGACTTTGTAGGACCCATCAATACTCCATCATCTTCAGGCCATAGGTATGTCCTAACAATCACTGACTATTGCACCAGATGGACTGAAGCAGTCAGCAGCAGGACATGCAATGCAGATGATGTGATCAAGTTCTTGGAGAGAAACATAATGACTAGGTATGGAGTTCCATATGCTCTAGTATGTGATAATGGACCTGCCTTTGCATCATTAAAACTATCTAGTTGGGCTTTTGATCATGGAATTATCTTGAAGTTCTCTTCAAATTATTATCCTCAAGGGAATGGCTTAGCAAAGTCAACACACAAGAATCTATTGAAAATCATAAAGAAATTGATAGAGAAGAACCCTAGGGAGTGGAATACCTTATTGAAGTATGCCTTGTGGGTGGACAGAACTAGAATGAAGGTTGCATTAGGAAACTCCCCTTATCAATTAGTATATGGTGTGGATCCTATCCTCCTTGTCAACTTGAAGATCCCCACATTACAGTTTGCACAAGAATACTTAGGCATAGATAACAAACAAGAAGTTAGATTGCTTTAGCTTATGAACCTAGAAGAAAAAAGAGATAGAGCAATCGATCAGTTTGCTAAACATAATGCTACTGTCAAACATTGGTTTGATAAAAGAGCTAGAGTAAAATATTTTAGGATTTCAGATTTAGTCCTTGCATGGGACAAAGCTGATGCAGGAGCATCCCTGGTTCAAGAGAGATCTTGTTTCAACAAAAAACATTTGCATTTCAGTTTGTTTGAATTTCAGTTCTTTCATTTTCTAGTTCAGTCAGAAGTAGTTTCATTTTGTGGTCTAGTTTTGGCATTTCACATCTTATGGATCTGGACTTAACATCTAAATCATATCAAGAATTCAAAGCATTTGGATCAGTTACCGAAAAGATATCGCTATCAGAAGATCAACTATTTTCTCAAAGCAGAGCATCCTAACATTTCCTAATGCAAAGTGAACCAAATGATGTGATGATGTTATGAAGAGTCATTAATCCTTGCTTAATGACTACATGCCTTGTCAAAAGCATAGTGACCTTATAGACCTAAACTCGCTTGCACATATGATTGATCCTTGTTTTCCAATATGACTGCTGTCCAAACTGAAAATGGCTGTCATCTTTAGGACTGCTGTGTACATCTTAAACAATCCTCTCTGCTAGTCATGCAATATATGCTAACTGTCACCTACTTATGCAATGACTATTTTTTACTCCTTAGTTGTTCCATTGTGCCTTGCTGTCCTAAAGTGCTTGGATTTTCCTGATTGTTTGCTGTCCCACCATGACTGAAACCTCTTGAAAGCTGAGATCAGCCCTCTGGATATGCTGCTTGAGTTGTACTTTTACATTTGTATATTGCTTTTGAAATGTTCTGTAAGGTCCATGAGCTGGGGTCAACCCTTGTGGGAGCCACATTTCCTCCACTCATATTGTAATTGATGAATCAAATAGAAACATAATTACATTTATATCTACACATGAAGCAAACATGTTAAGAAAAATAAGGACTTGCAGTCGATATACTTGATTTGTCTTCCCAAAAGTTTCTATGACACTAACTAGTTTACTGCATCTGAAAAAAAATTGTATATTTATAGATGTATATCATATGATGTATGATGCCTCGTCATTGCTCTAACATCAGTTTTTCTAAAATTTTATGCAGATAACTAGGGGTAGCAAGGAGACAGCAACTAGATGCGGGACACGCAGACAATCTAGGATGACACAAGACACGTCAACAACATGAAGGCTCGTCATTCAGGCAACAAGACACAAAACACGTCAACAACATGAAGGCTCGTCATTCCAACAACATGTAAGTTGGAATGGCCACCAATACTACTTTTATCATGAGGATTCTCCCAGGGAGTGTCAACCAATGCCCCTTCCAATTTTGTGTTTTATTTTGACTGTCCATAATGGTTTGCCAATGTTCAGATCTTATTGCTCCATTAAGCAGAGGGACCCTAAGGTATTTACTTGGGATTTGTCCAATACTAAATCCAAATAGTTTTGCAATGCTCCTTTGTAAAGATTTTTTAACATTAAAAAATTAAATTTTGGAACAGATTATCATGTAATTTAATCTCCCTGGAGCAATAAGATCTGAACATTGGCAAACCATTATGGACAGTCAAAATAAAACACAAAATTGGAAGGGGCATTGGTTGACACTCCCTGGGAGAATCCTCATGATAAAAGTAGTATTGGTGGCCATTCCAACTTACATGATGTCCTGTATGAGGCTAACAAAAAATATTGAGTCCACTCTGAACAACACTATGGATATGACATGAGAGGGTTATGTAAGTTAAAGCTTAACAGTAGTGGGGTTATGATCTAATACATTATAACCGGAATGTGTTATATAAAACAAGGCCATTATATATTAAGTTTTTAATATATATGGTATGCTCCTTTGTCCAATATGGTTAAGCTAGTCCATTTTGTATGGGAGTGATTCTTCAATAATTGCTAGATAACACATTCCGGTTATCTCAATAGAGGTTACTGTATAAAATAGGTTAATCATATTTCAATATATATGTATATTATGCTTAATCATATTATTCTATATGATATCTATATAATTATATCATTGTGATAGGTACCTTGATATTATGCCCGTACTTAGTTTAGTCATGCACCAGTTTACAATTATGAGGTAGAGTCATAAGTCAAGGCACACCTACTTTCTTTTTTATAGGCTAAAAGTAATATGTGGAACAATCTTCTATGTTAACATATTTAAATTATTATGTTAATAGTAAACTGGTAAATGAACTTGATCATTTTGAAGATTCTATTTAACATATTATTAGTTCAAAGTGATTTTTCATAGCAGTAAAAATAATATGTGGAAATTAGGAATCTTCACTAATAATATGATTGCGACTACTCATTCTAACCAAGTCATCAATAGTGGAAATCATTGGAAAATTCAGTTTCTTGGAATTTCTTCTATGTCAATTGCATAGAAGAAAGGTCTATAAGGTTACAACTAAAATGAGTAACATAGTTTACCTTTTATAGAAGGAGAATTTCTTCTATGTCAATATGTAAACAACTAAAATGATTGATAAATCTTCAGGTGGCTATGCATCTCCTGATTTCACCTATTTTTCCTTCCTCTTCGACCTGGGCATATAGTCATGGTTAACATATCTATTTTGGAATAAGCTTATTTGATAGAAATAATCTCTTAGTAATTAAACATGTATTCATAGAGATTATCAGAGAACTTTATTCCTTATAGAATATTTATAGACCTAGATTGTACCCATATATTTCCTTCCTCTCCGGTAGTGATTTTTAATTTACTTGACTTGCAGATCTCAATGACACATCATTTAATGTCTTGTGGCTCATGGCTGACCTTTCCCAAGGGTCCACATGTTGTTCCAATCATTTGAGTGGTGCAGGAGCACCTACCTGACAGCTGGTCATGATAAGGCAGTTAGTAGTTTAGGTCTTGTTTGTGTTTCCAAGAAGGTCTGTTAAGACCAGTTGCATGTAATAAGGTCAAGCTGATCATGATAAGATCATGCTGACCGGGCTTTTGCTATTTTTAGCTAGTTAGTTATAACAGCTGTCGTGATGTATGTTCGGTGGGATCTCCCAGCCGCCTGGAGAGTTCCCAGCCGCTTGGAATCGGGTCAGTAGTACTCGTAGGAAAGTCTTTATAAGCATGAGATCGGTTGATTGTAGAGATGATCGATTGGCAGTGTAGTGTTGCGCAGAGTAGGTTGAGTGTTCTGTGAGAGGAACATCATATTGTATTGCATCTTTGAATCAATAAAGATCCTGTTTGTGTTCATCCTCTGTTGCATTCCATTGCTTGATAAATTTGCTGGTTTGAGTGGTTGCATGGATTTCCTGATCCATTCCACCGGTTGATCTGTCTGATCGGTGGAATGGTAATGTACAGTAGGTTAGATGGTAGATTGTTTTCCGTTTGCATGCAGGTGTGCAGGATCGCGGTCAAGAGATGTTGAAGACCCTAGCATCCTCATGTGCTAGGTCAAGTTGAGAAGTTTGAGTTGGAAAATCACCCTGAGACGGGATCGGGTCATCCCTGGAGGATCGGCGAAGAGAGATTTCGCTAAGTGAAGAAGTTCGCCGAAACGGCATCATCAGGATATTTCTGCAAATATCCTGCAGACAGTTCGGACAGCATCATCCGGATAAGTGAAGATCAGCATGATGATGTTGATTGCATGAAGTGTGAGTGCGTCGGGGTGATCATCATCAGGAGGGCCGAGGAGGAGCGCATCGGCATCAGGCTGAAGATCGGGTTGATCGCGGGCCGAAGAAAAACTAAGTTTGGCAAACAGTAGGATATGACGTCATCATCATCATGATATACGTCATCAGGACATTTCGGAGCAACAGGATATTGTGAAACTGCGGGTGACGTCATCGTCATCAGGATCTACGTCATCAGGATATCGGGTGACGTCAGCATCGAGTGAACGGTGCGAGGAGTTAGGGTTTGTCATCATCAGGATAAATGGGAAGAACCGGATGTTCGTTATCCTGTTGAATATCATGATGCTGAAGCTTGTGTCGTCGGCTATCGGAGCATCGAAGGGAAGGTGTTGAAGGTCGTCATCAGGATATTTGGAGCAACCGGATGTTGAATATCCTGCTGACGAAGGTGATGTTAAATATCATGATGAGGCCGCTAGTGCTTGGCGCCCGATGAACAGTGCAACCGGAGGATGTTTGCGCCTGTTGAACATCATGATGATGTTGAAGGTAGTAAAGACGGAAATTGTCGGAGTGGTGAACAGTGGACGTCAGGAGGATGTTCGCGCTGGTCGGATATGATGATGCTGTTAGTTTTCGGAAACATGATGCTGACAGAATAAAGCCGAAATATGATGATGATGGTGGCCTTAGGAAATATGATGATGATGGCGAAGATGATGATGATGAGGTTGGTCTGCAGACATTCATGCTATCTGCGAAGGTTATAGTGTGGATGTCTCTGCATCATAGTGGTATCAGAGCCCAGCAAAAGGTCTGGGCTGTTGTGTGTTGATTCTGTCACCGAAAGGGCAGAGGTAGAGATAGAGTTGATTGTGTTGTGATTGAGAGGTTGACAAAATGCCTCCTAAAGGTAATGGTACTGCAAGGGAACTGCAGGAGATGAAGGAGAAACATGCTAGAGAGATGAGGAAGATGAAGGAGCTTGCTGAAGCACTTCAAGCCAGGCTGACAGCCCTGGAAAAGAACAAAAAGAGGGAAGTGGAAGACAGTGAGTCTGAAGAAGATGCAGATACTGTTGAAGAGTATGAAGAGGTAGCTGAAGATCTGGATGCTGAAGACCAGAGACTGGCAAAACTGTTAAAGGCAGTACAGAGTGAAAAACCTAAGGTGAAGGTTGATGTTACCAAGTATACTGGAAGCTTGAATGAAGATGAATTGTTAGATTGGATTGCTGCACTGGATAATCACTTTGAATGTGAAGATGTTGCTGAGGATCAGAAGGTAAAGATTGCAAAGACCAAGTTAGGAGGTCATGCTTTGGTATGGTGGGATTATGTACAATCTGAGAGAAGGAAACAAGGGAAGTCTAAGATCACTTCATGGGATAAGATGGTAGCAAGGATCAAGGGTAAATTCTTGCCAAGGGATTATGAAATCCAGATGTTTAAGAAGCTGCAATTTCTAAAGCAGAAAGACAGGGATGTGAAATCATATACTGAGGAATTTTATCTGTTAAGTATGAGATCTGGTCATCATGAGAATGAGGTAGAAAAGGTGGCCAGGTACTTGGCTGGTTTGAGGTTTAACATACAGGATGAGTTAGTGTTAGCTAACCCTAAGAATGTGGAGGATTGTTATCAAATGGCAATCAGGATTGAAGAAAAGTTGAATAGAGGACATGATAAGTCCATGAGAGGAAGAGGAAACACTAGGGGAAGAGGAGCAGCCCCTGCACAAAAGCAAACCAATGAGGTTCAAGAAGACACTGGTAAAGGACAAGGACAGTCTGATTTCAGAGGTGGATGGAAAGGTAATAGAGGAAGATTTGGAGGTGGTAGAGGTTCTACTACATTTTCAGGAAAGTGTTACACCTGTGGAGAGTTTGGTCATCCATCTTTCAAATGTCCAGAAAACAAAGGTTCATCATCCAGAAATGATAGAACAAGTGACAAGAGAGTACAACTTGTGCAAGAAGAGAAAGTAGAAGAAAGTGCACAGAGTTCAAACAAAGGTCCTGAGAATTATGGATATCCAGAGAGTGGAGAATCACTGATGTTAAGGAGAATTAGTTTGCAGGCATCAAAGGATCTGATGCAAAGAAGAGCTCTTTTCAAAACCACATGTAAGAGCAAAGGTAAGGTATGTAAGGTTGTCATTGATACTGGTTCAACAGACAACATGGTATCTCAGGAAATGGTGGATAAACTGAAGTTGGAAAGGATTCCACATCCACACCCTTACAAGGCATCTTGGGTGAGTGATAGGCAATCACTTTTTGTCTCTGAACAGGCATATGTGGATTTCCAGATTGGACCATATCAGGATAGAATTTTGTGTGATATATTGCCTATGGAATGTTGTCACCTACTGTTGGGTAGACCATGGCAATTTGACAGAAGGGTACTGTATGATGGGTATGCTAACACCTACACCATTCAGAAGGATGGGAAGACTATTAAGTTGATGCCATTGCAGGCAAAAGCTGCAGTACAGAAGGCAGCTCAAATCATTTTAATGGGAAAGAAGGAATTTGTGCAGGTGCCTAGAGGAGCAGGCATGAAGGCAGTTCACGACACTGCAGAGAAAGGAGTTGTTACAGACAACAAGCTGAAGAAAGTTTCAGTTGTGACTGACAGAGGTCAGCAGCAGGTTCAGAAACAGGGGTGCAAACAGCCACCAGTTCAGAGGAATGACAAGGATGTTGTCATAGTTGGGACTATTGTTTGTCCTATGAAGATTGAAAGAAAGGTACAGTTGAACACCACAGAGGCAGTTCAGTCAGAGGTTCTGGTTAGGCAACCTGACAAACACCAGGTATGTGAGAGAAAGGCCTACATCAACAGGCATGATGATTTACTTGCTAGAAAGCAAGTTACAGTTCAGAAGTCTTGGAGCAGCCAAGAGACAGCAGCAGACAAAGCTGGAGCAGGTCAGACTATTGACAAGGCAAAGTGTCAAGGTGGAAGACTTTCCACATGCTACACTCATGGGACATGAGTTCTTTTCTGTTGGGGAGTATGGTGCAGGAGCACCTACCTGACAGCTGGTCATGATAAGGCAGTTAGTAGTTTAGGTCTTGTTTGTGTTTCCAAGAAGGTCTGTTAAGACCAGTTGCATGTAATAAGGTCAAGCTGATCATGATAAGATCATGCTGACCGGGCTTTTGCTATTTTTAGCTAGTTAGTTATAACAGCTGTCGTGATGTATGTTCGGTGGGATCTCCCAGCCGCCTGGAGAGTTCCCAGCCGCTTGGAATCGGGTCAGTAGTACTCGTAGGAAAGTCTTTATAAGCATGAGATCGGTTGATTGTAGAGATGATCGATTGGCAGTGTAGTGTTGCGCAGAGTAGGTTGAGTGTTCTGTGAGAGGAACATCATATTGTATTGCATCTTTGAATCAATAAAGATCCTGTTTGTGTTCATCCTCTGTTGCATTCCATTGCTTGATAAATTTGCTGGTTTGAGTGGTTGCATGGATTTCCTGATCCATTCCACCGGTTGATCTGTCTGATCGGTGGAATGGTAATGTACAGTAGGTTAGATGGTAGATTGTTTTCCGTTTGCATGCAGGTGTGCAGGATCGCGGTCAAGAGATGTTGAAGACCCTAGCATCCTCATGTGCTAGGTCAAGTTGAGAAGTTTGAGTTGGAAAATCACCCTGAGACGGGATCGGGTCATCCCTGGAGGATCGGCGAAGAGAGATTTCGCTAAGTGAAGAAGTTCGCCGAAACGGCATCATCAGGATATTTCTGCAAATATCCTGCAGACAGTTCGGACAGCATCATCCGGATAAGTGAAGATCAGCATGATGATGTTGATTGCATGAAGTGTGAGTGCGTCGGGGTGATCATCATCAGGAGGGCCGAGGAGGAGCGCATCGGCATCAGGCTGAAGATCGGGTTGATCGCGGGCCGAAGAAAAACTAAGTTTGGCAAACAGTAGGATATGATGTCATCATCATCATGATATACGTCATCAGGACATTTCGGAGCAACAGGATATTGTGAAACTGCGGGTGACGTCATCGTCATCAGGATCTACGTCATCAGGATATCGGGTGACGTCAGCATCGAGTGAACGGTGCGAGGAGTTAGGGTTTGTCATCATCAGGATAAATGGGAAGAACCGGATGTTCGTTATCCTGTTGAATATCATGATGCTGAAGCTTGTGTCGTCGGCTATCGGAGCATCAAAGGGAAGGTGTTGAAGGTCGTCATCAGGATATTTGGAGCAACCGGATGTTGAATATCCTGCTGACGAAGGTGATGTTAAATATCATGATGAGGCCGCTAGTGCTTGGCGCCCGATGAACAGTGCAACCGGAGGATGTTTGCGCCTGTTGAACATCATGATGATGTTGAAGGTAGTGAAGACGGAAATTGTCGGAGTGGTGAACAGTGGACGTCAGGAGGATGTTCGCGCTGGTCGGATATGATGATGCTGTTAGTTTTCAGAAACATGATGCTGACAGAATAAAGCCGAAATATGATGATGATGGTGGCCTTAGGAAATATGATGATGATGGCGAAGATGATGATGATGAGGTTGGTCTGCAGACATTCATGCTATCTGCGAAGGTTATAGTGTGGATGTCTTTGCATCATTGAGGAAGTGTTTTATGCATTTAGGTCCGACCTATCTGTGAACACGTTCCAGCTCTTCATTAGAGTTTGTGACCTTCCTTAGCCAACGCGGAGGAATCTATTGGTCTAGAGATGATATATATTGATGTAATAGATCCTTAGGAAAGAAAAAATTCACACAAGAAAGATCTGATAGTTTAGATTTTGTGCGAAGGAGCCTCAAAGTTTTATGTTGTGCATGTATGTAATTAGGCCTGTGAGCCCTAATTGTAAGCCCGCATGTTGCCGGTCGATCTCTATTTGAATTCTATGATATACTGAATGACTGAATTTGCATTTTCTTTATTTCTTGAGTTGTTTTCATTGTGTTTACTCTTGATGCACGGTCTGGACAGTTCATTATGTGAGCCCTCCTATCGTGACTGCACCAAGTGGTATTAGAGTGAAAGTTTGATTCTTTGGAATCGACTTGGTGAAGGGGATTCCATAAGATCTTGTTGTGAGTAGATCACTAATTTGAGGCAGGTTACTTGTGTGCAACCAATCACCGATTATGAGGCAGTTGTCGCTTGTAACCTGATTGCCGAACCTGAGGTAGTTTGCACTTGATCCTAGGAAGATGCCATCACGGAGAGTTCCTCTTGTTGGTACAATGGCTAATAGAATGGATGAGATGATGGAATTGATGAGAACAATGCAAATTCATTTGGATACTATTGAAGGAGATAGGAGAAGAGGATTGACGCCGAGACCTAATGTTGAAAGTGATGATGAGGAAGAACTTCAATCTGTTGAACACACTAGTAAAACCCTAGGAGGTGATGAAGAAGAAGAAGCAGATCAGATAAAGATGTTGTGAGCTATTTCAAAGATTGGAAAAAAACCTAGAGTTGATGTACCGAACTATATTGGTAATTTGAACCCTGAAGAATTAATTGATTAGATAAATGACATGGAAAAATACTTTGAATATGATGAGATTGAAGATCCATAGAGGGTGAAATTTGCAAAGACAAAGTTGAAAGGACATGCTTCTATATGGTGGAAAGAAGTTTAGTTGGAAAGAAATAGAAGAGGAAAAGAAAAGATTACAAAGTGGGACCAGATGGTGACAAAGTTGAAGAATCAATTCATACCTGCTAACTATGAGTTGGAATTGTTGAAAAGATTGCAAAACCTAAGACAAAAGGAGAAATCTATGAAGGAATACATTGAAGAATTTCATAAGATGATCATAAGAACATGACATAGTGAATAAAGTAAGGAGAAAGTGGCTAGATATATCAATGGACGAAGATTGAACATTCAAGAAGAACTAAGTTTGGTAAGGATGACATCTTTGTAAGAAGCATATCAATTTTCCCTGAAAGTTGAAGAAAAGCTCAATAAGAAGCATGATCAGAGACAAAGAGGTAGAGGAGGTAAATTTCAGAAGGGAAGATCATTTTCTGGATATGATAGATCATTTGTGGAATAGAACAAGTTTGATATCCCAGTTAGAAAGGATGACAGAGATAACAATGCTTACTAGAGAGATGACAGAAATTTTTACTAGAGAGGAAACCCTAGTGCATATTGGAATGAAGGATACAGAAGAGAAGGAAGAGGATTTGATAAGAAAACTTTTAGAGGTACTTGTTTCAAGTGTGGAGGTGAAGGACATAGAGCATTTGAATGTAATCAAGGTAGTACAAGTAAGAAGACAGAGAACACTGGAAGAGCAGCCTATGTTGAAGAAGAACCTATTAGATCACCTTGTTCAGTTGGCAATTCAGAGAAAGGAGAATCATTGGTGATGAGGAGAGTACTATTTCAAGTAGAGACAAATGAGGAACCATCACAGAGGAAAATTCTACTCAGAACTAAATGCAAATCAAGAGGTAAGTGTTGTAGAGTTGTAATTGATAGTGCTAGTTCAGATAACCTAATTTTAGAAGAGCTAGTGACTAAGCTAAAGTTGGAAAGATTGAAACACCCTAAGCCTTATCAGATAGCATGGATTCAGGATGACCATAAGGTACTGGTGAGTGAATAATGTTTGGTGAAATTTCATATTGGATCTTATCATGATGAAGTCTTGTGTGATATTATGCCTATGGATGTTTGTCATATCTTGTTGGGTAGACCTTGGTAGTATGATATAAAAGCTATACATGATGGAAGAAAGAATACATATACTATAAAAACAAATGGGAAAAGAATTATTTTGATTCCTTTAGTAGATGTTCCTAAAGATGTGCTATGTGGGAATGCTAGAATCTATTTGGTAGATGGAAGGAAATTTTTGGATGGTTTGAAATAGGAAAGTATGTGCTATGCCGTGATTCCTAAAAAGCCTAAAGTAGTGAAGAAAGAAATTGAACCGGAGGAGATAAAAGAGTTGTTGATAGAGTATGAAGACATCATATTAGATAATGTACCTGATGGATTACCAGCTATAAGGAGTATCAGTCATCACATGGATCTTATACCAGGAGCAAGTTTGCCTAACAAAGTAGCACATCGGATGAGACCGATAGAGAATGAAGAACTAAATAGACAGATATAAGAGTTGTTGAGGAAAGGTTTGATCAGAGAAAGTTTGAACCCTTGTGCAGTACCTATAGTGTTAGCACTAAAGAAGGATAGAGAATGGAGAATGTGTACCAATTCCAGAGCAATAAACAAGATCATAGTCAAGTATAGATTTCCTTTACCTAGGATGGATGATATCATGGATTGTTTGAGTGGAGCAAGATATTTTACAAAGATAGACTTGAAGAGTGGATACCATCAGATCAAAATCAGAGAAGGTGATGAATGGAAGACTGCTTTTAAGACAAATGAAGGATTGTATGAGTGGTTAGTGATGCCTTTTGGGTTGACAAATGCACCAAGTAATTTCATGAGATTGATGAATGAGGTCTTGAAGAAATTCTTGGGTAAGTTTGTGATTGTGTACTTGGATGATATTCTAATTTTTAGTAGGACAAAAGAGGAACATTTGTTGTATATTAGACAAGTTTTACAAAGGTTGAGGGAAGAGAAATTACTGATAAACATCAAAAAGTGTAGTTTCATGAAGGAAGAATTGGTATATTTGGGATTTGTGATCTCTGTGGAAGGATTGAAGATGGACCCTGAGAAAGTAAGAGCAATTATTGAATGGCCTACACTGGAGAGCATTGGAGAAGTTAGATCATTTCATGGATTGGCTAGTTTCTACTGGAAGTTCATTAGAAATTTTAGTTCAGTTTGTAACCCTATGACAGAGACAATGAGAGGTGAGAGAAAGGATTTCAAGTGGACGTCTGGAGCAGATAAAAGTTTTGAGTTGTTGAAGCAGAAAGTGATAGAGCAACCTATTTTGGCATTATTAGATTTCAATAAAGTATTTCAAGTTGACTGTGATACAAGTGGAAATGCAGTTGGAGCAGTGTTAAGTCAAGAAGGTAGACCTGTAGCTTATTTCAATGAAAAGTTGAATGATGCAAGGAGAAGATATTCAGTTTATGATCAAGAGTTCTATGCCTAATTGAAGCCTTGAAGAAGTGGAGACATTACTTGTTGCCTAAGGAGTTTGTGTTTTATACAGATCATCAAGCTTTACAGTATTTGAACAGTCAAGGTAAGTTGAATTAGAGACATATGAGATGGGTAGAGTTCATGCAAATTTATACTTTTGTGTTGAAGCATAGGAGTGGTAAATCAAAAAACGTTGTTGATGCCTTGAGTAGGAGAAGAAACTTGTTGACAGAGATGAGAGTTGAAGTGTTGGGTTTTGATGAATTGAAGAACATGTATGAGGGAGACACTATTTTTGCAGAACCTTGGAAAGCATGTAAGGAACCTATTGTGAAAGATGGAAGTAAGTGGTTGGACTATTTCATTCAAGAAGATATGTTGTTCAAAGGAAGTTAGTTATGCATACCTAGAAGTTTTATGAGAGATAATTTGATCAAGGAGAAAGATAGTGGTGGATTGGCAGGACATTTTGGCATTGATAAGACAGTGGCTTTGGCAAGTGACAAATACTTTTGGCCTCAGATACATAAGGATGTTTAGAGATTTGTGTAGAGTTGTAGAGTTTGTCAAGTTGTAAAAGGGAGTAGTCAAAACATTGGATTGTATAAACCTTTGATAGTACCGGAGAGACCTTGGGAAGACATAAGCATGGATTTTGTAATGGGATTGCCTAAGACACAGAGAGGACATGATTCAATATTTGTAGTGGTTGACAGATTCTCAAAAATAGCTCATTTCATACCTTGTAAGAAGACAACTAATGCAGTGCATGTAGATGACCTATTTTTCAAGGAGATTGTGAGATTGCATGGATTACCTAAGAGTATAGCTTCAGACAGAGATACAAAGTTTGTTGGTTACTTTTGGAAGACACTTTGGAAGAAAATGAAGATAGATTTGAAGTTCAGTCCTACTTTTCATCCACATATAGATGGACAGATAGAGGTAGTGAATAGGAGTTTGGGAAACTTGTTGAGATGTTTGGTTGGAGAGAAAAATGGAAGTTGGGACTTGATTCTTTCACAAGTAGAATTTGCATACAATAATTCAGTAAACAGGAGTACCAAAAGAACACCTTTTGAGATTGTGATCAGAGTGAATCCTAGAGGAGTAACAGAACTAAGAGATATCAGTGTAGAAGTAAAAGAATTTGTAGATCACATGAAGACAATGCATAATCAAGTGAAGAAACATTTGGAGTATATGAATAGTAAGTACAAAGAGAAGGCTGATGAGAAGAGAAGACATAAGGAATTTGCAGTTGGAGATGAAGTAATAGTGTACTTGAGAAAAGAAAGATTTTTAGTTGGGACATGTAACAAGTTGAAGATGAAGAAGTTTAGACCTTGTAAGATACTCACAAAATTTGATTCAGGAAATACATATGAATTGGAATTACTGGAGACATTGGGTATATCACCTATTTTCAACATTGTAGATCTTTACTAGTATCATGAAGCAGAGTTTAGTGATAGCATGGAAGAAGACTTGAAGAAGAAATTACCACAACAAGGACTAGAATAGATTGAAGACATTTTGGATAGCAGAGTTGGACGCAGCACTAGAGGAAGACAATACAAAGAATATCTTGTGAAGTTGAAAGGCAGACCGAAAGAAGATTCATCTTGGATTTCTCAAGCTGAGGTGGACCATCTTGGTTCTCCCCTAGCCCCAGCAAAGTGAGGGACTCACTTTTTCAATAACCCTGGATGTTTGATGTAGGAGCATCCTTGGTTGAAGAGAAATCTTGCATCAACCAAAAACATTTGCATTTCAGTTTGTTTGCATTTCAATTCTTTCATTTTCCAGTTCAGTCAAGCAGTTCAGTCAGAAGTAGTTTCAGCTTGTGGTTTGGTTTTGGCATTTCACATCTTACAGATCTAGACTTAGCATCTACATTCATTCATCTACATCATATCAAGAATTTAGAGCATTTGGATCAGTTACTAGAAAGATATCACCATCAGAAGATCAACTATTTTCTTAGAGAAGAGCATCCTAACAGTTCTTTTTAATTAGCTGAAGGAGAAGGCTTACAGATCGCTCCTTGAATTGTGGATCTCAATAACACATCATTCAATGTCTTTTGGTTCATTGCCAACCTTCCCCAAGGGTCCGTACATTGTTCCAATCAATTGAGGAAGTGTTCTATACATTTAGGTTTGACCTATTTGTGAACACATTACAGCTCTTCATTGGAGTTTGTGACCTTCCTTAGCCAACGCAGAGGAAGCTATTGGTCCGAAGATGATATATATTGATGTAATAGATCCTTACGAAAGTAACAATTCACACAAGAAAGATCTGATAGTTTAGATTTTGTGCGAAGGAGCCTCAAAGCTTTATCTTGCGCATGTATGTAATCAGGCCTGTGAGCCCTAATTATAAGCCCGCATGTTGCAGACCGATCTCTATTTGAATTCTATGATATACTAAATGACTGAATTTGCATTTGTTTTTTTTCTTGAATTGTTTCCGTTATGTTTACTCTTGCTACACGGTCTAGATAGTTCATTCTGTGAGCTCTCCTACCGTGACTGCACCAAAAGCACATGGAAAGAAGGGTGACCATGAAAAATTTGATAAACTTTGGGTCGGTCCTTTCCAAATTTTAGAGATTCTAGGGGATAGTACCTACAGACTTAAGACTCTAACCGGTGAGGATGTCCCATTACCAATCAATGGACAGTTCCTCAAACATTACTTTCAAGCTTAAACAGGGTCATGTAAGTCATTTGTATTATAATGTACATGTTGTTTAGTTGTTTGTATAGTTTTGCTTTGTGTGTTTGCTTATTTTCTTATTGTTGTTGAGTTTTGTTTTGCTCAGTCAAAATGATGCACCTTGTCACCCTAAGAAATTAACAAAATCATTAGGATTCAATTGATGAGGGCAAATTTTTATATAGGTTGTGACTCACCTTGAGAAGTATCTCTGATCAGGTTTGGGATATCCTTTTCATCAATAATGCCTTTCTTGATTAAGGAGATTTTCACGACCTTGGGTTTGTTGAATGCATTAGTATAGGTGTTAAGTGAAAAATTCAAAGGGTCACCCTTTCTACCATTACAATTCCCAACCTAAAGCAACAAGTGACCATACCTTGCATATTGAGCTTACATGATGATATCTTATGAATCTGCATATATATACAAGAAAAGAGAAATGTATTGAAAATCGAAAAGGACAGAAATTAGGCCATCTAAGTAACTCTACCGGGGCTATAGATGCTTGCTAGCAGTGGGGCTCTACTTAGGGGAATTGTAAAGATAACCTTGTTAGGGCTATGGACGCCTATTGGCAACAAAGCTCTATCCCTATTGGCTATGAGGGATGAACCCAAAATATGTAGCTTAACACTAGTTACTTATGTTTTCAATCTACTTTCAAGATGAGGATAATTAATCATATGCACACACTTGATCCCTTATCAGCATTGTTGCACTTATGAACATGATATCCTTTACAAGGTCATGATACTTATACCTAGAGAGACTTAGAATGCTATATTTTAATGTGACCTCATCACTTGAATCATTTGAATTTGGTTGTTTTCTATGGTGGCAAGTTGTTGTCTAGTTACACAACATGGCCTATTTTGTCTTAGTAAAATAGGGACCCAACTTTTTTGCTTCCCTTGCTTTGGGCGGTTTGGTAAAAGTCATTTAAGTATATCACTTTTGCACCTGCATGTGTATCCTATAGATGAAGGTCAGTTGTCAAAGATGAAATCTACCTCCATAAGCCTCATAATCTAAAAGATTGCAAAATTCTAAGCAAATCTGCCTTTTGGATCACCCTGATATTCCTTAAGGATCAAAAGTTATGCTAGGTCAAAGATTAGTCAAACCTGATATTTCTCATAGGGTCATATTTGTTAAATGTCAGTCACATTGTTTAGATGACCCTGAAACAGAAGGATCACTCAATATTCACATATTCATTAATATGCAAGACGTTGAAGTAAAATATGAAGAGATTATTTACCCGTTGAACCTTAGGCATATTCTCAAGAGTCATATTTTCAAATATCCGGATGTTTTCAAATATCACCCTTCGTGAAAGATGACCCTGACATCATCTTGGTTCATGTGATAAAAGAACAAATATGATGATGACATCACTAGTATACCTAATGCCCAAAAGGTCACATTTCCAAATGTCCATCATATTTCTCAATATCACGATGATGTCACCTTTAACTAATACATAGAGATCCCAATCTCATGATGAGGTCATCTTCGTGACCTAAACCAAGAAGGTCATTTTTCAAAATTTCCTGATCTTAACAAATATGATGATGACATCATTCCTCCAAACAATTCCAAAGACTCATATTTGCGATGATGTCATCCTCACTTTCCCAAAACAAGGTGGATATTTTGTAAGTCTTAAAGATCTGTATATTTCCTACATATCCTTCATATCGACTCTTATGACCCGAGATGAAGTGATTCTCGATAATCAATTGAATGATACCATGTGGCACATCATCCAGATCATGTTAGCATGGTGTCAAGATATATTAACCTAACCTTGTTCGTTGCTCAAGGAGCAACTATCTTTGTGATAATGTCACTGTCATATTCTGAATGTTAGTCATATTTTCAAATATCCTGATGTTTTTGAATATGACCCTCCACATTAAATGAGATCTCAATGGTAGGTGGAACCTTCTAAATTTTAAATACTTATGTGCCACTTGTCAACATCTACTAATATCACATAATGATCAATAGACATAAGAAAAATGACATTAAACGCACCCTAATTCAACATATTAAATGGTTAAAAGGTAATTTTAGGGGTTCATTTTGAATTTACCATGTGTTTGAGTAAAATTTACAAAGCTCCGAGTGATTAAACCCTTACTGCAACTAGCAAACAGAATGGGACCCTCATTCAAATGGAATAGAGAATGATAATTGCAACGCAATCACATTCATAAAGACATCACCTCTATAGTAGGAAGGGAAAGCAATTGTCACGTATGTAACTAAAAACCCTAGTTTTACTATTTTTTGGTAAAATCATGAGGTAAATATGGTTTTATAGAAGTAATTAGCATGATGATTGCATAAGATGGAATAGAGTAATAGAATTATCACCATAGGAAGCATGAGATCGCAAGATCACTACTGCATGCAACATGTTAGGGTAAGACATGTATGTTTTATTACAAGGCATCATGGCCACTCAGAAAATAGATCAGAAACTAAATTCTTAAAGCCCATGTTCTTACAACTAGAAGGGGTAGTGTTCAGATATGGAATAATCAATGATACCCATCAAGGGTACACCAATCTAGATGCATGGACGAGAAGATTGAATAGGGGAGCAGATAACCTTCTCCTTATGAGCATATTTAACTCAGGAATGTGGAATGCCAGAGGATTCCCATATGCCATGGAGGCTATAGAGCTGGTAATAGAATGTGCCAAGAACTATAATCCAGAAACTAGGAAAGTGGAGAAACATGGAAGGGTATATGCAGATTTCTCCATTGCAGGCATCACCGCAGCATTCAATTTGCCTAAAGGACGTAATGTGGTTCATTTGAGTTTGAGAAGGTTAGAGAAAGAGTATAAGAGCAATGAAAAGGCAGCTACAACAGTCATGTAATAGTGGAGATCTAAGAAAAGCACATATAAAGCCGTCCAAATAACATGTGCACCTTTTTAAGTCTAATTTTTCATCAAAGTACCAATATATGATGGTCATGCTCTGCAGGATGACAGGGAGGCTGAACACCAGATTATTTGAGAATTAGATGTATGGTATAATGAGGATGATAGAATATTCTGATGACATACCCCTGTGGGCCAAAATTATAAGTGACAGCTTAGATGAAGGAATGACCAGGCTAGGAGGGACCATCAACATGTTCTATATGAACTCTTATGTTGTATATGCCTGTGCTTTCAGAGGAACTTTCAGTGGATTACAAACAATAGGGAGACTAGGAAGCAATCTAGGGGATATGAATATATGGGAATACTACCCACAACTGAAAAGGAGAGAATCCCTTGACAATTATAAGTTAGAAAATGACTCTTTCTCCATGCATCTGGTTAGAACCATGGAAGAGGATAAGACAAATAGAATAAGTGTAGAAGCACAAGCAATCATATATAAGCATGGGGCTTGGTTTATCTAATTCCCCACATTTTCATACATGAGGATAGAGGGAATTACAAGGCAACCTCTTATGCTGCCTAGTTACCCAAATGATAAAGTCATCTTGATGGAGTTTGTTAGACAAATATCACCTTTAGTGGAGGCTCACATTGAACAAAAAAAGATTCCACAAGTCTTGTTTCCATTCATGATTGGATGGTACATGTGTCTAGATAAATAAAGTATAAAGGATGTAATTGGAGGATTGAAACTGATGCAGTTGTAACCTATTGAGTTGGCTAGGCCCTATGATCCATATGGCAGAATGCAAATGTTGTTGTCCCATTCATCAGTGGCATCTCGAGGATTACTAGGATGATTGTGATGATGAGGCAAAGGTGAGGAAAAGAGATTACCAAAGGCTCACCCTGAAACAAATATGTAATTTTGATTGCATACCAATGCCAATTCAGTTACAAAAAGATGATGGAAATATAATGTCTCAGGAATATGAGAAAAATAAAGTATATAATGATACTATATCAGCACCCGACTTGAGCCAACCAGAGGTGGTCTCATTAAAACAAATAATGTCAAAGGTCATGAAACGGACCCAGGAATGGATGGATGTTGAGCTTAAGAAGCTGAAGGACAAGGGTGTGGCCCTTACCATAGATAATAAG
Organism: Cunninghamia lanceolata; assembly: GCA_027924645.1. Taxonomy (NCBI): domain Eukaryota; kingdom Viridiplantae; phylum Streptophyta; class Pinopsida; order Cupressales; family Cupressaceae; genus Cunninghamia; species Cunninghamia lanceolata. The sequence continues at coordinate 5,708,301 of BSBN01000012.1, read as the reverse complement.
AAGAAAGGATAGGAACTATCTAAGGAGGAATATGATGATTTCTTGGCAACAAAGAGGCAATCCAATGGAGAAAGGAAGCCACCTAAAGACAAGAAAAATATAAAAGGTAAAATGAATTCTCAAGCATTTGGGGTGGTTATCATCAGGCAGCCATGATCAAAACAAGATGATGCATCCACATCAGCTGCAGGAACTTCATTTGATGTACCTCCCAAACAAAAGAAAGTCATCACTAGGCCTACTTCTGTTGTCATTGAAGAGGAACAAGATGAATCCTTGGATAGTGATTTGTTGATCACAAGGAGAAAGAGGAAGGTTAAAACAGCATCTCGGCCATCTCCATCATCTCAACCACCATAGAAGAAGTAGAAGACTATCATTAGAGGAATAGTAGACATAGATCCTCTACTCTTGAGAGGCACTGGTGGTCATGGTGTTTTAAAGCATTTACAACATGACGTTCCTATTCCTAAGATTATACAATTTAAAATTGAAAAGGCAGATGAATATAAGGAAGAAATTGTCATGCCCACATTTCCCATGCGGTCACGACACACAACACACATGTCATGTCCACATTTGACATGTGGTCATGACATGAAATACAAAAAAACTTTTCCATGTGTCCCTAGAACCCCCTCGCATGCGCCTGCGTGCTCGGTGGCAATATGCGTAAGGCATAAACATGTCAATCAAATTCAGGGAAGTGCATCTACCTACGTACTCCCCTGTGTGATGAAAGTTGACTAGGGGGTTTGCGACACGATACGTTCCGCTACTAGGTTTAGAATAGATTAAGTTCAAACCCCTAAGTTTCCTAGGTGAAAGGGATGATCTCAATAGATTGAAACCAAGCCCTAACTCTAATGCGTAGATGAAAATGAACAAATAAAATACAAAATCAATGGCATGATGGTCGCATGATAAGATGGAGTGATTAAATGAAAGTCACAAGATGTCATAAAAATAAAACCTAAATTCTAGAAAAATTTTGATAGCATAACGTGTTTTTGATCATTGAAATAAATATTTTAAAAAGAATTTCCAAGGAAAATAAATAAGGCAAAAAATTAAATAAATGAAGCATAGAATAAATTAAATAAATTCCCAAGGTCAATAAAAGTTATCACTCGTCCAAAAATAAAATTCAAAAATTAAATCAACGGCCAAAATAAAATTAATAATTAAGTCTTTTAATAAATATAATTACAACAATTATATTTATTAAATAACTCAAGTTAAAAGATAAAAAGAGGAGGAAAATTAAAACATCCCTCCCCACCATAATAATAAAATTAATAAAATTAAATTAATTTGACAAAAATGTTTTCCCTAAGAAATTAAATGACAAACCCCACTAGATAAATAATAAGGTGCCCAAAAATAAAATACTAAGCAAGGGATAAGGAATCCAAATAAAATAAAAACAATCCCATTCTCATTTAAATTAAAACCCACTTAGGACAATTTCCAAACTAAAATAAATTTAAAACACAAGGGCCAATAATACCAAAAAGGTCAAAATGCATTTGAGAGGGAAGTTTGAATTCCCGTGCACATGGAAAAATATGGAAAATTAGATAAAAAGTTTTTCTAATTTTCCCCCTCATTTCCAACTCATCCCTGATTTCCATATTTTAATAATTTCCTCCAAGTGATGCCCTAAACATAATTTATATTTTCCTTATGGAAACCCTACTATTCTCCTTTATTTTCCTTCTTGCCTCCATCCCCTCTCTCTTTCTTTTTCTTTTTTTTTGTGTGTTGCTCCCTTGCAAGTTGGGGATTTATGCACTCATGGCTGCCATAGAGGATCTACCAGAGGTATATTTTACGTTTAAAAACTGCAGGCTTTTTTTTTCCTCTTTTTCTTTGACACTTATATATATTTATATATATACCTTTTGTGTGTGTGTGTGTGTGTGTATTCATTTAGAATGATGTTGGAAGCATATCCCCTTTTTTTTAAACACAGACTGTGATATATATATATATAAATGATGTATATATGTTAATGTTTTTCTGCAGGTTTCAAAAGGCATAGCTGGCAGGGTTTAGAGGGATGGATGGCCATTTTCAAGGTAGGGCCGATGGCGCACAAACTACATTCCTGCCATTGCAGGGTGAAGGGAGGTCGGAGGGGAGGCGAGGGAACTAAGTGGAGGAACAAGGGTTGTGGTGTGGGGAAAGGGGGTGTGGGGAGGAGGTAGTGCCTCCACCCACACCCCTCAAAGTCTCTGTGGTCTATGTGCAGCGGCACTCACAGCCACACCAAATTTTGTTTTTTTTCTAAAACTTAAAACAATACAATGAAACCCTTCTCTGACGTCTTCTCTATTTTTTTCAGGAATTTTTCCTTATGTTGCACAGTCAACATTAAATTTATATATATAGTGTATATACTTCATTCTATCTAGTCTATAGAAGGAGTTCAAAAAAATATATAAATATTTTATTCTCTTTTTTGTTGTTGTTTAAAACAAAATAACATTCAGTTTAATATATATATTTATATATATATATATATATATATATATATCTATATATATATATACTGTATACCCTATTTTGAATAGAAGGTTAAATTTATAAAAAGGCAACAGAAATATACATATAATATATATATATATATATATATATTATATCATATATATATAACCATACTCATAATAAGAGGAACAAACAGATTTGTAACTTTAAAACAACAATACATATCACATTTTTTTTTAATGAAAGAATAGATTTGCTATGAAGTTCTCACTTTTTTTTCTTTTCAGATTTAAAATGACAGTTTATACAAAAATCATTTCAGTTATATTTTCAATATCACATGTGCACAAACAACAAGATATTAAACATGAAATTTCATTGCAAACATAACAGAAATTGTACATTTATTTTTCCACATAGCATACACTAAATTTTCAATAGCAATACATATTATATTTTTTTTTTGAAACATGACAGCAAACTATATTCTTCTTTGCTTTTCTTCATAACACAAACACAACAGCATAGAATAGTAAACAAATTTTGGATAAACATTAAAGAGTACTTACAATAGTTTTTCCTTACAACAACTAACACATAGAATAGAAATAATTTGACAAAAATTACAATGAGGCCTCTACAGCCATGGATTAAATCAGCCAACTAAAAAAAAACAGCAAATGAGGCAAAACGGTCTACTCCCAACTCCATTTTCTCCTAAGAACACCTGCAATAAACACAACAAAGGGAAACCTAGCCATGAAGGAAAGCCCTCCTCCCTACCATAGACCCGCAAGTGGGTCACCCCCAAGCTAGGGAGGTAGGATTCACATGGTTGCACACACACACACCACAACAAAATAAATTTTCCAACACACAAAAGAATTCAACTCCCATGGATTTGCACAATACTAAACTCATGAAAATGAGTTTGATGGGAGGTAGGGCAGTGGACCCCTCAACTCAAGAGGTCACTCCATGATCTCAAAATCACCAAGTCTCAAGGCCTCAAGCCACAACCACATAATACATATCTCCAAATAAGTCAACAAAACTATCATGGCACTCTTGCCATCAAAAATGCTCTCAACACCAAAGAAAATCCCTTAAGGCTATAAGTAGCACAAAAATATGGAGGTGACCTCAAGGAGGTTCACTCTCCCCACCCCATACAAGTTGAGCCTTACCTCCAATTGGAGGTGCTCTCACCAAACTCCCAACCCACACAAAAATGAAGACAACTATCAACATAAAACCACAAACACAACATAAATGAAATATATAAGGGAAAATAGCCATAGCCATGGAGCTTACCTTCAAAAGCCCTAACAATGGAAGCACATTTGGTGAAGAGCTCCAAGCTTTTCCAAGTCTCCCAATCTCCAAATTTCTCTCTAACTCCCAAAAGGAACTCCAAGAATAGAAAAAGAATGTCCAATACAAGAACCCCACACTCCTCTTCAAGAGGAGATAATATAGGCCTTCCAAATTGGCCTTGATCAATGAGAAGGTGACACTTATCACCTTCTCCTTCCTCATCCCATGCCACTTGCAAGGGAGAAGGAGTGTGAGGGTGACAAGTGTCACCCTCCAATTCCATTCCAATCCTCACCTTATCCACTTGTGCTCTCACACATGTGTGAGAGACCAAGTGGTGAGGTGGCAATTCCCTTCAAGCCTCCATGAGGATAAGGGATGCCATATGGCATCCTCTTACTCTCCAAGAGAGTCATCTCCCTCCAAGATGCTCTCACATGTGTGTGATAGTCTCGGAGGGAGATCCCACACACTTAGGAGTCTTGGAGACCTCCCAAGTCTTCTTGGTAAAGGGATCCCCAAACTTTGGGAAGGGAGATGAGTCTTTCCCAAAGCATGACTCATCTCCCACCCTTAGCCATTTCAAAATTCGTCACTTTGACTAAACCTCATTTTAGAGTGACCAAAAGTGAGTTACCCCAATGTTTAGTTAGTCAAAATTGACCCTAGACCCAAGGGTAACCACTTAGGGTAAGTTTTGGGACACTAAGGTACACCTAGGGAGTCATAAATTCACTTTAAATGGCCCATAATGAAAATAATACCAAGTGGTGTAAAACAATAAAAATATACAACACATGATATAAATTAATTTAACAAAAGGGGTACTAGGCCAAAATAATAAATCAAACAAGTACTCAAACAACATCCCATCAAACGTGATCCTCATCCCTCTTGGGAATGGATTGGTTTCACAGGGAATAACATATGTGTGAACACTACCTCTGATTTCCCATGGCCTGGGAATGTAGTCTTGCACAACTAGATCAAGTGTCAATCACATCATGTATAATCATAGCCGAAGCAACTGAAATTAAATTCATTTCATTGCATACAACATTAATCATTCACAACATAATTCAAGATTAAACTATATTTTCTATCTAATGTCACATAATCATCATCAATTAATGAACCCACATAATGAACTAGAAATCACATCAATAACCATCATCTAATATATCTCGCATATCTAATCTCATCATAGCATCAAAATATGATTTAAATCAAATCACCACATGTCTAATCAATGTCAAACTAGAATCAAGAGATATAATCAAATCTAGATAATGGAACAATAGTCTCTAAAAGTCTAATAATGTCACCAACTATAATGTAAAATGGTCAAAATAAGGAAGGAAAATAATTGGCCTCACAGAAATGTAGAGTGAAGGCAGGGAATCACCTCTTCCACTTGGAGAGACAATCTATTTGTCAGATGATGAACTAGTTAATGAAGTGTCTACCCGGAGGATGGAAGCTTTAGTTGCTAATACAAGAATGACCCATCGCAACACTCCATTTATACCAAAGGAAATTCATCAAGAAGATGTGGAAATAGAAGAAATTGAAGAAGAGAGCCCAGATGTGATAGCCCAACAAATTGGATTGACCAATTTGGTTGATCAGGTCATGTACCCTATAGTAATTGATCTGACATATCAAGGTAACCATGGTCAGGATAGGGGCAGTGATCCACCCCCAGAACAAGGAAAAGTGGAAGTTCATGAAAATACAGATCAAGATAGGGATGTTCTCACCAAGAATGAGGATAAGGATGAAAATCTAGTGCCACCAGAGAAGACAAGTGAGAAAGGATTAGATAAAACTCAAGCTCTTGCAGAAGGAAATACATGAGCGGATGCAGGACAGAGCCAACAACCGAATGATGGTTAGCAAAAGGAGGTGGAGAATGTGAATTAAGATGGTCAAGGGGAGAATACAGATAAAACTAATCAAAATATCCAACCCCCTCCTGAAGGTCACCTTCAAGAGAATATGCATAATCATAGTGTTCAGGATCCTCCTCGGGATCAACCCCAACAAGATACATTTGATCAGAATATTGTTGCACCACTGGAAGCTCCTACACCACAAGGACCCCCTACATCTCAAGAAACTCCTGCTCAACAAGAAGTACCTCAATAAGAGATCCCACAGCAGGAGATGCTTCAGCAAGAGATCCCTCATCATAAAGTCCATGAAGAAGAACAAAGGAAAGAGACTTCTCCACCAAGGGAGGAGCATAATACAAGGTCCCAGATTGCTCACATTGAGCAAAATGATTAGCAAGGACCTAGTGTTGAGGTGCCTTATTAGCTACAATAGGAAATAAATCCACAACAAATTGGTGAGGTGAAGGAGTTTTATGTTTCTGCATTGTTTTTAATAAGTATGATGAAGCCTAAAAGAAAGTCTAGGCCAACATCTGCAATCAGAAGATATCCTACTACAGGTAGGAGAACAACCTAAGTTGCCCTGCCAATGGCAGATAAGGCAAAAGGGGATATATATATTGAGGAATTCTAGATAACCAACGTTGATTTGGGTGTTTCTATAGAACAATAAGAAGGACAAGAGGCCAAAGACATCATTGATTCTTTGTTGAAGAGAATAAAGAAGGAAAAGGATAAGAACAAGCAGCATAAGGAACACATTGCTCAATTACATTCATTTATAAAAGGGTTAATTGACCCTAAGCATACGCCACTCAATACAGCCACCCCATTGACAATCATATCTCAAGATGAGATAACGGGGTTGGACCTCATGATACATAAGGCTCAGCTAGTGGATAATTGGTTTGTTTCTTTTGTATTGGAGGTAGAGAAAGTAGTTAAAACCTCCCTTTCAAATTGGAATTCACTTGGTACTCTGAAGAGTAAAGTAGACAAGCTGCAAAATGAGGTGGGGACAAGATCTTTTAAGTTGGAAAAGCATCTGGATGCCTTAGGTGAAATAAGGAGGATAGACATAAAAATACTTATGGATAATAACTCTACACAGTTGATAGGCATTTGGTATGAAGACACCAGATTTGAATGTGATGTCTTGAAAAGATGTAGCAGCAAGCTTAAAGACATAAGTGTTAAACTGTATCATCTCATGGAAGAAGAAATATTTATACTTTAGAGGCTTTCGAGGATAAAATAGAAGGAAAGGTAGAAAATTAGGATGCTGATTTTGCAGTCCAAGCCTTCCACAACAATTTTAAGCAGACAATAGAGGATCCTCTTCATCATTTGATAGAGGATGTGATAAACAAGGCCATGAGGATGAAAGCTAAAGTGGAGACTTACAATGAGATATTGAATAGCAGAAAGAGCAAATGGAATGCTCTTCAGGCACCGTTTCATTCTCACAAGCATGCTATAGTAAAGGCCAGAGTTTATGATGGAGGGCAGATTGAAGAAATTGTACAAGTATATGGGTCTGTCAAGGAGATAATCAGTGTACATATAAGGCATGTTCTTAGAGTTGAGGATGATGGTGATTATGATGAAGAAAATGGAGATGATGAAGATGAAGAAGATGATGATGGAGCTGAGGAAGAAGAAGAGTAAATAGAGATGCATGATGGCAAGGTCACATGCATAGCAAGATAAAATGATCAAACTCCACCAGATGGTTGCTAGCTAATAACCTATGCCACGTTGACATGTGTTGACAAAGTCAAAAGAAATATTGAGAATAGATTTAGATAGACAAATCTTGATCGTAGAATCAATGTAACTGTCTCCTCTCCTTGTCCTATAAAAGGGGATGGAGTGCACCTTGTATGATTATTGGAAACTTAATTGAAGTTATATTGCTGAAGTTCTCAGGACTAATTTCAAATCTCATTGTACATGTCTTTTGCATACCTAATGAAAGAGAAGTTGTTTTGATTACAAATAATCGTAAATCTTGAGTAATCAGTGGATGAATTCTAGATATATGCATTGATTAGGTACATCCCTTGGAGTGCTTATCAACCTGCATGTGTTGTTTTCATTCTTTGTTCCTTTGAAGTTAGCATCTACCATACCTAGCTTCAGAACATCCTGGTGAAGCTATGGTTTTATTTCTTCTCTTCATGAAAGTATCTTGGAATGTATGTGAATTAGTAGCTAAAGGTTCATTAAATTTAGAAAGTATTCTTTCAATTTTCTTTAATTTCATTACAATCACCTCTACAATTGAAAATACATTGATAATCATAAGCAAAATACATAAATATGTAGATATCTTGAAGAGAATCAAACATCAATAGCATATTTTGAGCTTAATGCATGTAGAATTGAAAATATCATGCAAAGAACCATAAATAACAACATGAAACATGTGAATATTGACTAATAAACACATTATTTGAGCATATTCATAGTGTAATAAACACATTATTTGAGCATATTCATAGTGTAAGAGTTAGAATAACCAAATTACTGTTAAGGATCAAAAGAATAGATCAAACTTGTCAAAGATCATTATTATTTGTAGAGCATAGCAAGATTAACTCTGTTTGTGAAGAAATTTACAGGAATTAGGTGCAGAACAGATGTGCAGACATTAGTTCATTATAACAGAATAGTGTAAGACCCCTTGAATGAGAAACAACGTAGCATATCAACCTTTGAGTAACGTTAGATGATCATGACCTGATCAACAGAGCCTTGGAGTCATCAATTCATTCCAAATTGATCGTACTTTACAAGACAATAAAGGTTTGTTGTGCAAATTTTTATGTATGTTGTTATGACTAACAATCATCATCAACACTTCTATTTCTAGAAATTCAACTGCGGAGGACACAGGGACTAGTGTCTAAGTCCTGAAAAGGCTCCAATGTCCTACTTCTCTTCAGATCCCAAGTCCTTGATTTCTGTTGATCCTTCGTGCAACTCCACTCTTTCTAGATGCAACACCTGTAACCTGCAATCACAAAACTTTGGGAGGGGGTTGTGGTGTTTAGAGGCTTGCCTCAATCAAGTCCTAGGGAGACATTCAAGTCTTCTAAATACCATTGTTAGATAGAGAGTACGTGCCTAGGGAGGAAGAGGCAAAAACCAAATGATAAATGCTCAATAATCACAATAGATATCACCTTGTATTGAAGATCTCATGGGAGGAAGAAGCTCTTCATTCCATGAGGAGATGGATTCTCAAATTTGCAAACACAAACACATAGACAACACAAATCTTCTCTTGCAACATAATGAAAGCCTTGAATCACCTTTAGAATGCATAAAGTTCACAATAGCCATCTAGTAATCATCTAGTTTACAAATGAATGCCTAAACATGCTTATGTATGCAACTGCAAACATTGCTTCCAAGATTTTGTAAATTCAAACTTGTTGTGTCAGCCTAGGGACCAAATAACAGTCACAAGCTGACACCCAAAAATTGGGACTAGCCCAAAATAGGCTAGGACTACGGTGTGGGCACCCAAGTCTTCCCCCCTATTTTGGGCAGGGGTTATCTCAAGTGGTCCCCCTAGGTCCTATTTGTTGGAATTAGGGAAGACAACTAAGCGGGGGTGAATCAATTGTAACAAAACTTTTAACTTCTGCTGCAATTAATCTTCTTTACAACTTATTAACAGATTAAAGATATAATCATTAAAGCATGAATCAACAACACAAGAGCACAAACATAATCAACACACATTACACCAAGATTTTTATGTGGAAACCCGGTTAAGGGAAAAACCACGGTGGGGGTTAACCCACAAGATTTATTCTCTGTTAAAAGAATAGAAAATGGGAAGGCACTTGCCTTCGAGCACACTACCCAGAGCTCACTACCTACAGAAATAATTATAAGTTTATCACAGAAAGATCCAACTAGAAAACAACATCTTCTTCATGTCAAGGTCAGTTCTATTGAAGAGTACAACACTTCTACTCTAACCCCAAACACTTCTTTATTATCTCCTCAACATCTACTGCTCTTCCTCTTCTACACTTCCTCTTCTCTGCTTTGCCTTTCTTCCTTTCTTAGGATCTTATCATTTTCGTACAAGGATGCTTTTTCCACAACTCAGCTACAAGTATTTATATGCTTCATCAACCTTGGAATAAACATCAAGGTTGGCACTACAAACATCTGATTTAATGTGAATCAATATGTTATCAGCCAAACATAGCTGGGACCCAAATCTTCCTTGAACAACATGCCACACTTCATAGAATCTCTCTTAGATCATCCGTAACATGCACAAAGCATCCGGTCGGCCAAGACTGGAAAGAACAACAACACCCAAGGGAAAATCTTCAACCATGAGCTCAATCCTCAATACGAATCACCAACATAGTAGGTACACTATCCAGAGACCACCATAAGCACAATGAAATCAACAAGAACAACTGCACCACCTCACTTCACCAGAAACACTTGCATCTTCATCTGGGAACTTAAAAACTCTCACTATTATGACAGTCACACTAGAAAGATTACTTGCAGACCTCCAAACCATGAACCACTTGATTTGAGGATACACACTATCACCCCAAACACACCTCTAGATCCGCAAATCATAATATTCCAATTTGGATCAATCCAAACCACATTTCTGTCACTCTGTCACCTCTGAACAACTGCAAAACCCAGTTCTACTCAGATGGCCATAACTTCACAAATTCTTCATGTGGATCCCTCAAATCCTAACTGGAGCAACTTCATATAATCCTTTACAAACCCTTTAATCCATAGACTCTGATCTTCATCCTACTAGGAATGCGGAGCAATCTACTGCACTAAACTGCATCGTCTTCACTCTCTCTGACAGAGAGATATGTAACTCACTTGTTTCTTCTAGAGAGGCTAATTTGCTCAATATCCTCAACATACAAGTCTTGTAAACAAGTGAAAGATAAGATATAGTTGACACTAATGACAAAAAGGATATGTTGACATCAATGACAACACTGATTAGGCACATATTTGCAACAATCTCCCCCTTTGTCATTGATGGCAACATATGATGTGAAAAAATGTTTCAACCATCAAGACAAGAACTTCTTCCCCTTTCTCTTATCACACATACAACCACTTTCTTCATTGCTCCCCCTTTCATCAGTAACTACTTACTTCCAAGTTTTTCACATGACTTCTCTCCCCCTTGACATTATTGGTAAAGGACACATATTTGCAATCATCTCTCACCCTCTTTGCTTCTTAGATAAAACCAGACTAAACTTAGAACATATTGTCTACTCCCCCTGAGTAGCATCCCCTTTACACCAATCTGGATCACAAGATATGACTGTGAGCTCCACCGGATTGATGTACACTAGTGCACTTTAGATCTGAACAGGAGGGGTAATCACCCCTAGCTTCTCTCTGAGATACTCAAAAGTGTCCTTAGGTAGAGGCTTAGTGAAGATATCCACAATCTGATCCTTTGAAGGAACAAACTCCAATCTGACTTCATTCTCATTTACCTTTTCTCTCAAAAAGTGAAACTTGATGGATATGTGATTTTTGTTTCTCACAGCTTCACCATATTCATTCAATTTATTCTGGAAGACCCATTTAGTTCCAATTGCATTTTTGTTTTTAGGTCTCGGAACAAGATCCAAGTATGATTCTTTTCAATTTGCATTAATTCTTCTTCCATTACTTTTACCCAACTTTCATCATTACAAGCTTCATTCACTAATTTTGGTTCAACCTTTGAAATTAAACAATACTCTTCTTGTTCTTGAGCAATTTTTCTCCTAGTTTGAACATCTTTATTTCTATTTCCTATGATTTAATCTTCAAAATGATTCAACCTCACATAGCTAGGAGTTTTGAGATTTTCTTGAACTTGTTCCTCAACATTTGCACTAGCTTCTTGAGTCACTAGATTTTTTAGAGCAAGCTGAATCTGACTTTGAGGACTTTCATTTTGATCATCTAATTCATATCCACAGAACTTGGAAGGTCTCTCCTTTCTTTCATCAAGCTTGACATTAGCACTTTCAACAATCTTTTTCAATCTCTTGCTAAAACATTGGTATGCCTTGCTTTGGTTAGAATAACCCAAAAATATTCCTTCATCGCACCTTGCATCAAACTTGCCTAGATCTTCATCTCTTTTGATATAGCATTTACTACCAAAAACTCTAAAGTAGTTCATAGTAGGAGCATTACCAAACCACATTTCATAAGAGGTTTTACCAGTATTACCTTTGATCTGCACCTGGTTGAGAGTGTAGCCAATAGTACTCATAGCCTCTCTCCAATAGATATGTGGAATATTTTCTTCCATCATCATGGTTCTAGCAACCTCTTGAATAGTCTAGTTCTTCCTTTCCACAACTCCATTATGTTGACGAGTCCTAGGAGCAGATAACTGTCTTCTTATTCCATGTTCTTCACAAAATGCATTAAACTCACCAGAGGTAAACTCTCCACCTATGTCAGATCTCAAACACTTTATCTTCCAACCAATCTCATTCTCTACCTTAGCCTTGAACACCTTGAAATTGTTAAGAGCCTCTGATTTCTCTCTCAAGAAAGTTACCCACATAATCTAAGAGTAATCATCAATCAGCAACATAAAGTATCTGTCTCCTTGCAAACTCCTACCTTTGGAAGGACCACACAAATTAGTGTGCACAAGTGCCAACAATCCACTTGAAGATTGTTCTTTACTTTTGAATGTAGTTCTGCTCTGTTTGCCCAACTGACATTCCTTACACATGCTATTAGTAGGTTTTACAAGCTTTGGAAGATTTCTCATAGCCTGAGTAGTACTTATCTTGACAATACTATCAAAGTTTACATGACACATTCTCCTATTCCATAACAAACTTTGATAAATCTGAGAAATCAAACAACTTTTACCAGTACCACTTAAATGAAAGATATTACCTCTAGTCTATGCACCAGATGCAATCTCAGTTTCAGAGCTTTCCAAGATTCTAGATTTTCCATCCATGAATCAGAGATCATACCCTTTGTCAACCAACTATCCAACACTAAGAAGATTATGCTTCAACCCTTCTACATACAAGACATCATTAGTGTTATTCTTACCATCAAAAGAGATGGATCCTCTACCACAGATTCTACCAGCTGAATTGTCTCCAAACTTCACAATTCCACCTTCATACCTTTCCATACTTACAAACTTACTCTTATCACCTATCATATGATGAGAGTATCCACTATCAATCACCCATTCATCCTTTTCTTCAACCTGAGCAACCAAGGCACTTTCCACATTTACACAACTAGCAAATTCAATAGGCACTAGATCTTCTTCTTTGATAGCAATGAACACCCATTCATTTCTAGAGGAACTTCCCTTATCAGATTCATCATCTGCAACTCTTTCATCAACAGTTTCTTGGACATAGTAGCATTTCTTCTAAAACCTAGGTCTGTTACCTGGTTTGGCTTTGAAACACTCTCTAGACATCTTGAAGCAAAATGACCAATCTTATTGCAAGAAAAACATTTGAAAGGCAATTTTCCTTCATACTTACTAGATCCTCTTGGTAATCATTTGGAAAAAAGGGCTTCAATTTCTTTAAGCTTCATTTCATCTTCTTCAAGTTCCTTCCTTGCCTTCTCATAACTGGTCATTCTTCTTGGAGAGCTTTCACTTGGATCAAATCTTTGCTTTTCAGAAACGTTGGCCTTAAAAGAAGATTTTGATTTAGGAAGGGAATCACCAAACTCACTCATTTCAAATGTTGAAATCTTTCCAACCAATTGATCCCTTGTAATAGTTGTCACAGTCCTGATTTCCTCAATGGTAGCAACTCTATGCTTGTATGAAGCAGGTAAGGATCTGAGAACCTTGCCAACAATCTCTGATTCTTCCAATTTTCCCCCAGTACACTTGATATTGCACACAAGTTCATTCACCTTCTACATGTAGGAAGTGATGTTTTCATCTTCACTCATTCTCAAATTTTCATATCTACCTTTTAGGCTTTGTAACTTAGCACATTTGACATATTCATCACCTTCATACAGAGTTTCCAGTTTCTTCCAGATTTCATGAGCAGTTTTCAATTCCAGGACATTTGTCATTTCTGTATCAGTCAGGGCACTTAACAATGCTTCTTTAGCTTGAATGTTGTTTTCAGCATCTTTGAGTTCATCTGGAGTTGAAGGACCTTTCTCCAGAGGCTCATATTCATCCTTTGTTATCAACCAATAAGCATCACCCATGCATTGCAAATGGCACTCCATGCGACTCTTCCAAAGAGAGTAATTTGTTCCATCAAATCTCAGACTGTCTTTCTTGTAAGTTAACATCCTGGATCTCCTTAAACGATCAAGCTTCTTTTAGAGGAACTGGCTCTAATACCAATTGTTGGAATTAGGGAAAAAAACTGAGAGGGGGGGTGAATCAGTTGTCACGAAACTTTTAACTCCTATTGTAATTAATCTTCTTTACCACTTATTAAAAGATTAAAGATATAACCATGTGTTGGGTCTCAAAAACGTAATTTTTTAGACCACAAGAGGGTGTCAGTCTCTTGATACACTTTTGGCCCACAAAATAGGGTTTATGCAATTGGAAACCCCCTACTCTTTAGGCTCTGCCAGGCCTAGGTGGGTGTACTTGAATGATAAGGCAGATTTGAAAGTCTAAATGGATTCTAATTTTTAATTTGGGCAATCTACTCACTATGGCACATAGGTGTGAGGTAGATACAGAGCTTACTTACTAGTTCCTAATGAGAGTGCTTGAATTATCAAGAGTGCAGATTAGATTTATAAAAATATTCTAAAGTTGATCAGTGCCTAATCTATTGGGTGGATGGAGTCAATGGATGAATGATGATTATGGAGGCAGATGTGTAGGATAGGTGGATCTATTTTGCAACTTAATTCTAACTTGTTGGGCACTTGGAATGTTTGCACCTTGTACAAATGTGCAGGTCTGTAAGTTACTGTACTCTTCTTTAATAATCCTAGTGATATTCTCCTAAATTACTGTGATATCATGAAAGGATTTTTATTTCTTGACTTGAGGGAAACCAATCAAGATAATTAATTTAAAAGGGTTTTAATCCTGGGAAGGAACCAATTAAGATCAATTACTTGAAAGGAATTTAATTCGCTCTAGCTAGAACCCAATCAAGAAAATCACACAGCAACAACAAATGTGTCCTGACAAATTTTATAAATTCAAATAATAGAGGAAAACCACTTTGGAGACAGTACAACAACTTATAAGGTTGAATATTAACACAACAGTTGAACATTGGAAATAAATCACTGATTTTGAACAATCTTCTCCATTAATTATACTTTAGAATTTATACATTAATAGCAAAAGTTTTTGAAATGAGAGCAGATGAGTGAAAGGTGATAGATGGTTATGATGTCTGAATGAATGAGCCTCTCTAATCCTACTAATCATGATCCTTCCTTCCTTTAATTTTGTGCTTTATATATATGTTGTGTATTTTTTAGGATTGTGACCCTTCGCTTGCCATCCTGTGCATCTCTTTGTTTTCCATGAAATAAAAACATTAACTTTTTGTTTTTCCTTCACAAAAAATTAATTATCTTTCTTCATCTGATGAATAATTTTTCCAATAATAAAGTATATTCTAGCAATTTCACTTTTGTAGTTTCTTGTATGCAAATTTTCCCATAAAGTATTCTTTGGATGATAATAATAACCACCCTAATAATTTCATGCTCAATTAATTCCTCAAGTAAAAATGTTTTACTTATTTGGAAAGCATTTTGCAGTTGTATCTTTGAAATAATACCCCTCATTAGGGTTTGTCAATAATGTGTCTTCATTCTGCGTGTATTTCGTTCTTCATTTAATTAATTATTTCCAACATTAATCTTCTTTAAGTACTCTATGGGAAATAATACTTTAATATTTATCCCATTTCTCTTGTCACCTTTATATTTATTTGGGTGAAAAATTTACCCCTTTTACCTCCTCGGTGAAAAATATCTCTCACAACTCCCTCAATGAAAATGTAATTGCATTTTTCACTATTGAGTGTAAAGTTTTATCATTTATGCTTTATCATTATCTCAATAAATCCCACTTTGTTTTATTTCTTTCATTCTGTATTGTATTTTATTAAATGGAAAACTCCAATAAAATGTTTTTCTTGTGTATCGAATTATTGGAGTGACTTTAAATGACCTCCTGCAAATAAGCAAATGTCTCCCTGATAAGGTATCCATCGGCATGATGCACGAGCTTGGTGTGATTTGAAAATTTCACTCCGACTACCTTGCTTTTGCTGATGAGTTTTTCATCGGTGAAATGTTATGTAGTGTTGCATGGTTTTTTAGGGTTTCTTGCCTTGTTTTTTACTTCCATTTGTTGTTTCTTCTGCTTTACTTCTTCGTGCTCATCTTCCTTGGCTCATGCTTTGGCCCCTCCCATGGATCTCACCATTCTTCTCTCCCATAGAAATATAGCAAAATTTATTCCATCCCTTCTATATCTTCTTGTGATAGCAATGTCCTTTTTTTTTACTGTTGCTCGCCTTGTCATATGGTTGAGCCATCTTCTGCAAAAACTCACATGCTATGTGCATAGCCATGTCAGTACTTAAATTAAGATGGGCATCACCTAAATATTTCAAGATCCATCTTGGCATCTTTGGACGCTTATCATGCTGACCGTATCTTTTATCAACAAATATCATCATTCTATAATCTGATTTTGATCGAATTACATGGCCAACACATTGCGTTGCTTGTCTCACAGCATCAAATGTGAGAAAATCTCCTTCTTTAATATGAAATGTCTCCCTTAAATAATTTAATCTAGCATCCAGAATCCTTCTCAAAGTATATTGGAAAGGAACCCCAAACATAATCACAAGGCACCCATAATGTCGATCAAAATCAATTCCTTCTGCCACTTTTCCTCTCACAACAGAAAAGAAGACAACACCTTGCCCACAATCACATGCCCTATGGTAGTATCCAATGCCAAAGTTGTTTCTACAACATCTTGAGTTTTAATAAAAATAAGCTAATCTTGCATAATATCCTTCAAAATTCCCATTTTATTCCAATTGTTAATTATTCCATCCATGTATGAGTAACTTATAAAGAAGCAATCAATGCCATCGGGCATAGTAGCTACCATCTCTAATAGAAGACATCCTTAATTCCTTACAACACTAGGATTACTACGCATATCAAATTTGGTATTCAAGGGCAAGTGATCACTGCCATGTGTAAGCACCATTGGACATAAGCAATATCTTGTCAAAAACATTGTAAAGGCATGAGAAATAACTGGATTGAAATTGAGAAGGCAAGGATAGAGATCAATAGGATTGAGAGTCCCTGATGTTATTATCATGGATTGAAACTGTTGAAACATTGGTTTTATCACAAGAGAAGCATCAAGGCAACTAAGCTGCAAAATAGGATCAAGAATTTCTGGCATTTGCTCATCAAAAGGCTCAATAATAATAGAAAATCCATGGCTATATGTCCCTAATAATGTGGCAACATCACAGGTAGTTTGAATTGGAAGAAATTCATCTATGTTATTTATTTCCAGAGTCACCATAAGAGAATGTAAATGATCATAGTAGAATTTCAAATTTTTTTGATCTATGCCAGCTTGTGTAGTAACATTGACAAAAAACTAAGGTGTCCCTTCAATTTGTTCATCCTCAATTCTTAGCTGGATCTTTAAATATTGAGCTAGCCTTTTTAAAACTGATAATAAATGCTTAGCTCATCTGATATTCCCTGGCACAGCTTCCCTTACTATATCATCTGGGAGAATAGGGTTTGAAATCCATGTGTCTGAGATAGGAAAATCATCTCTTTGTACTAATCCTTCCACAAGCATGTTATATTCTCTTCACAATCTATTTACATCTGAGGCCTTGAGCCTATCAACAATCTTGGCCATCTTATTAACATTCCTTGTAGCTCCTGTGAGAGTTTGGTCCCTGATATTCACGTTGAGTACATCAATACAAACATTATCAATATTGTGTGCCTCATCAAACACCACAATACACTCCTCAGTATACTTCCACCAACAACACCACCTTTTATTTCATCAACTTCATCACTAGGTTTATTCACATCAAATGATCTAATTACAATCATGTCAGGTGGAGTAAAAAAATTATGCTTAGCAATAGGAATCTTTATTATTATGTATTCACATACAATGTTGATGTTGTACTTTAGTTGTGTAGATATTGGTATGATTGGAGCTCCATCAACAATGGTACCCTCATGTCGATTGTTGGTTTTACTCTCCTAGATTAGGTCAATTTTGTTCTGTAGAATAATAATATGTTGAAGGCGCATTATCTCTACAGCAACAAGGTGCTCAGAAGTTTGAGGCTGAGGACAACTCTCATTACTTACAAATAGAAGTAATGTGCCATCCGTAATAGTAGCACCATTTAACATAATGGCCATAAGAGTATCATGACTCAGGCAATCAACAAATGAAACATGTCTTAAAAGCTTCATGCATGCATTTTCAAATCTGGGGACATCACAGAAAGGATTGTCTTCCTTATTAGAGTAACCCACATATTTAGAGAGATCTAAAGAACCCACTCCGATCATACATGTCTCTCTAGTATTAGAGTTTTTTACTCTTTCTCTCCACATCTTTCTTGACTTGTATCTTCACCTTGATTTGTGAAAGTTACGTTCTGGTGAATGCAACATCAGGTGTTGAGTTCTTGAGGGCTTTACGTATAGTGTGGGAATTGATTGAAAAGTACTAAGCCTTCATGACATTGAGAAAAAGAGCAACACCACCCCAAGCACATGGTGATGCCATTCTTTTTAAGAGGTTGCATCATTTGTTTATTACCTGTGCTTCTCCATCTCAATGATACTTTAATAGGTTATTGTTTGCCTCACAACTCTTTTTCAGCTTCATCTAACTTTGCAAGCAAATCATCATATTCCTTTTTATGAACACCTAAAGTGGAGCTGATCTCCCTTTTTAGGTCTTTCACCATGGGTTGTCATCCTTTGAGTGTAGCTTTTATCCTCTCCTTATTGTCATCAATTGTCTCAGTCATTTTCCTCTTGAAGCTCTCCATCTCGTCCTTCTTTTTTTGTTTTGCAATTTTTTTTACCTTCAAACTTATTGCACCATTTGCTGACAAATTCAAAATCTTTCCATATGATTTTTAATTCCATGTCATTAGACTTCCTTTTAGCTACACTATCCTTCTGAAGTTTTTTGAGACATTGTTTCGTTCGAAAGGCCACTTCATTGTTGAGAGGTATGTTATCTACTATACCTAAATTATGTTTTACAAACATAGTCTGAATATATTGATCATGCTTCACTGACATATGAGCATTTGATTGAGCCTATAGCTTGGCCATCCCCTGAAATGTATCATTAATTATGTAAGAACACCACTCTATGTTGATGTATCATTAAGCTCTCTTTCCAACTTGCTAATTTTGGACTTCAAATGGGTAATTCTTTCTTCAAATTTTACCTGCCATTCTCTAAGCTCCCCATCAGCATCCTCATTTTCCTCAGCAAGGGCTGCATATTATGTCTATTGAAGCTTAAAAAGAGTGCTCCATTTTGCATCTTTCATTCAAACTTCATCTTGCAGTTTCCTTAAATCCTTGAGGGTTATTTTTGTCTGATCAATTTTAGTCTGTATATTCTTGTTGGGTGAATATTTTGTGTTCAACTAACTGAAGGAAAAATGGTTATATCAACCACATTGTAATGAGATAAATCTCTCCTCTCAACAAGGGGAGGTTCCCTATTAACTATTACAAACTTATTTACACTAAAACTAATTTCAGGGTGAAACCATATCATCCATTTCTCTTTTTTTAGAAATGATGTTTACAATATAAAAGAGCACTTTTACAATACAAATCAAAATAACCAAGAAACTCACAAGAGCATAAAGTCTATCATTGCTCCTTTTGCTGATTTACAATTTAGAATTAAGTAGGAAAAGGTGCAGCTCAAAGTCTTCACCGAATAGTATGATAAAACATACGATCACAAAAGATAATAGTAATTCAAAGTCTTTCCAATATCTTTTACTTCAAAACATAAAATCACAAGCCAAAGATAATTGTTGTAGCAGAAAGTCTCCAAAATTAGCTTTAGAATGTCTCCTAGATTATTCACACTCACACTACAATTTGATCAAGTAGATAAGATAGTATAAGGAAAAGGACATAAGAACAATTTCCAATACACCACAAGTTGTTCCAATGCAAAGATTGAATGATCACTTGCTTTTCTATTCACTTGATAAAACATGATTTATAATTTGAACACAAAGTCTCAAAATGCTCTTCAATTTGGCAGAGTTTTGCTTCAATAACTAAAAGATGATAATTACAATGGGGGTCCTCTTTATTTATAAGAGAAACCGAGAGCAAAAATAGGAAAAGAACAACTACCTATGACTTATTCAACAAAGGAGTCCTTTTTTATTTTGGACTTCCTATGTTTTTACATGTAATTACATATGAGAAAAGTACATGTAAATATGTCCAAAATTATTTCAAAAGTACATCTAAAAAATAGAAAATAAACTAAGTGATGAAAAAGTTACTTCAACTTGCACTGCCTTCTTTCTTCATGTGGCAATCATACATGGTAAACACAGCTTGCATCCCCAAACTATCCGGACTAACTATGTTCTTGAAAATCATCCAGGCTCTAACTATTGCATCTCTGACTGTGGTAATTGATTTTGCATGGCTAGCTAACTTGGCCTTCAAATTATCCAAATTTAACTGATTATCAAGAATATTATCCACAGAGGCTACTAAAAATGTTTTGTCCTCAAACTCCTTCTAAAACATATTCTCAAATTCTTGGGTCATCTCCTCTGCATAAAGAAATTGATTATCCTTTGACACCAAATTGCATGGCAGCTCCTCCATCTTGTGTAAGAGACTAACATCACTTTGGTAACTCAGCTTCCTTGTAGTTTCTAAGTCATTGATCAGATCTTTCAACACCCGGCTCTAATATGTCATTACCTCCTTAGTCTCGGTATATGAATCTTGATTGGAATAACACCAATTGATATCAAAGTACTTATTTTCAACTTCCTCATTTCTACCCACTTATCATGATTATGTTCTAAACGCTCAATATCCTGAGAAATAGCATCAATCAAATCATCAAGTTCTGCCCTGATTTTCTCCATTTTGCTTGTTTTCTCAGCTAGCTTTGTAAGAAGAGAGATTCCCTGTGTGTGCATCCTTTCCAAATATTCTTCAAGCACTTTTCCCTTAAGGTGAGTCTCTTCATCTTTCTAGATGATAGGATCTTCAACAGAAATAAAATCAAGAGTCACTGATTCTAAATTCAAAGCAATCTTCCTTACCACTGCAGTCAATTGCTCTACCATTATTTTATAATGATCTTTCATCTCTTTTTCTTTATCAAACTTCTGAATAAAAATATCCATTGCTAATTGCAAGTTATTCTTTGCACTCTCATGTGTTATTTTTCCCAACTCAATTCTAGAAATAGAGTAATCACTCATACTAAAAATTTCTATGGTAGCATCTTGTGGGGGCCTTGCAATCTCCACAAATTTGTACCCTTTGTCTCCCAGCACCCTTGAAAGAATTTTGGCTTCTTTGGAGTCATAGCCTTAACAGGCACCAGCTTACCAAAATCAAAGTCATCTGGAGAGATGGCTTGTTTCTTTCTTTTAGGTGTATATGTTGACAACCATGGAGGAAGCACAAAAGTACTCACATTCGGATCCGGTTCCATTATCGATGTTACGGGAACTGTACTGGCACTGGAAGTAGAAACAATAGGTGGAGTATTAGTAAACACTGCACTTGACACATTCACATTCAAAAGTTGCTCAGAACCCAATACAAAATGACAAATATTGAAGAATCTCCAATATCAAAAGATGAGGAGGACAGACTAGGAATGGACCCAGAAGAACAAAGAACATCATCAAAAGTAGTTTGAGGATTATCAAAAATTATTTTTGAGGGTGATGGAGATTCAGAAGATGGGATTTTAATAGGTGAAATAGACAGAGGAACGGAAACAGGTATGTTAAACAAAGGAGAAGAGACTCCCATATCCTATTGTACATTCTCTTGTGGAGACAAAATTTCATCCCCTCGTCCTTCTCCCATGTCTTCTGTTGATCTATTTTCAACCTCCATTTCTTCAGTAGATGGCTCATCCGTATTCTGTTTCTCAATTTCCATTTCTTCTACCTTAGATTCTTTCTCTACAGCCTTTGACTTCTTTGACATAAATTTGATCCTGGGCTTATGTGGCTTGGAAGAAGAGGGAATGCCACTCTTATTATTTGTCCTATTCTCCACCTTCTTACCTATTTGTTCTTGGAATTCAGTCTCTCATCCCATAAGGAATTATTTCAAAGCAATTCCCTTACCTTCTAACCACTTGTTTGTGTTAGCCAATATAGGTTCAAACCTTTTCCTTAAAGAAGTCAATTCTTTTTGAGACCATTGGATAGCAGGAAGAGGAGAACCAACAATCTATTCAATGTTATACCTAGGATCAATCAGCTCTTCATCATCCTCCAAGTCTTCAGGAATATCAGCCAATCCTAAATACTCAATCTGTTCTAGAGATAACCTGCTATAGTCCAATTTTCTGATATCCTTTTCTATCCTCAAGTCTACCCAGATGTCTTCAACCATTGGTTCATGAAACTAGGTCTTCCTTTTGATCTTGTCTTTTACACCCCTTTAATCAAACCTTGGTCTTCATTTGAACTATTTCATGGTCACTAGCTGCATTTCAGTTTCCATGGCTCTAGCCTTTGTGGCAGTTGACACTGAAAACCTACCAACTTCTACTAGAAATCTAAATCCTGGATTCTTGAGTTCCATTTGCTTATTATGTACAACAATAATTTGTCTACATAATTCCATCAAAACAAGTTTATCTGAAGGAAACCTTGGCAACATATAAGGATAACCTTGAAAAAGCCAACCCTTAAATATGAGAAAGTTTGAAATTGTAAGAACATGTACCCATAATCATTCACCACTGACCAAGCTTCGTCTAAAACTCTTCTTTGCTCTAACTAATGGTCAAAAAGACACAAGAACACTATGAAGAAAGCATCATTTACCCTCTTAATGTGGTGAATAGAACCATTCAATGTCAGTTGAGGATAGTACTAATACACATGAACCACTCTCCTATCTCCTTTGGATGTCAAACCTGGAAAGATCCTCATTGAGGCTACTATATACACAAGGTAAGAAGTCATATAGAATTTGAAAGTAGTGGATACCTTAGTCAATTGCTCATGTAGAGCATTGCTGATTTGTTCACCCCAAAATATGGCTTGCTTTCCTTGAAGAATAATCTTGATAAAAGGGTACATCCATTCATGGAAAAGAGAGGAAGAAGCCAGTCCCCTTATCCTACTAAGAAGAGTTATGAGATCACCAACCTCCTTAATAAAATCACTTTTGGGAAAAATCCTCAGCCACTTGGATAAGATTGACCTTGAAGTCTTAAGCCATTTGGTGTTAATTGTCTTTTTAGCCTTCTTAGAGTTCTTGTCATATTCTTTTTGAGCTTCAGCAAAATCTAGCTTCACAACTTTTGTAGTAGCAGGACACATGAAAAATTTATCAATGAATTCTGGATCCAATCTAATGATCACATTGCTATTTGTATCCACCACTGCCCTAGTGTCTCTATTGTAGAACTGAGCACATTGAAGATCAAACTCAGTATTATGAGCTGCCACCAGGAAAGATGACACCAAGTGAATGTTGATGTCAACAATCTTCTTCATCGTAGAACTAGGGTTATCAGACTTAGTTCTTTCCACAAACTTAGCCATGTCTACATGGCCAATCTTTATATCCTGAATGTTATCAACATTGGAGGTAACTGAGGTGATTGGAAAAACACCCTAATACTTATACTTCATTACTTTTGACTTCTTTGGAGACAACTCAGTCATCTGAAAAAACTAACACCAGAAGGATGTCAACGAAGAGAGAAAATCCACATAAGAAACTGCAATAAAAAGCCATGATCATGCAATTAGGGGAAATACTGGTAATTTGGGAAAATTGCATGTCGACGATCATGACTACGGGGATACGCCTGAAAGGGCTAGAGCACAAGCGGGTTGAAAAAATGGAGGAAAGTAAGCTCAGGAAAGTAAATTTGAAAATCTCTCAGAGTTCTAGAAAATTGAGAGAGTGAATGCATGGGTGGAAAAATTTGCCACCCTTGCATTAGAGGGATAAATTGTGTGTGTCAAAGTGGTAAATTTTGGCAACCCTACATGTTGGGAAAACCTTTTTCATGTTCGAGCAGCAATTTTTTCCGACTATGCATGAGGATGGATTTGCAAGTTTGAGGCACATGAAGAAGTGGCGAAAAGGTCCACCGATGCATGTTGAAGAACAAACTCTAATGTATAGTTGGTTAGAAAGACTACTCATGCAGGTATTTTTAGAAACTCCAAGTTACATACACAAGAGTGGGAGTTTCGGCCACTAATGCATTAAAGTAGGTAATGCAAGGTTTGTGTAAGGGCGGCGGTTTTAACCACCCTTACATCTAATATCAACACCAAGGAGAATGTGTATCGATGGCTATTTTTACCGTCTCTATATGCGTTAGGAAACTGGGAAAAACAAAACCTAAGTTTAATATGGGAAGTGAAAATCCTGACCCATTGAATCAAATGCATTCAAAACCAAAACGAAAACTAGGGGTTTAAAGAAAAAGGAGAAAATAAATATATGGATGATACAATTTTACTAATCCATAAAAGAGAAATCAAAACAAAAGAAAAGACATTTACCACTTGATAAAACCCTAGTCTTAAAATGAAAACAAGAATAAAAAAAAAAAGACTTACTGGTCGAAAAAGCAAAACCCTAAACGCAGTCATGGAGGCAAGATAGGCTTAAATCTGAAATCTACACGAGCTTCATGGAGAAAACTAGTATCAAAGAGGTATAGCTTGTTGGAGGTTTTTGAGAATAAACAATAAGCAAATTAAAACAAAAATAAACACTTAAAAAGACTTTAAAATTTGTGCATTAAACATGGCACGAGTGCCATTAATGCTAACTCCAAGTTCATGGATTTCGAGGGATATGTCAGAGCGGCAAAAAACCTCAACACTACACAAACTAGGAACATGCTTGAGCAGAAAATATGAGTGCCTTTACATTTGAAATTACTGCAGGAAACATATGCCCGAGCAGTGAAATTAACCGCTATTGCATATGCGACACAAACCTAAACATGCATGGGCGGCAGTTTTAACCGCTCATGCATATTTATAAAGAGCAAGACAATTAAATATGCATCGGCAGTAGTTTTGGCTGATATCGCATATTTAATAACAACACACATGTAAGAGCAGTAATTTTGACTACTATTTCATGTGAAAACAAAAACTTTCTAACACCCCAAAATAGTCAAAAATGATATTTTGACAAGCTTACGACCTAGTCGATTTTCACGATTTTCGAGGAATCGACCAAGGAGAACGTCGCAAACTATTTCAACATTGTTAGAAGAATTTGTGTGAGGCCAAGACTTGCCTCAATAAGCAAACTTAGAGTGTAGACTATGAAACAAACAAGTTTCGTAGGGGTTGTCTACAAAAATGAGCATAGCTGATTTTGAGAACAACAATTTTGAATATTTTTCTCTAACTCTTGAATTTGAATTTTTACATAGGTAACTTTATCTTGGTCATGTTCAATGCTTTGATGGACCTTGTATGCTACATCTTTTAGAGTTTGTAGATTCTCTAGTTTCAGCTTATACATCTTAATTTCCTGAGCTTGCTCTTTTTAAAGCTTCTTTATTACCTCCAAGGCTTTTGTGTATCTTGGTTCGAAGAGACTGGTGAGCTAGGTGGTAGGGGACAAAATTAGGATCAATCAAATTCTCCAAATTTTGTGAAGATGCATTTGCCAAACTATTCTCGTGTTTCCCAAAGCCTATCTCTGTTATCCCATTAACACAATCTACATAGCATTGCCTATAAGATATGTGATCACCCATTGCAGCAAGATGGGCTCGATCAAAATTAGATGCAGTGAAAGAAAGAGCATGAGCCTTGATGATCCTTTGCCTGAACCTTCTAGAAACCTCTCCTACTCATCTATCATGCATTTCTAAATGTAATATTCAAATTTCTCATCATGGGAACCTAAAATTTGAAAGAAATTTTAGGTCCCAACACTATGAAAGCATGAATCAACAACACAAGAGTAGAAACATAATCAACACACATAACACTGGGATTTTTACGTGGAAACCCGGTTAAGGGAAAAACCATGGTGGGGGTTAACCCATAATATTTATTCTCTATTAAAAGAATAGAAAATGAGAAGGTACTTTCCTTCGAGCACACTGCCCAGAGCTCACTACTCAAAGAGGCTAACTGCCTACAAAAATAATTATAAGTTTATCACAAAAAGATTGAACTGGAAAACATCTTCTTCTTCATGCCAAGGTCAGTTCCATTGAAGTGAACAACACTTCTGCTCTACCCCCAAACACTTCTTCACTATCTCCTCATCCTTTACTGCTCTTCCTCTTCTGTACTTCCTCTTCTTTGCTCTACCTTTCTTCCTTTTTTAGGATCTTATCATTTTTGCACAAGGATGCTTTTTCCACAACTCAGCTACAAGTATTTATATGCTTCGTCAACCTTGGAATAAACATCAAGTTTCGTACTACAAACATCTAACTTAATGCAAATCAATATACTATCGGCCAAACATAGCTGGGACCCAAATCTTCCTCGAACAACATGCCACACTTCATAGAATCTCTCTTAGATCATCCGCAACATGCACAAAGCATCCGGTCGGCCAAGACTAGAAAGAACAACAACACCTAAGGGCAAATCTTCAACCACAAGCTCAATCCTCAATGTGGATCACAAAAATAGTAGGCACATGATCCAAAGACCACCACAAGCACAATGAAATCAACAAGAACAACTGCACCACCTCACTTCACCAGAAACACTTGCATCTTCATCCAGGAACTTAAGAACTCTCACTGTTATGACTGTCACACTAGAAAGATTGCTTGTGGACCTCTAAACCATGAACCACTTGAGTTGAGGATACACACTATCATCCCAAACACACCTCTAGATCTGTAGATCATAATACTCCAATGCAGATCAATCTGGACCACATTTATGTCACTCTGTCACCTCTGAACAATTGCAAAACCCAGTTTTACTCAGATGGCCATAACTTCACAAATTCTTCATGCGGATTCCTCAAATCCTAACTAGAGAAATTTCAAACAATCTTTTATAAACCCTTTAATCCACAGACTCTGATCTTCATCATACTAGGAATGCAAAGCAATCTACTTTACTGAACTGTACTGTCTTCACTGTCTCTGACAGAGAGATATGTAACTCACTTGTTTCTTCTGGAGAGGCTAATTTTCTCAATATCCTCAACATACAAGTCTTGTAAACAAGTGAAAGATAAGATATAGTTGACACTAATGACAACAAGGATATGTTGACATCAATGACAACACCGATTAGGTAGATATTTGCAACTCTATTTGCCAAGACACTTAGGGGTTTTCTCATCATGATGTCAAATTATGATGTGATATGTCTTGAATGCACAATAAAGACCTGGGAGCTAAACCTTATGAGGGAAAAGTCCCTAAGGGGACATTTTTTGATGTTACATTTAACCCCCACTTTAATGTATGTATAAACGCGAGGCCAATACATGCATTAAAGTACGGTCAACAAACACAGCAAACACGCCAAGCACATTGAAGACAATGACAGGCACACAAAACATAGAGAAGATAGTTTCAGTCACACAAAACATAGAGAATACATTGAATGCATAGAAAACACATTAATGTATGGAAGACAGAGATGATTTCTTTTCTTTTCTTTTTCTCATATATATGAAATGCAAATGCAAGTATAGGAAAGTAAACAAACCTCCCATAATACAGGATGCACTCATTTGCGTAGGTCTTTAAACTATATATGGGGCAACACACATGCAAGACATGCAAAACCTCCCAAAATGTAGGATGCACTCATCGTACAGGTCTTTAGACTGCATATGGGGCAACAAACATGCCAAACAAAGCAAGCATGCCAACACACACACTTTGAAGACATAGAGAAAACACAACAGACAAGTGATGGAGTGCCCCTATTTCTAGGTTTAACACCATCTTAGGCACATTACAGACACACACCTATGATTGGGCTTTGCCACAACAATCGTTGAAGACACACTTAAGGGTTGAGTTAGTCACAGAACCGCTCCCCGCCTCTACAGAAGACTTTTAAAAATGACAGGATGATGCAATCTACACATGAGAAGTACACCATCCCCACCTCTACAGAGGGCTTAAGATAAAAAGGATATGTGCATGATATCCTACCTCTACAGAGGGCTTAAGATAAAAAGGATATGCGCATGATATCCCGCCTCCGTAGAGGGCTTAAATGATTGATTGATTGATTGAAAACAAACTCATGATGTAGGATACACTCATCACGTAGTTCTTTAAACTGCACCTAAGGACAAACACATTTCTAACATCTATAATAGACAACTTACCTTATATATGCTCCCACCTTAAGGTGGTTGATATCAAGTGTCGATATCAATCACATTAAGATAGGAAGAAAATACATAAGGGAACACAAACTTTCACAAAGCCCATGCCCCCCAGAGGTGACATGTACTTTGCGATTGCCAAATGTTCCAACAAACACATCCCTGCAAGAAACATGTTAGTGTCCAAAATCATGATAAACAACAACATCAATGCATATGCTTAACCACACAAAGAGCCAAGGTTATACTATGAATTCAGAGTTCAATGATAACCATGGGGCTATATCATGAAGCTCTTTGAATTGAGTACCACCAAGGCTAGATTCAAAGACAAAAAAAGGTGTAGAGCATCAGTATTGTTAAGGTTTGTAAATGAGATAAAAACATCATCAAAATCACTACGCGGAAAGCACGAGTGCTTCCACTAGCCAAGCATCGGATAAGATATACAACCCCATCATCATATTAGGAACTAAGTCCAATTTTTTATTTCTCGCGAAAGGGATGCTAGGTCCGCATCATTATAAATGATTTTCATCATCCACCCACTAGATAGAAACACTAGAGGAAGGGAAACAATAAATAAGAGAGGAGAAACAAGTGACTTAGGGACAGTCACGTAGGAGGGTGCCCCCAGGTCACCAATTGCAATGCTATGTCCATAAGACACAACTCACAACAATGAAATTAGAGAGAAGGGAAATTTAGAAGAATGATGATACAAATAGAAGAAGGTCACAATAGAGGCAGTCTCCTAGTATCGCAGACCTTATGAGAGAATCAAGGGTCATCCCAGGAGGCCTAAACAACACATAACACATCACAGGGGAAGCACATCACGAGAGAGATAAAGGGTTAGAGATACTTACCTATAGGGTCTTTGTGTTAAGTCTCATCATCAAGTAAATCATCATCATCCTCCCACTCCTGAATGCTAGAGGAAAGTGGGACATAAGGTACCATAGCCCAATTCTTGTCTTTGTCTTTAGGTTGTTCATTGGTAGGATCATCTTTGTTTGGTTCAATGTTTGAATCAATATTTTCTTGTTGAGTTATATGCATTATGATCTTGAGAGATGGAAGAAGGAATTTAGTTTGAGTGATTTCCATATCTATCCAAGAGAGTTTTAATGTAGGAGACCTTTCCTCATCTACTAGTGCTAAATCTTTTGAGAACAAAGCATCGGAATGAGGGGAAGGTAAGGTGTTGTGAGGACAATTATCAATGTTTGTATCTTTAGTGATGTTCAAAGAGGTAATTGATGTTTTTAAATCCTTAGTGATGTCCAAATGACTTGAATATTTGATCAAAGAAGGGACATTAAAGGTCTTCTCTTCCTTAGTGATATCCAAGGTGTGTAAACAATCGACTAAAGGAATAAGGTTGGTAGGATGATCCATAGAGGTTTCATGCATTATGATAGTGTTGTTATTGTTGTTAGATGAAAGCTCATCATCTACCCATGGAATGTTGAAGGGATTTCTTCATTCACTAATTCTTCCTCTTGGCTAGGGAGAGTATTGGAATGGCAAAGTGATGATGACTCTTCATTTGCTAATGCTTCATCTTGGCCAGAGTGAGCATTAGAATGAAGGTTTGGTGGTATGATGTTAAGAGATGTGTCAATGAAATCATCCTCTTGCATCAAAGTGTCCTCATTAGGAGGAATAACCTTAGGAGAGGGGTCATAAGGTAAACCAAAGTTATCATCACATGTTTTAGCAATAGGTGTCAATGGGGAATGTTCCAGAAATTCGTCTAAGGCTTCATCTAACATTTTGAGGTCGTCACTAGTATATATACTATTGATCATGAATTTAGTGAGATCATCTAATATCAAAGGATATATTCCCATGAGATTTGTGAATCTATCAAAATCAGATATATAAAAAATGATTTCATATGTGGAGCACATAGAGAGATCAACATCATGTATGTATGTTATTTGTTCCAGAACTTGAGGATGTTTATTAGTGAATTTAGAGAAATTATCAATATCTACGATGTATGCAAACAAATATTCCAAAGAAGTAGCCATGATATATAAATAAATCTCAAATCAGATTTTTAAAATCTTTTCAAAATTTTACGCAAAAGACAAGTTTAAATGCTTTATTTTTTGTACTTTTTCAATGCAAATATATGAAAGAAAAGGTGTTGAAAGGAATTTGATCAGGGGTAGAAAATAATATGTCTGATATCAGTACGATACAACAATAATATCCTTCATAACACACTCTTGATGCAAATCTAAGATGATGACAAGTCAAAACATAGTGAAAATACACTAAAATATGCAATTTTTCACCAAATCTCAATGCAAAAGAGCATGAAAAATGGTATTGTGAAGAAAAATGATGATGGAAAGAAAATTATATAAGTAATAACAGCCATATAATGCCAAAATATCCATCACAACACACTTATAGTGCCACTCAGATCAAACCCTAGTGAAAATATAGCAAAAACAAGCAATTTTTCACGATTTTTCAATTCCAAGACCTAGAAAAAGGGGTGTTGTAAATAATTTTAGGACGTGAATAAAATAATAGAAATGATATCAGCCACCTCAATCCATAAAATTTGTTACAACA
This sequence comes from Cunninghamia lanceolata, assembly GCA_027924645.1. Taxonomy (NCBI): domain Eukaryota; kingdom Viridiplantae; phylum Streptophyta; class Pinopsida; order Cupressales; family Cupressaceae; genus Cunninghamia; species Cunninghamia lanceolata. The sequence continues at coordinate 5,677,351 of BSBN01000012.1, read as the reverse complement.
CAATTAGGGTGCAAACTAGGCCAAACCCTAGGGCAAAAATAGCAAAAATAGTCAATTTTTCACCAAAATTTTCAATACAAGAGGCCAATAACAAGGTGTTGTAAATGTTTTTATGAGAGGAAGAATATAATACCGCTCATATCAGCCAATTAGGGAAAAAATATTCTTTACAACACACATATAGTGCAAGTTTAGAGAGTCAATAAGGCCAAATCTAGTGAAAATCAATGTTTTTGAAGCCCTAGGTTTGAGATCTTGACACATAATGCATATGAATGTTTTGAAATCTGAATTATGATGAAAATTAAATATACTCAGATCTGAAAATGATTTCCAAACCCTAACATGCCAAATGCAAGTGCAAATCTAATGAAAAATCAATGAAAATGCTAGTTTTTTGTTGACTTTTTCTATGCAAAATGTAAATTTTTAAAATCTAAATCCAAATTTGTTCTAAAATGAAAGACTACAGCCAAATGAAAATTTGAATGAGTCTCTAAAATCAGTAGAAAAATCTGAAACAAGATTTTACCTACAAACCCTAGATTTTGGAATTACTAGGTTATATGCAAAATTCACAATTTTCAACAAAACCCTAGCAATTTTATTATGAAAATGCAATGCAAGATATTGAAATTTTATAATTTTCTATAATTTAAATCAGATCTAATGCAAAAATCAGAAATTTGATGAAATTCAAATTAATTAATGCAACATGCAAACCCTAGCATGCATTTTTTTCCAATTTTTCCAATTTTTTAATTTTTTTGTAAGTTTTCCAATGCAATAATATGAATGACACTATGAATGAATGAAATTAATGAAAATCTGAAGCACAACACTCAGCAAGGTGCAAAGAAGTCCAATAACACAAGTTCACCAAAATGTAAAGGGCAAAATTTGGATAGTTGATTGTTGACTAGATTTGGTGTATATCCTTCTTTCACCCTTACATTCAAGGACCTAGGGTCAAGTTACAATGTACTATCATACCCTAGGTCACTATTGAGATGTAGGGAAATTCAGATTTCTATGATTTAATTGTCAATTATCTTCTCTTATGCTCAATTATGCTTTAAAACCCTAATTATGCAAATACGACAGCAAACAGATGAATAATAGAAAATGCTGCTACAGGAAGATGTAAAATAACAAATCACTGCATACCTATTTTGGGGGTTCAGAGACGGAAAGGTTAGGGACTAAGGAGCGGGTGCCCAAGTCCAAGGTACTAGTTTCTTTGCAGGATCCTGACCTCCTTCTGACACTGATATGCACTGTAACTTCTGTTTCTGGAAATTCAACTGCGAAGGACACAGGGACTAGCACCCAAGTCTTGAAAAGGCTCCAGTGTCCTACTTCTCTTCAGATCTTGAATCCTTGATGTTTGTTGATCCTTCCTACAACTCCACTCTTTCCAGATGTGACACCTGTAACCTACAATCACAAAACTTTGGGAGGGGGTTGTGGTGTTTAGAGGCTTTCCTCAGTCAAGCCCTGGAGAGACATTCAAGTCTTCTAAACACCATTGTTAGATAAAGAGTGCATACCTAGGGAGGCAGAGGCAAAAACCAAATGATAAATGTTCAATAATCACAATAGATATCACCTTGTAGTGAAGATCTCATGGGAGGAAGAAGCTCTTCATTCCATGAGGAGATGGATGCTCAAATCTGCAAACACAAATACATAGACAACACAAATCTGCTATTGCAACACAATGAAAGCCTTGAATCACCTTTAGAATGCATAAAGTTCACAATAGCCATCTAGTAATCATCTAGTTTACAAATGAATGCCTAAATATGCTTATATATGTAACTACAAACATTCCCACCAAGATTTCGTAAATTCAAACTTGTCATGTCAGCCTAGGGACCAAATAACGGTCACAAGCCGACACCCAAAAATTGGGACTGCTCCAAAATAGGGCAAGAATAGGGCATGGGTACCCAAGTCCTCCCCCCCTATTTTGGGCAGGGGTTATCTCAAGTGGTACCCCTAGGTCCTATTTGCCAAGACACTTAGGGGTTTTCTCATCAGGATGTCAAATTATGATGTGATATGTCATGAATGCACACCAAAGACTCAAGAGCTAAACCTTATGAGGGAAAAGCCCCCAAGGGGACATTTTCTAACATTACAATACCGCCGATCCTTATAAGACATATTGGTGAGACAAGACCGCTTTGATGGAACCCTCATCATGGTCTCCCTGATGGACTGATAAAAGCAAATTAATAGGTATATACCATCAGTGAGAACAATGCGTCGGGCAGTCCTAACACGGTCCCACCGACAGACTGATGAAGCAAAATAGTTATGTACATATTAAGGGAAGCATCATACATCGGCTGGACATATTCCATCGTCCTACCGATAGCCTGACAATAGTGTATCAGTGACACTTGAGCATATCAGCGAGAGAAGACATGGTGGTCAGGGTTTCGAGGAAAGACAAGAAAGGGTTGAGGATTCTTTAATGAAATAGCTTGTAAAAGTAGAAGCAAAGAGATATAACTGACCTGGACATAGATGAGCGAGGAAATATAGAGATCAGAGCCAATGTCCTCCCAATGGCAGAGCTTTAACTTGGCAAATCTATTGGTAGTTTAAAGCTAGTTTTCAAGTGTTGTATCAACTGTGACCTCCAAAACCCTAACTCTAGCATCAGTGCACTTGATCTCCCAGTTGTCATCGTCTCATGTTTGCAACCTTCCACAGACTGCTGGGTAGCTGGAAAGAATGGCCAACAAAGACATTTTCAAGGCCATGACAAGATCAGAGCTTTCTTTGTTGTTGAACTTCTTGTAGTAATAAACCAATCAGACATTGTGTAGGTGCATCATGTGATCCAGGTTTGACAGCAGGTAGTATTTTCCTAGCACCACTACCTTACTGGACACAACCATCAACTTCAAATGAATCTTCACCTTCTCTTCACTCATCTTCGAATGAATCTTCCCTTCTCCTACCAAAATAAAGCTCCCCCCATATGCCCTAAACACATTATGAAATATTATGAATCTCAAGTGGTTTCAGGGAGACATAGGGATATTGGGCTGACAAAAGAGAGTGTCTCATCGATACAATGATGAAACCAGGGCTTTGATGGTTGACCCTACTTGTCAAGCAATTTTTTTATGATAGTTATCCATTGAACAGTGCCCTTAAAATAATATGACATACCATAGTAAAAGTAAAATTATATATAAACCAAATATATATATAATCATAATTTTATATAAATTTTAATAGTTTTTCATTGAAAATATTGATTGTATTTTATGGCAAAAATGCTTAAATATAGTTATACGACCATCAAATTTAAGCCCTAGATGAAACTACCAAAGACAAAAGACATCGGCGGAAGTAATGAATATTAGTGGGATATAAATATGAGTCCTAGAAATACTCCAAATTAAGAAAGAAATGGCATAAAGAAGTCATGGACCCTGTTGGTGCTTGAATTCACTGTCGGTTATTTTAGCAATTTTCATGCAGGCACCTTCCCAAAAAATCCAAAAAAGTTCTAAGTCTTTGGGCCTCCTCAGCATGTTTTAACATTAGCATCATATTTTCTTTGGAGGAGGTCATCATCATCATGTTTCCAGACATCACCCTAATGTTGCTTACAAGGGTCATCATATTTTCTGTCAGCATGATCTTTCGCTGGGGTGATATTCTAACATCGGGTGATCTTACTTAAGATCATCCTGATGATGTTGCTGCAAAGTCCTAAGTATGATCCGATCTTCATCGGGGTCATCATAGTTGAACATCGTGTGATCTTAGTCAAGATCATCCTGATGTTGTTTTATCACTTCATGTTCGTTGTTTTATCACCCTGATGATGCTGACGTCATTCTTATGTCAGGGTGATATTCGTTTTTCTACCTGTCTGCATCATGATATTTCCGAAGGGAGATATTCGCCTGTCAGCTTCATGCATTGTCCAATGGGGGTGATCATTTCAAATATCAGTCACATATTCATATATCACCCTGATCTTATAGTGGAGCTATAGTGCAGCATGATATGTGTGCATCAGGATGATATTTCCAAATATCCGGTTATCTTCTGAATATCATCCTGATGTCGATGTATGGTGACGTCATCAAGGTCTGGGCGGGTCATATTTCTAACACTGATCATCTTGTGGAGATCCCCCGATATTTCAAACATGACGATGACGTCATCCGAATATGAGGAGGTGCGCGATAGGCAGATATGCTGATGACGTCAGCAGGATATGACGGTGACGTCATCAGTATGTTCATCGGCCAGACATTTGGTATCGGCTAAGCAGGAGGATCTTCCTCCGATGCATCAGGTTGTGCCGATGAAGGCGATTATCATGTAGGTGATATTGCAATGATGATGCTGACGTCAGGGTGATATTTCAAGCAACAGGATATCATGCTGTTGGAGGATGATGATGAAGGCTTATACTAGTGTCGTCGGGAGCAAAAGCACCGACATCATATATGCTCATGGCCTAGTATATAAAGTGTTGAAATGGTCGCCACGGGGTGCATGTGGGATAATTGGTATCCTGCATATTTTGAAATATCACGATGAGCTATTTTGGTAGGAAACAGTTGCGGTGCACTGTTTGATGTTTTCCCGATGGCTGCGAGGTAGATGAGCATTAATGGTAAAGGTTGCAGAGGTATGGACGAATCTAGTACCCGATTGAAGGTGTACATCAACGGATAGTGGCGCAGGGCTCGAGGTTTCTTCTTGTCTCCTCCCCACCTACTGCATTCATGTTTGGGCACCAATCTGGTAATGCGTTGAGCGCCATTTTTCTGATACTGTGTATCTGGCGGGATTTTTGGTCAACCATGTAATTAATTGCTGTGGTACACTTTCTGGCTGTTATAAGCAGACTGTGTTACCATTTTTCAGGTTGTTGAAAACTAGACATTTTGGCTCTGTAATAAGATACAACTAGTTTTGGTTGCTCTGTGCAGCAAAACTTGTGAGTTTATGTATCTCCTGTTGTACGTTTTGGCATGAATCCACTGATTTCATGGTTAATCTTATATGAATAATGCTATGTTTGCATGTGTTATGCTGATTTTGTCTCCAGTTTTGCATGTATCTTTCTTCCTGCAATAGGGATACCATAAGTATCGACAGCTTAACACTCTGTATTGGGAGATATCTGTAAGGCAGGTATCATGTGTATCCCCCTGAAATCCAGTTTTAGCTATTCATGCTGATCATTCACAGGTGTATGTCTACCGACTCCAAGCCCTGGATAGGCACCAATCTAGCTCTGTGTTGAGGTTATACACCATGTCCAGCTTTGCATCCAAACACCATTTCAAACCATCTCTCCCTTCCATCTGTTAGTTGTAGGATTAGGAGTAGGAAACCCTTGCATGCTCTCATCCCTAACCAGACATATATGTCCAAGAACGTTGCCCACCTTGTGATCTATCATACAGATCTTGGTCCATACATGAGAGTATTCTTCCTGTTGCTGTCAAGTTAGATCTTTCTATCTTTGAGCTAGTCAAGGTTACATCTTGAGTTATAGGGATACCCCCCTTGGTGCGGCAGAACCAGAAGTGAAGGGGAGGAGCTCACGCAACCTCCTGTATTAGTTGGCTGAATCTACCTGTGCATTAGAAGTAGCAAACCCTAATGCTGATTCAGAAGAAAAACCAACAAAATGGTGACTCCGCTGGGGAGAAAATTGATGAAAAAGTGTTATATCTTGTGGCCCATCTGAGTCACCAACAAAATGGCGACTTTGCTGGGGACAGAGAGAGTCAAGTAACCTGAGGGCTGGAAAATCTAGTTTCCAGTGAAGTTGTTGCAGCAAAAAGGAACCATGTGGTGCTCTGCTGGGGTGATGAATCCAGAAAACAAAAGTGCCTTGCTGACATTCTGTCCTCTCTCTGAGAGGTGGCGACTCTGTTGAAAGAACCTATGAGTGCTGCAATATATATCCAGGTATTCATCTTTGATTCAAAATGTTGAGTTTAGAACATCAAGCCTGGTCGTGCTCTCAGAGAAGACCATTCTTTATTGAAAGATATAAAGCCCTAAATTTCACAGGGATATATGGTTACCCAAATATTATTCCCAGTAAAATTAGAAGATGTTTGCCAAAATATAGTGGATCAGATTCTGAATCGGCAAACAAACAACTGCAAAGATTTTGTAATTTAATAGAAGATTATGAGGTAGAGGATGAAGATGTAGTAATGAGACTCTTTGTTCAGTCATTAGAAGATGATGCTAGGATATGGTTTTCAGACCTGCCTATTTTTTCAGTTTCTTCATGGATAGATTTAGCAGTTGCATTCCTAGGGCAGTTCGGTGAAAGGTTTGATGTGGCCTCATTGATCATACATTTTATGAATATCCAAAGGGAAGATGAGGAACTGGTTCCAGCCTTTAATCTTAGGTTTATTAAATTGCTCAGGCAGATCCCTGAATATATGAGACCTAATAATGCATTGTGCTTGACAATTTATTTGGCTGCATTTGATGAAGAAATGAGTTATCTGTTGAGAGATAAAGAACCAGTCACACTTCACCAGGCTTTCCAATTTGCTATGGACATAGAAAACAATGAGAAATATGGAATGCCAGTAGGTTTCATGGCTGCAAGTTGTCAAAGCAGTTATCAAAGTGAATATATTTCAGCTCTCCCAGTATGTGCATTGAGAGATGATTGTATAGAGGGAAATATATTTCAGAATAATGTGTGCAGCCATGATGTGATGCATGAAGAAAATGTTGTAGAAAATGTAAGCACATCTTGTAATAATGAAAACAAAGATTGTTATCAGCCTTTAGAAGACAAGCCTGCAGACACAAGGTGCCCTCTAATTGATCAAATGAGAGACATACATGAAGTTGTGTCTTACAGCAGTGTGCATATCTCAGTTATGCCTGATTATTTATATGAAGTGGATATGCAGAGCTTCACTCTGAATATAGAAAATATTGATTCAAGGGATGGCAATGAATATGCTAGTGATTGCTAGCATTCAGATGCATATGTGAGCCTTTCAGATGATGAAATATATTTGGATGCTGATTATGAATGTTTCCTTGAAGATTTTGGCCACCTTCATAGTGCAGAGGTTGAAAACTTTGTTTTTGATTATCAGGGCATTGGTGAAGATAAAAAACAAGGTCACTATTCAGAGGTGGATGGGAAAATTGCAGATGTGTGTGCTCATACAGTTGGGAATAGTGTTGACTGCAGGGGTGACTATGAAGCTTTCAATGTAGGGCTGCATTCTGAGTTATTTCTGCCTTCTCTTGAGACATTTCAGGTGGACATTAATGACAAAACTACCGTGCATGATGATGATGGATATCTATATGTTCATCAAGATAAATTTGATTATGAGATGTTGCTTGTGCCTGAATATTGCATGTTTGATGCAGAGGAGCTCTTATTTTTTGAGGAAGGGCAGAATTCTGATGTGGATTCATTTGTTTCATGTGAGTCTGTTATTTTTCCAAGCAACATCAGTGACTCATATGATGATGACATTCTACAACTGATAATGATATATGCTGATGAAGCTAGTTGTAGATTTGTTGAAGAAAAAGAAATGAGCAGCAGCACAAATAATTGCCAAGGGGCTTGCTGCAGACAGTTAAATGCTTTTAGGCTTCATTTGAAGAAATCAAAAGAAAATCAGGTGTTTGACAAAGGAAAAGTCTGGTTTTTCCTTTTTGGTGGCCCTGGGCCACCATGTTTATTTTAAAAATAATGTGTTTGGTGATGCAGATCATGGTAACTTCATGACTCTATTGCCCAATGGATAAGGGACTGGTCTGCATCCCAGAGATCTAGGGTTCTCACTGCAGTCTTGCACCTATACGTCCCCAATCAGAGCCACTGTTGGTGCCTGAATTCACTGTCGGTTATTTTAGCAATTTTCATGTAGGCACCTTCCCAAAAAATCCAAAAAAGTTCTAAGTCTTTGGGCCTCCTCAACATGTTTTAACATCAGCATCATATTTTCTTTGGAGGAGGTCATCATCATCATGTTTCTAGACATCACCCTGATGTTGCTTATGAGGGTCATCATATTTTCTGTCAGCATGATCTTTCGCTGGGGTGATATTCTAACATCGGGTGATCTTACTTAAGATCATCCTGATGATGTTGCTGCAAAGTCCTAAGTATGATTCGATCTTCATCGGGGTCATCATATTTGAACATCGGGTGATCTTAGTCAAGATCATCCTGATGTTGTTTTATCACTTCATGTTCATTGTTTTATCACCCTGATGATGCTGACGTCATTCTTATGTCAGGGTGATATCCATTTTTCTACCTGTCTGCATCATGATATTTCCGAAGGGAGATATTCGCCTGTCGGCTTCATGCATTGTCCAATGGGGGTGATCATTTCAAATATCAGTCACATATTCATATATCACCCCGATCTTATAGTGGAGCTACAGTGCAACATGATATGTGTGCATCAGGATGATATTTCCAAATATCTGGTTATCTTCCGAATATCATCCTGATGCCGATGTATGGTGACGTCATCAAGGTCCAGGCGGGTCATATTTCTAACACTGATCATCTTGTAGAGATCCCCTGATATTTGCAAACATGACGATGACGTCATCTGAATATGAGGAGGTGCGCGATAGGCAGATATGCTGATGACGTCAGTAGGATATGATGGTGACGTCATCAGTATGTTCATCGGCCAGACATTTGGTATCGGCTAAGCAGGAGGATCTTCCTCTGATGCATCAGGTTGTGCCGATGAAGGCAATTATCATGTAGGTGATATTGCGATGATGATGCTGACGTCAGGGTGATATTTCAAGCAACAAGATATCATGCTGTTGGAGGATGATGATGAAGGCTTATACTAGTGTCGTCGGGAGCAAAAGCACCGACATCATACATGCTCATGGCCTAGTATATAAAGTGTTGAAATGGTCGCCGCGGGATGCATGTGGGATAATTGGTATCCTGCATATTTTGAAATATCACGATGAGGTATTTTGGCGGGAAACGGTTGCGGTGCACTGTTTGATGTTTTCCCGATGGCTGCGAGGTAGATGAGCATTAATGGCGAAGGTTGCAGAGGTATGGACGGATCTAGTACCCGATTGAAGGTGTACATCAACGGATAGTGGCGCAGGGCTTGAGGTTTCTTCCTGTCTCCTCCCCACCTACTGCATTCATGTTTGGGCGCCAATCTGGTAATGCGTTGAGCACCATTTTTCTGATACTGTGTATCTGGCGGGATTTTTGGTCAACCATGTAATTAATTGCTGTGGTACACTTTCTGGCTGTTATAAGCAGACTGTGTTACCATTTTTCAGGTTGTTGAAAACTGGACATTTTGGCTCTGTAATAAGATACAACTAGTTTTGGTTGCTCTGTGCAGCAAAACTTGTGAGTTTATGTATCTCCTGTTGTACGTTTTGGCATGAATCCACTGATTTCATGGTTAATCTTATATGAATAATGCTATGTTTGCATGTGTTATGCTGATTCTGTCTCCAATTTTGCATGTATCTTTCTTCCTGCAATAGGGATACCATAAGTATCGACAGCTTAACACTCTGTATTGGGAGATATCTGTAAGGCAGGTATCATGTGTATCCCCCTGAAATCCAGTTTTAGCTATTCATGTTGATCATTCACAGGTGTATGTCTACCAACTCCAAGCCCTGGATAGGCACCAATCTAGCTCTGTGTTGAGGTTATACACCATGTCCAGCTTTGCATCCAAACACCATTTCAAACCATCTCTCCCTTCCATTTGTTAGTTGTAGGATTAGGAGTAGGAAACCCTTGCATGCTCTCATCCCTAACCAGACATATATGTCCAAGAACGTTGCCCACCTTGTGATCTATCATACAGATCTTGGTCCATACATGAGAGTATTCTGCCTGTTGTTGTCAAGTTAGATCTTTCTATCTTTGAGCTAGTCAAGGTTACATCTTGAGTTATAGGGATACCCCCCTTGGTGCGGCAGAACCAGAAGTGAAGGGGAGGAGCTCACGCAACCTCCTGTATTAGTTGGCTGAATCTGCCTATGCATTAGAAGTGGCAAACCCTAATGCTGATTCAGAAGAAAAACCAACAGACCCAAGATATAATAAATTATTTCTAGGAACATCTAAATGCAAGTAGTAGACAAACATCTACACATCTAATCTAGTGTTAGCATATGAATCCATCTAGTAGCTAGAGATCAACATATAATGTTGATAATGAATTAAGCAATTGTGATCACAAAATAGATGGGCCTTACAATGAGGTTAGGCCTTACAACTACTAATTGATTGAATTTTAGTTGACAAATCCAATATATCTCATATTTTCTAGGAAAACCAAACAAATTTCTTCATAAGCATGCACAATGTACTAGATCATATTTAAAAATATATTTGGTTTTAATATAGTTTACTTATACTAAGATCTACTATAGTATTATGATCAAATTGGAAAGAAAAAAGAATAGAGGAGTAATAGTCATTTATTTAGTCATTTTTATTTATCTGACCAATTATTTAGTTGTGTTTTTTGCCTGATGACCAAATTAGTCATTTATAGCTGTGTTGCAAAAAAATTTGTTCACGTGACTAAAAGTTTTAGTCACCTGGTCATTTATTTGCCATATTTCTACTAGTGATTACTAAGGACCAACATCATCATAAGATGCATGTCCAATATACTCAGTACAATCACACTATTTGGAAAAATCATTCTTTATGGGAAGTAGATTCAATTCTTCAATCTTTTCCATAATTGATGGCTTATCAAATATACCAAGTGGCATCTTAGAAATATCAACATTAACACTAGTCAATGTAGGCTCAATAAGATCCACATCATCATTAGAAATAATTATGATGGAGAACATCATCACCATTATGATTAGGCATATTTTCATCATCAATAATAAACTAAACTCTCTTATAAGATTTGGTGTATAAATCAACCTTAGATATCCAACCAAACTACACACGTCTCATAGACTTTAAAGGTGGATCTTGTAGATAACAATGTTCAAGGTAGAATGAGTATGTAGACCACATGATGTACAAAGGTGTAGATCAAAGTAATTACTAGAAAGTTGGCCTTGACATCCACAATGGGAACAAATTTGGACATTATTGGACTTAGGACTTATTTCTTTTGGTTGTCCAATAGGTGAGGACTCATTATGACACTTATTGATATGTTCGCTTGATACAAATTTTATGGGTTTAGAATACTTTGGGACATAAGACCCACAAAACCCTATAACCAAGACCACATTTTCCTCTATTTATTTTCTAACATTCTCAAACTCTCCCAATGGGTTTTGATGAAGTAACAAATTTTGGCTCAATGGGTTTCTTCTTTTGTGACTTTAATTGGTGGAATTTTTGAGCCATAGGTTTAGACATAACATTTTTCTTATGTGACACAAGAGGAGAGAGAACACTATTGGTTTTACCTACTTGTGTTAAAGTACTAGAAGAAGGTACATCCTCCTTTGCATCTTTCTTTTGTGCATCTCCCGACTGATCTTGTAACCTATTGACTTCTTTTCTCAATAATATACATTGGTTGCAAAATTGCATGAACAAAGGTTTGTATTGTTTCCAACATTCAAATATCAACTCTACCTCATTTTTGTGCTTACATGAATTTGCAAAGACAATATGCCATCACAATATAAGGTTGTCATGTTTTACACACTTTATAACTCTAATTACAAACACTTATTTCTCCTTGTCATAGAAAATTGACTTCTTATAACTACAAATCAACATCTTATGTCTGTAAATGATCAAAACATTAAAATAGATAAAATATCAATGGCTGCAAAAAATACTTTATAAGTCTAATTAACCTTTCAAGAAATAAAATAACATACCAGTCCACAAATATCTCCAACATATAGAACATGGTCATTGGAGATCACAAATCACATAAAGGTTGGTCTGCAATAGTTCTTCCCCAATTGATAGAACTGTCAAAGATGCTTCAACATCTTTTCTAGCTTCAAACATCAACCACAGAAATGGACACTATCATACTAATAAGAAGAGTGTTAGGTGTGTTGTAATGTACTCCAAACTCCATGAATAAATCTACACCTTGTTGATGGGTTATTTTACACACAACAGCTTAGATAAAATAGCAAGTATCTTACCTCTTCTAAAAGGAATCAAATCCCAAAGAAATGGAAAATGACTACCCCAAGGTCTATAAGGCCAGGTCTTGGCCTTTTCAAGATAAGTCAGTTGTATGATGTCCTTTTGTTGTTCCAATCAAGGGGCCTACATGAATTTGGACAAACACCAATAAACAAGGTTAAAATGCACATAAACTAATCCATTTTCAGATTTATTAATGCATATACAAATTTATATAAACATATATTTCCATAAAATGTATCATTTTAGCTCATAAACAACAATACATCAACTTACATTCATGAAATATGAACCTTACAATAGCAATATGCAAGTTTTAAAATCCTATCCTAACTCTAAACTAACTAGACTTGATTAAAGAAGTGCAAAAGAAGGCAAGATAGAGATACTGAGAAATCTAACTAAATGTTATCCCATTTCAATCATTTCAGCTTCAACAATGGATAGACATGTCTACAAACACATTTAATCATCCTTGATTTGATCATGAAAATCAATCAATCAAGATTCAAGGAGGTGCAATCATCAATGGTGAAATTAGGTGTTCAAGCTAACCACACAAGGTAATTTACAATCAGCAAACTACTAATGGCATGAACACTTTGCAAACTCATCAAATATCCATGAATCTTCAACTTTAAATGAAAGAAATACCCAACTTGGTATTTATAAATCATAATACAAATTTTGTAAGATGACAAATTTAACTAATCTCACCAATCTATATTCGCTATCTTGACTAGAAACCATGCATCAAACTTTTATTAAACTCAAAAGATTGAAAAACATCAACAATTTCCAAACCTCGTATAGAGAAAACCATGAGAATAACATGAAAAATCAAAAAATACTATGTATTTGCTTTCAAATCCCAATAGTACAAATGTTTTCCAATGTATTTCAAATGATTTTTTCCCAAAAAACCAACAAGAACTTGCTAGTTCTCAACTAATTCTTAAAAATTCTTCAAAATTCTAAGTCCTTCTAACCCTACTAACTTCTTATAATGAGTTTTTAGTTGTATAAATATTCAAATCAACTTTTCCATACTAAGTTTTAACCCTAAAATCCAATGGCTATGATAAATTTGATCCAATGGCTCACATCTATTGCTCAAACACAAAGTCAACTTTGGTGGCAAGGAATATTCCACTTTATCCCATGTAGCTTCCTTAACAATCTTCCCTTAGTATCAAATTATTCTTTTTATTACTAATTTTTCTACATTTCTTAAAAAGTAACTTTTTGGAAGCTAAAAGTATTTAATAATTGATAATGCATCTCCAAGTATTTAATTTTTGTAACTACAACTCCAACAAGTTGTTGTAGCATGACAAATATCAATAAGAAAGACATAAGTAGCTGTAGAAAGTTATTTTCTCCTTTATAGGTGGTTGTAGCTCTTCATTTTTCATGTGCAAATATGAATATGTAGTTGTAGGTGACCACATCTATCATGAAAATACATTTCTAGCCTTCATACTTCATGATTTCACCATTTTTCACCTTAAACCTCCATCTCAAATATAGAACAACATGTTGGGTAACTTTAGAAGGTTGTATCAGTCATGTTTGAGGCTGCAAATCAAGTATAAGGTGGCACAATTCATCTTCCAATAGTTGCATGGCATGTTTCCATCATTTTATACAATTTTGGGCTCCAAATGTGCATGCACAATAGTAGCTTAGGTCTGATTTTTGTGTTTCTACATATCCTATGGTTTTTCTTCATCATCCTTGACATCATATTGGCTTCATTTTGCAAGAGCAGCAGTGGTCTGGGCATGAAAATCAAGTTTCTCCATAGCTGGGATAGCAGGGTATCTCTAGGTTTTCACTCCATGATAAATCAAATTGGTCTCCTCATATTTTGGCCTCTTGGACCTACAACCAATAAATCCAAGAATCAATTTCAACATTAACAAATCATTTTCAATGACAAATCACCAAAATCCATCATTAGAAACATCAAATCAATCGACAATGCAAACATTGTCAAATTATCAAGTTGTCTTCTAGGTGTTGCAGCAATGTTCCTAATGCTTTTCTCATGGTTTTAGGACTCCAAAGGCTTCATGACTATTTCTAACATTTTTCTAGTGTTGTCCTAGGTCTCCAAATATTGTGTTTAAGTTTTAGGACAAGATTTGTTTGATTTCATCTACTAGGGCAACTTTTGGAAAATTTTGACAACTTCTAGGACAACGGTACAATCCATTTTTGGCATGCTTAATATCCTCTTAACCACTTGAAACATTTTCACTCATCCTCATATAACTCCTTACCATCCTTCCATGATAAATTTCTGGAAAAGAATCTCCCAAATGGCATCATATATACTATTTTTTTTTAATTAGGTTTTGGGATAGCATGGTGCTATAATTCTTGTCTTTTGTCAAATTTGTTGCAATGTTGCAACTTCACAAATTTGTGTCATTTCTATTTCCATCCTAATTATTTCATCATATTAGACCTTAAATAACCTTTCCAATGATTTCTAAGTTCACCATGCAATTATAATCAAATTAAAAATAAAAATGCCCATGGCTGTCCTATGATTGTTCATGATTGTTAAAGGGCAGTTTGGAACTGATTTTTGACCATTTTAGGTGAAACAGTGATTTGATTTTGCATATAGGACAATGATAAACCTTCTCTTTCAAGTTCTTTATCTAATTATAAGGTTTTTCTCAAGTTTTTGTGGCTTTTATGACCATGTATACATTGATATTTTAGGACAGTCATAAAGGCTTTTTTGGACATGTTTTTAATTTGTTTCAAACCCTAGGAAGTGAAATTGCTTGTCATGTCCCTCTTTCTTAATATTTGATTAATGATCAATATTAACCCATTTTATTCTTTCATGGGTTAATTGGGAAAGCATAGGAATAATAAATATTTAACATTTATTTATGTCTAAATATAATTCAATTCTTGAGGACAATTAAATATTAAATTGCTGATAAGGGCGTGGTTCATTGGTTAAGTCACTCGGTTGTAGTGGCGGCCACCAAAGTTCAAACCCCCATTGGGCCAATGAGCTCGTGGGTTTGAAGTGTTCTTGCTAGGGGATGAGGTCCCTCGTGTTGTGGCCTCACTGGTTCATTGCTCTAGGAAAAAACATTTGCGTGGAGCTGGAGGACGTGTCGCACCAGCGTCATCGATCACGTTAAAAATTTTACCAGACACATTTAAAATATATATATATATATATATTAAATTAAATATTTTGAAGCTAAAAAAAGGCGTTGGGTTTTGAGAGGTGTCCATTTGCATGAAGATTTCAAAAATATTGGGAAATCACAAGTGATGGGGGAATTTATGACAATGTATGATAGCTTATTGCAACTATCATACCCAAAAATAGCAAGGAATCCAAGGAAAACATGGGTTCCCATCTCTCTCAAAAAAGATTGATACAAAATTTGAAAATTTAGTCATTTGGAAGTATTGTTGGTATGACTTTTTCTCTCAAACTTGTAGATTTGCATATTGTGGCTTCAATGGACGAAACCCTGTTGGAGTAGAAGGCTTGTGGACAAAAACCCATGAGTTTTAGGTGGCCAGAGAATGAAAACCCTTTGTTCACAAGGAGTATCTTCATCTAGAGGTTGCACAGAGCTTCAAGGATTTAGTAGTTTTCAATAGTTTTCATTGTTTGTGTGTGCAGGTCTTCTTTGTGTTGTCATGGTGATTCCAAAAGTGTTAGAATGTACTACTCTTGTGCAATCATAAGTGTTGGAAGACTTATTGTAGGTCTTGTGAAGATATTTCTACTTCTTTGGGCTACACCAACTTCTTGAATCAAGTTGTGACACCGCATCAAGCATGCTAGGGTTTCCATGTTCATGGTGACTTCTTTCCTTCATGCTTTGTTCTAGCATTCCATTCTAGTTCAGATTTGCCTCTGCCCTTCTAGGGAACATGCTCTTTATCTATCATCTTTTCTATTGTGGAGGTAGAAAGATCATTCATGGAGCTTGACTGAGGCAAGCTCCTAAATAGCACCCAACCATCTTCCCTCTTGCATGTGTGCAAGTCAAATCTGGAGGAATTTGTAGAAGACAAGTTGTAGAGAGCAGGAACATAGGAAGGCAAAGGCATTAGAGTTATCGTAGTCTGCAAAACCTAATTAGAGTCTAGGGTACCCAAGCACCCTTGTCCTAGGTATTTCTGTCCCTGGATCCAAGATGGGTGAAAAATAATGGGGGGCCAAAAAGTTGCCACATTTCTTAATTTTTTTTAAAAAGACATAACACGAGCACTTTATAATGTGCTCGCATTATAACGTACTTGAGCTATACATGAGCACATTATGACTATTTATAAGAAAAAAAAGCAACAATTGTCATTTCTTTCATTTGCATTTTCTTGCAAGCCCATGGCCTGCAAACCTTTGAGAGCGCACTTGCGTTATTGGAGGCTAGATTCTTCACCAGATTGTCGTCAATTCTTCATCAAAATGCCACCACGACATCGGGGAGGCGAAAACTTAAGTTTTGTTTTTTTTGTGTGAATTTGTTACTAAATAGGTATATTTAAGTGGTTTTTTGATGTGAATTTCTTTAATTTATAGGAATTGATAATGCACCTCCTCCTCCTGAAAATCCTTAAAATCCTCAATCACTTGAACACCAAATACCTGATGAAGAACAACCCCAACAACAAACACCTCCAGTAATTCCTCAATATGCCCCTAGAACACAAGAAAATTTAATGGGGCAAATTGAAAATTAAAAAAAATAAATTGAGGACATAATTGAAAGGTTGAAAGATCCTACAACTTTAACCTCGCATAGAGTTGTGCTTGCTCAATCTCTTGAATCTATGTTATCAAATGTAGATTCAATTAGAAAGAAAATCTCTAGTTGGTCGGATAAGAGGAGAGTGTTTAGAAAATTCTATTCAGATAAGTTATCTTACAAACAAGTCAAAAAAGAACAAATTACAAAATTGGACTTGTGTTCCCTTTTCACAGACCTACGAACAAATCAACCTCTACCCCTTACATGCAAGAGGTTCCCTATCCATTGGTGCAACAACCAAGTGATAAAGGACCATTTTGGGCAGAGGTGGTGGATGGTTTTTGACCATCCTCCATGTAACAATAATGAGGTCCCATAGTATTTTTGAGGAAACTCTACTGCAAGTTTGTCCTCAATAAAGTGCCAAACTATTTTGATATGCAGGACTTCCAAGGTAGAGGTGGGGGGTCAGCATAGGATAGACCAGGGGCATGTCTTGACCCACAACACCTAACAAGATGAGCACTCACCAGACCAGTCCATGAGCACATGTCTATCCCCTCCATTGTGAAGGAGAGTGTTGAGTTTGAGACACTATAGTCCAATAGTTCCTTGACCCAAAGCATCATAGACCATGCCAGTCCTGCAACATAGCGTGGGAGAGACTAGGAGTAGGGTTCCACCCCATACTTGTTAGGCTTGCGGGTCAACCTATGGTTATGACCCCACACATAGTCAGGACATAGGTGTGTAGGCTACATCTGCAGCTGAGCAGATGGTGATGACAAATGCCCTCCTGAATGAGACTTTCAACCTTGATACCTAGGTAAATGTTAGCAGTTTCATTGAATTTAATTTATTAAATTTTATTTTTGAAATGCAAGATTAACTAATTTAGTTTAATGATTGTAATGATATTTCAGGGTCATAGAGTTCATTCAATTTTCAGTAGTTCTCCACCTCTGTATTACACTATGACAAGTACTGTTGAGATATGTAACTAGTAAACAATTATAAATATTACATGTGAATAGCATTGTTATGTGAATGGTATTCTAATATATGATTTTGGATGTTGAATAGATTAATCTTGGAGATTTCACAGCAACACCTCCCAGTGGAGGTGGAGTTCAAAGCTTCAGTCAGGTAATAAAATAAAGAGTTTAACTAATGAATTGTACTTACTAGATTTTTGTAGCTTATATTCATATCGTTGATTACATTACATTACACATCTTTCAAACTCAAAGCATTACTAGACATGGCATAACTAATAAGTAGATGTTGATAGATGACAAAATTTCAATTACAATATATTTTTTTAGAAAGTCAACATAAGTAGTTATGCAATTACTTCACATTGCATAAGTAATAACTATGAGCATCTACCAATTGCATTTTCTTGTCATGGCATTCCAAGAGATCACATTTTATTGAGGCATTTTTTCAAACAGTTCACTGCCTTGTCTATGCTATAGATGCTTGGAAAAAAACTATCAAAGCATAATAGTAAGCTATATCATAGACAAGGCAATGAGATGTTTGAAAACATTCCTCAAATAAATGTGGTCTCATGGAATGCCATTACAAGAAAATGCATAGACAAGGACATCACCATGAGACCACATTTATTTGATGCATTTTTTGCAAATAGCTCACTACCTTGTCTATGAACTACCACATTTTCCATACATGTCTACCAAATCTTGTTGATCCCCTCCACACTATTCTTTGACAAATTCTCTCTAATAAACTCATCCAATTACCACCAGTTAGACCCCTTGAAACAAATCTTCCCCTTTTAAAAAATATGATCCCAAATGTTTTTTCTAGTATCACCATGCCCCAATACATGACATCGGAGAGGTGCACGAGCCTATGACATCTTATATAGCATATGTTTGACTCCAACATAATTATGGGGGCAACAAGTCACTCCTAACCAAAATCTTCAAATATACACTAACCTATTCCCTTGCAAACTATGTCAATCATATTGCCTCAATTTCTTCCATCCCTACTTTTGATCATACATCTAACCCACCTAAGTCTAATGAGGACCCTTCCTTTAATACTACTATATTCTTTGAGATGATAGGCACATTAGACATTCAACCTTATAATTTCATTGTTGAACCAACTCCTACACCTGCCATCACCTTCTTGCTTGACAATGTGCCTACTGATGATTATAATGATCCTCTATAGATTGAGGCACAAGTACACTATAAAATGATAGTTGAATCAAGGTGGATCTTTTGATCCTTATTAATGCAGTTATAGAGGAACACTTATACATCACTAGGTTATAAAGAGATTCTTATCCCCCTCAGATATCTCCTAGTGTACACACAATGACACTTCTATACCTACTTTTGGCTCCCTCACCCTGCTAATCTAGTTAGGACCTAAATGGCTAGATGTCTCATGTCATATCATCCCCACCTCATACCACTATCTATTCTCTTAGGTCATCCTTATCTCATTGCAATGTGGGTTGTCCCTGAACTGTCATCCACTAGTGCCTTAAATTCCCCATGATGGTCATGTCTTCACCATTTATTATAGCCCATACGAACTAGTTGTTAACTTAAGACACTTCTCCTTAGATTATTTTTTGTCAACCCCTTCTAGTCCACCTCAACCTCATACCAATACCCTCTTTCACATTTACCTATCTTATGCCTCTAAACACATTGCTCCCACCACCCCACAACCTCTTTCTATTACTTCACCTACTCCACTAGCTATGCCCCTATCTTCCCCACCATATATCCCACCTATTACTACTTCACCTTCCTCATTGACTTCTATCTCCCCTCTAACACCCCTCCAAGATAAAGTACATCCATCACTACCAAACAAACAAAAATTTGAGCATTACCCTACCCCACCCTACCACTAACCTAAACCTAAACTAACACCTTCACTCCCTCTTTGACTTCTTCTACATCTACTATATCTCTAATTGAGGTGGCTCCTCTTCTAAAACCTCATTATCCTAGTATGCTTATGTCTACTTGAATCATATAGGATCATAGATTAGTGGAATATTCTTTATTTGAGCCATCAATCCATGTAGTTGGTGGGTGTCTCTTTTACTTAATTGTTTATTTTCACATGCTATCAGTAATATTCACTCGTTCAGTGACCATCATTCCTTCTATAGACATTTAGGAGAGCACTGATCTTGTTGCATCTAAAAATTTCCCCTTTCTACTTCTCTTGATGCTATTATGGTCCCTCCTTTGTTGACCCTTATACCACACAATAGTCATGAATCCTCATATGACCATGATTGGGATAAGGATGACTTATTGGATGACGAGTTCATTGAGTAGGCATTGTATCTTCATCTAATTTGTATATATGCATGTGACTTGTGTGATTTATTGTGTGTACTTCCATGTTTATGTGAACGTGTGTGTATTTCCATCACCATGAGACCACATTTCTTTGAGACATTTTTTCAAATAGCTCATGGCTTGTCTATGCTACCACATTTTCCATACATGTCTACCAAAGCATTTTATCAAACAATTCTCTCAAAACAAATTCAAATAGTTCATTGCCTTGTCTATGCTACCACATTTTCATACACATCTACCAAAGTACTCAAAATTTTGTTAACTATCTCATACATTATAAGCCATGACTTGCATCACTATTATAGTTTTCATAATTGAATAATGTTGTTTTCTTTTCAGATGATGTAGGCGGAGACACCTCCTGATGTTCATATGGCAATGGAGCATGGTGTGTCTTCCGCAATTAATATTTCTATGCCTTTGATGGGGGTATGAGGCAGATTAGTAAATTTCAAATTACACTCTTGTTATAGTTGTTTATTATTGAAAAATCAAATGATTATTGATTTGAAGTTTAATTTCTATCTGGATGGTTTCTGTATACACCTAAAAATGGCTTGAGTTGAATTAAATAAATATTTTAATATTTATTTAATTCCTATTCTTCTATCAATAAATAAATATCCTAATTTATTTATCTGGTTCACATTTATCTTAATCTTCCAAAAATTAAATAAAAAACAATTTATTTAATTAAATACCCTAATTCCTCTAAGGTCTCATCTAATTAAATAATCCTAAATTATTTAATTAATCACAAATTCCTCTATTCCAAAGTCCTAAATTCTATAATTCCACATCATCTCATCCATGTCATTCTTCCACCTCACCTTACACCTCACCATGTTGCACACAAAATTAAATATTTTAATTATTAATTAGCTAATTATCCTCACCCACATGTGTCCTATTATTTCTCAATCACCTTTATGCTCAAAGACACTTGTCTTTCTAATTCTAGTTCATCTCTCACATTCCAACAAATCAAGAGTCCTTCTTCCACAATCTCCTCTAAGTCTTCCACTTTTAACTCACAAGTCTTTTGTGAGCACAATGACATGTGGCTCATGGATCCACATATTCCTCTACCTTGTAGACATAGTAGGAACATTTCCCATGATTATCTCCCTCAACTCCATCTCAACTGTACATGTCACAGACAATTCCTCCACTCATGGATCTATTGACACTTGGGCCTTGGCCTTCTCAAGCCTATAAAAATACCTCTCATTCCTCCATTTTATACCACTCAAGATTTTAGTAATCTTATTCTGTAGAAATTCCATAATAGCTCCCAAGCATGCAATGGAATGGTTCTCTCGTTTACCTCCTGGCATCCAAACCTTTAATGAACTAGTAGATAAATTTGTGACCCATTTCTCCTACAATATTGAGCATGAAATTTCAATGTTGGATCTTTGTAACAACAAATAAAAAGGTGGAGAATCATTCACCTCCTTCTTACAAAGATGGAGACAACTTGCTAGCAAATGTCCATACCATATCCCAGAGAAACAAATGATTGAGATGTTTGTCCACAACTTAAACACTGACTTGAGCTATCAAATACAAATACAATGTCCTACTTCCTTTAGTAAGGTCATTGAGATGGGGTTACTCATTGAGAAATCCTTGATAGCTAAGGAACAAATCAAACTCTACAAAGACACCCCTGGTTCAAGTAATAATACAGACAAGCCAAGGTTCTAGACTAGAAACAAAAACATTGTAAACAATGGTACCAAAACAACCAATCTTTAATCTATCAAATCCACAAAACAACACACCATCAAACAAACCTCAAAATAATTAACCACTATCCACAAACTTTCCTCCCCGTTGAAAGTTTACACCATTAGGGGAATTAACTAAATCTGCCCTATGGAAGCTCATATCAAACAATCTCATAACACTTCCAATGGTGCAGGATTATGAACCTAAATTTAAACCTTCTTGGTGGAAAGACTCAGACATTTGCGAATATCATAGAAGCAAGGATCACAAAACCAATGATTTCCAAAGACTAAAGAATATCATCCATGAATTAATTGATCAAAAAGTAATATCAATTAATGGACACATATCCAATTATGACCATTTGGCATTCAAGAATCTGCACCCCAACTATGAGAAGGGAGGTTCTTCCAAGCAAAATAACAATAGTGGTAACAATGCCAACTACACCAATGTGTCATTTGATTATGTTGTTAACCACATCTCTGAGAGTGACTCACATGTCAATGTGATCACTATCAATAAAAACCCTGATTGTAATGTAACTACTCATGGTGGAAAGATTACTCTCCAAGGAGCTACATCCAAATCATCCTCCACGTCTAACCAATACAATGTCCTCGAACAAATCTAAATAACTCCTACACAGATATCTGTTTTGGAGCTTTTGCATCTATCTCTATCTCACAAAGCCATCCTTGAAAAAACTCTCTTGGAAACTACCATCCCAACCAATCTAGATGAAGAGCAATTTCAGGCCATAGTAGGTCATCTAACTACACCCCATTTCTTATCTTTCACAGAAAAAGATGATATGTCTATCACCCAACTGCACAATGTGTCCCTCCATATTGAAGCCTTCATGCATAAACATAAAATAAAATGAGTCCTAATCGATGGAGGGGCCGGTTTAAAAATCTGCACTTGAAAACTAATCCTTACATTGGGGTTTTCAGAGAATGTCATGGATCCTAAGAAGAAAATTACAATCAAGGTATATGATGAAGAAGAAAGGACATCAAAAGGAACCATTTTTTTGCCAATAAGAGGGACTGGTAGTGAAGGATGTGGTGTGCCAAGTGCTTGACATGGAACTTGCATACAATATTCTTCTTGGTCAACCTTGGATACACACGATGAAAGCCGTGCCATTCACCTACGATCAGTGTATCAAGTTTCCTCATAATGGCCAAGAAATCACTATCCAAGGTGATCCTGATCTGTTCCAATATTGCAATTCCATCCAATCCAAGCCTGAAGTTGTAATCCCCACCAATCGTGCATCTTCCTCATCTTCATCTCGTGTTGACCCAACCTCACTGCCATCTACATCCAAGACATCCAAACTCAAACTCAAGATCAAAGACAAGGGTGTAGGAGAGTATACTATCGCACCGACCTTTTTCCTAGCACAGCTACCCATATCTCCCAAGTCATATGGAAAACCATCCATGAACAAACCCAAGTCATTGGAGACTCCTAAAGGTCCTTTTGTTAAATGGGGATATTCTACAATGGCTATATAAAGATGAAGATAGTGAATCAAAACCACAAGTCCATCAACCCAAATTGTAAACTGAATAATATGGTCAAGGATTCTCTATTTTACAAAGAATGGGATATGACGAACATGGTCCCATAGGATTAAGGAGAGAAGGTATCATCGAACCTATCCAACCTTCTTCTTCTTTAGAAGCCTGAGACACTACAGGGCTAGGTTATAAAGGCAAAGAAAAGATCAAAGGCAAAGAAAAGCATAAAGGAAAAGAAAGAGAAGCGGCTACTACTAAATTAGTAGAGCAGATTCACTGACTATAACAATGGAGTGAGACAGACTCAAATGAATATGAATGGGATAGCCTTTCTAAACTATCTTGTGATGATAAAGATGTTGACATGGTTCAACAATAGAGCTCTACCCATACAACTCATGAGGGACAAGGCTCTAGGTCTAGACCTCTAGAGTTTGTTCCGCAAAATATCGAAAGAGAGTTTCATGAGGAAGGTATGATGCCACACTTGACAGATCAACTTGAGGAGAGTGCCATCATAGATTTTGTAAATACTTACACTAGCCTAAACAACTCCTCCATCTTAACCATCACTAGCCTCAAACTAGACCAACCCGATGACCCATTACCCTTAGTGCATCATGAACTCATAGACTGGGATTTACAAGACACCACCCCTGAGCTAGATACTTTCCAAAATGATGATGCTATCAGCGATTATCTAGAACTTAGAGACCACCTAACCATAGGGGATCACAAAACTAGCTACGCCATAGAACTTAATGACAAGGCTTATTTTGGAGAGAGTACCAAACCTTTCACTCATAAAAATGTCAAAATAAAAGATAGATCTAATGGTGAAAACTTCTCTTCAGAAGTGTTAGATCATGAAAATAATAAAAAAATAAAAGATGCATCTGACGATGAAAACCTCTCTGAGGTGCTGAAGGATGAAAGGCTTAACACTCTTCCCAATCAAACACATCAGGAGAGGTCTTCAATTTTGATAGAACCTATCAGCATTGGAATAGAAGACAACCCAAGGGTAATTCACATAGCGCAATCCTTATCTACACAAGAAAATCCATAATTCACCGAATTCTTCAAGTGGAAATAGATTAACATTGCTTGGTCATATGCGGATATGTCAGGACTGAATCCAAACCTTATAATGCATCATTTGTTACTAGCTCCAGAAGCTAAGCTAGTCAAACAAAAACTAATGAAGATGCATCCGCATATCGCACTCTTAGTGAAGGAAGAATTGAAGAAGCTGCTAGATGTTGGTTTCATTAGACTAATTGATTATCCAGAGTGGATTTCAAATATAGGTCTTGTCTCAAAACTAGATGGAAGAGTTAGACTATGTAATTAATTCAGAGATTTAAACAAGGCTTGTCCCAAGGATGACTTCCTCTGCCCAACATCGATATCATTGTAGATCTCACAGCAGGGCACACTATTTTGTCACTAATGGATGGATTTTTTGGCTATAATCAAATCAAAATAGCACTGGAAGATTGACATAAGACCGCATTCACATGTCCATGGGGTACCTATTGTTGGTGCCTCATGCCATTTGGACTAAAAAATGCAGGGGCAACATATCAAAGAGCCATGACTACAATCTTTCATGACATGATGCACACCATCATGGAAGATTATGTAGATGATATTCTATCCAAGTTAGTTACCAAAGGACACCTATAGATTTTAGACAAAATCTTTCAAAGATTAGAATAATTCAACGTGCGCTTAAATCAAGAGAAGTCTATTTTCGGAGTCACATCCAGAAAACTTCTAGGATATATAGTGTCAGCTAATAGAATTGATGTGGACCCAACCAAAGTAAAAGCCATCATGGACATACCACCACCCAAGAATCTCAGTCAGCTAAGGTCATTGCAAGGTAAGCTAAAATCCATTAGGCAGTTTATCTCTCAACTGGCAGACAAATGTCATCTGTTTACACATCTCCTACACAAGAACATTCCTTTCAAATGGGATGACTCATGTGAACAACCCTCTCAGCACCTCAAAGAGTATCTAATGAATCCACCAATCTTGATGCCGCCAATCTAGGGAAAACCCCTTCTACTTTATATTTTAGCTACACCAACGGCTCTAGGGGCTTTATTGGCAAAATAGAACCATGAAGGAAAGGAGCAAGCTAGTTACTACATGAGCTAGACATTGGTTGGTTATGAGTTGCAATACACACCCATAGAATGAGCATGCCTTGCAGTAGTTTTTGCATCAGAGAAGCTAAGGCATTATATGCTCACTCATTCCATCAAATTGGTAGCCAAGATTGATCCAATGAAGTACTTACTCAACAAGGCTACTCTAACAGGTAGGTTATCCAAGTGGGTGGTGATACTCGATGAGTTTGATATTGAGTATGTAGACATCTGAGCTATAAAAGGTCAAGTGATTGCAGATCAGTTGGCCAATGCACCATTGATAGATGAGAATCCATTAACCTTTGAGTTTCTAGACGAATCTATCTTTAACATCACAACCCAAGCATGGAAACTCTATTTTGATGGATCATATACTCAGCATGGGTCCGAAACAGGTATCTTGTTGGTCACACCTAATGGAGACACAATTCCAAAGTCATACAGACTACTCTTTCCATGTAGCAACAATGTGACAGAGTACGAAGCACTGGTCATTGGCATCAAAATGGCAGTAGAATGGAAAGTCAGAGAACTTCATGTGTATGGAGATTCACAACTTGTCATCAACCAAGTCAATGATGACTATCAAACCAAGGACAAGAAGTTAATACTATACAAGCGTATGGTAGATGACTTCAAAGAATTCTTTTTTGTGATTTCTTTTGAGAAGATACCCAGACTGGAGAACAAAGTAGTAGACGCCATGGCAATCATTGCATCTATCCTTGATATACCTAAAAACCAGTCACGTTATGAGTTCTTGGTAAAGCTAGTATCCCATCTTACATATGACACCCCTAAAACCAACATCATATGCCATATCGTAGGATCCAATTCTCCCTTATACAGAAAAGTATATACCTATCTAAAAGAGAACACCCTTCCTCCCGATCTATCTAATAACCAAAAGAGAACATTCATCCACCAAGCCTCCCATTATACCATAATCGCTAACACCCTGTATCGACAAGGACTAGATGGTACTCTCCTTAGGTGTCTCAATAGTGAGGAATATCAAATTGCCCTAGGCAAAGTTCACGAAGGTATATGTGGAACCCACTCTAGTGGTCCTACTTGGGCTAAGAAACTCATACGTATGGAGTATTACTAGTTGACTATGGAAAAATACTCCTATCATTTTGTGAAAAGGTGCAAGAAATGCCAAATCCATGGGAACTTAATACATGCACCGGCACAAGAGCTACAGCCATTAACAACTCCTTGGCCTTTCTATCAATGGGGACTTAACTTATTGGGAAAGATACACCCTCCATCATCTGGCAACCATAAATTCATAATCACTGCCACTGAGTACTTTATGAAGTGGATCGAAGTCATACCCCTAGCCAATGTCATAGGCAAATAAATCACCTCATTCATCATGAATTACATCATTTGCCACTATGGCATCCCTATATCCATTATCACTGATAATGTAAGACCATTTAAAAACTAGGATCTTAAAGAACTATGTGACAAATTCCACATCCAACGCTGCTTTTTCACGTTGTATTACCCCCAAGGAAACAGCTAGGCGGAGGCATCTAATAAAACCATCTTAAAAATCCTAAAGAAGATTGTCGACGATGCCGACTGTGATTGGAGTATCCAACTAAATCCCACTCTGTGGGCCTACCGCACAAGTATCTGCACACCCATAGGTGCAACATCATATTCCTTAGTTTATAGCTCTGAAGCCATCTTGCCAATTGAAGTCAAGTTACCATCCTTGCGAGTATCATTAAAAGGCCTCATATCAGATGAAGAATACAGGGTTTTCAAACTTTTGGAGTTAGAGATACTAGAGGAAAGACGACAACATGCCTTCAACCATCTGAAAGCCTATCAACAATGAATGTCACAAAGTACAACCATAGAGTGAAACGTAGGATTTTTTAGGTTGGTGACCTAGTTCTTAAGGAGAATCCCTAAAATTAGCAGGACATGGAGAAGAAACGTAAGTTTGAACCCAACTGGCTTGGTCCCTATGTGATCATTACTTCCTGCATATCAGAAGCCTATCAATTAGCCACATCAGAAGGTGAACTATTTGATGATCCCATCAACATAATGCATCTTCGCAAGTTCTACACCTAAAGCCCAATGCAAAGGATTCAAAAAAAAATCAAGTAGTGAAAACTTGGAAATAGGCGCTAGTCAAATAAAAGAAAGTGGTGAAAACTTGGAAATAGGCGCTATTTGTGATACACCACTTCCTCCATCTTCTAGGATTTTAGTCCTTTCATCCATCTTTTCTTCCGCATCCATTGGATCACATATAGATACCTATCATGGCTTGTTGTTCGCTCGCCCTTATCGCCTTGTCTTCTCAGGCTGTCAATCCAATCCTTCATCCATCTTATCATCCATTGTGACCCTATCATTAGTATCATTGTCAAACTACGTCACCTCTAAGCTATCACATAGGCAAGGCCATCATTCATGAGCCCCTAACGCTTCCCATCTATTCCATCCCTTATCACCTATCCTTTTGTCCATCTAGTTCCACCTAATTCCCACCATCTCTGTCTTAGGTCCACATAGTCCACACCCTGAACTACATTGCCTCTGCATCATCATGTAGGTAAGGCCATCATCGATGAGCCCCCGAGGCACTCTGTCAGTCCCTTAGGGCCCATTGCATCAAGTCTACCATCTGTTCAATCCACATGTTCACCCATAATAAATCGATCCCTTATTTGACTAGGGGTAAAATCCTTGACCTAGTTGAGAATTGGAGTCTTGAATGCCAAAAAATCTCAGAGGATAACAAACTAGATTGCGATATTATCTCTAGACAATGTGCAGCATTACAAACGCACTTGTTCAACAAAACACTTGACACAAGACATTGACCTATATCAGAAAACAACGTCCCTAAACTATCATGATGATTGTTATCTATTTTCATTGCAAGAAAACATATCTATGGAAAGAGATTTGATGCTTGTTATATGTTTGAGTCACAGAGTCTTATTTTTTGTTATCATGTTTTCCTATGCTACTTGAGGCTGTCTAAAAACTAGAGCAGCTATGATGGGGGCATGATTATTTTTCCTTTTTTTATTGTTTGTGGATCAATCTTTAGTAATGGGACGACTTTGTCTAACAACATGATCAGCAAAAGATCATCGAGGATGTTATGGCTCTAGGCATGAAAAAGTACAATCCTTGTCTGTTGATACATGTAAGAAAATACTTAGGTCATCTAGGTTCAATTTTGACTAGATGCTTGTATTAACTTGCTAAATCAAAATCCATGTAAGAGATACTCAGGTCATCATGGTTTAATTATACCTAGATGCTTGTATTTTCTTACAACATTTTAAAAGCTCAATGATGAAAAAAGTAGTTCAAATACTTGCTACAAGATGACAAAGTACCTCATTAGCACATTTTAGGTTTGCATCTCATCTCATATATAAGCATCCCATACATACCATTTATCCAAGAGCCATAAAATCCAAGTCCAATCTGTCAGTTATCATTATTGTCCATTTGTCCTATTATTCTTCTAAGTTGTTCATCATATCTAAGTCTTTCGCCTAATTCTTCTAAGTGTTGTTTCATTTAGGATTGAGTATACTTAGCATTAACAAAAATACATCATTTTCATTTTGCATTAGTCTAAGTGCATCCATCATTAGTTCATTATCATTTAAGGGCATTAGTTGTATTAAACATTTAAATCATGATAGTGATGTCATTTATCCACATAGGTCTTATGCATAACATTTATTTTCAAGAAAATCCAAAAACATAGATATCATTTTCATAGCAGTGGCATATTAGAGCATCATCCATAGAAAAAAGTAAATCACCATGTAGTACATGTAAGATTCATCAACATAAGCATTAGGTCATCATAAAATATAAGCATTAAAAATCATTGCACATTACCATTACACATAGATATTAGCCATCATGTAAAATCATAGAAACATCATATCATAAGTGTCATATGCACCATAGGATCAACATGTTAGAAACATCACATAATTGTATAAACCATAACATCAATCATATAAATAACATCCATCCATAAGAACACATGCATGTAGTCCATCGAACTCATCTAGATCATCATCATAAAACAATAATAAAAATGTCCAAGTATACAATGATGTCATAAATGTTTGTCTCAAGCTGTCAAATCTGGTGTATACAAAAGTGATAAATACATGATACATGTCTCCAAATCTGCCTATGTGGTACTCCTGCCGGAAGGTGCTAGATGTTGAGGCTGAGGCTGAGGCTGCTGCTGTGAATCTGTAGGACCTGTCAGATGAACAAGTGGTGGCCCCATCACTCCTCTGCTCTCTATCTACGTACACCTAGATCTGTTGTGGGAGCCTATGGGAAAGCTACTCACCCTTTGCTCTGGAGGTACAGCTTGCTCATACAATCCAGTAGAAGATCTCTTGTCGAGCCTGAATCATGTTTGACAAAATCTAACTATGGGGACCTTGGGATGTAGTTTGTTGCACCTACTGTAGCAGGGTCTCTACCCTGGTGTATCTTTGGATCATTGTATCTTGCTCTAAAATGGTAGTCTGCATATCCCCCTATAGTTGTGTAACCTGCCCCTATAACTAAGCCACCTGGGCTCATAAAACCACCATCTATCCATCATCCTGACCCTGTAGCTGGGCAACCTAAGCCTGTAGCTGAGCCACCTGGGCTTGTAGTGCTACTGTGTCCCCATCCCCCTATCCACCATGTACTTTTGCCTACACCTAGGCCTGTATCTATGCTTATGCCTGATGTAGACACCCAAAATTGACCTAATTATCATTTGCATTCAAATATTGCATTAGCTACCATCTGCATTTGTCTAACACACTTGAGCAATTTCCCTAACACACTTATTTCTTCTATTAATTAAATAAATTTATATTTATTTATTAATTCATTAGTTATTTCTTCTATTTTCTTCTAAGCTATAATTAAATAATCTTTAATTATTTAATTATTCTTGCTTCTATCTATTTTTATTAAATAAATCTTATTTATTTAATTAAAAATCCTTTCACAATCCCACTTCCCAATTAATTAAATAACTTTTATTTATTTAATTAATTTCTCTTATCATTTATCTCAATGAGCCGACATGTGTGCCTCTTTCATTTAAAAAAGATAAGTGGTACTACATATTTCATTTAATATCTTTCACATGTAGTACTTTTTATGTACACGATCACACATAAGCCTTATCTTCCTTCCACTTGTCATCTACACATTCATCTTTTAATCTTAGCCATTCACATAGCCACCAAATCTCTACTATTGATTGATTTTTGTTGAGGTCTATATAAACACCATCTCATTCCATACTACATCTATCCAACATTCATATAGCGTCTACATTATCATCTTGAGCATATTGAGCATTTTAGCATCTATCTAGCATTTTAGCAGTATCATCCATCTATCATGGCAGCTTTGATCTTCATAATTGTTCATTATTGAAGAAGCAATCCACATCATACACAAGGAATCATATAATCTAGGTGATATTGTTCTTGAATTGCATGCTTTTGATTTCATTTGGATTAGATTCTTTGATGATGCTAGGGTTAGGTTTTTAGGGCTATGCTTGATCTTATTAACCTAATTTTTTACCTATCACATTTTGGCACACCTGATGGGACTCACGTCCTTGATTAACTTTGTTATTTGAGTTGTTTTTGTGAAGATCAGATTTTTCAAGTGCTTACGGCAAGTTCCAGTCTCTTCTGAACGAAAACTAGTCGTTGTCCAATTATATGCATCACTTTTAAGTTGAAACTAGCCACTTACAACATTTTTCTAGATCACATCTGAGTGACCAGTAGTCACTTATTGCTCTTTTTGCATCACTTATAAGCTAATAGTGATCGCTTGTTATCTTTTCGGCATCGCTTTTAACCTAATAGTGATCGCTTTTAGCTATCTGGATTGCTTTATGCAAAACTAGGGTTTTTGTTATATTCTATTTTTTTGCGGATCTGAGTCGCTTATGACCTGTAATCAGTCACCTGTTGCTTTTTTGCATCGCTTATGATCTTTATCATTTCACATCTGGGCTTATTGGTATTGCTTCTGATCCATAGCATTTCACCTGCGGCAAAATACAAATCGCCCATGACAAATAGTTGATCACCTCTGGTAACTGTGTCACTTTTAGTCTTTATCATTTACAGTCTAGTTTTCTTGGTTACTAATTGGGTATTTTTGTAGCATCTTATCAATTGTCCAAGAAAAGGAGGTTAACAAACTACTAACATATTTGTTGCAACTCTGATCAGTCCAAGATTTGTGATTTTTCACTAATTTAGGAACATTTGGGCTTGGTGCTTAAAAGGAGTCATTGCTTGCTCCATGCTTGATTTATTTTTTTGATTGCTTGCATATGCATGTTTGTAACCCAAATTTAATAGAAAAAGTATCCTCTCCCCTTGCCTATCAAATGGATCTTGGGTGTACTAGAACTTGTTATTATCTTTAGAGGGCCTGCCTTCCCAGTGTGAGAAGGGGTATGACCCAAGCAGTAACAGGCTAAAGCTAAGTCCTTCCAAACTGCTATATAAGAAAAGTGTTTGTGTCAAAAGCCACAAACAACAGGTGTTGTTGTGTTATACTGACATCCAACCTCCCCCAAAACCCTCCAAGGTGTAACCCTTGAAGGCTAGGAGACTCCATAACAGAGAGTAGCATTGCTGCACATATAGCCACCCAAACGGATGTCCTTACTAGAAACCTTGTGTAGTAGCTAAAAACCTTCTATTTGTTGATGCAAAAGGTGGGCAAAAGGTGGGACTTTTGATGCTGCCCTGATTCACGTGGTTCTTAGTAGAGATAGCAGGGACAATCCTAAGGTTTGGTGGGGAGACAAGCCTTGGGAAACCTGGATCTTGGTATGCATGAGAAGTGTGTGCCGTGGAGAGGAGCCGGTGCTACCAAGATCCTAAAGCTATCCACTTTAAATAAGCATGGCTAGGGCACTCAACAAATACAGTCCTTTCCTAGCCTAGGTTGTACAAGTTTGTGATTGTTGTGAGTGTGAGTGACTAAAATCACTATTTTCTTGTCAAAAAACACAATTCAAACAAATTTCTTGATAGACACAGTTGCTTTCAAGCTTTAACTACCTGCATACAGATAAACATATCACTTTTAACTAATAGTTAGTCACCTTTTGCATAAATTGAATCACCTTTGAACAACAGTTGCTCACCTCTGGTCTAAACTGAGTCACCTTTGATCAACAGTACATCGCTTCTGCATTTACACTACTCACCTGTAGTAAATTAGCTCACCTCTGGTTAATATTGTAGCCTGTTACCTGAACCAAAACCAAATCACTTTTGAGCTATTATCAGTTTCTTTTAGCCTTTCCTAAGTTGCATTTGAGCTATTACCTATCGCTTGTGGTTATTTACTAGCAAATCTTAGTGACTCAGTTGAACTAGCTACATTTCTAGCTTGCTTAGCTTCAGCATTAGCTTTCAGACCTGCCTCTGATCATTTGTAGATACTTGAACTTTGTCTGCTACTTTGAGCATACCAAACAATTGGACTTTGTGCACTTTCCATCTTTTTGAGATCCTAAACCAGTAAACCAAACATCAAAACAATCAATCCAATCAATTAGTAAAACATCATCTTTTGGCTTTAGCCTTAGCAAAATCAGCAAAACAGCAACCTTAGCAAAAACAACCAGCAACCCAACAACCAAGCAACCCAACAACAACAAAGAAACAACAAAACTAGCACAACAACCAATAGCCAAAACAATCAGCAAACCATCATCTTTTTGGGTCTCAAAACCTTGACAAGCTAAAGTTCAATTTTCAACATCAACTATCATGCCTCAAACTAGGAGCCAATATAGAGCTGAAATGGAAGCAAAACTATGAGCTAAGATGGAAGCCACAATGCAACAATCACGATCAACATCCCTTAGAGATGCAACTCAATTTACAACTGGAATGCCTTCTCACATGTTTGTGCCCCATGGGTACACCATTGGAGAGTCATCTCATCAAGTGCAATCACACCCCTTCATAGCGAATTATGAGGAGCATTCCCAAGAGGATTTATCTGACTATCAAGACACACATGTATGGGACCAAGTTGAGAAGCTTTTTTAATCTAATCCTAATCGCTACTTCTTGCAACTTGCCCGCATGGGAGCCAAACTACCAAGAGACTTTGACATATTTGCTATTCGAGAACATGATCCAAGTACTCCCATTGTTGTTGCAAAGGGACCATCCACTATAGTCACACCATCCCATACCATGCTACAAAATCCATCTTCCAACCCATCTCTTTCATTGCCTATTGTTACTTCATTTAACCCACCACACTCGGAGTACACTTTAGAACCTTTGATAACTCCAACCAATGTACTCCCTTTCCTTTCACAAAATTTGAACATTCCACCTTTCCATGTTTCCCAACATACTTCTCCTACCATGACCATATATGTGTCTCAAGTAACACAATCTGTCCATGTTGCCCAAGTGCAAACTCCTCAAACATCACAAGCTATCCCCATATCCCATTTTCTACAAGCTTCCCAAGCTATCCAAACAACACCAATTGTCCAAGCTTCACAACCATCGCAATCTGCTACTCCCATTACATCATATGTGGACACCACATCCCATATTCCTACCACTGCTAATATGGTCTCCACTATCTCCACGGATCCATCCAATGCGTCATACAATCCCAATGTTAGTCTCATTGACATGAGTGACCCGCCTATTGTCTCACAAGCTAGTCCTAGCATTACAGTCTCTTATCTTGATCAGCTTACATCAATTCTGCCATCTTCTTATAATCCTTCATAAACCATCAATCTGTCTTATACTACTCAAGGATTGCCCATTGTCACCTAACATATGACATATACCAATCCTCATGTTGTTCAAAACACCAACCCAAATGTCCATCCTTCTTTCGTATCCACCAATCCTTCCATGAATTACCATATTACAAATCCAATGCCAAATTCACAACCATTGACCAAGGTTAATCCATCTTCTACTTCCCATGTGATGCAAAACATTAGTGCTAGTTCATCACAATATACCCAACCACCACTTGTGTCTCAAGGATAGCAATTCTCAAACACATACGTGTCGCATACTAATCCTTTGACATATACTGTGAGTATGTAACCTCAACAAATGGTCATGGCTTCATATATCCCACAACAACAACCTCAATATACCTCATATTACACTTCACCTCCCAACCAACCAACCCTTTGCAACAATAGCAATTATCTCCAGCGGATGTTCAACAAATGATTAACCAAGTGGTAGGACAAAGCAAGAAGACATTTTCCTTAGAAAACATATGAGCTTATCCGTTTGACAAGTCACTTCATATGACACCTTTTCAGCCACACTTTGAAGTTCCACAGTTTGACAAATACAAAGGAAAAGGTAATCTAGAAGACCATCTTAGAGCATTCTTTGTGGCATGTCTCAATGTTGCTCAAGACGATACATATCTTCTAAGACTGTTTCCTTGAAGCTTAGTAGGACAAGCTCTTGAATGGTTCTCTCACTTACCTTTGAGCATTAAATCTTTTGCAAAGTTAGCAAATAAATTTTGATCACACTTCACTTTTAACGTTGAACATGAAGTGAACATGAACGACCTTGTCAACAATAAACAATGCAATGGTGAAGCTTTCTCTTCATTTACTCAACAATGGCATAATATGGCTAGCAAACTATCATGGAAAATACCTGAAAAACAACAGCTTGATATCTTTGTTCAAAATCTTCATCCCAAGCTATCATTCCAACTACAATTACAAAGTTCTAGCACCTTTGATGAAATTGTTTCCAAAGGAACCATCATTGAACATGCTTTAATTGCTAAAGGCACTATCAAGATTTTTCATGATAACAAAGACTATCCTCAAAACTCCAATGATAAATCTCACTTTTGAAACAAGAACAAGAATGTTATCAATGATGGTGTTGTAGATGCAAAGAACATACAAATAATGAAAGCTCCTATCAACATTCAAGCTACCTCTACAACAACTCAACCTTTTCAACGAACTTGACAACGACAAACTTCAAATCCCTACCGACAATTCACACCATTAGCATAACCTATGGAAGTTTTCTTTTGAAAGATTCTCCAAGCAGGAGATATCATGTTATCAGATGTGTTGGGATAAGGTGCCATTAACCTTGTAAATCCCAATATTGTATTTATTCTATTTATTATATGTGATTTGTAATTATCCATGAGGAGATGTACTAGTTTCACTAGCAGGGGTAATTTTAGAGTTACCAGAAGTTATTACGAAGTGACTTTTACTATTGGCAAATGTAAAAACTCAGGGTAAATGAGGATAGGCATGCTCCCTTGAGGAATATACTATTTTTGGCATGTGTGACAATAATCATAATGTTTGGTGAGTGAATCTATGATAGCTACAAGTTGTCATAAGATTCTAAGATTCTATGACGCATATGACAGATATGTTAGTTGTATATTTGCTATATTTAGCCCAAGGTTCCTATCTTGGAAAGATACTCTTTTGTGGAATCTATGATAGTTATTACATGTCATAAGATGTTGTAAGAGGCTAGATTTAGTCTTGGGAGCCCAACCTTTGCATGGCTATTTTTGGACTAGTGTAAGATGCTTGTAAGATGGTAATTAATGTTTATAGGTTGGAGAATATTAAGAGAGAGAAGGTGAATCCCTAGGATAAGTTGGAAAATGTTTCTATAAGTATTTTCCATGTATTAGTTGCTGCAATATAGATTTTAAGTACTCGGGTGCTGCCGGAATGCTGTTAGATTGAAGACTGGTGGAGAGAGTTGAAGTGTTGTTGTATTGTAAATCATTTTTAGATTAATACAAACATTGGTACTCTTTCCTGTGTGGAGTTTTTTACCCAAAATAGTTTTCTCCATGTTAAACATTGTGTTATGTCTTCATATTTCTGATTTTGCATTTTTGTGAAGCATAGTTTTGTTTCTGTGTTACAATCTCCATGAATAACACACAGTTAAAGATTGCTGAAATTTATCTTGAATCAGATTTCCATTGAAGTAGTGTTGCTTTCATTTTTAACATTTGGTATTAGAGCCTGGCCATCTTTGACTCTTGGGTGGTAGTGTGGAAGTTGTAGCTACAGTGGGAGATTTGGTTGTGTTTATTTTGCAGATCTTGTGTTATTATTATGGCTGCATCCACCGTTGCATCAACCTCTCGATTGGACATTGACAAGTTCAACAGAAAGGGGTATGAGTTGTGGAAGTTGAAAACGAAAGATTTTTTGGAAGAAAGAAACCAATGGTTGACTATCCAAAAGGAGAAGAAACCTGACGATGTCTCTCAAGATGAGTGGGATAGACTAGATAAGAAGGCATGGGGAACCATCCAGTTGTGTCTTTCAGACTCTGTCCTGTTGAATGTCGCAAAGGAAGAGACTGCATACAAGTTGTGGAAACAGTTGGGTGAGATCTATCAAGCCAAGAGTATGGTAAATAAACTTTATTTAAAAAGAAAATTATTTTCCATGAAAATGCGAGAAGGTGAATCAGTTGCAGAGCATTTAAATTCTTTTAATTTGTTAGTGAGTCAGCTTGATTTAGTAGATGTTGAGGTTAGTGAGGAAGATAAATGTATCTTACTTCTTTGTTCTTTACCTGAATCTTGGGAGAATGTTATCATCCTTGCTATCACTGCTAACCTCGCAGATCTAAAGTTGGATGCTCTTGTTTCAGTGCTACTATCGCAAGAATTGAGGAAGAAGAGTTCAGATAGTTTAGGGGATGCTCTCAGTGTTAGGGGAAGGTCTAAGGAAAGGGAACCTAAAGGAGATCAGAAAGGGGATAAGGACAAGTCCAAGGGCCGGTCTAAGACTCTTGGTAAAAAGAACAGAGTTAAGTGTTGGAACTGCAGTAAAAGGGGACATGTGAAGGAGTGCAGAAACCCCAAGAAACAATGGGAGAGTACTATGGATAAGTCCTCAAATGTAGGTGAAGATGTTTTACTTTCTACATGTAATGTTGTTTCTGATAAAAATTGGTTGGTTGACTCAAGATGCTCATTTCATATGACCCCGCATAAGGAATGGTTCTCCACATATGAAGAATATGATGGAGGTAATATCTACCTTGGTGACAACTCTACATATCCGATTATCAGGAAAGGAAAGGTATTGTTATGTTTTAGTGATGGGAGGATTAAAACCCTCCCTGGTGTTTTGCATGTTCCTAGATTAGTGTTGTGTGGTTACGCAACACGCCCCATTTTGACTTGGCAAAACAGGGACCCAACTTTTCTTTTGGCTTGTGTTGTCTGCTTTCTGGCGGTTTGGTAAAATCAGTCATGTTCATCATCATGTGGAGTCAAGATGAGGTAAGCCCCAATATGAGGTCAGTCTGTCAAAATTTGTATTTCATATATATGACCACATATTCTGAAAGAGCATTAAAATTCATGCAGGTTTGCCTTTTACATCACCCTGATATTCATCATGATGTGAGAGTTATGAACAGTCAAAGTCTTGGTCAAACCTGATATTCGCAAGAAGAGGGTCATATTTTATAACCTCAGTTATGCTGTTTGAAGAACATCATCATCATATTTGAAACGTCCCCCCCCCCCGATAATATCCTGCGGTTCAAATATCTGGACGTCAACTTTAAGTGATAGTAAGTCTTCCCCGTCGAACGGTCTTTTGTATCGTGAACATCATGTTTTGAAAAGTAACCCGAAAATATCATCCTGACGCGAAACATCACCCTTAACAAACATCCTGATGACATCATCTGAATACGATAAATGAAGAAAGAAACATCCTGATGACATCATCTGAATACGATAAACGAAGAAACAAACATCCTAATGACATCATCATCATATTTACATTTCGACAGGATATTTTGTGAACATGATCATGTTCACCCAATATGACAATGACGTCATGAAGCGTTTCCGATACAAAGAACGAATATCATGATGATGTCATCCTGATATTCAGAATGGAGGTTGAGCAAGCTTGTCTCATCATCATCATTTTGTTTTGAAACATCACCCGATAAACCGAAATATCCTCCTGATGTGCTAAAACGTAAACAGGGGTGCATTATCGCCCGAATCTTGTAGCGATAATAATTCTAGTACTAGGGAGGATGATATTGAAACTCAACCTGATATTTGTGAAATATCATCCTGCCCTCATGATATCCCGCCATATGGATATTCCCCCGCTCCCCTTGCCGCCATTATCATTAAATGCGCGCAGATATGGTAGGTGATTCCCGCCGACCCTGGAACCCGATGAAATACCTAACGAGATCTTGAGTTTTTGCATGAATGATCAAAGATTGCAATCTAACTTGTCAGAGTTGCCCTAAATTTACCCTAACTGCGAGGTTAAAAGGTAATTCAACTGCCATTATTACATTTACCTGCGTTAAAATTGTTTTACAGAGCACTAGCCTCCATATCTGCATAACAGCTACCGTTGCGCGACTAGAGCTCATAGACTGAGGGAGGAAGGTGATCAGCAACTGAATCAAGAGTGTCTTAGAGATATACTGGTATAAAAAGAAATCAGCATAACCAGGTAAGTGAACTGAAACCCTCATCATGTTGTTTTTTAAATAATGTTGAAAGTTCTGGTTATGTATCCATGCAAGTAAGTAATGTAGAATTGATACAATAAGCATGATATTTGCAGTATGTATGCATGCATATCCCGTTGTGAGAAGAAATGTTGTTAATTGCAAGTACCCATGGCTGAAAAATGCTTAGTCAAATGTCAGGAAGAATTCAGCAGGCCTATGTTCTCTTCTCAAAGAGGGATCCTATTTAAATTTGGGGCAATTACAGACACCCATCAGGGGAGTACTGACTTGGAGGCTTGGTCAGCCAAGCTGAATGATGGGCAGGATAAGAGTCTGGTGCTGGACGCTGTGTTTGTATCAGGTATGTGGAACGCTGCTGGCTTCCCCTACTCCATGGAGTCTCCGGAGCTGGTTATTGAGTGTGCCCAGAATTACAACCCTCAGACGAGGTAGGTGGTGAAGCATGGGAGAATGTATGCAGACCTATCCATCAAAGGTCTATTCCAAACATTTGGACTGCCAATGGGCAGCAAGGTAAAGAGTGTAGACTTGAAGAGGTCTGAAAGAGAATATGAGGCCAACAAGAAGACAGCCAGAAAGAACATGTATGCTTGGCGGGCCGAGAATAGCACATATAATGCAGCGGCCAAGCTCCCTGTGCGCATGTTCAAATTTGATTTTAATGAAGAATATCAGTATGTGATTGCCCTACTGAACAGGGTGACTGGCTAGCCTGATACTGGAGAATTCAGAGACTGGATGTACGACATAATAATGATGTGCCTATATGCAGACATCAAGCCACTATGGGGCCAAATCATAAGTGATGCTCTGCATGAGCAGCTGCTGAACCTGGGAGGTTCAGATTGTGCCTTCTACATGACCTCCTATATTGTTTATTCCTGTGCTTATGGAGGCACTTTTGATGCCCTGGTCACAGATGGAAAACTGACGGGCACGAATGCAGCCTATATCTGGGATCATCATCCCCAGCTGCAAAGAACCAAATATATCAAGGACTACAAATTGGTCAATGATGCATTTTCTATGCATCTGGTAAGGACCATGGAAGATGACAGAACTAAAAGACTGAGCATGGAAGCTCAGGAGGCAGTATATAGGCATGGGGCATGGTACATCCAATTTGCCACCTTTTCCTACATCAGGATAGAAGGCTTTGAAGGGCATCCCCTGATGCTGCCAAGGTATCCTACAAATGCAGTAGTTTTAATGGAGTTTATCAGGCAGGGCTCCACCATCATACAGACGTATAAGGATGCCAAGAAGCTGCCACCAATTTTGTTCCCATTCAGCATCGGCAACTACATGTGCCCTGACTCTGACAATATTAAGAAGGTGATGGTCACTCTGAACAAGATGAATTTACTGCCCTTCCCAGTAACAAGACCATATGATCCTTACGGCTGAATGCAGAAGATCCTAGGAAAGCCTATTCACCAGAGGCACCTAGAAGATTTTTGGGCTGACTGTGAAGATGAGGCAGAGGCCAGGAGGAGGAGGTATCAGAGGTTAACTCTGAACCAGATTAGAACGTTCGACTGCATCTCCCTCCCTCAACAGCTGAAAAGTGATGACGGCAGGATCATGGCAGATGAATACGAGCAGAAGAAGATCTACAATGATACCATTTCTGCCCCTAACCTCACCATGCAGGAAGATATGTCCTTGGACCCATTCTTTGCTAGAACCATACACTTGACCCAAGCTTGGGTAGATGCACAGGTAGAGGCATTGAAGAAGAAAGGTGTTGCCATGACGGTGGACAACAAGAAGAAGGGGTAGGACATCACTGCAGATGAATATGATGACTTCCTACTGGAGAAGAGGAAGACTAAGGGAGAGAGGAACCCTCCATCGCAGCAGCCTAGCAAAAGGACCACAAAGGGCAAGAAGGTGGAAAAGGGACCCAAAGGGGTCATAGTTGACAGGGTAGTATTCACAGCGGAGGAGGTAGCCAAATTAGGGTCAGAATTAGATTCTCCTCCAAAGCCCAAGAAAGCCAAGACAGCAGAGGCTGGAACCACAGAGACCCAAGAAGTGGGTCAATCATCCAGACAACCAGGCAAGGATATCCTCATGGAGGAAGAGCCTGAAGAAGAGGAGGAAGCTCCATTGATAATCAGAAGAAAGAGGAGAGCTCCGCAGGTGCTGGTTCCTACCACACCTAAGAAAACAAGAACCTCCATGAGAGGTGAGATGAGTCAACCCCCAGTGCAATTACAAGGGGTAGGTAGTGAAGTGCAGAAGGAACTTCAGCACAATGTTCCACTTCCTACCATTGTCAAGTTCAAAACTGAACTGGCAGAAGAACAGCAGAAGGAAGCATCTCAGACACAAGCGGAAAGGCATGTCTCGCTAGATGAGACAATCAACTTGTCTGATGATGAAGTGGTGCAGGATGTAGCTGCACAAGAAATGGAAACACTGGCTGCTGGCATCAGTGTGACTCCTCACAAGCCTCCAACGGTTCAAATAGTGCTTGAGGAGATGAAACAAGCAGAAGCGGAGCGAGAAAAGAGCCCAGAACCAGAGAAGAGCCCAGAGCAAGTAGCTCAAGACATAGGGCTGGATACATTGATCGCTGAGGTGACAAGTCCTGTAGTGGTAGACTTAACAGAGAAGCAGGATGCAAGTCCTGAACAACCAGCAGGATCACCTGATAAGGGCCACCTGACAAAGGAGATTGAGATGGCAGAAATAGAAAGCCACGTTCTTGAATCAGGCCAACAAAGCCCACAAGATACATCAGCAGGACCTGCTATAGTAGAGGTCCAAGAAGTAAAGGCTGATGATGAGAAGAATGAAGCGATAGAGGATCCTGCTGATAAGGCACAAGAGGTGGATGCTGCAGGTACAGAACAGATAGCCACTGCAGAACAGATGCCATCACCTCGGGTAGATCCAGTGATATCAGATATGGTGGACATGCCGCCAGAAATAGAGAAGCAAGAGGAGGATGATCAACCTCCACAGGGGGAAGAACTGGGGACAGGTGAAGAAAGGATGGAGAAAGATCATGATCATCATGATCCACATACAGGTACACCGCCAGGTTCCCCACACGGAGAAGATGCTCCCCCCGAAAAGGAAGTTCCTCAACAGGAGGAGGCACCACAGGATTCGTAGCAAGGTGAGGATCAAGAGCCGGAAAAAGAAAAGTCACCATCTCCACAACGCTTGTTGGTGGAAATGGGAGATAGAGGTGAACAGCATCATGATGCTGAAAAGCATGATCAGGTGCCTCCATGGTTAGAAAAGGAGGTAAATGTTGAGGAGGAGCTGGAGATTCAAGAGTTCGATGTCTCCACCCTGTTCGCCGCAGATATAATGAAACCCAGGAAGAAGGCCAGAATGACTTCGGCCATCAAAAGAGATCTGGCGACAGGGAGAAGGACCGCACAAATTGCTGTACCTGCGGTAGAGAAAGAGAAAGGCAAAATCACTGTGGATGAATTCCAGATAAGCACAGTTGATTTGGGTTTTGCCAATGAAGAGCAGGAAGGTCAGGAGGGAAAGGATATCATTGACTCTCTGATTCAGAAAGTGAAAAGAGAGAAAGAGAAGAATAAGCAACATAAAGAGCACATTGCTCAGTTGCATGCATACATTAAAGGCTTGACCAATCCTGAGGATACTACAAGTAAAGCTGCAGTCCCATTGACTGCCATTTCTCAAGAGGAGGTAAATAGACTGGACCTCATGAAACATGAGGTTTCCGTAATAAGAAAATGGATGTCATCCACATTGGATGATACCATTGAAATAATGAAGGGATCTTTGAAAAGATGGAGCATATTAAGTGACTCCAAAACCAAGGTGGACAGGTTGCAGATGTAGATCGGAAAAAGGTCTTATAAACTGGAGAAAGTCCTCAGCCTATTGGATGAAATAAGGAAGATAAATCCACAATTGCTTATCAGTAAGCAGGTGTTAAATAATAATACTGCATTATTAGTGGATATCTGGTATAAGGATGTGTAGTTTGAATGCGGAGTCCTCAAGAGATGTAATAATAAGCTGAGGGAGATCAGTATGAGGCTACGTGATTTAATGGGCATTGAGGCAGACATGCTAGAAACATTAGAGGGCAAGGTGGAAGGGAAAATTGAGAATCAAGATGAAGATTCTGCCCTCAAGGCTCTGTGTAATAATTTCCAAGTGGAAGATGATGGTCCGCTAGTCCACTTGACAGAAGAGATAATAAATAAAATGATGAGGATCAAGGTCAAGATGGAGACCTATAACGAGACACTGCAGGACAGAAAGAATAAGCTGGACAACAGTAGGGATAGGTATGAAGCGCACAAACATGCCATCATCAAGGCAAAGACTCAAGATGGCGGAGGAATAGACCAAGTTGTGCAGTCATACGAACAGATCCAAAGCAGCATGCAACCCCATATGCAGCAGCGTCATCATCAGGATAGCAAAGAGTCAGGAAGTGATGCACATGATGATGACCCGCGTGCATCAGATGAAGAACATGATGAAGATACATCATGAAGGGGAATATCTTGCATATGCAGTATAGATAGTTGCCAGCTGGCAACTTGTGCCTTTTTGTAAAATTGACAAGTCATGAAGTGATGACCGTTGATTTGTATTGACATATCTGATCCGTGGATCTTTTGTAACGGATTCCTCACCTTATTCTATAAAAGGTGGTGGAATGCCTTGTTATATTCATTCAAAACTTAATTGAAATTTGATTGCTGAAGTATTCAGGACTTATTTCAAAGCTGCTATATATGTACATGTCTTTTGCATACTTAATGAAAGGGAAGAGTATTTTGATTACAAATCTTCGTAAATCTTGAGTAATCTATGTCTGAATTCTAGATATGTGCTTTGATTTGCTGCATCCCTTGGAGTGCTCATCATGTTGCATGTATTGTTTTCATTCATTATCCTCTG
This sequence comes from Cunninghamia lanceolata, assembly GCA_027924645.1. NCBI lineage: Eukaryota > Viridiplantae > Streptophyta > Pinopsida > Cupressales > Cupressaceae > Cunninghamia > Cunninghamia lanceolata. The sequence goes on along the minus strand of BSBN01000012.1, from coordinate 5,633,096 downwards.
AAGTTTGCATCAACTGTATCTAGCTGTGGAATGTCCTGGTGAACATATGGTTCGATTTCTTCTCCTCATGATAGTATCAAGCATGTATGTGGATCAAAAGCTAAAGGTTCAACTTAATTAGAAGCATTTCCTTTAAATTCTTTCAATTTCAGAGCATCTCACTATCACAATTGCAAATAAACTGATAATCTTAAGCAAACAACCCAAAATATGCAGACATCTCGTAGATAATCGTAAATATTTAGCATATTTGAACACTAAGCATGCACAAATGAAAATATCATGCAAAGATCTAGGTATTTTACTTCCTTTCATCAAATACCCGCATAATTTGACTTCTCTGTAAGGAATTTCTGCAGGAACGTCATGATGATAGTGCATTTTCACGTAAGGCCCCAAAATGGAAACAGCAACTCACATTAACCACTGAGTAACGTCAGTTGATTAAGACCTAATCACCGGAGACTTGGGATCATGAATTCTTTGAATTCACCGTATCTTTCAAGATGAATAAAGGTTAATGTGTACTTTTATTCTATGTTTGTTTGTGACTAACATCATGACCAACATAAATTGGCGCTAGAAGGAGGGCAGAACATCAGAAGGAGGGCGTGAGTTGTTTCTCAGTAAATAAATTCTTTTCAGTTGACGTGATATCCCCTGCCTCTGTTTATCAGCCCACTTTAAATCTTGCTAACATATCTGCAGGCCCCTTGCTTCTAACGCAACATAAATTGGCGCTAGAAGGAGGGCAGAACATCAGAAGGAGGGCGTGAGTTGTTTCTCAGCAAATAAATTCTATTCAATTGACGTGATATCCCCTGCCTTAGTATAGCAGCTTGCCCTCAGTCTTGCAATTAATCTATAGGCCCCTCGCTCCTAACGCAACATAAATTAGTGCTAGAAGGAGGGCCCGTCCGGAAGATCACGCTCATCATCAGTATTTTCAGGTTTGATGATGCATAGAGTAAGGTACCCTCAGATCGTCTGTGAATTTCAGTAAATTACGTAAATATTTACTATGAAAAGATTGTATATGCACATTCTATGTAAAGATTTCCAGATCTCACATAAATATTGCAAGCTTTACAGTAGATCTCTCTGAATTCACTAATATCGGCTAAAGATACGTAAATTTGTTCAAACTCTGAGACTTTTAGGCCTTAGGCACTCGAGATCTTGTGTTACGGGTCAGGATATCCCAATATCCTGTCACATTTGCAGTGTCTTCGCAAATATTTCGTAAATATCCAGTCTGATTTGCAATTTGACCGCAAATATCACCTCATCCAGTGAAATCTAACCAATATTTGCAAAGTTTCAGCCAATTTGCCTCCAAATCGAGAAATCCTGGCTTACAGGATAAATACCAGGTCTAGACCTAGTGGAGTTTTTGAAGAATTGCCTGTTAGAGGTTTCAAACCTAGGACTGTAGACATTCACCATACTCCAGGATCTAGTGCGTCTAGAGCTTCACCGGGATCTCCTCCTGTGACCCCTGTCGGTTTGCAAATACCTTCCGGTATATCCGCAACACCTCCTATTCAAACCCAGGGTATACCTTTAGTTCAACCTCAGCCAACTGTACCACCAGTTCAGCCCTCTCAGGCTGCAATGTCGTTCTTTGCCGCAAAGTCACCTTTGACCTTCAATGCATATCATGAGTTACCAAAGAATCTGAACAAACTTTGCCCAAAATACCATCCCTATCAAGATGCTGATGATCATATCAGGACATTTAAAGAAGCCTGCTGCAGAGCCAGAATAGAACATCAGGACGTGGTGTGCAGATTATTCCCTTTTTCCTTAGGGGAAGAGGCTTATAATTGGTTCATCAGTCTGGGCCAAGCCTCTGTAGGTTCATGGGCTGTCTTAGAGAAAGCTTTTCTCGACAGGTTCAAGGTCCCTATTGATCCATCTATGAATTATCACATGTTTGCTACAATCAAAAGATTTGAGAATGAGCCTATTGCTAATTTCAATGCTAGGTTCCAGAAAATGTTGTCCAAGTTAGTTGCCCCATATGTAGTAACTGATGCTGCTGCTAGGAGTATCTATTATTTAGCCCTGGATCCATTAACGTCCATGTTCATCAGGAGAACACATCCTGAGATCACTACTTTGACAGGAGCTTTTCAAGAAGCTATCAAGGTAAATCAGCAGTTGATACCTGCTCCTACTCCAAATATAGTATTCCCTACTTTGCCTGGCGTGCAAGCACAATATCCAGCACCATATCCTGTAGCATATCCTTCACAATATCCTGCACAATATCCTAATGGATCAGTGATACCCCCAGCAGTCATGCCTGCACCTTTGCAAGTACCTCCATTGAGTATTATGCCTCCTCCTAATGGAAATAGCCAATTACCACAATATCCTGCACATGCTCAGACACCTCAGGGTACCGATCTATCCAACAATAACCATGGATCTTCCTTTTTCAAGCCTCAGACTGAAAATGTAGTGGCCAAAGCTCAAGAGGAGAAGGAGGAAATCAAAGAAATTTCTGCTCAACTCAGAAAACTCACCACAGAAGTAACACATTTGAGAAATCGAGGGTTTTATTCGCAGTCAGGTCAGAATAGAAATTATTCCAATGACAGACCAAACTACCCTGACAGAGGATATAACAACAACTTCAACAGTAATGGTGGAAACAATAATAATCCTCCTAGACAGCCCAGAGTGTGGAACTCCAGGCCAAATAATGGTTCATTACCATCACCCCTAGACAATCAGCCTCCTGGTGAAGCCAAACAAACTACCAGAGTCAATCTTGCTGAAGCAGCCCTTACCAATTGGTGTAGGATTCACAATACAAATGCACATGCAGAATTAGATTGTCCACAATTTAGGATTGCTGCCAGCATCTTTCAGACTGAAGTGTCTAACACTTCTAGAAATCCACCTCAGGTAGAAGGAAATGAGATAGTTCCTTGTGGATATGACTTAGCTTTTGTGCTAGAAATGTACATAAATCAGCCTCATCCGAGTTATGATCAGACCTGTGAGGAATCTGCCCTAACCTTTGAAACAAACTATGTTTTCCCCTTTGAGGATGAAAATGAACCTACAAGAGAGCATGAGGAAGTACATGCATATCAGCAACAATATCCTGGTAAGCACAATTATAACCTGAGGAGCAATGCCAACAGACCTGCTGGTCCATTGACATCATCTCTACCTCCAAACAACTTCAACACACCTCCTGATCCTAAGGCTAGCAATAACCCTGGGTTCCCTAAGGTGAATGCTCAATACTTGTCTCCTCAAAACACAGTAACAAAAGTCATAAATGCACCTCAGGAGTCTGACAAGTTAGTCAGCTATTTGGCTGATGAAATGAAGAAAATCAAGATCAGCCTGTCCTTATCGGAGTTACTAAAAACTCCTGCCATCAAAAGGGCATTCATGAAGTCACTAGATGATCCTACTCCTAAAGAGGATAATCATCTTTCAAGTCAATCCAATGGCAAGGAGCACGCTGTTAAAGATAACATTATCAAGCCCAAAGTGTCAGCTACAGTCCAAGCTGCTGAACCCTCCCACATGACCTTGTATAGAGATAAAACTGAATCACCTCCGTTTCTCCTCACTATAAGAATGTTCAGCAAGAACTTGCACAACTGTTTGGTTGATTCAGGAGCCTCAACGAATGTTATGCCTTTATCAATATGTAACACATTAGGACTGCATCCTGCTAAATCCTTAAAGAAGGTCACTCAACTAGACAAGATAGAAGTAAGTGTGATAGGAGAACTAACTCACATTCACATGCAGCTAGCATCTGATCCTAGGATACAGTATTACATTGACATTCAGGTAGTGGACATACCTGATACATATGGGATGTTGCTTAGCCGAGATTGGTCTAAAATGCTTAACGGATATATGTCCACAGACTTCAGTCACATGTGGTTACCATGGAAAGGTATACCTAATCAGATCAGGATTGATGCTGAGCCTAGGATGAAACATATGATCACGGAATATAAAAAAACAAATGAGATCATGTATGTAAACGTAGAACCTGGAGTTTATCACATCAGGCCGCAAACTGTTAAAATAGAAGAGATCCTGATGCTGGATGTTCATCATCATCATGATGATGATTATCATGAGGACATGCCGAGTATGGAATTTGGTAATAATCCAGATAATGAGAACGAAATAGATTGCTTCAGAGATTTTGAGATGCATTTATCTACTCAGGTAAAACGTTGCCAATTATTGAATATACCTGCTAATGACATTTTGATTGATGGATGGTGCAGATTACACGGTGAAGCACACTCAGAAAAGACTTGTGAACCATGCTTAGACATAATGATACTGGAGCAAACGTATAGTGAAGCATCATCATCATATTTCGAGGTGAGTGTTACATCTGATGATGACGATAATACTAATTCTTATTTGTCTCCTGCAGGAACAGAAGAGTCGACAGATCATGATGAAGATCATATCCGGAGAGCAGAAGAGGTCCTGGTGTCGGATCCGATAAATGATGCGAGAAAAGAAAAGATCACTCCTGGTAGTGATTGCTTCATGGAATCAGATTATGAGTTGTCTGATGAAGATAAAGGCAGTGACCTGACGAAGTTCGAAGAATTTCTGGTAAAAGAAATAGAAAAGATGACACAACAGCGTAAATCTCCCCAGGAGGTTTTAATTAAAGGTTGGTGTAGGCTACATGAGGCACTTCACTCAAAAACAACTTGCTCACTATGCTTACATATTTTGAAGAAGCATGCAGCTGTATGTGCTGAACATCATCCTCCTGCTGAGATGGAAGAGAAAACAGAAAAGCCATCAGGCTCACCAAATAAAGGAAAGAAGAAACTTGAGGATGACATCCCCAAGTTAAAGTGGATATCAGGCAGAGCAGCAGCCAGAGCTGCAAAGAAGAAAGAAAGTTCAAGTAAATATCCTGCTGAAGACAAATGTCCTGCTGAAGATAAGCCTTGGATCTTAAGGTTTGACGGATCTAAATCCAAGCAAGGTGCTGGGGTAGGAATTGACCTTATTGATCCATCAGGGAAATCCTACTTAGCAGCTTACAGACTACAGTTCCCCTGCACCAATAATGTCGCATAGTATGAAGCTCTGATTCATGGAGTGTTGTTTGCCCATAAGAAGAAAGTGAAGATCTTGCATGTCTTTGGAGATTCAGAACTAGTTGTGAGACAAGTAAGAGGAATTTACTCTTGTAATTACAGAAAGCTATCAAATTACAGACATCGTGTGTGGGATTTGATTGAGGACTTTGATGCCTTTAATATCACTCACGTACCAAGAAAACAGAACTAGAGGGCAGATGCACTTGCCCAGGCTGCCAGTACGTTGGAACCACTGTCTATATCTGGTCTGAAGAGATTTTTAGTAGAATTGGTGTCAGTACCTTCAATACCTGACAATGTGACTAATCTCCAGGTGTTTGATGATGATCAGCACATCCTGGACTTCATATCAAACAGAGACATATTTGAAGCTCATATTATAGATGAGAATGGTATGGAAGATCATGTCTGGGAAGAAGATGAGATATTAGAGTTGCCTAGCAACAGAATTCCCAAAGGTATGATTGAATTAGAAAGAGCCTTTGATCTAGATAATATGCTTAAACATAAAGATCTACCTAAGGCAGACGGAGGTCAATATTCATAGGTGAATATTGGACAAGCTGATGACAAGAGAAATGTCTTATTGGGTAAGGTTTGTACACCAGATGAGTTAGAAGGAATAACTCAGGCCCTTAAAGATTACATACATGTAATTGCATGGACTTATGATGAGCTAAAGACATATGACACTTCTGTCATAACTCATACTATACCTCTCAAGCCAGATGCAAAACCTTTCAGACAGAAGCAGAGGCCAGTCAATGCTCTGCTTGAGCCAATCATTCTTGAAGAAGTCAAGAAATTGTTAAATGCCCGGATAATATTTCTTGTGAGGCACTCTACTTGGGTGGCGAATCTTGTGCCAGTCAGAAAGAAGAATGGAGACATCAGATTATGTGTAGATTTCAGGAACCTGAACAGAGCATCAGAAAAGGATAATTATCCTTTGCCCTCTTTGGATGAAGTTCTACAAATTGTGAATGGAGCCAAGATGATGTCCTTCTTGGATGGTTTTTCAGGATACAACCAAGTGATGGTTGATAAAATTGACAGATTAAAAACTGCCTTCACCACAAAGTGGGGTATATTTGCATATAGACGTATGCCATTTGGACTTATAAATGCTGGTGCCACATTCCAGCGAGGAATGGACATAGCCTTCAGAGGCTTAATCGGAAAGTGTATAGTCATCTACATGGATGACTTGACAGTATTCTCCAAGGAAAGGGGAAGTCATGTTGCTGATCTCAGAAGTGTACTGAAGAAATGTGAAGAATATGGAATATCGTTGAATCCTAAGAAGTGCATATTTGGAGTCACAACAGGAAAATTACTAGGCCACCTGATCACAGAAGATGGAATTATCATTGATCCTGACAGGGTGGAATCTATAATGAAGTTACAACCTCCAGGAAGCAAAAAGGAACTTAAATCTTATTTTGGTAAGATAAATTTTGTGAGGAAGTTCATCACCGGCTTTGCTGAGATTGTCAGACCACTGAATGCCATGTTGAAAAAAGATGCACAAATTGAGTGGACACCAGAAGCCAAGGCTGCCTTTGAAGATATAAAGAAAGCCATTTCAGATGCTCCTGTCCTCATTAGTCCAGATTATACAAGAGATTTCTACATCTACTCATTTGCCTCAGAACATACTTCTGCAGCAGTGTTAACTCAAAGGAATGAAGAGAAAGAAGAGAAACCAATTGCTTTCATGAGCTGTCCTTTCAGAGATGCTGAATTGAGATATGTAGATGTTGAAAGACAGGCACTTGCATTAGTCAGAGCAGTAAAAAAGTTTAGACATTATATACTGAGAAGCAAAGTGATTGTTGTGGTACCAGATGCAGCGGTGAAGATGCTGCTGATGCAGAGTGAACCTGGTGAAAAAAGAGCCAAATGGATTACTGTATTACAAGAATATGACATGGAGATCACACCAATGAAGCTGGTAAGAGGACAAGCTCTGAGCCAGATGATATCTGAAACTGATCCAAACATCATCAGTCAGCAGTATGTGATCAATGAGAAAGACAATAGGGAATGGTATTCAGACATCAAGCACATCCTGATCACCGGAAGATGTCCTTCAAGAATGCAAGCCTCACAGAGAAGAGCCTTAAAGATAAGATCCCAGAAGTATATGATAAAGGGAGGAACCTTGTTTAAGAAGAATTATGAAGGAATATACCTGAGATGCTTAGAGAAACCAGAAGCAAATAAAGTTTTAACAGAGTTACATGACAAGTTTGGTACTGCACACAGATCAGCATTGGCCACAACACATGCAATCCTCAGAGCAGGATATTACTGGCCTACAATTTTTAAGGACACGGCTGATCATGTTAAATGTTGTCATGTTTGCCAGGTTGTTGCCAACAGAGAAAAATATGCTGCACAACCGTTGCAGCCAGTGATGGAAGAGCGCCCCTTTGCACAGTGGGGCATGGATTTCATAGGACCGATCAATCCTCCGTCTTCCTCAGGCCATAGGTATGTCCTAACAATTACTGATTATTGTACCAGATGGACTGAGGCTATCAGCAGCAAAACTTGTACTGCGGATGATGTCATTAAATTTTTGGAAAGCAACATTGTCACCAGGTATGGAATTCCTTATGCATTGGTAAGTGATAATGGTTCTGCCTTCATTTCCACCAAATTGTCAAGTTGGGCTTTTGATCATGGGATCATACTTAAGTTCTCATCCAACTACTATCCCCAGGGAAATGGATTAGCAAAATCCACCAACAAGAATTTACTGAGTATAATAAGAAAATTGATAGAGAAAAATCCCAGGGAATGGAACTCATTTCTGAAATATGCCTTATGGGTAGACAGAACTAGAATGAAAACTGCATTAGGAAACTCACCCTTCCAACTAGTGTATGGGGTAGATCCTATCCTCCCTGTAAACTTGAAAATTCCTACTCTGCAGTTTGCCCAAGAGTATCTAGGCATAGATAATAAACAGGAAGTCAGGTTGCTTCAGTTGATGCACCTGGAAGAAAAGCGAAGTCAAGCGATTAACCGATTTGCAAAACATCAGGCTGTTGTCAAACGCTGGTTTGACAAGAGAGCTAGAATTAAAGCTTTCAGGATATCTGATTTAGTCCTGATGTGGGATAAGGCCCATGAAAAGAAAGGTGATCATGGTAAGTTTGATAGATTATGGATAGATCCCTTTCAGATTTCTGAGATCTTAGGAGACAGCACTTATAGGCTTAAGAACCTAACAGGCGAGGATGTCCCATTGCCAGTTAATGGACAATTCCTCAAACATTATTTCCAGGCCTGAATGACTTAGTGATAGTCATGTGTACCATAATGTATATTTGTATAGTTGTTTGTACAGTTTGTTTGTTGTGCTTGTTTTGTTTGGCTGGTTGGGACCTTGTTCTGGTAAGTCCGGATGATGCACTTCATCACCCTAAGAAAATAATTAAATCGTTAAGATTCAAATGATGAGATCACATTTAAACATAGGTTATGATTCATTCTAAGAAGTGTTCATGATCAAGTTTGTGATATCTTTTCATCAGGGTGCTTTTTCTTGGTCAAAGTGAATCCATCACAATGAAACACCTAACAGCCTTGGGTTTGTTGAACACACTAGTATAGGTGTTAAGTGAAAAATCTAAAGGGACTCCCTTGCTACCAATGCAATCTCCAACCTAAAGCTGCAAGTGACTATACCTTGTACAAATGAGCTGACATGATGATATCAGATATAAATTTTAAATGAAAATCAGAAAAGAAATAAAATTAGGGAATCTAAGTAACTCTACCAGGGCTATGGACGCCTACTGGCAGTGGGGCTCTACTTAGGGAGATTGTATAGATAACCTTGCCGGGGCTATAGACGCCTGCTGGCAGCAAGGCTCTATCTAGGTTGGCTATGAGGGATGATCTCCAACTATGTAGTTTAACACCAGTTACTTATGTTTTCAACTTACTTTCAAGATGAGGATAATTAATCATATGCACACACCTGATCCTTTGTTAGCAATATCACCATAATGAAATTTTATCATTCAAAGGACCATGATGCTTACCCTTTAGACAGAATTAGAACACTATAGATGAATGTGATCACATCACTTGAATCATTGGAATTTGTTTATTTTCTTTGGTGGCAAGTTGTTGTGTGGTTACACAACACGCCCCATTTTGACTTGGCAAAACAGGGACCCAACTTTTCTTTTGGCTTGTGTTGTCTGCTTTCTGGCGGTTTGGTAAAATCAGTCATGTTCATCATCATGTGGAGTCAAGATGAGGTAAGCCCCAATATGAGGTCAGTCTGTCAAAATTCGTATTTCATATATATGACCACATATTCTAAAAGAGCATTAAAATTCATGCAGGTTTGCCTTTTACATCACCCTGATATTCATCAGGATGTGAGAGTTATGAATAGTCAAAGTCTTGGTCAAACCTGATATTCGCAAGAAGAGGGTCATATTTTATAACCTCAGTTATGCTGTTTGAAGAACATCATCATCATATTTGAAATGTCCCCCCTCGATAATATCCTGCGGTTCAAATATCTGGACGTCAACTTTAAGTGATAGTAAGTCTTCCCCGTCGAACGGTCTTTTGTATCGCGAACATCACGTTTTGAAAAGTAACCCGAAAATATCATCCTGACGTGAAACATCACCCTTAACAAACATCCTGATGACATCATTTGAATACGATAAATGAAGAAACAAACATCCTGATGACATCATCTGAATACGATAAACGAAGAAACAAACATCCTGATGACATCATCATCATATTTACATTTCGACAGGATATTTTGTGAACATGATCATGTTCACCCAATATGACAATGATGTCATGAAGCGTTTCTGATACAAAGAACGAATATCATGATGACGTCATCCTGATATTCAGAATGGAGGTTGAGCAAGCTTGTCTCATCATCATCATTTTGTTTTGAAACGTCACCCGATAAACCGAAATATCCTCCTGATGTGCTAAAACGTAAACAGGGGTGCATTATCGCCCGAATCTTGTCGCGATAATAATTCTAGTACTAGGGAGGATGATATTGAAACTCAACCCGATATTTGTGAAATATCATCCTGCCCTCATGATATCCCGCCATATGGATATTCCCCCGCTCCCCTTGCCGCCATTATCATTAAATGCGCGCAGATATGGTAGGTGATTCCCGCCGACCCCGGAACCCGATGAAATACCTGACGAGATCTTGAGTTTTCGCACGAATGATCAAAGATTGCAATCTAACTTGTCAGAGTTGCCCTAAATTTACCCTAACTGCGAGGTTAAAAGGTAATTCAACCGCCATTATTACATTTACCTGTGTTAAAATTGTTTTACAGAGCACTAGCCTCCATATCTGCATAACAGCTACCGTTGCGCGACTGGAGCTCATAGACTGAGGGAGGAAGGTGATCAGCAGCTGAATCAAGAGCGTCTTAGAGATATACTGGTATAAAAAGAAACCGGCATAACCAGGTAAGTGAACTTAAACCCTCATCATGTTGTTTTTTAAATAATGTTGAAAGTTCTGGTTATGTATCCATGCAAGTAAGTAATGTAGAATTGATACAATAAGCATGATATTTGCAGTATGTATGCATGCATATCCCGTTGTGAGAAGAAATGTTGTTAATTGTAGGTACCCATGGCTGAAAAATGCTTAGTCAAATGTCAGGAAGAATTCAGCAAGCCTATGTTCTCTTCTCAGAGAGGGGTCCTGTTTAAATTTGGGGCAATTACAGACACCCATCAGGGGAGTACCAACCTGGAGGCTTGATCAGCCAAGCTGAATGATGGGTAGGATAAGAGTCCAGTGCTGGACGCTGTGTTTGTATCAGGTATGTGGAACGCTGCTGGCTTCCCCTACTCCATGGAGTCTCCGGAGCTGGTTATTGAGTGCGCCCGGAATTACAACCCTCAGACGAGGCAGGTGGTGAAGCATGGGAGAATGTATGCAGACCTATCCATCAAAGGTCTATCCCAAACATTTGGACTGCCAATGGGCAGCAAGGTAAAGAGTGTAGACTTGAAGAGGTCTGAAAGAGAATATGAGGCCAAGAAGAAGATGGCCAGAAAGAACATGTATGCTTGGCGGGTCGAGAACAGCACATATAATGCAGCGGCCAAGCTGCCTGTGTGCATGTTCAAATTTGATTTTAATGAAGAATATCAGTATGTGATTGCCCTACTGAACAGGGTGACTGGCCAGCCTGATACTGGAGAATTCAAAGACTGGATGTACGGCATAATAATGATGTGCCTATATGCAGACATCAAGCCACTGTGGGGCCAAATCATAAGTGATGCTCTGCATGAGCAGCTGCTGAACCTGGGAGGTTCAGATTGTGCCTTCTACATGACCTCCTATATTGTTTATTCCTGTGCTTATGGAGGCACTTTTGATGCCCTGGTCACAGATGGAAAACTGACGGGCACGAATGCAGCCTATATCTGGGATCATCATCCCCAGCTGCAAAGAACCAAATATATCAAGGACTACAAATTGGTCAATGATGCATTTTCTATGCATCTGGTAAGGACCATGGAAGATGACAGAACTAAAAGACTGAGCATGGAAGCTCAGGCGGCAGTATACAGGCATGGGGCATGGTACATCCAATTTGCCACCTTTTCCTACATCAGGATAGAAGGTTTTGAAGGGCATCCCCTGATGCTACCAAGGTATCCTACAGATGCAGTAGTTTTAATGGAGTTTATCAGGCAGGGCTCCACCATCATACAGACATATAAGGATGCCAAGAAGCTGCCACCAATTTTGTTCCCAGTCAGCATCGGCAACTACATGTGCCCTGACTCTGACAATATTAAGAAGGTGATGGTCACTCTGAACAAGATGAATTTACTGCCCTTCCCAGTAACAAGACCATATGATCCTTACAGCCGAATGCAGAAGATCCTAGGAAAGCCTATTCACCAGAGGCACCTAGAAGATTTTTGGGCTGACTGCGAAGATGAGGCAGAGGCCAGGAGGAGGAGGTATCAGAGGTTAACTCTGAACCAGATTAGAACGTTCGACTGCATCTCCCTCCCTCAACAGCTGAAGAGTGATGACGGCAGGATCATGGCAGATGAATATGAGCAGAAGAAGATCTACAATGATACCATTTCTGCCCCTGACCTCACCATGCAGGAGGATATGTCCTTGGACCCATTCTTTTCCAGAACCATACACTTGACCCAAGCTTGGGTAGATGCACAGGTAGAGGCATTGAAGAAGAAAGGTGTTGCCATCACGGTGGACAACAAGAAGAAGGGGCAGGACATCACTGCAGATGAATATGATGACTTCCTGCTGGAGAAGAGGAAGACTAAGGGAGAGAGGAACCCTCCACCACAGCAGCCTAGCAAAAGGACCACAAAGGGCAAGAAGGTGGAAAAGGGACCCAAAGGGGTCATAGTTGACAGGGCAGTATTCACAGCGGAGGAGGTAGCCAAATCAGGGTCAGAGTCAGATTCTCCTCCAAAGCCCAAGAAAGCCAAGACAGCAGAGGCTGGAACCACAGAGACCCAAGAAGTGGGTCAATCATCCAGACAACCAGGCAAGGATATCCTCATGGAGGAAGAGCCTGAAGAAGAGGAGGAAGCTCCATTGATAATCAGAAGAAAGAGGAGAGCTCCGCAGGTGCTGGTTCCTACCACACCTAAGAAAACAAGAACCTCCATGAGAGGTGAGATGAGTCAACCCCCAGTGCAATTACAAGGGGTAGGTAGTGAAGTGCAGAAGGAACTTCAGCACAATGTTCCACTTCCTACCATTGTCAAGTTCAAAACTGAACTGGCAAAAGAACAGCAGAAGGAAGCATCTCAGACACAAGCAGAAAGGCATGTCTCGCTAGATGAGACAATCAACTTGTCTGATGATGAAGTGGTGCAGGATGTAGCTGCACAAGAAATGGAAACACTGGCTGCTGGCATCAGTGTGACTCCTCACAAGCCTCCAACGGTTCAAATAGTGCTTGAGGAGATGAAACAAGCAGAAGCGGAGCGAGAAAAGAGCCTAGAACCAGAGAAGAGCCCAGAGCAAGTAGCTCAGGACATAGGGCTAGATACATTGATCGCTGAGGTGACAAGTCCTACAGTGGTAGACTTAACAGAGAAGCAGGATGCAAGTCCTCAACAACCAGCAGGATCACCTGATAAGGGCCACCTGACAAAGGAGATTGAGATGGCAGAAATAGAAAGCCACGTTCTTGAATCAGGCCAACAAAGCCCACAAGATACATCAGTAGGACCTGCTATAGTAGAGGTCCAAGAAGCAAAGGCTGATGATGAGAAGAATGAAGCGATAGAGGATCCTGCTGATAAGGCACAAGAGGTGGATGCTGCAGGTACAGAACAGATAGCCACTGCAGAACAGATGCCATCACCTCGGGTAGATCCAGTGATATCAGATACGGTGGACATGCCGCCAGAAATAGAGAAGCAAGAGGAGGATGATCAACCTCCACAGGGGGAAGAACTGGGGACAGGTGAAGAAAGGATGGAGAAAGATCATGATCATCATGATCCACATACAGGTACACCGCCAGGTTCCCCACACGGAGAAGATGCTCCCCCAGAAAAGGAAGTTCCTCAACAGGAGGAGGCACCACAGGATTCGCAGCAAGGTGAGCATCAAGAGCCAGAAAAAGAAAAGTCACCATCTCCAATGAAGAGCAGGAAGGTCAGGAGGGAAAGGATATCATTGACTCTCTGATTCAGAAAGTGAAAAGAGAGAAAGAGAAGAATAAGCAACATAAAGAGCACATTGCTTAGTTGCATGCATACATTAAAGGCTTGACCAATCCTGAGGATACTACAAGTAAAGCTGCAGTCCCATTGACTGCCATTTCTCAAGAGGAGGTAAATAGACTGGACCTCATGAAACATGAGGTTTCCGTAATAAGAAAATGGATGTCATACACATTGGATGATACCGTTGAAATAATGAAGGGATCTTTGAAAAGATGGAGCATATTAAGTGACTCCAAAACCAAGGTGGACAGGTTGCAGATGCAGATCGGAAAAAGGTCTTATAAACTGGAGAAAGTCCTCAGCCTGTTGGACGAAATAAGGAAGATAAATCCACAATTGCTTATCAGTAAGCAGGTGTTAAATAATAATACTGCATTATTAGTGGATATCTAGTATAAGGATGTGCAGTTTGAATGCGGAGTCCTCAAGAGATGCAATAATAAGCTGAGGGAGATCAGCATGAGGCTACGCGATTTAATGGGCATTGAGGCAGACATGCTAGAAATATTAGAGGGCAAGGTGGAAGGGAAAATTGAGAATCAAGATGAAGATTCTGCCCTCAAGGCTCTGTGTAATAACTTCCAAGTGGAAGATGATGGTCCGCTAGTCCACTTGACATAAGAGATAATAAATAAAATGATGAGGATCAAGGTCAAGATGGAGACCTATAACGAGACACTGCAGGACAGAAAGAATAAGCTGGACAACAGCAGGGATAGGTATGAAGCGCACAAACACGCCATCATCAAGGCAAAGACTCAAGATGGCGGAGGAATAGACCAAGTTGTGCAGTCATATGAACAGATCCAAAGCAGCATGCAACCCCATATGCAGCAGCGTCATCATCAGGATAGCGAAGAGTCAGGAAGTGATGCACATGATGATGACCCGCGTGCATCAGATGAAGAACATGATGAAGATACATCATGAAGGGGAATATCTTGCATATGCAGTATAGATAGTTGCCAGCTGGCAACTTGTGCCTTTTTGTAAAATTGACAAGTCATGAAGTGATGACCGTTGATTTGTATTGACATATCTGATCCGTGGATCTTTTGTAACGGATTCCTCACCTTATTCTATAAAAGGTGGTGGAATGCCTTGTTATATTCATTCGAAACTTAATTGAAATTTGATTGCTGAAGTATTCAGGACTTATTTCAAAGCTGCTGTATATGTACATGTCTTTTGCATACTTAATGAAAGGGAAGAGTATTTTGATTACAAATCTTCGTAAATCTTGAGTAATCTGTGTCTGAATTCTGGATATGTACTTTGATTTGCTGCGTCCCTTGGAGTGCTCATCATGTTGCATGTATTGTTTTCATTCATTATCCTCTGAAGTTTGCATCAATTGTATCTAGCTGTGGAATGTCCTGGTGAACATATGGTTTGATTTCTTCTCCTCATGACAGTATCAAGCATGTATGTGGATCAAAAGCTAAAGGTTCAACTTAATTAGAAGCATTTCCTTTAAATTCTTTCAATTTCAGAGCATTTCACTATCACAATTGCAAATAAACTGATAATCTTAAGCAAACAACCCAAAATATGCAGACATCTCGTAGATAATCATAAATATTTAGCATATTTGAACACTAAGCATGCACAATTGAAAATATCATGCAAAGATCTAGGTATTTTACTTCCTTTCATCAAATACCTGCATAATTTGACTTCTCTGTAAGGAATTTCTGCAGGAACGTCATGATGATAGTGCATTTTCACGTAAGGCCCCAAAATGGAAACAGCAACTCACATTAACCACTGAGTAACGTCAGTCGATTAAGACCTAATCACCGGAGACTTGGGATCATGAATTCTTTGAATTCACCGTATCTTTCAAGATGAATAAAGGTTAATGTGTACTTTTATTCTATGTTTGTTTGTGACTAACATCATGACCAACAATTAGCTAAAAATCTGATTTCAGTTTTGAAGTTGAATGATTTGGGAATGCATGTGACATTTGACAAGCATGGCTACAGATTAGTGAGAGGGAACTTGGTGGTAGTGAAGGGGAAGAGATTCATAAGCCTATTCCAGATTGAATCCACTACAGTTTATAATGCCTCCTATGTATCTGAGGCTAATACTGAAAATGCATGTATGTTGTGGCACCATAGATTGGGCCACACAAGAAATAATGTATTAAAAACTATTAAGAATAAAAATTTGTTGGATGGTTTCTCCTATTTTGATAAGCACTTTGATTTCAATGAGCATTGTGTGTTTGGTAAACAAAATAGAAAATCATTTCCTTCAAGAAGCAATAGAACAAAAGAGAAGTTAAAAATTATTCATATGGATGTGTTTGGACTTGTGGATAATGAATCTATTAGAAAATCTCATTATTTTGTAACCTTCATTGATGATGTATCTAGATTTACATAGATTTATTTTATGAAGCATAAATCTAAAGTTTTCACTAAGTTTAAGGAATTCAAAGTTTTAGTAGAGAACCAATTAGGTTTAAAGATAAAAATATTAAGATCTGACAATAGAGGGGAATATTATGTAGGAGTACAATCAACACTGAGAGGGAGGTGAATCAGTGTTGTGTAAATTTTAATCTTTTGCAAACTTTATCTTACAAGACAAAAGAGGAAGACATTGTTAAACACATATACATAAGACTACTGATAAAAGAGGATATAAACAACACATCATGAGTAAATCATACACACACAGAGAGAAGATCAATATGAATCATGACACAATATTTGCATGACTGGAAAACCCTTTAGGGGTAGAAAAACCACTCCAAAACTACCTCACTGGCTTAAGCAAAAACCTCACTAGTTACAATGTCTAGAAGCACCAACTTCAAGGAGCACCAACCCCTAATTCATTTAAAAGCACCAACTTCAAGGAGCACCAACCCCTAATTCATTTAGAAGCACCAACTTCAAGGAGCACCAACCCCTAATTCATACTCAAATTAAAATCAAGAATTCAGAGGATTTCTCTGTTTCAATACAAATCATTTCTTTTTTTACATATGTATGTCATATCATCATACTTCTCATCAACACAAATCAATCTGCATACTAGTTTCAATGTCTTTGTTCAATCAATTCATAATTCATTCACTTGATTATCTCTGCATACCAATCCACCTAATGCAATCAATTGCATATTGTCTTTTTGATGATCTTGTCCATCTCTGTATCTGATTCAGTTTATCTCTGCACAATTAATTTCATATTATCTTCACGCTTGATTTGATCCAATCTATGTCATTCAAGTTGTCTTTAATTTTTCATATCGATTCACATCCATTTCAACTATATTATCAAATTATTTCATCATTGATTTGCACACACACACTAATCAAAACACCTGTAAAGTCATTAAATATCATATATACTTTCACATTCAATTCTTCTCTACTTTTTCAATTTTACTTTCATTTTCTTCTTTTCAAAAATATGTTCGACCTATTCAATTTCATCTTATGCAAATCTTCATCTTTTTTAAATTGAATGTCTTCAGCAACAATATTTTTAATCTTCCCCTGTAGAAGAAAATAAAATCTCTTTGATAATCTTCAAAAAGTCTCTTCATATTCCTTTGAAGAAAATACATTTCCATTCCCATCATAAAATATTCTTCAACCTGCAAGAATAAAAAACATATGCAAATATATTTTCTTCTCTGCATCATTGATATTCTTCAAAAATATCATTCATCTTCTCCAAGCTATAAAGAAACCACTTCCTCAATCTATAAATAAAAACTTCACAAAGAAATACTTCAAATCCTGAAAAAATCTTTCATTGGATCCTTACAAAACTCTTGACCTTCCACAATTTCTTTCCACAAAAAAAATCATTATTATAGACTCTCTCTATATAAACTTCTTAAAACACATTTCCTTCTTTTTAGACTTATGTCTCGAGAGAGTTGAAAATAGAAAGAAATTCCTTAAAAGATGGCTTTAAAGAACATCTTACTGAGTGCTTTTAGAAACATTCTAAAGATAGCTCCTAGAACAAAAGAATAAAATAGACTTAAAAGAATGACATCCCTGAGCCCGTCAAAAAGGGATGCCTACAATATTTGAAGTGAATTTAAATTCAATCCATTGATGTCTTTATTTGCGCCCACCACACTTTCAAAAAGAACCATCGATTACAAAAAGGCACCCATCACACATAAGGAAGCAACCGATGGAAGTGGTAAGAGATTCAATGGGGCCAGTTTTCATACGATGCCGATACCCATAAGTGATGACTTAAGTCTTCCTTAACCCGTGCTTCCCGATCACCGTAGAAACATAACATAAAGTGTACGACGTGTAGACATCCTAAAATAGATTCTTTGAAATATGTTTCGAAAGAATTTAGGTCACATAAAAATTTAATATTCTTTGAATTTGCCTTGATCTACACTAAACCTCTGCCACTAAATATATCTGATAATGGAGACCTTTTGACTATTGAATACTTCTATCCAACCAAACACATGACCATGCAAATTAACAACATAAAAAATTAACATTCAACTCCTAAATATTATGCATAAACTTTGAACCTTGTGAAAACTTTGAGAGATTTAGATTATTGTTTTGAACTTTTTATAAATCAAAATCTAACACATTCATATGAAGTGCTCTGCCATCTGCCATCTATAATACAAACCTTAACTCTTCCATCTACCATGATCAAACCTTAATACCACTGTCATATGCAATGCACAACATCTATCCTCCTGATGAAGATCCTTGATGATGATTACAACCTTAAACAAGATCATCAAAACTGTAGTCAACTCAATCCAACACCAACCACACATCATGAGGACCTGATTCTCATGATAACACCAATAAGAGTGAGAATATCTGATGTGAATGAAACAACTCCTAATGATGAGAATGATTCTTAGACATTCTAATATGAAATAGAAAACATGTTATTACCAAAAACATGATTCCTCACTATGATGCATTTTAGACATATCTTCTCTATAATATGAGTCATTGAATTCCTATATGATCAACATTTGAAGCACAAGACAATTATGACATATAGAATCATAGATTGTTCATCTGAGATCCAATTGCGATCCTCTCAACCTTTGATATTTTCACATAACTTATATTAGAGCTTGATGACATCACCTGAATTATCACAACTTCAAGACAACCATATCAACCCTCAAGTGAACAACAATTTTACTCTCACATCCTCATTTTTTTCTATGATCGCTTCATGCTTTTGACTGCAACAACTAAGGCAACTTTACATCATCAACCGAACACACTTTTGATATCAATGACAACCTGTCACCATCAATCTCCCCCTTTGTCATTGATAGCAAAACTTTATGATGCAATTTATTTTTCTCCCCCTTTTTGACATCTGATGACAAAGACACAAATCTATTTGCTCCCCCTATGTTGAAGTACACAAAGAAATCACTACTCATAAATATCACTGGTAATTACTGACAAGAAAAACCAACACTGACCACTATCCTGATAGAATGAAACATGTATGTCAACCTCAACATAATATCACTTCTTGACACAATACCAACTAGTACTTGAACATTACCATTATCATCTGCCATAACTGATTCAAGACCTTTACTTGCCTCTGATTAACTAATGAACTTGAAGAAAAATAAGGCACCACCATCAATTTCATAAATATCTCTAGATGTCATAGCTTGAAACACATAGCTTACCACTTCAAAACTTGAATCACACAATTTGAACATACCTCCCTGAAACATATTAGTGATGAGAACCATCAAAGAACCATGTCAAATTATCACATCAAGAACACTTCCATTTAAGCATGACTTGACATCCCTGAGCACACTCAAACCAATCTGTATTAACAAGTTCTTCCTACAACAACACTTTGCACAAATCAAATGTAGAGATAAGTGCTATGAATTGCATTTTTCATTTTCAGCCACCTTAGCCAACACATGCTAAATTTCTGATAAAAGCTTCTTGAGAACATCTTAAGCTCTTTGCCATCAAGATCACACTGAACTGCAACACAATTTTTGTAAGTACCAACATGATATGAACAATATACAAATAGGATCAAGTCACAACATCATTAAACTCTTTGTGAAAAGAGCTTTTGAACACCTTATATGCATCATAAACCACTAAACATGTCACTGATCATGAACACCTATATTATTGACATACACTAAAACTCAAAAACATCAGAAACTTCATTTCAAACATTATCAAGCAAGCATGATAAACAAAACAAGATCATCACATTGATAAACATTGACTAATCTCCTTCTGTAACTTCTTGGGGATAAATGATAGGACAAGAACAACTCCCCCTCACATCATGCTATTTATTATTCAACTGATGATGTAACATGTGCAAGATGCACAAGTTTAGGATTTGACTTCTCATGACTTTGTTTCTGCTTCCACAATTTTACAGGTTCTTTCTTTCTCCAAACCTTTATACCTTCTTTTCTTTTCAACTTTTTCAAATCATGTGATGTTTTCCTACAACTGTGTGCTTTATGACCAAGAGAATTGCAATTATAACAAATTATGTTGTAATCATAATCAAATGACTGATAATACCTTTTTGACATTCCCTGAGCAATTATGTTATGTTTCCATGCAGGATCATACATTCTATTCATTTTGTAGTTTCTTTGAATATGTCCAACATTATTGCACTTGTAACAAATAATATCAGTATTCCTTCTGCAAACAACTGCTTTATGTCCAAAATTATTACATGTATAACAATAACCATTAAATGAATAATTATACCTGTACATGTATTCTTGTTTTACTAGAGCAATTCTTCTAAAATTTCTTCTTCTTTGATTACACATTTCATCTTTGACATTTATTTCATCTTCTAACTTCTTTTTGTCTTTAGGAGCACTAGCATGAAGATCAATTTTCTTTCTAGGAGTTTGTCTAGTTTTTGAACACTCTCCTTCTTCAAATCCTAAATCAGTAGTGTCATTATGATGCTTCTATTTGCCCAATAACTCATGTAACTTGTATGTTCTTTCTTCAAACTCCTTATACTTCTTAGATAAAGCTTTGAGACCATCATAATCTTTTCTGAGTTTGATAATTTCACCCTCTAGTTTTAGATTCTCAATCCTTCTAACTTCAAGGTCAGATATTGAAACATCAGCTATCCTCTTAGCTTCCTCAATTTTAATCTTTAATCTAACAATTAATTTGTCTGAATCATCAATATATGTCCTTAAACTCATAATCTGACATCCGGCCTCTTCAAGATCTGAAGATACACTTTCAAGGTCTGAAAGTGCTTTGTCTTTAGATTCTCTTTCTTGTTGTAGATGCAATTTTAGTTTTTGATTCTCTCTCCTATATTTCTTGAGTTTAGTTAGAGCATATATGAGCTCTCCTTCCATATCAATCTCACAATCTTGTTCATCATACTCCTGATGATAATCTTCTTCTGAATCTGATTGAATCTCAACTTCTTCATGTGATTGTCTTCTTTCATGGTCACTTTCTTTAGATACCAAATTGTCCTCTTCTTCATCACCATCTTTATAAATTCTTATCAATTTCTTCCACACATCCTAAGTTGTTTCACATTGCCCAACTTTACAAGAAACATCATTAGATAAACCAGATAAAATAACCTTCTTGGCAATATGATTGCATTCAAGACCCTCTTTGTTATTTGTAGAGTTAGAATATCCATTCTCAATAGACATCCATATATCATATCCTGACGAGGATAAATAGATTTGCATTCTCATACACCAAACTAAAAAATCTGAACCATCAAAAAGAGGAACTCCTGAAAACTCTTTCTCTATTTTAATAAATGATTCAACTTGTGAAGCTTCTTTATTAACTGATTGAACATCAACATCTAAATTTGATATGGATGATGTCTTTTGTGTCTTCTGACTAGAATGAAGCTTGACATTTCTCATGTTCTTATTTCTTCTGCACTTACCCATTGAACTCCACACATAGGACCTACCCAAGTTGATTAAGCTTCAAAAGGGAACCTGGCTCTGATACCAATTGTAGGAGTACAATCAACACTGAGAGGGAGGGTGAATTAGTGTTGTGTAAATTTTAACCTTTTGCAAACTTTATCTTACAAGACAAAAGAGGAAGACATTGTTAAACACATATACATAAGACTACTGATAAAAGAGGATATAAACACCTCATGAGTAAATCATACACACAAGTGAAGATCAATATGAATCATGACACAATATTTGCGTGAGTGGAAAACCCTTCAGGGGTAGAAAAACCACTCCAAAACTGCCTCACTGGCTTAAGCAAACACCTCATTGGTTACAATGTTTACAAGCACCAACTTCAAGGAGCACCAACACCTAATTCATTTAGAAGCACCAACTTCAAGGAGCACCAACCCCTAATTCATACTCAAATTAAAATCAAGAATTTAGAGGGTTTCTTTATTTCAATACAAATCACTTCTTCTTTTACATATGTCTATCATATCATCATACTTCTCATCAACTCAAATCAATCTGCATACTAGTCTCAATGTCTTTGTTTAATCAATTCATAATTCATTCACCTGATTATCTCTACATACCAATTCACCTAATGCAATCAATTGCATATTGTCTTTCTGATGATCTTGTCCATCTCTGTATCTGATTCAATTTATCTCTGCACAATTAATTTCATATTATCTTCATGCTTGATTTGATCCAATCTATGTCATTCAAGTTGTCTTTAATTTTTCATATCGATTCACATCCATTTCAATTGTATTATCAAATTATTTCATCATTGATTTGCACACACACTAATCAAAACACCTGTAAAGTCATTAAATATCATATATCCTTTCACATTCAATTCTTCTCTACTTTTTCAATTTTACTTTCATTTTCTTCTTTTCAAAAATACGTTCTGCCTATTCAATTTCATCTTCTGCAAATCTTCATCTTTTTTAAATTGAATGTCTTCAACAACAATATTTTTAATCTTCCCTTGTAGAGAAAATAAAATATCTTTGATCATCTTCAAAAAGTCTCTTCATATTCCTTTGAAGAAAATACATTTCCATTCCCATCATAAAATATTCTTCAACCTGCAAGAATAAAAAACATATGCAAATATATTTTCTTCTCTGCATAATTGATATTCTTTAAAAATATCATTCATCTTATCCAAGCTGTAAAGAAACCACTTCCTCAATGTGCAAATAAAAACTTCACAAAGAAATACTTCAAATCCTAAAAAAATCTTTCATTGGATCCTTACAAAACTCTTGATCTTCTACAATTTCTTTCCACACAAAAAATCATTATTATAGACTCTCTCTATATAAACTTCTTAAAACACATTTCCTTCATTTTAGACTTATGTCTCGAGAGAGTTGAAAATAGAAATAAATTCCTTAAAATATGGCTTTAAAGAGCATCTTACTGAGTGCTTTTAGAAACATTCTAAAGATAGCTCCTAGAACAAAAGAATAATGTAGACTTAAAAGAACGACGTCCCTGAGCCCGTCAAAAAGGGATGCCTACAAGATTTGAAATGAATTTAAATTCAATCCATTGATGTCTTTATTCACGCCCACCGCACTTTCAAAATAAACCATTGCTTACAAAAAGGCGCCCATCGCACATAAGGAAGCAACTGGTGGAAGTGGTAAGAGATTCAATGGGGCCGGTTTTCATATGATGCTGATACCCATAAGTGATGACTTAAGTCATCCTTAACCTGAGCTTCCCAGTCACTGTAGAAACATAACATAAAGTGTATGATGTGTAGACATCTTAAAATAGATTCTTTGAAATATGTTTCAAAAGAATTTAGGCCACAAAAATTTAATATCCTTTGAATTTGCCTTGATCTGCACTAAAACTCTACCACTAAATATATATGATAATGGAGACCTTTTGACTATTAAATACTTCTATCCAACCAGACACATGACCATGCAGATCAACAACATAAAAAATTAACATTCAACTCCTAAATATTATTCATAAACTTTGAACCTTGTGAAAACATTGAGAGATTTAGATTATTGTTTTAAACTTTTTATAAATCAAAATCTAACATAGTCATATGAAGCGCTCTGCCATCTGCCGTTTGTAATACAAACCTTAACTCTGCCATCTACCATGATCAAACCTTAATACCACTGTCATATGCAATGCACAACATCTATCCTCTTGATGAAGATCCTTGATGATGATGACAACCTTAAACAAGATCATCAAAATTGTAGTCAACTCAATCCAACACCAACCACACACCATGAGGACCTGAATCTCATGATAACACCAATAAGAGTGAGAATATCTGATGTGAATGAAACAACTCCTAATGATGAGCATGATTCATATGCATTCTAATATGAAATAGAAAACATGTCAATACCCAAAACATGATTCCTCACTATGATGCATTTTAGACATTGTATCTTCTCTGTAATATGAGTCATTGAATTCCTGTATCATCAACATTTGAAGCACAAGACAATTATGACATATAGCATCATATATTGTTCATCTAAGATCTAATTGAGATCCTCTCAACCTTTGATTTTTTCACATAACTTATATCAAAGCTTGATGACATCACCTGAATTATCACAACTTCAAGACAACCATATCAACCCTCAAGCGAACAACAATTTTACTCTCACATCCACATTTTTTTCTATGATCTCTTCATACTTTTGACTGCAACAACTAAGGCAACTTTACATCATCAACTGAACACACTTTTGACATCAATGACAACCTGTCACCATCATATTGCTCTAAGGAATTTAATAAGTTTTGCAAGCATGTAGGTATAATCAGATAAAAGACAACTCTGTATACACCACAATAGAATGGTGTTGCAGAAAGGATGAACTGAACAATTATGGAAAGGGCCAGAAGCATGCTTAGTGATGCATAGTTGGATAAATGTTTTTGGGCAAAGGTTGTGTGTACTACTTGCTACTTGATAAACATATCTCCTTGTAAGGCTCTTGATTCAACACCTTATGAAGTGTGGACAGTCAAGAAACCTTTTGTTTCACATTTAAGGGTTTTTGGTTGTGAGGCTTTTGTTCATGTGCCTAAGGAAAAGTGATCTAAGTTGGATCCAAAGGCTGAAAAGTGTACATTCATTGGATATGGTGATAATGTCAAATGTTATAAGTTTTGGAATCCACTAACCTACAAGATTATCTTTTATAGAGATGTTATTTTCAGGGAGCTTAGAGCTATTTCTGAACTTGAGTAGCCAAAAGAAAAAGATGAAAAGGTAAAGAAGGTGCACCTTGATTTAGAGTAGCAAGATGCACCTCAAGAAGAACAAAATGATGGATTGGGGGGTGAAGAAGAAGAAGAAGATTCAAGTAGTTCTGATGAAGATGAATCTGTTGTGACAGAAGAAGTCAATACAGATGATCATGCAGAAGAATGAGTAGAGTCTCTTACTCCACCCTTGAGGAGATCCACAAGACAATGGAATCTAGTTGATAGGTATAGCCGACCATATTTTTGTTGTGTATATGCTTTATTGAGTACTAATGATGAACCTAGATCCTACAGGGAAGCTATTTCTGTAGATGATAGTGAGTCTTGGCAGTTAGCTATGCATGAGGAGATGATGGATTTAGACTCTTGTAACACATGGGATCTTGTTCATTTGCCCAAAGCAAGAAAGGCCATAGGGTGTAAGTGGGTCTTCAAGAATAAGTTTGGAGCAGACGGGTCATTGGAGAAGTACAAGGCTAGACTGGTAGCCAAGGGCTACTCCCAGAGAGAGAGAGTTGATTTTGGTGAGATATTCTCTTCTATTGCTAAATTGACTTTTATTAGATTTCTCTTATCCATTGTTTCAGTTTATGATTGGGAGATTGAGCAAATGGATGTTAAGACTACGTTCTTGCATGGAGATCTTGAAGAAGAAATTTATATGCAACAGCCTACAGGGTTTGAGGTAAAAGGAAAACAACATTGGGTTTGTAGGTTACAGAGGTCTCTTTATGGTCTAAAATAGTCCCCCAGAATGTGGTATCAAAAGTTTGATTCATTTGTTTTGAAATTAGGTTTTGTTAGAAGCGAGGAGGATCATTGTGTTTACATTCGTTGTGTTGATGATTCTATATTGGTTATTTCTTTGTATGTTGATGACATGTTTTTCAGCAATACTAAGGGTATGGTCAGTGAGCTTAAAGCCCAACTTTTAGGTGCATTTGAGATGAAGGATCTTGGTGTTGTAAGGTATATTTTGGGAATGGAGATCAGGAGAGATATAGTTAATAGAAAGCTTTGGTTGTCACAAAGTAAGTATGTGAATACTATTGTGCAGAGGTTTAGTTTGCAAGACTGTAACCCAGTTAGAGTTCCTTTACCCATTGGTACTAAGATTTCATTAGATATGTGTCCAAAGACTGAGGATGATCTTGAGGATATGTCTAATGTTCCATATGCTAGTGCTATAGGGAGTTTGATGTATGCAATGGTTTGCACTAGACCAGATATTGCCCAAGCAGTGGGAGTTTTTAGCAGATTTATGTCTAACCCTGGTAGACAACATTGGAACTATGCAAAGAGGGTGTTTAAATATCTTGTAGGTACTCCTGACCATTGTTTGGTTTATTCTAGTATTGAGAGTGCTGATAAATCTTCTGACATATAGGGTTTTGTTGATGCAAATTGGGCAGGTGACTTGCATAGTCAAAGGTCCACTAGTGGCTATGTGTTTACTTTGTTTGTAGGTGCAATGAGTTGGATGAGTAAGAGGCAGCCCACAGTTGCTTTGTCCACCATAGAAGTAGAGTATATGGCTGCTACTCATATCTCTAAGGAGGCAGTTTGGTTGAGGAGACTATGTACAGGTATTGGTTTTGATTGCAGGATCATTCAGATTGGTTGTGATAGCCAGAGTGCTATATGTTTGGCCAAAAATCCTATGTATCATGATCGAACTAAGCATGTTGATGTTCAGTATCACTTTGTTCAAGAGTTGGTTGCAAATGGATAGATTGAGCTGAAAAAGATAGACAATCAAGAGAATGTTGCAGATTCTTTGACCAAGCCTGTGAGCACAGAGAAGTTCGTGTGGTGCAGAGAGGCCATGGGCCTTGTTTCTAGTGATTGATTATTTTATTTGATTTCCTATGGGTTGATTTACAATGTATAATGTCAAGTGGGAGAATGTTGGGATAAGGTGCCATTAACCTTGTAAATCCCAATATTGTATTTATTATATGTAATTTGTAATTATCCATGAGGAGATATACTAGTTTCACTAGCAGGGGTAATTTTAGAGTCACCAGAAGTTATTACGAAGTGACTTTTACTATTGGAAAATGTAAAAACTCATGTTAAATGAGGATAGGCATGCTCCCTTGAGGAATATACTATTTTTGGCATATATGACAACTGTCATAATGTTTGGTGAGCGAATCTATGACAGCTGCAAGTTGTCATAAGATTCTGAGATTCTATGATGCATATGACAGATATGTTAGTTGTATATTTTCTATATTTAGCCCAAGGTTCCTATCTTGGAAAGATAATCTTTTCTAGAATCTATGACAGTTATGACACGTCATAAGATGTTGTAAGAGGCTAGATTTAGTCTTGGGAGCCCAACCTTTGCATGGCTATTTTTGGACAAGTGTAAGATGCTTGGAAGATGGTAATTAATGTTTACAGGTTGGAGAATCTTAGAAGAGAGAAGGTGAACGCCTAGGATGAGTTGGAAAATGTTTCTATAAGTATTTTCCATGTATTAGTTGCTGCAATATAGATTTTAGGTACTCGAGTGCTGTCGGAATGTTGCCAGATTGAAGACTGGTGGAGAGAGTTGAAGTGTTGTTGTATTGTAAATCATTTTCAGATTAATACAAACATTGGGCCTCTTTCCTATGTGGAGTTTTTTACACGAAAGGGTTTTCTCCACATTAAACATTGTGTTATGTATTCATATTTCTGATTTTGCATTTTTGTGAAGCATAGTTTTGTTTCTGTGTTACAATCTCCATTAATAACACACAGTTAAAGATTGCTGAAATTTATCTTGAATTAGATTTCCATTGAAATTGTAGTGTTTCTTTCATTTCTAACAAGATGCAACACCCAATGGTGAACTACTCATCAAAGATCCTTGGTACAAAGAGAATGACTATTGTGATTACCATAGAGTTAAAGGACATAAAACAAATGGTTGTATGTGCTTAAAGCATGTTATTCAAGATTGCATCGATCAAGGTTTAATTAAAATCACACCTCCAACATCACAACCTACATAACAACCGATATCAAACAATGATCTTAATTCTTTCAAGAATCCACTTCCATCTCATGACAAACCAAGTAACCCTCATGCTGGGAATGCCATTCAGTACAACTATGAATCATCCACTATTGGCCACATTGACCATGCTTGTATTTCTACCATTACTATCCAAGGCAAAGCACCTGATTGCACTGTGACTACTCGAAGAGGTTGTGTTACCATTCAAGGAGCACATATCCATCCTCCTCGACCATCCTCTAGCTATAATATCCTTGATCACGTTGGCAAATGCCTGCACATATTTCTATTCTTGAGTTTCTTCGCATATCCCCTGCTCACAAAGCTATCCTTGACAAAGCTTTACAAGAATCTTCAGTGCCCAACGATATCGATACCACATAATTCCAATCTATGGTCACTAGCATTGTAGGCCCTTGTCATCTAACCTTTTCTAACAAAGATCTTCAACCCTTCATTCATCCTTCACACAACAACGCCCTCCACATAGAAGTGTGTGTCAAACAACGTCATATCAAACGAATCTTAGTGGATGGTGGAGTTGGTTTTAATATATGTTCTTTGAAATTAACATAACAATTGGGCTATTCTTAGAAAGATGTTGACACTTCTACTATCAGAGCATATGATGATGCTGAGAGAGACACTAAAGGGATTATTCACTTGCCTATTCAAGTTGGGCTGGTCACTACTGACACCCATTGTCAAGTTCTTGATATTGAGCTTCCTTATAACATCATCCTTGGCCATCCATGGATCCATGCCCTCAAAGCAGTTCCTTCTACATACCATCACTACCTTAAATTTCCACATAATGGTGTTGAGATTACTATCCATGTTGATCCCAATCCATTTGAATTTTGTCGTGCTTTTCAAGCTAAATACCAGAGTCCTAACCACATTCCTATCAACACCGAAGCATACTGTCGTGTGGTTACACAACACGCCCCATTTTGACTTGGTAAAATAGGGGCCCAACTTTTGCTTGGCTTGTTTTTGTGCTTGCTAGTAGTCTGGTAAAAGTAAGTCATGCAGATGATCCTGCATAAAAGGGGACTGGGTAAGTCATCATGATGAGGTCAGTTTTGTCAAAGTTAATATTTCATGTCAATAACCTCATGGTTGGATGGAGTACAAAATTTCATGCAGGTTTGCCTTTTGGATCACCCTGATATTCCTTAGAAAACGAGAGTTATGAATGGTCAAAGTTTGGTCAAACCTGATATTCGCAAGAGCAGGATCATATTTTTTTGTAACATCAGTCATGTTACCGAAGGTCATCCTGATCTAATTTATCACCTGATGAATCATGCGGTCCGAATATCCAGATGTCAATTTTAAGTGATAGTGTCCTTTACCCGTCGATGGCCTTATGCATTTCGCGAAGATCATATTTCTCAATGTAACCCAATATTTCTTAATATCCTCCTACCACGAAATATTCCCCTAAGCCAATATCCTAATGATGTCATTCAAGTCTGATAAACGAAGAAATGATATGATGATGACATCATCATCACATTTACCTCTCGGTAGGATATTTCATAAACATGATCCTGTTCGCATAACCTGACAATGACGTCATCATACCTCAACGATATAGTGAATGAATATCCGGATGACGTCACCCCGATATCCTTAGAATAAGAAAAGGAATGACTTCGGTCATCATCACCATCTCAACGCGACCTGATATTTTCTAATATCCTCCTGACGTATAAAGCACGACTTAAGGGTGCGTTTATCACCCGATATTGTCAGGATGGCTTTTCCTCTCGAGGAGGATGATCATGATCTTGCTCACATAATAAGATGATGATGTCATAAGTGCCATAACGCTGAACCAAGTCGATATCCTAATGACATCATCATGATATTTCGACACTGGGTCATTTTTGTTGCGGGGGTCATATTTCTTAACGTCCCGATTTCCTTCAGTATGACCATGATGTCAGCCTTTCACATTTTAACGAAGCCCGTCCATGATGATGACATCATCATCATATCCTGATCTATGAAGAGAGTCATATTAGTTAATATCCCTCATATTAGCTAATGTGCTTACCCGGACCCGATAGTGTTATTCAATGGAATTTAGTGAACAGAAGCGCATGTATTGCATATGCATGATCTTATGCATGCGATAACTGAAAATGTAAGGCTTGCAGATCATATGAAAGGTCCCCATCACCCTTGGAATACAAAAAAGGCTACCGGGAGGTGAAACTATTTGCATAAATTTAGAGAAAATCAAAAATTAGGAAATTTTTGACCTTCCCCTTGGCAGGGTCATAACTCCTAGCCATGTTATCAGAATTTGAACTTTTTGGACTCATTGGAAAGATAAACTAGTTGTCTAGTTCGAGTTGCCCAGTCACTTAGGCTTAACGCCATGTTACCGAGAACGTGTTGAGCCCTAATTTCACTTCGAAGGCCTCCAAAAATGCAATTTACTAAGATGTAGAAAATACGAAAAATATTACATTTTCGATATTTTTATCAAAAATCGCTCAAATGACCCTGGCTAGACCTGATCAAATATTGAAACTGTTTTAGGGCATGACAGCATGTTTTCTAGTCAACGATAGTCACCCAGACCCTCTTGACCACCTATGAGCATTTAGTTGCGCGCGAATTTTCTCAGATGCTCAATATTCATAACCTGATATATATATATATATATATAGGTTTGCACATTCACAGCCTGATAAAATGTAAATGTTTATTTTCCTGCTAGTTATTAAATGGTGATGCTTAATTCTTGTCTGTTTGTTGCAGGATGTGGAGCTGTATGAAGTGGCTGAAAATTGCCAACTGGCAGGCAACATGAACCGGAGCTGGGGAGGATATTATCAAATATGTTGTATGCCAGCTGGAAGGTGGACTGAGTCAAAGATACCAGAATATGCTCTGCCAGCTGTGTATTTGCCAACTGGCAGGCATGTGCTGTTCATCTGGACCATTGATTGTTCTGGGAGGATCCTGATCCTTGGATCATTGTAACTATTTTCTGGCCTTTGTTCTATAAAAGGGTAGAACTTCTCTTCATTGTTGTATGGGAATATCTGGCAAAATAAGGCCAACTACTGTAGAATCAAATAGGAGATCGGATTACTGAGACTAATGAGGATTGAATTGTTGAAATGTCAAGGTTCTTTCTTCAGATCGTTGTAAATGTACTTATTCTAAGGCATACTGAATGGAGATGAAGCTTCAGATTACATCTTGATTGTAAACTTTACGTAATCTTCAAGTTGATTTCTGGATATGTAATGGTGAATGCTGTGTTCAAATAGAAGCGCTTTCATTTCATTGCATGTTGTTGTCAACTTTTCCTTTGAAGATTTGCACTGGATCATGTGGATTTATGGAATGTCCTGGTGAAGTATGATTTCTAGTTTTCTTCTCTTCATTGCTGTATGGGAACATGTATGTGGATCAGTGATCTCAGTTAAGTAATTTTGGGAATCTCATTCTCTAACCCTTTTTCTCATTTTAATTTCATTGAAATCACTTCCATAACTACAAATCATGATAAATAATAAGTAGAACAGAGAAATGTGTTTACATCTCGTAGATAATTGAAAATCCTTAGCATATTTGAGCAAATTGCAAATAATGGTAGAAATCATGCAAAGAATTGCAAATAATGGTAGAAATAATGCAAATATCAACCTGTAAGCACATTATTTGACTAAATTCACAGGGCAGAGGTAGAATTATTGGAAATTTATGCAGAGTAGACATATAGAGCAGGATATTTGGAGAAATAATGATGAACTTTGTAGAAATTACCGAAGAACGTAAGGCCCCTGAATGATTAACAGCAACACACATCAACCACTGAGTAACGTCAGTAGATTAAGACCTAATCAACGGAGACTTGGGATCATGAATTCTCTACATTCATCGTATCTTTCAAGATGAGTAAAGGTTGTTGTGCAACTTTTATTCTATGTTTGTATATGACTAACATCATGACCAACATAAATTGGCGCTAGAAGGAGGGCCTGAACAGGGAAATATCTGGATTTCTGTAAATATTGCATAAATATTTT
The DNA here is from genome assembly GCA_027924645.1 of Cunninghamia lanceolata. Taxonomy (NCBI): domain Eukaryota; kingdom Viridiplantae; phylum Streptophyta; class Pinopsida; order Cupressales; family Cupressaceae; genus Cunninghamia; species Cunninghamia lanceolata. The sequence goes on along the minus strand of BSBN01000012.1, from coordinate 5,600,883 downwards.
ATCATTTGAGTTAAATGTCTGCAAATATCTCTTATCTGAGAGATTGTGGTTGCACCTTTGCAAAGATCTAGCTCAAAGCCTCAAAGATTTGTTTGATTTTCCAAACTTTCAAGTTTTATTCTGAGATATGTTAGATCTCATTAAAATTCTAAATAAAAAAAAATCCTAAAGAATTGAAATAGAGTCTCATTTTGATGGATGCATATGAAGGCAATTGTCAAATTAACATTCCTTTATTTCAAGAAACTTTGAATAGGCAGCTTTACCCTCACAGTTTGTCTAACTTTGGTTTATCCACCTGTTGCAGGATACACTAGACGGTGGAACACAGCGAAATAAATTGTTTAACTTTCCTTACAAGGTTGGATTTATATTTGAAAGGACTAATATTCTTCCCAGATGTGTTCAGGGTTGAAATTTGCCAAGAAAATGAAGAAGTTCTGGAGCAGCGAAATGAGGAAATTTTGGAACAACAAGCAGAGACAACACCAGAAGTTATTAGTTGTCCAGACACTGAAGTGGATTGTTTCGAAGATTTTGAATTATACTTGTCTAGAAATATACAGTGTGGTCAATTATTGGGTTTATCCAATGATGATGTCCTGATTGAAAGTTGGTGCAATTTACATGATAAAGAGCATTTAGAGAGAGATTGCTACCCTTGCTTGGTCATGTTGAAAAAGATTCTAGAAAATATAGTGGCTAAATCAGTTCCAGAAGGTAAAGAAGAGGAAACATCTTTCCTTGATTCATTTTATGGTCAGACTGATAGGAATTCTCTACTTCCTAATGCAAATAAGGATCAATCAGTATGCAGGTATGAATCTTGTGAAAATTCTAGAGAAGAAATCACTCATCAGGATAATATATTTGATTTTGATCCTAATACTTTTGATAAAGAAGATGAAACATCTTTCTTGGAGTCTTTCTATGGTAAAGAGAAATATAAACAGACAATGGAGGAATCGAAAGGCACTATTGCTGATGAAGTTCCTATGATGGTAACTCAGGGAGTCATCGAAAAGAAAATAAATGCTGATTTATTACCTGACTTCTTTGAATTGAATGGTCAAATGCAGGAATGTTGCAGGTTAATGAAACCAGGCACTCTACTAGATAGAAGATGTGAATTATTTAATGAACAATTCCTGAAAGATGAAGATGCAAAAGACTTTGGAGTTGTCGTGCATGATCAGACATCACTCCAGAAATATTTTGAAAATGAAACAGGGGAGTGTTCTTATCAAGTGAAAGTTGTTTCTCTTTTACAGTCAAATGATTTAAAAATGATAAATTTCTGCATCTCAAGTTGTGATAATAAAGATACTTATTTAGATGCTAATGTGCAGGAAATTGAAGAAAATATTGAGAAGTTTCCTGAACTGGAGGATAAACTGAACATCCAGAATGAAGGAACAAATACGGATAAAGATGAAGAATTAATACATCAAGAGTCATACATCCTTCAATTTGAAGAGAGACCAGACACTGAGCCAAGAAATGAAAATATAGAATTAAAAGGAAGATCGGCTGTCAACAAACAAGCAAGTCCAACAAAATCAGAGATACACCAGGTTGTATTTCTCCTTTCCACAGTAAATGATGTTGATTATTGTTTTGATTATGGAAATTTAAGAGATAAGACATGCACATGGATTAATCATGAACATGATGAGCTTCCTCAGTTGCTGATCATCACGAGTTATTCTGTTGAATACAGTGAATTCAGAATATCAGAATATTTTTTAGAATATAAAGATAAATTTGCTAGGTTGAGAACCATAACTGATACCCTAATGCTCTTGCACAATCAAAAGAAGTATGCAAATACAGGTGTCTTTGGATCCTTTTCTAGTTTTTGTTTGCCTAGTAGTGGTTTGTATAATAGTTTTGTAGGTTAGTTGTTTGTGCAGTCTTCTTGTTTTGCTTTCTGTTGTTTCCCTTTTATAGGTTAGCTGTTTGTACAGTTTGCTTTGCGTTGTTGAGCTTTTGTTTTGGTTGGGCAAAATTGGTGCACCTTGTTACTTAAGAACACTACAGAAATTATTAGAATTCAAAGTTGGATATAAGTTTTTCTATAGGTTGTAACTCATATCAGTGTAGGTATTCTTGATCGGGTCTGTGGTATCATATTCATCAGTACTACCTTTCTTGAGTCAAGGTAATCCTAACAATGATACACCTAACAGCCTTGGGTCTGTTGAATATATCAGTGTAGGGGTTAAGTGAAAAATTTAAAGGTTGCCCTTGCTACCATTGCAATTCTCAACTTAATTTCAACAAGTGACCATTCCTTGTATCATGAGGCTACAACTGTTATATCTTAAGAAATTAAATTCAAAATATAAAATAATAAAATGGATTTTCTGAAAATCCAGATTAAGTCATCTAAATAACTCTACCGGGGCTATAGACGCTTGCTGGCAATGGGGCTCTACTTAGGGGAATTGCAACGATAACCTTACCGGGGCTATGGACGCCTGCTGGCAGCAAGGCTCTATCTGGTTGGCTATGAGGGATGAACCAAATTACGTAGCTTAACACCAGTCACTGATTTATTCAACTCATTTTCAAGATGAGTAAATGAATCACGTGCACACAATTGATTCCTTATCAATTCATTGTTACATTGATGAACATGATACCAGCTAGAGAAGATTAGGATGCTCATGCTCAATAGGAGTTGGAAATCTATGTTTTAACTCATCCTCACCTTTTGGATTATTTGAATTTTGTTGTTTTCTTTGGTGGCAAGTTGTTCTGTGGTTACACAACACGCCCCATTTTGACTTGGTAAAACAGGGGCCCAACTTTTGCTTGGCTTGTTTTTGTGCTTGCTGGCGGTCTGGTAAAAGTAAGTCATGTAGATGATCTTGCATAAAAGGGGACTGGGTAAGTCATCATGATGAGGTCAGTTTTGTCAAAGTTAATATTTCATGTCAATAACCTCATGGTTGGATGGAGTACAAAATTTCATGCAGGTTTGCCTTTTGGATCACCCTGATATTCCTTAGAAAACGAGAGTTATGAATGGTCAAAGTTTGGTCAAACCTGATATTCGCAAGAGCAGGATCATATTTTTTTGTAACATCAGTCATGTTACCGAAGGTCATCCTGATCTAATTTATCACCCGATGAATCATGCGGTCCGAATAGCCGGACATCAATTTTAAGTGATAGTGTCCTTTACCCGTCGATGGCCTTATGCATTTTGTGAGGATCATATTTCTCAATGTAACCCGATATTTCTTAATATCCTCCTGTCGCGAAATATTCCCCTAAGCCAATATCCTGATGATGTCATTCAAGTTTGATAAATGAAGAAACGATATGACGATGACATCATCATCACATTTACCTCTCGGCAGGATATTTCATAAACATGATCCTGTTCGCATAACCTGACGATGACATCATCATACCTCAATGATATAGTGAACGAATATCCAGATGACATCACCCTGATATCCTTAGAATAAGAAAAGGAATGACTTCGGTCATCATCACCATCTCAACGTGACCCGATATTTTCTAATATCCTCCTGACGTATAAAGCACGACTTAAGGGTGCGTTTATCACCCGATATTGTCAGGATGGTTTTTCCTCTCGAGGAGGATGATCATGATCCTACTCACATAATAAGACGATGACGTCATAAGTGCCATAGCGCTGAACCAAGTCGATAACCTGATGACATCATCATGACATTTCGACACTGGGTCATTTTTGTTGCGGGGGTCATATTTCTTAACGTCCCGGTTTCCTTCCGTATGACCATGACGTCAACCTTTCACATTTTAATGAAGCCCATCCATGATGATGACATCATCATCATATCCTGATCTATGAAGAGAGTCATATTAGTTAATATCCCTCATATTAGCTAATGTGCTTACCCAGACCCGATAGTGTTATTCAATGGAATTTAGTGAATAGAAGCGCATGTATTGCATATGCATGATCTTATGCATGTGATAACTGAAAATGTAAGGCTTGCAGATCATATGAAAGGTCCCCATCACCCTTGGAATACAAAAAAGGCTACCGGGAGGTGAAACTATTTGCATAAATTCAGAGAAACTCAAAAATTAGGAAATTTTTGACCTTCCCCTTAGCAGGGTCATAACTCCTAGCCATGTTATCAGAATTTGAACTTTTTGGACTCATTGGAAAGATAAACTAGTTTTCTAGTTTAAGTTGCCCGGTCACTTAGGCTTAATGCCACGTTACTGAGAACGTGTTGAGCCCTAATTTCGCTCCGAAGGCCTCCGAAAATGTAATTTACTAAGATGTAGAAAATACGAAAAAAATTACATTTTCGATATTTTTATCAAAAATCGCTCAAATGACCCTGGCTAGACCTGATCAGATATTGAAACTGTTTTAGGGCCTGATAGCATGTTTTCCAGTCAACGATAGTCACCCAGACCCTCTTGACCACCTATGGGCATTTAGTTGCGCGAATTTTCTCAGATGCTCAATATTCATAACCTGATATATATATAGGTTTGCACATTCACAGCCTGATAAAATGTAAATGTTTATTTTCTTGCTAGTTATTAAATGATGATGCTTAATTCTTGTCTGTTTGTTGCAGGATGTGGAGCTGTATGAAGTGGCTGAAAATTGCCAACTGGCAGGCAACATGAACCAGAGCTGGGGAGGATATTATCAAATATGTTGTATGCCAGCTGGAAGGTGGACTAAGTCAGATACCGGAATATGCTCTGCCAGCTGTGTATTTGCCAACTGGCAGGCACGTGCTATTCATTTGGACCATTGATTGTTCTGGGAGGATCCTGATCCTTGGATCATTGTAACTATTTTCTAGCCTTTGTTCTATAAAAGGGCAGAACTTCTCTTCATTGTTGTATGGGAATATCTGGCAAAATAAGGCCAACTACTGTAGAATCAAATAGGAGATCGGATTACTGAGACTAATGAGGATTGAATTGTTGAAATGTCAAGGTTCTTTCTTCAGATCGTTGTAAATGTACTTATTCTAAGGCATACTGAATGGAGATGAAGCTTCAGATTACATCTTGATTGTAAACTTTACGTAATCTTCAAGTTGATTTTTGGATATGTAATGGTGAATGCTGTGTTCAAATAGAAGCGCTTTCATTTCATTGCATGTTGTTGTCAACTTTTCCTTTGAAGATTTGCACTGGATCATGCAGATTTGTGGAATGTCCTGGTGAAGTATGATTTCTAGTTTTCTTCTCTTCATTGCTGTATGGGAACATGTATGTGGATCAGTGATCTCAGTTAAGTAATTTTGGGAATCTCATTCTCTAACCCTTTTTTTCATTGTAATTTTATTGAAATCACTTCCATAACTGCAAATCATGATAAATAATAAGCAGAACAGAGAAATGTGTTGACATCTCGTAGATAATTGAAAATCCTTAGCATATTTGAGCAAATTGCAAATAATGGTAGAAATCATGCAAAGAATTGCAAATAATGGTAGAAATCATGCAAAGAATTGCAAATAATGGTAGAAATCATGCAAAGATCAACCTGTAAGCACATTATTTGACTAAATTCATAGGGCAGAGGTAGAATTATTGGAAATTTATGCAGAGCAGACATATAGAGCAGGATATTTGGAGAAATAATGATGAACTTTGTAGAAATTACTGAAGAACGTAAGGCCCCTGAATGATTAACAGCAACACACATCAACCACTGAGTAACGTCAGTAGATTAAGACCTAATCAATGGAGACTTGGGATCATGAATTCTCTACATTCATCGTATCTTTCAAGATGAGTAAAGGTTGTTGTGCAACTTTTATTCTATGTTTGTATATGACTAACATCATGACCAACACATACCCATCTTCATCATATGTAGATCCATCAATCCTACTCAAGCCATCATCTAGAAAAGCCACTTCTAATCTCCATATCAAGTACACTAAACATGGCCCGAGTGAGTACACATTGCACAAATATTGTTGTGTGGGAAGTCTTCCCTTGTCTCCCAAATCTCATGGCAAACCTTCTACATCCAAGCCATCTTCATCTGCAACTGTCATAAAATCCCCACCCACAGTATTCATTAAAGGTGGATTTCTAGATGATGAAGACATTGATGATATCAACTCTTGGATATTCTTTGATAAAAATGATCAAATCCAACTTGAAGTGGAGAGATATAATAATGGGTTCCGCATCATTAAGTACATGGGCTACAAAGGACATGGTGGATTGGGATCATAGGAACAAGGACCTATTGAACCCATTGTTGTGTCTAAGAAGTTTAATAAGCAAGGCCTTGGCTATCAGCCAAAGGTACCGCATTCTCAAGACATTAAGTGTATTACCGATATGGATGTTGGACCTTCCTTGGTAGGAGAGACTTCTAGTTCAGATACCATCGATGACTCCTCCCTTCATATTACCAACATTTTTCAATAATCTGCTTCCATCTTCATGATTTTCACAACCTCTTCTAGCCATCACCATTCATCCGTTACCCTTTCACTCATATATCCTAACCTCTTCAATTTGAGAATGATGAAGCTATTGTAGAATTCATGGGCTTATGACAAGGCATTCCATTAGGTGACCATAAAGAAGGTTTCATGGTGGATCTACCTAAACTAGCATATTTTGGCGGAAGTATCAAATCCTTCAGTCCTAAAAATGAAATAAACAAAATCAAAAAAGATAGGTCACTAGGTGAAAACTAAAAAGTGCCTCTTGACCATGAAAAAGTAAAAATAAAGGACGTATCTGAAGGTGAAAAGCTCTCTGAGGTGCCTAAGGATGGGGGATTTGATCTTCTTGTCACCACTGACTGTCATGAGAAATCAACAGTGCTAGTTAAACAATCACAAGACATGAACTTGGGCATAGAGCAGAATCCAAAGATCACTTTTTTGGCAACATCACTATCAGAGTAGGAAAGAAGAGACTTCATAGCATTTTTCATAAAAAGAGCTATACATTTTGCATGGACTTACGTTGACATGCCAGGTCTAGATCCATCACTGGTGGTACATCATTTAGCAGTATCTCCTAATGCAAAACCTGTCAAATAAAAAATTTGCAAAATGCATCCACAAGTAGCTCTATTGGTTAAGGTAGAGATTCAAAAGTTGCTAGAAGCAAAGTTCATAAAACCTATTGATTATCCAGAATGGGTTTCAAACTTGGTACCTGTAGCAAAACCTGATGGACGAGTTCGTTGTTGCACAGATTTTAGAGATCTTAATAAAGCATGTCCTAAAGATGACTTTCCACTACTAAGCATAGACAACATTGTAAATCTCACAGCTGGACATGAAATACTATCTTTGATGGATGGATTCTCTAGATATAAACAAATCAAAATAGTAGAAGAAGATCAAGACAAAACATCATTCATTTGTCCATGGGGTACATACTGCTAGGTTGTAATGCCTTTTGGTCTCAAGAACGCTGGAGCTATGTATCAATGAGCCATGTCAATTATCTTCCATGACCTTTTTCACACTATCATGGAAGACTATGTTGATGATATTCTAGGGAAATCCAAGACAAGAGAAGGAAATCTACAGGTATTAGCACAAATCTTTGATCGACTAGAGAAATATCATGTCAGACTGAACCCAAGAAATGTGTATTTGGCATAACATCTGGAAAACTATTGGGACACATTATGTCTCAACGAGGGATAGAAGTGGACCCTACCAAAGTAAAAGCTATCATGGAAATACCTCTGCCAACAAATCTCAAGCAACTTTGTAGTCTACAAGGAAGGTTACAGTCCATCCGTAGATTTATCTCACAACTAGCAGACAAATGTCATCCTTTCCAACATCTTCTTCACAAGGGTGAACTTTCTAAGTGGGATGAAAAGTGTCAACAGGCCTTTGATAAAATAAAGGAATATCTGGCAATACCTCCTATGTTGGTACCTCCTTTACTTGATCACCCATTATTGCTTTACATCTCTTCAACAATAGTAGCATTGGGGGCCCTTCTAGCTCAGCATGATGATTCATGGAAAGAACAAGCCATTTACTACATCAGCAAAACTCTTGTGGGATATGAACTTAATTATTCATCTATGGAAAAATCATGTTTAGCATTAGTGTTTGCTTCTCAAAAGTTGCGACATTATATGTTGAACCAAACAAGAAATCTCATATCTAATGTTGATCCACTCAAATATCTTCTCTCCAAAGCAATCCTTACGGGAAGATTAGAAAAATGGGTTATGATCTTAAGTGAATTTGACATAATATATGTGGATCGAAAGGCCATAAAAGGACAAGTTATCACTGATTAGTTAGTTGCAGCACCCATCACAGATATTCATCCAATACGTCTAGAATTCCCTGATAAAGGATTGTTCAATCTATCTTCACCAACATTGTGGCAACTATATTTTGATGGATCTTACACACAACATGGATTAGAAGTAGGGATATTGTTTGTTACCCCTCAAGGAGATTGTATCCCCAAATCATATAGAATTGCATTTCCATGTACCAATAACATAGCAGAATATGAAGCTTTAATCATAGGATTACGCATGGCAATACAATGGGCTATCACACAGCTACAAGTCTTTGGTGACTCTCAACTAGTTATCAAACAAGTCTTAGATGAATATCAAACAAAAGATGAGAAGCTTCTTCCATACAAGGTAAGGGTTGATGATTTTAAAAAGTACTTTGACAATATCACCTTTGAACAAATTCTAAGGCTACAAAATAGAGCAGCAGATGCCATGGCTATGATTGGATCTCTTCTAGACATGCCATCCAATACACACAAATGTGAGTTTGTGGTTGAACAGCTTATGATTCCAACATTTGAAGTACCACAGTCTGAGCTTATATGTGAAATTGTTGGTCCCAATTCACCGTGGTACGAGGACTTATACAAGTATCTCCGTAATCAAACCTTTCCATTCCAACTATCTAACACCCAATGAAAACCTTTATCCATCGAGCCTCTCGTTACACTATCTTAAGAGAGACCCTTTATCGCTGGAGTCTTGATGGTATCCTTCTTAGATGTCTTGATTCTGAGGAAGCAAAAGTGGCCTTACATGAAGTACATGAAGGTGTCTGTGGATTGCATTCCACTGGCCCTGGTCTTGTTAAGAAACTTCTACGAGATGGATACTATTGGCCAACTATGGAAAAAGATGCATGACAATTTGCAAAGAGATGTCTACAATGTCAGAAACATGGGGATCTAATACATGCACCAGCACATGAACTCCAACCTATCACTACTCCATGGCCCTTCTCATAGTGGGGACTTGATCTCATAGGTAAAATCCATCCTACTTCATCAAATGGTCATAAGTTCATTATCACCACCACTGAATATTTCACAAAGTGAGTGGAAGCCATACCAATGACTTATATTACCGGCAAACAAATATCCAAGTTCATCCTACACTATATCATTTGCCATTATGGAGTTCCTCAAGCTATTGTCACTGATAATGGTTATCCTTTCAAGATACAAGAGGTTAGAGATCTTTGCAACAAGTTCCATATATGACATAGATTCTCTACACATTATTATCCTCAAAGCAATGGCCAAGCCGAGGCTTCTAACAAAACAATCATCAAGATCCTCAAAAAGATAGTTAATGAAGTTGGTCGTGATTGGCATCTACAGATTAATCCTACATTATGGGCATATAGAACAAGTATTAGAACCCCCACTGGAGCTACACCTTATGCTCTTGTGTATGGCACTGAAGCTATCCTACCTATTGAGGTTGAGATCCCCTCACTGTGAGTATCTCTACAACATACTATATCAGCTGAAGAATATCAAGTATCTAGAGTCCATGATCTTGAGCTACTAGATGAAAGGCGTCTTACAACACTCAACCATCTCCAAGTCTATCAAAACTATCTATGTCGTAGCTATAATAAAAAAAATTAGAGAACACGGGTTTCAAGTTGGAGATCTTGTCCTTAAAGAAAATCAAAGGAATCGGCAACATCGTGAGAAATAGGGCAAGTTTGAATCAAATTGGCTTGGTCCTTTTGTCATCATAGTAGTCTATGGATCAGGTGCATACACTCTCTCAACACCTGAAGGTATTCTCTTGGATGAGCTAGTCAACAGCATTCATCTCAAGAAGTTCTATCCGTGAATCTCAGCAATTTCAAAAAAAAATCCATCCAATAGTGAAAACCACTTTGTGGTGCTTTGGATAACCAAAAAAATATAGTACAAGATAAATAATTCATCTTCTGGTGAAAACCTGGTAAATAGATGCCTTGGATAAGTACCATAGTGAAAACCTGGCAAACAGGCACTATGTGTAGCGACCATCTCCCATCATCTGCTTAGTTTGTTTGATCACAACTTTGCATAGCATATTTCACCTTCTTACCTACATAATCCATATTTCACCTTGTATAAACATCATTGTCCACTTATCCACAATAAAAGCCTTTCCATCCTCACCTCTATCATGCTAAGCTGCCATAGTTTGGACATCGTTGGGGTAACTATATCATTTGTCACCTTAGCATCTTGTTTGCACATCCACATCCCTTGTTGCTTCTCCATAATAAAACCTCATCTCACACTGGGGGCACTTGTTAAGCCTTATTTGGAAGTGGATATCTATAGCTTTAGCTCATAACATAGCAAACTTTGAGCATTCAACTTTAAACACAACAAATCATCCAACTTCAAACATGGAAAACATTTGTAACCAGGATCAACATCTTCACAATCAGTTCAAACAATGCCAAAACATCATCAAAAATCCAAAAACAATATCCAAACATCGTAAAAATCTAAGCAATAAAGTTGATCCTTTGTCATCAACCATCAACTCAATAAGCAAGAACTACATCCCAACTCTATCGTTAAATCTTTGATCCCATGGATACAGGGTATGTAGGCAATCTGAGATGTGAAGGAAGCACTTTGATTTAGGCAAAAACAATAGCCCTCCTTTCATCATCCATCTTTCATCTTCTTCTAACCATCCTTCAATCATTCATCTCCCTTTCTTCTATCTTTCATCACTTACATCATCAATAAACCCATAACTACATATTCATCATGTCTCATCATGATCGTAAATGTGCTTTGATTCCGTGTACACAAGGTATGTAGGAAATCTAGAATACGAAGGAAGTATCCAGTACTCAAGCATAGATGATCCACCCCATCTTCATCTTCTTTCATCTTCCATCTTCTTCTTTTTTTGATCAACTCAAGCAAGAAGCAAATTATGTGTATCAGCAAAAGCTCAAGCACTTTAACCAATCAGAGTAAGCCAGAAGCTATTTGTCTGCATGCCTTAAGCCAACATTTGCTCTAGCATTTTATCAACATCTTTAGCCTTCAACAGGATGCAACTTTCCTCTCAACAAGGCGCCAACTTAAATCCATCCAAGAGCACTTAAATTTGGCAAGAGAACGTGATGACAATATCTTTTGTTTTATCTTTTGTCTCTTCCTATGCCTAATCAATATTGCCTTGATCTATCTATATCTTGGTACGTTGTGATGAAGTAAGGAATGGGGCATGGTCATATTTCTTTCATATGCCGTGTCTGTAGGATGATCTTATTCTCTTCCTATGCGTATTGCTATCTTGTACGTGCTAGATTAGCATCTTACATATCAATATCTCTAGCATCTAAGAAGCTAAATAGTCTCTTATGCACTTGAGACTATTCTATGTTAAGAACTAGCTCCATACATATAACCAGCAAGGTGTCACTATGTGTAGTGGAGATAAGCTCAAACCATTGCTTGTAGCATCAAAGTCCATCTCAAAACACTAGCTACTATTCATATCCTGTGTGTGTTGGCTCAACATCTTGACCTCATACATTTAGACAAGATTGTAGTATGTTAGTTCTGCATTGGATATTTTGACACCTTGGTCTTCTATACCTTGGTGCATAACATACATATGCTATATCAAATATAAGGATTGCATTTCTTTACTTTTGAGCAATTAATTTAAAAGTTGTCATATCCCCTATCCATTCCATCATAATCCTATATAGTCCTCAACCAAGATTGATCATCTCTCTCATCTTCATTCTTCTATACCATCCCAATTCATCCCTCCCAACCCCCATTTTCTTCGTGTCAACCTTGTTTGTAGCCTTTCTTCCTAGTCAACCTAGTTTACCTCTCGAGGGGGCATCACCTGCCAGTTACACTGAGGCATCACCTTGTTTATCAAGCGATTATTGTATCTTCTTTCACACAACGCTCTGTTGAACATTGTATCAAAGAGGGGAAAAATGTAGACACCCAAAATTGACCTAATTATCATTTGCATTCAAATATTGCATTAGCTAACATCTGCATTTGTCTAACACACTTGAGCAATTTCCCTAACACACTTATTTCTTATATTAATTAAATAAATTTATATTTATTTAATTAATTCATTAGCTATTTCTTCTATTTTATTCTAAGCTATAATTAAATAATCTTTAATTATTTAATTATTCTTGCTTCTATCTATTTTTATTAAATAAATCTTATTTATTTAATTAAAAATCCTTTCACAATCCCACTTCCCAATTAATTAAATAAATTTTATTTATTTAATTAATTTCTCTTATCATTTATCTCAATGAGCTGACATGTGTGCCTCTTTCATTTAAAAAAGATAAGTGGTACTACATCTTTCATTTAATATCTTTCACATGTAGTACTTTTTATGTACATGATCACACATAAGCCTCATCTTCCCTCCACTTGTCATCTACACATTCATCTTTTAATCTTAGCCATTCACATAGCCACCAAATCTCCACCATTGATTGATTTTAGTTGAGGTATATATAAACACCCTCTCATTCCATAATACATCTATCCAACATTCATATAGCATCTACATTATCATCTTGAGCATATTGAGCACTTTAGCATCTATCTAGCATTTTAGCATTATCATCCATCCATCATGGCAGATTTAATCTTCATAATTGTTCATTGTTGAAGAAGCAATCCACATCATAAACAAGGAATCATACAATTTAGGTGATATTGTTCTTGAATTTTATGCTTTTGATTTCATTTGGATTAGATTCTTTGATGATGGTAGGGTTAGGTTTTCATGGCTATGCTTGATCTTATTAACCTAATTTTTTTCCTATCACACCTACGTATAAGGCACCCACCTCTGTCTCACCCTCCTCTACCCACCATCATCCCCATCATCTCCTCCTCCACCCCTGCCACCCTCATCTCCTCCGCCACCCCCGCCACCTCATATCCTCCTCCCTGAAAGGAAGCTAGGTGTGCAGAAATCGCTTCCTACACTAATCTAATGAGGGGAGGAGAGTGCAAATTCAAATTTATCCTAACTATTACAGTAACATTAAACCATTAACATGAGATATTGCAGCAAACACATAAGGAAGAAATAATGACAAAAGAAGAGAGACACAAGACATATGTGGGGAAAACCCTTACGGGCAAAAAACCCCACACTCCAAAACATTGCTCAATTGTATTACGTAAACAAAGAGGTTACAATACAAATCAGAGCCAATGCTCTTGTAGCAGTCTTTGACACTTGTATCTAGAGATGATCTAGTAGCATAATAGTACCTATAAAACATGTAATACATCTTCTCCTCCAAGCACCTGTTTATATAGAAAATACAAGGCAAAATTGCCTCTATCTTGGAATGGGCGTCCAACTTGGCCTCATGGCCCAAAACCCATGCCTATGGACACTTGGTCAACATTATAAGATGTTTCTGACACTTATCCATAGACCCCATTCCAAAGAGGTCACCTATTTCCAAAATGGGCTATGACAGATACTCTTACAACTCTTACGATCCTCATAGAATCTGTCATAGCAGTTACAACTTCCAACTATAAGAGGATCTGTCATACACATGCTATAAATAGCATATTTTCTTACATGTCATAGTCCACCTTGGGACACCTAAAGATGCCTTTTTCAAAGATGCTCTTCGACACATGTCTTCACCTGTTATAGAATCTCCTATTTCTGACTCTTACATGTCATAACTTCGTCATAGGAATCTATCATGACCGTTACAGTCAATATTCCCTTACACAACATCCAAGATGCCGACACATGGAAAAATATTCCTACCACAAAGTGGGATGCCTATCTCCTCATGTGAGGACAAAATTACAAGTTGTCATCTTCCATGTAAGATGACACATCACCGTGCCACATCCAACAAGATGACAATATGGAATTTACAATTAATTTACGTCATAGGCAATGAATAAATAAATATAATCAAAATAATGCAAGGAATTACCAAGGTTGAGACACCTTAATTCCCAACACTCCCCTGCCACCTCAGCCACCCCTCTCACCTTGTCGTCGTTCCCTCCTCTGTCGAAGGGCATCATCGTCATCCTCCAGTCTTGGGGCCCCCCGCTCTCCAGGTTTGGAGTATCTTAGAATAGGATGCATAGTAAAGTGTGCCTCGAAGTCTGTTGTCATGCCTGCATCCACTATTTGTCATCTCAGATCCCATGCTTGATATGGAATCTGTAAAAAGGTAGTCCTCATTGTCTCATACAAAGCCACTAAACCCCATAGCAGATGCTCCTTGTGCATCTGAAAATAATAGCAGTCCCCTGGGGCATCCCTTGAATCCTGCCAAACTATCAGAGCACACGAGTAACAATATGTCCCTCTAGGATGTATGGAGTCCTCCCTATCAACCATCGTGTCTGAAAGCAGTAGGGTAACTCTGTTGTGTTCTCATCCCACACCTCACAATCTAGGTATGGTCTCCACTCAACCTCATCCACATTATCCAATGTGTGACACCAATACTCTAGCTTTCCCATCTTGGGCTGGGAAAGAGTCTCCTAAAACTTGTAGGAATAAGGCATGTCATGTCCCCTCACTCCCATACCAATCAGCCGAGTGACTGCTATTTGCAACCATGCCCAAATCTAAAGAAGCAAAATGACAGTAGATAAACTCATGGCTCCATCATATACAAACTGATGTAAATCATGATTCAAGTGAGCCAAGATGCAAGGACCCCAGGAAAACTATGTCCCTTTCTATACCATCTGCTCTAGTGTGCACCCCCATCCAACCTGGAAACCATGGGATCTCCTATTAGGGAAAACAACACCTCTAATCAAACCCACTAATATAGCTGGTAGGGGCTCATATTACTCCGCACTATCAGCCCAGCTGATCTCAATACCCTCTAAGTCTGGGTCATCGAAAGCTTGTCTACACTTAACCAATCTAGCTCTAGTCGTTGATTCATACTCTACCAACTCACCCTGAATCAGAATCCATAGAATCTGATCAACGTCCTCCAAGGTTACCATCATCTCTCTAGTGGGCAAGTGAAATGTTCCTGTCTCACTGTGGTACCTCTCACCTAGGGCAGTCAGCAATCTGAGATTCACCCGCATCTCAAGTATGAAGCAAACATACCATAAACAGGTAGATCTAAGCACCAAGTGATCAATCTCGGTCAAGTAGGGTCTAAGTAACTATGTCTGAGGGAATCTCTTTCACGACATCAATACGTGATCTAGAATCTCCTGTAATTGATAACAAAGCACATTAAAAACACAACAAAACTAAGATACATATCTATCCAATCAATCAAACAAGTTACTTAGCTATCCTATTAGGGAACCTACCCTATCATCTCTTCTGAGTTTCTATCAATCTCGAAGATGACCTATCAGTTGGCCAACATCAATCACGATGCCAACTTTGTCAAACCAGCTAAGTAATTTGACCACTTTTATCAAATGCGTAGCTCTATTTACCAGATGTGTAGCTTTGTATCAAATGTGTTGATTCCCTTATCATTTGTACTTTTTTAGAAAAAAGTGCCGAAACAGGAGTTATTTGCGCATTTTTGAGTCATTTGTGCATTTTCTTATCAAATGCACCTAATCCCTAATTATTTGCACTTTTTATGGCTAGATGCATGGCTAAAACCTAAATGCGTAGGACTTCTTACTATTTGTGCGCATTAATCTAGATGTGCTAAAACCCTAATTGTTTGCACCTAACTATCTATCATTTACGAACAATTTGTATTTGTGCCGATTCCTGGCTTAATTGCACAGAATCGTGTCATTTGTGTGGATTCCTTGCTTGTTTGCATTGAAACACTAAAGGCACGCATTTAAAAGCATGAAGTTTGACCTAACATTTGACCACCATAAATGCAAAATTGACCAAGTTTAAAAGTGTACAGATCGGGCATCCGTAGTTTACTAGCCACCTGAATCATAGGATCCTCTCAAATCTGTGGCTCACTATCATAATCCAATCCATGTCTAATGACTGCTTTGCACTGCTATAGCACTAGAGCTCCTATAATCTCTCCACAAAAGACAAGTGTGCAAATGAATAGGAAAGTGACCCCACATTCCTATTTATAGCAAGTGTGACCTAGTTGTAGGTGTTTAACCTTGCATAGGTATGCCATGTTCTGCATCCGTTTCTCATTCCCCATCCATCCAATTTCTTCACCTATCAATTCGTGTGGTGCAACTTTCTTAATCGTGAGATTGTTTTCCATCCTTTCTTCTAAAGTCTAAACCTGACCAATCTCTTGAGGGGGCATCCTATCATTATCAAACATGTACCAAGGGCAAACTGGGGCATGTATCATAACCATAAAAGTTTTATTCTTTAAAACAACATGATAAAAACACATTGTCTCAAAGAGGGGAAAAATAAATACACCTAAAAATGGCTTGAGTTGAATTAAATAAATATTTTAATATTTATTTTATTCCTATTCTTCTATCAATAAATGAATATCATAATTTATTTATCTGATTCACATTCATCTTAATCTTCCAAAAATTAAATAAAAATCAATTTATTTAATTAAATACCCTAATTCGTCTAAGGTCTCATCTAATTAAATAATCCTAAATTATTTAATTGATCACAAATTCATCTATTCCAAAGTCATAAATTCTATAATTCCACATCATCTCATCCATGTCATTCTTCCACCTCACCTTACACCTCACCATGTTGATCACATAATTAAATATTTTAATATTTAATTAGCTAATTATCATCACCCACATGTGTCCTATTATTTCTCAATCACCTTTATGCTCAAAGACACTTGTCTTTCTAATTCTAGTTCATCTCTCACATTCCAATTGATCAAGAGTCCTTCCACAATCTCCTCTAAGTCTTCCACTTTTAACTCATAGGTCTTTTGTGAGCACAATGACATGTGGCTCATGGATCCACATATTCCTCTACCTTGTAAACATAGTAGGAACATTTCCTATGATTATCTCCCTCAACTCCATCTCAACCATACATGTCACAGACAATTCCTCCAGTCATGAATCTATTAACACTTGGACCTTGGCCTTCTCAAGCCTATAAAAGCACCTCTCATTCCTCTATTTTATACCACTCAAGCTTTTAGTAATCTTATTCTATAGAAATTCTATCATAGCACCCAAGCATGCCTTTGGCTCCATTGCATTTGCATCTAGCTTTCATTATCCTCGTCTCATTATCATCAACCATGGCTGCATATCATTATCCGCATCCATCATCTTAGTTATTGCATTATAGTCTCATAGCATAATCCTCCACATAGCCATTCTATCTTTGTCATCTTAACAGCAAGGAAGTATAACTTCTGAGAGCTCTATAATCACACAAGATCAAATAAAGATAGGCAACAATGGAAGACATGAGGTAGATTGGTTCAACAAGGGATATCTTTGTTTGCTTGCATTTGTCTTATTTCCATTGAATTTATTGAATATTTTGGTAGTTTCTGCTCTAGTTTAGAAATTCAATCATAGTTTCTATAGGACATTACAAGGCCACATCCTGATCCTTCTACTATGGCAAATGAGGAGAGAGATTATCGAGCAGCGGTAAGTGATTATTTTGTTAAATATTTCATTTTTTATAATGTAATTTCTATATATTAATGTCTATATATACTTTTTATTATAACAACTAAAGCTCCATGATGAACTAAATAGGAGGAGTAGCCCTTGGGTTTGAAGTAGAACACTATCATATGCGTCTCCATTCCCTCGAAAATCAAAGGCCATCCATGATCTATTTTCTTCACCCAGAGGGAAATGGCTTTTTATTGGGTTCCTTTGTTGTATGCCTATATGGAATTTGTGGACACATATTTTGTATTGCATATAGTTGATATTGTATGCCTATATGTCATTCTTGTAAGCCTATATGGCTATTTTGTATATATGTTATACTTATATCGAAAGATATTGATGTACGCCTATATGGCTATTTGGTTAATACACATCTTTTTTTGTTGATGGTGTCCATATTTGCATTATGAATCCATGCTTAAATGGATATTTGTAGATGGTTTACTTCAAATATTTAAAGTCCAATTGTATTACATGCACTCTTCCTTTATATAATTGTAAATAAATTATCATATTCTGATTCACCTTTATTCCTATTCTTCTATCAATAAATGAATATCCTAATTTATTTATCTGATTCACATTCATCTTAATCTTCCAAAAATTAAATAAAAGTCAATTTATTTAATTAAATACCCTAATTCGTCTAAGGTCTCATCTAATTAAATAATCCTAAATTATTTAATTAATCACAAATTCATCTATTCCAAAGTCATAAATTCTATAATTCCACATCATCTCATCCATGTCATTCTTCCACCTCACCATACACCTCACCATGTTGCACACATAATTAAATATTTTAATATTTAATTAGCTAATTATCATCACCCACATGTGTCCTATTATTTCTCAATCACCTTTATGCTCAAAGACACTTGTCTTTCTAATTCTAGTTCATCTCTCACATTCCAATTGATCAAGAGTCCTTCCACAATCTCCTCTAAGTCTTCCATTTTTAACTCACAGGTCTTTTGTGAGCACAATGACATGTGGCTCATGGATCCACATATTCCTCTACCTTGTAAACATAGTAGGAACATTTCCCATGATTATCTCCCTCAACTCCATCTCAACCGTACATGTCACAGACAATTCCTCCAGTCATGAATCTATTAACACTTGGACCTTGGCCTTCTCAAGCCTATAAAAGCACCTCTCATTCCTCTATTTTATACCACTCAAGCTTTTAGTAATCTTATTCTGCAACAATTCCATCATAGCACCCAAGCATGCCTTTGGCTCCATTGCATTTGCATCTAGCTTTCATTATCCTCGTCTCATTATTATCAACCATGGATGCATATCATTATCCCCATCCATCATCTTAGTTATTGCATTATAGTCTCATTGCATAATCCTCCACATAGCCATTCTATCTTTGTCATCTTAACAGCAAGGAAGTATAACTTCTAAGAGCTCTATAATCACACAAGATCAAATAAAGATAGGCAACAATGGAAGACACGAGGTAGATTGGTTCAGCAAGGGATATCTTTGTTTGCTTGCATTTGTCTTATTTCCATTGAATTTATTGAATGTTTTGGTAGTTTCTACTCTAGTTCAGAAATTCAATCATAGTTTCTATAAGACATTACAAGGCCACATCCTGATCCTTCTACTATGGCAAATGAGGAGAGAGATTATCTAGCAGCGGTAAGTGATTATTTTGTTAAATATTTCATTTTTTATAATGTAATTTCTATATATTAATGTCTATATATACTTTTTATTATAACAACTAAAGCTCCATGATGAACTAAATAGGAGGAGTAGCCCTTGGGTTTGAAGTAGAATATTGTCATATGCGTCTCCATTCCCTCAAAAATCAAAGGCCATCCATGATCTATTTTCTTCACCCAGAGGGAAATGGCTTTTTATTGGGTTCCTTTGTTGTATGCCTATATGGAATTTGTGGACACATATTTTGTATTGCATATAGTTGACATTGTATGCCTATATGGCATTCTTGTAAGCCTATATGGCTATTTTGTATATATGTTATACTTATATCGAAAGATATTGATGTATGTCTATATGGCTATTTGGTTAATACACATCTTTTTTTGTTGATGGTGTCCATATTTGCATTATGAATCCATGCTTAAATAGATATTTGTAGATGGTTTACTTCAAATATTTAAAGTCCAATTGTATTACATGCACTCTTCCTTTATATAATTGTAAATATATAAAGTTTGAACATTATTCTCCTCTAAGATTATTTCAAACATTAAATCAATCATATGAATATAATAATACATGATGCAATCTAACACCTAGGTCTCTATACCACTACACATCTAAGCCCATACTATGTAGGATCATTGTAGCATGGTAAGGAAATTCATGTAATTATACCATTCCACATGTATGCTTCATGCTACCATTCACATGTATGCTTCATGCTTCTTGTGTATACTTCACGTGTTCATGTGTATGATTCATGGTTCCTATGTATACTCCATGTTTTCATGTGTATGCTTCATGCTTCCTATGTAGACTTCATTAATTACATGTATGCTTCATGCTTCCTATGTATACTTCATGTATTACATGTATTCATGTGTACACATCATACTTCATGTATTAGGTTAATAAGCACTAACATAAAAGGGAGAGTAATTTATTGTTGAGAAGGATATCCATAACATCCTTGAAGAATACAATTAAGAATACAACCTTAGGCAATATTGTAAATAAATGAATTTAGGTTCTCACAAATAGTGATGATATGATTTAGGTTCTGGCATTTCAAAGGCAAAAAGTTGTGACCCTTTGAATAGGAAAGACTATGACCCTTTTATAATGAAGGGTGGTGACCATGCCTAGTGTAGATGTGCCCAACTAGATGTATTGGCACTAATGGTTTGGCCCCACAAAGAACAAAACAAAAGCAGCCTACCTTGCAACTTTACACTACATGCATCTGACTATTTTTGGAGCATCAGAAAAACTCTCACCATGGCCAAACACCTTAGAGATATCAAAAACCAAGAGAGGTTATTGTAGATGGACCCTACATGATCGTGTATCCTTAGACATTTTTTTCTAAGTGACACAATTTCTGAGTAACATCTCATCAAAGATTGCTACCTTTTTGCACTTTGGACTCTTAAGGGATATCGCCGGTACAATTTAGCTCAGACTGATTTGGCATGTTTGGGTGTGAAAAAGGACCATGCATAGCCTAAACCTATCCATCTGGACATGTTGGAATTGTTAGTTTGGTTGTACAAGGAGTAGAATGAAAGTTACACCCCTTTGTAACTTTACACGGCATGGATTTGCCACTTTTTCCATCAACTGAAAATTGGACACCACGAGATAATGCCTCAGAAATATCAAAAACTGAGAGAGTTTATTTTAGAGGGACCCTATGTGATTCCATACCCTCAGATGAATTTTTCTAATTGACACGCTTTCTGAGTAATAGCTTGTCAAAGATTGCTTCCTTTTTGCACTTTGGACTCTTAAGGGATATCATCGGTACAATGTAGCTCAAACTATTTCAATATGTTTGGGTACAAAATAGGACCATGCCTAGCCTAAACCCACCAATCCAAATGTGTTGGAACTATTGGTTTGGTGGCATGAGGAGCAGAACAAAAGTTACACCCCTTTGCAATTTTACACTGCATGCATCTAACCCTTTTTCCATCAATTGAAAACTCAAGACCATGGGCAAATGCCTTAGAGATATCAAAAACTAAGAGAGTTTATTGTATAGGGGCCCTACATGATCCTATGGCCTCAGACAAAATGTTTCTAAGTGACACAATTTCTGAGTAATAGCTCGTCAAAGATTGCTTCCTTTTTGAACTTTGGACTCTTAAGGGATATCATAGGTACAATGTAGCTCAGACTATTTCAGCATGTTTGGGTGTGAAACAAGACCATACCTAGCCTAAAATTACCCATCCAGACATGTTGGAATTGTCGGTTTGGTTGTACGATGAGCAGAACGAAAGTTACACCCCTTTGCAACTTTACACTACATGCATTTGACACTTTTTTGATCAATTGAAAATTAGACACCACGGGCAAACGCCTGAGAGATATCAAAAACCAAGAGAGGTTATTGTAGAGGGGCCCTATGTGATCCTGTAGCCTTAGACATATTGTTTATAATTGACATGCTTTCTGAGTAATAACTTATCAAAGATTGCTTCCTTTTTGCACTTTGGACTCTTAAGGGATATCGCCAGTACAATGTAGCTCGGACTGTTTTGACATGTTTGGGTGTGAAACAGGTCCATGCCTAGCATAAACCCACCAATCCAGGTGTGTTGGAACTGTCAGTTTGGTCGCATGAGGAGAAGAACAAAAGTTACACCCCTTTGTACCTTTACATTGCATGCATTTGACCCCTTTTCTATCAATTAAAAACTTGACATCATGGGTAAACACCTTAGAGATATCAAAAACTAAGAAAGGTTATTGTAGAGGGGCCCTACATGATCCTGCAGCCTCATACAAAATGTTTATAAGTGACATAGTTTTTGAGTAACATCTTGTCAAAGATTGTTGCCTTTTTGTACTTTGGACTCTTAAGGGATATCACCGGTACAATGTAGCTCGGACTATTTTGGCATCTTTGGGTAATAAACTGGGACCATGCCTAGCCTAAACATACCCATCCGGTGTGTTGGAACTATTTGTTTGGTTGCACAAGGAGTAGAACTAAAGTTAAACCCCTTTGCAACTTTACACTGCATGCATTTGACACTTTTTCGGGTTGCACGAGGAGCTTATGATAATGGATGAAAATGCTAAGATGAGGGAAAGATGATATATTTTGGATGGATATGATGGAAATGGTTGATGTTTCAAGTGAGATGATGGTTGAGGAGGGTCTCCCAAGTCTAATATAGGGCTACAAAGGTCAAGTTTACAAATTGAGGTCTCTAGATGATCAAATGGTGAAACCATAAATGTGCATATAATCTACCCAATATTCATTGTATATGTGTAAAAATGCAGAAGCAAAAAAAAGACAAAGATATGTAAACTTGGAACCAAAACATATGTAGACTTGAAATATAGAAACAAAAGGTCTAACTATCAACTACAATACATTAACATGACTTTACAAAATCAATGTGCATACTTACAAATTAATCCAACAAACCATCCAAGTCTACTCTACTATTTATTGTGTCAATTATTGCCTCATGGTCAGAAGAACACACCTTCCACAAGGTCTTGTTCAAAGGTCTACCTGATATTTTATCAAATGAACATTGGATGCCATGACAAGGTTCGAGTAATGAAGAATCTTCTGATGCATGTCAAAGTCCTGAAACAACCAAATATTAACACTCTTATGCGGGTACCTTCTAAGCCATGTTCCAATAACAACCATCGAGCCTATAGGGTATTTGATGTTTTCTCCATCTGTAACTGGGGCCTCCAATTTATTTTTAGCCTCAACACAATGACACAAGTAATAATACATTCCCTCTTCATTGTCTTGATCTGCAATAACTACATAAACATGCCCTACATTGATATGTGTAGCAAATTAGATGAAATTAGTCAACATTACAAAAACACTAGAAAGTAAGATAACATTAGGAATTTAAAAAACTATGCAAGTAGATATATTACCTAGTTGAACTAGATCTGATATGTGGTCTAAGTCAACTAATGATTCCATCTATGTCAGTTCCAATGTCATCGAACACCAATATGTGTGAAGTGGGCTAAGATAACCTAACCACCATTCGTCAACCCACTCCTTTGACTCACACTCATCCCAAGCTTGAATTGTACATGAAGAACAAAAGCATGCCATCTTCTGCATATGGATACTTGATGAACTTGCATTTGAGCTTTTGAAAGAGTGTAGCTCACTTGATCATGTCAGTGTACAACAATCCTCATATGGTGTAATGTTAGTATCATCTATCAACCAAAAAAATATACTAACTGAAGACTTACCTTCATTACCTAGACCCATCGAAGAATTACACCACTCGACGATTGATTTTTCATCTGTCAACTTTGCATTGTCTTTATACTTTAACTCTTCTCATTCTATGGCTCTTTTTCTACACACTCCTACACCATCATGCTCCCCCTTTCCATGTCTAGCCTCATAAAAGTTCCACATATGCTGAACACATGTAATATTATGCATCCTAATCAAACAATAGAACATATGTGAGTTCTTGAATTGTGATGCACAGTTATCTGACCATATGATATGCTAACTGAATGATATGCCCCTTCTAGCCAAATCATTGTAGAACACATGAAAGCAACCTTGCACAAACTCCATAGAATGCATGCCATCATCACTAATATAAAAATGATACTCCCTTATGATCTTTCTATCATCCTCTATACTATCATTCACATGAATGAATGCGATGTGCAAAAATATAGAAACCTGTGTGGTGTTGTAATATTGTGATTGCATCTCACATTGTGGCTATAGACTGTAGTTCTCTACAAAGTTAATGATTGAAATAATGCTACCAAGTGGAAATGTGTCCTTGCATAACTTAAATTGCAAATCCAACCATTGAGCTCTATGGGTATACCTTGCATACTCATACACTATACTATCATGAAATGTAGACATAAACTAATACACTGGAATCTTTTGAATAACCAAATCACACCTCTTTTCTTCTTTACCATCTTTTGTATTGTAGGCCACTATTTTATACTTGTCAAACTCTACCAATTCATTTCCAACCACATATGTGCTTTCCATATGTTCACATATTAGCATACGTTTCAAGCCACCGCAATGCTGACATGTGCCATCCAAGCATAATTTCCTATAGAATATTTGACCTTCCTCTCTTTCACATAATTTTTTTTATATGACATCTCTTGAAGATGCAGGTGGGGCATGTATGCCACAATCTTGGAAAACATTGTTAGTATGTAAATCTAAACATATAGACCAATAAACATCAAAATGGTTAGAAAATTCAATATGTAACCTACAACAATAAGTAGTGTGTGTGTGATTTATTTTGACATAGAAAGGTTTTAACATTTCAAAATATCTTTGACAAATTTTAATTTGAGGATACATCTCTAGAAATTTACCCAAAAAATATGTTTGAGTCGTATCCAAAAAATGCTTTGGATGTGGCTCACGGTTTCGACTATCGATTCTCCTTCTTACCACATCCCATTGATTCAGAGATACCCTTGTGTAATTCTTCCAAAAGTATTCAATTAGTGATCTCAATGCTTCAACATTTGGTTTATCTTTTTGTGGTAGTCTCTCAAAGAATTCCCATAATTCATTGGCATCGGTGTCCTCGATTCTTTGGCGCCTTCCAACGACTCTTGATAAAGTTTTTCTATTAATTCTTAATGGTTGACTCATCTTTCTAGTGAGACTAGCTTTCCTCATTTGATTACTTACTATTGTTGATGTAATGACACATCATGTGATATTACTATCTTTTCTACATGAGGTGTTACCCACACTCTCATATGCACTCATTAGATTCTTGACAATAGATTTTTCACTTGAAGCCTTTGATGTTCTCAACCCGAGAATCTTCATGATGGACCTATACTTTATACTTTGCATCATTTCAACGAATAGTTGACATCTTGCGGTCTCATTTAACTTTTCAAAGAACACTCTCCAAATCGTATGAGCATATCTTCTATAAGTGCATTTTGGAATCTTACCTTCTATTGGCCGCAAAATATTCTCATCAATATCAATCAAATACTTTGGATTTCTATGCAAAATTCTAGGTGGTGTTGTGAAAGGTAAATTCATCTCAACATTAGGAATTTCATCAATATTTAAATGAGATGGGCTAGATGGCACACCTTCGATCAGAGATGGAATAGATGACGTACCTTAAGGTTGAGGTGGGAATGATGGTGTACCTCCTTCCTCACAGGTGAGTGATGATGTACTCTCAACTTGAGATGCGTTAGATGGTGTCCCTCCATCTTTACTTGCGGTAGAGGATGTGTCTCCAACTACGGTATTCAAATCTCTCACAGCACAAAGTTTTTACATTTGTTCCCTTTGTGCCGCCAATACCATATCTCTTGTTGATGGTTGAGGTTCCTCTTCAATTGGCATGTCTTTGACAATCATATCCAATTTTCTATTCTCACAAAGTTCCCGCATACCTATTGCATTCTTTGTATTCTTAGCTTCTTTCTCTTCCTTTGTTGGTTTAATCTTTGATCATTTCCTCGGCATGACGAAGAATTTATCTATAGCATGATAAAGAGACAAATATTATTTCCTAAAAAATGAATCCATACAAATAAATGAAATATATGTTATTCAACCCTTCATACAAAATGTACATACAATCATCATGTAGAAGAGTAAATGTCACTCAACCATGATGAATAAACAAGTGCACTAAGAACACAAGGAAAATGGAAAGAAAAATATTTTGAAATATTTCTACCTTGCAAGAATTTATCATGTGACTTATCTCTAGCCATTTTCTAACGTATGACCTACCAACATAATGTCCATAAATAGACATGTATGCAAAATGTGGTAGCATAGACAAAGCACATGGATTTTTTGATGGACTGCCTTAAAGAAATGTGGTCTCATGGAATGTCACGATTGCAAGATAAGCACAAAATGGATTTTTTAAAAGAAATTACAAAATTTCAAGAAAATACAATTGGCTTGGGTATAAATCCAAATTCCACAACTTTTGTCAACAGCCTACCTTTTGAACAAGGTATGGGCATCAATCAAATCATTGAAAGAAAGGTGGATTTTTGTCAAATGTTATAATTGCAACTCCCTTTGCAGCAATGTATGAGAAATGTGGAAGCATGGACAAGGCATGTGAATTGTTTGACAAAATGTATCAAAGAGATTTGTCATGGATTGCAATGATTGTGGGATATGCACAAAATGGATTTGTTGAAAAGGTTTTAGAAACTTCCCAGCAAATACAATCAGTGGGTGTGAATCCAAATTCTACAACCTTTGCCAAGATTCTCTCTACCCGTGCCAAGAAAGGATCTTTGGAATAGGATATGGGCATCCATCAAAGCATTAAGGATAGAGGCATTTTTTAAATTTATAGTTATAGCTTACCCTAGTAGATGTGTAAAAGAATGTGGAAGCATAGATAAGAAAGATGGATTGTTTGGAAAAATCCCTCAAAGAGATATGGTCTCATGGAGATTAATGATTGTAGAATATGCACAAAATGCATTTGTTAAAAAGTTTTTAGAATATTTCAAGCTAATGCATTTGGAAAGTGTAAAGCCAAATTCGACAACCTTTGATAGCATTCTCCTACATTTTCCAAAATGGGTTATTTCAAACAAGGTATGGGCACCCTCAAAGCATAATTGAAGGGGGATCTTTGTCAAATGTTATAGTTGCAAATTGCTTATTAGACATGTATGCAAAATGTGAAAGCATAGACAAGGCACATGAACTATTTGACATATAATTGCTCAAAGAAATGTGTTCTCATGGAATACCATGATTTTATAATATGAATAAAATGATTTGGTAGACATGATTTTTTCAAATAGCTCATTGCCTTGTCTATGCTACCAAATTTTACATACATGTCTACCAAAGCATTTTATCAAACAACATAGACAAGGAAATGAGCTGTTTGAAAAAATGCCTCAAAGAAATGTGGTCTTGTGTCTATCACCATGAAAAATCCTTTGAGACTTTTAAGAAAATGTAATTGGCAAGTGTAAAGAATTATGTAGTTTAAAATGTGCCAAGAGGGGCTAAGGTTATAATGAGAAACAAACAATGATGAATATGGAATATGCATAATAACAAAATCAAAGCAATGTATTAAGCATGTATGATAAGGGATGATAAAGAAACATAATAGAATTAAGGAAAATGTAAAGAACATGTGTAAAGACTTGCATACCTAAAAAATAGAGATTCGAATGGAGAGACTACCCAATTATGTAGTCTTTTTCTCTTCTTGCATCAAACTCCTCAACAATTTGATTTTTTCACAAACTTGCTTCCTTTTCAACGTTCAATTGTATATCACTCAAATAGAATTACTAACAACAATACAATTAAACATTATACACAATTAACATTGCAACACTACAAAAATTGAAACTTCAATTGATATATATCAAATTCGATGTGAAAACAATGTTATTTCCTCCTTCCTAAGTTGGAAAACTAGAAAAAGGTGGTGGAAAGTTCATGTAAAGGTGGTAAAATGTGAAAATTTTGCATGTACACTTCCCAACAACATCAAAAAGCTTTTTTTTGTTGGAACACGCGCATAACCAATAGAATAATAGAGCATGCGTGCTTGTATCATGGGTGTCCTAGCTATTTTACCATTTGTATAGCAAGCCAAAACATGCTCACATTATAATGCAAGAACGTTTTAGATTGCTATACAAAATGGCCATATTTCAACTTCTTCAAAAAGTTGATTTCATAAAGGTTTCCTAACTCATTGTCTCATTACCCACCCCTCTCCCCCCTCTATTTCTCTCACACTTATCTTTCCCCCTATGTATATCACCCCTATCTCCCTAGTCTATAGGTTTCTCACCTCTATATCTCTCAAATGGATCTCCAGTTATTTCCCTTCCTCTCCACCTCTCTCCCTCCTCCTTACCCATCTTTCCCTCAAGTTATCAACTTCACTCTCATTTTCTTCTATCTCTCCCCTCACCTCTCTATCTCTCACCTCTATCTCCCCCTCACCTCTCTACCTCTCCCCTCTCTAGGTCTCTCAGTCACTCCTTATCTTCCTCTTCATCCTTCCTTAGCCATCTAGGTCTCTCACTTAACCCTAAACCCTAAACCCTATCCCTAAAGCCTCAACCCTTAAACATTAAATCCTAAACCCTATCCCTAAACCCTCAACCCTCGACACTATACCTTAAACCATAATCCCTTAAAACTAAACCCTAAACCCTACCCCTAAAGCTTCAACTCTCAACCCTTAAACCTTAAATCCTAAAATATCCCTAAACCCTCAACCCTTGACACTATACCTTAAACCCTAATCCCTCAACCCTAAACCCTAATCCCTAATCCCTCAACCCTTAAACCCTTAATACCTCAACACTTAAACCCTCAACCCTTAAACCCTAAACCCTTGACTCTTAAACCCTAAAGCCTTAAACCCTCAACTCTTATCCACCCCTCTCCTATCCTATCTGCCTCACCGCCATCTCTCCCCTATCTCTCTCACCCCTCTCTCCCTAGGTCTTAGGTCTCTCACTTGTATATCTCTGAGGGCTCTCTAGATATTTCCCTTCCTCTCCTCCTCTCTCCCTCCTCCTTACCCATATTTCCCTCAAGTTGTCAACTTCACTCTCTCATTTTATTCTATCTCTCCCCTCACCTCTCTATCTCTCACCTCTGTATTCCCCTCACCTCTCTACCTCTCCCCTCTCTAGGTCTCTTAGTCACTCCTTGTATGCCTCTCCATACGTCCTTAGCCATCTAGGTTTCTCACTTAACCCTAAACCCTAAAGCCTCAACCCTCAACCCTTAAACCTTAAATCCTAAACCCTCAACCCTCGACACTATACCTTAAACCCTAATCCCTTAACCCTAAACCATAAACCCTATCCCTAAAGCCTCAACCCTCAACCCTTAAACCTTAAACCCTAAACCCTATCCCTAAACCCTCTACCCTCGACACTATACCTTAAACCCTAATCCCTTAACCCTCAACCCTAAAGCCTCAACCCTCAACCCTTAAACCTTCAACCCTAAACCCTTTACCCTAGACACTATGCCTTAAACCCTAATCCCTCAACCCTTAAACCCTTAATCCCTCAAACCTTAAACACTTAAACCCTAAACTCTCAACCCTTAGATACCCTTAAACCTTATACCCTATACACTTAACCTTGGACACTCAACATTGAACATTATTTTTCAACCTTCAAACCTCTACCCTATACCCTATACCCTCAACCCTATACTTATGCCCTAAACCCTCAACCCTCATCTATATGCCTTATACCCTCAACCTTAAATGCTAAATCCTATATCTTAGACACTCAACCTTGAACATTATCCCTCAACTGTAAAATCTCAACCCTCTACCCTATACCCTCAACCATATACATAAGTCGTAATCCGTCAATCCTCAACCCCATACCTGAAACCCTAAAACCTACACCCACAAACCCTCACCCCTATACCCTATAACCTCACCCTTATACCCTAAACCCTGAATATTGTGCCTCAACCCCATACTTAAAACCTAAACCATACACTCTCAACCCAAGTCACCATATGCCTTATATACCCTCAATCCATATCGTAAACCCTAAACCCAATATCCTAAACCCTAATCCCCATACCTTACACACTTAATCTTATACACTCAACAAGTAGAATATTATCCCTCAACTGTAACCCTCTACCCTCTACTTATTACTTAAGCCCTAATCCATCAACCCTTAACCCTATGCCTTAAACCCTAAACCCAAAAATCTCAACCCCCTTAAAACTATACGAGCTCAGGTCCTTATATATCCTAAACCCAAAACCCTTACATACATACATACAAGCATACATACATACATACAAGCACACATACATACATACATACATACATACATACAAACATGCATACATATATACATACATACAAGCATGCATACATACATACATACATACATACAACCATACATACATAAATGCATATAGGCATACATACATACATACATACATACAAGCATGCATACATACATACATACATACAAGCATGCATACATACATTCATACATACAGACATACATACATACATACATACATACAAGCATACATACAATTTGGCATACATACATACATACATAAATACAAATATATATACAAACATACATATATCAAACGTACTTTAAAAACTTGAACATAACACATTCCAAGTGAGACATAACATGAGCGCATTATGTGTTTTGTCAAACTTGACAAGCATCAGGCAAACTTTTGCAAAAAAAGAAAAAAAAGCAAAGCAAAATGTAACATGAGCATATTATAATGCGCTCACGTTATATGTTGCTTTGGGAATCCCCAGCCTTAGGCTTAGGATTTCTTTGGGTTTCCAACCCAAAGGCTTGGAGTGCCTTCCCAATGTACAAAGATTGTTTTTTCATATTATATAGGATTTCACATAATCTCGTTCATGCTAACCGTCAAGTTTGCACATGTTTCAAGGTCAAACAAATTGAACACCTCAGTAATGTAGGCTTTTTCTTAGCTATTTAATGATGTAATTGTTTTCACATTTTGACAATGTTAAGCCTTTCATCTTTAATTTCTTTTGTTTATGTGTCCATTTTTTGGCAAAAACCAATGTTTGGTATTTTTTTCTTTATAAATTAACCATTCATTGAAATTTTGAATAAATTATATTTTTATAGACTAGACGCCATTCTACACATATTAAAAAAAAATGATTTTCAATTGGTTTTCAAAATTTATATGGGTAGCACAGCCAAATTTCTATTTCTTAGGATGTGTCCACTTTGAAAATTAGTAAAAAATTAAATATTCATTAAAAAATTATCAGAAAAATTAGGTATAAACTACATGTTGTTAGCTAATTTCTCACCGAAGCGATTTTAAAAATACCAAAAAAAGGTTAACCTTTTGAGGAAGCCATAAAACATGCTATGTTATGTTTTTTGACAGAAACAACAACAATTTATGTGCCTCCCTTTTTTTAACCCCTTAATCTATACCATTTTCAAAAAAAAATAGTAGTTTAGAAAGTAGACTCAGAGCGCTACGAACATTGCTTTTGTTGCATCTTAAAATTTTGAGTGTAACTTGTTGATAACTGAGAGGGGGGGTGAATCAGTTATCCTAATTATATCTTCTTTCTAAACTTTCTTATTAATCAATGCAGCATTAATTCAAACAAGCAAACATTACCATGAAATGGAAAAACACATGACACATTATTTTTGATGTGGAAACCCTGTTAAGGGAGAAAACCACGGGGTGATTAACCCAAAGATTATTCTCTGTTAGAAGAATAAGGAATTACAAAATGGCACTTGCCAATTAGGGCTCACTGCTCGAGCACACTGCTCACAAAGGAGGCACACTGCCTACAAGGAGACACACTAT
The DNA here is from genome assembly GCA_027924645.1 of Cunninghamia lanceolata. Taxonomy (NCBI): domain Eukaryota; kingdom Viridiplantae; phylum Streptophyta; class Pinopsida; order Cupressales; family Cupressaceae; genus Cunninghamia; species Cunninghamia lanceolata. The sequence goes on along the minus strand of BSBN01000012.1, from coordinate 5,568,902 downwards.
CTACAAAAGAATGTTATACAATACTTGAACTGATTGGAAGCATCCACATATGCTGGAGTTCAGTTCCAGTTAGGCTTAGTACATTGATCTGCTGCACTTCATCTTTCCTCTTCTCTTATGCTGCTTTCCTTTCACATACTGAACCTTTCTTATTACTTCTACTCTACTTTGCTTTTATTCGCACATCCTTGACAACAACAGCACCCCTCACAACTAAATCCATCATGTATATATATCCGTACAAGTAATTTCATCACCTTTCTAGTCAGCACCCGGAACAGTCAATCTTCTCACAAACTCTGTTCTGTCGGCTGAATCCTTGCACATTAAGTAATGCAGATCAAGTATATGTTTGTAGAAATCATTAACCATATCAGCCAAACATGATTCATGCCTTCATAACCTTTACCACCATTAGTAACACATCCAGAAAGTAGTCTGATATTCTGTCAGTCAGTTCTTCCTCTGTTCACACTATCACTCAGGAATCCGGTACTTAACTATTCATATCTTTTACCTCATCTATCACCAGAGGCTAAAACCTTGGAATCTATCACTCAAGGTAGTATTCTTTACTTTCCCAAATCCACACTTCACCAAGATACTTCCTCTGAGAGATCCGGACCTGTCTGTCGGATCTTGCCACAAGCTCTGTTCTTGTTTACCGGACCTCAACAATCTTCATTTTGACTTCCAGTAGAGACACACCATGTCCTACGGATGTGTGGGGTGAACTTTGTTGCCATCAATGACAACAATCATGAATCCATATAGTGTCTCTTGCCAACAATCTCCACCTTTGGCATTGATGGCAACACTTAGTGAAAAATGACTAAGTGTTTACACTATGCTCCCCCTTGGCTGATGCTCTATTTTTATATACATTTTCTGGAGCTCCCCCTTAGTTCGATTCCTCATTTTTCACTGCTCCTCACTCCCCCTTTGACATCAATGGCAAAGGGTAGGGTCCGCATACCAAAATTTTCAAAATGTTAACTATATATACAAGTTGTACTTACATATACTTAAGTATGTCTGCAAAAGTGTTCTTCAACTGTACAACTTCTGTCGCCCAACTCTGCTTCATCCTGTCCAAAATTGAGATATGCCCACTCAACAAGAATGCAAATGCATCTGCCCTTTTTAGATCTGCCGGATCAGTGGTTTGGGCTGTAATTTGGGCTTCTTTTATAGCCTCATGCATGGCCTCTAGTTTGGGGACAATTAACCTCCTGAGCTCACTCAACCTGCTTATCCTATTTTTTCTTTCCTTCTCCAACTTCTTGATTTCACTCAAGACTGTGATAGTCTGACATTCTTGATTTGTTATAGAGGAGGAGAGAGGATCAAAATTCTTTGATAGGTTTGATAGTTTATCCTCCTGTTCTTTTATTTTCTTCTCAATGTCCAGTGTTACTTTGGACCAGGAGATAAAAAATTTGTATATTTTGCCGCCATCCTTAAGAGCATTTTCTAAGCTCTTTATCCCAATACTTATATTTCTTCTATCATTAGTGATTAATCCTTGTACCTCTGAGAATCTCTTATCCAAAAACTCCTTCCGGACCTTTTCTTCAGCTGATTTTTCTAGAGAATCAAAATGTGTACTAACACTGCTGACTAAGGTTTTGAGATTACCGGAAGAGGAGGCTGTGGGATCCTTTTGAAAAGATGGTATGATCTTTTCCAGCACTCCGGATGTAGCTTCTATCAAATCACAGTCTTCCATATGAGACTTTAGGAGTTTTTCATTAGCCTTAGCATTTGCAAATGAAGCTATCTTCATTGTCTGTACCGGAGAAAGAGAATCAAAATTGAATGGACCTTGTGTTAGTAATAAGTTATGTTTGGGGTATCATGTAGGCGCCTTCCCAAAAAATCCAAAGAAGTCCTAAGTCTTCAACCTCCTTAGAAATTTTTAGCTTCAGCATCACATTTTCTTCAGAGGTGGTCAGCTTTATCATGATATTCTATTGACCGGATATTTCATCAGGATCATCATGTTTCAATATCAGGTGATATTCGGATATCATCTCGATCCTGCAGTAGAGTTATAGTGTAGCCCGACATCTTAAGGAGGGGGTGATATTCAAACATCACCCCGATGTTTCAATACGGCTACAGTGCACACTGATATTTTGTGGGGGGGTGATATTTCTAAATATCGGGTGATCTTACGAATATCACCCCGGCACCAATATGCTGATGACGTCAACAGGATATGACGATGACATCATCCGAATATGTGGAGGTGTGCAGTATGCAGATATGATGATGATGTCATCAAGATTTTTGTGGACATGCAGGATGTTCATCGGCCAGACATTTGGTATCGGGTAAGCAGGAGGATTTTCCTGTGATGCATCAGGTTGTGCCAATGAAGGCGATTATCATGTTGGTGATGTTGCAGTGTGATGCTGACGTCAGGGTGATATTTTGTGCATCTGGATATCATGCTACTGGAGGAGGATGATGATGAAGGCTTATACTAGTGTCATCAGGAGCAAAAGCACCAACATCATATATGCTCGCGACCTAGTATATAAAGTGTTAAGAAGGTTGCCGTGGGGTGCATGTGGGATAATTCGGTCCTGCATATTTTTAAATATCATGATGATACGTTTTGGCGGGAAAGGTTTGTGATGCATAGTATTCTGCATTTCCCAAGGCCGCAAGTTGGTGCGCCATTAATGGCAGTTGTTGCAGAGGTATGGGCGATGGCGTGGACGGATCCAGTACCCGACTGAAGTTGTACATCCGCTACTAGCGGTGGATGGCTCGAGAACCTCTTCTGTCCCCTTTTCCCTCTACTGCATTCAATGCGTTGGGTGCCATTTTTTTGATATTGTGTATCTGGCAGGATTTTTGGTCAACCATGTAATTAATGCTGAGTACGCTTCTTTGGCTGTTTTAAGCAGGAAGTGTTACTCATTTTGGTGGTTGTTGAAAGTTGAACATTTTTGGCTCTGTAATGCAATACAGTTGATTTGGTTGCTCTGTGCAACAAAACTTGTGAGTTTATGTATCTCCTGTTGTATGTTTTTGCATGAATCCACTGATTTCATGGTTAATCCTATATGAGTAATGCTATGTTTGCATGTGTTATGCTAATTCTGTCTCCAACATTGCATGTATCTTTCTTTTGAGTCTGGATATTTAAGGAATGTCTAAGATTCTAGAACATAGAATTCCTGTGTTGAATGTTTGATCTCTTAACTTCTGCTTAAGGGATAGATTAAATTGTTCTCAGATTGAATATTGGGAAGGATATACTGCAATAGGGATGCCATAAGTATAGATATCTTAACACTTTGTATTGGGAGATATCTGTAAGGCAGGTATCATATGTATCCCCCTAAAATCCATTTTTAGTTGTTCATGCATATCATTCACAGGTGTATGTCTACTGACTCTAGGCCCTGGATAGGCACCAATCTAGCTTTGTGTTTGTGCTATATACCATGTCCAGCTTTGCATCCAAATATAAAATCAAAATCAAAACTCCAAAACAACCATTAGGATAGTAGAATTAGTTTTAGGATCCAAGTCCTCTGTCTACAACTGCAAATAGGCCCAAAGCTAGCCCCTTTGCTCTTATCTTACAGTTTTGGTCTACTTACAGGAGGACTTATCTACTTTCTGTCAGCATCCCAGCCTTTATATGCATATCCTCGCGGATGTTGAGTAGGGAATACCCCCCTAGGTTTTACAGAGCCTGAAGAAGAAGAGGAGATAAAATATAGAGTCTATCTCCTACACTGTTGGCCCCTGGCCCAGAGATCCTATTGATCATTGATGGCTACCTTGTAGGGAAATCTGGGACTAAGCATCCAGTCTGGGAACAAACCAACACCTTGTAGAAGCTCCAATTCATCAATCTCCATTGTTTCTTTGCTCAGAAATTCTTGGATAGTTTGTGCAGTGTCTCTTGCTAGAGACAGATGTTTCTTCTCTTCTACAGTCTTGGAGCTGTCCTTTAGAGTTTTCTCTCCTTCTACATTCCCACCACTAGCAGTTGTGGTTTTCTCTGTTGAAGTCTTCTATCCCTCTACAACCTTTGCACTGTCACCTTCTTTTTCCTTCACCTCTGCTTCTTTCTCCTATAATTTTTCTTCTTCTTTGGATCCGGAGACTGTAGGAGAAACTGGAGGAGAAATGTTAGTTTGTTCAGGGCCCACCTCTTCTGTCATTTTCTCAGAAGTTTCTTCTGCAACACTTGTGGTTGAAGGATCAGTACCCAAGTCCTCTACAATAGGAAGATTAAATCTTTTGAAGGCCTTCCGGAGGATCTCTTCTGTATCCTTGGCTACCCTGTCAGTCTCACCAAGCATGAACTGATTCATCCTTGCTTTGCTCCTAAACTCATCCTTGCAGTCTTTGAATACCATGTTCATTATCTTGGGATCAATTGAAGGATATAGCTGAATAGCTATCTGTTCCTAGAGTTCTAGATCTTTTGCTCGAGCATTGTTCTTCCTTATTTCAAGCCTTTTCTCTAAGCTTCTGGGAATTAGAGAGATAATTTCAATAAAAGCTTTGTTGTAAGTGTTCAAAAACTAAATTGTGGCTTCCTCCAGAATCCTTTTATCTGCTTCATTACATTCATCATAATATTCTGTTAAGGGTTGCAAGTTCGCATCCACTGTGACTGCTTTCACTACAACATCTAAGGATAGAGTGAGTTTTTCAGTAGATTCCTCTTCCTTCTCTTCTTCTCCTTGACTGGTAGGGTGTTCACCAGATGATTTCTTCTTCTTCTTTTTTAGTTTCTTAATTTCCTCATCTGATTCAGTTTCCTCTTCATCTCTTTGACTTGTATAAGCCCTTGTGGCTTTTGTTTTAGACCTTTTCTCTCCTTTTCTAGATGATTGTACTTCCAGTTTTGAGCTTTTAGCAAGGACAGGTGCTGATCTCTTTGATGATCTGTTCTGGGTGGAAGTTTCTACCGGAGTACTTTCCTTACTTTTCTTTTCTGCCTCTTTCTTCTCTTCCTCTGCCTTTTTCCTCTTTTCCTGGTTGGCATCAAGTGCCTCCTTTGAGATGCCAAGGCCTTGGGCAATATGTTCTACTTCTTTTCTCACCTTCCTTTTCATCTCTAGTTCTCTGAGTTCCACATGAATCTTTATACTCAGCTCCTCAAAGGTTCCAAACCTCTCTGCCTTTGGATCTTTAGGCTGACTTAGCATGTGTTGAACATACAGCTCCACAATCTATTCATCAACTTCATACCTCATGGGCATGATCCAGACTGTCCTTGGTTCTACTGCCTCCATTAGGCACTGATCAGTCTCTACCATAAAGCAGACTGTGTCCTTCTATTTCTCAACAAGAGACTGGGGAATCCTTTCTCTTGATTGCATCATGTTCTAAAAGTTTTTGAAGTATCCCCACTGTCATATCCCCTACAATTACACTATACAATTATGATTTACACATATTTCAAATGTATATATATATTTCTATAAATTACGTTCATATTTGGAATTATGTGTAAATGCAAAATATATGTTAAAGAAAACATTATAAATTATACAAGGATAAATAATAAACAAATATACATATATTGTTAGTATAAATTATATAAAATTTAATTATAAATATATGTATATTATTATCAAGAATATATGTATATGATTCAATATTTGTAATAATAAATACATATAGTAAATAATATATATATATATATATATATAATACATAATACATATAATAATATATATATATTAAACAATATAACAATATTACTCAATATAAATAAGAAGGCCATAACAATTACTACATGATCGGGCCCTTCTAGGAAGTGACACTGATCCCATAGGCTACGTCCAAACAAAGAGAACGTCCTTGAAAGGATACGGGGTGTCTCTTGGGGAATATGCGATCATTCATAGATTTAAATAAGGATCAATCTCTTCCTCAAAAGGCATCGATCCACACACAGATATAAGAATAAAGAAAGGAAATTAGGAACAGACACGTAGGTTTCTGTTATCAGCCAATAAGAAGACAAAAGGAATAGCAATTAAGGGATTCATAGTACAGCAGAGTCAATAATAATACAAGGTATAGCAGTACCTTAGGAAATCTCAGCAACATCTAAGGTAAGTAATATCTTAATGTTATTTATATAATTAGTAAATAAAAAAATAAAATTTAAAATATAAAGAATTCATGTAATATATATATATAGATATATTTAAATGTGCATAATCTAAAATAGATCCATATGTCATACATCTCATTAGAATTACACAAGTATGTGAACAATAAATATATATAAATATATTATCAAACTTGGTAAGAAATGACATAACCATCTCATCACTTCTAATTCCCATAACCATAGGAGAGGCGGTCTTGTTAGGAAAAGGTGGGGTAATTCCATCATGATGCATTGGAGAGGGTTTAACGCACCCTAGACAAGGATGCTAGGGAAAGGCGGAGTAATTCCATTCACAATGCATTGGAGAGGGTTCAATGCATCCTAGACAAATAATTCCCCATCCAGGGTTAAGGAATAGAAGGGAGATGGTATGGAGAAATGAACTTAGTTTGTTACTTCTATAATTCTCTATTTGCTTTCCCCTTTAAGGAATGTTAGGTCTTGTGGGGAGAGGCGGAGTAATTCTATCTATAAGAAGGCCCGTAGGCTGGGACAGAGCTTCCCATAGGCTGGGTCAAGAGATGGTTTCAGCACGCCCTATACAAGTAAAGCCTAGTCCCATAAAGGGAAGTAATAAAGAATATGAATTACAGAATGATTAACAATGTATAAGTAACAATTAGGAAACAAATAATCCTTTAACAAGTAATGAAATGAAAGTATCATCATTGATCATACTTATTCATTGTTCTCTTTGAGAATTGTTTTCATGCAGATTCAGGTTTAAGTGTTTCCTATAAGAAGGGGACATTACAATTGGTATCAGAGCCATCATCCTGCCATCCTGTTAAACAAACTTATGCAAGCATACACTAGAAGGAATCGCCCACTTCTAGAAGAGCAAATGAAAAATGAAATGAGGGCCTTCATGGAAGCCACCACCAAGGCCATGATGGACCAAGGTGAAAAGACGACTCATATGTTTTTAGAAGCACTTCAAAAAGTAGGTAATATCACGAATCAAACCCCCTCAACTAATGGGAAAGAAATGGGATCTAATCACTCGGATAAGAATAATGCAACCTCAAATTCAAGGATCCCAAGACTATCCTTTCTTCCTAGGGAGGAAACATCAAGAACAGAAGAAAACACACCACTCTTAATGAACACGGAAGATATTGCTAGAGCATATGAAAATTTAGAACCTGAAGTTAGGGAAGTTGTATCTTTTCATGACTTTAGCGAATCAAAGAAGAGTGAAATAGCTAGAAAAGACAAAAGACATACAAATAAAGAAGTACGACACAAGGTAAACAAAGTAACTTTACCAAACTTTGATGGATCAAACAAAATCTCTGCACATGCATGGTTACAAAAACTAAACAACTATTTTAAACTTAGTCCAATGACCGAAGATGATGCTTTACAATTTGCTATCTTACATTTAGAAGGACTAGCTTACGAATGGTGGCACCATGGGCTCCACACGCAAGGGCACTATGACATAACCTCTTATGAAGAGTTCTCACAAAAACTAATAAAAAGATTTGATAGGGAACACCCTCAAGAGAACTTTAAGAAATTGACTCAATTGAAACAACAAGGAACGGTAGATGAGTATATAAATGAATTTCAAAAGATTTCAATTAGAGTCACCAGAATTGAAGGGGATAGGCTAACCTATCTATTTGTAGAAGGGCTAAAATATTCCCTAAAAGGATTGGTAAGTGCTCTAAACCCTTCTACCCTGGATGACGCCATAGAAAAAGCCTTGAAATTGGAAAGATCAAACTTAAGCACCAAAAACACAAATGAGCATACCAAACCCTACCACAAAATGAGTAATTACAATAAACCTTCCAAAGAAGAGCTTAGGGTTAAGAACCTATGCTTCAGATGTCAAGAACCTTGGAGACCTGGGCACACTTGCAAAAAGGAAAATTTATGTTTTAGATGCAAAGATAAATGGGAACCTGGGCATAAATGTGATAAGAGAGGCTGAGCTCAAAAGATGGAAGTTATCTCCGATGAAGAAGCCGAAGAAAGGAACACCAAAAAAGCAAGAATAGAAGATGATGAACATGTGACCTTAGCTACCATTACCCAAACTTCCAAGCATCGTCCCTTATGCATCAAAAGCACAATTAGGGGCCAAAGAGTTATTGCTCTAATTGATAGTGGGGCATCCCACAACTTCATTGATGAAAAATTAGTAAAAAGAAGAAGATTTAAGACCCAAGGCTTTAAAGGATTTTTAGCAACTACTGCCACTGGAGAAATGGTCTCATGCACTAAGATCGCTCCCCAACTTGAAATAAATCTAGGGAAGCATACCATCAAGGAAGACTTCTATGTAGTACCACTTGATAATGATATAATTCTAGGCACCCCTTGGTTGTATTCATTAGGGTGCTTCCAGTTTGACCTACCTAACTCACTCATCCATTTTCAACATGAAGGAGAAGAGGTTACACTATGAGGTTTACCTGACGGCTCCCCAAAAGTCATTTCTTGCAAAAAGAATGGAAAGGATTTTTAGACATGGGCAGGGGGAGTGGGCAGCCCAATGCATGATCCTTGATAAATCCACCCCACAAGGTCAAAACATACACATAGATATAAAACCCATTCTTAGAAAACACAAGAAAGTGTTTAATGAAATTCTGCCGGGCCTTCCTCCAAAAAGGGGATTTGAACATATCATAGAGTTGGAAAAAGGAACTAAACCCGTGATTACAACTCCCTACCACCATCCACAAAAATTTAAAGAGGAAATAGAATAAACAATAAATGAAGTATTGGAAATGGGACTCATTCAACCTAGTGCCAACCCATTTGCATCATCGGTAGTACTAGTGAAGAAAAAAGATGGAATGATGAGAATGTGCATAGATTATAGAGCACTAAATAAACAAACCATCAAAAACAGATACCCTATACCTAGAGTGGATGAGTTAATGGATGAACTCCATGGTGCAAAGTACTTTTCCAAAATTGACTTGAGATCAGGGTATCATCAAATTCGCATGAGGGAAGAGGATGTACCAAAAATAGCATTTAGATGTCATTATGGACACTTCAATTTCCTAGTTCTTCCTTTTGGGTTAACCAATGCCCCAACAACTTTTCAATCTTGCATGAACCACACATTCTGAAAATAGTTAAGGAAGTTTTTCCTTATCTTCTTCGATGACATTCTAATTTATAGCAAAACATGGGAAGAACATCTCAAACATATAGATGAGGTATTGTCCATCCTAGAGCAAGAATCTCTATATGCTAAAGCATCCAAATGTGAATTTGGAATGGAGGAGATCTTGTACTTAGGACACAAGATTAGCGTCGAAGGAGTTAAAGTGGATGAAGAGAAAATCAAAGTCATTAAAGAATGGCCCCGACCAAGAACCTTGACTCAATTGCGAGGATTCTTAGGTTTGTACAGCTATTATAGAAGATTTGTGAAGAACTTCTCAAAGATTTTTGCCGCCTTATCCGATCTCACCAAGAAGGGATTGTTCAAATGGAATGAGGCTACTAAGAAAGCATTTGAGGAATTGAAACGTGTCATGAGCATGTGCCTAGTTTTAGCCATACCTGACTTTTCTCTACCTTTCGAATTGGAACGTGATGTTTTGGGAGAAGGATTTGGGGCGGTATTAATGCAAAATAAGCATCCCATAGAATTTGAGAGCTGTAAGCTAACCACCATAGAGAAACTTTATTCTACTTACGATAAAGAAATGTTGGCCATCATGCATGCTTTAAACAAGTTCCGGCAATACCTGGTGTGTGGGAAATTTACAGTCCAGATAGATCATAACAGCTTGCAGCATTTTCTAAAGTAGCGGGATCTTAATGATAGACAGCAAAGGTGGGTAAGCAAACTCCAAGCCTATAACTTTGACATCACTTATATGAAAGGGAAAAATAATGTGGTAGCTGACGCGCTATCTCAGAAACCTTTCATATGTGCCATGACAAGTGTCTCACCAAATTGGAAGAATATCCTCATAGGTGATTATGCTAAGGATCCTCTCACCGTAAAGATACTTGAGGGGAATTTACCAAATGATGAATTCAAAATCCAAGATGAACTTATACTCTACAAAAATAGGGTCTATGTGGCAACAGGATCTAAGATAAAAGGAAGGATCCTTAAAGAATTTCATGATCAACCTTTAGCTGGGCACCGGGGTTATTACAAAACCTACAAATAGATTAGAGAGTAGTTTGCATGGAAAGGACTAAAAGGGGATGTGTTGAAATATGTACAAGAATTTGATACTTGTCAAAGGAATAAGGTGGAACAAACCCATCCAACCAGGTTACTACAACCCTTACCAATTCCAGAACAAAAATGGAGTAGTATATCCATGGACTTCATAACTGGCCTACCAAAAGCTTAAGGGAAAGATTGTATCTATGTGATCGTGGATAGACTCACAAAGTATGCTCATTTCATGGCTATCACTTCTGAATATAAAGCCCCTCAAGTTGCAGACACGTTCTTTAAATAGCCATTTCATGAGTACTTTTTGGCAAGAGTTATTCAGATTATCTGGAATGGAATTGACCCCCAGTACAAGCTATCATCCGCAAACGGATGGCCAAACTGAAATTGTTAATAAATGGATTGAAGGATACTTACGGAACTACGTCACTAGACACCAGAAGGCATGGAACAAATGGTTACACCTTGGTGAATATTGCTACAACACAACATACCACATGTCCATTAGGATGAGCCCCTTTAAGGCTCTATATGGATATGATCCATGTTCATTTGGAAACATGATCTTAAGAGAAAGTCGATGTCCCAAAGCTAAAGACTTTATTCAGCAACATGAAGACATCATGAGGGCTCTTAGGGACAATCTACATCATGTACAAAATCAACAAAAGATTTATGCTGATAAAAAATGAGTGGAAAGAACTTTTGAAGAGGGAGAGATGGTATTCTTGAGATTGCAACCTTACAAGCAGTCCTCCCTAAAATCCAGTGGTGCTGAAAAGCTTAAGCCCTAGTTTTATGGGCCCTATAAAGTAATAAGAAGGATTGGAGAAGTTGCATATGAACTTGAACTCCCCGGGAATAGCAAAATCCACAATGTGTTCCATGTATCCAGGTTAAAAAAGGTGCTTGGCCAAAAGGTTACTCCATGTGAGGACCTCCCTCCACTCGACGATGAGGGACAATTAACCTTGGAACCCCTGAAAATCATAAGTACCAGAGAAAGAAGATTAAGAAACCAAATCATCACGGAGCATCTTATCAAGTGGAAGGGATTATCCATAGATGATGCTACTTGGGAAAAAGAAGATATCCTTGATGCACCAAAATCTTAAATTGCTTGAGGACAAGCAATCTTGAGTGGGGGGGGGACTGTCATATCCCCTACAATTACACTATACAATTATGATTTACACATATTTTAAATGTATTATAATATATATATATTTCTATAAATTACGTTCATATTTGGAATTATGTGTAAATGCAAAATATATGTTAAAGAAAACATTATAAATTATACAAGGATAAATAATAAACAAATATACATATATTGTTAGTATAAATTATATAAAATTTAATTATAAATATATGTATATTATTATCAAGAATATATGTATATGATTCAATATTTGTAATAATAAATACATATAGTAAATTATATATATATATATATATATATAACATAATACATATAATAATATATATATATTAAACAATATAACAATATTACTCAATATAAATAAGAAGGCCATAACAATTACTACATGATCGGCCCCTTCTAGGAAGTGACGCCGATCCGATACACTGTGTCCAAACAAAGAGAACGTCCTTGAAAGGATACGAGGTGTCTCCTGGGGAATATGCGATCCTTCATAGATTTAAATAAGGATCGATCTCTTCCTCAAAATGCATCAATCCACACACATATATAAGAATAAAGAAAGGAAATCAGGAACAGACACGTAGGTTTCTATTATCAGCCAATAAGAAGACAAAAGGAACAGCAATTAAGGGATTCACAGTACAACAGAGTTAAGAATAATACAAGGTACAATAGTACCTTAGGAAATCTCAGCAACATCTAAGGCAAGTAATATCTTAATGTTATTTATATAATTAGTAAATAAAAAAATAAAATTTAAAATATAAAGAATTCATGTAATATATATATATATTTTTATAGATATATTTAAATGTGCATAATCTGAAATAGATCCATATGTCATACATCTCATTAGAATTACACAAGTATGTGAACAATAAATATATATAAATATATTATCAAACTTGGTAAGAAATGACATAACCATCTCATCACTTCTAATTCCCATAACCATAGGAGAGGCGGTCTTGTTAGGAAAAGGTGGGGTAATTCCATCACGATGCATTGGAAAGTGTTTAACGCACCCTAGACAAGGATGCTAGGGAAAGGCAGAGTAATTCCATTCACAATGCATTGGAGAGGATTCAACGCGTCCTAGACAAATAATTCCCCATCCAGGGTTAAGGAATAGAAGGGAGATGGTATGGAGAAATGAACTTAGTTTGTTACTTCTATAATTCTCTATTTGCTTTCCCCTTTAAGGAATGTTAGGTCTTGTGGGGAGAGGCGGAGTAATTCTATCCGTAAGAAGGCCCGTAGGCTGGGACGGAGCTTCTCGTAGGCTAGGTCAAGAGATAGTTTCAGTGCTCCCTATACAAGTAAAGCCTAGTCCCATAAAGGAAAGTAATAAAGAATATGAATTACTGAATGATTAACAATGTATAAGTAACAATTAGGAAACAAATAATCCTTTAACAAGTAATGAAATGAAAGCACCATCATTGATCATACTTATTCATTGTTCTCTTTGAGAATCGTTTTCATGCAGATTTAGGTTTAAGTGTTTCCTATAAGAAGGGGACATTACACCCACATGGCTGTATTTCTTGCTTTAGCATCCCCAAGCCCATGCAAATAGTCTCTAATCTGAACTGCTACCGGTTTGTCATTCTGCCATACCCATCCATTTGATCCGGGCAACTCATTCATGAAGTAGAAAAATAAACATATTATTGGTGCACCATATTTGAAAGAGTTTTTCTTGTCCTTTTTGATCTTTTGTATGTTTTCCATTAACTGGCTCAAAAGAAGTTCACAGAGATCATATTCTGCATTTTTTCTCAGCATCTCATAGGCAGTATATATTGCAGTTCCAGATACTGAATTCTCCCTACTGGAATGATATATCTTGTATCCTATTATCATAGATGCATACTTGATATCCGGGTCAGTAATATCTTCAATGGTCATTGCCCTCTTATCAAATTTTGATCCGGTGGCCTTTGTGACAATGTTGTTTTTGACAGATTTGAGGACAGGAATTCCTCTGGAGGAATGTAAACCAGTTACTGCCCTAATTGCTTCCTTGGTGATCTTGCAAGGTCTATTCAGCCATAGGAAGTTATCATGCACCCTACTTAAAACATACCAGACCCATTCATCTTCTTCAAAGTAGGTGAAATGAATGAACTGATCAAAATGCTTCTCCTGGATGCCCTTATATTCTGGTTTAAGCTCAAAAGCATCATCTATCAATTGTTTATGATAGATGTCTCTTAGTTTGAATTCCCCAAACTCTTCAATATTGGCATGTATGTAAACCCTAATGTCTTCTATGTGTAAAACGCCATGCGGAACACTAGAGAATGCTCCTAGGGGATCTACCTCCAATGATTTGTATGGATGTTTCTTGAATTCAGGGTGGGGCCTATCAGAGATTTTTACTATATTCAGAGTAGCCATCATCAAGAAATCTTACTAAGAATATCAAGAATGAAAAATAATTTTTTGCAATTTAGGGCACACGATGAAATCTGGATTGAGTTGTATGAAGAATCGTCTTGATCTTTGGGGCTAGTAGTTGTAGAGCTCCTTTTCCTTCTCTTCCTGAGTGCAAATGTGTAAATGACAATGAATGAACTCTTTTATTTCAAGAAGCCCTAATTTTCTCCCTGTAATAAATGCGCAACCTAATACATTCTAGTTTGCCTTATTTTCCTTGATCAAGGAGGAAGAAATTCATCTGGATCATTATGATTCCCTTGTGATCAATGTTAGTGATGAATCATCATATCCACTTGTCCTTCTGATGATCTTATGTATCCGCAGATCAAGCTGTATCAATTTGGATTCATACTGGGCCAATCTATTTTACCGAAAGACTTGCTTAACTGGACCAATTCTGAAGGATTTGAGCTTTTAAAATTTTCCTGCGGATCTCCCAAATCTTTACCTGACCTTCTTTAGATGTTTCTCTAGAACCCCTTTAATTCGCAGCTTCTCATGTGCCAATTTCAGGCACTATTTGACTAGCTAGGGGAACAAGGTTTTCTTTGTGTCTCCCCCTGAGCCAGAGCTCACCTTTTAATTTCTGGAAGGAATATCAGCACCAGAGTCTGGTGTGGATCCAATCTCTACATTCTTTGAACTTTTCTTCACCAAAATCTTGTTCATCTCATTCCTAGCTTCATCCGCATTCACCTTTTGTTTACCCTTATCTTGATTCTGATTATGATATATCGGACCTCTTTTCTCCTAATTCTTGCTTCTACAGAATTTTGCAATATGACTGGATCTATTGCAGATTTGGCAAACAACATTTCCTTGTATACTTGATTGATATCCTCTTGATCTACATTGATTAGCCATATGACCTATTCTATTGCATGTAAAGCATCTACCATTGAATGATTTGTTCATTTGCATGTTTCTGCATTCATGAGATTTGTGACCATACCTTTTGCAGTTAAAACATTGTCCAGAGAAGAATGAATTTGTCAGATTCATTCTCTTTCTGCACTGATTAGCTTTGTGACCAAAGTGATTGTAGCTGTGGTAGAATCCATTGAAGGATGGATATCTTTGAGCATTGGGATGTCTCACTGGAGGTCTTCTAGGCCTGTTCCTTAGATTTTCTGATCCAAAATTCTTCTGACCGGATCCAGAGCTTTCTCCTTTCTCATATCCCAAACCACACTTGTCATCTACCTTCTTTTGACTTTCAAGAAGAACTTCAAGTTGAGCAAAACTTATCTTGAATTTCTCTTTATATTCATTTGCTATTTGAAGATCCCTTTTGAGAGAGACAATTTGATCCTCAAGTTTTTCTTCATTATCTTTAGCATCTTCAAGATCAGATTCAAGATGTCTAATAATTCTATCCATCTGGTGGCAATCTTTTGATTTCTCCTTGAGAGATTGTCTTAGATTATCTTCAGTTTCTCTTTTCTCTTCAACTTCTTGGGTAAACTTTATAACTCCTGATTCCATTTCATGTCTTACCATAATGATTTCTTTTGATAACTTTTCACATAACTTGGTTTTCTCAGTCAGCTCTTCATTTGCATTATTTTCTTCACCTTGTCTTGCCAATTGTTGAAGCAGCTCCTTTCTCTTTTTCATAGAGAGACTTAATTTGTCTTTTAGTTCTCTCATGAAATCATCAGCCTGTTTGAGTCTTTCCTTTAATTCATTGACTTCAAAGTTAGACTGTTCAAGATCCTCAAGGGCAGTCTTGAGCTACTCCCTTAAACCATATGCATTCATTTGGACTCCCAGATCTTCCTCGAGCTGTTAGACTCTATTAGGAGGAACTTAACTCTGATACCAATTGTTGATAACTGAGAGGGGGGGTGAATCAGTTATCCTAATTATATCTTCTTTCTAAACTTTCTTATTAATTAATTCAGCATTAATTCAAACAAGCAAACATTACCATGAAATGGAAAAATACGACACAGTATTTTTGACGTGGAAACCCTGTTAAGGGAGAAAGCCATAGGGTGATTAACCCAAAGATTATTCTCTGTTAGAATAATAAGGAATTACAAAATGGCACTTGCCAATTAGGGCTCACTGCCCAAGCACACTGCCTACAAGGAGACACACTGTCTACAAAAGAATATTATACAATACTTGAACTGATTGAAAGCATCCACATATGCTGGAGTTCAGTTCTGGTTAGGCTCAATACACTGATCTGCTGCACTTCATATTTCCTCTTCTCTTATGCTGCTTTCCTTTCACATACCAAACCTTTCTTATTACTTCTACTCTACTCTACTTTTATTCGCACATCCTTGACAACAACAACACCCCTCACAACTAAATCCATCGTGTATATATATCTGCACAAGTAATTTCATCACCTTTCTAGTCAGCACCTGGAACAGTCAATCTTCTCACAAACTCTGTTCTGTCAGCTGAATCCTTGCACATCAAGTAATGCGGATCAAGTATATGTTTGTAGAAATCATTAACCATGTCATCCAAACATGATTCATGCCTTCATAACCTTTACCACCATTAGTAACACATCCGAAAAGTAGTCTGATATTCTGTCAGTCAGTTCTTCCTCTGTTTACACTGTCACTTAGGAATCCGGTACTTAAGTATTCATATCTTTTACCTCATCTATTACCGGAGGCTAAAACCTTGAAATCTATCACTCAAGGTAGTATTCTTTACTTTCCCAAATCCGCACTTCACCAAGATACTTCCTCTAAGATATCCAGACCTATCTGTCGGATCTTGCCACAAGCTCTGTTCTTGTTTACCGGACCTCAACAATCTTCATTCTGACTTCTGGTAGAGACACACCATGTCCTGCGGATGTGTGTGATGAACTTTGTTGCAATCAATGACAACAATCATGAATCCATATAGTGTCTCTTGCCAACATAACTATGCTTAATTTCTCATCTAAGGTCAATATTTCTTGATTTCAAAAAAAAATGGCCACTTAAGACCCCTTTTTGGCCCCCCATCTTCCTGCACTTACCCTCCAGGTTCTGATCTGATCCCTAATCTCTATTGTTCATTTGGTTTTTGGGCTTTCACTTCTGACAGTCTGCTATGCTCTAATCTTTGTCAATTAGGGTCTTTTGTCTTGCCCTAGTTTGATTTGATTGGATTTGGTTGATTCTCCTCTAATACAACAAAAGGGTAGAACCCCTGTAGTTTGGCTCTCCTTCTTGGGTAGAAGCCAAGCTTAGTTTATGTCCTAATGTTGGATAGAAGAGGGTTTGACCTAGTTTGATCTATTGAGCTATTCTCTCTATTCTATCTAACAATATGAGTCTCTTTACACATTCCTATCACTATTCTTTAACCCCCATGACAATCTCAAGGTCTATAAGGTTATTAGATTCAGGACAACAAACTGAGAGGGGGGTGAATCAGTTGTCGAAAACTTTTTTCCAATTAAACACTTAAATCCACTTTGTAATTCAGTAGCATAATAATAAATCAATTATGGAAACATAAAGCATTAAGTCAAGAGCAGAAACATATCAATACATAAGACACCAAGATTTTGACTTGGAAAACCCAATTAAGGGAAAAACCACAGGGTGATTAACCCAAGATTGTATTCTCTATTAGAAGAATAGAAAGAATAAAATGGCACATGCCAATTAGGGTTCACTACCAGAGCACACTACTCATAAGAGGGCCACTGCCTACAAGAGACACACTATCTACAGAATAATAAGTATCACATACTTGAACTGAAGAATAGCATCTTCACCATGCTTGAGTCAATTCCATTTAAGCCCAATACTTTTGCTCTACCTTTCGCTTCTTTCTTCTCTACCACTCTCATTATACTCATTCACAACTTGAAATGACTTTACAACTCTCTATTTATACAAGACATCGACTTAAGAATTATCATCCAAGTCGGCATACATTACAGAGCAAGTATATACATACAACATGACTAATTACGAAAGACTTCATGCAGAACAACACACTGTCGGCCACATAGATCTAAGACTTCAATCTTCCATTAGGAACACACCAATCTTCACATAACACTTCAAGATCATCTGCAAGATGTGTAACTCATCCAGTCGGCTAGACTTTAGGAAGAACACCATCATCCGGAAGTAATTATTCAATTGCAAGCTCAAACTCCAATGCGGACCATCAACAAGAACTAGACATAATCCAAAGACCTCCACAAGCTTTCCTGAATCACCAGGAACATCCACACTACATCTGCTTACTGAAATCCTTATCTCCTTCATCCAGAACCTCAGGAACATAGTCTGTCATCACTGTCACAATGGAGTAGATGCTTGCGGACCTCTAGACAATGAACCAATTGAGTTGTCAATTCACATTGAATTCCTAAACATTCCCTCAAATCCACATGATAGGATATTGCATTTCAAGATCTCACTGGACCTATCTGTGTCACTTTGTCACCTCTGAACACTTGTTGGAACTAGTTTTACTTGAGCGGCCATAACTTCTTCAGATCTTCATGCGAACCTCTAAAATCTTTATGGATCACCTTAAGACACATATCTATAGACCCTTTGATGCGCATCCTCTGATCTTCATCTTAGCTAGGATCTTTAGCTTACTGTCTTCACTATTCTTCTCTGTTCCTGATTAGGACTAACTTTCTCAATAGCCTCAGCACACAGCTCATCCAATCCTTATCATCAATGCAACAGGAGTATGTTGACATCAATTACAACCCCAGTTAGGCCTATACTTGCAAAAATCTCCCCCTTTGTCATTGATGGCAACATATGATGTGAAAAACTATTTTAATCATTAAGACAAGAACTTCTCCTCACTGTCACAACTTCTCCCCCTTTGATCAGCAACCACTTGTTTTTCACTTGTCTTCTCTCCCCCTTTGACATCAATGGCAAAGGGCACATACTTGCAACTCCAACACTTTAGAATCATACCAGTTGTTCCCCCTGAGTAGCAGCTCCCCATCATCAATCTGGACCACAAGATATGACTGTGATATCCACCAGACTGATGCACATTAGTGCATCTTAGTTCATCACTGGAGGGGTAATAACCCCTAACTTCTCCTTGAGATACTCAAAAGAGTCCTTAGGTAGAGGTTTAGGAAATATATCTACAATCTGATCCTCGGAAGGTATAAACTCCAATCTGACATCATTCTTGTTCAGTTGCTCTATTAAAAAGTGAAACTTGATGGATATATGTTTAGTCTTTGAATGCAACACTGGATTTTTTGAAATATTTATTGCACTTGAATTATCACAGAAAATTGTGACACGTTCCTCATACTCCACTCTGATATCTCTTAGCATTTGCTTCATCCATAAAACTTGAGTGCAACTACCTGCTACTGCAATATATTCTGATTCTGCAGTGGATAGAGATATTGCCTCTTGTTTCTTGCTTAAACAAGAAACCAATCTCTTTCCCAAAAAGAATGCTCGACCACTGGCACTCTTCCGGGCATCCACATCTCCTGCCCAATCCGCATCTGTTTATGCATGAAGAGAGAAATTATGATCTCTAGGATACCACAAACCATACTCAACTGTCCCTTTTAGATACCTAAAAATCCTCTTGATTTCCATGACATGAGATTCTCTAGGATCAGCTTGGAATCTAGCAACAAGACCAACAACATTCATAATATCAGGTCTAGTTTAAGTGAGATACAACAATCCTCCAATCATTGGCCTATACTTTTTCTTATCAGTCTTAGGAGAGTTATCATCTTTTTTCAATTTATATCCGGGTGCCATGGGAGTACTCATTGGTTTTGACTCTTCCATCCCAAATTTCTTCAATAATTCTTTCACATATTTGGTCTGAGAAATGAAGATTCCTTTCTTAGTTTGAATGATTTGTAGACCCAAGAAGAAATTCATTTCCCCAAGCACGGACATCTCAAATTCACTTTTCATTTGATTTGCAAAGGTTTTGCACATACTATCCCTTCCTCCAAAAATGATATCATCAACAAATACTTCAACAATCAAGATATTTTCATGATCAATTTTGAAGTACAAATTACTATCAGTAGTACCTTTGTTAAAACCAATCTTCAAAAGATGCTTATCCAATCTTTCATACCAGGCTCTTGGGGCTTGCTTGAGTCCATACAATGCTTCTTCAACTTGTAGACCATATCACCATGATCAGACAATTGAAATCCATCTGGTTGCTCAATGTATACTTCTTCTTCCAAGTCACCATTCAAGAAGGCAGACTTGACATCCATCTAATACACTTTCAAATCCTTGAAGGTAGCAAAAGCAAGAAATAATCTGATTGCTTCAATTCTTGCCACTGGAGCAAAAGTTTATTCAAAATCAACTCCTATTTGAGAGTAACCCTTGCAGACCAATCTGGCTTTATTTCTTATTACTTCACCAATTTTATTCAGTTTATTCCAGAAGACCCATTTGGTTCCAATCGTATTCTTGTTTTTAGGTTTGGGAATAAGATCCCATGTGTGATTCTTCTCAATTTGCATTAGTTCTTCCTCCATTGGCTTAGTCTAGTTTTCATCATTGCAAGCTTCATTCACTGTCCTAGGTTCAACTTTTGATATAAGACAATACTCTTCTGAATCTTGAGCAATCCTTCTTCTTGTTTGTGTTGCAAGTATGGGTCTAACCGGTGTTGTCATTGATGTCAACATACTCATGTTATATTAATGAGAAGGATTAGATGAGCTGTGTGCTGAGGATATTGAGAGAATAAGTCTCAATCAGGAACAGTGAAGAACAGTGATGACAAGAAGGTAAAAAGTCCTCAATAGGTTGAGGATTAGAGGATGTGGTTTAAAGGGTTTGTAGATATAAGTCTTGAGATGCTCCAGTCAAGATTTTAGAGGTCCGTATGAAGATCTGAAGAAGTTATGGTTGCTCAAGTAGAACCGGTTCCGGTAGGTGTTCAGAGGTGACAGAGGGCCACAGAAAGGTCCGGTGAGATCTGGTATTTCATTATCCCATTCTACGGATCTGAGGGAGTGTTGAAGACATCCCTGTGAAGTATCAACTAGATTAGTTCATGGGTTGAAGGTCAGGAAGTTCCTATTCATTTGTGATAGTGATGACAGACTGTGTTCTTGTAGCTCCAGATTAAGGAAAGAAGAATTCCAGTAGGATGATGAAGTGCGGATGTTTTTGGTGATTCAGGGAAGGTTATGATGATCCTTGGATCATGTCTAGTTAATTTTGGTGGTCCACATTGAAGTTAGAGTTTGCATTTGAAGAATAACCACAAATATTGGTGTTCTTCTTGAGACTGGCCGACTGGATGTACTACACGTCTTGCGGATGATCTTGTAGGTGTTTGCCGACTTAGATGATTGTTCCTAAGTTGATGCCTTGTATAAATAAGGGATTGTGAATTCATTTTGGAGGGTAATCTGAGGTGATGAGTGTGTGGTAGTGAAGAGAAGTGCGAAAGGCAGAACAGAAGTATTGGGCTTAAATGGAACTGATTCAGGCATGCTGAAGATGCTATTCTCTAGTTCATAAAGTTGATACTTATTCCTTTGTAGATAGTGTGTCTCTTGTAAGCAGTGAGCCTCTTGTGAGCAGTGTGCTCGGGTAGTGAGCCCTAATTGGCATGTGCCATTTTGTTCTTTCTATTCTTCTAACAGAGAATACATTCTTGGGTTAATCACCTCGTGGTTTTTCCCTTAATCGGGTTTTCCACGTCAAAATCTTGGTGTCATGTGTGTTGATATGTTTCTGCTTTTGATTTGAATGCATTATGGTTCATGATTAATATTATGCTAATGACTAAAGAAGATTCAAGTGTTTAAATAGGAGAAAGTTTCGCACAACTGATTCACCCCCCTCTTAGTTGTATGCCCTAAGTCTAACAATTGGTATTAGAGCTAAGTTCCTCTAAAAGGAGCTTAACTGCTTGAGGAGATCCAGGATGTCATCATATAAGAAGGATAGTCTAAAGTTTGATGGAACCAACTTTTCTCTTTGGAAAGGTCGCATGAAATGTCACTTGCAGTGTATGGGAAAGGCGTACTGGTCCATGGTCACAAAAGTGTATGCACCTCCACAGGGTGGTCCAACAACCCTAAATGAAATCACAGATGTTGAAAACAATCTACAGACCAAAGAAGCTCTTCTAACTGCATTAACTGACTCAGAGCTCTCAAATGTTATTGACCTACCAACTGCCTATGAGATCTGGATTAAATTGGAACTTCTACATGAAGCAGATGAGTATGTTAAATGTGCAAGGTTATAGACTCTAAAAGGGAAATTTGAAAAACTGAAGATGAGAGATGATGAAAATATTACCACTTGTATGCCAAGAGTGAAGGAGCTGGTTTGTGGAATTAGAAATTTTGGTGGAGTCTTGGATGAAAATGAGATTGTTGGTAAGATTCTTAGATCCCTTCCTGCCTCTTACAAAATCAAGGTTGTTTCCATTGATGAATTCAAAGCCCATACAACTGTCACAAGAGACCAATTGGCTGGCAAACTGGCTGCTTTTGAAATGACCAAATTTGGAGATGATCCCCCAAAAACTGAATTTGCATTCAAAGCCAGTGCCTTTGTGAAAGGTAAACAAGGATTTGATCCGGGAGAGAACTCATCAAGGAATTTGTCATGGTATGGAACAACAAGAAAAGACCTGGAAGAAGAAGAAGTGGAAACTACTCAACTTGAAGCCCTCATTGCAAAGAGACTGCCAAGAGGATCCGGTAAGTATGAAGGAAAATTGCCTTTTAAGTGTTTTAACTAAAATAAGATTGGTCATTTTGCCTCAAAATGTCTGGAAAGATTTTCAAAGATAAATCCTAACAGATCAAGGTTCCAAAAGAATTGTTACTATGTTCATGAAGAAGATAATGAAGGAGTAACAGATGATGAATCAGAGAAAAGAAACAAATCCAGAAGTGAATGGGTGTTTATTGCCATCAAGGAAGAAAAACCAATATCCTCTGTATCTATCAATCATAAAGTTGTAGAAAGAGCTCTCGCTGCCCAAGTTGAAGAAAATAATGATTGGGTCATTGACAATGGTTGCTCTCACCACATGACAGGTGACAAGAATAAGTTCATAGATTTGGAAAGGTATGAAGGAGGAGTGGTGAAGTTTGGTGATAATTCTGCTGGTAGAATCAAAGGAAGAGGAACTATTTCTTTTAATAGAAGAAACAAAACTGGTAATGTACTATATGTTGAAGGTTTGAAAAAGGCTATGATCTCTGATTCAAGGATGGAAAATGCAAAATCTTTGAAAGATCAAGAACAGAGATTGCATCCGGTACTCAAACTAAAGGTAATATCTTCCACTTGGTTGGTACTAGTAAAAGCTGCTTATTTGTTCAAGTTGATCAGAGTTGGTTATGGCATAGAAGGATGTGTCTTGTGATATTTGATAATATCATTAAGATAAGAAATACTCAGGCTGTAAGAGATCTTCCAAAATTGGTGAAACCTACTAACAGCTTATGCAAGGAATGTCAGTTGGGTAAGATGAGCAGAGTCACATTCAAAAGCAAGGACCTGTCCCATACTAGACTATTGGACTTAGTTCACACTGATCTTTGTGGTCCGGCAAGAATCAGAAGTATTCAAGGTGATAGATACTTCATGCTGCTAATAGATGACTATTCCCGAATGATGTAGGTAACCTTTCTAAAGGAGAAATTAGAAGCTCTTGATAAATTCAAAATATTCAAGGCTATGGTAGAGAATGAAATAGGAATAAAGTTGAAATGTCTGAGGTTTGATAGAGGTGGAGAATTCACATCCGGTGAGTTCATAGAATTCTATGAGAAACATGGAATTAAGAGACAGTTGTCTACTCCAAGGACTGCACAGCAGAATGGAGTAGTGGAGAGAAAGAACCGGACCATCCAAGAAGCATCTAGGACTATGATGATGGAAGCAAATGTTCCTCAGATCTATTGGAGAGAAGCTGTCAGCACTGCAGTCTATACTCTTAATCGAGTTCAAATCAAAAGCAGTATCATTAAGACCCCTTATGAAATCTGGTTTGGCATTACTCCCACTGTAATATATTTTAGAGTCTTTGGTAACAAGTGTTACATCAAAAGAGATGAAGATTTAGGCAAGTTTGATGCTAGAAGTAATGAAGGAATATTCTTGGGTTACTCTACTCAAAGCAAAGTATACCGATGTTATAACAAGAGACTAAGAAAGATGATAGAAAGTACAAATGTGAAGGTTGATGAGGGAATAGAGAAACCCTCAAGGTTTTATGAGTATGATGAAGATGATTAGAATGGTGTTCTAGTTCAAGGAGCTCAATCCTCTCCTGAAAGTCAGATTCAGATTGATCTGGTAAATCAGGAAGAAGAGATAGGTCTGAATGAGCCTGATCAAGAAGCAGAAGTGCAAGAAACTCCCAAAGTTCCAAGATATGTAAGACTGAACCACTCTGAAGATCAGATCATAGGTGACAAAAGAAAATGTGTGTAAACCAGAAGGAAAATTGCTCAAAATTTAGATGAATGTTGTCTGATTTCAAAGATTGAACCTAAGACAATAAATGAAGCCTGCAATGATGAAAATTGGATCAAAGCAATGGAGGAAGAGTTGATGCAAATTGAGAAAAATCACACTTGGGATCTTGTTTCTAGACCTAGAAACAAGAATGTGATTGGAACCAAATGGGTCTTCCGGAACAAACTAAATGAAGTTGGTGAAGTAATCAGAAATAAAGCCAGATTAGTCTGCAAAGGCTACTCTCAAATAGAAGGGATTGATTTTGAGGAAACCTTTGCTCTGGTGGCAAGAATTGAAGCAGTCAGACTATTTCTTGCATTTGCTACCTTCAAAGATTTCAAAGTGTATCAGATGGATGTCAAATCTGCTTTCCTAAATGGTGACTTAGAAGAAGAAGTGTACATTGAACAACCGGATGGATTTCAGTTATCTGAGCATGGTGATATGGTCTGCAAATTGAAGAAGGCACTGTATGGTCTAAAAAAAGCCCCAAGAGCATGGTATGAAAGGCTGGACAAACATCTTTTGAAGATTGGTTTCAACAAAGGTACTGCTGATAGTAACCTATATTTCAAAATTGATCATGAAAACATCTTGATTGTTGAAGTATTTGTTGATGATATCATCTTTGGAGGAAGAGACAGTATGTGTAAAACCTTTGCAAATCAAATGAAAAGTGAGTTTGAAATGTCAATGCTCGGTGAAATGAATTTCTTCTTGGGTCTACAAATTACTCAGACAAAGAAAGGAATCTTTATCTCTTAAACCAAATATGTGAAAGAATTATTCAGGAAATTTGGAATGGAAGATTCAAAGCTAATGAACACTCCCATGGCAACCAGATGTAAGTTGAGCAAAGATGATGACTCTCCTAAAACAAATCAGATAAAGTACAGATCAATGATTGGAGGATTATTGTATCTCACTCAAACTAGACCAGATATAATGCAGGCTGTTGGTCTTGTGGCAAGATTCTAGGCTGATCCTAGAGAATCTCATGTCATGGCAATCAAAAGAATTTTTAGGTACTTAAAAGGAACAGTTGAGTATGGTCTATGGTATCCTAGAGATCATAATTTTTCTCTTCATGCATATACAGATGCAGATTGGGTAGGAGATGTGGATGATAGGAAGAGTACAAGTGGAGGAGCATTCTTTTTGGGAAAAAGGTTGGTTTCTTGGCTAAGAAAGAAACAAGAGGCAATATCCCTGTCTACAACTGAAGCAGAATACATAGCAGCAGTAGGAAGTTGCACTCACATTTTGTGGATGAAGCAAATGCTAAGAGATATTCAAGTAGAATATGAGGAGCCTATCACAATTTTCTGTGATAATTCAAGTGCAATAAATATTTCTAAGAATCTGGTGTTGCATTCTAAGACTAAGCATATATCTATAAAGTTTCACTTTTTGAGAGAGCAAGTGGACAAGGGTGAAGTCAGATTGGAGTATGTGCTCTCCAAGGATCAGCTTGCAAATATTTTTACTAAACCTCTTCCCAATGACTCTTTTGAGTATCTCAGGGAGAAGTTAGGGGTTATTACCCCTCCAGTGATGAATTAGGATACACTGATGTGCATCAATCCGGTGGATATCACAGTCATATCTTGTGATCCAGATTGATGATAAGGGAGCAGCTCCTCAGGGGGAGCAGCTGGTATGTTATGAAGTAGTGAAGTTACAAGTATGAGCCCTTTGCCATTGATGTCAAAGGGGGAGAGAAGACATGTGAAAAACAAATGGTTTCTGATCAAAGGGGGAGCAATAAAGGAAGCGAAGACATGTGAATAGTTGTTGCTGTTAGGGGGAGTTGTAACAGCAAGGAGAAGTTCTTGTCTTGATGGTTTTTCACATCATATGTTGCCATCAATGAAAAAGGGGAAGATTGTTGCAAGTATGGGTCTAACCAGTGTTGTCATTGATGTCAACATACTCATGTTTCATTAATGAGAAGGATTAGATGAGTTGTGTGCTTAGGATATTGAGAGAATAAGTCTCAATCAGGAACAGTGAAGAACAGTGATGACAAGAAGGTAAAAAGTCCTCAATAGGTTGAGGATCAGAGGATGCGGTTTAAAGGGTTTGTAGATATAAGTCTTGAGATGCTCCAGTCAAGATTTTAGAAGTCCACATGAAGATCTGAAGCAGTTATGGTCACTCAAGTAGAACCGGTTCTGGCAAGTGTTCAGAGGTGACAGAGGGCCACAGAAAGGTCTGGTGAGATCCGGTATTTCATTATCCTGTTCTGCAGATCTGAGGGAGTGTTGAGGATGTCCCTGTGAAGTATCAACTAGATTAGTTCATGGGTTGAAGGTCTGGAAGTTCCTATTCATTTGTGACAGTGATGATAGACTGTGTTCTTGTAGCTATGGATTAAGGAAAGAAGAATTCCAGTAGGATGATGAAGTGCGGATGTTTTTGGTGATTCAGGGAAGGTTATGATGATCGTTGGATCATGTCTAGTTAATGTTGGTGGTCCACATTGAAGTTAGAGTTTGCATTTGAAGAATAACCATGGATATTGGTGTTCTTCTTGAGACTAGCCGACCGGATGTATTACACGTCTTGCGGATGATCTTGTAGGTGTTTGCTGACTTAGATGATTGTTCCTAAGTTGATGCCTTGTATAAATAAGGGATTGTGAATTCATTTTGAAGGGTGTTCTAAGGTGATGAGTGTGTGGTAGTGAAGAGAAGTGCGAAAGGTAGAGCATAAGTATTGGGCTTAAATGGAACTTATTCAAGCATGCTGAAGATGCTATTCTCCAGTTCATAAAGGTGATACTTATTCCTTTGTAGACAGTGTGTCTCTTGTAGGCAGTGAGCCTCTTGTGAGCAATGTGCTCTGGTAGTGAGCCCTAATTGGCATGTGCCATTTTGTTCTTTCTATTCTTCTAATAGAGAATACATTCTTGGGTTAATCACCCTATGGTTTTTCCCTTAACTAGGTTTTCCATGTCAAAATCTTGGTGTCATGTGTGTTGATATGTTTCTACTTTTGATTTGAATGCATTATGGTTCATGATTAATATTATGCTAATCACTAAAGAAGATTCAAGTGTTTAAATAGGAGAAAGTTTCGTACAACTGATTCACCCCCCCTCTCAGTTGTAGGACCTAAGTCTAACAGTTTGTACACCTTTGCTTTTATCACCTATAATCTGATCTTCAGAGTGATTTAGTCTTACATACCTAGCAACTTTGGGAGTTTCTTGCACTTCTGATTCTTGAATAGGTTCATTCAAACTTATCTCTTCTTCCTGATTTACCAGATCAATTTGCATCTGAATTTCAGAGGTAGCTTGGACTTCTTGAACAAAAACATCATTTTGATCATCTTCATCATATTCATAAAATCTTGAGGGTTTTTCAATTCCTGCATCAACCTTCACATTTGTACTTTCCACAATTTTCCTTAATCTCTTGTTATAACACCGGTATGCTTTGCTTTGAGTAGAATAACCCAAGAATATTCCTTCATCACTTCTAGCATCAAATTTTCCTAGATCTTCATCTCTTTTAATGTAACATTTGCTACCAAAGACTCTGAAATACCTCACAGTAGGAGTAATGCCAAACCAAAGTTCATAAGGAGTCTTACGGGTATTGCTTCTAATTTGTACTTGATTGAGAGTATAGACTGCAGTGCTGACAACTTCTCTCCAATAGATCTGAGGAACATTTACTTCCATCATCATGGTCCTAGATGCTTCATGGATGGTTCATTTCTTTCTTTCCACTACTCCATTCTGCTATGGAGTCCTAGGAGCAGACAACTATCTCTTTATTCCATGTTTCTCACAAAATTCTATGAACTCACCGGATGTAAATTCTCCACCTCTATCAGACCTCAGACATTTTAATTTTAATCTAGTTTCATTCTCTACCATAGCCTTGAATATTTTGAATTTCTCAAGAGCTTCTGATTTCTCTTTCAGAAAAGTAACCCACATCATCCGGGAATGGTCATGAATTAATAAAATGAAGTATCTATCACCTTGCACACTTCTAATTCTTGTCAGACCACATAGATCAGTATGAACTAAGTCCAATAATTTGGTAGAAGATTGTTCCTTGCTTTTGAATGAGACTCTACTTTGTTTCCCCAACTAACATTCTTTGCATAGACTATTTGTAGGTTTCACCAGTTTTGGAAGATCTCTTACAGCCTGAGTGTTGCTTATCTTGATGATATTATCAAAATTCACATGACACATCCTCCTATGCCATAGCCAACTCTGATCAATTTGCACAAATAGACAACTTTTACCAGTACCAACTAAATGGAAGATATTACCTTTTGTTTGAGTACTGGATGTAATCTCTATTCTAGAACTTTCAAAGATCTTGCATTTTCCATTCTTGAATCAGAGATTATAGCCTTTGTCCACCAACTGTCCAACACCGAGAAGATTGTGCTTCAAACCTTCAACATACAGTACATTACTGATTTTGTTCTTTCCATCAAAAGAAATAGTTCCTCTACCTCTAATTCTACCAGCAGAATTATCACCAAACTTTACCACTCCTCCTTCATACCTTTCCAAATCTATGAACTTTTTTTTGTCACCTATCATATGGTGAGAGCATCCACTGTTAATGACCCAATCATCCTTTTCTTCAACTTGGGCAGCCAGAGCTCTTTCTACAACTTTATGATTGACAGATTCAGAGGGCATTGGATCTTCTTCCTTGATGGCAATAAACACCCAATCACTTCCAGATTATTTTCCTATCTCTGATTCATCATCTGTTACTCCTTCATTATCATCCTCTTCATGAACATAGTAACAATTCTTTTGAAACCTTGATCTATTAGGATTTGGCCTTGAAAATCTTTCCAGACACCTTGAGGAAAAATGGCCAATCTTATTGCAGTTAAAACACTTAAAAAGCAAATTCCCTTCATACTTATCAGATCCTCTTAGCAGTCTTTTTGCAATAAGGGCTTCGAGTTGAGCAGTTTCTGCTTCTTCTTCTTCTAGGTCTTTTCTTGCTTTTTCATACCATGATAGTTTCCTTGAAGAGTTCTCTCCTAGATCAAACCTTCTTTTACCTTTTACAGAGGCACTGGCTTTGAATGTAGATTCAGTCTTGGGGGTATCTCCAAACCTAGTCAATTCAAATGCAACCAATTTACCAACCAATTGATCTCTTGTGACACCTAAATGGGCTCTGAATTCTTCGATGGCAGCAACCTTGTATTTATAAGAAGCAGGAAGGGATCTGAGAACTTTGCCAACAATCTCATCTTCATCCAAGACTCCACCAGCACATCTAATGCCACAAACAAGCTCATTTACTCTTGGCATAAAAGTAGTGATATTTTCATCTTCTCTCATCTTAAGATTTTTGAATTTTCCTTTCAGATTCTATAGCCTTGCACATTTAACATACTTGTCTCCTTCATGCAGAAGTTCCAGTTTTTCCCAAATCTCAAAAGTAGTTTGTAGGTCAACAACATTTGTTATCTCTGAATCAGACAAGGCACTTAGAAGAGCTTCTTTAGTCCATAGATTGTTTTCAACATCTTTGATTTCATTTGCAATTTTTGGACCATTCTATTGAGGAGTATACTTCATTGAAGCCATGGTCCAAAACTGCATTCCCATACATTGTATGCAACTTTTCCAAAGATTAAAATTAGTTCCATCAAACTTCAGACTATCCTTCTTGTAGGATGACATCCTGGATCTCCTCAAGTAGTTAAGCTCTTTTTAGAGGAACTTAGCTCTAATACCAATTGTTAGATTCAGGACAGACAACTGAGAGGGGAGGCTGAATCAGTTGTCCAAAACTTTCTTCCAATTAAACACTTAAATCCACTTTGTAATTCAGTAGCATAATAATAAATCAATTATGGAAACATAAAGCATTAAGTCAAGAGCAGAAACATATCAATACATAAGACACCAAGATTTTGATGTAGAAAACCTAATTAAGGGAAAAACCACGGGGTGATTAACCCAAGATTGTATTCTCTATTAGAAGAATAGAAAGAACAAAATGGCACATTCCAATTAGGGCTCACTACCTGAGCACACTGCTCACAAGAGGCCCATTGCCTACAAGAGACACACTGTCTATAGAATAATAAGTATCACATACTTGAACTGAAGAATAGCATCTTCACCATGCTTGAGTCAGTTCCATTTAAGCCTAATACTTTTGCTCTACCTTTCGCTTCTTTCTTCTCTACCACACTCTCATTATACTCATTCACAACTTGAAATGACTTTACAACTCTCTATTTATACAAGACATCGACTTAGGAATTATTATCCAAGTCAGCTTACATTACAGAGCATGTATATACATACAACATGACTAATTACAAAAGAATTCACGCAGTACAACACACTATCGGCCACAAAGATCTAAGACTTCAATCTTCTTCTAGGAACATGCCAATCTTCACATAACATCTTCAAGATCATCCACAGGATGAGTAACTCATCCGGTTGGCCAGACTTTAGGAAGAACACCATCATCCAGAAGTAATTCTTCAATTGCAAGCTCAAACTCCAATGTGGACCATCTGTTAGATCTAGGGCAAACAACTGAGAGGGGGGGAGTGAATCAGTTGTACAAAAACTTGCTTCTACTTCAAACACTTGATTCTTCTTTGTTAGTTAATAGCATATCAGTTAACCATTCATGAAAGCATAATGCAAAAACACAGGAGCAGATAAACATCAACACATTGGACACTAAGATTTTGACGTGGAAAACCTGGTTAAGGGAAAAACCATGGGGTGATTAACCCAAGGATTATTCTCTGTTAGAAGAATAAGAAAAATGAATGGCACATGCCAATTAGGGCTCACTGCCTGAGCACACTGCTCAAAAAGAGGCACACTGCCTACAAGAGACACACTGTCTACAAAGTGATAAGAATCACAAACTTGAACTGAAGATTGACATCTTTACCATGTCTAGATCAGTTCCATTTAAGCCCGAGATACTTCTGCTCTGCCCTTCACTCTTTCACTATACCACACTCATCTGCTCTTCAACACACTTTGAAATGAACTCACAAACCTTTATTTATACAAGGCATCAACTTAGGAACAATCATCTAAGTCGGCAATCATCCACAAGAGCATTCGCAAGTCGGCAATCATCCACAAGAACATTCGCAAGATGAATAACTCATTCGGTCGATCAGTCTGAATAAGAATATCTTCGTCTGGAAGAATATCTTCAATTCTGGGCTCTAACACTAATGTGGATAGACAAAACAATCTCAACATGATCCATGAACCTTCACAAGCTTGCCTGAATGACCAGGTACATCCGCACTTCTTCCACTCATAGGAATCTCTTCTCCTCTTCATCCGGAACTTCAAGAACACAGTCTGTCGCGACTGTCAAACTGAAACAGGTCCTTCCGAACCTCCAAACTTTGTACAAATGGAGATGACACATCATAAGGACATCCCAAACACTCCTTCCAATCCGTAGAGTCTGACAATGCACCCTGGATCTCACCGGACCTTTTTGTAACACTCTGTCCCTCCGGAGCATCTCCTGGAACTAGTTCTACTTGACCGATCACAACTTTTTCATATCTTCATGCAGACCTCTGAAATCTTAACTAGATCATCTCAAGACTCATATCTACAAACCCTTTAATCCGCATCCTCTGAGCCTTAACCTATTGAGTACATTTGCCTTCTTCTCATCACTGTTCTTCACTGTACCTGATTGAGACTAATTTTCTCAATATCCTCAACACACAGCTCATCCAAACCTTCTTACCAATGCAATATGAGTATGTTGACATCAATGACAACACTGGTTAACCTCATACTTGCAACAATCTCCCCCTTTGTCATTGATGGCAACATATGATGTGAAAAATGGTGCAGAGGCACCTACCTAACAGCTGGCCTCCATGAAGCAGTTAGTTTGTGATAGGTCTTGTTTATGTTTCCAAGAAGGTCTGTTAAGACCAAATGCATGTAATAAGGTCACGCTGATCATGATAAGATCATGCTGACCAGGCTTTTGCTATTTTTAGTTAGTTGGTTATAACAGCTGTCATGCGGTAGGGTCCGGTTGGATCTCCCAGCCGCCTGGAGAGTTCCCAGCCGCTTGGAGTCGGGTCAGTAGTACCCGTAGGGAAATCTATTTAAGCATGAGATCGGTTGATATTACATAGACAGAGAGATATCATCGATCAGCAGTATAGTATTGCATTAAGCAGAGGAGCTTGAGTGTGCTGTGTGAGAAGCAGTATATTGTATTGCATCTTCGAAATCAATAAAGATCCTGTTTCATTTTCTGTTTGATCTCCTTTGTGTAATCGATCTGCTGGTTTGGGTGGTTTCATGGATTCACTGATCCATTCCACCGGTTGACTCATCTGATCGGTGGAATGGTGATGTATAGTAGGGTAGGTTGTAGTTTGTTTGTTTGCATGCAGGTGTGCAGGATCGCGGTCGACAGATGTTGAAGACCCTAGCATGGGCATGTGCTAGGTCGAGCTGATAAGATAGAGTGTGGAAGATCACCCTGAGAGTGGATTGGGTCATCCCTGGAGGATCGGCGAAGTGAGAATTCGCTAAGTGAAGAAGTTCGTTAAAATGGCATCATCAGGATATCTTGGTGAATATCCTGCAGTCAGTTTGGGTATCGTCATCCAGACAAGTGGAGGAGAACATGATGTTGTCGATTGCATGAAGTGCAAGTGCGTCGGGGTGATCATCATCAGGAGAGCCGAGGAGGAGTGCATCGGCATCAGGTAGAAGATCGGGTCATGAGACTGTTGGAGTTTGCATGTTGCGAGTGCATCAGGATGTTTTAGGTCGGACATATACTAAGTGTATGTATCGGCATCAGGATCATCTCTCGGGAGAGCCCATCATCCGCATATCGCTAACAGATGCGGGAGTGAAAGTTCGGTTTTTTTGACTAAGTGTTGAAGAGGTCATCAGGATATTGGGTGACGTCATCGTCATCAGGATATGACGTCATCATCATCAGGACATTGAGATATCCCCCCTACGCGAGTTCATCCTGCTGTCGTTAAGTGCTTAGGTATCGGCGGAAGTCCGTGGCAGGAAGTTGTGTTAACATCATCAGGAGGTTTCGAGAGAACCGGATAAATTATATCATGATGCTGTTGCTTGTGTCGTCGGCTAGCGGAGCATCGAAGGGAAGGTGCTGAAGGTGATCGTCATCAGGATCTTTGGGGCAACCGGATATTGGTTATCCTGCTGACGAAGGGAGTGTTGCATATCATGATGCCGATGGAGTTCGGCGCCCGATGAACAGTGCAACAGGAGGATGTTTGCGTTAGTGGAACATCATGATGATGATGTTAGGAGGAAAACGGAGGAGGTGAACAGTAGTCGGCAGGAGGATAAGTGTGATCATCCGAAATATGATGATGCTGTTGGTGGTTTTAGGAAACATGATGATGATGTTGACAGAGTAAAGCGGAATATGATGATGATGGCGAAGATGATGATGATGAGGATGGGCCGCAGACATCCATGCTATATGCGAAGGTTATAGTGTGGATGCCTCTGCATCATAGTGGTATCAGAGCTCAGCAAAAGGTCTGGGCTGTTGTGTGTTGATTCTGTCACCGAAAGGGCAGAGGTAGAGATAGAGTTGGATTGTGTGTTGTGTGTTGATTGAGAGGTTGACAAAATGCCTCCAAAAGGTAGTAGTACTGCAAGGGAATTGCAGGAACTAAAGGAGAAACATGCTAGAGAGATGAGGAAGATGAAGGAGCTTGCTGAAGCACTTCAAGCCAGGCTGACAGCCCTGGAAAAGAACAAAAAGAGGGAAGTGGCAGACAGTGAGTCTGAAGAAGATGAAGATACTGTTGAAGAGTATGAAGAGGTAGCTGAAGATCTGGATGCTGAAGACCAGAGATTGGCAAAACTATTAAAGGCATTGCAGAGTGAAAAACCTAAGGTAAAGGTTGATGTTACCAAGTATACTGGAAGCTTGAATGAAGATGAGTTGTTAGATTGGATTGCTGCACTTGATAATCACTTTGAATGTGAAGATGTTGCTGAAGATCAGAAAGTAAAGATTGCAAAGACCAAGTTAGGAGGTCATGCTTTGGTATGGTGGGATTATGTACAATCTGAGAGAAGGAAACAAGGGAAGTCAAAGATCACTTCATGGGATAAGATGGTAGCAAGAATAAAAGGTAAATTCTTGCCAAGGGATTATGAAATCCAGATGTTTAAGAAGCTGCAATTTTTAAAGCAGAAAGACAGGGATGTGAAAGCATATACTGAGGAATTTTATCTGTTGAGTATGAGATCTGGTCATCATGAGAATGAGGTAGAAAAGGTGGCTAGGTACTTGGCTGGTTTGAGGTTTAACATACAGGATGAGTTAGTGTTAGCTAACCCTAAGAATGTGGAGGATTGTTATCAAATGGCAATCAGGATTGAAGAAAAGATGAATAGAGGACATGATAAGTCCATGAGAGGAAGAGGAAACAATAGGGGAAGAGGAGCAGCCCCTACACAAAAGCAAACCAATGAGGGTCAAGAAGACACTGGTAAAGGACAGGGACAGTCTGATTTCAGAGGTGGATGGAAAGGTAATAGAGGAAGATTTGGAGGTGGTAGAGGTTCTACTACATTTTCAGGAAAGTGTTACACCTGTGGTGAGTTTGGTCATCCATCTTTCAAATGTCCAGAAAACAAAGGTTCATCATCCAGAAATGATAGAACTAGTGACAAGAGAGTACAACTGGTACAAGAAGAGAAAGTAGAAGAAAGTGCACAGAGTTCAAACAGAGATCCTGATAATGTTGGATATCCAGAGAGTGGAGAATCATTGATGTTAAGGAGAATAAGTTTGCAGGCATCAAAGGATATGATGCAAAGAAGAGCTCTTTTCAAGACCACATGTAAGAGTAAAGGTAAGGTATGTAAAGTTGTCATTGATACTGGTTCAACAGACAACATGGTATCTTAGGAGATGGTGGATAAACTGCATTTGGAAAGGATTCCACATCCACACTCTTACAAGACATCTTGGGTGAGTGATAGTCAATCACTTTTTGTCTCTGAACAGGCATATGTGGATTTCCAGATTGGAGCATATCATGATAGAATTTTGTGTGATATTTTGCCTATGGAATGTTGTCACCTACTGTTGGGTAGACCATGGCAATTTGACAGAAGGGTACTGTATGATGGGTATGCTAATACCTACACCATCAAGAAGGATGGGAAGATTATTAAGTTGATGCCTTTGCAAGCAAAAGCTGCCGTACAGAAGGCAGCCCAAATCATTTTAATGGGAAAGAAGGAATTTGTGCAGATGCCTAGAGGAGCAGGCATGAAGGCAGATAAGGATACTGCAGGAAAAGGAGTTGTTACAGACAACAAGCTGAAGAAAGTTTCAGTTGTGACTGATAGAGGTCAGCAGCAGGTTCAAAAACAGGGGTGCAACCAACCATCAGTTGAGAGGAATGACAAGGATGTTGTCATAGTTGGGACTATTGTTTGTCCTATCAAAGTTGAAAGAAAGATACAGGTGCACACTACAGAGGCAGTTCAGACAGAGGTTCTGGTCAGACAATCTGACAAACACAGAGACAACCAGAGAAAGGCCTACATCAACAGGCATGAGGAGTTACTTGCCAGAAAGCAAGTTACAGTTCAGAAGTCTTGGAGCAGCCAAGAGCCAGCAGAGGATCAAGCTGGAACAGGTCAGAAGACTAGTGACAAGGCAAATTGTAAAGGTGGAGGACTTCCACATACTAAACTCATGGGACATGAGTTATTTTCTTTTGGGGAGTATGGTGCAGAGGCACCTACCTAACAGCTGGCCTCCATGAGGCAGTTAGTTTGTGATAGGTCTTGTTTATGTTTCCAAGAAGGTCTGTTAAGACCAAATGCATGTAATAAGGTCACGCTGATCATGATAAGATCATGCTGACCAGGCTTTTGCTATTTTTAGTTAGTTGGTTATAACAGCTGTCATGCGGTAGGGTCCGGTTGGATCTCCCAGCCGCCTGGAGAGTTCCCAGCCGCTTGGAGTCGGGTCAGTAGTACCCGTAGGGAAATCTATTTAAGCATGAGATCGGTTGATATTACATAGACAGAGAGATATCATCGATCAGCAGTATAGTATTGCATTAAGCAGAGGAGCTTGAGTGTGCTGTGTGAGAAGCAGTATATTGTATTGCATCTTCGAAATCAATAAAGATCCTGTTTCGTTTTCTGTTTGATCTCCTTTGTGTAATCGATCTGCTGGTTTGGGTGGTTTCATGGATTCACTGATCCATTCCACCGGTTGACTCATCTGATCGGTGGAATGGTGATGTATAGTAGGGTAGGTTGTAGTTTGTTTGTTTGCATGCAGGTGTGCAGGATCGCGGTCGACAGATGTTGAAGACCCTAGCATGGGCATGTGCTAGGTCGAGCTGATAAGATAGAGTGTGGAAGATCACCCTGAGAGTGGATCGGGTCATCCCTGGAGGATCGGCGAAGTGAGATTTCGCTAAGTGAAGAAGTTTGTTAAAACGGCATCATCAGGATATCTTGGTGAATATCCTGCAGTCAGTTTGGGTATCGTCATCCAGACAAGTGGAGGAGAACATGATGTTGTCGATTGCATGAAGTGCAAGTGCATCGGGGTGATCATCATCAGGAGAGCCGAGGAGGAGTGCATCGGCATCAGGTAGAAGATCGGGTCATGAGACTGTTGGAGTTTGCATGTTGCGAGTGCATCAGGATGTTTTAGGTCGGACATATACTAAGTGTATGTATCGGCACCAGGATCATCTCTCGGGAGAGCCCATCATCCGCATATCGCTAACAGATGCGGGAGTGAAAGTTCGGTTTTTTTTACTAAGTGTTGAAGAGGTCATCAGGATATTGGGTGACGTCATCGTCATCAGGATATGACGTCATCGTCATCAGGACATTGAGATATCCCCCCTACGCGAGTTCATCCTGCTGTCGTTAAGTGCTTAGGTATCGGCGGAAGTCCGTGGCAGGAAGTTGTGTTAACATCATCAGGAGGTTTCGAGAGAACCGGATAAATTATATCATGATGCTGTTGCTTGTGTCGTCGGCTAGTGGAGCATCGAAGGGAAGGTGCTGAAGGTGATCGTCATCAGGATCTTTGGGGCAACCAGATATTGGTTATCCTGCTGACGAAGGGAGTGTTGCATATCATGATGCCGATGGAGTTCGGTGCCCGATGAACAGTGCAACAGGAGGATGTTTGCGTTAGTGGAACATCATGATGATGATGTTAGGAGGAAAACGGAGGAGGTGAACAGTAGTCGGCAGGAGGATAAGTGTGATCATCCGAAATATGATGATGCTGTTGGTGGTTTTAGGAAACATGATGATGATGTTGACAGAGTAAAGTGGAATATGATGATGATGGCAAAGATGATGATGATGAGGATGGGCCGCAGACATCCATGCTATATGCGAAGGTTATAGTGTGGATGCCTCTGCATCAAAAAACCATCAAGACAAGAACTTCTCTTTTCTGTCATAGCTCCCCCTATTAGCAACAACTCTTCACATGTCTTCTCTTCCTTTACTGCTCCCCCTTTGATCATCAACCACTTGTTTTTCACATGTCTTCTCTTCCCCTTTGAAATCAATGGAAAAGGGCTCATACTTGCAATTGTAACACATCAGAATCATACCAGCTGCTCCCCCTTAGTAGCAGCTCCCCATCATCAATCGGGATCACAAGATATGACTGTGATATCCACTAGACTGATGCACATCAGTGCATCCTAGTTCATCATCAGAGGGACCATGACCCCTAACTTCTCCTAGAGATACTCAAAAGAGTCTTTGGGAAGAGGTTTAGTAAAAATATCTGCAAGCTGATCCTTGGAGGGCACATACTCCAATCTGACTTCACCCTTGTTCACTTGTTCTCTCAAAAAGTGAAATTTGATAGATATATGCTTGGTCTTAGAATGCAATACCAGGTTCTTGGAAATATTTATTGCACTTGAATTATCATAGAAAATTGTGATAGGCTCCTCATATTCTACTTTCATGTCTCTTAACATCTACTTCATCCATAACATTTGAGTGCAACTACTTGCTGCTGCAATATATTCTACTTCAGTTGTAGACAAAGATATTGCCTCTTGTTTCTTGCTTAGCCAAGAAAACAATCTCTTTCCCAAGAAGAATGCTCCACCACTGGTGCTCTTCTGGTCATCCACATCTCCTACCCAATCTGCATCTATATATGCATGAAGAGAGAAATCCTGATCTCTAGGATACCATAGGCCATACTCAACTGTCCCCTTTAGATATCTAAAAATCCTCTTGATTACCATAACATGAGATTCTCTAGGGTCAGCCTAAAATCTTGCCACAAGACCAACATCTTGCATTATATCTGGTCTAGTTTGAGTGAGATACAATAATCCTCTAATCATTGATCTGTACTTGGTCAGATCTATCTTAGGAGAGTCATCATCTTTACTCAACTTACATCCGGTTGCCATAGGAGTGTCC
The DNA here is from genome assembly GCA_027924645.1 of Cunninghamia lanceolata. NCBI lineage: Eukaryota > Viridiplantae > Streptophyta > Pinopsida > Cupressales > Cupressaceae > Cunninghamia > Cunninghamia lanceolata. The sequence goes on along the minus strand of BSBN01000012.1, from coordinate 5,530,007 downwards.
ATTGGCTTTGAATCTTGCATTCTAAATTTCCTCAACAATTCTTTCACATATTTGGTCTGAGAGATAAAGATACCTTTCTTTGTCTAAGTAATTTGCAGACCCAAGAAGAAATTCATTTCACCAAGCATTGACATTTCAAACTCACTTTTCATTTGATTTGCAAAGGTTTTACACAAACTATCTCTTCCTCCAAAAATGATATCATCAACAAATACTTCAACAATCAAGATGTTTTCATTATCTATTTGGAAATATAGATTACTATCAGCAGTACCTTTGTTGAAACCAATCTGCACAAGATGCTTATCCAACCTTTCATACCATGCTCTTGGGGCTTGCTTCAATCCATATAGTGCTTTCTTCAACTTGCAGACCATATCATCATGATCAAACAATTGAAATCCATCTGGTTGTTCAATGTATACTTCTTCTTCCAAATCACCATTTAGGAAGGCAGACTTGACATCCATTTGATATAACTTGAAGTCTTTGAAGGTAGCATATGCAAGAAATAATCTGACTGCTTCAATTCTTGCTACTGGAGCAAAGGTTTCTTCAAAATCAATTCCTTCTATTTCAGAGTAGCCTTTGCAGACCAATCTGGCTTTGTTTCTGATTACTTCACCAACCTCATTTAGTTTGTTCCAGAAGACCCATTTGGTTCCAATCACATTCTTGTTTCTAGGTCTGGGAACAAGATCCCAAGTGTGATTTTTCTCAATTTGCATCAACTCTTCCTCCATTGCTTTGGTTTAGTTTTCATCATTGCAAGCTTCATTTATTGTCTTAGGTTCAATCTTTGAAATCAGATAGTATTCATTTGAATTTTGAGCAATTCTCCTCCTTGTTTGTACCCCTTTGCTTTTGTCACCTATGATCTGATCTTTAGAGTGATTTAGAGTTACATACCTTGGAACTTTGGGAGTCTCTTGCACTGTTGTTTCTTGATCAGGTTCATTCAGACAACCTCTTCTTCCTGATTTACCGGATCAGTCTAAATCTGACTTTCACGAAGGGATTGAGTTCCTTGAACCAGAACACCATCCTGATCATCTTCATCATATTCATAAAACCTTGAGGGCTTCTCAATTCCTTCATCAACCTTCACATTTGTACTTTCTATCATCTTTTTTAGTCTCTTATTGTAACACCGGTATGCTTTGCTTTGAGTGGAGTAACCCAAGAAAATTCCTTCATCACTTCTAGCATCAAACTTTCCTAGATCTTCATCTCTTTTGATGTAACACTTGCTACCAAATACTCTAAAATATCTCACAGTAGGAGTTATACCAAACTAAAGTTCATAAGGAGTCTTACCAGTATTGCTTCTGATTTGAACTTGGTTGAGAGTGTAGACTGCAGTGCTGACAGCTTCTCTCCAAAACATTTGAGGAACATTTGCTTCCATCATCATTGTCCTGGAAGCTTCCTAGATGGTCCAGTTATTTCTCTCAACTACTCCATTCTACTGTGGAGTCCTAGGAGCAGACAACTGTCTCTTTATGCCATGCTTCTCACAAAAGTCTATGAATTCACTGGATGTGAATTCACCACCTCTATCAGACCTTAGACACTTCAGTTTCAATCCAATTTGATTCTCTATCATAGCCTTGAAGATTTTGAACTTCTCAAAGGCTTCTGATTTCTCTTTCAGAAAGGTAACCCACATCATCTGGGAATGATCATCAATCAGTAACATGAAATATCTATCACCTTGCATACTCTTGATTCTTGTTGGACCACATAGATCAGTATGAACTAATTCCAATAATCTGGTAGAGGACTAATCTTTGCTTTTGAAGGAGACTCTGCTTTGTTTACCTAGTTGACATTCTTTGCACAAACTATTTGTAGGTTTCACCAATTTTGGAAGATCTCTTACAGCCTGAATATTGCTTATCTTGATGATGTTATCAAAATTTACATGACACATCCTTCTATGCCATAACCAACTCTGATCAACTTGAACAAACAGACAACTTTTATTTGAACCAACCAAATGGAAGATATTACCTTTTGTTTGAGTACCGGATGCAATCTTAGTTCTGGACCTTTCAAAGATCCTGCATCTTCCATTTTTGAACTGGAGATCATAACCTTTGTCTACTAACTATCTAACACTGAGAAGATTGTGCTTCAATCCTTCAACATACAGTACATTTCCAGTCTTGCTCTTTCCATCAAAAGAAATAGTTCCCCTACCTTTGATTCTACCTGCAGAATTGTCAACAAACTTTACCATTCCTCTTTCATATCTTTCCAAATCTAAGAACTTGTTCTTGTCACCTGTCATGTGGTGAGAGCATCCATTGTCAATAACCCAATCATCCTTTTCTTCAACTTGGGCAGCCAAAGCTCTTTCTACAACCTTATGATTGACAGATTCAGAGGATATTGGTTCTTCTTCCTTGATGGCAATAAACACCCATTCATTTCCAGATTTGTCTCCTATCTCTGATTCATCATCTGTTACTCCTTCATTATCAGCTTCTTCATGAACATAATAACAATTCTTTTGGAACCTTTATCTATTAGAGTTTGACCTTGCAGATCTTTCCGGACATCTTGAAGCAAAATGACCAATCTTATTGCAGTTGAAGCACTTAAAAGGTAACTTTCCTTCATACTTACCGAATCCTCTTGGCAATCTCTTTGTAATGAGGGCTTCAAGATGAGCTGTTTCTGCTTCTTCCTCTTCCATGTCTTTCCTAGCTTGATCATACCATGACAGTTTCCTTGAAGAGTTTTCTCCGGGATCAAATCTTTGTTTGCCTTTCACATAGGCACTAGCTTTGAATGCAGATTCAGTCTTGGGAGGATCATCTCCAAACTCAGTCATTTCAAATGCAACCAATTTGCCATCCAATTGCTCTCTTGTGATAGTTGCATGGGCTCTGAATTCATCAATGGTGGCAACCTTGATCTTGTAGGCAGCAGGAAGGGATCTGAGAATTTTGCAAACAATCTCATTTTCATCCAGAACTCCACCAGCATTCCTGATTCCACACACCAACTCATTTACTCTTGGCATAAAGGTAGTGATATTTTCATCATCTCTCATCTTCAATCTTTCAAATTTCCCTTTAAGACTTTGCAACCTTGCATTCTTAACAAACTCATCTCCTTCATGCAAAAGTTCCAGTTTAACCTAGATCTCATATGCAGTTGGTAGGTCAATAACATTTGAGAGTTCTGAGTCAGTCAATGCGCTTAGAAGAGCCTCTTTGGTCTGTAGATTGTTTTCAGTATCTATGATTTCATTTAGTGTTGTCAGACCACCTTGTGGAGGAATATATGCTTTGGTGACCATGGACAAGTAGGCTTTTCCCATACACTCCAAGTGACATTTCATGCGGCCTTTCCAGAGAGAGAAGTTGGTTCCAACAAACTTTGGACTATCCTTCTTGTATGATGACATCCTGGATCTCCTCAAGCGGTTAAGCTCCTTTCAGAGGAACTTAGCTCTAATACCAATTGTTAGATCTAGGGCACACAACTGAGAGGGGGGGTGAATTAGTTGTACAAAAACTTGCTTCTACTTCAAACACTTGATTCTTCTTTGTTAGTTAATAGCATATCAATTAACCAATCATGAAAACATAATGCATAAACACAGGAGCAGATAAACACCAACACATTGGACACCAAGATTTTGACGTGGAAAACTCGGTTAAGGGAAAAACCATGGGGTGATTAACCCAAGGATTATTCTCTATTAGAAGAATATGAAAAATGAATGGCACATGCCAATTAGGGCTCACTACCTGAGCACACTACCTACAAGAGACACACTGTCTACAAAGTGATAAGAATCACAAAATTGAACTGGAGATTGACATCTTTACCATGTCTAGATTAGTTCCATTTAAGCCCAAGATACTTCTGCTCTACCCTTCACTCTTTCGCTATACCACACTCATCTTCTCTTCAACACACTTTGAAATGAACTCACAAACCTTTATTTATACAAGGCATCAACTTAGGAACAATCATCTAAGTCAGCAATCATCCACAAGAGCACTCGCAAGTCGGCAATCATCCACAAGAACATTCGCAAGATGAATAACTCATTCGGTCGATCAGTTTGAATAAGAATATCTTCATCTGGAAGAATATCTTCAATTTTGGGCTCTAACACTAATGTGGATAGACAAAACAACCTCAACATGATCCATGAACCTTCACAAGCTTGCCTGAATGACCAGGTACATCAGCACTTCCTCCACTCACAGGAATCTCTTCTCCTCTTCATCTGGAACTTCAAGAACACAGTCTATCACGACTGTCAAACTGAAACAGGTTCTTTCAAACCTCCAAACTTTGTACAAACAGAGATGACACATCACAAGGACATCCCAAACACTCCTTCCAATCCGTAGAGTCTGACAATGCACCTTTGGATCTCACCAGACCTTTTTGTAACACTCTGTCCCTCCAGAGCATCTCCCGGAACTGGTTCTACTTGACCGATCACAACTTTTTCATATCTTCATGCAGACCTCTGAAATCTTAACTAGATCATCTCAAGACTCATATCTACAAACCCTTTAATCCACATCCTCTGAGCCTCAACCTATTGAGTACATTTGCCTTCTTCTCATCACTGTTCTTCACTGTTCCTGATTGAGACTATCCTTAGCACACAGCTCATCCAAACCTTCTTACCAATGCAATATGAGTATGTTGACATCAATAACAACATTGGTTAACCTCATACTTTCAACACCATCAACACGAACTAGACATGATCCAAAGACCTCCACAAGCTTTCCTGAATCACTAGGAACATTGACACTACATCTACTTACTGAAATCCTTATCTCCTTCATCTAGAACCTCAGGAACACAGTCTATCATCACTATTATAATGGAGTAGATGCTTGTGGACCTCTAGACAATGAACTAGTTGAGTTTGCAATTCACATTGACTTCCTAAACATTCCCTCAAATCCGCAGAACAAGATATTGCATTTCCGGATCTCACCGGACCTATCTGTGTCACTCTATCACCTCTGAACACCTGTCAGAACTAGTTTTACTTGAGCGGCCATAACTTCTTTAGATCTTCATGTGGACCTCTAAAATATTTATTGGATCACCTTAAGACACATATCTACAGATCCTTTGATGCGTATCCTCTGATCTTCATCTTAGCTAGGATCTTTAGCTTATTATCTTCACCGTTCTTCTTTGTTCCTGATTAGGACTAATTTTCTCAATATCCTCAACACACAGCTCATCCAATCCTTATCATCAATGCAACAGGAATATGTTGACATCAATGACAACCCTGGTTAGGCCCATACTTGCAACAAAGGTTTCCTATATAGCTGTGCTCTTGTTGATTTCAAGATTGTCATACTTTATGACAGCCTTGTCCTTTGTCTTTGGTCGTTATAACAACACTCTCATACCTTATAATGATCTTCAATCAATGATATTCAACCTTAGATACTTAAATATGGTCCAAGACTTATGATGAAGTTCCTTACAAGCATGAATTTGTTCTATGAGTTTTTAATCAGCCCTTAAGAAGTATGACAACAGGACTAACCTCTTGTTTCACGATGACATGTTGGCACTGTTGTCATATTTTGCCTAGCCCCAAAATATTCCTATCCCCCTCTTTCTATCAAAGAAATCTAATTAGAGAAAGCCTAAATAGAAAGAGGAAAGTCTTAAAGCCTACTTTTCCCCATGCTCTACCTTGCAAAATTTCCCAAAATCTCACCTTGAGAATCCTTGCCAAAAACCTAGAAATCTTTTGTCTCCAATTGTTTTCTATCGCAGAGATTTCTCAGTTTTATACTTAACCATTTTTCATGTATATGTTGATGACATCATCCTTGTTTTGGGGTTTTTTTGTCATTTGGTCAAATTGCATCTCAGATACAATTTTTCCTTGTATCTTGGTCATGTACAATGTTACTGTACATCAGGTTCGTTGTAGGTTATGTTGTATGTATTTTTGTTTGTATGCATATACAATTGTAGATACAAAGGAATATACAAGGCAAGATACAAAGTCAGATATACAAGGTGAGATACAAAAGTGAATGTGCATCAGGTTATCCTTGTATATGCAAATGCATATACAAGGAAATATACAAAGGGGCAGATACAAGGTCACATGCAAAGGTCAGATGCAATGTTTGTATGTACAAGCGATTGTATCTAGTTTTGTTTGTATATTCACATTGTATATGCGATATACAAAAGGTGATGCAAAAGGAGATACATACAATCTGGACGCAATGAAGAATCAAATGTGGCAGATAATCCATTGGGGTCCACGGTTGTATATCGCATGTATAAGGTCCAAAAAGTGTAACATACAAGAGGGTAAGATACAAAGGCTGGACCCGATGTTAATTTCAATTTACTTTATAAAAAGGTTGGGGTCCGCCTTTGCATGTACATGCGATTGTATGCATATACAAAGGTTAGATACAATAGGGATATACATTACGGACCTGACTGGGAAATTAAATTTGGCAAACTCAGTGTTGGGGTCCATAGATTGTATGTTGAAGCGCATGTATATGCCAATATGCAAAAAGCAAGGATATATGGCCGGACCTGTTTTAAAGTTCCAGTCTAGTTGATAATCCTTTGGGGTCTGCTAATTATATGTACATGCGATTGTATCTCCTATATACAATTGGGATGTACAAAGACACATACAATGGATTTTCGGTGAGACAATGCATATCGGTGGCTCAGTTTGAGGTTTTTTCGATGACTGATAAGGAGGATGCAGCGGTGGGTCCTAGGTTCAGCTCAGGGACCAATAGAGTGATGACACGTGGCAAAGGCATATATACAAAAGGTGATACAAAAGGTAAAGGCCCAATTTTGTATGTTGGCAATTGTATTGTATATACAATTGCACATACAAAAGCATATGCAAAGGGAGATACAAAGACATATGCAAAGCGATTTGTATGCAAAATATAAAAAGTGAAGAAATCGCATAAGTGCAAAATCAAAGGATTTGAAGGACCTGATAACATGATGATGTCATCTAGGCCTATTCTTTTCCCAAGTTCTATATGATGCTAACGTCATCATGATTTTCAAAGTGCATCCATCTTTGTATGTCTATATGCATACAAATGACTGTTCTCCTTGCAGTGAAGACAAAATTGACAGACGGTCTGCATTCAGTCAGGAATGGTCACTGACTTTGAGGATGAATATGTAATTTTGGAAACAAGACATCTCAGTGGCCAAATTAAGTTTTGCAGAGATCCCTTAAACACAGAATCGATGAAAATACAGAAAATTCAAAGGGTCAAGAATTTAAAGTGTTGTAAAAGCTTTGTCAAGGGGCAATATGTCCCATCCGCCATCAATACAAATCTGATCTCTCAACTGCCATGCTTTAGATATTTTATGTATTCATTGTTGAAGATAGATGATGGAGCTACTCACATTCAACATCCAAAATATCTTCCACCTGCCCTATTCCAGATATTTTATTCCATAACTTCCTGCAGGTGGATGTCCCTTTTGGCGATGATATTTTCTGACAGAGCCCATGGGGAGAATTGATTGTAACTGACTTAGGTCAAATGCAAAATTCTATATATGCATAAACATGAGATGTAAAAAGGGTTGGAAGATTTAGTAATCTATGCTTCTGATTCCAAATAGAGCATTCCTCTACTGTAACCTTGCCTTCTGATTAAATACATGCTAGTTATTTTACCTCTTCACATCTATTTTGACTTTGTGTGATATAAGAATGATGTGTTTGTGAATGTTTCATTCCTTCTAATCATCTCTTTCTCCTTGCCTATGTTAAAATTGGCTTGATCTGTGTATGTTTATTGGTTGTATCTAGTCATTTTGTGTATTTTCTCAGTTCTGTGAGGGTTCTTTTATTCAACCTGGTGCATCACCCTTATTTTCAAGTTTTCCAGTTTTATCTTTCATTTTTAAAAAGGTTTTCCTTCTCCCTTTTCTTTTGCCCATTTAGTAGATTTTAGGTGATAACCAGTTAGGAATCCGGCCTTCTCCAAAGGTTCTTTCCAACATAGGTGACCCACAGACCTGGAAAGATCCCATGTTTCTCTAGATTGCCAAGTTTTACAACTCAGCAAGGGTGCAAATCTAAGAGACAACAGGCACAAGATCATATCATTATCTCAAATATCTATCACCAAAGGGATTATTCATAATAACGTGGGATCTAAGACAACATTAATGAAGGTTCCAAGATGGAAATGATGCCATGGATGCCTCTAAACTTATGACTGTCCTATTATTGATTTGTTGACAATCATAATGCAATTTTCTTGAGATTTATTCTAGTAATGACAATCCCCCTTTTCCTCCTTTGGTCATTTCCCTCAATCCATCCATCCATTATCGACAATCCCATAATCCATCCATCCAATCCTTTTTTCATCCTTCTTTCCTATCCTTGGTTGTTCCCTTATCATTGGTATCAAGCTATAGGATACCTAAACACAATCTAATAAATTTCTCCCATCAATCCAATTCTTCTAGCAGTCCATCTGTGTATAATAAATTATACTCCACACAATCTTTCTAAGAAATCTCACAAATCATCCAAAAGCATCTATTGGTTTTGTTCCTAGCCTTGCTACAAACGTGATCAACTCAAATCATCATCATCATCAAGATATATCATTCCCCATCCACATGTTGTTCTTAGCATTAATAACACCATCCTTGCATTTTTCTTATTGTCAACAATACTATCCTCATTATCAATCAATCATTAGTTTTTTAGCTTGACCAAGGCTAAATTCATGTTTAAATTTGTATTGTTTATGCATGCATGCTTTCTTGCTTGTGTGTTTTATCATTTTGTTTGCATATGGAATGGTCCATGCAACATATCACCATAATGACATCATGGTCTTTCATATCATGGTGCCATATGACACATGCTTTCTTGTGACCTTTTCTTTTGGGTCTTTCCTTTATGCATATGGTATAGGAGCAACAATGAAATGAATCGAATAACCAAACTTCCACAAGATGAATGTGCACAAAGCAAGAGGCTAAAAACTATCATAAAATGTATGAGAATGTACAAAGAACTCCTTGTATATGTAGGACAAGGAGGAAGTGAGAAGGTGAGAGTCAGACACTAACTAACCCTCCATGATGTGTGACACATGTAGAACACTTGGGACAAGTGTGAGAGCATGTGTCAAATACCTATGAGGTGAGAACTAAACCACTAATGAACTTAAGCTAGTGTGAAACTAGATAGATGTAAACTAGATGACTAAAGACACATTTCATACTAACACACCCCTTAAGTGATACTTAGGGAGAAAATCACTGAAAAATGAGTCCCAACAACATGGCCTAATGAGGTACTCATGGAAAAAATGAAAGTCTCTCACAAACGGAGTAAAGAAGAAAACCATGTGGGAAAAAACTCCTCTCCAAAAAAGAGATCTAAATACAAAGGACAACTTCCTTCATCCCAAGCATACGTCATAACTCAAGATAACGAGGTGATACTAAAGGTTTAGTGAAGATGTAAGCAACCTGATCCTAAGTAGAAAAATACTCTAAGGAAAGAACACTATCCTGGATAAGTTGTCGAATGAAGTGCATGTGAATCTTGATATGCTTCATCCTCTAATGCTCAACCGAGTTGTATGAAATGTGAATAGCACTTGGTTATCACACAAAAGAGTAATAGGAAGATCTCATGGTAGACCAAACTCTATCAAAAGATGTCGAAGCCATAGAACATCCTAGCTAGCAAGAACTGCACCTCAATACTCAACTTCAGTGGATGATAATGCAATAGCAGTTTTCTTCTTGCAAGACCAAGCAACTGGAGCTGAACCAAGGTAGAAAATAAACCCATTGGTTGACTTCCGTGAGTTAATGTGACCTACCCAATCTGAGTCGGTGAAGCCTACTATCTGTGAAGCTCCTAGTGTGTATTGAATGCCAAAATGTGTGGTGACCCGAATATAGCTCAAAATGCACTTGGATTCCTTCCAATGACTCTCATGAGGGTCATGTGAAAAATGGGAGACAAGCCCAACAAAAAAGGTTATATTAGGACGAGTATATGTCATTTATAAAAGACTACCAACTAGCTGTATGTACAAAGATGCATCAACACAAGGTGTTGTGCAAGTGGTAGTCAAAACAACACCAAACTAAAATGGTGTAGGAGATGGCTTGCAATCAGCCATGCTAAAACAATGAAGCATATCAATGGCATACTTCTCCTGGCATATGGAGATCCCCTCAGTAGACTAAAGAACCTAAAGACCAAGAAAATAGTGTAGAAGCCCAAGATCTGTCATGTCAAAATGCTCCATCAAAGAGTGTTGAATATCCTGATGCATGGATGAGGAACTACTAGTCAAAAGCAAATCATCTACATACAAGACTAAAATCAAAAGGTCATCGCCATGTCTCTAAATATAGACAGTGTGATCAGAGTGGCAACGTGTGAAACCAGATGCAAGAAAGAAGCTATCGATCTTCTCATACCAAGCCCTAGGGGCTTGTTTGAGACCATATAAATAACATCAAAGCCTGCATACAAGTGAAGAGTCCTGCACAAATCCTGGAGGCTGCTCCATTTAGATATCCTCATGAAGATCACTATGCAAGAAGGCACTCTTCACATCCATCTAAAATACCTACCAACTCTAAGATGTAGCAATAGAAAGAACAAGGTGAATAGAATTCATCTTGGTTACAGGAGCAAAGGTGTCAGAGTAATCAATACCCTCAACCTGTGAAAACCCCTTAGCAACAAGACGTGCCTTATATCTTTCAATAGAACCATTAGCTACATACTTAGTGCGGTACACCCATTTGCACCAAACCATCTTTCTTCCCTTAGGAAGAGGTACTAAATCCCATGTATTATTCTTCATCAAAGAATAATACTCCTCTGCCATAGTTGAATCCCACTCTGAAATACCTAAAGCCTCTGAAAAACTCTGTGGATCTAGAGATATGGCATGACTCAGAAGACTAGAGCTAGAAGTCTGTAAGCGAGTGTGACAAGAAGTCATAGGATCACTAGCTAAAGATCCAACTTCCTAAATAGTACTGCATGCCCACTTAGGCAAAACATGAGTGGGTGGCGGTGGAAGTGGTGGTAGAGATAGTGGATTAGGACCAACATCTAAAGGATCCTCAAGTACTACTTGGTATCCTCATGAGATGAAGAAGGTGAAGTAGGTAGTGAGGAAGAAGTTGATGGAGGGTCCATATGTGTGAAAGACTCATCAAACTGGACATCTCTTCAAAAGAGGACATATCGAGTAATAGGATCAAACAATCTATAAGCTTTCACATCCTCACAATAGCCAACAAAGATGAATGGTTAACTCTTCTTCTCCATTGCCTTATGCTGACCATTTGGTATGAATGCCCATGCTTCACTACCAAATATCCTAAAGAAGGAAACATTAGGCTTGATATTTGACCAAGCCTCATCTTGAGTGATATTTTGAACTACCTTGTGTGGAGTGTGGTTTTGAATATAGTTGGCACAATTGATTTCTTCAGCCCAAAAAGATGGGGCCATAGATCGAGACTAAATCATACAATTTGCCATTTCCTTGAGTGTTCAATTCTTTCATTCAATAATACCATTCTACTAAGGAGTGTAAGGAACTGAATACTGATGTTGAATACCATGCTCAGTGCAATAGTCCTGAAATGTCTGATTCACATATTCCCCCCATTATCTGTGAGTATCTGTCGAATAGAAGAACCTAACTGCTTCTCCATGAACACCTTGAAAGTCCTGAAAGTGTTGAATACATCACTTTTGTACTTGAGAAAGTACACCCATGTGTGGCGAGAAAAGTCATCAATGAAAGTAAGTACATACTTGGCTCCTGAAAATGAAGAAGTTGGGAATGACATGAGGTCACTATGAACCAAATCAAGTAAGGAAGTAGCATGATGGGATTTACCCTTAGGAAAGGGTCCTGATGATGTTTGCCAAGTACACAACCTCGACAAACACCCTCTGTGCATGCAACCTTAGGAAGACCAAGTACCATCTCCTGTGTACTCAACATCTAAAGATACATGTAATTGAGGTGTCCAAACCTCTCATGCAAAAGTTGATTCAAAGACTCTGCATGGGCAATGTGTGAGGACCCACTAGATGTCTCAAAACTATGAAACCTGTACAATCTAGACCCATGATTTGCTCTACCTTAAGCAATGATCTTCTCTGGATGTTGTAGATCACAAACAACATCATGTGGAGAAAACTCAATAGTCTTGACATCCCTAGTATGACATATTTGATAAATGGAGAGAAGATTGGTAAAAATTTTAGGAACAAGGAGGACATTCTCAATGCAACCATCTACCAGTTGAACTGAACCTGACCCCATAACTAGAATCTGTGAAGAGTTTCCCACTGAAATATGAGAAGTGGTGCTATCAGAAAGAGACTCAAGAAGATCAATTGAATGAGTCATGTGATGTGAGGCTCCTGAGTCAACTATCCAATTTGATGTGGATGAATTCAAACCTGTAGTAGTAAGGGCATGGAATTTGCTAGGTTTGGGAGTATCAATGTTGTGTTTCTTCATGGCTTCTTCCAAAGCCTCAATCCTTCGATGACAAATATTGAAATCATGATTTTACATCCCACAAAGAGTACATGGCCCTCTGCTTTTCTTTTTGAAAGAATTTTTACTTGACTTAGAAGAGGTTGTGTTTAGAGTATCAGATTTGGTCTTCTGCTTAGATGAATTCTCTTTGCTTGAAGATGATTATTCCTTTGACTATTTTGAATGCTTATTACCTTTGCCTTTAGATGCATGAACTACTAATGCTTGGCTTTTTGAAGAAGCATTCTATAATCTATGGAGAGTAACTTAGATTGTTCTCTCGTAAGTCGATCACAAAACTGTTCAAAAGTAGGCATAGTAAATGCTGAACCAAGTGCATCCATTGTAGAGTAAAAAGTAGAAGCAAAGACCTGATAGGGGCCTTTTAAATTTGACAAAACCAATAAGATGCATTCCTTATCTATTTTTGTTTTACCACAACCTTGAAGTAGAGAAAGCAAAGACTTGAACTTGACTAATAAATCTTCAATTGAAGGAAAGACATCAGGTGACAAAGTTGTTAATTTGGCATCCAATTGAAGTATTTTGAACTCATAAACTTTACCAAATAAATTGCTAAATTTGTCCCACATTTACTTAGGAGTTGTACAATTGCTTAGATGAAAATGCAAGTTATCATATACATGGAGGCTAATGATTCCCATTGCCTCATCTAACTTATTGCAATAGACAAATTATTCATACTCTCTAGTGAATTGCAGTTGTTGATCATTTAGCATTTGTCATAGCCCTTTAGATTGAAGAAGTTGTTGTACCTTAGTTTTCCATGTGTGATATTTATGCCGAGTCAACAGATCAATTTTAGGATACATGCTAAAAAACACAATGAGGCATGTAAATTGTGCCTTGCAACCCCACCCCCAAAGTTTGATTAAAACTGTAAAAGAACCCCCCCCCCCCCAAAAAAAAAAAAAATGGCACTTGATAACTAAGTGTGTTTAAACAAGTCTAATTGGAATGAAAAAAGACACTTTATAACAATAGTGCTAAATCGTTTCCAATAGATTAGGTTCTTTCAAGGCAATTCTTTTTTTTAGAAATTGCAACTTTCTCTGGTTTGATCTTAACTCCTAGTGGTTACCACAAATTGTTAAGGAGCATTAAATGTGAAATAACTTGTTGTCACATAAGTTATGGAGACTGCCACCTCAACAAGGAATATAATTTTGGTAACAAATGCATGCAAAATTCCAACAACTAGAGCTGTGGCATTAGCGAATTCGATCACAACAGCAACCTCCTTCACAGATCATCAACTAGAATAGAGAATGAGACCTCTAAAAAGAGTTACAGTCGACCTTGAGATGAGAGTCAACTTCGACATAGCAAAACATCCCAAAAAAATGGATAGTGACTAAACATGAGACAATGAACAAAGACAATGACCTACAATGTAGAGTCGACCTATGAAAAATTGCCCAAAAAACTATGAATGAAGCTTGCAAATCTTCAATTTGCAAAAAAAAAGTATTTTCTACCAAAAAATTGCTCAAATCTATGACACACCTATGATAGGACTGAATGTGTAGGATGAATGGGAAGGGAATTGTGATTCTAGGCTATGATACCATATAGGAGCAACAATGAAATGAATTGAATAACCAAACTTCCACAAGATGAATGTGAACAAAGAAAGAGGCTGAAAACTAACATAAATTGTATGAGAATGTACAAAGAACTCTGTAGGACAAGGAGGAAGTGAGAAGGTGAGAGTCAAACACTAACTAACCCTCCGTGACGTGTGACACATGTAGAACACTTGAGACAAGTGTGAGAGCATGTGTCAAATACCTATGAGGTGAGACAACTAAACCACTAATGAACTTAAGCTAGTGTGAAACTAGATAGATGTAAACTAGATGACTAAAGATACCTTTCACACTAACATATGGTACATCATCATGGTCCATTATATGATGATGCATAATGCCTATGCTACAACAAACATTGAGTTACTCAAAATAGTTGACATCTTGTGAAAGATTCATAGCATGTACCTTCTGTTACTCAGAAATTTGAACTTGAGAAATTTCAAATTTCTAGAGCACTCAAACCCCTAAAACTGCCAAATCATGAGAATAATTAATTTTGGAATCTTGTTAAATTTGGTGCAAAATCCTTTTGTGGACTTGATCCTAACTTCATCCTACCCAATGTGGCCAGTTATCATGCCAAAATGCTTTATCATTTGCAAAATTTTAAACCTTATATTTTCTTGATGACAATTTGCAAATGGAGCCAAAAATTTAACATTCTAGTTGCTAGAGAAAAAATGGTTTTTGGGTTTTTCTTAGAAGGGTCCAATCACCTTACAGTCCAAATTTCATGAAAAATGGAACTAGCATGTGAAAGAAAGTTATGGAGTTTTTTTGTATCTAAAACAAAGCTTGGTTTCAAGGGTTCTAGGTTTTAAAGTTTTATGAGGATAAATTTTGGGGATATTTTCATTTCTAAAAAAGTGAAGATTGGAAAGTCTCATCGTGAAGGATAAAAGACTTTATTGAATTCATAAATTTTAGTGGCTCCAAAGTTTATATGTGAAGTTTTAAGAACTTTATGAATAATAAGCTCTTTATTGTTGGGAGTTCCTTCAGTTGAAGAACCCCACGTATCCCCGACTTCTCTCCATTCATGAGTCCAATAGTTCATAAAATTCCCGATTACCTGACTCCTCCTTGTCGGTGGTTTGGAAAACTTTTGAACCTCACCTAATGCAAGTTTAAAGTTTCTTGAAATGGTCGATTGCCTGACTCCTTTGTTGTCAGATATTTCTAGGAGTTTTAAAGGTTTTTGAACCTCTATTTCGACCAACACCATTCGAAGGGTAGCAGGCAGTAGTCGTGCTAGATATGCAGTAGGCAACTTTGAAATTCTTTTGGTGAATATAGTAAAATGGTCTCAAATGGTTCCTAAAAGTTTCCTCCTATATTGTTGGTATTCCTGTTGAACTTTTGTCTGAGCTGTCGTTGGTACCTCAACGTTTACCAACATTCTTCTAGGCTCTGCACCAGATGGGAATTCTAGAAAAAAAATGCCTCAGGGACATGTCATGTTGTGGAATGCAATAGACTCAGGATATGTACATAATGGATTTGTTGAAAAGGCTTTAGAAGTTTCGAAGCAAATGTAGTTGTCTGATGCTGAAAATGAGAGTTTTCGAGCAGGTTATGGATATCCATCAAAGCATAATGTAATAGCAATTTTTGGTAGATATTACAGTTTAAAATGCTCTGGTAGACATACATGGAAAATGTGGAAAAATAGACTTAGTGCCTGAAATGTTTGACCCTATGCAAGTAAATTGTGGAACCATAGACAAATCGTGGCTTGGAAAATAGATAAAGCATTTTAAATCAATCATCGGAACACAATTATTGTGAGATATATACCAAAAGAAAAAGCAATTTTATGAAGTAAATGGTCTTATTAGATTGAGGTAATAATGGTCTCGTGGAAAATTGGATTGGTTGAAGATCCTGTAATAATGTCCAAGCAAATGCTACTGGCAAGTGTGGCGCCATACTCCATAACCTTCACCAGTATTTTCTCTGGCCCATGCCAGGAAGAACATAGTGGTGGTGATATTTTTACCAGATATTATAGTCAGAATGCTCTCTGCAAGATATGCACAAAATGGACTTTCAAAGAAGTTTTGAACAAAACCTTTGAACAAATGCTTTGACCTGTGCATTCTATCCTACACTCAAAATAAGCGTTTTGAACTGAGTTTAGATGCTATCAAAGCTTAACAGAATTAGAGGTCTTCATTTGATGTTATGGTTGGAAATACTTGGGTTTTGTTGTACCTCGTACACATGCCCCATTTCGCAAAATAGGGACACGCTCTTGCAAATTTTGGTTTAGAGTATCAATTAAGTTTTTTCATCTCCTAAGTTGTCAAAAGTGGTCAAAATGTATTTCTTTCCATGTTAGAAAATTGATGTCAATAAGTCACTCCAAAATCTGCTAAGTCCAAGTAGTTGCATCTACTAAATCTAGGTCTAAGTGTCTTTTGTGCTAAAAACCCCTCCATCTGACCATTGCACTAAAATCACCCTCCTTTGACTTAGTGCTGTTTCCTTGCCTGACTGACCTTCCGCGCTGCTTTTGTCATTCGCGGACATAGCACTAAAACTATTTCCATCTGACCTTGCGCCATAACGCCTATCCACCGATAAAGTTGAAGACCCGTAAAATCTTCACAGATTGGAGGACCTCCAAACCCCTGCAAAACTATTAAACTATGTCTAACTGACCCTGCGTTAAAAGTATCGACCACTGACTAGGTCGGTAACACATCTAAATTCTCCGCAAGTCCGTGAGACCCAAAACTTCCACAAAATGCGACAAAGCATCTAAGTGCTGAAATTAACTCCCTCTGACCTTGCACTAGAATGTAGCTTCACCAATTAGTCAGTCACCTTCAAAATCCATGCAAAGAGCATAGTGGAATCATCCAGCGCTGAATTTCACTCGCATCGAGTTGCGCTGAAAACTCAACCAACCGACCTCAACAACTAATCCAAGTTGGTCCTCTCCAGAAACTTCACAAGTCAGTTGATCATGGAAACCCCACAAATGCTACAATAGCCTGATGACCTGAGTGTCGATAGACCAATAGGTCAGACGACCCCAATTTCCCTGCCAGGTTAGTTCACCTCCAAATCCCTGCTTTACCTTCTGTAGGTCAGTTGACCCTAAAATTAGTGCAAAAGTGGTAAAATGATTGTTCTAAGGAGAAATTTCAAAAGGTGAAGGGTCTGTCAAAAGGAAATAATTGCTACATTTATGAAATCATCATGTTTATCATGTTTTAATTGGGGTTTTGTAGCATTTAATCATTTATTGCATGTTATAGCATAAGAAGGTAACATCGTTTATCTTTTGATCATGTGATAAGTGCAATGATTGGTAAAATTCAGACTTGTGGGTTTTATAGATATATAGTAGTAACTTAGTGGGATGCATATTAGACTCTTTTAGCATAACATGGTTTAGTAATGTAGAAGTTAGCTTAATCAACATAGATTTAGAACTTAGGAGTTAGGAAAACCATTTCAGAGGCATCAAAACTTATGAGGTCCAGTCATGCAGGTTAAATGACTGTGAGAGCCCAAGACATGAGGTCCAATTTAAAAGGTATCCCTCTGGAAATGAAGATTTTTACTTGATGGAAGAATGTGGGAGACACAAATCTAGGTCATATTGACCTAGATGATTTTAGACATAGAGTGTTTGGACCAAATCTAAACCTAAGAGCCAAGAAAGTGAAAGATAGTGGGATTGCAAAGGCTATTGCCTTCCCTACCTCATCCCATTGTGCAGAATTGATAGTTGCTTGTGTAGATAGGTATTGCATCATGACTAGGACTATACAAACTGCCAGTGGAGATGTGTTGGCTGACCTAATCCCACCCTCCTTGGCTGAAATCTTTGGCATTCCATGGCATCTAGTGATGACCACGCCAGACAAGGTAAATTTAGAGACCACATACAAGAAAGATGTAGATGGATACAGAAAACACATGAATGAACAATGGACGAAGAGTAAGAGGTCTGCCCTTGTCAAATTTCCTTAGGTTCTGTATAGGAGTGACTTTCATGAGGAGATAGTATATCTAGTAACTTTGTTGAGTAGAATGTATGGATTGACTACAACATCAACCTTTGAAGGGTGGATGTTCTTTATAATTGAGGAGATATTAAAAGATACCAAGTTCCACTCCATGAAGCATTTAGTAAATTCAAAGAAAACCGGTTCTTTAGGTGGACATCCTATGTAGTATATGCATTAGCAAGGAAGAATCAATATGCTAGACTATCCAAGGTGGGAGAAGTGGGAAATGATGAACAACATCATATTAAGGTCTATGAGTGCTACACACAGCTGACATTGTCACAATCCCTTATCCACTTCAAAAGAGTAAATGATGCCTTCACTATGTATATAACTAGATTATTAGAAGGAAATATAGCTCTCAGGATATCCACTGAGGCCATGAATGAAGTCACAAAGTATGGAAGATGGTATATACAATTTGAGAAGTTCACATATTTAAGAATTTAGGGTTTCACTAGAACAACCTACAGACTACCTAGATACCCCACTGATAAGGTAGTTCTCCTAGAATTGTCAAGGCGGCTGATAACTTGTGTTCAAAAGCTGAAACATATGCATAGAACAAATGTTCAATTTCCTATTCGGCTAGGTAGGGGCAATTATGCATGTGCTTCTATAGGGGCTACTGAGCACTCTGACACAGAGCTCCAACTACTCAGCCTCCATTACTACACCAAAAGAAATCATTTTGATCTGAATAGGGTAATGGAGAGGTTTGTAAGCAAGAAATTGTTTCATAGGATGCACATATAAGATTTTTGGGCTAATTCCTTGGATGACTATGAAGTTATGAATTGAGCCCACTCCAGATTATCCTTGGCATTCATAGAAAGTTCCACATCATAGCAGTCCCAGATCAACTGGAGGATGATGAAAATGTGATGCATAAAGGACCTTGGGAGGCACCGTACCATCAAGCTATCCCCTTGCCTACCTTGTCCATCACCTCACCCATTATAATTTCTTATGTCTTGCCAACCTCTTCCATCCTACCGGCTTTGGGGTCTGCCACCTTTGCCAATCTGACACAAATCATCTTGCCTTCAATTGCAACTCCTCTGGCATCTGTTGCCCCTATCTCTCAAAGTTGCCATAAATCAATATTCAACTCCTTTGTTTGTGCCACTGTTGCCAGGCATAGAGAAAGTATGTGCTGAATTGGGCCTTCAAGGGCAGGAGTCAGAGAAGGATGTATTTGAAGAGATAGAGAAGGATGTATCTCATGAGCCTTTGGCTGAAATAACAAACACTAAAATTATTGAAATATTTGATAGTCCTCCAGAGAAGAACCCAACATAAGCAATCCTGGGAGTAACTCAAAAGGATGTATTGGTAAATTGGATAAATCTTGCAAATGAAGATGATGATATGGATAAGGAACTAGAGCAAGAGCAAAGGTTACTTGAAGGGCCACCTAGTCCAGACAATGAGAATCCTGATATTACTAAAGAGCCATCCTCATCAGCACTTGACTAGCTACAAAATAGAATTACATATCCAGAGCCATAGGTGGAAATCATGAAATTAGATCTAAGTGCTATTCTATCACAAGCACAAAAACTGAAGAAGCAGAAGAAAGATAAAGTGTAGTCCATAATTTATAAGAATGCAACTGGATCCAGGATAGTAGAAGTAGCTATCCCACCAGATGATACAAATAGAGAATAAGTTAGAGCTGAGGATTATACTCTAACAATGGTGAATTTGGGACTAGTCACAAGGTCTCAGAAGGTTGATGAGTTTAAGGATTCCGTCTCTTTGATCCTTGAACAACTAGATAAAGATGAACTCACAAAGAAGGAGCTGAAACAAAAAAAATGAGGAATTCAGAGCCTGTCTGCAATTTTTGATAAAACCTATAGACTCTGAGGGTGAGCTAAGGACAGTGCCTACTTTGCTGTCAAGAGATGAAGTGTCCAAGCTTGATGAAGTCTGGACTCTATCCACGGGAACTTAGAAGTGGATGATCAAAGTTTACCAGAGAGGATGTGAGGCCATTGATTTTGTAGAAGAACTTCATAGGAATTTGTGCAAACTACGAGACCAATGGAAAGACTTGTACAACGAATGTGACCCACTCAATGAGTATTATTCTCAGGTGTTCCCTTGAGTACAAGAAATTAGAGATTTGCCTACTTAGACACTGCTATCTAAAAATATTTTGACAGGGGATAGACTACACAAGGCCATAACTTGGTATCAACAAATAAAATTAAGAGAGGAGGTTTTTGACAAAATCAGGGAAGCCTA
Organism: Cunninghamia lanceolata; assembly: GCA_027924645.1. Classification (NCBI taxonomy): domain Eukaryota; kingdom Viridiplantae; phylum Streptophyta; class Pinopsida; order Cupressales; family Cupressaceae; genus Cunninghamia; species Cunninghamia lanceolata. Next base: position 5,509,514 of record BSBN01000012.1, on the reverse strand, counting down.
CAAAGTGGCAGATGAAATATATTGACTCTTATCTATGAAATAAATGACACCCTAAAGGACTGCCTTGTGATGACTTGTGATGATCTGGCACCATACGATGTGAAGGGATGTAAAGATAAGTTGCATAAAATAGTTTTTGAAGATACTGAATTGAATGTGGAAGCCAAACTGGATAGAGTCAGTGACCTCCAAACTGACTTTAATGCATTTCATAAAGGAAAGAAAGAAATGGAAAAAATATATAATTAGTATAGTCAGGAGTTGGAGATGTTCAGATATCAAGTCAACCACCTCAAGAACCCAGACCCCGTAGATATCAAACCAGCATTGTCAGCCTGGGTCAGCTACAACAACAAAATTGCAGAAGAAGATAGATTTGGATGATGAATCTTAGCATATTTTTAAATATTTTGAAATGAAATCCCATCACTAATATAAATTGCTATATTTAGAAGGTCATGTGATGCTATTTTGTCTTCATTATGCCTTGTAAATGACCTTTTCTATATATATATATATTCAAATGGGTAGTCAAATTGCCCAGGTTCAATGTATTTGGGGGTGATTTTTCATCCTTTTCATAAGAGACAAAATGTAATCTGGGATTGCAATGAGTTATTGTAAATGCATTAAATGATGTCAAATCTAGACTGTCGGTGTCAAGTTAATCTCCACCATCCATTCAAAAACTTGATACGGTACCTTTCCTATATAAAGGGCTGCCCTCTCTCTTATTTGTAAAACTCTTGATGGTGAATTGTTAGTGCTCTGCCATTTGAAGTTAATACAAAGCAAGTTTCTGTAGTTTCCTGAGAATTTGTGATTGTATTTGCTTATTTGGATTTCATGGTTCACTTCTTGATCTCCATTAGTTAGTTAATTGTGATTTTGCAATGTTCATGGTTTGTTAAAGGTATCTGATGAATGTTCTTAGTCTATACTTTTAGTTGCTTGCTGATTGTAAGTGACTGTGCAAAGTTAGCCTGGGCTACTCATTTCGTCCTAATTTCAATAACATTTCATTAATTAAATTGCACCATCATTTGGGTATTTGATGAATGAATGTAATCTAAAAATCTTTAAGTCTCCATTGAAGATAGCATCATTTTTTGTAGTGTTGTAACATTCATTTAGTTTGGTAACTCATAAAACTGGTTAAATTTTAAAATATTTTGTCTACCTGCAACAGTCTCTTCATTGTGAATGACACTTAGGATTTCTCTAAAACCATATCTCCTTTTGCATTTTCTTTGAAAATAGTTGTTAGTTTAGGTATTTTAGTAGCATTCTACATTGTTTTATCAGCTGAAATCATAAAGGGTTTGCATGAATTGTTGTCTAAACTGTCTAAATCTGTCAACTACATGTAAGACCTGTTGTTGGCACATCTAGTACATTCCAACTGAGAGATTCCAAGCAAGCTAAGACCTAGCTGTAGAAACCTTGGAGTAGTCTTACCTAGGGTAGGATACTTTTCAAGAGGTGTGAAATCAGTAATCACACATACGGTGTTGAGTGCTAAAATACCCATCAACAAAATTAATGCTAGAAGGAGGGCCAAACCAAGATGAAATCCCCTCCACAAAAATTAGCAAGTCTGGGGACTAGACAAAGACATACCAGATCTAGATCACCTGCAGAAGAGCTACTGTCTTTGACTGTATTCAAAAGAACAAGAAGGGATCAAGGGATACCAAGAGCACCAAGAGCCCAGTCAGTCCCCAGGAACATAGGTGCAGCCCCTCTCAATTCTCTAGTCATGGCTTTCTTCTTGGGAAATAACCAGTCCCCATTTTAGTTCAATAACTATCATGATATGCCTAAAAACCCAAACAAGTTTTGCTCCAAGTTTAGAGTAAATGATCTAGCTAGGACTGCTGATGAGCATATTACAAATTTTGAAGGCAACATGTTCATGCACCAGATACCACACGAAGATGTGGTCTGCAAATTGTTCCCCTATTCATTACATGACAAGGCTTATTATTGGTTTTCCAACCTTCCTACAGTATCCATAAACTCGTGGCTGAATCTAAAAAATGTATTTCTGGATTGATTCTGAATGCCTACTACTCCAGCAGATCTCTACCGATCTTTTGTGGAAATTCATTGAGTTAAAGGTGAGCTGATAAGTTTTTTTAATAATAGATTCTAGAAGGCTTTTACTCATTTGCAAGCTCCTTATGCCATAGGGCAACTTGCAACCTTGCCAATTTATTATGCATCCTTGGATAATCTCACCTCCATGTTTGTAAGAAGGGCTAACCCAACCCCAGCTAATCTTGCTGAAGCCTACATTGAAGTTGTTATTGTGAACACTCAACTAGGAAAAATGGCCATGGGTCTGTTGAACCACATGGGTCCCGTAGCGATGCCAAATAAAATACCCATGATTAACCAAGGCTTGGCCAATCATACCCCTGTAATGAACCCTATTCCAACCCCAACTGTAACATAGGCTTTGGTGGTTCACCCAGGAAATCCAATAGCTAAATTACCTCCAGCCCAAATGTCCTTTCTCCAATCTTCTGAAGCAGCTAAGGCAAGAGATGACAGAGATGACATTAGAGAGCAAGCTGAGCAGATGAAGAAGCTCACTGCAAAGTTCACCCACCTAAGGAATCAAAATACATATTTGCAGTAGAGGAATCAAAATTAGAATCAGTTCCAAAACCAAAACCAATATCAGAATCAGAACCACTATCAAAATCAGAATTTTTAGCAGTGATCAAATCAGTCTTGGAACACTAGCCTAATAATGGAGGAGTACCATCACCTTTAGAAAATTAGAACAACGATACCCGTCCACCTGGCCGTGTGATGTTGGCAGAAGCAACATTGTCTACTTGGTGCATACTGCATAATAAAAATGCTCATTCCAAACTAGACTATCCAGAATTTTAGATAGCGTCCAACATTTTCTAGATGGAGATCCAAAATGTTAAAACACAGGAGAATCCACCAATAGGGTATGAACTTGTGCCATCTCAAAGGTATGATACTGCCCTATTTCTTAATAGTTATATGTTTCCATTCCAAGATGATAATTAGCCCGAGGGAGAAGAGCTAGATGAAGTAAATGCTTATCAGCAATACAACAAAACTCCATACAATCTGAGAAGCAATAAGTTGAAAGGTCCTTTCACCACTTCCATTCCTCCCAACAACAATCAAATCCCACCAGATCCAAAAGCTTCCAATGATCCCGAACCCCCAAAAGCCACACCTCAACCAATGCATCAGGGGACTATTGCTGAAAGTTCTCAACGATCTGATGTAGCAAAGATGGGGCAGTATGTAGCTGATGAACTTAAGAAAATGAAGGTTAGCTTGTCCGTTTATGAATTGCTTAAAGTACCTGAGGTTAGGACAACCTTCTTCCAAGACATGGGGACAAGTATTAAGATGGATTCTTCACAGAAAGAAGCTCCCATAAAAGATAACACTGATAAAGGGAAAGAAAGAGTCCATGTGACGGATGCTGAAAAAAAGTGATATTATATAAAGATAAGAGAGAGAGTCCTCCTTTTCTCTTGACACTTAGAATATTTAGGAAAAAACTTCACAACTACTTAGTAGATTATGGTGCTTCTACCAACATAATGCCTCTATCAGTCTGCAAGGCACTAGGTCTCACTCCATCCAAATCTTCTAGGAAAGTCACACAATTGGATAAGACTGAAGTGAATGTGATGGGTGAACTAAATAGAATACGTATGCAATTGGCCTCTGACCCTAGAGTATAGCAATACATAGATATTCAAATAGTGGATATTCCAGATCAATATGGTATGCTCTTAAGTCGGGATTGGTCCAGGACTTTGAATGGGTACATGGCAACAGACTTCTCCCATATGTGGCTACCATGGAAGGGACTGGCAAACCAGATTCGCATTGAAAGGGAGCCAAAAATGAAACACATGATTACAGAGTATAATCAGACAAATGAAGTCTTGTTTTCTGAAGTTGATTTGGGAGTCTACCTTCCTCATATTGATCAAGTAGAGGAGATTCTTATGCTAAGCTGCAATAGATTTCCTGATCCTCTGCTTGTAGAAAAGCCAGAAAGTACAAAAGCATATGTGCAATCAGACTCAAGGAACTCCTCAGAAGATAATGAGCCAAGGATATTTGAAGGGTTCTAGGATTTTGTAGCTAAATTTATAAGTGATCAAGTCATTGTAGGGAAGCAGATTCAGATGGAAGAGTTGCTGCTACCAAACTAGTGTCGTATACATGATGCTTCTCACTCTAAATTTACGTGTTTACTTTGTCAAGAAGTAGTGGAGCAAGTGCAGAGACACTTAAAAATTCCCATAGCTCCAAAGGAAGATCCAAATGTCACAAAGAAGGTGGAGCTAGAACCTCAATTAAATGAAAAAAAATCAATAAGACAAGATGACATCAATAAAGATTTCTGCCTTTGGACTTTGAGGTTTGATGGATAAAGATGTAGACAAGGAGTTGGGGTAGGTTTTGAATTGATCAATCCCACTGGAAGTTCATATTTAGCATCACACAGACTACAATTTCCTTGCACAAACAATGTGACAGAGTATGAAGCTTTAGTACAAGGATTGTTGATGGCTCTTCAGATGAAAGTCTGAGTAGTTCAAGTATTTGGCGATGCTGAGCTAATCATAAAACAAGTGAGAAAGCAATACTCGTGCAATGATAAGAGGTTGAACAGGTATAGAAACCAAGTGTGGGATTTGATCACGTGTTTCGATGGTTTTAACATCTAGCTGATTCCTCAAAGGCAAAATCATATTGCAGATGCTTTGGCACAGACAACAAGCACCCTTGAACCAACATCCATGGTAGGTTTAAAGAAGTTCACTATTGAATACAAGCATATAATTGACTTCCTCACTTCATCCAATGTTTTTACTACTCAAATAATAGATGAAGAGGAAATGGAGCCTATTGAAATGGACTTAGAGGGAGTTCTCAATCTAAAGACAAATACGATTCCATGGGGAATGGTAGAGTTGGAGCAGTTGTTTGATTCAGACAAACTTGAAACCTAAAGAAAAGAAGGAGAATATCCTAGAGGACAATGCTATCCTTTCAATTTGGGGACAACAGAAGAAGATAAGAATGTGCTCATTGGAAAGGCCAATGCCGAAGAAGAAAAGGTAGGCATTATCCATGCACTAAGGGACTATCATGAAGTTATCATATGGAGTTATGAAGACCTCAAGACATATGACACTTCGATCATTACTCACACTATACCACTCAAACTAGGAGTAAAGCCTTTCAGGAAGAGGCAGTGACCTTTGAATGTTTTATTAGAACCTCTAATCTTTAAAGAAGTGTAGAAATTGCTATCCACGAGAATAATATTTCCTATCAGACATTTAGCTTGGGTAGCAAACTTAGTTCCAGTCCTAAAGAAAAATGGGGAGATCATACTTTGTGTCGACTTCCAAAATCTAAACTGGGTGTTTGAAAAGGATAACTATCCATTGCCATCATTAGATGAAGTACTACAGATTGTCAATGGATCCCAAATGATGTCTTTTTTGGATGGATATTTGGGTTACAACCAAGTGATGGTGGATTACGAGGACAAATTGAAAACATCTTTTACATGCAAATGGGGAATCTACGCATATTGCAAAATGCCATTTGGGTTGATAAATGTTGGTGCTACATTCCAGCATGCAATGGACGTAGCCTTCAAGGGATTAGTTGTGAAATATATTATAATCTATATGGATGACCTCACGGTATTTTCAAAGAGACGGGAAGATCATGTGGCTGACCTAAGGAAAGTGTTACAATGGTGCAAAGACTATGGGATTTCACTCAACCCCAAGAAGTGCATCTTTGGGGTAACTGAAGGAAAGTTACTAGGACATGTTATCTCTGAGCAGGGCATATCTATTGATCTAGACCAAGTACGGGAAATCCTCAAGATACCACCTCTAGCCAGCAAAAAGGAACTTAAGTCATACTTTGGTAAGATCAACTTTGTACGCAAGTTCATCACTGGTTTTGCTAAAATCGTTTGACCTCTCAATGCCATGTTGAAAAAAGTTGTTAAAATGGATTGGACTCCAGAATCCAAAGCTGCATTTACAGAAATTAAACAAGCAATTGCCAATGCTCCAATGCTCATAAGTCCAGATTACACACTGCCATTTCATATCTACTCATTTGCATCCCAACATACTTGCACAACAATGCTAACACATAAGAGAGCAATCAATGACGAAAGACCCATTGCTTTCATGAGTACCCCATTAAAAGATGCAGAGATAAGGTATCTGAATGTGGAAAAAAAAGCATATGCCTTGGTAAAGGAATTTAAGAAGTTCCGTCATTACATTCTAAGAAGTCAAGTAATTGACATAGTGCTGGATGCAGTAGTTAAAGCACTACTGATGCAGAGTGAACTTGGAATGGAGAAGAAAATGGGTTACCATCTAGGCAGGAATTTGATATAGACATACAACCCATGAAATTGGTTAGAGGGCAAGCATTGACCAAATCAATGGCCGAGGTAGGACCAAGCCTAGTCTCCCAGCAATACATGTTAGAGGACATCTCCAATGATGAATGGTACAAAGACATCATATTTTACCTGCTTAATCCACATAGCCCACCTCAGTTGAATTCAGTTTAGAGAAGAGCACTTAGACTCAAAAGTAGTAACTATATGATAAAGGGGTCAATACTTTACAAGAAGAATCATGAAGGGATCTACCTGAGATGCTTAGACAAGACAAAGGTAACCCAGGTTTTGACCAATTTTCATGAAAAGTTTAGGACAGGTCACAGATCAGCCCATTCAACTACCAATCAAATTCTTTGGGCTTGGTATTACTCACCTACTTTGTTTAAAGATGCTTATTCACATGTGAGAACCTATCATACATATCAAACAGTTGCCACAAGAGAACAAAATGTTGCCATGCCACTACAACCAGTTGTGGAGGTATGACCATTCACATAGTGGGGCCTCAACTTTATCGGTATAATCAATTTGCCCTCCTCTGCAGGCCATAGGTATATTCTAACCGCTACTAATTACTGCACCCATTGGTCTAAGGCAATAGCATGTAAACAATGTACCAAAGAGGTAGTCATTGAATTTGTTGAGAAACATATCATTACCAGGTTTGGCTACCCATTTTCTTTAGTTTGTGATAATGGTCCTACCTTTTCATCATTACACTTTTCTAATTGGATATTTGATTATGGAATCATTCTAAAATTCTCATCTAATTACTATCCTCAAGGTAATGGGGTAGCTGAATCCACAAACAAGAACCTGCTTGAAGTAATTAAGAAATTGTTAGACAAAAACCCCAAGGATTAGCATACTCAACTTAGATTTTCTTTATGGACTGATAGAATTAGACACAAGGCTGCATTGGGAACATCACCTTATCATTTAGTCTACGAAACCAGGCCTATCTTTCCTATTCACTTGAGAACCCCTATGCTCCAATTCATGTAGGATTGTCTTGAGTCCGATGATCAGTTGTCTTCCTGATTAGCCCAATTACTATACCTCAAAGAGAAACGTGACACTACCATAGAAAACTTTTCCAAACACCAAGGGGTGGTGAAACGATGGTTTGACAAGAGAGCCAAGGTCAAGGCCTTCCACATTTCAGGTTTAGTTCTGTATTGGGATAAAGCTCATTAGAAGAAAGGTGAGCATGGTAAGTTTGATAAACTTTGGTTGGGCCCATATCAGATCTATGAGATCCTTGGTGATAACACGTATCAACTCAAGAGCCTTACTAGTGAGGAGCTTCTATTGCCCGTCAATGGACAGTTCCTAAAGCACTACTTTCAGGCTTGAGAGGAAGCCTTGCCTCCTGTTAGTGTACATAGTTAGGTTGCTTGTCTGCTTTGGTTAGGATAGGTTTCTTTCCTACTTCCGTTTGCTATAGTTGTTAGGTGTTTTTTTCTTAGTTAGTTATCTTTTCCTGCTTTGCTTTTTCTTGCTATGCTTGCTTTGGTGTGAGGTCTTTGTTTCTAGAATGTGGTGGCAGTTATGCAGACCTGCAAGTGCTTCTTTGTTGGGCAAATAATCTGCAGTCTTTCTTTGAAAAATCAAAGTTTTTCTTAGGTCTAATGTGGGTTCTACTGTTACACCAGGGGTTATGATGTCTGTTCATTGGAAATGAGTCATTAGTTGGTGCACCTAAAGTATTTTCTAACCATATATCTCTCACACTTTAAATAATCCTGAAGTAGCTGAGTGAGTCTTGGTGATCTTGCGTTAAGTGAAAAATCCAAGGTCCACCTTTCCCGCCATCGGGAGTCCACACCCAGCTAGCTGAGTTATCACAACGGTAGCAGTATTGCAAATTACTCTGTTGATTTAAGCTTAATGAAACATCAATTAATCAATCAAAGAAAGAAATACAAAGAAAAATCATAATCATACATTATAACTCTGTTAGATGGACAATCAAGTAATCTCTACTGGGGCTATGGATGCTTGACTGGTAGTGGGGTTCTGTTTGAGTGGAATTTTGAGACAAACCTGTTGGGGCTATAGATACTTTCTAGAAGTAGGGCAATGTCCAGGTAGTTCAGAAGGTGTGTACCAATCACGTAGCTTAATGCAAAGGATCTGAGCTGAGCTTAGTCGCTAAGGGATGGGTGATGCAGAGGAAACGCAACAGAAGCTTACAAATAGGATGGAAAAGCCATTAATCCACTAGCATGCTAAGATTTGGACACGCAGCATGTATACCTATAAGCTTGTCAGCATCATCATATTTCGGACGAGCATGAAATATCCTCCTGCTGACCACTGTTCACTTCCTTATCGCCTATCGGCGAGAGATGGTTCATCGGCCAAGGGGAAATGACTTACCCCCGATGACTAATGTCACCCTGATGAGTATATCGGTCCTATACCGATCGGCCAGACTTGGCTTATCGGCCGGACTCCAACACTCTGTCCCGATGTCCGATATCACCCCGATATCTCTTTTCATCGGTCAGGTTGCCTATCGACAACACTTCTTCTATCGGCCAGGCCGAAAAAGGTCTCCCCGACGCTATTACTCCTGCCGATGCCAAAGCACTTAACGACAGCAGGATAAATCTGCATCGGGTGATATTCACAATATCCTGATGATGATGACGTCACATGCACCTGATGATGATGTCACCTGGATATAAGACTCTTACATCCTCCACAGCATGATAATGAAATGTCAGGTGATATTATGAATATCCTGATGACGACCTTTAAGATCCTCCTCCTGTCCTTAGCCAAAAAAAAGTGATTTTTACTCCCGCACACGATAGCGATATGCGGATGATGGATACACACGAAAGATGATCCTGATGATGATATACACACTGAGTATATATTCGACTTATATCATCCTGGTGCATTCAAAACATACAGTCTTCGTCAGCTTCATAACCCGATCCGGATAGCGATATACTCGCAGATGTCGATGCGATTCACACAGTCTGGAAAATCACATGCAGATCCTACATATCCATCAGCTGCATGCAAACTTACAGAACCTCACGACTTCACATAGCAAACATGATGATCGGGCCGGATCACCCTCTGATCAAAACTTAAAAGTTTATCCTCCTAACCCTAGCACATGAGGATGCTAGGCTGATTCATAGCATGCTACCAACTGATCTCCCAACAATGAAATGCATAAACAAAAAACCAAAATTGCAACCTAAATTAACATGCATGACCATTCCACCGATTCAGAGAATCAACCGGTGGAAGGGTTGAAAGAATCCATCAACCTGTAATTAGAATAGAAATCAAAGCACAAACAGCTTGTAAACCAGATAAATGCAATTGATGAGATTTGTCTAGATTTATCACAAATATTCTGCTTCTGTAATGCTATAAAACAACAATGTTTCTCAATATCTAGACTGCTCTCTGAATCTCAACTCAATCACTAACACCACGCAACACAACATAACACAACACCAAAACCTAACTGATCTAAGCTATATATAGCAATATCCTACGAGTACTACCAACTTGATTCCCAGCGGCTGGGAGAAGACAGCTCAGACAACCTGATAACGAACGCTAACTACCTGCACATTCTCCTAGGTGGATCAAACACATACGCACTGGTCCCATGGACCTTATTACATCATGAAGTCAAACATCCTAAAAATAGACTGATGTCCTGACATGCGAACAATGAACTTATGTCCTGCCTTGTAGGGGTGCTCCTGCACCATACTCCCCAGAAGAAGAAATCTCAAGTCCACTTGAGATGAGAGTATGGAGATCTACACCATGGTTCTGGATCTGCTCTTCAGTCATCCATACTACTTCAGAATTAGGTTTTCCCTGCCAAGATACTAGATACTCCAAGTACTGTTTGTTCCGGGTTTGTTTGACCACCCGGGTGTCCAAAACCTTCTGCAACTGTGGAGGATCATGCTTGGGAATGTCATCATTGACTGTATCCTGGAGGAGTTCCTGGTCTGCATCTGGATTAGACTTGTAGGGAGTTAAATCACATACATTGAATATAGGGGACAAACCAAGATCAGGGGGAAGTTGTATCTCATAAGCATTTTGTCCATGCTTGTGCAAAATCTGACATGGTCCAACTTTTCTCTGCATGAGTTTAGTATATTTGCCCTTAGGAAGTCTGTCCTTCTTTAAATGAACCCATACCAAGTCGCCAACATCAAACTGTACATCCTTCTTCTTTTTATCAGCATATTCCTTATACTTCAAGGTGGTTTGTTGCAGTTGGGTCTTGACTTGATCATGAACCTCTTTTATGGCTTCTGCAAAAGCTTCTCCTTCTGCACTAACAGGGTCTACTGTAGGTAGATCTCTCAATTCCAAAATTCCTCTTGGATGCACACCATAAACTATCTGGAAAGGTGATTTCCCTGTCCTCCTATTGATAGTATCATTATAGGAAAATTCAGCTTGAGATAGAATATTATCCCACTTTTCTCCATGTTGTTTTGTCAAACATCTAAGCAAATTTCCTAAGGAACGGTTCACTACTTCAGTCTGTCCATCCGTTTGAGGATGATATGCAGAGGAAAAAGACAAATTTGTTCCAAGTTTCTTCCAAAGAGTTCTCCAGAAGTGACCAATAAACTTCACATCCCTATCTGACACTATGCTCAATGGCAATCCATGGATCCTGACAATCTCCCTGAAAAACAAATCTGCAATGTATGAAGCATCAGCAGTGGTTTTGCATGGCAAGAAATGTGCCATTTTGCTGAATCTATCCACTACAACAAAAACACTATCAAACCCTTTCCTTGTCCTTGGTAAACCCAAGACAAAATCCATACTTATGCTTTCCCATGGTCTGGAAGGAATGGGTAAGGGCTGATATAAACCTACATTAGTCGACCTGCCTTTAGCTTTCTGACATATCACACATGTCTCTACAAACTTTCTGACATCTGATTGTAACTTAGGCCAAAAGTAATGTCTTCGGACAAGATCAAGAGTCTTATCTAGACCAAAATGACCTGCCATAGCTCCACAATGTTTCTCCTTAATGATGTTTAACCTCATAGAACACCTTGGAATACATAACTATCCACCTTTGAACAACAATCCATCCTGGATCAAAAATTCAGAGAATTCAGCATGATATTTCTCTCCAAAAGAAGTACATACATGATATATCTCCCCAAAATCTTCATCAGTCTCATACATGGTCTTTAGTGAATCAATGCCAACACTTTCTAACTGAATCTGGTTGACTGTTAGAACTCTCCTGCTCAAAGCATCTGCAACTTTATTCTTGACTCCTTTCTTATGCTTCAATGTAAAAGTAAAAGCTTGTAAGGTTTCTACCCATTTCATGTGTCTGTGGTTCAGCTTTTCCTGGCTGTTTATGAAACTCAGAGCCTGGTTATCTGTGAATACTATGAATTCCTTTGGCATCAAGTAATGCCTCCATTTCTTGAGTGACTGGACTAAAGCATACATTTCCAAATCATATGAGGAATACCTCTTTTTAGCATCATTGAGCTTCTCATTGAAAAATGCAATAGGTCTACCTTCTTGGCTGAGTACTGCTCCAATGGCCATGTGACTGGCATCACATTCCACCTGAAAGATTTTGTTAAAGTCTGGAAGTGCAAGGACTGGCTACTGTGCCACCTTCTTCTTCAATGTTTCAAAAGAATCATCTGCTCTTTGAGTCCAAACAAATCTGCACTTCTGTCCTCCTTTGATGGTATCAAGCATGGGTGCACAAATATGACTAAACCCTCTTATAAACTTCCTGTAGAAGGTTGCTAACCCATGGAAACTTCTGACATCATTCATAGTCTTTGGGGTTGGCCAAGACAATATGGCACTTACCTTCTCCTTATCCATTTGTAATTTTCCTTGTGAAATGACAAAACCCAAATATGTGATCTCCTCTTGCATGAACAAACACTTGTCTAAATTTATCATCAGCTGCTCTTCATGTAACCTCTTAAGAACCAAATCTATGTGTCTGAGATGTTCTTCTTTTGTGTTGCTGAAAATCAGAATGTCATCTAGATATACTATGACAAACTTACCAATGAACTCTTTCAAAACCTCATTCATCAACCTCATAAAAGTACTAGGTGCATTAGATAAACCAAAAGGCATAACCTTCCACTCATATAACCCTTCATTAGTTTTGAATGCTGTTTTCCATTCATCTCCTGGCCTAATCCTGATCTGATGATATCCACTCTTCAAATCTATTTTTGTAAAATACTTAGCACCTCCCAAACAGTCAAGTAAATCCTCTATCCTAGGGATTGGAAACCTATACCTGATTGTGATCTTGTTAATAGCTCTGGAATCTATGCAAAGCCTCCAAGTACCTTCCTTCTTTGGTGCTGGCACAGCTGGTACTGCACATGGACTTAAACTTTTCCCAATCAGACCTGAATCTAATAATTCTTCAATTTGTCTGGCTACTTCTGCATTCTGTTCTGGAGTTAGCTTATAGGCTGCTTTGTTTGGAAGTGTTGACCCTGGAATTAAGTCTATGCAGTGACTAATATCCCTGACAGGTGGTAGGGATCTTGGCATTCCCTCTGAGATGATACCTTTGTACTTATCCAATAGCTCTTGGATAGCTGGGTCTATGAACCTTTGCTTCTTCTCTTCCTTGACTTCTTGCTGCTGTTCTTTATTCACCCTCATACATGGGATTAGGGCATATGCAACTGCACCTTCTGCTGCTACTTCTTTCATGAACTGTTTACCTTCCATCAGCATTACCTTCACCTCTTTTCCTTTAGATTTCTCCTCCTTCTCCGTCAATGGTAGTAACTTTATAACCTTACCATCTTTAGTGATTGTATAGGTGTTTCTAACACCATCATGTTGTGCCTTCAAATCATACTGCCATGGTCTACCAAATAAAAGATTGCAAGCATCCATCGTGGTAATGTCAAACAACAACTTATCCTTATATGCTCCAATCTGAAATTCTACCCAAGCCTGCTCTTCTACAATTGTCTGCTGACCTTGGGTAAGCCATGAGACTTTGTATGGGGATGGGTGAGGCAATCTCCTAAGCTTAAGCTTTGTCACCATTTCTTCAGACACAAAATTTTCAGTAGAACCAGAATCAATCAAAACTTTACATGCCTTACCTCCTGCTTTGCAAATAGTCCTGAAAAGAGACTTTCTTTGAGGGGATTCTTTGTCAGGTACCTTCATGGTAGTCACTGTTCTTCTCATCATTAGAGACTCTCCACTTTCTGGGTATCCATAATTATCAGGAGCATTCACACTCTGAAAAGCATTAGAGCCTGTCATACTTTGACTATCAGGTTCTTGGATCAGATTTGTTCTCCTTTCTCGTGTTGAGCTTGTGGCCTTTTTTGGACATCTGCTAGCTATATGGCCTTCTTTGTTACAGTTATAACATCTGATGGATCCTCTGCCCTGGGATCTTCCTCTGAAAGGTCTTCTACCTCTGAAGTTTCCTTGCTGACTATAATTTTCCCCCTGGTTCTGACTATTGTTTCCCTTACTATTGTCATGACTGGATTCTCCTTGATATCCATGTCCATGTCCTCTACCTCTAAAAGGACCTCTTCCACCCCTTTGTTGTCTTCCTCTTCCTCTATTGTGTTGTTCTTGTTTTCTCTTTAACTTCTCTTCCACTTTCAATGCCAACTGAAAGCATTTCTGAAGTGTATCTGGATTATGCAGACTTAAATCTTCCTGAATGTTGAACCTCAATCCATTAAGGTATCTGGCTACCTTCTCTTCTTCACTTTCCTTTACCTTTGTTTTCACACAAAGTTTCATGAATTCTTCTGTATATGAGCTAACATCTAGCTCCTTCTACTTCAGGTTTTGCTTCCTCTTGTGTAATTGGATACTGTAATCCAATGGGACATAAGCTTCCTTTACTAATGCCATCATTTTCTTCCATGTAGTGACTCTACGCTTTCCTTCCTGTACTCTATCATCTTGGATGAAATTCCACCATGTCAAGGCAGTTTCTTTCATTTTTGACTGAGCTATTTTCACCCTCTGTTGTTCTGGTATCTCCTCTGTTTCAAAGAAATTGTTCAAGGAGTCTATCCACTCCATCACTGAATCAGGTTCCATCTTTCCTGTAAACACTGGCAAATCCAATTTCACATCCATGGTTCTCCTCTCCATGGCCTTGAGGGCATTCAACAGTGGTCTCTGGTCTGCAGGAACGACCTCCTCGTTCCAACTAGGGATCTCTTCTTCTTCCCTATCTTCTTCTCTACCAGAACCTACTCTGTTCCTCAACTTCTCTAACTCATCCTTCAATTCCTGATTCTGAGCCTTCACGGCCTTGCTCTCTGCAATCTGTTTCTTTACCAGAACTGCCAACTCAACGTTGGTCATCCTTGCCAGAATTTCAGATGTTCCTTCTTCATCTGACATCCTGCTATATCCTGATCTTTTCCAGAAGATCCTTCCTTTGCTCTGATACCACTATGATGCAGAGGAAATGCAACAGAAGCTTACAAATAGGATGGAAAAGCCATTAATCCACTAGCATGCTAAGATCTGGACACGCAGCATGTATACCTATAAGCTTGTCAGCATCATCATATTTCGGACGAGCATGAAATATCCTCCTGCTGACCACTGTTCACTTCCTTATCGCCTATCGGCGAGAGATGGTTCATCGGCCAAGGGGAAATGACTTACCCCCGATGACTAATGTCACCCCGATGAGTATATCGGTCCTATACCGATCGGCCAGACTTGGCTTATCGGTCGGACTCCAACACTCTGTCCCGATGTCCGATATCACCCCGCTATCTCTTTTCATCGGTCAGGTTGCCTATCGGCAACACTTCTTCTATCGGCCAGGCTGAAAAAGGTCTCCCCGACGCTATTACTCCTGCCGATGCCAAAGCACTTAACGACAGTAGGATAAATCTGCATCGGGTGATATTCGCAATATCCTGATGACGATGATGTCACATGCACCCGATGATGATGTCACCTGGATATAAGACTCTTACATCCTCCGCAGCATGATAATGAAATGTCGGGTGATATTATGAATATCCTGATGACGACCTTTAAGATCCTCCTCCTGTCCTTAGCCAAAAAAAAGTGATTTTTACTCCCGCACATGATAGCGATATGCGGATGATGGATACACACGAAAGATGATCCTGACGATGATATACACATTGAGTATATATCCGACTTATATCATCCTGGTGCATTCAAAACATACAGTCTTCGTCAGCTTCATAACCCGATCTGGATAGCGATATACTCGCAGATGTCGATGCGATTCACACAGTCTAGAAAATCACATGCGGATCCTACATATCCGTCAGCTGCATGCAAACTTACAGAACCTCACGACTTCACATAGCAAACATGATGATCGGGCCGGATCACCCTCTGATCAAAACTTAAAAGTTTATCCTCCTAACCCTAGCACATGAGGATGCTAGGCTAATTCATAGCATGCTACCAACTGATCACCCAACAATGAAATGCATAAACAAAAAACCAAAATTGCAACCTAAATTAACATGCATGACCATTCCACTGATTCAGAGAATCAACCGGTGGAAGGGTTGAAAGAATCCATCAACCTGTAATTAGAATAGAAATCAAAGCACAAACAGCTTGTAAACCAGATAAATGCAATTGATGAGATTTGTCTAGATTTATCACAAATATTCTGCTTCTGTAATGCTATAAAACAACAATGTTTCTCAATATCTGGACTGCTCTCTGAATCTCAACTCAATCACTAACACCACGCAACACAACATAACACAACACCAAAACCTAATTGATCTAAGCTATATATAGCAATATCCTACGAGTACTACCAACTCGATTCCCAGCGGCTGGGAGAAGACAGCTGAGACAACCTGATAACGAACGCTAACTACCTGCACATTCTCCTAGGTGGATCAAACACATACGCATTGGTCCCATGGACCTTATTACATCATGAAGTCAAACATCCTAAAAATAGACTGATGTCCTGACATGCGAACAATGAACTTATGTCCTGCCTTGTAGGGGTGCTCCTGCACCAATGGGAATGAATGCAATTGCACACACTCAGGTTTTCAAGATATGGATGGTTGCACTGGTTATTGATCTTTGATTCTTTGATAGGATATCATGTTTTCTTGTCTAACATGTGGGAAACATAGAGATTCTGGGTTCAAACTGACAGTTTATCTTCGAAATGCTCTGGAGCATTTCCAAGCAGAGTCACCATTTTTTGTGCCTCACACACATGCCCCATTTTGCAAAATAGGGACCCCCTCTTGCAAATTTTGGTTTAGAGTATCAATTAGGTTTTTTCATCTCCTAAGTTGTCAAAAGTGGTCAAAATGTATTTCTTGCCATGTTAGAAAATTGATGTCAATAGGTCACTCCAAAATCTACTAAGTCCAAGTAGTTGCATCCAATAAATCTAGGTCTAAGTGCCTTTTGCAGTAAAAAACCCTCCATCTAACCTTTGCACTAAAATCACCCTCCTCTAACTTAGCATTGTTTCCTTGCTTGACCGACCTTTCACGCCACTTTTGTCATTCACGAACCTAGCACTAAAACTGTTTACATCTGACCTTGTGCCATAACGCCTATCCGCTGACAAAGTCAGAGACCCATAAAATCTCCGCAGGTCGGAGGACCTCCAAACCCCTGCAAAATGCTTAAACTATGTCCAACTGACCCTGTATTAAAAGTATCTACCACTGACTAGGTTAGTAACACATCTGAGCACTGAAATTAACTTCCGCAAAATGTGACAAAGCATCTGAGCACTGAAATTAACTCCCTCTGACCTTATGCTGGAATGTACCTTCACTAACTTAGTTGGTCACCTTCAAAATCCCCACAAGGTTGGGTGACATCAAAATCTACATAGAGAGCATAGTGGAATCATCCAGTGCTGACTTTCACTTGCATCAATTTGTACTGAAAACTCAACCGACCGACCTCAACAACTGATCCAAGTCGGTCCTATCCAAAACCTTTGCAAGTTAGTTGATCATGGAAATCTTGCAAATGCTACAATGGCCTGATGACCTGAGTGTCGATAGACCAATGGGTAAGATGAACCTGATTTCCCCGCCAGGTCAGTTGACCGCCAAATCCCTGCTTTACCTTCTGCAGGTCAATTGACCCTAAAATCAGTGCAAAAGTGGTAAAGTGAGTGTTCTAAGGGGGAATTTCAAAAGGTGAAGGGTTTGTCAAAAGGAAATAATTGCTACATTCATGAAATCATCTTGTTTTAATTAGGGTTTTGTAGCATTTAATCATTTATTGCATGTTCTAGCATAAGAAGGTAACATTGTTTCATCTTTTGATCATGTGATAAGTGCAATGATTGGTAAAATTCAGAATTGTGGGTTTTATAGATATACAGTAGTAACTTAGTGGATGCATATTAGACTCTTTTAGCATAACATGGTTTAGTAATGTAGAAGTTGGCTTAATCAACATAGATTTAGAACTTAGGAGTTAGGAAAACCATTTCAAAGGCATCAAAACTTATGAGGTCCAGTCATGCAGGTTAAATGACTGTGAGAGCCCAAGCCATGAGGTACGAGTTCAAAGATATCCCTCTAGAAATGAAGATTTCTACTAGATGGAAGAATGTGGGAGACACAGACCTACGTCATATTGACCTAGATGATTTCAGACATAGAGTGTTTAGACCAAATCTAACCCCGAGAGCCAAGAACGTGAAAGATAGTGGGATTGCAAAGGCTGTTGCCTTCCCTACCTCAGCCCAATGTGTAGAATTGATAGTTGCTTATGTAGATAAGTATGACATCATGAATAGGACTATACAAATTGCCAGTGGAGATGTTCTAGCTGACCTAAGCCCACCCTCCTTAGCTAAAATCTTTGGCATCCCATGGCATCCAGTGATGACCATGCTAGACAAGGTAAATTCAGAGGCCACATACAATAAAGATGTACATGGATGCAGAAAACACATGAATGAATAGTGGAAAAAGAGTAAGAGGTCTACCCTTGTCAAATTTCCTCAAGTTCTGTATAGGAGTGACTTTCATGAGGATATAGGAGATCTAGTAACTTTGTTGAGTAGAATATATGGATTTCCTACAGCATCAACCTTTGAAGGGTGGATGTTCTTTATAATTGAGGAGATATTAAAAGATACCAAGTTCCACTAGGCATAGATACTAAGTGATAACATCCGCAAAGCATTTAGTAACTTAAAAGAAAAATGGTTCTTTAGGTGGACATCCTATGTAGTATATGCATTGGCAAGGAAGAATCAATATGCTAGACTACCCAAGGTGGGAGAAGTGGGAAATGATGAACAACATCAGATTAAGGTCTATGAGTGCTACACACAGCTGACATTGTCACAATCCCTTATCCATTTCAAAAGAGTAAATGATGCCTTCACTATGTATATAACCAGATTATTACAAGGAAATGCAGCTCTCAAGATACCCACTGAGGCCATGAATGAAGTCACAAAGTATTGAAGATGCTATATACAGTTTGAGAAGTTCACATATTTAAGAATTTAGTGTTTCACTGGAATAGCCTACAGACTGCCTAGATACCCCACTGATAAGGTAGTTCTCCTAGAATTGTCAAGGCAGCTGATAACTTGTGTTGAAAAGTTGAAACATCTGCATAGAACAAATGTTCAATTTCCTATTCTGCTGGGTAGGGGTAATTATACCTGTGCTTCTCTAGGGGCAGTTGAGCACTCTGACACAGAGCTCCAACTACTCAACCTCCATTACTACACCAAAAGAAATCATTTTGATCTGAATAGGGTAATGGAGAGGTTTGTAAGCAAGAAATTGTTTCATAGGATGCACATAGAAGATATTTGGGATAATTGCTTAGAGGACTATGAAGTTATGAAGAGAGCCCACTCCAGATTATCCTTGGCATTCATAAGAAAGTTCCACATCATAGAAATCCTAGTTCAACTAGAGGATGATAAAAATGTGATGCATAGAGGATCTTGGGATTCACAGTACCATCAACCCATCCCCTTGCCTACCTTGTCCATGACCTCACCCATTATCATTTCTTCTGTCTTGCCAACCTATTCCATCCCACATGTTTTGGGGTCTGCCACCTTTGCCAATTTGACACAAATCATCTTGCCTTCAATTATAACTCCTTTGACATATGTTGCCCCTATCTCTCAAGTTGCCATAAATCAAGATTCAACTTCTTTGACTATGCCACTATTGCCAGGCATAGAAAAAGTATGTGCTGAATTAGGCCTTCAAGAGTAGGAGTCAGAGAAGGATGTATTTGAAGAGACAAAGAAGGATGTATCTGATGAGCCTTTGGATGAAACAACAAACACTAAAATTATTGAAATATCTGATAGTCTTCCAAAGAAGAACCCAATAGAAGCAATCCTGGGAGCAGCTCAAAAGGATGTATTGGTAAAGTGGAGAAATCTTGCAAATGAAGATGAGGATATGGATAAGGAACTAGAGAAAGAACAAAGGTTACTTGAAGGTCCACCTAGTGCAGACAATGAGAATCCTAATATAACTAAAGAGCCTTCCTCCTCAGCACCTGACTAGCTACAAAACAGAATTACATATCCAGAGCCACAAGTAGAATCATGAAATTAGATCTAAGTGATATTCTATCACAAGCACAAAATCAAAGAAGCAAAATAAAGCTAAAGTGCAGTCCAGAATTTATAAGGATGCAACCGGATACAGTATAGCAGAAGTAGCTGTCCCACTAGTTGATACAAACAAAGAACAAGTTAGAGCTGAGGATTATACTCTAACGATTGTGAATTTGTGACCAGCCACAAGGGCTCGGAAGGTTGATGAGTTTAAGGATTCCGTCTCTTCGATCCTTGAACAACTAGATAAAGATGAACTCACAAAGAAGGAGCTGAAACAACAAATTGAGGAATTCAGAGCCTATTTGCAATTTTTGATAAAACCTATAGACTCTGAGGGTGAGCTAAGGATAGTGCCTACTTTGCTGTCAAGAGATGAAGTGTCCAAGCTTGATGAAGTCCGAACTCTATCCATAGGAACTCAGAAGTGGATGATCAAAGTGTGCCAGAAAGGATGTGAGGACATTTATTTTGCAGCAGAACTTCATAGGTATTTGTGCAAACTACAAGACCACTGGAAAGACTTGTACAAGGAATGTGACCCATTCGATTAGTATTATTCTTAGGTGTTCCCTCGAGTACAAGAAATCAGAGATTTGCTTGCTCAGACGTTGTTGTCTAAAAATATTTTGATAGGGGATAGAATGCACAAGGCCATAACTTGGTATCAACAAATAAAATTGAGAAAGGAAGTTTTTGACAGCATCAGGGAAGCGTACAAAGTGGCAGATGAAAATATATTGACTCTTATCTATGAAATAAAAGACACCTTGAAGGACTGCGGCTTGTGATGATCTGGCACCATACGATGTGAAGGGATGTAAAGATAAGTTGCATAAAATAGTTTTTGAAGATACTAAATTGAACATGGAAGCCAGACTGGATAGAGTCAGTGACCTCCGAACTGACTTTAATGCATTTCATAAAGGAAAGAAAGATGTGGAAAAAATGTATAATCGATATAGTCAGGAGCTAGAGATGTTTAGATATCAAGTCAACCACCTCAAGAACCCAGACCCCGCAGATATCAATCCAGCATTGTCAGCCTAGGTCATCTACCGCAAAAAAATGGTAGAAGAAGACAAAGTAGATTTGGATGATGAATCTTAGCAAATTTTTGAATATTTTGAAATGAAATCCTGTCACTAATGTAAATTGCTATATTTAGAAGGTCATGTGACACTATTTTGTCTTCATTTTGCCTTGTAAATGACCTTTTCTATATATATATATATATTCAAATGGGTAGTCAAATTGCCTAGGTTCAATGTATTTGGGGGTGATTTTTCATCCTTTTCATAAGAGACAAAATGTAATCCGAGATTGCAATGAGCTATTGTAAATGCATTAAATGATGCCAAATCTGGACCGTCGGTGTCAAGTTAATCTCCACTATCCATTCCAAAACTTGGTATGACACATTTCCTATATAAAGGGTTGTCCTCTCTCTTATTTGTAAGACTATTGATGTCAAATTGTTGATTCTCTGCCATTTGAAGTTAATACAAAGCAAGTTTCTGTAGTTTTCTTGAGAATTTGTGTATTGTATTTGCTTATCTGGTTTTCATGGTTCACTTATTGATCTCCATTAGTTAGTTAATTGTTCTTTTGCAATGTTCATGGTTTGTTAAAGGTATCTGATGAATGTTCTTAGTCCATACTTTTAGTTGCTTGCTGATTGTAAGTGACTGTGCAAAGTTAACCTAGGCCGCTCATTTCATGCTAAGTTCAATTGTATTTCATTAATTAAAGTGTGCCATCGTTTGTGTATTTGATGAATGAATGTAATATGAAAATCTTTAAGTCTCCATTGAAGATAGCATCATTTTCTGCAGTGCTGTAACATTCATTTAGTTTCATAACTCAGAAAACTAGTTGAATTTTAGAACATTTCATCTACTTGCAGTAGTCTCTTCATTGTGAATGACACTTAGGATTTCTCTAAAACCCTATCTCCTTTTGCATTTTCTTTGAAAATAGTTGTTAGTTTAGGTATTTCAGCAGCATTCTACATTGTTTTATCAGTTGAAATCATAAAGGGTTTGCATGAATTGTTGTCTAAACTGTCTAAATTCATCAACTACATGTAAGACCCCTTGTTGGCACAACTAGTACATTCCAACTGAGATATTCCAAGCAAGCTAAGACCTAGCTGTAGAAACCTTGGAGTAGTCTTACCTAGAGTAGGATACTTTTCAAGAGAGGTGTGAAATCAGCAATCACACCTACATTGTTGAGTGCTAAAACACCCATCAACAGATTTGAAGTCACCTGGCAGACCTGTATACAAATTGTGGATGCCTAGGTAAGGCAACAAAACTGCTTTATAGAACCCCTCAAAGAAATGTGTTTTCACGAAGGCAATGATGTTAGTTTGTGTAAGCTCTGGCATATATTCATTTCACAATTGAGGCTGAATGCTATGAATCTCTCCGGCATTGCAGATGGGTTGATGAGGTTGTGTGAGCTGCTCCCTAGGTGATTACAAAGGAGTTCTTGGACAAGTACCAAATTGATCACGTTGCTC
This sequence comes from Cunninghamia lanceolata, assembly GCA_027924645.1. Taxonomy (NCBI): domain Eukaryota; kingdom Viridiplantae; phylum Streptophyta; class Pinopsida; order Cupressales; family Cupressaceae; genus Cunninghamia; species Cunninghamia lanceolata. Next base: position 5,486,891 of record BSBN01000012.1, on the reverse strand, counting down.
ATGATGCTCTTCCATATGTTGATGCAAGTGAAGATGGAAGGGATGTTTATGAATACATAAAATTAATTGGAGAAGTTTAAAGAAACAAAGTGCATTGAGGGTATCTCAACATCTGACATCATAATGTGCTTGCTAAAAGATTACAATGAATATGTGATGTTCTGGGTTAATAGTTCCTGTTGAAAAATCTACCATGCCACATTTTCATTCTATTATGCTACATATGACAGCCCTGCAGATGGTAAAAGCTCATTCCATATGGGAATGTCTAAAATGCAGTCAACACTTAGTGAAGCTACAAATAAAAGCCTTGTGCTGCTAAATGAAATCTACAAAGGAATGAAAGTGCAAAGGGGAGTATGTATTGCTGCAAGCATGATAAAAATTCAATTCTATTGGTTGCATTGGTGTCATATCCACTCACTTACGTGGCCTTCTAGATTTGCCTCTGAAAGCAAATCTCTTGTGTAAAGTCATGGAATCCACAGTTTGTGTCATGTAATGCTTATGTAACTGTCAGTTTCTCAAGATTTTGAGAACCTTCCTAAGAACCTTGGCAACCAGCTGGTAGTCAATGTGAAGATGAATCTTATCATTCAAATGTAAGGCATGTTCTATAATGTGGGGATAAGCTATTCTTATATACGAGGAAAGAAGGTTTTTTTTTCTTTTTTTAATTAATTGTAAAGAAGCAATAACGGGAAACTAAAAAGTCTCATTTGGGGGAGGCTTAATTATTGCAAAAATCTTTCAAAAGAAGGGATCTTTCCAGCTATTTGGGAACAGGGGAGCAGCTTAGTTTTCTTTTCAACATAGTTTTGTTGTACATGGGTGTTGAGTCTATGAACTCACATTTTGGCATTGGAGAAATAAAGGAGATATTTCTACTCTATTTATTTGTTAATGTTTTCTTTTGATTGCAAATGAACTTTGAGTCTTTGTAATTACTCTTCAATGTTTTATCTATTATATCAGACTATGCATGTGTTTATTTTTGAGTCTTTGAATTTAGATTGACTGATCTGTTGAAAGGGTCTGCTAGTCATTCTTTTCCTAAGTATTGTTTGTGGGTGTAGAATAGAGGATCTTTGTTTCATTCATCTACATCCTCTTCATTTTAAGTTTAATCAATCACATATGTTTTCATGGTTATGGATAGATGTTGGTTTGCCTTTTCTTCTTTCTGGTGAAAAGCTTACGTTATTTCCATTCATTACATATCTACAGAAGGTAGCTACGCCTTGTAAAATAAGCAGAGAGCACTTGCAAGTAACATTGCAAGTGACTCAATTGTTGGTCAAACTATCATTGGTGTGGGCAAGAGAGTATAAAGCTAAATGACAAATCTGTTAACCAAAAGATTTTTGGCGACTCTATTGGGGATTCAAAATTGAAGAACGGTTCTATTGTTTTCCCAAAAAATTTAAAGGTGCCTCCCCAAGGACGGAGGCTGGCATCTCTATAAAGTGGAGAGTATTCAAAAGCATTTCATTCTAGTGAAGACCCCTACTAATTTAGTTTTCAGCTTTTTATTATAGCATTGGTTTCTCCTCATCCATGGGGAAATCATTTTGGACCTCTTTCTCTGCCACTGTATTTGCCTCTACCTGAAGGATCAAGAAAGCACTTCCCGATGTTCAGTGGAGAAAACCATCAAGATGCAAAAAATCACATTCTAGTATTCATGGTTGCATGTGGTATTTTAGGGGTAAGTGAAGAAAATATTTTTGTGTGATTATTTATTGAATCTCTGATTCAGCCTACACAGACTAGTTTCATTTTTTAGAAGATAAATATATTACTGATTGGGATTCATTGAAGAATAAGTTCTTGGGAAGATATAAAGGCCCCGTTGATGAAGCTACTTTGTTGTGTCAATTCTTCCATATACAAAAGAAAGAGGGTGAACCCATCATGGATTTTGTGGATAGGTTCAATAGGCTATTCAGAAAGATTCTTGCCTCCATTCAACCAAGTAAGCAACTTCATCTTTGTACTTTTATTTCCTCATTGCATCCAGATGTTCAATTTTGCTTGAAATGGGGTAAAGTAAATGACATTAAAGTTGCACAACAAGAGGCTGTAAAAATTAAGGATGACTTGATCTTAAGCAGTCTTTGGAAAGCAAATCAGGTTGTAAATAATTTGAGTAGTGAACCTATGAAGAAGTCTATCATGCACAAACAATATTTTCAGCCTGTAGGTTTCCAAAATGCATAGCCTCCTCCCATTGAATGCCTTAATCTCACTGTTCTTGATCTAACAGATTTTTTTGGAGATGAGATAAGCAATGTAGAAATTAAGCCTCATGTGGATAGAAGAATTGAAGCTTATTATCTACATTATGAACAAGATAATAATGAATCAGAATGCCCCTCAAGTGACAAAGAAGATGAATGACCCTTCCATGATGTAAATTGTAAAGAGGGTAATGTAAATGGTGTTGTTTTGTCATCATTGTCTACCACGAAGATGGAAGAATTCACTTTAAATGAAGAACAATTTGAGGATACACAACATAAAGATGAGGTATTGAATATCTTGTCTCTGTAGTGCACACAAGTTGAATATGAAATCTTCAAGTTTCCTGAGAACGATGATACGGAAGAATGGCAGCAAGAAGAGGTCATAAATGATTTTATCCTTGAATCCTTTCATTTTAAAAATTTGGATGCCAAAATTTTTAAACAAAAATTGGAAGATGGTGTCACAAGTAGTCATGATAGTCTTGATGAAAGTGGTCAAATAGAGAAATGTGATGAGCCTCATATTGTTTATATTCCAAACTAGTGTCTCAATGCCTGTGATGATGAATTTCTATGTGGAGAAGAGGTTGTCATGTATAATCTGCAGGCTATAGACAAGGATGATTAAGTGTATCATGAAACTTTTGATTCAAGTCTTATAGAGAAAGAGGAGATTGTTCCAATTGAGGATGATTTTAAGTCACACTAAAATATTACTTGCAATGCAGATTTTCAGCTTAATCCATCTCCAATTTTGCATGAGACATATATGATGGTGATTAGTCTTCCAATGATTCAAATGGAACTATTTTCAGGGATAGGATATTAACTTGTCTACCACAATGCATGAGGTAACAACTGGTGAAATGCAGGAAAATGTTGGAGAAGTTTCTGAGGTCTATGATGCTAAATGGTTGTTTGGTTTCGATATACTACATAGGAAGTTCTCTTGCCAGGTGAATTTCATATTTATGCTTATGGTCATAGGATGGCTTCTAAGTCTGTAGGTACTTCATGGGTACATTTCCCTTTTCCACACAGGCAATTATTTCTCCCAGTCGATTAATGGATTCGTGTGATCATCTTGGAGTCATTGGAGGTGGGTCTTCCTACCATGTACATAGTAGGAGTTTTTGTTGTGTTGGTAGTCAGTTTCTTTTCCTGTTGTGTTGATAGTTTTTGGCTTGCTCTTGCTCCTTGTCCTCCATGCTCTTTGACTCTATTGCCTGACAGATTTAAGCATTGGTCCATGCTTGAGATTATAGATTCCTTGCTTCGTCCTCTGCAGTCCTCATCCCCAATTAGAGCCTGTTGTTACCCAGAAATTTGAACTTGAGAAATTTTAAATTTCTAAAGCACTCAAACCCCTGAAACTGCCAAATCATGAGAATAATTAATTTTGAAAATCTGTTAAATCTGGTGAGAATCCTTTTGTGGACTTGATCCTAACTTTATCCTACCCAATGTGGCCAGTTATCATGCAAAAATGCTTTACCATTTGCAAAATTTTAAACCTTATATTTTCATGATGACAATTTGCAAATGGAGCCAAAAATTTAACATTCTTGTTGCTGGAGTGGAAATGGTTTCTAGGTTTTTCCCAGAAGGGTCCAATCACCTTACATTCCAAATTTAATGAAAAACAGAGCTAGCATGTGAAAGTTATGGAGTTTTTTGTTTCTAAAACAAAGCTTGGTTTCAAGGGTTCTAGGTTTTAAAGCTTTATGAGGATAAATTTTGGGAATATTTTCATTTGTGAAAAAGTGAAGGTTGGAAAGTCTCATGGTGAAGGATAAAAGACTTTATTGAAGTCATAAATTTTAGTGGCTCCAAAGTTTATATGTGAAGTTTTAAGAACTTTATGAATAATAAGCCCTTTATTGTCGGGAGTCCCTTTAGTTCAAGAACCTCACGTATCCCCGACTTCTCTCCATTCGTGAGTCCAATAGTTCATAAAATCCCTGATTGCCCAACTCCTCCTTGTCGGTGGTTTGGCAAACTTTTGAACCTCACCTAATGCAAGTTCAAAACTTCTTGAAATGGCTGATTTCCTGACTCCTTTGTTGTCAGAAATTTCTAGGATTTTTAAAGGTTTTTGAACCTCTGTTTCAACTGACACTATTTGAAGGGAAGCAGGCAGTAGCCAGCTCTGAAATTCTTTTGGTGAATATAGTAAAATGGTCTCAAATGGTTCTGAAAAGTTGCCTCCTAGATTCTTGGGATTCCTGTTGAAATTCTGTTCAAGCTGTCGTTGGTACCTCAACGTTTACCAACATTCTTCTAGGCTCTGTGCCAGATGGGAGTTCTGGAAAACAAATGCCTCAAGGACATGTCATGTCATGGAATGAAATAGCCTTAGGATATGTACATAATGGATTTGTTGAAAAAGATTCAGAAGCTTCGAAGAAAATGCAGCTGGCCAATGCCAAAAATGAGAGTTTTTTAGCAAGTTATGGATATCCATCATAGCGTAATGTAATAGAAATTTTTTGTAGATATTATAGTTTGAAATGATCTAGCAGGCATACATGGAAAATGTGTAAAAATAGACTCGGCACCTGAAATGTTTGACGCTATGCAAGTAAATTGTGGAACCATAGACAAATCGTGGCTTGGAAAATAGATAAAGCAGTTTAAATCAATCATCGACACATAATTATTGTGAGATATATACTAAAAGAAAAAGCAATTTATGAATGAAATGGTCTTATCGGATTGAGGTAATCATGGTCTCACGCCAAATTGGATTGGTTGAAGATCCTGTAATAACATCCAAGCAAATGCTATTGGCAAGTGTGGCGCCGTACTCCATAACCTTCACCATTATTTTCTCTAGTCCATGCCAGGAAGAACATAGTGGTGGCGATATTTTTACCAGATATTATAGTCAGAATGCTCTCTGCAAGATATGCAGAAAATGGACTTTGGAAGAAGTTTCAAAAACCTTCAAAAAAATGCTTTGACCTGCGTGTTCTATCCTACACTCAAAATGAGCATTTTGAAACTAAGTTTAGATGCTATCAAAGCTTAACAAAATTAGAGGTCTTTGTTTGATGTTATCATTGGAAATACTCAGTTTTGAAGTCACCTTGCAGCCTGTATACAAATTGTGGACGCCTAGGCAAGGAACCAAAACTACTTTACAGAACCCCTCAAAGAAATGTGTTTCCACGAAGGCAATGATGGTAATTTGTGTAAGCTCTGGCATATATTCATTTCACGACTGAGGCTAAATGCTATGAATCTCTCTGGCATTGCAGATGGGTTGATGAGGTTGTGCGAGATGCTCCCTGGGTGATTACAAAGGAGTTCTCAAACAAGTACCAAATTGATCACGTTGCTCGTGATGCTCTTTCATATGTTGACGCAAGTGGAGATGGAAGGGATGTTTATGAATACATAAAATCATTTAGAGAAGTTTAAAGAAACAAAGCACACTGAGGGTATCTCAAAATCTAACATCATAATGTGCATGCTAAAAGATTACAATGAATATGTGATGTTTTGGGTTAATGGTTCCTGTTGAAAAAGCTACCACACCACATTTTGATTCTATTATGCTACATATGACAGCCCTGTAGATGGTAAAAGCTCATTCCAGATGGGAATGTCTAAAATGCAGTCAGCACTTAGTGAAGCTACAAATAAAAGCCTTGTACTACTGGATGAAATCTGCAAAGGAACAGAAGTGCAAAGGGGAGTATGTATTGTTGCAAGCATGATAAAAAATTCAATTCTATTGGTTGCATTGGTGTCATATCCACTCACTTACGTGGCCTTCTAGATTTGCCTCTGAAAGCAAATCCCTTATGTAAAGTTATGGAATCCATAGTTTGTGTCATGTAATGCTTATGTAACTGTCAGTTTCTCAAGATTTTGAGAACCTCCCTAAGAGGCTTGATAGCCACCTAGCAGTCAATGTGAAGATGAATCTTATCATTCAAATGTATGACATGTTCTATAATGTGGGGATAAGATATTCTTATATACAGGGAAAGAAGATTTTTGTTTCCTTATGTAACTAAATTTAAAGAAGCAGTTACGGGAAACTAAAATGTCTCATTTGGGAGAGGCTTAATTATTGCAAAAATCTTTCAAAAGGAGGGATCTTTCCAGCTATTCGGGAACAGGGGAGCAGCTTAGTTTTCTTTTTAACACAATTTTCTTGTACATGGGTGTTGAGTCTGTAAACTCACATTTTACCATTGGAGAAATAAAGGAGATATTTATGATCTATGTATTTGTTAATGTTTTCTTTTGATTGCAAATGAACTTTGAGTCTTTGCAATTACTCTTTAATGTTTTATCTGTTATATCAGATTGTGCATGTGTTTATTTCTGAGGCTTTGAATTTAGATTGACTCATATGTTGAAAGGGTCTATTGTTCATTCTTTTCCTGAGTATTGTTTGTGGGTGTAGAATAGAGGAAATTTGTGTCATTTATTTGCATCCTCTTCATTTTAAGTTTAGTCAATCACATCTATTTTCATGGTTATGGATAGATTTTGGTTTGCCTTTTCTACTTTCTGGTGAAAAGCATACATTGTTTCCATTCATTGCATATCTACAGAAGGTAGTTGCACCTTGTAAAATAAGCAGAAAGCACTTGCAAGTAACATTGCAAGTGACTCAACTATTGGTCAGATTGTCATTTGTGTGGGAAAGATAGTATAAAGCTAAGTGACAAATTTGTTAACCAACACCTTCATAATCTCAACCCTTTACATGTCATCTTATCCATTCCACTTGACTCTTTCATCATCCATCCTATAATGATATATATTCATTATAGTTTCATAGTACCAATGTTCATCATTCATCTTTAATTTGCATATCTCTCTTTTCACATTCCTCCTTTAATCACTTATATTTATTAACTTTCAATCCCTTTCTTCCATCGAATCTTCTCTCTTCATTTTTTTGTTCCATTCATCACTTAGCACCTTTAATAACATACAATATCCTCCATTTTAAGAGCACACATATGTTATTCAAACCCATATACCCTCTTGAGGGGACATCGCTACCATATCCCTCCTTGTCACTTCTCTGAGTGGCTTGGGAATCTCTTCCAAAAATAACTATGTTTTATCTTCTTTGAAATGTTCTTACTTCACAAGATCTCAAAGAGGGGCAAACTGTAGACACCTAAATTTTACAGTTTTTTAACATCAAATCCTAGTATCACCTAATTATCTTAACATCACCTTTTAGAATTTATCCCTTTCCTACTTCCTAGCATTAATTAAATAATTTATGATGATTTAATTAATTAATTAATTCATTCATTCTTCTAATATTCCAAATGTTAATTAAATAAATTAAATATTTATTTAATTAGCTGAATCATCCCATCATGTCTCCTTCTTGATTTCTTTCTATTTTCTCATGTGCACTTAATTATCAAAATCAATAAATAAATATTTTAATTATCTTCTCACATCCTCATCTTATTCTTCTATTGATTTATTTCCATTTCTAACTCATGTACAAATAATGAATTAGAAATAAATCAACGATATCCTTATCCTACTTTTTCCAAAATTTTATCCTTATCCATCTTCAAATCTTATCCTTATTAACCATCTAGTCCTATAAATACATCCTCATCCTCTATCAAAAAGAGAATGGGAAAAATCATTGAAGAATAGGTACTTGCTACAAGAATTTTGCAAAAACTAATTTGAGCATCCACATACATCATATCAAAAGAGCACGTCCACATAATTAATAAAAGTATATTTATTAGTAAGTGAAGAAATGAGTCTCTATTTCCACTCTATCTAAGGTTTATAATTAAATTTGGAATTAGAGCATAATTATTGTTCAGCATGTCCATTCCCCTTTAGATGATATGGAGATGAGTGAGATATTACAATTCCATATTCAAATCAAACCTTGACTAAGTTGACTAACCTGAAGCACATTGCATTATCTACTAAAATTTTGTTTGGAACACTAAATCTAGTAACAATATGATCCAATATAAAATCAATGAACACCTTACTAGTAGCTCTTCTAGTAGGAATAGCCTCAACCCACTTAGTAAAATAATTTGTTGCTACAAGAATCCATCTATATCCTACAGATTTTTTAGTGGTCTCTCTAATAAAATTTATTCCCCATTACTGAAATGGAGCTTCTACCATCATAGACCTTTAAGGCAATACACCTAATCTATTTAATTTACTTGAAAACCTTTGACATGCATCACATTTTCTCACTAATTTGTGTACATCAATAAATAGAGTTGGCCAACAATATTCAACTTTGAGAATTCTATGAGTTGTAGTCTTTTTTTTATGAAATGACCACCACATACACCATTGCACATTTCTGATGAGACTCTATCATTTTCCTCTTCTTTTAGAAACCTTATGAGTACTCCATCAACTATTACATACATTAAAGAATGTAACTTCAGTGTCCTTTTTTCATTTTCATTCATTTTGACAAGACATTTCATATAAATCAAGTAATAAACAATATCCTTATACCAAAGAGAGTTTTATAGATTGCACCTTTTTTCACCAACCTCTACCTCCACTTTATTTATTCCTACAACCTCCAAGTTTCATTATGCCATTAGTTTAGCCAATACCCATCCTTTGACCAACTTTTTGATTTATATTTCAATATTAAATTCCTAGATCTTCTTGATCCATCCGCACCTTCTACCTATTACTTTCTACTGTGTAAAAATATCCTTAATAACTACATGTGGTACATAAGAAATAATTTTAGCACCTACCAAATATGGTCTGAAATTATTCATAGCCTTCACTAAATCATAAACCCATTTCTCTATAGTAGCATATTTCAATTCAACATGTTGAAGAGACTTGCTCAAAAATGAAATAGGTTGTTCATATCCATCCTAATTCTTTTGTAACAACACAAATACAATTGTATGATAAGAAGAAAAAGAAAACAATTGAAAAGGCTTAGAAAGTTAGGTGAAGCCAACATTGAAGCTTGCTTGATTACTTCCTTGATTTCTTGAAATGATTGAGTTGGATCACCTTCCCATACTATGCTTTGTCCTCATTTCAACATCTTAGTATGGCTTTTATTTTCTCAACAAAATTAAAAATGAATCTTCTAAAAAAATTAATTTTCCCAAAGAAATATTGAATACCTTTCACTATCTTAAGCAACGTAATTTTGTCAATTACAACAACTCTTTCTAGATCAATTTTAATCCCATCCTTTGATACTTTATTTGTATGCTAAAATATAAAATAAAATGAGGAACAGTGCATAAAAACAAAACACCTATTTAATATCTAACAACACTTTAGATTGAGCAACTTGGGTTAGAAAAAATCAATGAAAAACTAGAAATCTCTCACCAAAACTAGCCTTTGTTGCACCAATAATGGTGGTTGTGCTCCAATGGATTCTTGATGTTTGAGATTAATTGTTGGTTATTCATTTGGACAACATAAAATTACATTCTAAAATCTTGTTCTAAGGGCTTGATTGAGGTTTGATTTATAGATTTTTGGGTTATAGGATGGAGGGCTAAGATTTGACTAGAATGGATGGCTAGGATTGAATGAGACAAATTAGGGCATGATTAGAAGATTTTAGGGAATTTTATAAGGATGTATGGTTTAGATTAAAGATGAATGGATAGATAGGATTGAATGAGAAGAATTAGGGCAAGGATGGATGCTTCTAAGTCTTATCCTTATGTGAATGGCTAGGATTAAAATATGTCATATAAAAATGGATTCTTGAATGGAGATGTAAAATTCGTTTAATTTTTGTGGGAGTGTTTTGGTGGCATTACAAAATAGATCCATTTTATTTTCTTTTTTTAAAACCTAATTCTTTTATTTTCTTTCAATTTGGATAAAATATAAAATAAAAATAATTATATGACATTCACACAACTAATTGTGGCATCCAAATTTGAATTTACAAATTTGAAAATCTATAAGATCTAAGCACCCAACATTTAACAAGAATGAATTTGGAAAATTATTTTCAGATCTAGAGTTTTAAAAGTTTTATATTGTGAGATCTAGGAAAAAATCTTTAAGATCTAATTGTAGATGAATCAAATCTCTATCTTTTCAAACACTTACTACTTGTCTAGCAAAACTTGTTATTAATTGAATGCACATTGAGATTTAACCATAGAATAATTATTAAATAGGGATAGCTACATAGATCACTATGTTATCTTTCACTACTATGACTTGGTGATATAGACCTTGCAGTGGATTGATTTCTTCTAGGAGTTAGTCACCTTTTTAGGAAAGGTGAAGTGATCTTGTGACTTCATCTAACCTATTATCAAGGATGTAAACATTGTTGATCAACATGATAAACAAAGAAGTGGAGGTAGCATGAGAAATAGGGATAGTGGAGATATGTGATGGAATAGCAAAGGGATGATAATGTAGGGGCAAACATGCACCAAATACCCTAGACACAAAGGTAAAGGGTATATGCTATGAATAAACGATGAAGCCTAAATAGAAACAAGGTTGTGAAGAATGCCTAATGAAGATGTACTCACCCATGTGATTGGGCAGAAAACTAGAAGTGGAGACATTTGTAGAATTAAGAATGTGTCTGCTTGGTGTAGGGAGAGAAATGAGAATCTAGGTCCAAGTAAGATTAGAGTCTAAATCATCTATTTCGTCAGAAGGAGGCCTAGGAAGAGGACCATTGTGGTTTACAATAAGTTCTAGTCTATGTAATAACTCTAGGCCCTCAAGGTGATGACAGAGCATCATACGCATAGCCTCAAGAATAGGGTTGGTAGTACAATGAGCATATTCATCAATAGAAATATTGTTTTGAAATAAAACCAAGTTTTATGGTCTGATTTGTCATTCCCCATGTGAAGAGTTGCTTCATGATCAATGCCTCCCTTAAGATCATGAAATTTCGTAGTGGGCGAAGTAGGTAGATGGGAAGGATTTTGGCAATCTAATCATAGAGATAACTAGAAAGAACAATAGTGCAAGTAATAGGAGTGGTAGAATGATGAGAATAAACCATTTTATTTATATGATAAATTCTTCAAACAATGCAATTAGAGAAAAGAGATTCTATGGTGAAGCTCATAAAATGCAATACGTATAAGTATCTTCAGCACATGAAATAGAAAGGTAGAAAATTTTGATAGAAGAGGTGAACTTAGTGATCTAACTAGGTAGTTTCGCTAAAATATAAGAGTGAAAAAGTTATGGTGGATTTAAAAAGTTATCTTGTAGGGAAGTTGAAGAAGAATGGAAGGGTAAACTAGCTATTGAGATTCACCTAACAAATTTTACTAGTTACACTCACATGTTTAGGTATGGAAAGTTGGTAGATTCAGTAGGATCATTGTATGGTTGCAATGTCAAAGGATGTTAGTGCATCATGTAGACATCCATGTGTTGTGCTATCGTCCAAGTACAACAAGGCTAAAAATGATAGTATATGACACTAGGTTAACATGGAAAATATACTCACTTACATAGAAAGGATATGAACATATAGAAACAACAAGCCTGTATTCGTACAAGGGTAGGACAAAGGATAAGATAGGGTTAAATATACCTAAAACATACTAGGAGAGACAAAAACTAAATCAAGGCCAAATTGAGTGTTAGAATTCTAGGGTATGCAATTTTGGACCTTATAGGTAATACATGGCACAAAATTCACTGGTTCAATTAAATAGTTATTCAACCAAACCTATTAGAAAATTTCACTTGCCCAATAACTTGCTACACCATTATCCTAATAAGACATATAAATAATCATACCTTGCATAAAATTTTGAGTTGGATGTACCTTGTAAGTTCATGACATGGATTTTGTGGTGGATTTGTAGAGGAGCACTATACCAATTACAGTGGTCAATTGTTCTACAAATACCAATTCAATCATTGGGAATAAATTAATAACTTACTTAAAGACTAGTATCTACAAATAACAAGTCAATGATGAAACACAACACAAAGACTCATATAAGGGTAAATATCTTGAACGATATTTAGATCTTGATGAATTAGTCCACCATGAATACAAATAAAAACTCAACCAAGGTAACAAACATGAAGCCAAAAACATACAAGGTATTGTACAAGTTATTGAACCACAATATAATGATCAACACAAGCACTTTTAGATCCACAATAAGATAATCTCAAATTCGTTGTCAACACCATGCATGATCACCTAATTTTGCACACAAACCAAATTATTTCCTAATAACAAGTTAATGATGAAACACAACACAAAGGCACACACAAAGGCAAATCTCTTTGACCATATTTAGATCTTGATGAACTAATCCACCATGAATATAAATCAAAAACTTGACCAAGAAAACATGAAGCCATAAACATACAAGGTAGTGAACAAGCTATCAAACCACAATGTAAAGGTCAACGCAAGCAATTTTAGAGCTACAATAAGATAATCTCAAATTAGTTATCAACAACATGCATGGTCACCTAATTTTTCACACACACCAAAGTGGGGGCAAAATGTAGAGGAGAAAAGTGCATAACTTTCACTTTTCTCTTTTCATTGTAACCAATTCATACACATGTTTATTATCCTAATGGGGCCTTCTAAAATAAACCAATTTGCACACATGTTTATGTCCTTACATGACCCTAGGTCCTAAAAAGGCCTTGAGTTATGAAACGAGGATTATGTATTTAAAGGCGTCATCACATTTCATTTGAAAATCACATACAACACATTCACACATTTGTTTCTAACACATCATAGGTTTAGCTAGTGACTACTCTATATAGACCAACATCCATCGCCTCTATTTTTTATCTATCGGTATCACTTATTGAATTAATTTCAAGGCCTTTCTACTAACAAGGAAGTCGATTGCCCTTCCCCATTGTTATAGCAGGCCATAATAGTGCTTCTTGGCACTAACTAGTTTTTATTTACATAGATATATATTAAACGAACATCTTCTATTCCATGTTGGCATGTTTCCTCACTGGCTGATTTTGTGGATTGGTGGGGCAGGGCTCCTGTTTCAACTTCCTTTCTTCAGGCAGCTTGGGCTATTGGCCCATCCTTTATTATCTGGAACCTTTGGTTGGAAAGAAATCGACAGATTTTTCAGGAGGAGATGGTGGTGGCCCCTCACTTATGGTGGAAAATTTTGCGTTCTTTGGGAGAAACTGTTGTGGCTAAGTGTGATCTTACAGCATCAGTGGATCCTTGTGATGTTGGTTGTTGCAATCGTCTTCATCTTCTACCTCAGTAGCATCAGCTCATGCGCAATAGATGTAGACATCCTACCCCAAAGGTGAATAGGGAGGGGAGATGGTCTCCTCCTCCTCAGGGTGTCTTAAAAATCAACATGGATGGCTCTTCTCGTGGAAATCCTGGTCATGCTGGAATTGGCGGTGTTGGTCGAGATAGCTTTGGAGATGTTCAGTTTATCTTTTTGGTTTATAAGGGTCTTCATACTAATAATCTTATGGAGTCTCAGGCTATTTTAACAGCTGTGGAGCATGGAAATCAATTGGGTTAGCGAAGGATCATATGTGAGTCTGATTCCTAGGTTGTGGTGAACTTGTTGAATAGGCGGCATTTAGATGATGTCAGCTGGCATTTGGCTTTGATTGTTTCTCAGATTCTTAGCCTTTGTGATTCTTTGGAGTTTGTTACTTTTACTCATATTCTTAGAGAATGGAATGGTGTTGCTGATTGTTTGGCTAAATGGGCTTCTGAACATATTCATGATTGGAATTTGATGGACCGAGGTTGTTTACCCCCAGATCTGTCTCAACAGTTGGCTCACTTGGTGGAGCTTGATAGGGCTATGTAATTCCCTTGCTTTGTACTTCTTCTTGTTTTAATAAATTTTTACCCCTCCTTTTGTTAAAAAATGAACATCTTCTATAGGTATTGAAGGTCAAATTTCACAAACCCCATAATCATGGAAGGACATACTCACATCATCTAGGATAGAATTGTACAATTTCGTGTCCCTTTATAAATTCTAAGGGCAACTAAGTTCAGATTTCATCATTCTACTTTTAATGTATCCCATTTTAAACAATTCTAAACTATAGTTGATTTCTATTTTTTTTTTTTTATCATAACAATTGGCATCTCTATTGATTATAAAAAATAGATTAACCCTAATCCCTCTCAAATTCATTATATACCTAAAAATTTGAATTTTACTGATTTATCCATCAGTATATATATATATTTGTATGGTGTGTTTTATATGCTATGCTTTGACATTAAACTTATTGTGTTCAATTGTAATGGGATATTAATATACAAAAATAATAATAATGATCAATCTAAAGCTTGATCTATGGGGCTGTTTTTAAACATCATCAACTTCAACAGTTCAAAATTAATTTTGGCCAATAAAAATAGGACAAATATTTAGCACTTTTTGTTATGGATGAGGTGTAAAATTGCTATTGACTGTTTGACCATTGAAATGGATGATGTTTAAGTAGAACCGATGAATGATCAGTCTCAAAGAGAAATGGTGAAATCAGTACTCATGTAAATAGAGGAAGGAAGGAAACATGATAGTAAAGCACGAAGAGACTACTGAAGTGCTCAGAATGGGATATTAATATACAAAAATAATAATAATGATTAATCTAAAGCTTGATGGAAATGGCTGTTTTTAAACATCATCCACTTCAACAGTCAAAAACCAATTTTGGCCAAAAAAATTAGACAAATATTTAGCACTTTTTGTTATGAATGAGGTATAAAATTACTATTGACTGTTTGACCATTAAAATGGATGATGTTTAAGTAGAGCCCATTGAGAGATCAGTCTAGAAGGAAAATGGTGAAATCAGTACTCATGTAAACATAGAAGGAAGGAGGCATGATAGTAAAGCACGAAGAGACTACTGAGCGCACCAGAACCTGAAGTGCTCAGAATGGGTGGCAAGCACGAAGAGACATGCTGCTCATTCCTAACAATGAGATAACTGCAATAGTAAGGAAGAAGCGTTGTAAAATGGACTGCTCATCCACACAAATCTTGACAAAATAGCAGCATGGGATTATACATCTGGGCACCCAAATCAGATTAGACTCTAGGACATCTGTGTATGCTGTAAACGTATAAAGCTCCAGACTTCACAGAAAATTTTAAGTACAACATAGGTATACAACACACCCCCAGTGTCATTTAAGAACCGATAAAGATTGATTTCTTTGTCGTTTCTTCACTATGTTGACACGTTGGTTGCAGGATAAACTAGTAGCAGATGAAGATGCAGTCCCAGATTAGTTGACACGTTGATTGCTATAATTATAGCCATGGGTGTGAATTTTTATCCATTGGGCTAATTCTGCAGTTCTATGGGTGCTAGTTATTATCCGTTGGGCTAATTATTGTCACAACTGAATTGTCAGGCCTAGATTGAAAATGACAGAATGGTTATTAAACTTTATTGATATAAAAAGAAGATTACATTCTTGTTTATAGATGCAGAAGAACAGTTTAACTATTAAAACTATCTAAATTTAATTATCAAGGTTAAAACTTATGTATTTTATATAATTTATTTTTTCAGTTTAGATAGCTTTGACATTAAAATTATCTGAACTGGAAAATAAATTACATAAAATACATAACTGTTAACACTGATGATTAACATCTTAATATTCCCTCTTAATTTGAAGTGGTTATTATGAAACCAAGTAGTAATTTAAATTAGGTAAACTTTGCTCGGCCAAGCACTTTGGTGAGAATATTTGTTGGCTGATCTGAAGCTTCTTGAAAAAACCCTGCCACTGTGACATGTCTTAAATTGAAATTGAGCTTGTTGCTTTGATAGGTCTCAAATTTGTTTGAAGTGAACCTGTTACCTTGATAGGGTTCAAATTTTGATATTGAGTATGTTGCTTTGATATGTCTCAAAACTTCATGCTGAGCTTGTTGCTTTGACAGGTCTCAATTTTTTGGTTAATAAATCAACCTTGGATATTCAACCAAAATGCACATGTCTCATAGAATTAAAAGGTGGATCTTGTAGATAACAATGTTTGGTAGAATGAGTATGTAGACCACATGATGTACAAAGGTGTAGATCAAAGCAATTACTAGAGAGATGGCTTTGATGTCCACAATGGGAACAAATTTGGACATTATTGGACTTAGGACTTATTTCCTCTGGATGACCAACAAGTGAAGACTCATCATAACACTTATTCATATGTCCTCTTGATACAAATTTTATGGGTTTAGAATACTTCAGAACATAAGACCCAACAAAACCCTATAACCAAGATCACATTTTCCTCTATTTATTTTCTGACATTCTTGAACTCTCCCAATGGGTTTTGATGAAGTAACAAATTTTGACTCAATGGGTTTCTTCTTTTGTGACTTTAATTGGTGGAATTTTTGAGCCATAGGTTTAGACATAACATTTGTGACACGAGAGGAGAGAGAACACTATTGGTTTTACCTACTTCATTTGAAGTGTTAGAAGAAGGTACATCATCCTTTACATCTTTCTTTTTTGTGTCTCCCAACTGATCTTGTAACCTATTGACTTATATATATATATATATATATAGTTTGAGTATAATTAATTGATTTAGTAGATTAATTTAGATAGAAATTAGATATCTATTGAAATGAATTTGAGAGAGATTAGGGTTATCTATTTTTGATAGTCAATAGAGATGTCCATTGTTCCTGTTAAAAAAAAAACCAACCATAGTTTAGAATTGCTTAAAATTGAATACACCAAAATTAGAATGGTGAAATCTAAACTTACTTGCCCTTAGAATTTATAAAAGGACACAAATGTGTGCAATTCTATCCTAGATGATGTGATTATGTCCTTCTAGCGATTATGGAGTTTGTGGAATTTGACCTTCAATACCTATAGAAGGTGTTCATCTATATATATGGGGCTATGTTAATATCATCATAGTGTTTGTCCTTGATTTTCTTTTAGAAAAATGAAATTTTGGTCCTCACCAGTAAATCTACTACTGTATCACCAATAATATTCCCCCGTCCCCCAATAAAAAAAACCATTCTACTGAAACATCACTTCAATAGTTAGTTGCAATTTTAAACTTGGTTTACAATAAAAACTGGTAAATATTTGTTCTATTTTAATTGGATAAAAGGTAGTGGATTTGTTCTTTATTTGAATACTTAATCTAATTCTGGAGTTCTATTGGTGCACCATACCTGGGTATCCACAGTCAGAGCTGAATTATATTCTCTTCAGCTGCCAGGCCCTGCCCTTCCCCACTAAAAAAAACCCTATTCTACTAAAACATCACTTCAATAGTCTGTAGCAGTTTTAAACCTATTCACAAAAATTAATAAATATTTGTGTTATTTTTATTGGACTAACAATGATTTTCCTTACCGATTAACTGCAATTGTATTATAAGGAAGAAGCGTTGCCAAATGGACTGCTCATCCACGCAAATCTTTTATGGGAACCCAGACTTACATCCGGGTATGCTGTAAACATATAAAACTCCAGACTTACTAGAAAATTGTAAGTACAAGATAGGTATATAACACACCCTCTGGCTTATGGAACTTTGGAGTCCTGGACAAGTGTCATTTAGAGGCCATTTCTTCCCTACGTTGAGTTCGTTATCAATGGCTTTCAAGGACAGAAAATCTTTCTCAAATCATTTGGACTTGGGAATGTGATTCTACCAGATTAGTTGACACGTTGGTTGTTGCAGGATCAACTTTATAGTACTATACTCTTACAATAATTCTAGCCATGGGTGTGAAATTTTATCCATTGGGCTAATTCTGAACCATACCTCGGTGTCTACTGAATAATGACTACTACTTTTTGGATGATTTGAATGGATGACAAGTCCAATCCACTTTATAGTGCTTTTCATTTTACAGTTCGAAATTTTTTAATAAGCTGTTAAGAAACATTGTAGAAATTCATGAAGTTGAATGACGGGATTCAATCTTGCTTCAATATAAGTCTAACCGTAAACAAATGAAGGTGAAATTATTTATACATCCCATAACAGTGTTGAAAAAAGTAACGTTTAGTGAGAATAACCAACCAATATTTTCATTTGAAAGAGATTTTCTGTCCGGAGGACTTAGAAACCAATATTTTTGTCCCAAGTTTTATAAGCTTTTTACAATGGAATTTGGTGGTCCCAAAATTTTGGGCTTGTATGTAGACAAACTAAAATATATATACAACATAGAATCTAAAGTCATTTAATTGAGGTTCCCACTTAGTTTGTACTTGAAGGTAGGCCAAGTTATGTATCTTGAATTTTTCAATATTATATGATAACAAGTTTTGATTATTATATTTGTCAAAAGCTATCAGAAGATTTTTTTGGGCAAAGAATAACAGCATAAGGAAAGCTATCAGAAGTTTTTTTTTTGGGGCAAAGAATAATAGCATAAGGAAAAATTATATCAATTATGATTGAATAGCCATAAATAAATCATGTATTTTATTAGAAGTTTGACCAAAGGTTAAGTAAAGATGTAGTTGATTTATGATCATAAACATAGTTTTATTAATAATGTTTGTTAAAACCATTGGTCAATTCAAGGATGAAGTAGATATTAGTTGTTGTTGTTGTTTCAAAGCCACAATGTTATGCCTTTGTACATAACCGGTATGGGGTTTGCATTTCAAGCTATACAAATTACTAGTGACAAATAATGCTTGTACTAGAGCAAACAAATAGT
This sequence comes from Cunninghamia lanceolata, assembly GCA_027924645.1. Classification (NCBI taxonomy): domain Eukaryota; kingdom Viridiplantae; phylum Streptophyta; class Pinopsida; order Cupressales; family Cupressaceae; genus Cunninghamia; species Cunninghamia lanceolata. The sequence continues at coordinate 5,467,948 of BSBN01000012.1, read as the reverse complement.
TAGTTGAAATTTAATTTAAAGAAATAGCAAGTTCTAAGTAAATATGTAGATATCAAGGTGAGTGCATTTGGGATTAAAAACATAGTTTTTTTAATAATGTTTATTCTAATCATTTGTTAATTAAAAGATGAAAACATTTTAAATAAACAATTTAATTGCATTTGAATTATATGATGGAGAGTAAAACACGAAAAGAGATGTAATACCATGTTGATAGAATTATGATTGAAATATAGATCATGAGAGGTCATCTCTAACACCATGCTATCATCATGAAGTATTGCAAAGCTCCATCACTTAAGTATATACAAAACTCACTAATCAACAAGATGCCATCATCTAAGTGTTCATAATTAGCAAGTAGGAAAAATTTTACATGTAAGAAAGCATTGGTATACACATCATAATGAAGCACTGATGAAGTCTACATTAGAAGCTAATGAATTATCATTAAGGCATAAGCTATCATCGTGTGGGGTAGGAGTATATCAAATGATATTATAAGTATCCATAGATTCTATTGGTATGTGGCAACTGATCATGCAAATACTGTACACATGTAACGTATCCTTGCCGAGGTTCAGGGTTGGTAGTTAATTTTTTTCTCCCTTTTTTGCACATTCGGGGTCGGTAGTTAATTTTTTGTTAACCGACAAATAAAAAAATGACATTGTAAAACCCTAATTCTAGAAGCTTCCAAAAAGCTTGTTATAAGTGGCTAGGATGTATATTACGGGATGACATTCGCGAGATTGTAATCTGTTTTGCACTGGATAATAAAATCATTGAATGGCTAAGTTTCTGTAGATGTAGCCCATTTTGGGTGAACCACGTTAAAATTCTGTGTTGATCTCTTTTGTGTTATTCTTCATTGTTATATTTGGGTTATTTAATCTGCATATAATTGTTAATGTTTATTGCCCCAATCAACCTGAACCCTAACAAGATTCAACATGACATGTAATAGAATGGTCCTTAGTATATTCATCATCATGTATGAGAGGAGATAATTCATTCAAATAACATAAATCTATGGGTAGAGGACTATTATGACATCTATGAAATTATATATCATCAATAAAGCACACGATAATCATGGAATGTATACATAAATGAACTAAGCCTCTCTAGCATAAGAAGATAAGAATTAATCAATTGCTAATGTATGTGATAATTTGGATATATAGGCATGTAATTTGCACATGTAAGTGTAATGTGAATCCAAGGCTTATTCAATACATAGATAAATTTGGAAATACCTAGGCACTGGTCAAAGCTATGTCTATAGAAATGGAGAATTTGCATACACAGCTATGAGATTTGCATACATTGTTCTAATTGTGAGGTATGTGTTAGTTGAGAGAAACATAATGGTATAAACATTAGTACATGTACATAGAGTATGTTGTGGTTGTCTTTATTTGATGTGAGAAGTGCAATTCCTAGTTGACATAGGCAAAGGAGTGACATGTCCACTAACAATCACATTTTTTAGTTACTTTGAAATGCTCTATTTTTTTTAATCCAATAAATTTATCCAGAACTAAAAAATAATTAAATTTAGATAATTATAATATTTAACAAATGCTCTTTACTCTTAGCAACATTGTTAACTAGAGGTCTGATGGTATGGCTATCAGTAGGGAGACATGTATACTATATAGAAATCAAATCTAACCAAAATCCATTAAAGCCAAATCCACAAAAATAGAGACACATGGATACTTCTCTATATTGCTCTATTGCAAACCAAGAAAGGATTCAAATATATCTTTACTTGCTAGTCACACACTAGCAGAGAGGTGAGAGTAATTATGAGTTGCAGAGGGCAAATTTATATATCTAAATTTTCAATTATAGATACAACTTATGTATCTTTTTTGTCTATTCTCAGCCATTATCTCACACCTCAGGCCACGATGCGGCCATGGGCTAATAGCATTTGCTAAATATTATAATTAGTCAAGATTAATTCTCTTCTAATGCATGATAAGTATATCAAAAGTAAAAAATAGACCGTTTTCATTGCAAAGACCATGTAGTACGATCATCTGCATGATATTCAATTATGCTTTCATCTGAAACAGGTTAAGCTACAAATAATGATGGCTTATGTTCACAATATCTAAAAGTATCAATGTCACTGGATATGTTTTGTTTTCACCAATGCAAATTAGAGATCGCATTTTCCAAATGGAATAGAAATAATCATAGCAAGAAATAGACATGGATGGAATAGATGGAAGATTACAGAAGGCAACAAGACAAACACTGCTTTGGCTGTTGGAGTAACAATGACATGTGAGTAGGAATAGATATTAGCACAACTTAAAATAGCGTAAAATAGTATAAAACAATAGAATAGTATAAGCACCAAAATCTGTTAAAACAAATGTTATTTCTTGATGCAGGAGCATCCTAGGTTGCAGAGCAATCTTGCATCAACCAAAAATATTTGCATTCTTTCTTTTCTTTCATTTTCAGTTCAGTTCAGTCATTTGCAGTTTCAGCATTTTGTATCACATCTCACCACATCTTCATATCAAAGTGTGTGAAGGACTTAGCATCTACATATCATCATCTACATCATATTCAAATTTCAGATCATTTGGATTTGTTTCCTGAAAGTTATCGCTAAGGAAGATCGCCAGTTTTCATAGAACAGAGCATTCAGGCAGCTAGTTAGGAGAAGGTTGCGGAGCACTTCCATGACTTGCGGAGCCTAATGGAACATCATACATGGTACATAATGATCAGATAGACCTACCTTGAGGTCCTTACCCAGTTTCATGCATTTCTAGAGCAATATCAGATGTTGTAGGCCAACCTACTTATTTCTACACATTACATCCTTCATTGGAGTTTGTAACCTCTTATGGCTGACATAGAGGATTTCATGAGCTTGAAGATGATATATATACATCTCTTAGATGCATTAGGAAGTCAATTAGCAATTTTCATAAGATAGATAGTTATAATCTTTTTGGGAAGGCACTTCAATGCCATATCTTGCATATTTGTTGTAGCCTGGAAAGCATGTCTGTGAGCCCTTTGATTGTAGCCCACTTGTATGGATGACATATAGGTGGGCCTGATATGGGCATGACACTTGAACATTCAACTAAAGGAGGAATATCAATAGTCTGAGTCATAGAATCATCATCATCATCATGTGCCTTAGAGAGTAGATCCAAGGCATTCTCATGATTTGTAGTAGTAGAAGAAGATTTATCATCATTAGGTGTTATGTTATCTAAAATATGAGGATGCATATTAGTGTATTTAGAAATAAATTTCAAATTGCATGACGTGCATGCAAAAGTTCAACCAAAAAGAAGCCATAATAAAATACACAATTTATTAACCAAGCACAACTAAAAGACCTACAAGTACAAGAGAAGTGGGGTCTTCCAAGAATGTGATATTCTTGGTAACCACAACAACTAATCTTGTAAATGTAGGGTGTGTAGTATGTGTAAACAAAGTGCCTAAATGATATATTCACTTAAATGCCACAAATATTTACAACACTTTACTTTGATAAAGATGTACCAAATGCAAGACTTGCTATTGTTTTACCACAAAATCCTAGATCTTGAATGTTTACATCCAAACCAAAAACTTTTCGATGCAAGCCTTATTTTTTAACACAAATGAAATTTATGAAATGATATAGAAATGAAAGATCAGATTTGAAATGTTTACAATAGAAACAAAATCTTGAACAAGATTTTAATTACAAACCCTAGGTTTTGAATTTGACTAGGTTTTCAAAAATGCAATCTTTTCAACAAAAACCCTAGCAAATGAGAGCTTCAAATGCAAGATACAACACCATGAAATGATTGTTTACTGTAATATGAATCATATATGATGCAAAAATCAGAGATTCAAATCTTTTTATGATGATCTACAACACGTTCAATGAAAACAATACACACATATGCCTTTTTGCAAGCCTAAAATGCTTGATTTTTTCACCTTTTTCAATGCAAAATATGCAAATATGTCCTATAACAGAAAGGATGATAAGGTACAACAACCTAAAACCCTTTAATCAATTCAATAATGCAACAAGATCCACAACAACATGTCAATCTATAAACCCTAGGTTGAAGATTAGCCAAATTTCTGAAAAATGCAAAGTTTTTACAAACCCTAACAATGAAATAATATAAAATTAAGCCATATAACTATGCAAAATGATGGATGAATATAATATAATCAAATCTAAGGAACAAAATAGCTCATATCTGATACAAGAAGAATGCCAAAGTGCAATAAACTATAGGTTCAGGGAAAGTGCAAAAAGATGGGGGGCCAAAAAGTGGCCAAAATTCTTAAAACTTTTTAAAAAGCCATAACGTGAGCACGTTATAACGTGCTTGCGTTATTGTTTTCTTTGCATTTTTTTCTTTTTTGCAAAAGTTTGTCCAATGTTTGTCAAGTTTGAGGTTGTTTATTGAATGTTTTATGTTCAAGTTTGTTAAGCATGTTTGATGTAAGTATGTTTGTATATATATTTGTATTTATGTATGTATGTATGTATGTATGCCAAATTGTATGTATGCTTGTATGTATGTATGTATGTATGTATGCTTAGATGTATGTATGTATGTATGTATGTATGCATGCCTATATGTATGTATGTATGTATGTATGCCTATATGTATGTATGTATGTATGTATGCATGCTTGTATGTATGTATACATGTATGCATGTTTTTATGTATGGTTGTATGTATATATGTATACTTGTATGTATGTATGTATGAATGCTTGTATGTATGTATGTATGCTTGTATGTATGTATGTATGTAAGGGTTTTGGGTTTAGGGTATATAAGGAACTGCGCCCATATAGCTTTTAGGGTTGAGGGTTGAGGTTTTTGAGTTTAGGGTTTAAGGTATAGGGTTGAGGGTTGAGGGATTAGGGCTTAAGTAATAGGTAGAGGGTAGAGGGTTGATGGTTGAGGGTTGAGGGTTACAGTTGAGGGATAATATTCATCTTGTTGAGAGTATAAGATTAAGTGTGTAAGGTATGGGGATTAGGGTTTAGGATATTTGGAACTTAGGGTTTATGATATGGATTGAGGGTATAAGGGTGAGGTTATAGGGTATAGGGATGAGGGTTTGTGGGTGTAGGTTTCAGGGTTTAAAGTATAGGGTTGAGGATTGATGGATTAGGGCTTAAGTATATGGTTGAGGGTATAGGGTAGAGGGTTGAGAGTTTACAGTTGAGGGATAATGTTCAAGGTTGAGTGTCTAAGATATAGGGTATAGGGTTTAAGGTTGAGGGTATAAGGCATATGGATGAGGGTTGAGGGTTTAGGGCATAACTATAGGGTTGAGGGTATATGGTATAGGGTAGAGGTTTGAAGGTTGATAGATAATGTTCAAGGTTAAGTGTATAGGATATAGGGTTTAAGGGTTTAAGGTTTAAGGGTATCTAGGGGATGAGAGTTTATGGTTTAAGGGTTTAAGGTTTGAGGGATTAAGGGTTTAAGGGTCAAGGGTTTAAGTGTTGAAGGATTAGGGTTTAAGGCATAGTATTGAGGGTAGAGGGTTTAGGGATAGGGTTTAGGGTTGAAGGTTTAAGGGATGAGGGTTGAGAATTTAGAGATGAGGGTTAAGGGATTATGGTTTAAGGTATAGTGTCGAGGGTAGAGGGTTTACAGATAGGGTTTAGGGTTTAAGGTTTAAGGGTTGAGGAATTAGGGTTTAGGGTTGAGGGATTAGGGTTTAAGGTATAGTGTCGAGGGTTGAACCCTAATCCCTCAACCCTCAACACTATACCTTAAACCCTAAACCCTAACCCCTCAACCCTAAACCCTATCACTTAACCCTAAACCCTAAACCCTATCCCTAAATCCTCAACCCTCAAACCTTAAACCTTAAATCCTAAACCCTATCCCTAAACCCTCAACCCTTAAACCTTAAACCCTAAACCCTATCCCTAAACCCTCTACCCTCGACACTATACCTTAAACCCTAATCCCTTAACCCTAAACCCTAAATTCTAAACCCTATCCCTAAAGCCTCAACCCTCAACCCTTAAACCCTAAACCCTATCCCTAAATATTCTACCCTTGACACTATACCTTAAACCCTAATCCCTTAACCCTTGGCCCTAAATCCTCAACCCTCAACCCTTAAACCTTCAACCCTAAACCCTATCCCTAAACCCTCTACCCTCGACACTATGCCTTAAACCCTAATCCCTCAACCCTTAACCCTTAATCCCTCAAACCTTAAACCCTTAAACCCTAAACTATCAACCCCTAGATACACTTAAACCCTTAAACTTTAAACCCTAATCCCTCAACCCTAAACCCTAAACCTAATCCCTCAACCCTCAACCCTCAACCCTAATCCCTCAACCCTCAACCCTAATTTTGATTTTCTTCCATTGCTTCAACATAATTGTTGTTTTCCACATCAAAAACCAATTCATTCAACAACTTGTTGCCCATTGGTTGACTTGAACTACATACTCTGTTAGAAGAAGGGCATCTTTTATTTGTATCAATGTTGGTATTCATAAGCTAGAGCTCACATTGATATTTTCCACACAACCTGTTCTTTGAAATATCTTAACCTTAAAATATGACTTGGATATGTACTTGAACACAACAAAATCTCTAATCTCCAACCCATGATGATTCACAAAATCTTCCCAACCCTGCCTAAATTCTAGTTTATTTATTGTATACCCTCAACCCTAATCCCTCAACCCTAAACCCTCATCCCTAAACCCTAAACACTATCCCTATTCCTAAACCCTCAACTCTCAACATTAAACCCTAATCCATCAACCCTAAACCTTAAACCCTCAATCCTAAACTCTATCCCTAAACCCTCAACACTATACCTTAAACCATAATCCCTCAACCCTAAACCCAACAAAACGTCTTTGCTTCAACAACATCATTATTTTCTTCATCAAAAACTAATTCAATCAGCAACTTGCTGCCCATTGGTTGACTTGAACTACATCTTCTATTAGAAGAAGGGCATTTTTTATCTGTATCAATGTTGGTATTCATAAGCTAAAGAGCATTGATATTTTTCACACACCCTGTTCTTTGAAATATCTTAACCTTAAAATATGACTTGGAAATGTACTTGAACACAACAAAATTTCCAATCTCCAATCCATGATGATTCACAAAATTTTCCCAACCCTGCCTAAATTCTAGTTTATTTATGGTACCCCCTAATTGTACATCCCACTCCTGCCCACCTGGGCCTTGCAACACTGTATGTTCGTCTGTGTTGTCTATAAACTATGAAACAAATGCAGGAGGAATGTGCTGCCATAAACACATTACACAATTAGATTTTACAAGTTCTTAATAGTGTAAAGGAAATAAAATAATGAAAAATAATGTATAGAGTTACCATTTTTTGTGTAAAATCTCCAAGCATAACTTCGAAGAAGGAGGCACGCCCATTAAACCAATTCAATCAGCAACTTGCTGCCCATTGGTTGACTTGAACTGCATCCTCTGTTAGAAGAAGGGCATCTTTTATCTGTATCAATGTTGGTATTCATAAGTTGAAGAGCATTGATGTTTTTCACACCCTGTTCTTTGAAATATCTTAACCTTAAAATATGACTTGGATATGTACTTGAACATGTAACAAAATCTCCAATCTCTAGCCCATGATGATTCACAAAATTTTCCCAACCCTACCTAAATTCTAGTTTTATGGTACCCCCTAATCGTACATCCCACTCCTGTCCACCTAGGCCTTGCAACACCGTATGTTCGTCTATGTTGTCTATAAATTGTGAAACAAAAGCAGGAGGAATGCACTACCATAAACACATTACACAATTAGATTTTACAAGTTCTTAACAGTGTAAAGGAAATAAAAGAATGAAAAATAATGTATAGAGTTACTAGTTTTTGTGTAAAGTCTCCAAGCATAACTTTAAAGGAGGCACACCCATTAAACCAATTCAATCAGCAACTTGTTGCCCATTGCTTGACTTGAACTGCATCCTCTATTAGAAGAAGGGCATCTTTTATCTGTATCAATGTTGGTATTCATAAGCTGAAGAGCATTGATGTTTTTCACACACCCTGTTCTTTGATATATATTAACCTTAAAATATGACTTGGATATGTACTTGAACATGTAACAAAATCTCCAATCTCCAGCCCATGATGATTCACAAAATTTTCCCAACCCTGCCTAAATTCTAGTTTATTTATGGTACCCCCTAATTGCACATCCCACTCTTGCACACCTGGGCCTTGCAACACCATATGTTCATCTGTGTTGTCTATAAACTATGAAACAAATGTAGGAGGAATGCGCTGCCATAAACACATTACACAATTAGATTTTACAAGTTCTTAACAGTGTAAAGGAAATAAAAGAATGAAAAATAATGTATAGAGTTGCCAGTTTTTGTGTAAAGTCTCCAAGAATAACTTTGAAGAAGGAGGCATGCCCATTAAACCAATTCAATCAACAACTTGTTGCCCATTGGTTGACTTGAACTACATCCTTTGTTAGAAGGACATCTTTTATCTATATCAATGTTGGTATTCATAAGCTGAAGAGCATTGATGTTTTTCACACACCATGTTCTTTGAAATATATTAACCTTAAAATATGACTTGGATATGTACTTGAACATGTAACAAAATCTCCAATCTCCAGACCATGATGAGTTGACTTGAATTGCATCCTCTGTTAGAAGAAGGGCATCTTTTATCTATATCAATGTTGGTATTCATAAGTTCAAGAGCATTGATGTTTTTCACACACCATGTTCTTTGAAATATCTTAACCTTAAAATATGACTTGGATATGTACTTGAACATGTAACAAAATCTCCAATCTCCAGCCCATAATGAGTTGACTTGAACTGCATCCTCTGTTAGAAGAAGAGCATATTTTATCTGTATCAATGTTGGTATTCATAAGCTGACGAGCATTGATGTTTTTCACACACCTTGTTCTTTGAAATATCTTAACCCTAAAATATGACTTGGATATGTACCTGAACACAACAAAATCTCCAATCTCCAGCCCATGATGATTCACAAAATTTTCCCAACCCTGCCTAAATTCTAGTTTATTTATAGTACCCCCTAATTGCACATCCCACTCCTGCCCACTTGGACCTTGCAACAACATATGTTTGTCTGTGTTGTCTATAAACTCTGAAACAAATGCAGGAGGAATGTGCTACCATAAACACATTACACAATTAGATTTTACAAGTTCTTAACACTGTACAGGAAATAAAAGAATGAAAAATAATGTATAGAGTTACCAGTTTTTGTGTAAAGTCTCCAGGCATAACTTTAAAGAAGGAGGCACGCCCATTAAACTAACTCATTCAACAAATTGCTTCCCATTGGTTGACTTGAACTGCATACTCTGTTAGAAGAAGCGTATCTTTTATCTGTATCAATGTTTGTATTCATAAGCTGAAGAGCATTGATATTTTTCACACACCCTATTATTTGAAATATCTTAACCTTAAATTATGACTTGGATATGTACTTAAATACAACAAAATCTCCAATCTCCAGCCCATGATGATTCACAAAATTTTCCCAACCCTGCCTAAATTCTAGTTTATTTATGGTAACCCTTAATTGTACATCCCTAAACCCTAAACCCTAATCCCTAATCCCTAAACCCTAAACCCTAAACCCTAATCCCTAATTATAATTTATGGTACCCTAATCCCTAAACCCTAAACCCTAATCCCTTATCCCTAAACCATAAGCCCCATCCCTAAATCCTCAACCCTCAACACTTAAACCTTAAATCCTAAACCCTATCTCTAAACCCTCAACCCTCAATACTATACCTTAAACCCTAATCCCTCAAGCCTAAACTTTCAACCCTAAACCCTAACCCTAATCCCTCTACCCTCAACACTCTACCTTAACTCTAATCCCTCGACCCTCAACCCTAAACGCTATCCCTAAAGCCCCAACCCTTAAACCTAATTCCTCAAGGTCTTAAACTCTAATCTCTTATCCCTAAACTCTAAATCCTATCCCTAAACCCTCAACCCTCAACCCTTATCCACCCCTCTCCTCCCCTATCTGCCTCGCCACCATCTCTACCCTCGACACTATACATACATACATATAGGCATACATAGAAACATACATACATACATACATACATGATTAATAACATTGAACATAAAAAAATCCAAGGGGGTCATAACGTGAGCGTGTTATAATGCACTCGCGTTATGTCAAACATGACAAATATTGAGCAAACTTTTGTGAAAAAGGAAAAAATGCAAAATAGAACATAACGCGAGCGCGTTATAACACACTCACATTATGTTTTGCTTTGGGAATCCCAAGCCTTAGGCTTGGGATTTGCTTTGGATTTCCAACCCAAAGGCTTGGAGTGCCTTCCCAATGTCCAGAGACGTGTTTTTGCATATTCTATAGGATTTCACATAATTTCGTTTGTGCTAACCCTTAGATTTGCACATGTTTCAAGGTCAAACAAATCGAACACCTGGGTAATGTTAGGCATTATCTCAACTATTTAATGATGTGATTTTTTTCACATTTTGACAATGTTAAGCCGTTCATCTTTAATTTCTTTTGTTTGTGTGTCCATTTTTGGGCAAAAAACACTGTTTCGTCTTTTTTTCATTGTAAATTAACCATTCATTGAAATTTCAAAAAAATTACATATTTAGAAACTAGACTCCATTCTACACATAGTAAAAAAAATGATTTTCAATTAGTTTTCAAAATTTATAGGGGTAGCACAGGCAAACTTTTGTTTTTTAGGATGTGTCCACTTTGAAAATTAGTAAAAAATCAAATATTCATCAAAAAATTATCAGAAAAATTGGGCATAAACTACATGTTGTTAGCTAATTTCTCACCTAAGAAATTTTAAAAATTCCAAAAAAAAGTTGACCTTTTGAGGGAGCCACAAAACATGCTATGTTATGTTTTTTGATAGAAACAACACCAATTTATGTGGCTCCCTCTTTTGAACCCCTTAATCTACACCATTTTCAAAAAGAAATAGTAGTTTAGAAAGTAGACTTGGAGCACTACAAACATTGTTTTGGTTACATCTCCAAATTTTGAGTGTAACTATGCTCAATTTCTCATCCAAGGCTAGCATTTCCTGATTTCAAAAAAAAAAAAAAAAAGTGGCCTCTTAAGACCCCTTTTTGGCCCCCCATCTTTTTGCACTTGCCCTTCACCAAAATGTAATGTAGAAAAGAGAGACTACCTCAATAGAACAAACTAGGTCAAACCCTATTCTACAAAACATTCAGGGCACAAACCAAGCTTAGCTTCTACCCTTGAGGGAGAGATTAAACTATGGGTGTTTTTCCTTTTTGTTGTATATAGAAGTAATTAACCTAAATCCAATGAATCAAGATAGGATCAAGACATGAAACCCTAGTTAATAAGGATTTGAGTATAGCAGACTGTCAGACCCTGAAACCCAGTAACCAAATGGACAACAGAGATCAACAGACAATTCAAAAACTTTTCCCATAGGTTAGAGTGCCTAGGACAAGGATGCTTGGGTACCCTGGTCCCAAATTAGGGTTTCCAAAAATTGTAAACTCTGTCGAGTCTGTACCAACAAGCTTCTTCTTCTTCCCGAATATCACCTTTTGAAACCTATCTATCTAACCAGCACACACGAAAAGAGGGAAAAGGTTACATGTTATTTAGGAGCTTTCCTTAGACAAGCCCTGTGAATGGTGTTTCCACCTCCACAATAGAAAATATGATTGATAAATTGTGTGTGCCCTAGTAGGGCAAAGGCAAATCCAAAATAGAATGGAATGATAGCACAAAACATGAAGGAAATAGGTCGTCATGCGCATGGAAACCCTTGCATGCTTGTAGACGACATCACAACTTGACTCAAGAAGTTGATATAGCCTCCAAGATCCTCACAAGACCTGCAATATGTTAGTGCCATAGCAATAATCCACAAGGGAGAGTTGTAGAGAGCATAAGAGAGAAAGAGAGAGTGCAAGAATGCTAAGATTTTGCCATAGAGAATTAGATGTTCAAATGAATAGAATAACTTACTTTTATATGCATTCCTGTCGAATTCTAGAGAGTTAAACCACATAAGGCTGACATTAGGAATGTTTTAAAGGGCATAAGCCAACAAGACCACTTTTTAGGACAGGGCTAAAGGAAGGCCTAGGGTGCTTGGGCGCCCTGGTCCTTTAGCCACACACCTCCCAAAAAAGGGCACTTAAAGCATGCTTAGCCTCACCTTATGATTCTTTTCTAGGTTTCATGCATCGAGATCAAGTATTACATGCTCAATACTTAAAAAGGTGTTAAAATAGGTCTTAATTAACAAGTGTGAATATTTGAGGCCCGTCTAGGAGCTCAACTAAGGGTAAAATGGTAGTGTACACATTTTACAATGCTACACCTAGTGAGTAATTGATTATTGTATTTGTGTTGAAATATTATATGTATTATATGATTTTGTGAATGAGGTATTCAAATGATATTTGTTTTTTTTTTCTGTAATAGGTATGAGGGCATGGCACGACCTTATGGGTCAAGTCATAGTTGTGATGGTACCTAATGAGATGACTGAGTAGCCAGTGTGGGCTTGTTATAGGCCACCACACATAATGAGTTGACATTCAGAGTTATTCAATCCTGTCGCATGGCTAAGAGTAGCCTATGAGGAGGGATAGGTAGTGCAAGATTAGTTTGAGGTCGAGAGAGGTCAAGTGATCTAGAGAGCAGAGAGCACTGAGGAGGCATGAGATGCACTATAGATACAACTAGATTAGAATGGAGTGGTAGAGACACCAGGGACTGATTGTGGTTTTATGATTTATCTACAGGCAGAGGTGGACCGATTGTGAGTTAAGAGAGATCAATTCCATCATCTATATACAAATTCCATGTGAGAGGTGGGAGAGATTAGGGGTGAGCATAGGGGCGCACAATTATGGAGTACCTCTAGGAGTTACTCATGATCAGTAGCCTCACATAGACAACCTTCCATTACTCAAACACCACCAGGTCTCGAAGGATCTGGATGCCACGGTCCAACACCTTGATGATATTTTTGCATTGTATTATGATACACCACATTTTGATGTTTTGGATTTTTGATTATCATGTACTCAAACTCTTATGATATATATATGATGTTTTGATTGACATTATTATTTGATTTAAGATTAGATTCTATATGTGATTTATTTGTAAATGCAACAAAGATCTAATGATTGAAATGTATGTCAAATTTAAATGTGATTATAATTTGTGTAAATAACTATATGTCATTATTTAACAAATGCAAGGAATGATTTAATTGATACATGTATATATTTTGTTAAGGCATATACACATGTTAAAATAATTCAATTATGGTCCAATTAACAACATTGTGATATTGTTAAGTTAGATACACCAATGATTATTAAACATGGTACACATCTAACATTGTATATGCTAAGAACTAAGTAATTTTCTAAACTAAGAAAAATACCTTAATGACTCAAGATAAACTGTATATTTTGTCAAGATTGAAGCAAGTTTAATAAAATATGAAAAATTGGATTTACTATCTAAAAATCATTTGCTTTATAAAGAAAGTACTAGGATACAAATTAAAATAAACACTATGCATAATATCTATGCAAATGCATTATGTTAATAGGTTTTTTGAGAGGCGTACCATGCATATCAAATAATGTATACAAACTCGATCCAAAGACTTCGGTGATGATGTATGGTCCTCGCCAATTTGGGCTAAATTTTCCTTTTTCTCTAGGAGGTGCATTGACATTGCGTTGATTTTTGTAGAGTATGAGATCTCCATCCTTGAATGAACGATGAATAACATGTTCATTGTACGATCGTTGAATAGTCTTTCAATGAGTGATGAGGTATAAACAACCTCATTTCTTTGATGAAACAAATAACCCTTTTTGCATTGCCCAATTCCCTGGCCTTGCCAATTTGTTTGTTTTTATAAGCAATATTTATCTATTTTTAATAAAATATTGTACAAATCTTTATTTCCTAAATTGATTGAAATTATCTTTTAAATGTTGATATAATGGCATGTAGAGTTGGGTAATTGTGCAGGGTTAATGCATTGCCTACAAGAAAAGTGGACTTCATACAGCTGAGGTCGAGTGTGCCAGAAGTTGAGGGCGCCAGAAATTTTAGACATGCATTAATTGAAGGCTCTGTTTAAGTTCTGGTATTTCTGTTGATGTCATGCCCGCATTTCCCATGCGGTCATGGCACACAACACACATGTCATGCCCACATTTGCCATGTGGTCATGACACAAATTATGAAAAAAAAATTCTACCTATCCCTAGGAACCACCTCGCACGTGTCCGCGTGCTCGGTGGCAATACGCATAAGGTGTAAACATGTCAACAATAATAAGGGGAGGTGCATTGTTCCATGTAGTCCCCTGCGTGATGATAGCCATCTAGGGGGTATGCGGCACGAAGTGTGTCACTTTTAGGGTTAGAATGATTTTAATCCGAACCCTAAGCTTCCTAGGTGTGAAGATGATTCTGCCAACTTCGAAACCTAACCCTAACTCAAGTCAAAATGAAATCAAAATAATGATTAAGAAATAGTGGTAAGATGGATGTATGATTAAAGTGGAATGGTAAGATAAAAGTTAATAAAATAAGGTAAAATTAAAACCCTAGAAATCTAGGAAAAATTCGACAGCATAATGCATTTTCAATAAACGTATTAAAATTTTTAAAATAAAACTCTAATAAAAAATTAAATAAAATCTAAGAATAAAAATTTAAACTTAAGAACAAATTTAAGACAAATTAAAATAACAAAATAAATACCCTGCCAAGGTCAAATAAATTGACCTTGCATAAAAGAATAAAATTTTGAAATAAAATAATAAAATAATAACAAGACGCCAAATTAGATTTCAAATTTGAGTCCGTTAATAAATATAATTTTAGCATTACATTCACTAACGAACTCAGAATAATGGAGAAGGGAAGAGATTAAAATACTCATTCCCGTAAAATAATAGTAAAATCGACAAAAAGATAAAATAATTAATAGCGCTAGGGAATAAAGTAAATACCCTAATTAGAATGAAATTTAAATTAAAAGGGAACACACTTCCCAACCAACAAAATTTAATCCCTCCAAAATAAAATTAAATTCACAAGGCAATAAAACAAAATGCAAAACCCCATCTAAATATTAACAAATAAAATGAGACACAAGAATTAAAAGGCAAGGGCAAAAAAATAGAGTTAAAAAAATTGGAATTAAAATAATTTCCTCACAAAGCTCCTCTCAATTAAATAATGATTTCCCCAAATTAGAAAAGCCCTAATTCCATTCTAGAATTGGTTATCTAAAAGAAAAGCCCTAATTTGTATTCTATTGTTTTCTCCATTGTGCCCTAACTTCTCTATCACAATCTTTCTTTGTTTACTTCTTTGTTTTGTTTTGTTTCTTTGTTTAAGCAGGATAGGGTTTGAAAACAACAAATGGAGGCCATGAATGAGTTGCTTCTACCTCTCACAGAGGTATACATAGCTAAACTATAGTTATATATGTATTTTTTTTGTTTTTGAATGATAGAGTGTTTGATGTATATATATAGCTGAAGTGATAAGATCGATTTACAAGCCGCAGGTTTGAAGGACTGGAAGGGGCCAATGGCGGCCATGGCGGAGGGAGTCACAGTGGAGAGGGGTGGCAGAAGTCGAGGGTGGTGGAAGGGAGTCTCACTGGCGGAGGTGTCGGAAGTGGATGGAGAGGGCGCTGTTTAGAATGTTGAGCGCTGAAGTAATCGAGAACGGTGGGGAGGGGGCCGAAACCCCCACCCACACCCTTGGGTGTGGGTGGGGGTTTCGACCCCCTCCCCACACCCTTTCTGTTAGTGGCGGCAGTGGTGGAAGCTGTGGTGGGCGACGCCCACCACAGCCCCACTCTAAAAATATATATTTTTTTAGCATTTTCTATTCTGCAGTCCACAGTCTACTAAACGCCTGAAAACATCAATTTTTTTAATATAAATTTTAGTTTAAATATATATATACTCAGATAGATACTAATAGTTTATTTAAAATGACAGTATAAAAATATTCTTTTCTATTACTGTATATATACTTATATATTGCACATATCTATATATATATGTATATATATGTGTGTGTGCGCGCTTATATATATTTCAATATATACAGAAAATAAACAGTTTTAGTTCTCTCTCCTTTTTTTTTAAACAGTGACTTATAAAGATCAACAAGTTGGATTACAGCTGATAAAGATGTATATATATAAATATATATATATATATATATATATATATATATATATATATATATGTACATATATATGTATATATATATGTACATATATATGTATATATATATGTGTGTGTGTGTGTGTGTGTGTGTGTATATATATATTTCTAACTTTCACCAAAACATATCTATTGTTTAACTCAGAATACAAATTTTCTGTCTAACTTTATAGGTAAAATTCAGATAGCATTTGTTTTGAAACATAAATAACTAGAGATATTTTTCCCTTTTTTTTTTCTTTGAGCATGTAAGATAAATATTACCATTTCATTTAAATATTATGTTATGTTGTTGGAAATTTCATGTTAATCTACAATATTTCACTTAGATTTCTATCTTTTTTTTTTGAAAGGATCATACAAGGTAGAATATGCATTTTAATCTACATTTTTTTTCAACAGCAACTAATACAATGAAACTTTTGATGCAACAAAACAAATAACTAATCTCAAATTCCTCTTTCTTGTATGCAATAAAATATAAACAGCAACTGATGTATATCTTTTTTTTGAAAGAACAATAACAACAAATGTATATATATATATATTTGCAAAGAACAAATGACAATAATTAAATCAACTATTTTTTCCAAAACACCCAAACTCCACAATATAGGAAATAAATAGTTTTCAACTAAATAAATAAAAATGTTTACATTTCAACACCTTTTATAGCCATCCCCAAGGGCATAATAACTTGACCAAATAAATGCAATAGGGCCACAAAGGCCATGGCTCAAACAGCCAACAACAAGGACCAAGGCACACAAAAATGGACTTCTCATCAAGCTCCATTTCTTTATTTAAGAACTTGCAAATAAAACACAACAAGAAGGAAAACCCAGCCACTTCAAAATGCCCTCCTCCCTACCGTAGACCCGCAAGTGAGTCACCCCTGAGTTAGGGAGGTGGGGATTCACATGGTTGTAACACACCACAAAAAGTATCAAGCAATCACAACACAAAATAAACCCCAAGGATAAACACAACACAACTCATGAAAATAAGTTTGATGGGGGTAGGGAATGGACCCCTCTACTTCAAAGGCCACACCAAAATACCAAAAATACCAAGTCTCATGGCCTCAAGCCGAAAACTTCCAAAACCACAACTCTCCAAATATTTCAAAATGAACTTCCATGGCACTCTTGCCATTCAAATAATCTCCACAACAAGTAAAAAGCCCTCAAGGCCATAATAACACCAAAAATGGGAGTGACCTCAAGGAGGTTCCTTTCCCCTACCCCAAACAAGTTGAGCCTTAGCTCCAAATGGAGGTGCTCTCACCAAACTCCCATCCCACAAAAAAAATGAAACAACAAACAATGAAATCCACAACCACATCAATAATAAATAAGCAGGGGTAAAGAATAAGACATAGAGCTTACCTTCAAAAGCCCTAATAATGGAAGCACAATTGGTGATGAGCTCCAAGCCTCTCCAAACCTTCTAATCTCCAAAATCCCTCTAACTTTCCCAAAAAATTGCTCAAAATAGAAGAAAACTCCAAAATGCAAGAACCCCACACTCCTTAACAAGAGGAGGTAATATAGGCCATCAATTTTGGCCTTGAGGAGTGAGAAGGTGACACTTGTCACCTTCTCCTTCCTCCTCCTATGCCACTTGCAAGGGAGAGGAAGTGTGAGGGTGACAAGTGTCATCCTCCAATTCCATCTCAATCCTCACCTTATCCACTTGTGCTCTCACACGTGTGAGAGGACAAGTGGTGAGGTGGCATTCCCTTCCAAGCCTCCATGAGGATAAGGGATGCCATATGGCATCCTCTTATTCCCTAAGAGAGCCATCTCCCTCCAAGATGCTCTCACACATGTGTGAGAGCCTTGGAGGAAGATCCCACACACTTGGGAGTCTTGGAGACCTCCCAAGTCCTCTTAGGGAAGGGATTCCCAAACTTTGGGAAGGGAGAGAGTCTTTCCCAAAGCATGACTCGTCTCCCACCCTTATCTAAATTTAAATTTCGTCACTTTGACTAAACCTTAGTTTAGAGTGACCAAAAGTGAGTTAACCCAAGGTTTAGTTAGTTAAAATTGACCCTAGACCCATGGGTAACCACCTAGGGTAAATTTTGGGACACTAAAGTTCACCTAGGGGGTCATAAATCCACTTTAAATGGCCTCAAAAATAAAAACACTACCAAGTGGTATAAATCAATAAAAAATATACAACACATATTATAATTAAATTAAACCAAGGGGTACTAGGCCAAATGATAAAATTAAACAAGCACTTAAATCAACACTCAATTTCAAATGTGATCCTCATCCCTCTTGGGAATGGATTGGTTTCACAGGGAATAACATATGTGTGAATTCTACCTCTAATTTCCCATGGCTTGGGAATGTAATCCTGCACATCTCAATCAAGTGTCAATTATATCATGAATAATTATAGCTGAAGCAACTAGAATTAAATTCATACCATTGAATACAACAATAATCATCTATAACATAATTATGAATTAAACTACATTTTTCTATCACATGTCAAATAATCATCATCACATAAATAACTAGAAATCACATCACAAAACATCATCTAATATATCTCATATGTTGAATCACAAAATAGCATCAAATTATGATCAAATCAAATCACCATATGTCTAATCAATGTCATATAAAAAATTGGGAGATATAATCAAATCTGCATCATGAAACCATAGTCTCTAAAAGTCTAATAATGTCATCAATTGAAAATTCATAACGATCAAAATAAGGAAGTAAAAATAATCGGCCTCATATCCTCCCCCCCTAAGACTAAACTTCCTCCTGGAAGTCATCAAAAAGGTGAGGATAGAGTGTCCTCAAACTAGATGCATCCTCCCAAGTCACTGTGACCTCCTCATAACGATCCCACTGGACCCTAACCTGGTCCAACTCTCGACCTTGAAGGCCCAGTGTCTGATGAGCCAATATGCGAATTGGCTCCAAAGCCAGTTGCCCATCTGCCTCTACTTGTAGAGCACTCTAGTCCAGTATGTGAGATAAATCAGATATATATCACCTCAAAACAGAAATATGAAAGACATCGTGGATACGTGATAGGCTAGGTGGCAATGCTAGATGATAGGCAACAGGTCCTATCCACTCCAATATTTTAAAGGGTCCTACAAACCGTGGTGCAAGCTTAGAGCCTTTTCCATAACAGATTGGACTCTTGTGTGGCCGCACTCTAAGGAATACCCTATCACCCACTGAGAAGCTCCGATCAGTCCTATTGGCATCGACATACTTCTTATGTCTATCTTGTGCCTCCTGAAGTCTCTGCCTAATCAGTGTGACATGTTTCTCCATATCCTGAACTAACTCTGGACCAATGGCAGCTATGTCCTCTATCCGATCCCAACTCAATGGTGTCCTGCATGGTCTGCTATATAAAGCCTGAAAAGGAGGCATACCCAACGAGCTGTGATGCCCATTATTGTAGGCAAACTCAACTAGATATAGATACTCCTCGGATCTAGACTGATGGTCTATAACATACATACAAAGCATGTCCTCCAACACCTGATTCACCTACTCTGTCTATCCATATGTCTCGGGATGATAAGCGGAGCTAAAGTTGAGCTGTGTGCCCAACGCCTACTGTAAGACTCTCCAAAATGCTGAAGTGAATACTGGATCTCTGTCAGAAATGATGCGGAGAGGTATTCCATGTAATCTCACAATATCATCTAAGAATACTCTTGCCACTACTGGCGCATTGTACATCATGCGTACAGGTGAGAAATGAGCCACCTTGGTCAACTTGTCGACTGTCACCATGATGGCATCATGGCGACGTGAAGACATAGGAAGACCAACACTAAAATTCATGGAAATGGTGTCCTATTTCCACTCAGGTATCTCATATGGGTATAAAAGACCCACTGGATGCTGATGCTTAGCCTTGACCCTCTAGCACTCAAGGCATCGAGCAACAAACTCTGCAATATCTCATCTCATACCCACCCAATGGTACAACTGTCGTAGTTCGGTATGCATCTTCTTCACCCCCAGATGTGCTGCATATGGTGCTCTATGAGCCTCTAATAGAACTACAGTATGTAGGTCACCTACGCGGGGTACATAGATGCGCTGTCAATGACAAAGTAACCCATCTGCCTCAAGTGAATACCTTGCAAATTTGCCCACAAGGGCCCTCTATGAACTGATCTCCTGCTGCACCTCAAGAAACCACTCATCCTCTGGCAGATGTTGAATAATGCATCCTCTCAAGTCCACACTCAAAGTCAAGGTCAAGAGCTTGTGGCACCTCTAACTTAATGCGTCTGCAACCACATTCTCCTTCCCTTTGATGTAGTGGACATCAAAGTCATACTCGCAAAGAAACTCAATCCAATGCCGCTAACGTGTGTTTAAATTTGGCTATGTAAAGATGTACTGAAGACTGTGGTGATCTAAATGGAGCTCAAAGCGATGACCCAATAAGAAATGCCTCCAATGAACTAGAGCATGAACCACTATCACTAACTCCAATTCATGCGTGGGGTAGTTCAGCTCATGGGTCTTGAGCTTTCGTGACTCATACGTGATCACTCTACCACCCTACATAAGTACGGCTCCCAACCCCTCAAGTGATGCATCCGTGCAAACCATAAAATCTATTGTAGGATCAGGAACTGTTAAAATGGGAGTGCTGGTAAGACACTCCTTGAGGACCCCGAAGGCCCTCTCACACTGCTCAGTCCATAAAAAGATCTTCCCTTTCTGCTGAAGGGAAGTGATGGGGTGCGCTATCTGAGAAAAACCCTCAACAAAGCGATGATAATAACTAGCTAACCCCATAAAACTCCTGACCTCTGTCACACTGGTGGGTGCTGGCTAATCTCTGATAGCCCTGATCTTTGATGGATCTACTGAGATTCCATCGCTAGATAGGATATGCCCCAGATACTATACCTCTGTCCTAAAAAATGCACACTTCGCCAAGTTCTCATAAAGATTCTACTCCCTCAAACACTGTAGAACCTGACGTAGGTGCTCCTCATGCTCCTCCTCGATCCGTGAATAGATCAAAATGTCATCGAGGAAAATAATCACAAACTGATCTAAATAGGTACGGAACACTCCGTTGATTACCCAAAGACATTATGGCTCCACTCGGAGCCCTTTATATGTTTTAAAATACATCAATAGTTAAAGATTCTATTTTTTAGTTATAAGACTTTTTCAAATGACATTTTGCCGCCATCTGAAATTTAGGAGTTTGAATGTAGTTTAGTTTTAATTAGTTGCTCAAAACATGGATATAAATATCATACTATGTATGGATGACAATCAATCTCTTAGTTTTTGAAAATAATCAGAGCTATGTACTGCAATTTTCTCCATGAATGCAAATAGTGTTGTTCTAAGTAATTTCTTTTGAAATATAAAAATCTGAATAGAGTTACCATGTTGCTATGGAAATGATTGAATGTGATCTGAGTTAAAGACAAATTTCTCCCAAGAGTTGGCCACTCGCATGACTGTAGAGTAGATAAATATTTTATTTCTAGGGATGTTTCATTTCAGCTAAGTTATTTTATGTTTAGTTTTCTATTGTAAACCTGCAATGTGTGTTGTTTAAATGTTTCTGGAGCATCTGCTTTAATTAAACTATTGTGTATTGATGTTTTAGAACTCTATGTTGTTTAAATGTTTCCGGCGCATATACCTTTGTTAAATTGTTGTTTACTATTAGAACTTTGGAAATTAGAATGTTTTGTGCAGTATAGAATTTATCATTGTTCAAAATCAGAGTAAAGTTGCATTTATGCTTTCTAGTGTAGAGTTTATATGGTTTCTAGTGTAGAGTTTATATGCTTTCTAGTCTAGAGTTTTATGCTTTTTAGTATAAAATTCAAATGCTTTATGTAGAAGGATATAACTATTTTTTAGTTTCATATGTTGTTTCAATCTTTTAAAGGAACTAGAAAATTGTTTCTCAATGAGATATCCAAACTCCCTATTGCATACAGCCTTGGACACTACTCTGGTCGATAAACTGATATTTTTCAACTAAAGTGTTAGGACCTCATGATAGCCTGTCACTTTTTGGAACCGTTGCTAGGGACACGTGATTCTTTTCTAAGTGTTATCTTGGAAACCTCTTGTAGTAAACACCCAATAATTGTCACCAAACCTCTCTTTCTACATGGTTAGCAAATGAGGCCCACATGGAAGATTTATACCAAACCCCCCCAATAGTAATGTCAACCATAAATAGGGAGGAAGAAGTCTCAGTTGAAGAACTAAATTATGAATTGATCAAGCAGGATCAACCTGAGACCTCCCAAAATACCCTAGAAGTTTTACCAGCTGACCCAATCTTTGAGGAGATAGTCATTCAACCAACCAACCTGGTCTTTGAGCAAGAGAACATTCCTTTTGACATTATGGCTAATAATCTCCATAATGATGATATCCTGAGTAGACTGGTAGCACGAACCTTTACCTACCCTATTACTCTCAACAAAGATGACAATGTGTTGGCCTCATTTCTAACCTGCCAAATTTAAAGTTATTTTATATCAAAACCCTTTGCCAAGTCATCCGTTTGGTTACAATTCGCTAATGTCATATTTCCTGCATCAGTCATGTTGAAATTCTTTGTCTTATTTCTCTCCATTAAAGCTTTAGTAGCAACGTTATGCCAACGCAAAAATTCACGGCTTAGTAACATTTTATTTTGCGTCTATTTTTCATTTTACGCTAAGCCCGCGTTAACTTTTGTTTTTCGCAAAGTCCATTTTGCATTTTCTTTCGATATTTGCAAAACTCGTGTCAATTTATGCCTTTCACTAAGTGCGCGTGACTTGTGAGTTTGTCTAAGTTGGACACTTTCATTTTTTACCGATGGCATGATGAAGTTTACATCCACTTGTGGCAGCTGGGAATTAAAAGTTGGTTTTTATTGTTCAAATCATAAATGGCATGTTATTCTCCTTTGAATCAAGTCCAAATGGTAACCAAGGTTTTAGGTCACTTAGTGCACTCAGGTAAAATCTTGTTAAATCCACATTCATCTCCTAGATTTCTGGTTGAAGCTTGTGGGAACAAAGAAGAAGTGGCCATGCTTCCCTAAACTCGTGCCACAAATACCGACTATTCATGTAATAACAAGCATTTACTATTGTGCACGCCGCAGTCTTTATCTCTTGTTTTAAATTATGTGTTAAACTCATGAAAGTTACATGCTAGAGAAGGTGGCCATGTAAAAAACCATAACTTCATCAGCAGTTCTCATATAGTCAACATCTAGAAAAAGTGTGAAATGGAGACGTTAAACAGTGAATCCTCTATGTCTAGTTAGCAACAATAAACAATGAAATTTTAACATTTGGTATCATGGCACATCATTTCTGGTTGTTGAGAAATGTCTTAATAGACTTTGCCATTCCTCCCAGCCTAATAAGAAGGCGAAAGAAATACTTAATAACTGAATACACGATGCTTCGAACGGATGTGATTTCATGCAAGTTATTCATCAGTTGTGGATGGCAATTAAAGTATCGACAAAGCCTTTGGAAACTAGAATTTATGATCCGCTCCATGCAAGATGTTCAAAATATATTAAATTGCCGCGGAAATTGTGAAGTGGCCTTAAAGGCCCGATGTCTAAGTAGTTATAATAACTACTTTCAACGCAAATGCAATTGGCAGGTGTAAAGCAAAACTTTGCAACCTTTGTTAGCATTCTCCCTACTCTGCACCAAAATGGGAACTTTGAAATAGGGTATGGTTGTCTGTCAAAGAATAATGGAATGAGAACTTCTGTCAGATGTTATAGTTATAACTGCTCTAGAAGGCATGGTGTCTAAATGTTTTGATAGCACCACTTCAAGAAGATGTCATCTCATGCTATGCAATGAATGCCCTCAATATTTTTGGGCTGCTTCACCAATGAGGAGATGGAAAGGAGACATTAGTTCTTATTCTATACTAGATAGGTCTTACAATCAGTTAGATGATGATTTTGTGCAATCTATGGAAACACTATATGAGAAAGTTTTCTTTGAAGCAACTATAATGGATATTTACGGCAGCCTTCACCATTATGGGTTGTTTCGAGATGAAGTCTCAAGTGTGCCACTAGATATGTATGTGTAATGAGATTTTTGACAACGTGCTCTAAATAGGTTCAACTGATAGTCTTTATATGTGAACATTATAAGGCTCAGATTAATGTCTCACACCACTGGAAAATTTTCTAAATTCATCGGCTATTTCTATCGGCATATTCCTTGAGCCTCCTATGGGTGCAAGTGTTAGTTGAACACTTTAGAGACTTCTAAGGAAATGCAAATGAGAAATGAATAACTGACTATGCCAGATCAAAGAGATGTCATCTCATGTCATGCAAAGCTTGCAAGAAATATAAAAAAATGATTTTGTTGAAATGAGTGAACTGTTTAATAGAGGTATCATCTCATACAATGCAATGATTGTAGGATTCACACAATGAATATGTCAAGAAGGCTCCAGGAAATTTTTAACAAATGTAATTGGTAGTTATAAATCCAAACTCCACAGTCTTTGCCATCATCCCCAGAGCCAAATTGGGAGCTTTAAATAGATTAGCTATGATGGTGATAATGCATACAATATGTGGAAAATGATATACACAAATGGTCTAACAAAATGCCTCAAGGAGATGTCATCTCATGGAATACAATGACTACAGGATATGCCCAAAGCGATTTTATTAAGAAAGAGTTATACATTGCAAATGTAGAATTCAAACTCCGCCACCTTCACCAGTGTGCTCACGAACCCATAAGGAAATAGAAGCTTTTAAAAACAAGATACGGACATCTTCAAAGCATAAGCAAAACATAGATTTTTGTCAGTTATTATATTTTGAAATGCTCTGGAAGGTTGGTATGTATAGAATGGAAAGCATAGACAATGAACATGAACTTTATGATAGCACGCCTCAAAGAAAATTTAGTTTCGTGGACTGCCTTGGTTATAGGCAATATACAAAATGAATGGATGAGAAATGTAGCGTCATGGACTGCAATGATCGCAGAGAATTTATCTATTGAATTTAGAAAGTTTCAAACAATATGTTACCGGCAAAAAAATTCAATTCCACAACCAATTCCAACATCCTACCATGCCACACTGTAGAGGGTTTTGTCTGATTTCATACAGATGAATTGTTTGATAGTTGGTTTCCAAGAATCGTGGTCTTAGGGAATGCAGCCAATACAGGATATGCACAAACTCGAAGAAGTTGGTGAAATATGCACAAAATCAACATTTTGAAAAGACATTGGAAACCTTCAAGTTAAATATATTGGCAGTTATAAAGCGAAGTCTGATAGATTATGCAGGAGAAATGAGATATCAGCCGCCGTAGGAGACATTTATACAAGATGTAGAAACATAATACAAGGCCCACAAAATGTTTGATTAAAAATTTGATTTCATGGTTTTCCACGATGCAGTATACACACAAAATGGATTCGTTGTAAAGGCTTCTCTTTTCTTCTAATGTCTTAATTTACGTACTATTTTGGAAGGAGTATCATATGTTTATGGGAGGTCTTTCATGGGATACCTCCAAAAAGAGATGAAGAGCACACCCTTAAGAAATAAGTGTTTGGATTTTCTCTTATTGGATGAAAATAAGGTCAAAGAAAACATCATTGAAGACAAATTTAGCCTTGATGTACCGGAGTTTGAGTGTTGTCATAGAGAATCAAGTTTTCTACCATTATACGTCTATGAAACTCATTATAATCAAATACATATGTGCACAAAGAAAGATATTATTGAAGTGTTACCCATAATCATCTACTCTTTGACTTTGGTACCCCTATTCAAGAATGCCTTGATTATGTTGATAGTCAATGATAAAGAAAGGAAATTATATAGTTGCCGGTGACATTGATTCAAAGTTACAAATATTTATTAGTTTAAGAATTTTTAGCATAAGGTGTTCGCATCTCAAAATCATATTCCACAGGTATTATGATGAAAACAAGTTTCAGTGCAACACTTGGAATTTTCTAACTCTGTGATGGAAGAGCTGAATTTGGTAATCAAAACTAGGAGAGTGATGAAGGTTTAGTCATTAATTGGGATGAACATATTTCGTCATGTAGGTGATCAACTAATGGGAAGTAGGGCAGCCCCTAGCTTGCTAAAGACTTCTTTTTGTCTCACTTTCAACTATGTCTTCAATGGATACATATGGTTGTTGTTTCTTTAAATGATCATTAGATTTATCTCTCCATAAATTCAAGTATTGCGAGTAGTGATCATGTTGAGTAGGATATGAGTGTTTTGGTGGATACGAAGTTACCACTTTGTTGAATCCCCATCAATACATATATGACTCTTCATGGCAATTATTATGCAAAGTTAGCGGACAGATTTCATCTACCATATTTCAAGCACTTGGAAAGAGATGTCAAGAAACAATTGAAGAGATGACTACCGGAAAGGAGCAGAATAGAGATAGAAAGTAACTTTTTCAAATTCACAAATCGAAAGTTGTATCTTTGAAAACTACCATTTTGAAAAGTGACTTATTTTGCTTATTGTAATTGAAAGTTAAAAATTAGGTTTCCTTTCAAAAAAGGGTAGTTACTTGAAGTGGTTAGGAAGTAGTTACAAGTTGGTTACTAGGTGGTTATGGGAAAAAGCTTATAAATATGAGGCTATTTCAAATGTAAGCGGTGGGGGTTCTCTGGAGAGAGAACTTTTGCAGGGGGAACTTATGAAACTTCTTGGAACATTTTTGGTCTTACACATTGTATAGTTTACCTTTGAAATTGTATAATTTTGAAAAGATAATGAAGAATTGCATTTTAGTTCGTATGTTCTTGATGTATTTTTGAGTTATGATTACTAGTTTCTTGTATTTCAAATTGGTGATCTTTCTATGTATTTGTGTAAATCAAAGTTATCCATTGAAGCATGCAATTGGGGTGATGAAGCACAATCATGTCTCGGTATCCTGATTTGAAAGTGTCAAGATAAATTATCTCTCTGTATGTTGAGATTTGCCATCTTTCTTCATCATTGTTGCACATATGTCATGAAATTCATCATGGAGTTTAGGAAAGTGGTTTCTAGCTTTGTGGTGAAATCCCCTTGTACTTTTCAATAAGATTGTGAAAATCTTATTGGTTTTCGTATGTCTACCACGAGGGTTTCTACATGCCCAATTCTCCTATTATCTTGCTTTCCTTCCTTTTTTTTACTTTCGGGATAAAAGTACACAAAAACCATAAATACCCCTATCATACGAGGGAGCTGCCCCTCTCAAACGCAAAGGAAAGCTGATGATTCAATAACAGCTTCTCCAACTGTTGGGACAATTTAGTCACCGCTCTAAGGGCAATGGGTCAATTTCAAAGGTTATTTCGCGGTGACAAATCTGTTTACCAATAGATTTTTGGCAAATCCATTGGGGAAACAAACTAAAGCGTTGGTGCCTTTTTATTCCTCAATAATATACAAGTATCTCCCCAGAAAAGAAGATTGGCGAATCTATCTGAAAGAAGAATCCTGAAAGATGGTTTGGTATCGACGAACTCGGAAGCATAACTTGCAGTTTCCTGAATCAAACAACAACATTGATGATGAAGATTATTCTTTTTCTACATCCTCTACTCAACAAAATCAAGTTCTTGATGATCTTAAGCAAGTAGAGTTTTTGAAGAATTTCTATGGTGGCATGCAACTCACTTCTAACTAGGTTCATCCTACCTTGCTTCAAACGTTGCAGAAGATCAAACAAAATGATGGGAAGAAGACTCATTTCTTTGCTTGTGATCCTAAGCCCCTACCGGAGGAGATTTATGCACCAGAAGATAAAAAGGATTGTGCTAAGATATATCAGTCACATGATAAGGACAACAATGAAGGAGCAAAAGTTTTTCTTGCAAATGAACCAGTATTAAATGAAAAATCTTCAGAACCTGCATGCACTAGAGAAGAAGAAGTTATTACATTTTCTCATGATAGAACATCTCCACTGAAGCAAGATCAAGAAGAAGAAGTGATGGAGATAGAAGAAAAAAATTGTATGGAAACATGCAATAATGAATAAGAAATTTTTCCAGATAATGGCACGCCTCTTGTGACAACTTGTTCTGGTTCCACAACTATATCTTCCAAGAAAGATTTCTGTGACATGGCTGATGTTCGAGGAAATACAGAAAGTGTAAATGAAGAGGATGAAGTTGAGTCACGAAATGTTCTCTTATCATGTGTGCAAGAAGAGAATCATGATGAAATGGTACTGAAAGATCTCTCTCATGAGGTTTTGATCACAGATTGGTGTCTCAATACCCCTGTTAATGATTTTGTCTGTGAAGAAGATGTAATCCTTTCTCCTTTATCATATGTTGAAGATGAATAGTAAACTATTAAAACTAAAGGTACTACTCAAGATGAAGCGTTGAGTACTCCCACTCCAAATGTGCAACAAGGCAATAAATATATTGGGTGTGAGTCTGTACAAAGGGAGATTAGAAATGAATCTATTCCTGAATATCCTTGTTTGAGTGATTTTTCCAAATCTACTAATAATAATGTTGAAGAAGGTAGCGAGAGTAATTCTTATAGTAGTGATAAAGGAGGTCAGGTATCTAATGTTTGTCATAACATGGATGAAATTGGAAGTGTTCAAAAGATTGATGGAGAGTTACGTATTACTTCATCAACTGTAGGTGAGGATTTTTAGGAGGATAAAGTATATAACATAGATTCATCATTTTCTCAACCTCATGTACATCCCTCTGATCAAGCAGATCCTGAGTTAGTAATGGTAAAGGAGGAATTTTGTTTGACAAAAGATGATTCAATGATAAAAGAAGACATTGTTCATGAGAAGGATCAGTCATAGAATATCAAGTTTTCTTCGCTTATTGATTCACATGAAGGATGCTCGGTTCATGATTCAGTTTTCTTTGGTTCAAACTATGAAAAGAATCTTCAGATAGAGAAAATTGGTATGTTCGACATGATGCCAGAAGATATGATCAACACTACACAGGGCAATACCAATATGATTCAAAAGGACTCAGAAGTTTATGATGAAAATTGGTTTTTTGGTGTACAATTCAAGGAGTCCTCATTTTTCATACAGCTTATTTTTCTCATCACTTTCAAATGGTTACTGAGTTCACAGGCACCTCATCCATGCTCGTCTCTTTTTTGTACAGGTGCCTACTTTTCTCAACCTATCAATGGGTTCAATTGATCTTTCCCAAACAGTTTCGAGGTAGAAGTCACCTACCATGAACATAGGTTAACTAGGTGTTTTGGTTGTGTTTGTCTTGTTTTAGTTTCTATTGTTTTTGTTGTTTCCCTTGTCTCTGTGTGTCCTTGTCTCCTTCCTTCCCCTTGTACATCGTATTATCTTCTGACTCTACCCACCCAATAGATAAGGCACTGGTCATTTCCAAAGATTCTAGGTTCATCTTACGTCCGCAAGGTCCTTGTCCCTAGTTAGAGCCAGCTATTGGCCTCATTTCTAACCTGCCAAATTTAAACTTTTTTTATATCAAAACCCTTTGCCAAGTCATTCGTTTGGTTACAATTCGCTAATGTCATATTTCCTGCGTCAGTCATGTTGAAATTCATTGTCTTATTTCTCTCCATTAAAGCTTTAGTAGCAACGTTATGCCAACGCAAAAATTCACGGCTTAGTAACATTTTATTTTGCGTCTATTTTTCATTTTACGCTAAGCTCGCGTTAACTTTTGTTTTTCGCAAAGTCCATTTTGCATTTACTTTCGATCTTCACAAAACTAGTTTCACTTTCTACCTTTCACTAAGTGCATGTGACTTGTGAGTTTGGCTAAGTTGGAAACTTTCACTTTTTACCGATGGCATAATGAAGCTTACATCCACTTGTGGTAGCCGGGAATTAAATGTTGGTTTTTATTGTTCAAATCATAAATGGCATGTTATTCTCCTTCGAATCAAGTCCAAATGGTATCCAAGGTTTTAGGTCACTTAGTGCACTCAGGTAAAAGCTTGTTAAATCCACATTCATCTCCTAGATTTCTAGTTGAAGCTTGTGGGAACGAAGAAGAAGGTGGCCATGCTTCCCTAAACTCGTGCCACAAATGTCAACTATTCATGTAATAACAAGCATTTACTATTGTGCACACCGCAGGCTTTATCTCTTGTTTTAAATTATGTGTTAAACTCATGAAAGTTACATGCTAGAGAAGGTGGCCATGTCAAAAATCATAACTTCATCGACAGTTCTCATATAGTCGACATCTGGAAAAAGTGTGAAATGGAGACATTAAACAGCGTATCCTCTATGCATCATTAACAACAATAAACAGTGAAATTTTAACATCTGGTATAGCGGCACATCATTTCTGGTTGTTGAGAAACATCTTAACAGAGTTCGCCATTCCTCCCAGCCTAATAAGAAGGCGAAAGAAATGCTTAATAACTGACTACACGATGCTTCGAACGGATGTGATTTCATGCAAGTTATTCATTAGTTGTGGATGGCAATTAAAGTATCCACAAAGCCTTTGGAAACTAGATTTTATGATCCGCTCCATGCAAGATGTTCAAAATTTATTAAACTGCCGCAGAAATTGTGAAGTGCCCTTAAAGGCCCGATGTCTAAGTAGTTATAATAACTACTTTCAATGCAAATGCAATTAGCAGGTGTAAAGCAAAACTCCACAACCTTTGTTAGCATTCTCCCTGCTCTGTACCAAAATGGGAACAATGAAATAGGGTATGGCCGTCCGTCAAAGCATAACGGAATGAGAAGTTCTATCAGATGTTACAGTTATAACTGCTCTAGAAGACATTGTGTCTAAATGTTTTGACAACACTGCTTCAAGAAGATGTTATCTCATGCTATGCAATGAATGCCCTCAATACTTTTGGACTGCTTCACCAATGAGGAGATGGAAAGGAGACATTAGTTCTTATTCTATACCAGATAGGTCTTACAATCAGTTAGATGATGATTTTGTGCAATCTATGGAAACACTGTATGAGAAAGTTTGCTTTGAAGCAACTATAATGGATATTTACGGCAGCCTTCACCATTATGGGTTGTTTCGAGATGAAGTCTCAAGTGTACCGCTAGATATGTATGCATAATGAGATTTTTGACAACATGCTCCAAATAGGTTCAACTGATAGTCTTTATATGTGAGCATTATAAGGCTCAGATTAATGTCTCACACCACTGGAAAATTTTCTAAATTCGTCGGCTATTTCTATCAACACATTCCTTGAGCCTCTTATGGGTGCAAGTGTTAGTTGAACACTTTAGAGACTTCTAAGGAAATGCAAATGGGAAATGAATAACTGACTATGCCAGATCAAAGAGATGTCATCTCATGTCATGCAAAGCTCACAAGAAATATACAAAAATGATTTTGTTGAAACGAGTGAACTGTTTAACAGAGGTATCATCTCGTACAATGCAACAATTGTAGGATTCACGCAATGAATATGTTGAGAAGGCTCCAAGAACTTTTTATCTATTGACTTTAGAAAGTTTTAAACAATATGTTACCGGCAGAAAAATTCAATTCCACAACTAATTCCAACATCCTACCGTGCTACACTGTAGAGGGTTTTGTCTGATTTCATATAGATGAATTGTTTGATAGTTGGTTTCAAAGAACCGTGGTCTTAGGTAATGCATCCAATATAGGATATGCACAAACTCAAAGAAGTTGGCAAAATATGCACAAAATTGACATTTTGAAAAGACATTGGAAACCTTCAAGTT
The DNA here is from genome assembly GCA_027924645.1 of Cunninghamia lanceolata. Lineage (NCBI taxonomy): Eukaryota > Viridiplantae > Streptophyta > Pinopsida > Cupressales > Cupressaceae > Cunninghamia > Cunninghamia lanceolata. Next base: position 5,435,858 of record BSBN01000012.1, on the reverse strand, counting down.
AAATATATTGGCTGTTATAAAGCCAAGTTTGATAGATTATGTAGGAGAAATGAGATATCAGCTGCCATAGGAGACATGTATACAAGATGTAGAAACATAAGACAAGGCCCACAAAATGATTGATTAAAAATTTGATCTCATGGTTTTCCACGATACAATATACACACAAAATGGATTCGTTGTAAAGGCTTCTCTTTTCTTCTAATGTCTTAATTTATGTAATGTTTTGGAAGGAGTATCATATGTTTATGGGAGGTCTTTCATGGGACACCTCCAACAAGAGATGAAGAGCACACCCTTAAGAAATAAGTGTTTGGATTTTCTCTTATTGGATGAAAATAAGGTCGAAGAAAACATCATTGAAGACAAATTTGGCCTTGATGTACTAGAGTTTGGGTGTTGTCATAGAGAGTCAAGTTTTCTACCATTATATATCTATGAAACTCATTATAATGGAATCCATATGTGGACAAAGAAAGATATTATTAAAGTGTTACCCATAATCATCTACTCATTGACTTTGGTACCCCTATTCAAGAATGCATTGATTATGTTGATAGTCAATGATAAAGAAAGGAAATTATATAGTTGTCGGTGACATTCATTCAAAGTTACAAATATTTGTTAGTTTAATAATTTTTGGCATAAGGTGTTTGCATCTCAAAATCATATTCCACAAGTATTATGATGAAAACAAGTTTCAGTGCAACACTTGAAATTTTGTAACTCTATGATAGAAGAGCTGAATTTGGTGATCAAAACTAGGAGAGTGATGAAGGTTTAGTCATTAATTGGGATGAACATATTTCGTCATGTAGGTGATCAACTGATGGGAACTAGGGCAGCCCCTAGCTTGCCAAAGACATCTTTTTGTCTCACTTTGAACTATGTCTTCAATGGATACATATGGTTGTTGTTGCTTTAAATGATCGTAAGATTTATCTCTCCATAAATTCAAGTATTGGGAGTAGTGATCATGTTGAGTAGGATATGAGTGTTCTGGTGGATACGAAGCTACCACTTTGTTGAATCCCCATCAATACATATATGATTCTTCATGGCAATTATTATGTAGAGTTAGCGGACCGATTTCATCTACCATATTTCAAGCACTTGGAAAGAGATGTCAAGAAACAATTGAAGAGATGACTACCGGAAAGGAGCAGAATAGAGAGAGAAAGTAACTTTTTCAAATTCACAACTCGAAAGTTGTATCTTTGAAAACTACCATTTTGAAAAGTGACTTGTTTTGCTTATTGTAATTAAAAGTTCAAAATTAGGTTTCCTTTCGAAAAAGGGTAGTTACTTGAAGTGGTTAGGAAGCAGATACAAGTTTGTTACTAGGTGGTTATGGGAAAAAGCTTATATATATGAGGCTATTACAAATGTAAATGGTGGGGGTTCTCTGGAGAGAGAACTTTTGTAGGGGGAACTTATGAAACTTCTTGGAACATTTTTGGTCTTACACATTGTATAGTTTACCTTTGAAATTGTATAATTTCAAAAAGATAATGAAGAATTGCATTTCAGTTTGTATGTTCTTGATGTATTTCTGAGTTATGATTACTAGTTTCTCATATGTCAAATTGGTGATCTTTCTATGTATTTGTGTAAATCAAAGTTATCCATTGAAGCATGCAATTGGAGCGATGAAGCACAATCATGTCTCGGTATCCTGATTTGAAAGTGTCAAGATAAATTATCTCTCTGTATGTTGAGATTTGCCATCTTTCTTCATCATTGTTGCACATATGTCATGAAATTCATCATGGAGTTTAGGAAAGTGGTTTCTATCTTTGTGGTGAAATCCCCTCATACTTTTCAATAAGATTGTGAAACTCCTGTTGGTTTTCGTGCATCTACCACAAGGGTTTCTACATGTCCAATTCTCCTATTATCTTGCTTTTCTTCCTTTTTGTACTTTCAGAATGAAAGTACACAAAAACCACAAATACCCCTATCATACGAGGGAGCTGCCCCTCTCAAACGCAGAGGAAAGTTGATAATTCAATAACAGCTTCTCCAACTGTTGGGACAATTTAATCACCGCTCTAAGGGCAACGGGTCAATTTCAAAGGTTATTTCGCGGTGACAAATCTGTTTACCAATAGATTTTTGTTGACTCCGCTGGGGAAACAAACTAAAGCGTTGGTGCTTTTTTATTCCCCAAGAATATACAAGTATCTCCCCAGAAAAGAAGATTGGTGACTCTATCTGAAAGAAGAATCCTAAAAGAGGGTTTGGGATTGAAGAACCTGGAAGCATAACTTGCAGTTTCCTGAATCAGACAATGATAGTGATGATCAAGATTATTCTTTTTCTACATCCTCTACTCAACAAAATCAAGTTCTTGATGATCCTAAGCAAGTAGAGTTTTTGAAGAATTTCTATGGTGGCATGCAACTTGCTTCTAACTAGGTTCATCATTCCTTGCTTCAAAGGTTGCAGAAGATTGAAAAAAATGATGGGAAGAAGACTCATTTCTTTGCTTGTGATCCTAAGCCCCTACCGGAGGAGATTTATGCACCAGAAGATAAAAAGGATTGTGCTAAGATATATCAGTCACATGATAAGGACAACAATGAAGGAGCAAAAGTTTTTCTTGCAAATGAACCAGTATTGAATGAAAATCTTCAGAACCTGCATGTACTAGAGAAGAAGAAGTTATTACATTTTCTCATGATAGAACATCTCCACTAAACCAAGACCAAGAAGAAGAAGTGATGGAGATAGAAGAAGAAAATTGCATGGAAACATGCAATAATGAGGAAGAAATTTTTCTAGACGATGGCACGCCTCTTGTGATAACTTGTTTTGGTTCCACAACTATATCTTCTGAGAAAGATTTCTGTGACATGGCTGATGTTTGAGGAAATACAAAAAGTGTAAACGAAGTGGATGAAGATGAGTCACGAAATGTTCTCTTATCATGTGTGTAAGAAGAGAATCATGATGAAATGGTACTGAAAGATCTCTCTCATGAGGTTTTGATCATAGATTGGTGTCTCAATACTCCTGTTGATGATTTTGTTTGTGAAGAAGATGTCATCCTTTCTCCTTTATCATATGTTGAAGATGAATACGCAACTATTAAAACTAAAGGTACTACTCAAGATGAAGCGTTGAGTACTCCGACTCCAAATGTGCAACAAGGCAATAAAGATAGTGGGTGTGAGTCTGTACAAAGGGAGATTAGAAATGAATCTATTCTTGAATATCCTTGTTTGAACGATTTTTCCAAATCTACTGATAATAATGTTGAATAAGGTAGCGAGAGTAATTCTTATAGTAGTGATAAAGGAGGTCAGGTATCTAATGTTTGTCAGAACATGGATGAAATTGGAAGTGTTCAAAAGATTGATGGAGAGTTACGTATTATTTCATCAACTGTAGGTGAGGATTTTTAGGAGGATAAAGTACATAACATAGATTCGTCATTTTGTCGACCTCATGTGCATCCCTTTGATAAAGTAGATCCTGAGTTAGTAATGCTAAAGGAGGAATTTTGTTTGACAAAAGATGAATCAATGATAAAAGAAGACATTGTTCATGAGAAGGATCAGTCACAAAATATCAAGTTTTCTTCGCTTATTGATTCACATGAAGGATTGCTCGATTCATGATTCAGTTTTCTTTGGTTCAAACTATGAAAAGAATCTTCAGATAGAGAAAATTAGTATGTTTGACATGATGCCAGAAGATATGATCAACACTACACAGGGCAATACCAATATGATTCAAAAGGACTCAGAAGTTTATGATGAAAATTGGTTGTTTGGTGTACAATTCAAGGAGTCCTCATTTTTCATACAGCTTATTTTTCTCATCACTTTCAAATGGTTACTGAGTTCACAGGAACCTCATCTATGCTCATCTCTTTTCCATACAGGTGCCTACTTTTCTCAACCTATCAATGGGTTCACTTGATCTTTCTCAAAGAGTTTCAAGGTAGGAGCCACCTACCATGTACATAGGTTAACTAGGTGTTTTGGTTGTGTTTGTCTTGTTTTAGTTTCTATTGTTTTTGTTGTTTCCCTCATCTCTGTGTGTCCTTGTCTCCTTGTTTCCCCTTGTACATTGTATTATCTTCTAACTCTACCCTCCCAATGTATAAGGCACTGGTCATTTCCAGAGATTCTAGGTTCATCTTACGTCCGCAAGGTCCTTGTTCCCAGTTAGAGCCAGCTGTTCACCTCATTTCTAACCTGCCAAATTTAAACTTTTTTTATATCAAAACCTTTGCCAAGTCATCCATTTGGTTACAATTCACTAATGTCATATTTCCTGCTTCAGTCATGTTGAAATTCTTTGTCTTATTTCTCTCCATTAAAGCTTTAGTAGCAACGTTATGCCAATGCTAAAATTCATGGCTTAGTAACATTTTATTTGCATCTATTTTTCATTTTAATCTAAGCCCGCATTAACTTTTATTTTTCGCAAAGTCCATTTTGTATTTACTTTCGATCTTCGCAAAACTTACTTCAATTTCTGCATTTCACTAAGTGCACGTGACTTGTGAGTTTGGCTAAGTTGGACAATTTCACTTTTTACCAATGGCATAATGAAGTTTACATCCACTTGTGGCAGCCAAGGATTAAAAGTTGGTTTTTATTGTTCAAATCATAAATGGCATGTTATTCTCCTTCGAATCAAATCCAAATGGTATCGAAGGTTTTAGGTCACTTAGTGCACTTAGGTAAAAGCTTGTTAAATCCACATTCATCTCCTAGATTTCTGGTTGAAGCTTGTCAGAACGAAGAAGAAGGTGGCCATGCTTCCCTAAAGTTGTGCCACAAATGTCGACTATTCATGTAATAACAAGCATTTACTATTGTGCACACCGCAGGCTTTATCTCTTGTTTTAAATTATGTGTTAAACTCATGAAAGTTACATGCCAGAGAAGGTGGCTATGTCAAAAACCATAACTTCATTGGTAGTTCTCATATAGTCGACATCTGGAAAATGTGTGAAATGGAGACGTTAAACAGCGGATCCTCTATGCGTGGTTAGCAACAATAAACAGTGAAATTTTAACATCTGGTATCGTGGCACATCATTTCTGGTTGTTGAGAAACGTCTTAACAGAGTTCGCCATTCCTCCCGATCTAATAAGAAGCTGAAAGAAATGCTTAATAACTGACTACACGATGCTTCAAATGGATGTGATTTCATGCAAGTTATTCATCAATTGTGGATGGCAATTAAAGTATCCACAAAGCCTTTGGAAACTAGATTTTATGATCCGCTCCATGCAAGATGTTCAAAATTTATTAAACTGCCACGAAAATTGTGAAGTGCCCTTAAAGGCCCGATGTCTAAGTACTTATAATAACTACTTTCAATGCAAATGCAATTGGTAGGTGTAAAGAAAAACTCCGCAACCTTTGTTAGCATTCTCCCTACTCTGCACCAAAATGGGAACAATGAAATAGGGTATGGCCGTCTGTCAAAGCATAACAGAATGAGTAGTTTTGTCAGATGTTATAGTTATAACTGCTCTAGAAGACATGGTGTCTAAATGTTTTGACAGCACTGCTTCAAGAAGATGTTATCTCATGCTATGCAATGAATGCCCTCAATATTTTTGGTCAGCTTCACCAATGAGGAGATGGAAAGGAGACATTAGTTCTTATTCTATACCAGATAGGTCTTACAATCAGTTAGATGATGATTTTGTGCAATCTATGGAAACACTGTATGAGAAAGTTTGCTTTGAAGCAACTATAATGGATATTTACGGCAGCCTTCACCATTATGGGTTGTTTCGAGATGAAGTCTCAAGTGTGCCACTAGATATGTATGTGTAATGAGATTTTTGACAACGTGCTCCAAACAGGTTCAACTGATAGTCTTTATATGTGAGCATTATAAGGCTCAGATTAATGTCTGACACCACTAGAAAATTTTCTAAATTCGTCAGTTGTTTCTATCAGCATATTCCTTAAGCCTCCTATGGGTGCAAGTGTTAGTTGAATACTTTAGAGACTTCTAAGGAAATGAAAATGGGAAACAAATAACTGACTATGCCAGATCAAAGAGATGTCATCTCATGTCATGCAAAGCTCACAAGAAATATACAACTATGATTTTGTTGAAACGAGTGAACTGTTTAACAGAGGTATCATCTCATACAATGTAATGATTGCAGGATTTGCACCATGAATATGTTGAGAAGGCTCCAGGAACTTTTTAACAAATGTAATTAGCAGTTATAAAGCCAAACTCCATAGTCTTCGCCATCATCCCTGGAGCCAAATTGGGAGCTTTAAACAGATTAGCTACGATGGTGATAATGTATGCAATATGTGAAAAATGATATACACAAACAGTCTAACAAAATGCCTCAAGGAGATGTCATCTCACGGAATACAATGACTGCAGGATATGCCCAAAGTGATTTTATTAAGAAAGAGTTATACATTACAAATGTAGAATTCAATCTCCGCCACCTTCGTCGGTGTGCTCACGAACCCGCATGGAAATAGAAGCTTTTAAAAACAAGATATAGACATCTTCAAAGCATAAGCAAAACGTAGATTTTTGTCGGTTATTATATTTTGAAATGCTCTGGCAAGTTGGTATGTATAGCATGGAAAGCATAGATAGTGAACATGAAATTATGACAGTACGCCTCAAAGAAAATATAGTTTCGTGGACTGCCTTGGTTATAGGCAATATACAAAATGAATGGATGAGAAATGTAGCGTCATGGACTGCAATGATTACAGAGAATTTATCTATTGACTTTAGAAAGTTTCAAACAATATGTTACGGGCAGAAAAATTCAATTCCACAACTAATTCCAACATCCTACCGTGCCACACTGTAGAGGGTTTTGTCTGATTTCATACAGATGAATTGTTTGACAGTTGGTTTCAAAGAACCATGGTCTTAGGGAATGCATCCAATACATGATATGCACAAACTCAAAGATGTTGGCAAAATATGCACAAAATTGACGTTTTGAAAAGACATTGGAAACCTTCAGGTTAAATATATTGGCAGTTATAAAGCCAAGTTTGATAGATTATGCAGGAGAAATGAGATATCAGCCACCATAGGAGACATGTATACAAGATGTAGAAACATAAGACAAGGCCCACAAAATGTTTGATTAAAAATTTGATCTCATGGTTTTCTGCGTTATAATATACACACAAAATGGATTTGTTGTAAAGGCTTCTCTTTTCTTCTAATGTCTTAATTTACGTAATGTTTTGGAAGGAGTATCATATGTTTATGGGAGGTCTTTCATGGGACACCTCCAACAAGAGATGAAGAGCACACCCTTAAGAAATAAGTGTTTGGATTTTCTCTTATTGGATGAAAATAAGGTCAAAGAAAACATCATTGAAGATAAATTTATCCTTGATGTACCGGAGTTTGGGTGTTGTCATAGAGAGTCAAGTTTTCTACTATTATACGTCTATGAAACACGTTATAGTGGAATCAATATGTGCACAAAGAAAGATATTATTGAAGTGTTACCCATAATCATCTACTCATTGACTTTGGTACCCCTATTCAAGAATGCTTTGATTATGTTGATAGTCAATGATAAGGAAAGGAAATTATATAGTTGCCGGTGACATTGATTCAAAGTTAAAAATATTTGTTAGTTTAAGAATTTTTGGCATAAGGTGTTTGCATCTCAAAATCATATTCCACAGGTATTATGATGAAAACAAGTTTCAGTGCAACACTTGGAATTTTCTAACTCTGTGATGGAAGAGCTGAATTTGGTGATCAAAACTAGGAGAGTGATGAAGGTTTAGTCATTAATTGGGATGAACATATTTCGTCATGCAGGTGATCAACTGATGGGAAGTAGGGCAGCCCCTAGCTTGCCAAAGACATCTTTTTGTCTCACTTTGAACTATGTCTTCAATGGATACATATGGTTGTTGTTGCTTTAAATGATCGTAAGATTTATCTCTCCATAAATTCAAGTATTGGGAGTAGTGATCATGTTGAGTAGGATATGAGTGTTCTGGTGGATACGAAGCTACCACTTTGTTGAGTCCCTATCAATACATATATGACTCTTCATGGCAATTATTATGTAGAGTTAGCGGACCGATTTCATCTACCATATTTCAAGCACTTGGAAAGAGATGTCAAGAAACAATTGAAGAGATGACTACTGGAAAGGAGCAGAATAGAGATAGAAAGTAACTTTTTCAAATTAACAACTCGAAAGTTGTATCTTTGAAAACTACCATTTTGAAAAGTGACTTGTTTTGCTTATTGTAATTAAAAGTTCAAAATTAGGTTTCCTTTCGAAAAAGGGTAGTTACTTGAAGTGGTTAGGAAGCAGTTACAAGTTGGTTACTAGGTGGTTATGGGAAAAAGCCCATAAATATGAGGCTATTTCAAATGTAAATGGTGGGGGTTCTCTGGAGAGAGAAATTTTGCAAGGGGAACTTATGAAACTTCTTAGAACATTTTTGGTCTTACACATTGTATAGTTTACCTTTGAAATTGTATAATTTCAAAAAGATAATGAAGAATTGCATTTCAGTTCATATGTTCTTGATGTATTTCTGAGTTATGATTACTAGTTTCTCGTATGTCAAATTGGTGATCTTTCTATGTATTTGTGTAAATCAAAGTTATCCTTTGAAGCATGCAATTGGGGTGATGAAGCACAATCATGTCTCGGTATCCTGATTTGAAAGTGTCAAGATAAATTATCTCTCTGTATGTTGAGATTTGCCATCTTTCTTCATCATTGTTGCACATATGTCATGAAATTCATCATGAAGTTTAGGAAAGTGGTTTCTATCTTTGTGGTGAAATCCCCTCATACTTTTCAATAAGATTGTGAAACTCTTGTTGGTTTTCGTACGTCTACCACGAGGGTTTCTACATGCCCAATTCTCCTGTTATCTTGCTTTTCTTCCTTTTTTTACTTTTAGGATAAAAGTACACAAAAACCATAAATACCCCTATCATACGAGGGAGCTACCCCTCTCAAATGCAGAGGAAAGCTGATAATTCAATAATAGCTTCTCCAACTGTTGGGACAATTTAGTCACCGCTCTAAGGGCAATGGGTCAATTTCAAAGGTTATTTCGCGGTGACAAATCTGTTTACCAACAGATTTTTGGCGACTCTGCTGGGGAAATGAACTGAAGCGTTGGTGCCTTTTTATTCCTCTAGAATATACAAGTATCTCCCCAGAAAAGAAGATTGGCGACTCTATCTGAAAGAAGAATCCTGAAAGATGGTTTGGTATCGAAGAACCTGGAAGCATAACTTGCAGTTTCCTGAATCAAACAATGACACTGATGATGAAGATTATTCTTTTTATGCATCCTCTGCTCAACAAAATCAAGTTCTTGACGATCCTAAGCAAGTAGAGTTTTTGAAGAATTTCTATGGTGGCATGCAACTCGCTTCTAATGAGGTTCATCCTTCCTTGCTTCAAACATTGCAGAAGATCGAACAAAATGATGGGAAGAAGACTCATTTCTTTGCTTGTGATCCTAAGCCCCTACTGGAGGAGATTTATGCACCAGAAGATAAAAAGGATTATGCTAAGATATATCAGTCACATGATAAGGACAACAATGAAGGAGCAAAAGTTTGTCTTGCAAATGAACCAGTATTGAATGAAAAATCTTCAAAACCTGCATGTACTAGAGAAGAGGAAGTTATTACATTTTCTCATTATAGAACATCTTCACTAAAGCAAGACCAAAAAGAAGAAGTGATGGAGATAGAAGAAGAAAATTGTATGGAAACTTGCAATAATGAAGAAGAAATTTTTCCAGATGATGGCACTCTTCTTGTGACAACTTTTTCTAGTTCCACAACTATATCTTCCGAGACAGATTTCTGTGACATGGCTAATGTTCAAGGAAATACAGAAAGTGTAAATGAAGAGGATGAAGATGAGTCATGAAATGTTCTCTTATCATGTGTGCAAGAAGAGAATCATGATGAAATGGTACTGAAAGATCTCTCTCATGAGGTTTTGATCACAGATTGGTGTCTCAATACTCCTATTAATGATTTTGTTTGTGAAGAAGATGTCATCCTTTCTCCTTTATCATATGTTGAAGATGAATACTCAACTATTAAAACTAAAGGTACTACTCAAGATGAAGCGTTGAGTACTCCCACTCCAAATGTACAACAAGACAATCAAGATATTGGCTGTAAGTCTGTACAAAGGGAGATTAGAAATGAATCTATTCCTGAATATCCTTGTTTGAATGATTTTTCCAAATCTACTAATAATAATGTTGAAGAAGGTAGCCAGAGTAATGCTTATAGTAGTGATAAAGGAGGTCAGGTATTTAATGTTTGTCAAAACATGGATGAAATTGGAAGTGTTCAAAAGATTGATGGAGAGTTACGTATTATTTCATCAACTGTAGGTGAGGATTTTTGGGAGGATAAAGTACATAACATAAATTCATCATTTTCTCTACCTCATGTGCATCCCTCTGAAAAAGTAGATCCTGAGTTAGTAATGGTAAAGGAGGAATTTTGTTTCATAGAAGATGATTCAATGATAAAAGAAGACATTGTTCATGAGAAGGATCAGTCACAGAATATCAAGTTTTCTTCGCTTATTGATTCACATGAAGGATGCCTGGTTCATGATTCAGTTTTCTTTGGTTCAAACTATGAAAAGAATCTTCAGATAGAGAAAATTGGTATGTTCGACATGATGCCAGAAGATATGATCAACACTACACAGGGCAATACCAATATGATTCAGAAGGTCTTAGAAGTTTATGATGAAAATTGGTTGTTTGGTGAACAATTCAAGGAGTCCTCATTTTTCATACAGCTTATTTTTCTCGTCACTTTGGAGTGGTTACTGAGTTCACAGGCACCTCATCCGTGCTCGTCTCTTTTCCGTATAGGTGCCTACTTTTCTCAACCTGTCAATGGGTTCACTTGATCTTTCCCAAGGAGTTTCAAGGTAGGAGTCACCTACCATGTACATAGGTTAACTAGGTGTTTTGGTTGTGTTTATCTTGTTTCATTTTCTATTGTTTTTGTTGTTTCCCTCGTCTCTGTGTGTCCTTGTCTCCTTGTTTCCCCTTGTACATTGTATTATCTTCTAACTCTACCCGCCCAATGGATAAGGCACTGGTCATTTCCAGAGATTCTAGGTTCATCTTATTTCTGCAAGGTCCTTGTCCCCATTTAGAGCCAACTGTTGGCCTCGTTTCTAACCTGCCAAATTTAAAGTTTTTTTATATCAAAACCCTTTGCCAAGTCATCTGTTTGGTTACAATTCACTAATGTCATATTTCCTGCGTTAGTCATGTTGAAATTCTTTGTTTTATTTCTCTCCATTAAAGCTTTAGTAGCAACGTTATGCCAATGCAAAAATTCACGGCTTAGTAACATTTTATTTTGTGTCTATTTTTCATTTTACACTAAGCCCGCGTTAACTTTTGTTTTTCGCAAAGTCCATTTTGCATTTGCTTTCGATCTTCTCAAAACTCGCTTCAATTTTTGCCTTTCACTAAGTGCACGTGACCTATGAGTTTGGCTAAGTTGGACACTTTCATTTTTTACTGATGGCATAATGAAGTTTACATCGACTTGTGGCAGCCGGGAATTAAAAGTTGGTTTTTATTGTTCAAATCATAAATGGCATGTTATTCTCATTTGAATCAAGTCCAAATGGTATCCAAGGTTTTAGGTCACTTAGTGCACTCAAGTAAAAGCTTGTTAAATCCACAATCATCTCCTAGATTTCTGGTTGAAGCTTGTGGGAATGAAGAAGAAGGTGGCCATGCTTCCCTAAACTCATGCCACAAATGCTGACTATTCATGTAAAAACAAGCATTTACTATTATGCACACCGCAGGCTTTATCTCTTGTTTTAAATTATGTGTTAAACTCATGAAAGTTACATGCCAGAGAAGGTGGCCATGTCAAAAACCATAACTTCATCAGCAGTGCTCATATAGTCGACATCTGGAAAAAGTGTGAAATTGAGATGTTAAACAGCGGATCCTCTATGCGTGGTTAGAAACAATAAATAGTGAAATTTTAACATCTGGTATCGTGGCACATCATTTCTGGTTGTTGAGAAACATCCTAACAGACTTCGCCATTCCTCCTGGCCTAATAAGAAGGTGAAAGAAATGCTTAATAACTGACTACACAATGTTTTGAATGGATGTGATTTCATGCAAGTTATTCATCAGTTGTGGATGGCAATTAAAGTATCCACAAAGCCTTTGGAAACTAGATTGTATGATCCGCTCCATGCAAGATGTTCAAAATTTATTAAACTACCGCAGAAATTGTGAAGTGCCCTTAAAGGCCCGATGTCTAAGTAGTTATAATAACTACTTTCAACGCAAATGCAATTGGTAGGTGTAAAGCAAAACTCCGCAACCTTTGTTAGCATTCTCCCTACTCTACACCAAAATGGGAACTTTTAAATAGGGTATGGTCGTCCGTCAAAGCATTACAGAATGAGAAGTTCTGTCAGATGTTACATTTATAACTTCTCTAGAAGACATAGTGTCTAAATGTTTTGACAACACCGCTTCAAGAAGATGTTATCTCATGCTATGCAATGAATGCCCTCAATATTTTTGGACTGCTTCACCAATGAGGAGATGGAAAGGAAACATTAGTTCTTATTCTATACCAGATAGGTCTTACAATCAGTTAGATGATGATTTTGTGCAATCTATGGAAACACTGTATGAGAAATTTTGCTTTGAAGCAACTATAACGGATATTTACGGTAGCCTTCAGTATTCTAGGTTGTTTCGAGATGAAGTCTCAAGTGTGCTGCTAGATATGTATGCATAATGAGATTTTTGACAATGTGCTCCAAGCAGGTTCAGCTGATTGTCTTTATATGTGAGCATTATAAGGCTCAGATTATAAATAAAATCATCCAAATTCATCTATTTAATTAAATCATTCAAATTCTTCTAAAATCATTCTAAATTAAATAATACCAAATTATTTAATTAATTCTTCTCATTCTCTATATTTAAATAAATCCAAATATTTATTTAAATTATCTATTTCCTCCAAAATTGAATTAATACCAAAAGTAATTCAATTAATCCACATGCACATGAAATTAAATATTTTCAATATTTAATTAGCTAATATTCCCTCACGCATGTCTTATTTCTCCCCTAGTCAGGATTAGCTAACTCATCAATCAAACCAGTTAACTAATGAGTCATCTGAGTTCACTATTCAATCAATTCAGTCAACTCCCTAATCAATTTGACTTATCTCTCCAATCAATTTTGTTAACTAATCAATCATCTCAGTTAACTCCTTAGTCTATTCTGTTAACTCCTTTGGTGCATGAAAGAGTGGGACACTTTCCCTCTCCCTATTCGTGCACATTCTCTCAAGTTTCCTCAACTAGTGATCTTCTTATTCATTCTATACCATTGATCTTCCCTCTCACAAGTCTATAAATACAACCCCTATTCCTCCATTTGAATCATCCAAGATTTTAGTAAACTTACTCTGCAAGAATCATAACGTGCCTTTGGCACCAAACCATATCCATAGCTTGAGTTCACCATTTTCATTGCATTGCAAGATCCTCTTCATTGCAAACCTATCAAAGTCATTCTCCATTGTCATCTTGGAATGAAGTGAGGAAGTACACCTTCTGAGGGCTATATTCATACAACGAGATCAATTGACATAGGTGACAAATGGAAGCCATGAAACAATAAGGTTTTCAAGGTATTATTTCTTTGTGTTGGATCTTGTTTGTTCTTATTTTATTGAGATTATTGGATTATTTATAGTTTAATACTATTAACCACATTTTCTGATAACATTTATGGCACCCACCATGGGGCCTTGCCCCCAATTTAACCTTTAAATTGAGTTTTTGTGCGTTAGGTTCTGTACACAGGAAGTTTTTGCGCATCTGTTTGCTGGTAACACACATCTATTCTCTATAGTGATGCATCTATTCAATCAGCACATATACTCACTTAATCAGCGCATTTGTTCTCTGAATCAATGCATATATCTGACCTGTGCTTTTATTTCCTGTTTCGATGCTTTTATTCTCTGTAACTGTGCATATATCGTTGCGCATCTGGCTCTGTATCTGCACATATATCCTCTATAACTGTACATTTTTTCTGACAAGGTTCTTGAGATATTTCTTGTGATTTTTCTAATGCTAACATCTCTAGCATGAATATTCTCAGATCTGATTTGTAGGTTAGGGGCTGGTTAGACATTTAGTTGCATTGTTAACTCACGTCATAGATCTAATTAGCAAGGAAAGTAATTGGATTGTTCATGCAAATCTTATCTAGATCTAAATAGGAAGGCTGTAATTTGAACTTGTTGCACCAACAACTCAAACATAGTCCCAACTAGGAGGATCTAAAATTGAACCATTGCTTTCTATTTGCTTCTTTCAAAGTTAACAAATCTTGTGTGTGCCCAAGTAGAGTAACTCATTTAGTCTTTTTCTTTTTAACTAGGGGAAAAAGAACTATTGTATATCATGATTTTGGAATGATAATAGGACTATGCTCTCCCCTTAACTAGGTGACAAAAATGCCAGAATTATCATTTCACATGTTTTTCCTTTAGAGAGGCCTGCCCTTGGATAGCCTTCCATCCAAGTGGGAACAACCTTAAGTGGTAACGAGCTAACACCAAGCTCTTCCGATCTACTATAAATAAATTGTGTTTGAGGTGAAAGCTTCAAGCAACGAGTGCTGGTTAGTTATACCGATAACCAACCTCCCTCAAAACCCTCCAAGGTGCAACCCTTGAAAGTTGGGAGACTCCATAACGAAGAGTAGCGTTGCTGCACATATAACCACTCGAACGGTTGCCCTTACTACTTATCCATTGCTTTAGAAGCCAAAATCCCTTATAAACCAGTGCCGAAAAGAGCAATTATCATCTTCCTAAGATGACTCACATTATTACGATTCACTAGTAGAGATAATAGGGAAATCCTAAGGTTTGCGAGCCTTGGGAACCCAGAACTTGTTGGCAAGAGACACTATATGGATTCATGGTTGTTGTCATTGATGGCAACAAAGGTCATCCCACATATCCGCAAGTCATGGTGTGTCTCTACCGGAAGTCAGAATAAAGATTGTTGTGGTCCGGTGAACAAGAACAGAGCATGTGGCAAGGTCCGACAGATTGGTCCGGATCTCTCAGAGGAAGTGTCTTGGTGCAGTGCGGATTTGGGGAAGTCAAGAGGACTACCTTGAGTGGTATATTCCAAGGATTTAGCCTCCGGTGATGGACAAGGAAAAAGATATGAATAGTTGAGTACCGGATTCCTGAGAGACAGTGAAAACAGAGGAAGAACTGACTGACAGAGTATCAGACTACTTTCCGGATGTGTTACTATTGATGATAAAGGTTGTGAAGGCATGAATCATGTTTGGCCGACATGATTAATGATATCTACAAGTATATGCTTGATCCGCATTGCTTGGTGAGCAAGGATCCAGCCGACAGAACAGAGTTTGTAAGAAACTAGACTGTTCCGGATGCTGACTAGAAAAGTGATGAAATTACTTGTGTGGATATATATAGAGGATGGATTTAGTTGTGAAGTGTGTGATTGTGTGAAGGTATATGCGAATAAGTGCAGAACAGAGCAGAAGTAGCAAGAAAGATCCGGTATGTGAAAGGATAGCAGAATAAAGAACAGAGGAGAGATGAAGTGCAGCAGATCAGTGTACTGAGCCTAACCGGAACTGAACTCCAGCATATGCAGATGCTTCCAATCAGTTCAAGACTGTGATTCTTATCACTTTGTAGATAGTGTGTCTCCTTGTAGGCAGTGGGCCTCTTTGTGAGCAGTGTGCTCGGGCAGTGAGCCCTAATTGGCAAGTGCCATTTTTGTAATTTCCTATTCTTCTAACAGAGAATAATTTTTGGGTTAATCACCCCGTGGTTTTCTCCCTTAACAGGGTTTCCACGTCAAAAATACTGTGTCATGTGTTTCTTATTTCATGGCAATGTTTTTGTGTTTGATTCAATGCTGCATTAATTAACAATAAAATTCAAAAACGGAAATAATTAGGATAACTGATTCACCCCCCCCTCTCAGTTATCAACAATTGGTATCAGAGCTAAGTTCCTCCTAATAGAGCCTAACAGCTTGAGGAAGATCTGGGAGTTCAAATGGATGCATATGGTTTAAGGGAGCAACTCAAGACTGCCCTTGAGGATCTTGAACAGTCAAATTCTGAAGTCAATGAATTAAAGGAAAGACTCGAACAGGCTGATGAATTCATGAGAGAATTAAAAGACAAATTAAGTCTCTCTATGAAAAAGAGAAAGGAGCTGCTCCAACAATTGGCAAGACAAAGTGAAGAAAGCAATACAAATGAAGAATTGACTGAGCAAACCAAGTTATGTGAAAAGTTATCAAAAGAAGTCATTATGTTAAGACATGAAATGGAATCAGGAACTATAAAATTTACTCAAGAGATTGAAGAAAAAAGAAAAGTTGAAGACAATCTAAGACAATCTCTTAAAGAAAAATCAGAAGAATGCCACCAGATGGACAGGATTATTAGACATCTTGAATCTGATCTTGAAGATGCCAAAGATAATGAAGAAAAACTTGAGGATCAAATTGCCTCTCTCAAAAGAGACCTTCAAACAGCAAATGAATATAAAGAGAAATTCAAGATAAGTTCTGCTCAACTTGAAGTTCTTCTTGGAAGTCAAAAGAGGATAGATGACAAGTATGGTTTGGGATATGAGAAAGGAGAAAGCTCCGGATCCGGTCAAAAGAATTTTGGATCAGAAAATCCAAGGAATAGACCTAGAAGACCTCTGGTAAGATAGCCCAATGCTCAAAGATATCCATCTTTCAATGGATACTACCACAGCTGCAACCACTTTGGTCACAAAGCTAATCAGTGCAAAAAGAGAATGAATCAGATTAATTCATCCTTCTCTGGACAGTGCTTTAACTGCAAAAGGTATGGACACAAATCCCATGAATATAGAAATATGCAAGTAAACAATTCATTCAAAGGTAGATGCTTTACATGAAATAGAGTAGGTCATATGGCTAATCAATGCAAATCAAGAGGTTATCAGTCAAATATGCAAAGAAATGTTATTTGCCAAATCTGTAATAGGTCCGGTCATAATGCTAAAGTCTGCAGAAGCAAGAATCAGGACAAAAGAGGTCCGGTGTATAATCAGAATCAAGACAAGGGTAAACAAAAGATGAATGCGGATGAAATTAGGAATCAGATGAGCAAGATTTGGGTAAAGAAAAGTTCAGAGAATGTAGAGGTTGGATCCGCACCAGACTATGGTGCTGATATTTCTTCCGAAAATTAAAAAGTGAGCTCTGGCTCAGGGGAGACTCAAAGAAAATCCTATTCCCCCAGCCAATCAAGTGGTGCCGGATGTGGCACAAGATGCGGAGTAAAGGGTTTAAAGATATAAGTCTTGAGATGATCCAGATAAGATTTCAGAGGTCCGCATGGAGATATGAAGAAGCTGTGATCGATCAAGTAAGACCTGTTCCGGGAGATGCTCCGGTATGACAGAGGATTACAAAAAGATCCGGAGAGATCCGGAAGTGCATTGTCTTATTCTGCGGATTGGATAGAGTGTTTGGGATGTTCTTGTAATGTGTCACCTCGATTCATTCATGATTGAAAGATCCGGATGATGTTCACAGATCAAGACTGATCCAGGATACTCCAAGCTATCCGGATAAGGCAAACCGGAATAATATAGGTCGAGCATTTATTGCCATCAGATATTAGGGTTTGCGGAGCAATATAAGGGATTTCTCAAAAAGCATTTGCTCATTCTGCACTCAAGAAGAAGCGAAAAGTGGAGCTCTGCAACAAGATTCATCAAGCACACCAAAGATCTCCTGCTGAAGTCATTGCATAAAGAAATCAATCCAACCACTCCGTGCAAACCAAAGGCGCATAAGGTATTCTCCGTTTTCATTATCTCACTGCAAATCTTTGAAGAAATGGCTACTCCAAATATAGTGAAAATCTCAGATAGGCCCCGACCTGAATTTAAGAAACATCCATACAAGTCATTGGAGGTAGATCCCTTAGGAGCATTTTCCAGTGTTCCTCACGGAGTTTTACACACAGAAGACATTAGGGTTTACATACATGCAAGCATTGAGGAATTTGGGGAATTCAATTTGAGAGATCTCTATCACAAGCAACTAATAGACAATGCTTTTGAGCTTAAACCAGAGTATAAGGATATCCAGAAGAAATAATTTGAGCAATTTATTCATTTCCCCTGCTTTGAAGAAGATGAATGGGTCCGGTATGTACTGAGCAGGATGCATGACAACTTCCTATGGCTGGATAGACCCTGCAAGATCACAAAAGAGGCAATTAGATCAGTAACTGGTCTATACTCTTCCGGAGGGATACCTATCCTCAAATCTGTCAAAAATAACATTGTAACTGAGGCCACCGGATCAAAATTTGATAAGAGGGCAATGACCATTGAAGATATTTCTGATCCAGATATCAAGTATGTGTCCATGATAATAGGATACAAGATCTATCACTCCAGCAGGGAGAATTCTGTATCCGAAACTGCAGTATATACTGCCTATGAAATGCTAAGGAAGAATGCAGAATATGATCTCTGCGAACTGCTCTTAAGCCAATTAATGGAAAATATATAGAAAATCAAGAAGGACAAGAAGAATTCCTTTAAGTATGGTACTCTTATAGTATGTCTATTCTTCTACTTCATGAATGAGCTGCCCGGATCAAGTGGATGGGTATGGCAGAATGACAAACCTGTTGCAGTCCAGATAAGAGACTATCTACATGGGCTTGGGGATGCCAAAGCAAGAAATACAGCCCTATGGGGATACTTCAAAAACTTCCAAAGCATGATGCAAGCAAGAGAGAGAATTCCCCAGTCTCTTGTTGAAAAATACAAAGACTCAGTGTGCTTTATGGTGGACACTGATCAGTGCCTAATGGAGGCGGTGGAGCCAAGGATTGTCTGGATCATGCCCATGGGGTATGAAGTGGATGAACAGATAGTGGAGCTGCATGTTCAACACATGCTAAGTCAGCCCAAAGATCCAAAGGCAGAAAGGTTTGGAACCTTTGAGGAGCTGAGTGTAAAGATCCATGTAGAACTCAGGGAACCTGAGATAAAGAGAAAGGTGAGAAAAGAAGTAGAGCATATTGCTCAAGGCCTAGGCATCTCAAAAGAGGCACTTGATGCCAGCCGGGAAAAGAGGAGGAAGGCTGAGGAAGAAAAGAAAAGTAAAGAAAGTGTTCCAGTTGAAACTTCCACCCAGACCAGATCATCAAAAAGATCTGCACCTCCCACAACCAAAAGCTCAAAACCGGAAGTCCAGGCATCCGGTAAAAGATCTAAGACAAAAGCCACAAGGGCTTATGAAAGCCAAAAGGATGAAGAGGAAACAGAGTCAGATGAGGGAGTAAAAGAAATAAAGAAGCAGAAGAAGAAAGGATCCGGTAAACCCTCCACAGGCCAAGACAAGGATGAAATGGTAGAAGTATCTGTTGAAAAGCCCACTCTGTCTTTAGAGAGTATAATCAAGTCGGTTATGGTGGATGGAAACCTTCAACCAATGACTGAATTTTATGATGACTACAATGAGGCTGACCAAAAGACTCTGCAGGAAGCCATAGTCAAATATCTGAACATATACAATAAGGCTTTCATTGAGATCATATCTCTTATTCCTAAAAGCCTAGAAAAGGAATTAGAAATAAGAAAGAATAATGCTCATGCAAAAGATCTTGAGATCTGGGAGCAGATAGCTATTCAGCTATATCCTCAAATTGATCCCAAGACAATGAACATAATCTTCAAAGACTGCAAAGATGAGTTCAAAAGTAAAGCCAGGATGAATCAACTCATGCTTGGTGAGACTGACAAAGTGGCCAAAGAGACAGAAGAGATCCTCCGGAAGGCCTTCAAAAGGTTCAATCTTCCTGTTGTAGAGGACTTAGGTGCAGAAACAGCTGCGGATTTGGAATCATCTGCTCCGGAAGAAGTGGGCCCTGAACAGACTAACATCTCTCCTCCGGTTTCCCCTACAGTCTCCGGATCCCAAGAAGAAGAGAAACTACAGGAGAAAGAAGCAGCAGTTAAAGAAAAAGAGGTTGACAGCACCCCAACAGAGAAAACCACGACTGAAAGTGGTAAGAGTAAGGAAGGAGAAAAGATTCAAAAAGACAAAACTGTAGAAGAGAAGAAACATCTGTCTCTGGCAAGAGACACTGCACAAACTATTCAAGAATTCCTGACAAAAGCCACTATAGAAATTGATGAACCGGACCTGCTAAAAGGACCATTAGATTTTGACTCTTTGTCACTGGTGCAAACAATGAAAATAGCCTCATTTGCAAATGAGAAAGTCAAAGAGAAACTACTGAAATCTCACATGAAAGACTGTGAGCTTATGGAGGTAGCATCTGGAGTGCTAGAAAAGATCATGCCATCTTTTCAAAAGGATCCCACAGCCTCCTCTTTCGGTAATCTCAAAACCTTAGTCAGCAATGTTAGTACACATTTTGAATCTCTAGAAAAATCTGCTGAAGAAAAGGTCCGGAAGGAATTTTTGGATAAAAGATTTTCAGAAGTATTAGGATTAATCTCTAACGATAGGAGAAATATGAGTATTGGAATAAAGAGCTTAGAAAATGCTCTTAAGGATGGCGTTGACATTTACAAATTTTGTATATCCTGGTCAAAGGCAACAGCAGCAATTGATAAGAAAATAAAAGAGGAACAGGACAAGCTACAAAGTTTATCTCAAAGTTTTGATCCTCTCTCTTCCTCCATAATAAATCAAGAATGTTAGACTATTGTAGTCTTGAATGAAATAAAGAATCTTGAGAAGGAAAGGAAGAATATCACTAACCGGATGGGAGAACTTAGAAGGATTATAATCCCTAAGTTAGAAACTATGCATGAGGCCATCAGTGATGCTCAGACCACCGCCCAAACAAATGATCCGACAGATCTCAAGAGGGCAGAAGCTTTTGCATTTTTGTTGAGTGGTCACATCTCAATTTTGGATAGAATGAAGCAAAGTTGGGCTACAGAACTGATCCAATTGAAGACATCCTTTGCAGACATTCTTCAGTATATGTGAGTATGTAAATATGCGGCTATGTATAGAAAATTTTTGAAAATTTTGGTGTGCGGACCCTACCCTTTGCCATTGATGTCAAAGGGGGAGTGAGGAGCAGTGAAAAATGAGGAATCCAACTAAGGGGGAGTTCCAGAAATTGTATATAAAGACAGAGCATCAGCAAAGGGGGAGCATAGTGTAAACACTTAATCATTTTTCACTAAGTGTTGCCATCAATGCCAAAGGGGGAGATTGTTGGCAAGAGACACTATATGGATTCATGGTTGTTGTCATTGATGGCAACAAAGGTCATCCCACATATCCGCAAGTCATGGTGTGTCTCTACCGGAAGTCAGAATAAAGATTGTTGTGGTCCGGTGAACAAGAACAGAGCATGTGGCAAGGTCCGACAGATTGGTCCGGATCTCTCAGAGGAAGTGTCTTGGTGCAGTGCGGATTTGGGGAAGTCAAGAGGACTACCTTGAGTGGTATATTCCAAGGATTTAGCCTCCGGTGATGGACAAGGAAAAAGATATGAATAGTTGAGTACCGGATTCCTGAGAGACAGTGAAAACAGAGGAAGAACTGACTGACAGAGTATCAGACTACTTTCCGGATGTGTTACTATTGATGATAAAGGTTGTGAAGGCATGAATCATGTTTGGCCGACATGATTAATGATATCTACAAGTATATGCTTGATCCGCATTGCTTGGTGAGCAAGGATTCAGCCGACAGAACAGAGTTTGTAAGAAACTAGACTGTTCCGGATGCCGACTAGAAAAGTGATGAAATTACTTGTGCGGATATATATAGAGGATGGATTTAGTTGTGAAGTGTGTGATTGTATGAAGGTATATGCGAATAAGTGCAGAACAGAGCAGAAGTAGCAAGAAAGATCCGGTATGTGAAAGGATAGCAGAATAAAGAACAGAGGAGAGATGAAGTGCAGCAGATCAGTGTACTGAGCCTAACCGGAACTAAACTCCAGCATATGCAGATGCTTCCAATCAGTTCAAGACTGTGATTCTTATCACTTTGTAGACAGTGTGTCTCCTTGTAGGCAGTGGGCCTCTTTGTGAGCAGTGTGCTTGGGCAGTGAGCCCTAATTGGCAAGTGCCATTTTTGTAATTTCCTATTCTTCTAACAGAGAATAATTTTTGGGTTAATCACCCTGTGGTTTTCTCCCTTAACAGGGTTTCCACGTCAAAAATACTGTGTCATGTGTTTCTTATTTCATGGCAATGTTTTTGTGTTTGATTCAATGCTGCATTGATTTAACAATAAAATTCAAAAACGGAAATAATTAGGATAACTGATTCACCCCCCCTCTCAGTTATCAACAGAACTTGGTGTACCAGAGAAGTTTGTGTACTTGTAAGGGGGATCCCGTGTCCCAAGTTCCTAAGTGATCTACTTTAAATAGTGTAGCTGGAGAAATCCAAGTGAGAATTCGGTATATATTTCCCTTGCCATCCTAAGATTTGTACTTTTTTTGGTCAAAAAAGTCAAAATGTAAAAAAAATCAAAAATCATGAAAATATTCTTTGTGTGTTCTATGTCTTTCTTTCCATAGTTGAAAAATCAAATCAAAGAGACCAACTTTCATCCAAAGAAAACCAAAAACACAGAGCTATGCATTTATTCATTCTTGTTGTGCTTTTATTCAATCCTGCCATGCATTTGACAACTGTTGTGCATGCATTCAGTTCTGCTTTGCTTTTGTTTTGTTCTACTATGCATTTATTCTTTACCAGACTTGCGCATCTATTGTCTATTCCTGCGCTTTTACATTTCACCAGATTTGCGCATTTACTCTCTGCTGCTACGCATTTACCCTCTGTTCCTGTGCATTTGTTTCTGTGCATCTGTCATAGTGAGCTATTCCATACATTTACTGGGAAAAATAATTATCTTTTTGAGCACCCATTTCAGCCTCATTTCAATTTCCTAGATTAGATTAACCGTCTAAGTCACTTATCCCATCCATTTCCACAACATAGCTGCTTTTCCAACACTCACCTCATCCAAAGCTTCCTAAAAAAACTTCCCAAAACTAAATCAAAGTATCCAAACCAGGTAACAACAAGGAAATTTTAGATCGTATCGAACTCAAGCATCCCTAGTAAAGTCTGCACTATCAGGATCTATCATCCTTCTCTCTCAGAACTTCACTAGTGTGTTTGGTGCAAAACTAGTCTCTATCAAATAATCAGATAACACACCTTCCTTATTTGTGACTACCATTTTGTATCAACCATCTTGTTTGACACCATTGATCAAATAAAACCCTTGTTCAAACCTTATCACCACAAGTATCCCCTTCACTACAACCTCCAAGAGCACCTTACCAAAACTTCCAATTTCACCCCACACCATTCCCAATCAAATTGCATGGTACTAACTAGATCACAGAAACAAAGACAAATTGAAATGGCTGGAACATCTGACATAATTGTATCCCCTCACGATAGTGACGAGGAAATATCTCACGAGGACTTACAAGAAGTTATCCAAGACAAAAAATTTTGACGTATGATGGACAAAGTACTCAACCAAGACCCTAGCAAATTCTTTCTTCACTGAGAAAACCAAGTAGTTAAGCTCCCAAAGACTTCGATGTCACAGCCTTGAAAGAAACCGAAGAGGAAAGAACTCATGAAGATAACACACATGAGGAAAGAACCCTTGACACATACAAAGGAAAGAAAACCCTAAACTCAACCACACCTTTAGACATGTTAAAAAAAAAAGTTCAAACCCTACAACAACAATTAGCAGACCTCCAAATAGGGACATCCACTAAAAACTATTCGTTGGAGGAGATCTCACCATATCCCTTCAATAAGAGCTTGAACATGATCCCCTTTCCCCTTAGACTTTAAGTTCTAAAATTTGACAAGTATAGAGGAAAGGGTGACCCTAGAGACCATATTCAAGAATTCAGCGCCACATGTCTGGAGGTTGCCCACAATGAAACTTTTCTCATGAGACTCTTCCCTAGATCTCTACGAGGGCAAGCCATGGAGTGGTTCTCTCGACTTCCCCTAGGTATCTGTGAGGACCGCCCTTTTTACTACTGTTGTCATGACTCTTTACAGTGCTGTTATTGTTACTTTCATATTTGTGGGATAGCAGTTCCCGAAATTTGTCAGACTATTTAACTTTATTATGTTTTCGGAAAAACTAATTGGGTGATGTTTGGATAAGTTACTTTTCAGAAAAATGAATTAGAGATGTTAGAGATGATGGAAAATTGTAATATGATTTTTAATTATGTTAGATTGTATTAAGGCATGAGAATGCATGTGTTATTTAAGTTGCTTCGGCTATGATGAATTTATGTGGTTACTGATCTTGTAATTGAGTGTGCAGGGACTACTAATCAAACCACAGATTTCGGAGATCATTCCACACCTTGTTAATTGTTATTCCCTGTTAAGCCGATCTGGTTCCACGATGAACCAAGATCTCTTTGTGTTTGATGTCATGATGTAATGTGGTCTTTCGTATGGTCGAGTGGGTTAGGTTACCCTCATGTAATATTATTTTTATAAGTAAGTGTTGTAAAGAGATTGAATTTGAAATTTCTATTTTTATTTAAATTATGAGGCCCTTTTTCTTGTGCTTTACCTTGACCTGGGGTGTCTTGTATGGGTTAAAATTGACCCTGGGTTCTACCCCATGGGTCCAGGGGCCCATTTGGCATGGGTAACCCTTGAGTAACCTCCATCTAGTCAACTTAACCTTTCCCTGAAGTTAAGTGGCGAAAATTGGAGGTAGGAGGGGACATGATGGGTTGTACCAACACTCAACCCATCCCCTCTACTTTTCCCTAGATAAGAGATGCCATCCATTAGTAAAAGTTACCTCTTCTTTAGTAAGATTCCCCCATGTACTATGGGGACACCCATGTGAAGAAAGGAGAAAGAGGCATGGGTCACCTGTCTTGTTCCCATTTAACTCTTTTTTTTATTTCTCCTATGAGAAAGTGGAGTCACATGAAAGGAATAAGGAGTACCCTTGGGAATGGAGAGTGACATAAGCCACCTGGACAGAATAGTGATTTTTGGGAAGGGTGAGGAGGTGACAAGTGTCACTTCCCCATTTCTCAAAAATTAGAAAGAAAGAGAATTTTGGGTTATTTATTTTCAAATTTTGGGATGAGAGGGAGTTAGTTGAATTTTGGGAAAAAAACTTTCATTTTGGCCTTACCAAATATAGAGAAGTTAGTTTGGAAGATAGAGAAGGGAGAGGGAGTTGGTGGCTAAGCTTGGAAGTGAACTCTGTGGACTCTGCAACAACTTCATTCCAGGAGGGCTTTGCAAGGTTGGTCTGAATTTTACCTTTGTTTTGGTAGAACTGAAATGTGTATGAAATGTGTTTGGAATATGTGTTTAAATTTGTTTTCTGTGGGGTTCTTGTCGGGTGTTTGACAGAGCGTCTCCCACTTGGGAGAAATGCTCATCAAGTTTGGGGTAGGGGAGGAGAGATCCTCCTCAGGTGCATACCTGTTCCATCTTTTGGGATGTTGAAAGCCTTGAGGGCATGTATCTGTGACTGTATTTTGACTTGAGAGTCAAATACAGATTTCTTACAAATTGTGATCACACTTGGTTGAGACCAAGAGAAATTTATATGAGTTCATTTATCTGTCAGGGTGACACTCTGGAGTCGAGTGTATCCACTCTCCTGCCCCTTATGAAACTCACTGTAGTTGAGTTTCCGTATTGTGTAAAATAGCCACGGGTGTAGGTGTGCTTTGGGATTGTTGTTGTTTCTGTTGTGAAGTGGAGTGTTTGAGTACCCAGGTGTGAGTATGGTCTCCCTAGCTCGGGGGTGACCCTCTTGCGGGTCTACGGTAGGGAGGAGAGCTAGACAAGTGGTATTTTCTTCTTTGTTTGTCTTTGATATGCAGGTTTTTCTCTTGGAGCTTTCTGGTTGGCTATTTATGAAGAAACAGATTATCTTCTTGTCATGAGAATTAGGCCTGGATTATTTCATAGAAATGAAGAGAGAACACCTCTCTTGTTATTGTTGTAAATTACTGATATTCTGGGAGTGAAGAAAATCACCTCCCTGGTCTTGTTATTATTGGACTTTTATTGGTTGTCATAAGTTTTTAGTTGTATACTGTTTGGGAGGAGAAAGTTCATATCTGGGAAGTTGGTATTCATGTTTGAGAAGTTGTAATATGACTGTGCTTAAATTTTAAGTGGATGTTTGCAACCTTTGTTCAATAGCAATTTTTGTGTTTCAAGTATTACTGAAAAGAATAAGTTCGTTTTTGCAACTTAATCTGAGTTGTTTACATTTGAAAGTTTGGAATTGCTTCTTTAGTTGAAATGCTAGTTTCCTTTTTAATGTTGAAATGGAAAAGACAGTTTTTAAATATTTGAGTTTTCTCCATAATAATGGATTCTGTTAATTTAGAAGAATTAGAGGAAATCTAGCATGTAAATATAATCTGTTTGTAAATTTACAAGTCTTATATGTTTATAACAATGGAAAATTTATACTTATAATAAGGGAAGAGCTATTTATCATTTGGTGAAATTGGGATATATATATATTTATATCTAATTGTTATGACAATTTCTTTATAATAGGTTGATTTGGAGAAAATGCATAGAGTAGTGAATTTAAAAAAAAAATTGTCGAAATTGGAATTATACAAATATAATATTTTTCTCTAAATACTTTATAAATATATATATAGAGATATATATACATTTCTCATTTTGAGTAATTATCATTTTAGAAAATAATAGAGAAATTGAAAGTAATTATAATTGTTATATAAAAAAAAAAAAGGGGATATATATATATATATATATATATAAATATGGAATATATATATATATATAAATATATTATCGTTGTTATATATATACATATATATATATATATATTTATATATGAATATATAAATATATATATATATATATATTTGAAGATATTTTATTATTGATAATAATCAACGAATGGTGAAAGACTGTCAAAAAAATTAAGCCGCGGATAACAAAATACACAGTCGTTATTTACAATGGGCGGTGGGGAAGAAAACCCCACCGCAGGTTTTATGTTATATTTGGAGGTGTGGAGTGGGGCGGAGCCCCACCCACACCCCACGTCGTGGGAATGTGGGTGGGGCTCCGCCCCACTCCACATCTCCCCCCCCCCTCCTCCATACCCTTATGCCTCCCGCGGATCTTGTCTGCCGCTTTGCGGCCACCATAAACCCCCGTCCGCCGCTCTGCGGCCACCATAAACCCCCGTCCGCCGCTCTGCGGCCACCCCGACCCCGCTCCTCTGTCACACCGCCCATGGCCGCCGTCGGCTGTGGTAACTCCAGCACATAAAATGTTAGGGCTTGGCCCTAACATATGTTTGGGTTATTTGGAATTTAAATGCTGTTTATTTTTATATAGCTCTATATATAGGCATATATATATTCTATATGTCTATGTATATAGCTATATATCTAATATAATAATGCGTATATATCTGTATATATATATATATATATATATATATATATATATATATATATGTTGTGGTAAACCAATTCGTCCTTTTCATAGACATTAAAATAAATATATTATATATATGTATGTATGTATGTATATATATATATATAAATATATCTATATATATATATATATATATATATAACATACAGAGGAGTAAATCTATGAACCAAATTATTGGGCTCTCGTTTAAAATCGTTATAAACTATGTTTCATGGATATGGAGAAAAAAAATATATATATATATAAATAACAATTATATTCTCACAGGAGATGTTATTAAGTGTTGAACACAACAACCAAAGAAGCTATATTACCATGAACAGAGTTTTATAAAGTGGTGAACCACCTACATCTATTGACAACGTCATACGAGTTACAAACAGTGTATGAATCGTAATTAAGAGTAACAGTAACAACAGTAATTCTAAACAAGAGAAAATAAAATTATAATGTAAAGAGAGTTTAGGAATATTCAGTGATACTCTGGAAAGAGTTTCTCGGAAGTTTCAACTAAAAACATACTAACAATCACCCGGAAAAATGAAGAGGAAAATTACACAACTCCTTACTCAAAAGAACACTGGAAATAAACTTAAGAAGCCACCACTGACAATCCTTGTGGCCATATTAATCTCAACTGTAGCAAACGATCTCATATGTAAACCTGTAAGAGGTTCCGAAGAAGGAAAAACCAACATTGGAAAACACAGAGGAGAAAATGCGCGACATATCTCACACGGGATAAGAGAACTAAGTTGACGGACCCTTCTGTCAATTGTGCTTAGGTACAAGTTGACTAAGCATTTACGAAGAGGAGGAACCTAGATCGGGGAAGATTAGGAGACCGAGTCCAGCGAAATAGTAAACCAGCCTATGTGACCGAGATCATCCTGAAATTAGGTTTAATATCAACAATAGCTGCAGTAATAACCCTGATTGACGTAAATCACGAAGAAAGGACAGGATGCACATAAAGAAAGTATAGAAAATGGAAGAGAGAGAGAGACCGAAATATAAACACACTAAATGAACTAAGAGATAGTTAAGGTAAGGGAGATAAAGATATAATCCAACTTAAGAACTTGTGGAAAGGGAAGAGAGGGCAACCAAACCGCCTTGTTGAAAATGCTAAGTCATAGGAGTAGTATGTTTCAGGAAACAAGAGAGGAGACAGACAACCGTGCCTGGCTGAAAAATGACTAAATAGGGAGATCACTAGCCGGTTTAGTTGGAACAAGGCGTCGAGGGGAGTGGTTCCTCTATCAGCGAACCACGTGCGTAAATGAGTGCAGCGTAATTCCCACTAACGCCGTAAGGCATTCTGCTACCGAACATTGCCGAGGGTTCGATTTAAGAACTTGGGTAATCTCACTCTTGCAATGACGTTAGCAGCGTTGTATCGACCCTCTTGTTGATCTATATGTTTCCGTTTGCACGCCATTGTACTTGTATTCCGCCGATGAGTATAGTGTTTCGCCATGAGAGAACACCGTTGAGCATGCGTACGCATGCGAAAGGGGTTTTTAGGACGGTGTGAGAAAAGTTTTTCATATCTCGTGTCATAACCACATGACAGATGTGGCTATGACACGTGCGATGTGTGTTGTGATCACAAGGAAAATGTGGGCATGACATTTGGTATCAGAGCCAGGTTTGTAAACACTGGGCGTATTTGGGCACGTTATTATTCCGCAA
Organism: Cunninghamia lanceolata; assembly: GCA_027924645.1. NCBI lineage: Eukaryota > Viridiplantae > Streptophyta > Pinopsida > Cupressales > Cupressaceae > Cunninghamia > Cunninghamia lanceolata. The sequence goes on along the minus strand of BSBN01000012.1, from coordinate 5,406,526 downwards.
CTTTGGCTAATTAGTTTCTACCTTGTTTTGTAGGATGCCTTCCCGACGTGTTCGACGAGCGCGATCACGCCACACAGCGTCAGTCGAGGTGCACAGCGATTCCTCAGCCGAGGGACTGGCACCTGCAGATTCAGCAGCACCACCTGCACCACCTGTGCCACAAGCACTACTAGTACCACAGGCGACACCAGTAGCGGATATAGGTCCACAGATCTTACAGGCACTACAGACTATGCTAGACAGGTTACCACCAGTGATTCCTGAGCCACGTATAGAGCCTCATGTTGCTCCGCGAGAGGAGCCACGTGCCGAGTCACGTATTGAGCCACGTATGGAGCCCCGCGTTGATCCACTAGAGGTGAGACGTGTGGAGCCCTTCGTTGAGATTCCTGACACAACAGTAGAGGAGGTAGGGTCGGCCTCCCGAGCATGGAGCAGGAGTCCTCCGAGACTTTTGAGACAAGAACAGGTTCAGCAGGGAGTATATGAGGATGGTGTGGAAGAGCCACTTGGGAGACTTAGAGACAGAGGGGACCCTATCAGAGATCTACTAAGGCTCAACCCACCCACCTTCGCAGGAGCTACAGAGGGAGCTGTGGCCGAGGCTTGGCTAATTAGCTTAGACAGGTGTTTCGCATTGCGACCGTATGAGAGCAACACGAAAGCACGAGTGGCAGTTCATCTTCTTAGGGATGCAGCAGCCACCTGGTGGCGCACAGAGGAGTGCAAGCGCCGACTCTCCGTGGATACACTCACATGGGACACCTTCATTGAGCGCTTCAATGCGCGGTATTTGTCCGAACATTATAGACAGCGCAGAATTGATGAGTTTCATGATCTACAGCAGAGGGGACTCACCGTTACTCAGTATGAGAGCCGATTTATAGAACTTTCTCGTTATGCGGAATACCTCCATGACGAGAAAATCTTAATACACAAATTCATCAGGGGGCTAAATCACGGGATATCAGGACCAGTTCGTATGGCAAATCCCCAAACCATGAGCGAGGCTGTTGAAAAGGCCCTTATATCAGAGGAAATTCAGGGACGAGGACAGAATTCACGCTCACAGTACCAGGAACGAAATCCCCAACAACAGCAAAATTTTCGAAGGCCTCAAAACACAACACAGAGAGGAGGGTATAATGCTTCATCATTACCTCCTAGGCCTCCACAGCAACAGCAACATCAGCAAAAATCCAAATTTCAACAGAGGGGACAGGGAGGACAGAACCGTGGATGGCAGCAGCAGGGACCACGCAGGGATCAGAGACAGCAGGGTTCATCGGTAGGACCCGCAAGGTCCCAGCAGTCTTACAGAGGCTCACAGGGATCCATCGGACGGACCGGGCAACAACAATCGGGCAGAACACAGTCAGGGCAGTTACAGGTTAGAGGACCATGTTATGTATGTGGTGGGGCAGGGCATCTGGCTAGAGAGTGTCCGCAGGGATTTACTGCAGGGGGTCAGCCCCGATCAGGAGGGTCTGAGCAGACCGTAGGTGACGTGGGCAGATCTCACCACATGTTTGCAGCGGTTGATAACCGCCAGGCCGATTTTCAGGCTTCTGTCATCGAGGCAGCAGGTACGATTAGAGACTTTCCCATCTCGATCCTTTTTGATTCAGGAGCTACTGACTCTTTTTTGTCTACATCGTTAGTGGAGCGTTGCAGGCTGGTGGCTTCTAGGCAAGACATTAGGTGGGAAGTTGAGTTGGCCTCAGGGGCCAGGATGTCAGTAGATACCTTGGTTAAAGACTGTGAGATCACATTGGGACCCTTCACCACAACGTGCGACCTTAGGATTATGCCATTAGGGTCTTACGGAGTAGTTCTGGGTATGGATTGGCTTGCGGCACATAGAGCCAAGCTTGATTGTCGCCAGAGAATGATTAGCTGTTTAGACGATCATGGTTCGTCGGTTGAGATAGTGGGCATTCAAAAGCCCACGGCAGTTCGTATGATATCCGCACAACAGCTTAAGCGCTGTATGCGGAAGGGATGTCAGATGTTTGCCATCACAGTCAGTGATAGAGCAGAGGATGAACCTGAGGCTACTTTAGATGATCACCCTATCCTTAGAGAGTTTGCCGATGTGTTTCCGCCAGAATTACCTGGTATGCCTCCACGTAGAGAAGTGGACTTCCACATTGACTTAGTGCCAAGTGCAGAGCCGATATCCCGCGCACCCTATAGAATGACGACCCATGAACTCACAGAACTTAAGCTGCAGTTGGAAGAATTACTTGAGAAGGGACACATCCGACCTAGCGTTTCACCATGGGGCGCACCAGTGATCTTCGTGAAGAAGAAGGATGGGTCTCTTCGTCTATGCATGGACTACAGGCAGTTGAACAAGGTGACGGTGAAGAATCGTTATCCTCTACCTAGGATTGACGACCTTTTGATCAGATGCAGGGAGCCAGAGTGTTCTCGAAAATCGATCTAAAATCTGGGTATCATCAATTGCGCATCACGGAGTCAGATATTCATAAAACTGCTTTTCGAACCAGATATGGCCATTATGAATTCACAGTGGTACCTTTCGGGTTGACGAACGCTCCTGCAGTATTCATGAGTCTCATGAACGGGGTGTTCCGTACATACCTAGACCGGTTCGTGATCATATTCCTAGATGACATTCTGATTTATTCACGGATTGAGGAGGAGCATGTAGAGCACTTGCGTCAAGTTTTGCAGAAATTACGAGAGCAACAACTTTTTGGCAACTTGACGAAGTGTGCCTTCTTCAGGACAGAGGTGCAGTATTTGGGACACATTTTATCAGGCGATGGCATCTCTGTAGATCCATCTAAAATTAGAGCAATCCAGGAGTGGCCGGCACCCACGAACGTGACAGAGGTCAGAAGCTTTATGGGGTTAGCTGGGTATTATCATCGGTTTGTCGAAGGTTTCTCCAGGATAGCACATCCCATTACTTCCCTTCAGCGAAAAGGGAAGGGTTTCACTTGGACCGAGCAGTGTGAAAAGGCTTTTGGAGTCCTCAAAGAGCGTCTTACGAGCGCTCCTATTTTAGCAGTTCCAGATCCTTCGGAAGAGTTTGTAGTTTGCACGGATGCATCATTAGAAGGTTTGGGAGCCGTGCTTATGCAAGATGGACGAGCGATCGCATACGAATCGCGGAAACTAAAGACACATGAGTTAAACTATCCTACGCACGACTTAGAGCTTGCAGCTGTTGTTCATGCCTTGGTTCGCTGGAGACACTTTCTTTTAGGGCGACACTTTGAACTCCATTCAGACCATCATAGTTTGCAGTATATTTTTACACAGCCTAATTTGAACGCCCGCCAACGACGTTGGATGGAATTCCTATGCGAATATGACTTCGATGTCCATTATATAAAAGGGAAGGAGAACGTGGTCGCTGATGCTCTGAGTCGAAGACGCCACGAGATCCAGACCCTGACCTTGAAGATGGACTTGAAGGATCGCATCTTACAGCATCTGCCGGAGGACGAATGGTTTCTTGAAGTGCAGCAGGCAGTACTAAATCAGAAGGCCCTTGAGGGCAAATTTACAGGATATACCCTTGATTCTGATGGAATGCTTCGACATCGGCAACGCATATATGTACCCCATGCGGGTAATCTTCGTACAGTAATCCTATCAGAGGCTCATAGAGCACCCTACGCAGCACACCCAGGAGTGAAGAAGATGCATGCTGATTTACGACAGCTTTATCATTGGGCTGGGATGAGGCGTGACATTGCTGAATTTGTTGCTCGTTGCCTGGAATGTCAGAGGGTCAAGGCCGAACATCAGCATCCAGCGGGACTGTTGTACCCTCACGAGATACCTGAATGGAAATGGGATACCATTTCTATGGATTTTATCGTTGGTCTACCTATGTCATCACGTCGCCATGATGCTATTATGGTGACAGTTGACAAGCTGACCAAAGTGGCGCATTTTTCACCAATATGTACAACGTACAATGCACCATCAGTGGCAAAGGTGTTTCTTGATCAGATTGTTAGACTTCATGGAGTACCTCGCCGCATTATATCTGACAGAGACTCCGTATTCACTTCATCATTCTGGAAAGCCTTACATCAGGCGTTGGGCACACAGCTCAACTTCAGTTCTGCATATCATCCGGAAACCGATGGACAAACAGAAAGAGTTAACCAGGTGTTAGAAGACATGCTTCGCATGTATGTGATGGACCACCAGTCTAGATGGGAGGAGTACCTGTATCTAGTTGAATTCGCCTACAATAATGGGCATCATAGCTCGTTGGGTATGCCTCCTTTCCAGGCATTATATGGCAGACCATGCAGAACACCTTTGAGTTGGGATCGTATAGAGGACAGAACAGTCATCGGACCAGAGATAGTTCAGAATATGGAACTGCAAGTTAAACAGATAAGACAGAGGCTTCTGGAAGCACAGGACAGGCAGAAAAAGTATGCTGATGCTAAGAGGACAGACCGAAGCTTCTCTGTGGGGGAAAGAGTATTTTTGAGAGTGCGGCCGCACAAAAGTCCAATCCATTACGGAAAAGGCTCTAAACTCGCACCTCGATTTGTAGGACCTTTCGAAATCTTGGAGCGGATAGGACCAGTAGCCTATCGTCTAGCCTTGCCACCTAGCCTGTCACGTATCCACGATGTATTTCATGTATCAGTTTTACGTCAATATATTTCTGACTTATCTCATGTGTTGGATTGGAGTGCTCTTCAGGTAGAGGCAGACGGACAACTGGCGTTGGAGCCAATTCGCATATTGGCTCGACGGAAGCTGGCCCTTCGAGGTCGAGAGCTGGACCAGGTTAGAGTCCAATGGGACTTATACGACGAAGTCACTGCAACATGGGAAGATGCAGAGAGATTGAAGACCCTGTATCCTCACCTTTTTGACAACTTCCAGGAGGAAGTACCGTCTTAGGGGGAGAGGATGTGAGGACCGCCCTTTTTACTACTGTTGTCATGACTCTTTACAGTGCTGTTATTGTTACTTTCATATTTGTGGGATAGCAGTTCCCGAAATTTGTCAGACTATTTAACTTTATTATGTTTTCGGAAAAACTAATTGGGTGATGTTTGGATAAGTTACTTTTCAGAAAAATGAATTAGAGATGTTAGAGATGATGGAAAATTGTAATATGATTTTTAATTATGTTAGATTGTATTAAGGCATGAGAATGCATGTGTTATTTAAGTTGCTTCGGCTATGATGAATTTATGTGGTTACTGATCTTGTAATTGAGTGTGCAGGGACTACTAATCAAACCACAGATTTCGGAGATCATTCCACACCTTGTTAATTGTTATTCCCTGTTAAGCCGATCTGGTTCCACGATGAACCAAGATCTCTTTGTGTTTGATGTCATGATGTAATGTGGTCTTTCGTATGGTCGAGTGGGTTAGGTTACCCTCATGTAATATTATTTTTATAAGTAAGTGTTGTAAAGAGATTGAATTTGAAATTTCTATTTTTATTTAAATTATGAGGCCCTTTTTCTTGTGCTTTACCTTGACCTGGGGTGTCTTGTATGGGTTAAAATTGACCCTGGGTTCTACCCCATGGGTCCAGGGGCCCATTTGGCATGGGTAACCCTTGAGTAACCTCCATCTAGTCAACTTAACCTTTCCCTGAAGTTAAGTGGCGAAAATTGGAGGTAGGAGGGGACATGATGGGTTGTACCAACACTCAACCCATCCCCTCTACTTTTCCCTAGATAAGAGATGCCATCCATTAGTAAAAGTTACCTCATCTTTAGTAAGATTCCCCCATGTACTATGGGGACACCCATGTGAAGAAAGGAGAAAGAGGCATGGGTCACCTGTCTTGTTCCCATTTAACTCTTTTTTTTATTTCTCCTATGAGAAAGTGGAGTCACATGAAAGGAATAAGGAGTACCCTTGGGAATGGAGAGTGACATAAGCCACCTGGACAGAATAGTGATTTTTGGGAAGGGTGAGGAGGTGACAAGTGTCACTTCCCCATTTCTCAAAAATTAGAAAGAAAGAGAATTTTGGGTTATTTATTTTCAAATTTTGGGATGAGAGGGAGTTAGTTGAATTTTGGGAAAAAAACTTTCATTTTGGCCTTACCAAATATAGAGAAGTTAGTTTGGAAGATAGAGAAGGGAGAGGGAGTTGGTGGCTAAGCTTGGAAGTGAACTCTGTGGACTCTGCAACAACTTCATTCCAGGAGGGCTTTGCAAGGTTGGTCTGAATTTTACCTTTGTTTTGGTAGAACTGAAATGTGTATGAAATGTGTTTGGAATATGTGTTTAAATTTGTTTTCTGTGGGGTTCTTGTCGGGTGTTTGACAGAGCGTCTCCCACTTGGGAGAAATGCTCATCAAGTTTGGGGTAGGGGAGGAGAGATCCTCCTCGGGTGCATACCTGTTCCATCTTTTGGGATGTTGAAAGCCTTGAGGGCATGTATCTGTGACTGTATTTTGACTTGAGAGTCAAATACAGATTTCTTACAAATTGTGATCACACTTGGTTGAGACCAAGAGAAATTTATATGAGTTCATTTATCTGTCAGGGTGACACTCTGGAGTCGAGTGTATCCACTCTCCTGCCCCTTATGAAACTCACTGTAGTTGAGTTTCCGTATTGTGTAAAATAGCCACGGGTGTAGGTGTGCTTTGGGATTGTTGTTGTTTCTGTTGTGAAGTGGAGTGTTTGAGTACCCAGGTGTGAGTATGGTCTCCCTAGCTCGGGGGTGACCCTCTTGCGGGTCTACGGTAGGGAGGAGAGCTAGACAAGTGGTATTTTCTTCTTTGTTTGTCTTTGATATGCAGGTTTTTCTCTTGGAGCTTTCTGGTTGGCTATTTATGAAGAAACAGATTATCTTCTTGTCATGAGAATTAGGCCTGGATTATTTCATAGAAATGAAGAGAGAACACCTCTCTTGTTATTGTTGTAAATTACTGATATTCTGGGAGTGAAGAAAATCACCTCCCTGGTCTTGTTATTATTGGACTTTTATTGGTTGTCATAAGTTTTCAGTTGTATACTGTTTGGGAGGAGAAAGTTCATATCTGGGAAGTTGGTATTCATGTTTGAGAAGTTGTAATATGACTGTGCTTAAATTTTAAGTGGATGTTTGCAACCTTTGTTCAATAGCAATTTTTGTGTTTCAAGTATTACTGAAAAGAATAAGTTCGTTTTTGCAACTTAATCTGAGTTGTTTACATTTGAAAGTTTGGAATTGCTTCTTTAGTTGAAATGCTAGTTTCCTTTTTAATGTTGAAATGGAAAAGACAGTTTTTAAATATTTGAGTTTTCTCCATAATAATGGATTCTGTTAATTTAGAAGAATTAGAGGAAATCTAGCATGTAAATATAATCTGTTTGTAAATTTACAAGTCTTATATGTTTATAACAATGGAAAATTTATACTTATAATAAGGGAAGAGCTATTTATCATTTGGTGAAATTGGGATATAGGGATATATATATATATATATATATATATATATATATATATATATATATATATATATATATATATATATTTATATCTAATTGTTATGACAATTTCTTTATAATAGGTTGATTTGGAGAAAATGCATAGAGTAGTGAATTTAAAAAAAAAATTGTCGAAATTGGAATTATACAAATATAATATTTTTCTCTAAATACTTTATAAATATATATATAGAGATATATATACATTTCTCATTTTGAGTAATTATCATTTTAGAAAATAATAGAGAAATTGAAAGTAATTATAATTGTTATATAAAAAAAAAAAGGGGATATATATATATATATATAAATATGGAATATATATATATATATAAATATATTATCGTTGTTATATATATACATATATATATATATATATATATATTTATATATGAATATATAAATATATATATATATATATATATTTGAAGATATTTTATTATTGATAATAATCAACGAATGGTGAAAGACTGTCAAAAAAATTAAGCCGCGGATAACAAAATACACAGTCGTTATTTACAATGGGCGGTGGGGAAGAAAACCCCACCGCAGGTTTTATGTTATATTTGGAGGTGTGGAGTGGGGCGGAGCCCCACCCACACCCCACGTCGTGGGAATGTGGGTGGGGCTCCGCCCCACTCCACATCTCTCCCCCCCTCCTCCATACCCTTATGCCTCCCGCGGATCTTGTCTGCCGCTTTGCGGCCACCATAAACCCCCGTCCGCCGCTCTGCGGCCACCATAAACCCCCGTCCGCCGCTCTGCGGCCACCCCGACCCCGCTCCTCTGTCACGCCGCCCATGGCCGCCGTCGGCTGTGGTAACTCCAGCACATAAAATGTTAGGGCTTGGCCCTAACATATGTTTGGGTTATTTGGAATTTAAATGCTGTTTATTTTTATATAGCTCTATATATAGGCATATATATATTCTATATGTCTATGTATATAGCTATATATCTAATATAATAATGCGTATATATCTGTATATATATATATATATATAGGTTGTGGTAAACCAATTCGTCCTTTTCATAGACATTAAAATAAATATATTATATATATGTATGTATGTATGTATATATATATATATAAATATATCTATATATATATATATATATAACATACAGAGGAGTAAATCTATGAACCAAATTATTGGGCTCTCGTTTAAAATCATTATAAACTATGTTTCATGGATATGGAGAAAAAAATATATATATATATAAATAACAATTATATTCTCACAGGAGATGTTATTAAGTGTTGAACACAACAACCAAAGAAGCTATATTACCATGAACAGAGTTTTATAAAGTGGTGAACCACCTACATCTATTGACAACGTCATACGAGTTACAAACAGTGTATGAATCGTAATTAAGAGTAACAGTAACAACAGTAATTCTAAACAAGAGAAAATAAAATTATAATGTAAAGAGAGTTTAGGAATATTCAGTGATACTCTAGAAAGAGTTTCTCGGAAGTTTCAACTAAAAACATACTAACAATCACCCGAAAAAATGAAGAGGAAAATTACACAACTCCTTACTCAAAAGAACACTGGAAATAAACTTAAGAAGCCACCACTGACAATCCTTGTGGCCATATTAATCTCAACTGTAGCAAACGATCTCATATGTAAACCTGTAAGAGGTTCCGAAGAAGGAAAAACCAACATTGGAAAACACAGAGGAGAAAATGCGCGACATATCTCACACGGGATAAGAGAACTAAGTTGACGGACCCTTCTGTCAATTGTGCTTAGGTACAAGTTGACTAAGCATTTACGAAGAGGAGGAACCTAGATCGGGGAAGATTAGGAGACCGAGTCCAGCGAAATAGTAAACCAGCCTATGTGACCGAGATCATCCTGAAATTAGGTTTAATATCAACAATAGCTGCAGTAATAACCCTGATTGACGTAAATCACGAAGAAAGGACAGGATGCACATAAAGAAAGTATAGAAAATGGAAGAGAGAGAGAGACCGAAATATAAACACACTAAATGAACTAAGAGATAGTTAAGGTAAGGGAGATAAAGATATAATCCAACTTAAGAACTTGTGGAAAGGGAAGAGAGGGCAACCAAACCGCCTTGTTGAAAATGCTAAGTCATAGGAGTAGTATGTTTCAGGAAACAAGAGAGGAGACAGACAACCGTGCCTGGCTGAAAAATGACTAAATAGGGAGATCACTAGCCGGTTTAGTTGGAACAAGGCGTCGAGGGGAGTGGTTCCTCTATCAGCGAACCACGTGCGTAAATGAGTGCAGCGTAATTCCCACTAACGCCGTAAGGCATTCTGCTACCGAACATTGCCGAGGGTTCGATTTAAGAACTTGGGTAATCTCACTCTTGCAATGACGTTAGCAGCGTTGTATCGACCCTCTTGTTGATCTATATGTTTCCGTTTGCACGCCATTGTACTTGTATTCCGCCGATGAGTATAGTGTTTCGCCATGAGAGAACACCGTTGAGCATGCGTACGCATGCGAAAGGGGTTTTTAGGACGGTGTGAGAAAAGTTTTTCATATCTCGTGTCATAACCACATGACAGATGTGGCTATGACACGTGCGATGTGTGTTGTGACCACAAGGAAAATGTGGGCATGACAGTATCCATACCTTTCATGAGTTAATGAACAAGTTTGTCACACATTTTTCATATAATATCGAATATGAGGTATCCATGCTTGACCTTTGCAACACAAAACAAAAAAGTGGCAAATCCTTCACTGCTTTCTTACAAAGGTGGAGGCAACTCACAAGTAAGTGCTCATATCATATACCAGAAAAACAAATGCTCGAAATGTTTTTCCATAATCTTAATCCTGATCTTAGCTACCAAATTCAAATCCAATGCTCTACCAGATTTGTGAAAGTCATTGAGATGGGGTTATTCATTAAAAAATCTATGATCATGAAAGGACAAATAAAATTGTTCAAAGCCACTCCTAACTCAAACTATACCACAAATAAGTCAAAATTCTAGACCAAAAACAAGAACATCGTCAACGATGGAGTGGTTGATGCTAAAGTAGTGGCTCCTAAGCAACAAATTTTAAATCTCTAAGGAGCTTCTAACAATACAACACGAAGAAAACCTTTGTCAAATGAACTGAGACGACCATACAACTTTTCTCCTAGATGAAAATTTACACCATTGGGGGAGTCATATGAGTCTGCTTTTAGAAGGATAGTGGCAAACAATGAGATCACCCTTCCCACCGTAAGAGACTATGAACTGACAATCAAAACTTCTTGGTGGAAGGATACCAATTTCTATGAGTACCATAGAAATAGAGGCCATAAAACTTGTGACTGTATCCTCTTGAAAAACATCATACAAGACTTACTGGATCAAAATCGTATGGGCACAAAAGATCATCCCTCCAACGAATCACATGTGGCATTCAATGATTTGCTCCTTAACCATGATAGGAAGAACCCTTATTACAACAACAATAACACCTGACAAAATCACAATAATAGGAACAATGGTGCTAACTACATGAGCATGCCGTTCGAGTACACTATTAATCGCATATTAGAGCATATCCCGCAAACCAATATGCTCACATCTAACACACAATCAGATTCCAACACTAACTCTGATTGCAATATCACCACCCAAAGTGAGAAAATCACCTTACACACACTCCCTCCAAGGCCATCACCCTCACCATCTAGCATTATTCTCCACCCATTGTATTGTCCATCTACCAATACACTCATGAAGGATGTGGTCCAATGGTTATTAGCAAGGAATCAACCATGTCTGTATCATAAAACACCTATCGAAGAGCCTAACGAAGAGCCTATCAAAACACCTATCGAAGAGCCTAACGAAGAACTTATCAAAGAGCCTATACGTTAAGAGCCTATCCATCAAGAGTCTATCGAAGAGCCTCCAAACATGTCCATTGCCCCAACCCCATCATGTAATCCATTACCAATCAAGTCTGTTGAAGAATCTTCTACCGTGAGTCTGAGCCACATTCCACCCTACCCTCATGTTGTTGACCATCTAGAAGCTATTGAACTTATCCAAGAGTCTCCCACTTCCACTTCCATTCACGAAAACCAAGATCTATGTCAAGAGTACAATCTAATGCATGTAGACTATGCCATCAACCCACCAAACTCATAACTTGAAGATCCAGGGTTCTTCTTCGACTTATGACAAATGCCTTTTGAGACGGAATTAACAAAACAAGGAAACCCTGCATTATACCTGCAAGTGTGGATCTATGATACATGTATCAAACAGACCTTAATCGATGATGGAGTAGTAGATAATATAGTTCCTTTTTCCCTATTCAAGAGGATGGGCTATGGGCACACTAACATCACCACTTCACAAGATACTCTAAGCGGGTATGATAATCTGAAGACCGCCACCATCAGCAAGATTACCCTTCCAGTAACCTTGGGACCTAAGACCATTCCTACCACATTCTAGGTCATTGACAAAGACACGGGATATAATTTGATCCTTGGAAGGCTGTGGATACACAGAATGAAAGTTGTACCCTCCACATTATTTCAAGAGGCTTAATTCCTATATTTAGGGAAAATATATGTCGCCAAGGGGGATCCAAAACCTTTTAGCATAATTAAGACCACAAACACCATAGAAATCAAAACTCTTGAAGACAAGCCATTACCAAAACAGAGGGAAATGGTCTCTAAGGATAAGATTATCAAGATCATGGAATTCATTGAGTAGGATGAACCTGTCTGATCCCCCTTAGAAGTACTCATGATCGAAATCCAAGAGGCTTCCAAACTCTTCCCTTGCATAGGAGAGGAACCACACAAAACTGAAGGCCCAATGTTTGACACCACCACGTTAGATCTGAGAAATGTAGAACCACATGCTTTCTCAGATGCTGAGGAGGACATATCAGAAGGTTACACACCATTATCACTGTTAAATGAGTCATGCATCCCTGAAACACTAGAAGTAACAGGATCATCTGAACCAGTAATGCCCATGGAAGAGGCACATTTTGTTGATAACGAATCAACCAATGTCATAGGAATGCTACCAAGGATGTTCATGGTATCCAAAAAGCAAGAAGAACCAACCACCCCTACCTTGGTTCAAACAAATGAACTCAGTGAATGGGAAGCACCTCAGGTACAAATTGAAATGGTCGAAAGACTTCCCGATGAGGATGAAGAATGTGAAGGCCTCTTTCACATAGAATGGAAGATGCAAGTGATAGTCGGTGTTGACGACCCTGTCATCTTTGAACTCCCACACAGTTACATATGATATGACATGGACTTAAGATTGGAGCCTGATGGGAGGACGAGTATAAGCTTTCTCCTTCCTAACAAACAAATGGAGCCACAAACTCCTCTTGAACTATTCCAATTCTTCCAAAGAATCCAAGAGAGACCTGAAATAAAAATCTACATGCAAGATCAATTCGATCTATTGACATAATTACTCAAATGTGAAGAAGTCATGTATTGGACCCCCTCCCATCAACATGCCTTTCAGGATTTACTGTGTCTCACAATGCCAAGGGAAACCACTGAATTGGCACTGATGGATTAAAGTGATGAACCCTACCGAATAAGAGAATTGGTCTTGAGAAGAGGTAGCATGAAAAATAAGAAAAAGAGACTAAAAAGAGTCTTTCGGAAGACTGGAAAGGCCCCTACATGGTTAAAGGAGATATAGGAAATGATTCTTATCTCTTGAGCACAATGGAGGGAGAGGAATTTGGTGAAGCGTTCAATGCCTTTCACCTCAGGAAGTATTATGTCTAAAAGACCAAAAAATGAAAAAATCATAAAGCATGAAAAATACAAAAAAAATTGTAAAAAACTGTCAAAAGTGTCAAAAAGCAATTTTCTTACATTTCTATATCATTCTATTCATCTTGCATTACTGTCAGTGATTTACTCTTGTTCTATTTTCCTTTCAGTAAGGTGCCTTGGGTTTCCTAGATATAAGTCATCCTTTCAAGACCTAGAGATTCCCCATCTTTCACAATCGCCATTTATCCCCCTTCATTCCCAATGATTCTAATCCACACCTAGCTCTTAGCTTTGCACTGATCCCAGTCTTAATGAGTCAAGATTTTGGGTCTAAACGGAGTCAGTATTCAAACCTATAGTGTTCAAAGGAAGCTTGCAAGTAGACCTTCCTATTTCTTCCCTAGTAGTAGAGAAGTCCGACTGAATTATGAAAACTTTAGGTGGCGCTCAGCCCCTTATCTTTCTTGGCCAAAAATGTTAGGAAGATCAAAACTCTGAAGGAAGCAATCTAAGATAGGAGTGATCAAAATAAGCATGTCAAAAAGTGAAAATTGAGAGATCAAAGTATTTCATATCTAAGTTCCTGAAAGCATTCATTTCTTGAAATATCAAAATCCAAAAAATGAGAAAAGTCAAGTGAGGAAAATACAAAAAAAGTGAAAAGAAAAAAACAAAAACATAGATACAAAAAAAGAGTGATAGCAAGAAGATTGTTGAATGTCTGTACTCTTGGGTGGAGATCAGTCTAATCTTGAAGCCTCAAGAGTGACATTCTAACAGAGAAAGAAAGGTACAAAGCACACACACACACTAGAGAGCTAAACCAACAAATCTAGTAGTCTCTAGGATCATCTTCTATCTAGGGACCCTTGTTCTTTCCTAAATATCCCTTACCCCGAGTCTATCTTGCTTTCCATCTGTGATCTAAGTCTAGCGAACATCAATAAAATTTGTTACTTGTCTAAGTTGAAAGGTTCTCAGATTGTCTTATCTAGATAAGGATCAGTGTTTAGCCTTTAGCAAAGCCCAAAAATCAAAAACACTTCGTAATTCATTTCACTCCCCACTTGAGTTTTCCCTAAATCCTATCTCATAGCCTTGAATAGGTCTCTTATATCAGGACAACCTGCCATCCCCTGAATTGAAAATCATATTTAAGAGCAGTCATTTTGTTTGTTCCACATTGCATTCATGCCAAAATCGTAAAACATCTCAAAGAAATAAAGTTTATTGTCACATCTCGTGGCATTCAGTACAAGTACACATTGCCTACCATCATCCATCATCCAATCGTATCCATTCCACACCGTATCACCTATCCCTTGGTCCATCCAAGTCCGTACCATTTCCAATCATCTAGGTCTTAGGTCCACAAGGTTCATCCCGAACTATGTCGCCTATGTGTCTTCACGTAGGCAAGGCCATCTTGTATCGATGTGCTCCCTCCTTTCCCATCTATTCCATACCTTATCACCCATCCTCTGGTCCATCCGCATCCGCATCTTTCCCATCGCCTAGATCCTAGGTCCACCAGGTTCACCCCGAACTACGTTGCGTTTGCGTCTTCACGTAGGCAAGGCCATTTATCAATGAGCCCTTGAGGCACTAGGTCAGTCCCTTAGGGCCCATTTCTTCATATCCATTGTCAATTCATCCACGATAAATCAAACCTCTACCTGACAGGGGGCACGTCCCTGACCTGGTTATGGAGTTGGATTCTGTAAATACCACATGTTCTAAGAGGACACCAATAAGGATTGTGATACCTTTCACTAGACACACAAGCACAACAAAGCACACTTCCAAATAGAAATTTTGGCGCAAGACATCAACCTATCCAAAGAAAATCAAACAGGTGCCTAAACACTCAAAATAATTTTATCTAAATTATGGCAAGAAGACACATTTAATGCAAGAAAGTTTTGTTTTGATTGGTTATTATATAACAAGGTCTTGATTTTTGTTATTATGTCTTTCTATGCTACTCAGTGATGTCAAATACTAGAGGTGTTATGATGGGGGTATAATCATTTTCTTTGTTTGCTTCTTGTGGATCAATCTTTAGTAATGTGACAACTTTTGTCTAATGACATGATCGGCAAAAGATCATCGAGGACGTTCTAGGTCTAAACATGAAACAAGTATAATCCTTGTCTATTGACGTAAGAAATACTCAGGTCATCTACATTCAATTTTGACTAGATGCTTGTATCAACTTGCTATATCAAAATCCATGTAAGTAATACTCATGCCATCATGGTTTAATCATACCTAGATGCTTGTATTTTCTTACAACATTTTAAAATACAAAAAAAAAAAAAAATGCCCAATGATGAAATGAAGCACTTCAAATATACTTGCAATATCAAGGTGACAAGCATCCACATCCATAATGTATCCAATTGCATTTCATATACCATCCATAAAATAATGATCCTATTCAAAAATCCAATGTGAGCTAATAAAAGATTGTGATTCCTTCATTCGTGTTTCTTCTATCTTCTCTCAATCTAGTTTCTATCATTGTATCTTCCAGTTATCCGTGTTAATCCATTCTTCCCAGTCCAGTCAATCCAAGCAATGATCCAAATGCAAGTCCACCCTTAATCCATACCAATCGAGTAAAGTCAATCTTGTCAAATTATCCAATCGCAATTAGTGGTCTTGATCCTAATCTTGTTGTAAACCAACTCAATCAATCATAATTATCGATGGGATATATCTTTCCCATGCCTATCGTGTTGATCTAGGGATATATCGTTCCCTGCAATGACAACACTATCGTCAATCATTATCGATTTATCATTGGTTTACCAGTTGACAGAGGTAATACCTTATTTGTCCTTGTGTCATTTGTGCATACTTGCTTACTTGTTTGTGTGTGTTATCATTTTATCTTGCCTCACATGTCATTTAATTCTTTCTTCCATCCATTATCTTACGTCACCCAATTTCCTCACCCTAACCTAACTATTCAACCTTCTTCATCATGAGATTGTCCATCTCTCGCCCTCAACCTTTTCTTTTCGTCTAATCTCCCGAGGGGGCATCCTAGCATCATACAAACCTATACTAGGGGAAAACTAGGGTATGTATCATTATCAAAATTTATACTTCTTTGAAACAACACGATAAAACACATTGCATCAAAGAGGGGCAAAATGTATACACCTAAAAATGACATGACTCTATCTAAATAAATATTTTTAATATTTATTTCATTTCATTATTCTTCTATCAATAAATTTATTTATTTGATTCACATTTCCTCCACCAAAATTAAATAAAATCATTTATTTAATTAAATCATCTAAATTCTTCTAAAATCATTCTAAATTAAATAATACCAAATTATTTAATTAATTCTTCTCATTCTCTATATTTAAATAAATCCAAATATTTATTTAAATTATCTATTTCCTCCAAAATTGAATTAATACCAAAAGTAATTCAATTAATCCACGTGCACATGAAATTAAATATTTTCAATATTTAATTAGCTAATATTCCCTCACACACATGTCCTATTTCTCCCCTAGTCAGGATTAGTTAACTCATCAATCAAAACAGTTAACTAATGAGTTATCTGAGTTCACTTTTCAATCAATTCAGTCAACTCCCTAATCAATTTCACTTATCTCCCCAATCAACCCAGTTAACTAATCAATCATCTCAGTTAACTCTTCAATCTATTATGTTAACTCCCATAACTCATGAAGAAGGCTTGGACACTTGTCCTCTCCTGATTCGCACACATTCTCTCAAGTTTCCTCAACCATTGATCTTCTTATTCATTCTATACTGTTGATCTTCCCTCTCACAAGTCTATAAATGCAACCCCTATTCCTCCATTTGAATCATCCAAGCTTTTAGTAAACTTACTCTGTAGGAATCATAACACGCCTTTGGCACCAAACCATATACATAGCTTGAGATCACCATTTTCATTGCATTGCAAGATCCTCTTCATTGTAAACCTATCAAAGTCGTTCTCCATTGTCAACTTGGAACGAAGCAAGGAAGTACACCTTCTAAGGGATATATTCATACAACAAGATCAATTGAGATAGGCGACCAATGGAAGCCACGAAACAATAACATTTGCAAGGTATTATCTCTTTGTGTTAGATCTTGTTTGTTCTTATTTCATTGAGATTATTGGATTATTGATAGTTTAATACTATTAACCACTTTTTCTAATAACATTTCTAGATTTTCCGTCTCTCGCCCTTGACCTTCTCTTCCCGTCCAATCTCCCGAGGGGGCATCCTAGCATCATATAAACCTGTACTAGGGACAAACTGGGGCATGTATCATTATCAGAATTTATAGTTCTTTGAAACGTGATAAAACACATTGCATCAAAGAGGGGCAAAATGTATACACCTAAAAATGACATGACTCTGTCTAAATAAATATTTTTAATATTTATTTCATTTCATTTTTCTTCTATCAATAAATAAATAAATTTATTTATTGATTTGATTCATATTTCCTCCACCAAAATTAAATAAAATCATTTATTTAATTAAATCATCCAAATTCTTCTAAAATCATTCTAAATTAAATAATACCAAATTATTTAATCAATTCTTCTCATTCTCTATATTTAAATAAATCCAAATATATATTTAAATTATCTATTTACTCCAAAATTGAATTAATACCAAAAGTAATTCAATTAATCCACGTGCACATGAAATTAAATATTTTCAATATTTAATTAGCTAATATTCCCTCTCACACATGTCCTATTTCTCCCCTAATCAGGATTAGTTAAATCATCAATCAAAACAGTTAACTAATGAGTCATCTGATTTCACTGTTCAATCAATTCAGTCAACTCCCTAATCAATTTGACTTAGCTCTCCAATCAATTATGTTAACTGATCAATCATCTTAGTTAACTACTTAGTCTATTCTGTTAACTCCTTTGGTGCATGAAAGAGTAGGACACTTGCCCTCTCCCTATTCATGCACATTCTCTCAAGTTTCCTCAACTGTTGATCTTCTTATTCATTCTATACCGTTGATGTTCCCTCTCACAAGTCTATAAATACAACCCCTATTCCTCCATTTGAGTCAACCAAGCTTTTAGTAAACTTACTTTGCAGGAATCATAACATGCCTTTGGTACCAAACCATATCCATAGCTTGAGATCACCATTTTTATTGCATTGCAAGATCCTCTTCATTGCAAACCTATCAAAGTCATTCTCCATTGTCATCTTGGAATGAAGCAAGGAAGTACACCTTCTGAGGGCTATATTCATACAACAGGATCAATTGAGATAGGCGACCAATGGAAGCCACAAAACATTAAGGTTTGCAAGGTATTATTTATTTGTGTTGGATCTTGTTTGTTCTTATTTCATTGATATTATTGGATTATTGATAGTTTAATACTGTTAACCACATTTTTTGATAATAAGTTCATTGAGACGATAAAAGGAAAATTGAACAAATCCAATGAAAAGAGGAAGGAGCTACTTCTTCAACTAGGAAATCAGAATGGAAGCAATGACATGGATGAGGCCATGAAAAAGAAGAAAAAGGAATGTGAGAAGTTAGCAAAAGAAGTTGTTGTCCTAAAAAATGAGATGGAATCTTAGGTGATGAGGCTAACCAAGGAAATTGAAGAAAGGAAGAAGACTGAAGAAGAACTAAATCTATCTCTGAAAGAATGAACATAAGAGTGTTGCAAATTGGATAGATTTATTGGCCTTCTAGAGTCTGATATTCAAGAAATCAGGGAGAATGAGGAACAACTTGAAAAGCAAATCATTATTCTCAAACATGACCTAGAAGTTGCAAATGAATACAAAGAGAAGTTCAAGATAAGCTCAGCCAAACTTGAAGTGCTACTTGATAGTCAGAAGATGGTAAATGATAAGCATGGTCTGGGATTTGAGAAAGGTGAAAGCTCTGGATCTAGTCAAAGAAATCCTGATGCTAGAAATCAAACAAGGAATCCTAGAAGACCTCCAGTAAGACAACCCAATGCTCAAAGGTATCCATCCTTCAATGGAAATTGTTTCAAGTGTAGTAAATTTGGTCATAGAGCTACTCAATGCAAAAGTAAAGTGAATCAAAGTAGTCCATCCTTCTCCGGTCAATGTTTCAATTGTAAGAGGTATGGTCATAGATCCAATTAATGCAAAAGTATGATAATGAATAACTCCAACAATAGAGGAAATGGTAATTCCTTTAATGGCTACTGTTTTACATGCAATGGATTTGGACACATGGCCAATTAGTGCAGATCAAGAGGGAATCAAGTAAATAAGCAAAGAAATGTTGTGTGTTTTAATTTCAATAGATCTGGTCATATTGCAAGATTTTGCAAAAGCAGGAATAATAGAAAAGGTCCAGTAAACAGAAACCAAAACATGCAGAGACAAGACAAAGGCAAGGGTAAAATTGATATGAATGAGGTCCAGAATGAAATGACAAAAACATGGGTAAAGAAAGATGAAATGAATGTTGATAATGGATCCACACCAGAATCCGGTGCTGATAGTTCCTCTAGGAATTGAATTGGGAGCTCTAGCTTAGGGGGAGCTGCTTTGAAAATCTACTTCCCTTAGCTAGTAAGTAGGTGCCCAAAGCTGGCACAATGAATAAAGTTAAAGAAGCCTATTGCAGATCTATTGAAGCTAATTATAGAATAAAAGAATCTAATGTGACTGATTGCAGAGCAATTGAAGATCGACTATATGCAAAATAGTGTAACCGGATGTGTTAGGGCAGAGCATTTATTACAATGAAGAATTAGGTTTTGTGGAAGATAAAAGGTCATTCATTCAAGCATTTGGATCACTTTGCATTTGAAGAAAGCAAGCAGAAGAGCACATGAGCTAAGATTTCAAGGATTTAAAGTGCAACCAAAGAATTCATCAGCTAACCCTAAACTCTGTGAAGAAAAAGGTATTTTCTACAAAACTTTGAACTTGTGATCTTTTGCAATGGCTACACCATTCGTTGTTGATATTATTGAGAGGCCCCAACCCAATTTCAAGAAGCATCCACACAAATTAGTAGAAGTTGACCCGTTAGGTGCATTTTCAAGTGTTCTGTATGGCATATTACATGTTGAGGATATTAGGGTCTACATTCATGCCAGCATAGATGAATTTGGAGACTCAAAATTTGTAGATTTGTTTAAGAATCATCTGAGGGATGAAATTCACGGTCTTAAACCTGAGTATAAGGTACTACACGATAAACATTTCATTTAGGTTATAGGGTTTCCATGCTTCGATGAAGATGAATGGGTCTGGTATCTTTTAAGCTGTATGCATGATGCATTTATGTGGCTAATGAAACCTTTCAAAATCACCAAGAATGCCATCAAAGTCATGACAGGGTTAAACTCATCCGGTGGACTGCCCATGTTGAAGGCTATAAAAAATCAAATTGTGACTGATGCTACTGGTTCAAAGTTTGACAAAAGGGCAATGACTATCAATGACATTATTGATCCGGATGTTAAGTTTGCCTCAATGGTGATGGGATACAAGATTTATCATTCCAGCAGGGAAAATTCTGTATCAGGTATGGCTATCTATGCAGCTTATCAGATGGTGAGAGAGAATGTTGATTATGACTTGTGCGAGCTCTTGTAGAACCAGTTGATGGAAAATTTGAATAAGGTAAAGAAGGATAAGAAGAACACCTTCAAATATGGTACACTAGTCTTATGTTTGTTCTTCTATTTCATCAACGAGTTACCCAGTAAGAAAAGCATGTGTTGGACTAGTAATAAACCTATTGCTATTCAGATAAGAGAGCACTTGAACAGTATTGGAGATGCCAATGCCCAAAGGATAGATCTCTAGGGATTTTTCAAAAAAATTCAGAGCATGATTCATTCAAGGGAAAGAATTCCTTCTTCTATAGTTGAAAAATACAAGGATACAGTATGTTTTATGGTAGATACAGATTAGTGCTAAATGAAAGCTATTAAACGAAGAATGGTATGGATTATGCCTATGGGTTATGGAGTTGATGGGTAAGTATTAGACATGTATGCTCAACACCTTTTGAGCAGGCCAAAGGATACCACAATTGAAAGATTTGGAACGTATAAGGAGCTAAGTATGAAATTGCATGTTGAGCTCAGAAAACTAGAAATCAAAATGAAAGTTTAGAAGCAAATAGAGATGTATGCTGAAAGTATTGGCATCACTAAGGAATATGTGAAGCAGAATAGAGAAAGGATAGAAAACGTTGAGAAGGAGAAGTAGGAAAAGAAACAAGGAAGTGCTCCGGAAGTCTCCTCCAGCTAGCCTAGAAAAACCAGAAGCTCTACTGCTGCCCCTGTTCCCCCAAAACCTGCCAAACCTGAGAAACTAGAAGGAAAATCATCTAAAAAAGAAGGAAAAAGGGTGAAAACTAAGGCCTCCTAGACATATAAAAGCATGAAGAATGATGGAGAAGAAACTGATTCTGATATTGAAGTCAAAGAATTAAAGGCATCAAGTACAAAAGCAGCCAAGGTGTCTAAGGAGAAGCCCTTTGAAAGCAGAAGAGCAAGAGGCAAAAGACTGAAACATATGTTGAAAAGCCTACTCTCTCCGTGGATGACATCATCAAATCAGTCACTGTGGATGGTAACTTAAGGCCAATGACTGAATTCTTTGATCATTACAGTGATGCTGATAAGAAGGTTCTAGAAGAAGCAACAGTCAAATATTTGAACATTGATAAGAGTCATTGTACCTCATCATTTAATCATATTTCAAGTGTCAAATCTAGGGTTGTGTCCTTGGCTATCTACAATTAGGAATCCTATAGTTGCTAGTTTTATCTAACTACTCTAATGATCTTTACTGATTAAAGAAACTTAATATTACTGATCTATCTGCTGTGAAATTAATTCCAAGAATATTGAAAACATAACTTAACAATGAATTGCTTAAAGTAAATCTATATTATTCCTTTCAACTGAAATATGCATTTATCTAAGAAAATAGTAAACTTTTTAAACAAAATCTGAAATAACAAAACACAGTACTAGCCTTCTACCTTGGTGGTGAGAGTGGGCCCTTGCTCCACACCCTTAGGGTTGAAGACTAAAATGAAGAATCAACACAAGAGAATAAGATCACAACTCAATTTCAGTCCAATTCCATCAGCTTTGTATTGAAAAAAAATTTATGTCAAAATAAGATTACAAAAATCAGAAATTAATCGCTCTCCCTTCTGCTGCTACTTCTGTAAGCTTATATCTAAATCAGTGATGAGAGATCACTTATCCTAACTACTAGTTTATCTAGGAGATAACATCAATCTCTTTATTCTACTAACTGTCTAACTATAGAATAAATATCCATGCAATTGAAATAGATTTAGTTTGAATAGAAGTCCACACTAAATCTGAGTCTTAGTTTTAAATACACTTGGGCAACAAGGCCCTAAAATATAGGTATTTAAATCAGTTTATCAATAACTCATGAAAAAATCAAAAAGAGATAAAACTTCCAGTAGTTAACTATGGTCTATCCTCAATTACTTAGGTGATGATTTGAGTAACATCAAGAGCATCCCGGTCACTACTAGAATTGTTTGACCGATAGTCGTGCTAGAAATCTACACTGTTCTAAAGAGGCACCGGAGATGTATGTTTTTGTCTGTAGCTCCAGAGATATGATTGTGACCTCCTTATCCATCTCTGGAGATGCTTATGACTTTAGTCCAGCTCCAGAGATGGTTATGACTTCAGTCCAGTGATTTTTTTAGTGGCTAATATTCGCCAATTGGCTAATAGTTGAAATTGTGGATTCAAAATTTGGGACATGAATTGCCACATTTTTACAAAATTTTATTTTAGTCCTAGATAAATCACCAGAACATTTATTTTATTGAACTTTTAAATTCAAAGACTTGCCACAATTTTTTATACCTAATTAGATTATATTCACCTAAATTTTATAATTTATAGTAGAAAATGAAATTAATTTGCCAATAAAATTATATAATTATTGGTTACTTTAGGGCCATATTGCCAATTTTTTATTACCACCATTGATTTTATTTATAATCAAATGACTGGGGTTGTATTCCATGGATTAAAATGTACCCATGGAGCTCCAATTCCCATTGAGCTCAAAATTGTATTTGGGTCATTGATCTCAGTTTATAATCTAATGGCTAGGGTTAAATTTTGTGGGCCAAAATGTACCCGCAGAGCTCTAATTCCCATGGGGCCCGAAGTTGCATTTAGCCCACTGATCTCCATTGAGATCAATGGCCTAGATGCAATTTCGAGTCCCATGGGCAATGGAGCTTCACGGGTACATTTTGGCCCACGGAATAGAACTCAAACCGTTAGATTGTAAATAAAATCAAGGGTAGTGAAAAATAATTTAGGACTGATTTAAAATATTAATTTTTTTATTTAAAATATTAAGGAATTAAAGAATTATAGACACAAGCGCTACATCTTAAACTAGTCAATCACTGCCACCCTCAAGCACTTACTTTTCCATAGGAATTTTTTTTTTAAAATGAAGGATTTACCATGGTAATTAATGCATTTGCCTATGTTTTGTCAAGATTTGCCAGGATTTTCTATAAATTTCTAGTGATTTAAAATAATTCGCTAATAAAATTAATATTTTTTCAGAAAAGAGGAAAGATTTGCTAGTAGAAATTAATATTTTTTCCAAAAAAATGAAAGATTCGCCAAGATTTTATATCATTTTTTAGGGAGGATTTCTTAAAGTTATCACTGCTTCAGTCCAGCTCTGGAGATGATTCACCTCCTTATCCCAAAATCTCTTCAACCAAATTGGAAAACATTGGAGACCACTCGTGGAATTCTGATATCAGCTCTAGAGATCATTAGGACTACCTCCGGAGATGCACAAAATTGTCTATCTGAACACCTGCACCTGTTGATTCAAAAAGAGAAGATTTCTGCATATTTCCATCAATTCAATGCACCTTAGTCCATCAATCAGAAATCATGATTCTAAGTAATTCATCTTTTATTAATCATCATTTAGAACAATCTTGTTAGCCTATTTAGGTGCAGCCATCAGGACAATGGAATAACTTGGGAGAAAAAGAGGGGTAAAATGGTGTATTTCATGGGTGCTACTTGACACTCACCATCCCCCCATACTTAAGGATTAGTAGGTCCTCCTATTTCTCACAATCTAGACTTATTCTGGTGGAATATCTTATCAATCAAGCTATAGTTCTATGCATAAGGTGGTGCAGTTTATGTTACCATTCCCTTTGTACTAATCAACCTGCTTCATCCACTCCTACAATTTATCATCTTCCATTTGTTCAGCCCAGATAGGTAGTGCCTCAATGATGAGAGGGGGTCTGAATCGGCCACCTATCCATTCTTGTTGGTATTTATCCATCATTTTGGATACTAACATGGCCTTCCTCATAAACAACCTGAGGTTGGCAGGGGATACCACTTCTCTCATATTTTGTTCTGAAGTTAAAATATTCCACCTTTTCTTTGCCACTGCAAGCACTTGATTAGATGAACTATTCATGAAGAGACCAAAATCAATGGAACATTCCTACAAATGTTTTAGATACAGTGGTAAAATCTTTGTCTTACTATCTGGGTGGTAGATATATGCCCTAAACTGGACCTTAAAAGCATGGGGGTTTGGACATTCTTTTCTGATGAAAAGACTTGTTTCTGCATCCTTCTTGAGATAAGCCTCCATTCTCTCATTCCAAATCTGATGATTTCTCATCAGTGACATAAATGCTTTAAGTTGGCATTCCCCTACAAAATAGTTGATAATGAAGGTCATATCATCTACATAGAAACCATGCAAATATAGCTCACACAAGAAATTTTTGTCTTCATCAGAACTTTTTATGTATGTTTCCATGAACCTCTCTCCTATTTCTGTGTTCTCAGTAAGATCAGACAAAACCAAAGATAGTTTTCTCTGCAGAACTCTCTCCTATAAGAATAGAGGATAACTTCCACTTGGGAGTCTATAAGATAGGATTTCAGATGAAATGGAAGCTACCTGAATGACTTTTTCTTCTAGGGTTTCTACTCTTTTTGACATAGCAATAACTACCCTCTATAATTGCAACATGGGGTTAGAAGCCTCATATTCTCTACATCTCCTTTCCTAATGGAATAGGGCTTTGGGAATATCTATTGGTATTGGGCCCACATATGGATCTGTTTGTACTCCCCGTTCCATGGTTGCCCCTAGGCCAATTAACTCATGATTATACTCTTCTTGATCATCTATTTTATTGTTGGCCCAGGTTAATTATTTGTCTTGACTCTGTACTTTCTCAACCAGTGCTGCAATTACCATGAGACTATTGTCTCTGGCCTTGGCAAGATCAGAAATATTTTGTACTGCCTCTGCCTCCTTTTCCTTGATGATTTGGGATGCCTTTATTTCCTGGTCTCTCAATTCTGTATCTTTCCCCTGAATTATTTGTTGTTTATTCTGGAGCTCTACTTGTAGCCCTTCAATCCCCTGATTTTGCTCCATTTATTTTTCTTTCATGACCTTCTTGAGGTCAGTAATAATTTGATTTTTCCCCCATAATAATCTTTTTAGATTATCAATCTCTTCTAACATCTGCAGTTCTTTTGGAATTTCAATATCCTCTTGATCAGAGGGGTGAGAATAAGTTCCTGTTTCTTCTTCTATTTTCTCTACATCAAGGTTTTCCATAGCTATTGGCTCTTCACTACCAACTGCATCCATTTGTTCTGCTTCAACTTCCCCTATAGCCTTCCTATCCCGAGTTTCTTCTAGAGTCTTCTCTGCAATTGCTGGTACTGATGAAGGCCCATCTTTTTCTTCAGATGTTCTAAGACCCAAAAGAACTTTAGCTAGGAGAGTAGTATCTTTTTCAGTTTGGGTAAGCTACCTTTTCCTTTTGCTTCTCCGTAGCATAGGTGGAGTAGGCTTCTCCGGAGCAAGTATATCTTTCTCTGAATCAGAGGAAATAGTAAAAGTTTCTTTTTGTTTCGTCTCCAGAGTAGAAGAATGTTGTGAAGCTAGACTATGAGAACCTAGATAAACAGATGGTTCAGGGGAAACTTCTCTCTATTTCGTCTTTCTCTCTAGAGGGATTTCATCTGATTCATGAGATGCTTCCTCAACCTAGTAATGTATGGTAGAGTCAGTTTTCCTTGGAGTTCATTTTGTCTTATGACCTTGCCTTTCCCCTATTGGTTCTATTGGGATAGACTCCTCAGCCAAGGTCATCTTCCACCTTGTTGAGCGAGTCATATATGGGGTTTATTTAGGAGCAAGTTCTCTAACTTCCTTCCCTTTTCTCTTTCTATTAGAAACAGGGGTAGTAGATGAAGCTGCCTCCTGTGAGGGCTTTAGACCTTTACCTTTCTCAATAGCTAGAGAGGAAGTTGAAGACTTTGCCTCCTCTTCCTAATGGGTGGAGGAAGCTTCTTCCATTCTATGTGCCCTCTCTGGTTCTCTATCTTGGGGTTTGTTATCTAAAAATATTTGCCATAATGCTTCCCCATCATCTTGAGATAGGAAGTGATGTTTTACTACCAGAAAAATGAGGCCATGGTGTTTCATAGGACCTTTCCCTTATTGATATATGGCTGTAGATGATTTAATTGTAGAATATAGAAAGTTTGGAAAGTTTATGCTAAATTTTGGGTGTGCATTTCCATGCCTCAGAAAAATAAACATTTTCATTATTGGCCCTAGAATTAAGGAAAATTGGTCATCACATGTAAAGTATTTCATCAACCATAATGCTATAGATTGCCATGGGTTTGGAAGTGAAGACCTAACAATTCCTTTAACCTCATTCTTGCTTAAATGCAACTATATTGCAGGTTCACCTTCTATAGAGAAATTTCTAATTAAATCAGCATATAGGGTTTTTCAGATGGTAAAAGCTCTCACCTTGTTTTGGCAATCTGAAGATATGACTGATGGTGGTAGTAGAGATATTGATTTGAATCCCTCTAATAGTTGTTTGATTATCTCTCAAGTTTCATAGGAAGACATCAACAATATCCTCTTGAAAACCTTCAAATTTCTCTAAGAACACCAACCACCCTACATTCCTAAGAATGTCTGCCATAGCATCATCCTACAAAAGACCTGTTATACTTTCTAGATATGATTTCTTTTTAATCCCCATCTCTCAGTCCTATCCCACTCTCTGTAGCTAGAATTTTGTCTACTTTTTTATGTGGTCTGTCTTTCCTCTTTTAACTCTGTAGGCTCCAGAGGACTATGTTAACAGACTTGGATTTTTAGAGAATTTTGCAATCTTGAATGAGGGTTGTTATGTCAATTTGTTTCATTTCTTGAATTATGGGGAAGGAGCTTGAAATTGGTTAGCGTGCTTATGCAGTCATAATTGTAGCAGAGTGATGGGACACTCCGTAGACATGTCGACAATATAGCAAAGATGGCGGCATGCATGAATTTAGAAGGAAAATAATGGCAGGAGGACGTGTCATAATAACGGCACCTAAAAATAGAAATAACAAGACAATTACTAACTAATTCTTAATTAAAGAGAAGTACCTAAACCAATCTTAATGATGACAACTCAATGTACTTAGCTGCAAGACCGCGGCTATGATGCAACTTGATGTGACTAGGCACATGAGCAGTACCTACACCAGTTTGAAATGGCATCAACATCCCTGGCTTCTCATATTCTGCAATTATTCATGTTGAGTGATTCAAGAATTCCATGCTTTTAGGTGATGTCAGCACAGTCATTTGTGAGGACCTGCGCATGTGAGAGTAATGACTTTTCCCAAAATGCGTGTTGACCTCATCTTTTCCATAAAGTGGAGGATGTCATGCTGACCTCATCAATGATACCTCTACTTTATTACCTAGAGAGGTGGGTCCCCTCCTTATTTATTCTATTCAAGGATGGCTCTTTATTTGTTGAGTGCCAGAGTTGCTCCTAGATTGCGAGCGCCAGAGGTGCTCCTTATTACGAGCACTGGAGGTGTGTTTGAGTAACTTCTGGCACCTGATCACCTCCATAGCTTGATTATTTTTATCTAGCATGAAGAAGGGAACTGCCATTTGTTGGTTTTCAATCCCCTTCGTTGAGAAAGATAGCCATTTACTGGTTTTCCATCCTTCTCTTTTTTTTTCATTTTTTTTTAAGAAGGCTGCCATTTGTTGGTTTTCAACCTTCTCTCTTTTTTTTTTAAGGTCGCCATTTGCTGGTTTTCAACCTTCTCTTTTTTTTTTTCACTTTCAGTCCAAATCTATGACAAAGGATGTGTCCCCTGTAACCAAGCACAAATCTTTGATGAATTCTTCCTTACTGGATGGCCTTTTATAGAATCTAATTCTATGGCCATTCACTAAGAATGTGTCTGTGCTTCCATCAATGGGTTCTAGAAGCACTGTTCCATTCTCAAAAACTTCTTTTATCTGGTAAGGACCCATCCAATGAGTTTGTAGCTTTCCCTTTAACTCCTTGAACTTAGAATCATATAGGAGAACCCAATCACCTTGCTGAAATGTCCTCCTTTTGATGTGTTGGTCATGCCATTGCTTCCTTTGATACTGAACTAGTTCTATTTGTTGAATGTCTTCTATCCAGATTTCATCTAACTCATTGAGCTGAAGAATTCTATTCTGTTGGGCTATAGACAATGGTAGACCAATATCTAATGCAGTTTTAAGTGTCTGGAGTTCAAATTCTATAGACATAATGGGCTTCTTTCCATAAACTAATTCATATGGTGAGAATTTTGTTGTGGACTTCCAAGTGGTATTGTAATCCCAAACTGCTTCAGGTAATCTATTAGCCCAGTCATTTTTGTTCATGGCCACTATTCTTGTCAGAATATTCTCCAGTTCTCTATTAGTCACCTCTACCTGCCCATTAGCTTGAGGATGGTAAGGTGAAGATTTTCTATGTTTAACCTGATATAAGTCTGTGAATGTTCTGATTACCTATGAAGTAAACTAAGGTCCGTTGTCTGAAACTATGGATCTTGGGGCTCCAAACCTCAAGAAAATCTTATTATAAAGGAAATCAACAACTTTCTCTTCTCCTGCAAATTGTAATGCCTGCACTTCAGCCCATTTGGTGACATAGTCTATACATACAAGAATGTACTCTTTACCTGATGATGGTGGAGAAATTGGTCCCACAAAGTCTAGACCCCATTGCTTAAATGGTTCCAGCATTACTTGAGGATGAAGTGACATTTCCTGGGTGAAAGTTGGTTGTCCCATCCTTTGGCACTAATCACACTGCTACACATACTTCTTGGTATCCTTATGAATAGAGGGACAGTAGTAACTAGCTCCTAGAATCATGTAGATGGTTTTGTGTGAAGAATAGTGCCCACCAGATGGTTCATCATGATATGCCCTTAAGACATCAAAAATTTCATCAGCTTTTAAACACCTATGTAAAATGAAATCAGGACCACATTTAAATAGTAAACCACTTAACCATTTGTAAGATAAGCTTTCCTTAAGTAAGCATTTCTTTTGTTTTGAGGTAAAATGGGATGGAAACAAGCATGTAGCTAAAAGATTAGTTATGTCAAAAAATGAAGGTGCAGTAGAGGAGATAATAAAAAGATATTCATCTAGAAATTTGTCCTCCACTGGCTGGTTCTCTCCACCTGTATGCAATCTTGACAGAAAATCAGCAACCAAATTAAATTTGCCTGGATTATTAACTATTGTAATGTCAAATTCCTACAACAGCAATAACCACCTGATTATCCTTGCACCCACTATTGGCTTATTCATTAAGAATTTGATGGTTGCATGATCAGTAAGTACAAATATTATGTACCCAGTGATATAATGCCTGAATTTGTTTATAGCATAGATGACTACCAAGAATTCTTTTTCAGTTGTGGTATAGTTTCTTTCTGTAAAGGTAAGGTTTTTGTTGATGTAATAGATAGCATGCATACTTTCTCCTTCCTCCTTCTATCCTAAGACTGCTCTAATGGACTCATTTGAAGCATCAGATTGCATGTGAAATGGTAGAGTTCAATTGGGTCCTCTTAAAATAGGTGTGACAGTAAGTTTCTCTTTAAGGGTTTCAAATGCTAATTGACAATTCTCTGTCCATAAGAATTATGTGTCTTTATCAAGAAGGGTAAACAAAGGAGCAACTATTCTACTGAAATTTTCTATGAATCTCCTATAGTAGCCTACATGACCCAGAAAACTTCTAACATCTGTCTAATTTTTGGGTGAAGGTAATTGTTTGATCACTTCTATTTTGTTTTGATCCACTTTGATCTCATTTGCTGAAATGTGGTGTCCTAATAGAACTCCTTCCTCTACCATCATGAAGCACTTTTCATGGCTCAGGGTAGTTGATTTTTTTCACATCATTTTAATGCCTTTTCTAAGTTTATGGGATCTTCTTCAAAGTTGTCCCCATAAACAGTAAAGTCATCCATATAGACTTCCATGCAATCATTAGCTAGTTCAGCATAAATGGCTAAAACAAGCCTCTGAAATGTAGCTGGAGCATTACATAGTCCAAATGGAAGAAATTTGTAGGCAAAAGTTCCCCAAGAACAAGTGAAAGTGGTTTTATCCTGATCTTCAAGTGCTACTTGGATTTGGTTATATCCACTAAGCCCATCTAGAAAAGAAAAATACTTCCTCCCTGCAAGGTTGTCCAGCACTTGGTCAATGAATGGTAGGGGAATGTAGTCCTTCTTTGTGGCTTTGTTTAACTCTCTATAGTCAATACACAATCTCCACTTCCCATTCTTTTTAGGCACTATGACTAGGGGTGAGACCCATTAACTGTCTAAGATTGGATATATAAACCCTACTTGCAGCAATTTTTCTATTTTAGTTTTGACAATGTCCTTTAAAGCAAGATTCATTCTTCTCTAGGGTTGTCTGACATGTTTGACATCTTCAGTGTATATATGATGAGTACAGATCTTAGGAGGGATGCCCTTCATATCTTGGTATTCCCAAGCAAAAGCTGCTGAATTGGAAATTAGGAATTTGATAAGTTCTCCTTCCTATTTTTATGCTAACTGGGTGTTGATATTCAGTGTTTTCCCAGGTAAAATCATAACTTATTTTGTTATCTAATCCATAGATGTATTCAATCCATATCCTAGAGCCATGGTATTGAGGGGGCAAGAATGTGGAAGCAACATGTGGAATGTGGCTAAGTCTTTGTAAAAGGTTTCTCTATAAGGGATGATATTTGCTATGGTACAATGAGCAGAAGTGAGAAGTTCTCTCCTTGAATCTTGGGCTAGCTCCATTATATCCTCATTAATAAGATTGTCGATGATATCTTCTATTATATCATAGTGGGTTTCTTCTTCTAACTCACCCAAATGTTCTTTGATGGTAACCATAGCTACTGAGGCACTGTTCCCCATGTTATCTGGCTCATCTACCCATACTCTCCCTAAATAATGTATTGATGGTTTAGCTGGTGGATACAAAGATATTTTCTTCAAGTCTATCCCATTAGAAATGACCATATCCCCAGTTTGACAATCAATAGATGCTGCTACTATAGCCAGCCATGGTCTTCCGAATATCAATGGATAAGCATTTCTCTAGTTTCTTGGCTCTAATATCACGAAGTCTACTAGGAATTCCCATGATTCTATCACAACTGGAACATCAGTAATCACCCCTTATGGAATAGCTACTGACTAGTCAGCAAGTTGAAGGATTGTAGATGTGGATTGGATACCTATTAAGGCTAATTTGTCCATTGTATGAACTATCATTACATTTATTGTTGCTCCCAAATCAACCAAAACATTTGAAATTTCTACCCCTGAGATGTAAACAGTCATGACAGGATTTCTAGGGTCTCCATATTTTGGGAGGAGCATTTCTCCCATTAGGAGGTCTAATACCTTTCCTTCCACCTGGATAGTTGAAGGAAAGTTTTTCTTTCTTCCCTGGGTCTTAACACAATGTTGTTTGATGAATTGGTTAAGTTTAGGTACATCTCTGATTGCTTGTAGGAGAGGAATTTCAATGTTCAGTTGCCTAATTTCTTGTAAAAGTTCTGATTCCAGGGTAGATTGGACTTGTTTTTGTAAGATCTTTTTCTGAGGGACATGTTGTTTAACCCACTTTGGGTATGGTGCTAGTTTTTCCATCTTCGGAGCATCTCTGGAGCTCTTATCAAAAATGTTTCTAGGGATGTTCTCCAGAGTCATTCTTTTAGGAGGAACTCTGGAGTTATCCAAGGATGATTCTTTTAGCACTGTAGCGGTAGTAATCTCCTCTAGAAGCTGAGTGGATGGATTTTCAAGATCCTCATCATTGGTTACTTCAACTATAGTTGGAGGAGATGGTCTTGGAAGTGCTTTCCCATAATGCAGCTGGAGATTGTTAGAATATATAGCATTAATACTAGCCATGTTTTCTTGTTCTGTCATGTAAACAACTGCTCCTTGTTTATTCTGTGGGTTTGGTATAGGTTGAGATGGTAAGGGTGGTTGGCTAATTAGTTCATTTTGTGACTAACCTTGTGTGTTGGGGGGTCCAGTTAGCAATGCTTGTTGTTGAGGTTGGAAACATCTAGGTTGTCCCTAGTATTGTTGATTATACCCCTATTGAGGACCCTAATGAGGCTGCATGTTTTGTGATCCAAACTGTTGTGGCCATTGTTGATTTCCCCAAG
Source organism: Cunninghamia lanceolata (assembly GCA_027924645.1). Lineage (NCBI taxonomy): Eukaryota > Viridiplantae > Streptophyta > Pinopsida > Cupressales > Cupressaceae > Cunninghamia > Cunninghamia lanceolata. The sequence continues at coordinate 5,373,663 of BSBN01000012.1, read as the reverse complement.
GTTGATTTTGCCAATGTTGGTTTTGCCATTGTTGATTTGGCCAATCCTATTATCCCCAAGGAGGATTATTCTAAGGCCCATGCCAAGTTGGATTCCATTGATTATTTCCCCAATTAGAAGGACCCCTGTAAGAAGGCTGGTTTGGATACTGATTATAAGCGAAATTTCTAGCTTGTTTTTGTCCTACATAATTCAACTCCTCCTCTATAATGTCATTCTTTTTACTTATCCTTTTTAAGGCTGGGAGCTGATCACACCAACTGGTAGGATGTTCCCTATCACAGATCTACTAGATCTTTGATTTATCTAAAGGGCATTCTCTCAACAGATGTTTATTTCTACACCTAGGACAATAGATGGAGAGTGATTCAGTTGTTCTATCTTGATCATTAATTCTAGTTTTTGCCTGAATCCCATCTAATGTGGTATTCAGTTGGACTAGAATATGTGTTTTAAAATTTGTAATTTCCTCCATTAACTATCCTATTTCATTCTTCCCTTTGAAAGATTTGGGCATTCTCACTCCATCTTGTATCCTGGAATAGTTCTTGTAGAGTTCTTCTATAGCAGGCATATCCATTTTTGTTGATATTCCATTTTCCCATCAGATCCAGTGCCTATTTTAATTCTTTGTCTAATCCTTTTACAAACAAGGTTCTAGCCAAAGAGTGATTTATAGGGTTACCATACCTTCTCAAAGAAAATTTGAACCTATCCACATAATCCTCTAAGGTCTCTTCTTCTCTCTATTTAATTTTGAATAATTCCTTATTTTTATCAATAAACTCTATAGTAGTCCTAGTATTTTCCCAAGAATTCTATCTCTATCTGATCCCAGGAATGGATGGAGTTTTGGAGCAAGCCCATAAACCATCTCATTACAGAATCCTTTAGGGTTAAGGGAAACAGTTCAAGTTTTTGATTATCTGAACCATAATCATAAGTCTGGCATACCACTTTGAATTCAACCAAAACCTTATCTGGATCTGAAGCAAGACCCCTAAAATTTGGCAAGTGTGCAGGTGAAATATTTTTCATAGGGGCATTGTCTCCAGCAGCCAGAACAATGGGATATGAGAAGGTTCTTGGAGCCTAATTTTCCCCCTCTTCATGATTATCATGATTATCATCCTCATCTAGTATTGGTTCTTCTCCTTGAGGTTCTGGGAAATTAGATTCTATCAAAGGATCTGCCTAAAATTTTTGTTGTAATTCTTGGATATAGTAAGGGAGTGGAAGATTTGGAGGATTTAAGGGATTGTTAATTTTAGGTGCAGCTTCCAAGGTAGGTTGTCTCTCTTCAACAAGATCTTATGCCACCCCACTACTTTCTCCTATAGTTTGTTGATGGGGTGTCTGTTTTATATATCTTCCTTTTGAATCTCTAGCTCTAACCATACAGATTCAATCTATCCTAAACTATTTAACAAGATTTTCCTAAATGACACAGAAGTCCCTGGCAATGGTGCCAAAAATGAAAAGAGTCATTGTACCTCATCATTTAATCATATTTCAAATGTCAAATCTAGGGTTGTGTCCTTGGCTATCTACAATTAGGAATCCTATAGTTACCAGTTTTATCTAACTACTATAATGATCTTTACTGATTAAAGAAACTTAATATTACTGATCTATCTTCTATGAAATGAATTCCAAGAATATTGAAAATAGAACTGGACAATGAATTGATTAAAGGAAATCTATATTATTCCTTTCAACTGAAATATGCATTTATCTAAGAAAACAGTAACTTTCTTAAACAAAATCTGAAATAACAAAACACAGTACTAACCTTCTGCCTTGGTGGTGAGAGTGGGCCCTTGCTCCACACCCTTAGGGATGAAGACTAAAATGAAGAATCAACACAAGAGAATAAGATCACAACTCAATTTCAGTCCAATTCCATCAGCTTTATATTCAGAAAATGTTTATGTCAAAATAAGATTACATAAATCAGAAATTAATCGCTCTCCCTTCTGCTGCTACTTCTATAAACTTATATCTAAATCAGTGATGAGAGATCACTTATCCTAACTACTAGTTTATCTAGGAGATAACATCAATCTTTTTATTCTACTAACTGTCTAACTACAGAATAAATATCCATGCAATTAAAATAGATTTAGTTGGAACCAAAGTCCACACTAAATCTAAGTCTTAGTTTTAAATACACTTGGGCAACGAGGCCCTGAAATATAGGTATTTAAATTAGTTTATTAATAACTCATGCAAAAATAAAAAAGAGATAAAACTTCCTATAGTTAACTATGGTATGCCCTCAATTACTTAGGTGATGATTTGAGTAACATCAGGAGCATCCTGATCACTACTGGAAGTGTTTAATCGACAACCGTGCTAGAAATATGCACTATTCTAAAGAGGCACCAGAGATGTATGTTTCTATCTGTAGCTCCAGAGATATGATTGTGACCTCCTTATTTAGCTCCAGAGATGCTTATGACTTCAGTCCAGTTTCAAAGATGCTTATGACTTCAGTCCGGCTCCAGAGATTATTCACCTCCTTATCCCAAAATCTCTTCAACGAAATTGGAAAACATTGGAGACCAGTCATGGAATTCTGATGTCAGCTCCAGAGATCATCAGGACTACCTTTGGAGATAAACAAAATTGTCTATCCAAACACCTGCACCTGTTGATTCAAAAAGAGAATATTTTTGCATATTTCCATTAATTCAATGCACATTAGTCCATCAATCAGAAATCATGATTCTAAATAATTCATCTTTTATTAATCATTATTTAGAACAATCTTTTTAGCCTATTTAGGTGCAGCCATCAGGACAATGGAATAAATTGGGAGAAAAAGAGGGGTAAAAATGTGTATTTCATGGGTACTACCTAGCACTCATCAAACATCTACAGTAAGGCTTTGATTGAAATAACTTCTAAAATCCTGAAAACTCTTGTAGATATTCTGGAGCTAAGAAAAGAAAATGCAAAAAGTAAAGACATTGAGATTAGGGAGCATGTGTTGATAAATTTGTGACCTCAGATTACTCCAGATCAGATGAACATGATATTCAAAGAAGTGAAGGATGACTTCAGGAGTAAAAAGAGAATGAATAAACTCATGCTTGGTGAAATAGATGAGATAGTCAAAGATACTTAGGAGATTCTTCTGAATGTGTTGAAAAGACATAATCTTCCTATTGTTGAAAAAGAGATTGATGATGGGATTGACTCCTCAATTCTGGATGTTGAAGAATTAAAGATCAATGAGCAGCAAACTGAGTTAGATGACTCCTCTATTCTGGAAGAGGAAGCAATAAACAAGGAAGATGTAAAGATGACAGATGAAACTAATGATACAGGAGGTATTAAAACTCCTTCGGATCAATCTTGCAAAGAAGATACAGAGATGAATGTTGAAGCAGATGATCAAATTGAAAATGATTCATTAAAAAATAAAGAGTATGAATTAGAAGAAGGCAAGGACTGAGAAGCAGAAAAGACTAAGGAGAAAAATGAAAATGAAGAAGAGATTGCAAAGGTTGATGGAGAGCCCAAACAGGACAATCCGGTCGATAGTACCAATAAGGATCAGATAGATACATCATCATTTTGGACAAGAGACACTGCAGAAGTACTGAAGGAAATTATGGAAAGAGACAAACAAATTGAAGAAGATCAGGACATAATTCAAGGTCCAATAAATTTTGATACCTTATCTCCAGTTCAGAAGATAAAGTTGGCTTCTATAGCTCAAGCCAAATCAAGAGAAGATATGCTGAAGTCTCACATAGAAGATAGTGAGCTACTTGGTCTGGCATTAGGGATCTTGGAGAAGATCATGCCCACTTTTCAGAAGGACTGTTCAGCATCCCCCTCCTGACATTTAAAGAACTTGATAAACTCTATAAGTACCCATTTCAAATCTCTTGAAAAATTTGCAGAAGTCAAAGTTTAAAAGGAATTCAATGTTAAAAGATTTGATGCTTTAAAGGGGTTGATTGGAGTAAATAGAATAGTGTTGGATGCCAATTTAAAGAGTATTCAAAATGCTCTTACAGAAGGAGGAAACATATATAAATTTTGCTTATCCTGTCCTAAAGTTATAGAGGATATTGAAGATAAAATAAAAGTGTCTAAGCAAAAACTATCTAGTGTATCCAAATCTTTTGATCCTGTGTCAGCATCGGTGACAAGCAAGGAGAGTTAGGCAATCAGCTTGACTACAGATATAAAGAAATTGACAAAAGAAAAGGAGAGCATAGAGGCAAGGATGAGTGAGCTCCGAGGACTAATTTCCCCCAAAATGGAAGCAATGTTCAACATTCTGATCAAAGCCCAAGCTGCAGGTCAGTCAAGTGACCCCATAGATTTGCGGAAGGCAGAGTCTCAAGAATTCCTATTTAGTGGTCACATCTCGATTTTGAACACTATGAAGAAGAGGTGGGATAGTGAGCTGGCACGATTGAAGAACATTTTTGGTGATGTACTTATGTTTATGTAAATAAGACTTAAGGACTGTTTGTACATATGTGGCTTGTTATATAGGACTCTTGAGTAAATTTTGGTTGTGGATCCCAACCTTTGCCATTGATGTCAAAGAGGGAGTAAAGAGTAGTGAAAAATGAGGAGTCCAGCAGAGGGGGAGCAATAGTGATCAGTGAAAAGCATAAGTGTACAAAGTAAGGGGAGTTGTTCCGACACAGTCATTTTTCACTAAGTGTTGCCATCAATGCCAAAGGGGGAGATTGTTGGCAAGAGACACTACTATGCATGAGAGGTGTTGTCATTGATGGTAACTAAGACTACCTTACACATCCGCGCTACATAATTTGTTCATACCGGAAGTCAAAGTGAAGATTTGTCTAAGTCCAGGTAGTCAAAAACAGAGCATGTGATAGGGTTCAATATCTTGGTCCAGATCTCTCCGGTGGAAAATCATAGTGTGCTATGGATCTGAGGGAGTGATAAGAATTGTTAGGACTATCTAAATCTAGAGATTTAGCCTCTGGTGATGAAGGATTCAAAAGTTATAAGCATCTGAGTATCGGGTTCTAGTTAGTCAGTACAGTTAGAAGAAGAGCAGGCCGATCTAGTATTTGATCTTGGTCCGGATGAAGAAAAGTTGTTGGTTAAGCAATTTGTTATAATCAATGGTATTGGCTGACATCATTGATGATTTGAGAACATAATTTTTTGGTCCACGTTGTTGTTTGAGCATGGATTTAGCCGACAGAGCAGAGTTCTTAATAAATGTTCTAAGTTTTCTTGAAGTCGACCACAATTGATTAAATCTCTTGATGCTTATATATATAACTGATGGATTCAAGTGTCTTGTGATGTGATAATATAGTAAGTATGAAAAAGGGTAGAAAGAAGTGTGAAGGTGAAGATCTATGCTTGGATTATGGATGAAGAGTGAAATAGGGCAGAATAAGGATGAAGTGTGTAAGATCAGTTCTGTGTTTAATCAGAACTACATTTTTGCATTGGTAGATGCTATTCATTAGTTCAAACATTCTATAATACTCTTGTAATCATTTGTGTAGGCAGTGAGCCTCTTGGAGTAGTGAGTTCTAGGCAATGCGCCTTGAAGTCATGTGCCTTCCCCATTTGTAATACTTTTAACCGAGTATAAATTCTTGTGGGTTAACCCCCACCATGGTTTTTCCCTTAACCGAGTTTCCATGTAAAACTCCTGGTGTTATGTGTGTTGATTCGTTTCTACTCATGTGTTATTGATTCATGCTTTCATGGTTATATCATTCATCTATTAAAAAGTGGTAAAGAAGTTTAAGCTGCAAGAAAAGATAAAAAAATTTTGTGACAACTGATTCACCCCCCCTCTCAGTTGTCTGCTCTTATTTCAACAAGATCATAATTATCTCTAATCCATGAGAAGTGTCTAATAATGGTAGAGCAAGGTATAGTACTAGAACATCATATCTTAGCTGAGGGGATAAAGGTTGACCCTAAGAAGATTGAAGTAATACAACAACTGGAAACCCCAAAGAATCAAACCGATGTTAGAAGTTTCTTAGGACATGTTGGTTATTACCAGAGGTTCATAGAAAACTTCAGTAAGATTGCAGCTCCCATGTTCTCTCTTTTGTAGAAAGACGTGGATTTTGTCTAGACAGAAGAATGTTAAAAATCCTTTGACATTATTAAAGGAAAGTTTGTCTTAGATCTAGTCCTACAAGGACCTAACTGGAAACTTCCCCTCCATATTTATGGTTATGCTTCCAATGATGCTATTGGAGTAGTGTTAGGTCAAGAAGATGAGAATGGATGAAAATATGCTATATATTTCATCAGTAAAAACTTGAGCCCCACTGAACGGAATTACACCACCACAGAGAAAGAATTTCTAGCAATAGTTCATGCAATAAACAAATTCCTACATTACATTACATGATACAAAGTGACTATGTTCACAGACCATTCATCTATCAAATACCTGATGAACAAACCCACAGTGAATGGAAGAATAATCAGATGGTTCTTACTTCTCCAAGAATTCAATGTGACCATAATGGATAAGCCTAGGAAATTCAATGTAGTTGCAGATTTTCTATCCAAGATAAAACAAGATAATGGAGATTGTACCCCTATGCAGGATGAATTTCTCAATGAAAATTTATTCATTGTCTCCATTGAAACACCATGGTTTGCAAACATTACCAATTACTTAGCCACCTCTGAGCTTCCCCTAGACTTTACATCAAAACAAAATAAATGCCTTATTTAGGAAAATTCTCACTTCAAATGGATTTTTTGGTTTTTCTTTCCGAATCAGCAGAGGGTTTGCTAGTTCCAATGCACAGGAAGATTCGGCCAACTAATACAGGAGATTGCGTGAGCTGCCTCCCCTTCACTTCTGGTTTTGCCGCACCAAGGGGGTATCCCTATAGCTAAAGATTTAACCTTGACTCACCCAATGACAGAAAGATTTAGCTTCTCAGAATAGGTAGAATACTCTCATGTATGGACCAAGATTTATGTGATAAATCACAAGGTTGGCAACATTCTTGAACATATTTGTCTAGTTGAGGATGAGAATATGCAGGGGTCCTAGTCCTACTCCTACAACTAATAGGTTGGAAATGTGAAATGATTTGTATTTGTGTTTGGAGTTATGGGATTTTCCTAGACCCTTTGAACAGATAGATTCCCAGACCAGTGCCTTATCTGGGCAACAGAGTCAAATCTATGAATGTAAATGTCTCCCTATGACAACATGACTTCATATCCAAAGGATTTACATAAAATATTACTACCTAACAGCAATATATCCAAGAAATATTATTACCTATGATCATACTTTGCAAATCCTATGATGCAATCTATTTTCCTTTGTATCTGATCAAAAGCCTATTTAACCACTCCTTGAGCAGACACAAGAAATCAAACACACAGTATAGCAAGTATAAACTAAAAAACTTGGAAGCCCTTGACAACCTTGTTTGAAAGGAAAATGAATAACATACATGAGACAATCATAAACAATACACACACCAAGTGTTTTTTATTTAAATTTAATTTGCATAGAAAGTCGTCATACAGGAACTTATCATTTACAAAACAAGAAAGCTTGATACACCAGATCAAGGACTGAATATGCAACAAAAAATGCCTTTCAAAATGTGAACACCTTGTGTTCAAGGTTAGAATGGAAAAGACCCAAAAAACCTCCAACCCCTATAGAATGGCCAATGATTCCTCTTTAAGGAGCAAACAAGCTTCTAGCCACCTACCTTGATAGACTTCATCAATGCAAAGACCACTTCTCTTGATTTTTGATGCAACAATCAAATCTTTATTAAATTTCGGTCATTGAAGCCATCAGATCCTCCATGAAAGCCAACGGTGCAAGCAACCCAGACCTCAAGGAGATGAGTAGATGTGATGTTTTTTCCATCGCCGTGCACTAAGGTAGTTGACTGTGGAATGAGCACATAGAAATGGTGCCAACATTTAATCATTTGAAACATTTAACCTTAGCCACAGGCTCGGGCTCCATGCAGGGAAGATCGATGGTTGAAATCTTTCATATTTTTGTGAGATGGAATTATCCCACATTCACCATGCAATGACCCTTTGACCGCTTTATAAATAGGACCACATAGTAAGACTATCGTCAGCAATTTTGTTCTCGATGACGCCAATCCAAACCACCATCAGAGTGACCCAACACATCGGAAGGAAACCTCCATAGCACGCCAATGACTATTATCACATCGATGACCCACCTTGCACATCTCATCGGTCTGTCAGCTAGACTTCGGACCTGGCCACCGATAATCGTTGTCACACCGAAGACCAGCCCATATATCTCATCGGCTTGTCAGAGTGACCCTTAACTTCGCTGTCGATAGGCAAGGTCTCGGCGATGTGCACTTTGACTGTTCATTTGAACCTCCATTGGTGATCAGTGGGAACTAGAAATGGGCTACCAATGTAGGTTGTCTTGATGATGAAAGGAACAAACCATTGTGAACAACATGATCGCGGAGACAAAGTGATACTCTTGCCGATAGACTTAGAAAATTTTGAATTTTTATGAAGGGGCCTGCATATTTAAATGTTTGAAACCTGAATGTTCATGCAGGCACCAACAAGATTAATGGCATGTTATTCCGATATGGGCCTAACTTGGTCCTGTGACATTGTGTCAAACTAGATGAAACATATAGTATCCTTAGAGCTTTCCATGATGACTCATCTGGTGGACACTTCTCTGCCAAGAGAAATTCCCATAAAATCTTAGGCACAGGATACTATTGGCCCTCTATGCACAAGGATGTAAAGAACTATGTTCATCATTGTGATGAATGCCAATGAGTTGGAAGACCTATGACATCCAACGAAATGCCTCAACAGCCACAGGTAGTTTTTGAACCATTTGAAAAGTGGGGATTGGATTTCATCGGTCCTATAGATCCTCCTTCGCAAGGAAAAGAATATATTCTAGTCTTCATGGACTATCTTACCAAATGGGTAGAAGTCCAAGCTCTGAAAGTTGCTAGAGAAGAACAAGTTGCAGACTTTCTGTATAACAAATTTTTTCTTAGATTTGGATCCCCTAGGTCAATTGTCACAGACCAAGGACCTCAATTTATGTCCAAGGTTTTATTAGCTTTCACTAATCATTTCTAGGTAAGCCATAAGAAGTTGTCACTCTATCACCCACAAGCAAATAGTCAAGCAGAAGTCACTAATAGGGAGCTCAAAAACATCCTAACAAAAATAGTTTCATCAGGCAGAAAGGATTGGGCTAGAAAATTGCCTGAGGCCATTTGGGCTTACAACACAACTTGGAAATCCACCACTGGTCTTACTCCTTATGAATTGGTCTTTGGGAAGAAACCTCTTCTACCCATTTAATTTGAACTCTAAACTCGTAGAGCATCAATGGAGTTAGACTTAGACCTTGATCGGGCTCAGATAGAGAGAGTCCTATAGCTTAGTGAATTAGATGAACTCCACTTAGAAGCTATTCATCAAATTGAGTTGGTTCAACAACCATGAAAGGCCTGGCATGATAAACACATCAAAGAAAGAGAATTCCATGAGGGAGGTTGGGCATTGTTGTTTGATTCTTGATACAAAGACCAAAAAGGCAAACTTAGAACTCATTAGCTAGGTCCATATGAGATTTCTGAGGTGTTCCCAAATAGAGTAGTACAACTCAAACCCATTGATGGTGATTCTCAAACTCTCTTAGTCAATGGATATCGACTCAGGATCTACCATAAAAGACATCACATTTCCACAGTCCATAATGAAATGTAGTCAATGCTTATGGATTTAACTGTGTACGTGTTTTTTCCTCAACGTTTTAGTTCATACTCCATGATCCATCATCAGGAGAACAATCTGAAACATTGAGGAAAAAACACACACACAGTTAAATCCCAAAGCATTGACTACATCTACCATAAACCTGTCAATAAAGAAGAGTTTACTCAGCTGGTAGAAATGCACGGAGAAGCTTAATGTGTTGATTATGCTTTGGTAGTAACAATACCATAAGTATATATATATATATATATATATATTTACATGTGTGTATATGCATTTAGGAACAATTATCCATATATTCATCTTTATACTTGCCTAAACTTCGTCACTGTTTCGCAAGGTTTCATCTTTGCAGAAGTGTTACAAATTCTGGCGCATCTCTCAGTGATGCTCCAGAACTTGTTGTCTGAATAGATTCATACCCTCACTTTGTTCCTTCATTCTGACTACATCTTTCAGCGATGCTCTGGAACTTTGTTCCTGCATTCCGGCTGCATCTTTCAGCGATGCTCTAGAACTTTGTTCCTTCGTTCTGGTTGCATCTTTCAGCGATGCTCTGGAACTTTGTTATTGCATTCCGGTTGCATCTTTTAGTGATGCTCCAGAACTTTATTCCTACATTCCATCTGCATCTTTCACTAATGCTCTGGAACTTTGTTCCTTCATTCCAACTGCATCTTTTAGCGATGCTCCAGAACTTTGTTCTTGCATTCTAGCTACATCTTTCAGCGATGTTTAGAAACTTTGTTCCTGCATTCTAGCTGCATCTTTTAGCGATGCTCTGGAACTTTGTTCCTGCATATCGGCTGCATCTTTTAGCGATGCTCTGGAACCTTGTTCCTGCATTCTGGCTTCATCTTTTAGCGATGCTCTAGAACTTTGTTCCTACATTCTGGCTACATCTTTTAGTGATGCTCTGGAACTTTGTTCTTGCATTCTAGCTATATCTTTCAATGATGCTCCAAAACTTTGTTCCTTCATTCTGACTGCGATGCTCCAAAACTTTGTTCCTACATTTTGGCTACATCTTTCAGCTATGCTCTGAAACTTTGTTCCCACATTTCGGCTGCATCTTTCAGCAATGCTCTGAAACTTTGTTCCTACATTCTGGATGCATCTTTCAACGATGCTCTAGAACTTTGTTCTTACATTCCAGTTGCATCTTTCAGTGATGCTCCAGAACTTTGTTCCTTCATTCTGGTTGCATCTTTCAACAATGCTCCAGAACTTTGTTCCTCGAGTTGGCTGCATCTTGCGATGATGCTCCAGAATTTTGTTCATATCTTCCATATCTATTCTTTTGATATCTTCTTCCACCATTGTGAACTTGTGATTTCCTTCTGTAAAAATGTTTCTACTATCTGAAAGCACACCATTATCACCCCACAATCCACCACGAAAGCCATCATGAGTTTTTCATTCCTGACCATAATAAATAAGTGTTATTATGAAAACTTTTCATCATAATAAATTCAGCCACCCCATCATCATATTATAATAAATTCATTCCATTCAAATCAAATGGTACCATCACCTAGGATGTTATTACGTCACGAAAAACAAGTGACTTTCAAATCAATAACGGAACGGAAGGTAAGTACATCTTTAATTTTAAATAGATCATTTATTGTGAATAAAAGTAGATAAATTGGCATGAACCCCTTTTCTTTTCCAAATTTGGCAAATGTGTGAACTATTTATTCACTGGAGAAGGTGGCAGCTCAATCACTCTATCCCATGCAATGTCCTAATTAACTGCTAAAAAGCCAAGTACCCTGAATCAACATTACCAAAGTACAAGTGACCTCAAAACCTACATTTCCTTTAATTTTCCTATTAGTTTCTTGACCAGTTTATCACTTTGGGTGCCACGATATTTCAGTAGTCATTGAGCAATATTATTAGTAAGAAATAGAAGGGGGGAGCCAAATGCAAGTATGAGCCAGCTTCACCAGATAAATTGCTAGCATTAGGGAATATTTTAGAGTTATTTCAAAGGGTAGGAGGCTGGAATTTATAAAGAAATTTGAGGGACACCATGCGCAACTAATCAAGGAATTTGCTGAGAACTTTGTAGATGGCCAGCCAGTTGGGCATGGGAATAAATTCTAGGTAAGTCCCTGAATTATCTCCAAATTATCTGGTATTGGAAATGAAGGTATTAATTTGTCTGAAACCACAAACATTTCCTATCAGAAAATGATAGAACTTTTTGCACGGGAAGGGGAACCTCACCCATTACTAATTGTAAACAACTGGGGGCAAAACAAGGGATTTCACAGAATGTCTATTGCAGAACTATGGAAAACAACAGTTGCATGGATTATTAAGTACTTCACCTGTGAAAGGCAATGTGCCACTGTAGTTGGTCCCCCTTTCAGCTACTCATTCATCTGCGCCATGGCTTAGAAATCCCTAAATTAAGGGTTAACATTCTTGCCTTCCTCCATGATTCCCTTGTTAGTATGATAGAATGATTCAAGATAGGGTCTAGGCCTTTAAAGCATCACGATATTGTTCATTTAATTTGCAAATATCATTTCCATAAGAAAAGAAAACCATATGTAAAATGGTAGAAGTTTCTGTAGAATTTTGAAAACCCTGAACCCTCGAGACAATTTGAGGAAGGTGAGTCATCTGGTATGGCAACCTAGAATGTGAGAGAATTCTCCCTGTACCTCAAGGTGACAGACAAGCTCCTAGCGGTGAAGCACCGAAAAATCTAGCAAACCCCTTAGACCTTGAAGAAAGGCCTAAACCACATAATGTACCAGAGACCCCAGACAAATGAGAAAATGTGGATTTAGTAGACTTAGAGGAGGAATGTATTCGGCCACGTAAAAAGGAGAAGAGGCCCAAAATGAAACTACAATTTAACCTCCTCCTCTAAGAAGGAGAAAATGACTAGCTATTGAATCTAGTTGTGCCGCAGTTTGTGAATTGCCCCTGTTCCCAAGAAAAAGAGACAGGAAAGGCAGCCCTGTGAAAAAGTAACGCAGCCAAATGAGACTGTATCTCAGACATGTGCAAATGTAACTCAAACTTTGGAGAGCAATAAACCCTCTGAATCTAGAGAAGAAATTGACCCATCTAAAGAGGACCAAAGAGAAATAGGAGAAAAACGACAAGAGGGAATCAATGAACAAATGCCCAATTATGTCCTAATTGAAGAAGAGGAGGGTCAAGAATATGAGGCTGTTGAAACAATTTCTTCATCACAACAACCAATAAATATTCAAGGAATCGATATAGTGCCTGAGGAGAGACAATTGTCTCCCTTAAATAATATTGGTGACATAGGACAAGGTCCATTAGAAGCAATTAATAAAGGACGTGTGTCTAGCAGTGAAACAGAAGTTTTTATTTCTCCCCTTTCTACAGATGCAAAGGATAACAAAAGTGAATATATGACACCAAAAACAGAGGAATTAAAAGCATAAATTGTTTAGTTGAAATATAAAATACAATTGAATGAAAAATAATTAAGCAGACAACAACAAGAGATAGATAAACAAATACAACTTCTGGAACATAGAGACCAAACCATTAGAGAACTGCAATCCCAATTGCAACAAGTTGAAGAAAGGGATACGCATTGTCTGGCTAGTCTATTGGAAAAAGATAGACAAATTAAGAATTTAACCTTCAACTTGGAACAGTGCCTGAAGACATTTGCAGAGGAGCAGGAAAAATAGAAATTAGAACTAAATAAAGTTGTGAGTAGAACTGTTGAACTGGAACAAGATTTACAGGAAATTAATGTTAGGCCAACTATGGAATCCAAGGAGGTTCAAATTGAACCAACTAAGAAGGAATGGTTTCAAATCCACATTCCTCCCATGTTGACCAAGTGGATGGATCAATTCTATTTCCTAAGGCAATCTGGAGATGAAAATACTAGACTTAAGAAAGAAATAGTATTGTTGAAAGAATCTTATGATAGATTGTATTAGCCTAAGATGGATGCATGTCAAATTGGAGAGTTATTACTGGCCTGTAGGAAACCATCCAGATTGTATTCTATGTTCCTTAATGAGCAACTATTAAGGTGGACGCTCCTGAGAATCTCTTGCAATTTACCACATGATCTTGATGACCAGTAGTTCCTTAAAGCATTTAAAGAAGCATCTCCTATGCAGAAAAATTCATTACATGAATTTTTCATTTATAATCTGTTTCTTGAAAAGCATAATGATTTCTTCATCAATCTATTTGTGGGGGAAGTTTAATTAAGGGCATTCTTATCAAATATGCAAAATCAAATTTAGTGGTAGGACAGAACTAGAGAATATCTTCATGTAGAGAGAATGGTAGGACTACACATGAGATACCCCAATCGGAAGCCTTTTGCTTTCAAAGCCTAGTTCAAAAGAATTAAGAGTTATGAACATATGAAAGAGAAATACAATGAAAGTATTAGGATTTGCTTTGAATATTTCAAGATTAATGGACCAAAATTAATTGACAGAGCTTGGAATGCCTATGAAGAAAGGTATACCCCCTTGCCTATGTATTTAAAAAGGAGAGAGATGATTTCCCCTACTAACCGAAGATGGTCATACAAAAGAGTTGGGGCATTGACAGAGATTCTTTAGTAGCTAAAAACTAAGTGGATAGGGATGAGATATAGGCCTCCACTACTTTTACAGCCACCCCTTGCAGTCTCAGTGGTTATAGAACAAGATCCTAGAGACTTACATATTTGGCAACTGAGAATCAAACTACACAAAGGCTTTCTAAAGGTCCCTGACCATATTGATGATGAGGTAGATGAAATATATGATCTAAGTTCAAAGTTTGATGAATTGAATAGGAAAAGAGAGGTAGAAAGACAAAGGAAGCATTAGAGAGCCAGAGGACCTGCTCAAGGTTAGGAAGGGGAGGGTGATGAGGTATAAACAACCTCATTTATTTGATGAAACAAATAACCCTTTTTTCATTGCCCAATTCCCTAGCCTTGCCAATTTGTTTGTTTTTATAAGCAATATTTATCTATGTTTAATAAAATGTTGTACAAATCTTTATTTCCTAAATTGATTGAAATTAGCTTTTAAATGTTGATATAATGGCATGTAGAGTTGGGTAATTGTGCAGGGTTAATGCATTGCCTAGAAGAGAAGTGGACTTCATGCAGCTGAGGTCGAGTGCACCAGAAGTTGAGGGCACCAGAAATTTTAGGCATGCATTAATTGAAGGCTCTATTTAAGTTCTATTATTTCTGTTGATTACCCAAAGACATTATGGCTCCACACGGAGCCCTTTATATGTTTTAAAAGACATTAGTAGTTAAAGATTTTATTTTTCAGTTATAAGACTTTTTCAAATGGCATTTTGCCACCATCTGAAATTTAGGAGTTCGAATGTAGTTTAGTTTTAATTAGTTGCTCAAAACATGGATATAAATATCATACTATGTATGGATGACAATCAATCTCTTAGTTTTTGAAAATAATTAGAGTTATGTACTGCAATTTTCTCCATGAATGCAAATAGTGTTGTTCTGAGTAATTTCTTTTGAAATATAAAGATCTGAATAGAGTTACCATGTTGCTATGGAAATGATTGAATGTGATCTGAGTTAAAGACAAATTTCTCCCAAGAGCTAGCCACTCGCGGGACTGTAGAGTAGATAAGTATTTTATTTCTATGGATGTTTCATTTTAGCTAAAGTTATTTTATGTTTTTCTGTTGTAAACCTACAGGTAAGTGCAAGAAGTTGGGTCCACATAGAGGGGAAATCACGGGCAAAAAAAAAAACCCTGACAGAAATAGATGTTTAAATTTGAAAAAAAAACCATGCGCGCTTCTTTTTGCCGCACAAAAGGAATAGGTACCCGTTTATAACACGTACCCATTTTAGAACAAGTACCCATTCCTAAAAGATTAGGCTCGTGAAAGGCATGGTAAGCCAACCCCTTGCCTTGGACCTGCAAGTATTTTTCTAAGTACAAAACAAGAGAAAAGACTAAGTTTACCTCTATGGCTGACAACATTTTTTTCTGAATTTTTTTATGGAATTAAAACCCATTATAGATGACAATGTCTGGTTTTCAAATATGTAATTTTTTTTATTGGACTTTTTTTTCTATTTATTATTTAATTTAGGAGCAAATTGGTCCAAAAACTTGAAATGATAGGTGTTTGTATTTTTTTAATAACTTTTAATTTTTAAAATTAAAAAAAAAAAATTATGTCATCAATCTACACATCATTCTTTACACAATGAAAAAAAAATCATTTTATGATTAGTTTTGCTCAAATTATGTTGGTCGTACATGAGGGTTTTCAAAAACAGCAATTAGGGCCAATAAAAAATTAATTAAAAAAAATATTTGGAAAAAAATTATAAAAAAAATATCCTCATCAAACTTCACTATACTACACATCTTTTCCCAAAAGGATTTAGAAAAATACTTTTATTTAGGTCAAATTATGTTGGCCGTACACATGCATGGTATGGTAAAAAAAAAAGTGACTTTTAAACAGTAGTTTTTAGAAATGCTTATTGAAAATCAATTTGTATCATCTGGGTATTAAAATAAATTACATATTTGGAAACTAGACTCCGAGTACTACATTTCATATTACTAACTTTTTCCAAGATTCAATCTTTAAGTGCCTCAAATGTTTAGGTCAAATGTGACAAATTCTGAAAATCATGGAAAACACTTCCACTTTTTGGCCAATGTTGTTTAACTGTTTCCAAAGCATCTGCTTTAGTTAAACTATTGTGTACTAATGTTTTAAAACTCTGTGTTGTTTAAATGTTTATGGTGTATCTACCTTTTTTAAACTATTGTTTACTGGTAGTTGGAAGTTAGAATGTTTTGTGCAGTATAGAATTTATCATTGTTCAAAAACAGAGTAAAGTTGCATTTATACTTTCTAGTGTAGAGTTTATATGCTTTTTAGTGTAGAGTTTATATTCTTTCTAATATAGATTTTTTATGCTTTTAAGTATAAAATTCAAATGCTTTCTGTAGAAGGATATAACTACTTTTTAGTTTCATATGTTGTTTCAATCTTTTAAAGGAACTAGAAAATTATTTCTCAATGAGATATCCAAACTCCCTATTGCATACAGCCTCGGACACTACCCTAGTCAATAAACTGATATTTTTCAACTAAAGTGTTAGGACCTCACGACAGCCTGTCAATGAGCTTGGAGATGTTCGAGAGCATTTATACGTTGTTTGTCGAGCATCTCAAGTTGTTGAAGTCATAGTTCTCTTATAGTATTTTCATGGAAGATTCCATTGAGAGAAATTCGTAATGAAGGGATTTCTAACTCCAAAGGCATAATCACATTGGCATCATACATAAGGTTGTACAGGGTAGTACCTATCACCATATACACACTCATTTAGTAAGCTCATAATGCTTAAGATAGTTGAGTATGCCAATCCTTCTGATGTTTATTAATAGTTTTCTGAAGGATTTGTCCAATTATTTTATTAGAAGCTTCTGCTTGTCCAGATGATTGTGGATAATAAGGTTTAAAGAAGTGGTATTGGATATGATATTTTTCTAGGAATTTCTTCACGTTTGTGCTCTTAAATGATGCACCATTGTCCGAAACCAAAGTGGAAGGAATGTAAAATTGAGAAATTAAGTTATCTTGAATGAAACAACAGATTACTTCACCAGTCATGGATTGGAGAGGAACCGCTTTGACCCATTTTCTAAAGTAGTTAGTAGTTGTGAGAATGAAAGTGTGTCCTTGAGAAGGAGGTGAAATGTTTCTAATAAGATCCAAGCCCCACATGGAAAATGGCCAAGGTGAAACCTGAGCACAAAGTTCTTGGGTGGGAGCTCGAATGAGATTGTTATGTTGTTGACATTGCGAGCAATTTTTGACAAAGGAAAAGGAATCTTGTTCCATGTCTCGCCAATAGTAACCCATATGAATTAATTTTTGAACCAGAGATCTCCCACTGAAATGTCCTCTACAAGCACCTGAATGTGCCTCTTCAAGGGCAATTGGGATCTCAGATTTATTAAGGCAATGAAGGAGAAGACTTACATAGCTTCATCAATATAGTGTATTAGATAAGATGATGTAGCATGCTGCAAGTTTGTATATGTGAATCTGGACATTTCTGGGTGTTAGATCAGGAAAGGTGTCATCACACAAATATTGGAATATATAGGAGTACCATTGAGATGAATCTATGCTATCACAAAAGGCAACATTAGATATTTATGATATTAAATGTGTTTTAAGATTATGAATGATAAATTGATAATTCCCTCAAGAATCCTCAACTATAATAGATGAAACATTATTCAACAAATAAGGCCAAGTCTTGATAATGAGATAGCTTATCTTTCTTTTCTTGATAAGATCCAATGAATTGTCTTATGATCAATTGAGAATCACCGAATATGCAAATGTGTTTAATGTTGAGAGCCATTGTGGCATGCAATCCAGCAATAAGGGCTTCATACTCAACAATATTTTTGGTACATAGAAAGTTGAGATGGTAAGATAGAGGAATCAACTTACCTAATGGAGGTACTAGTATAACACTGACTTCAGAGCTAGTTTGACATCTAGAACCATCAAAGAATAACTAAACCACTTACTATCAACATTCAGGGAAAGGATTTGATCATTAGGGAATGATTCTTGATTTGAAATAGAGAATGGTGAAGGAGATTCAACTAAGTGGTCGGTAAACGCTTGACCCTTAATTGCCTTTTGGGAGACAAACTTAAGATCAAATTTCATTAACAACATAACCCACTTCGCTAAACATCCTGAAAGATCTATTTTAGCAAAGAGATGTTTCAAAGGATCATATTTTACAATTACATCAATTTCAGCATTTAGTAGATAATGTCTCAATTTTTTTTTGCAAAAATGGGAGCTAATCATTGTCTTTCTATTGCAAAATATCGCATTTCATAATCGAGAAAAGTTTAGCTGATGTAATATACAACACGCTATTTTCCATCATCATGTTGTGCTAACAAAGTTGCAAGAGCATTAGGAGATGTAGATGTGTAGAGAATATAGGGTTGTCCAGAGATGGGAGGTTGTAATATAGGAGGATTAGCTAAGTAATTCTTGAGATCATCAAAATCCTTTTCAAAATCCTTATTCCAATTAAAGTTATATTCTTTCTTGGGTAGTTGTTGAAAAGGGTGAGTTTGATCTGCAAGTTGTGAAACAAATTGACAAATAGCTTGAATCTTCCCTTGTAAATTACAAATTTGTGAAATATTTTTAGGAGGTGGTGTGTTGACAATGGTGTCAATCTTTTTCATATCCACCTCAATACCCCAATGTGAAACAATGAATCCCAATAGCTTACCGCTATCAATGCAAAGATGCATTTACAGGGATTCAAGCGCATGTTGTGTTTACGTATACGTTCAAAGATTTGACAAAGAATTTTGATGTGATCATGGCGCAAAATGGATTTGGCCAGAATGTCATCAACATAATCCTCTAAAATATTATACATGAAATCATGAAAGACAAGTATCATAGCATGTTGATAAGTTGCACTAGTGTTCTTTAATACGAACGACATGACAACACAACAAAATGTTTCCCAACGAGCTATAAAAGTTATTTTATATTGATCTTGAGGATTGATGAATATTTGATTATAACTAGAGAATCCATCCATAAAGGAAAGTAAGGAATGGCATACAGCGGAATTGACAATTATATCGATATTAGGAAGAGGAAAATCATCTTTTAAAGATGATAATCTCAAAAATCATTACACATTTGAATACAGTTGTCAAATTTAGCGATAGCCACAATATTTGAGATCCATGGTGAGTAGTCAATAGGGCGGATAAATTCTACTTGAAGAAGTTTCTCTATCTCAACTTTGACTAACAATGCAACCATAGGATTTATCTTGTGAATCTTTTGTTTTATAGGTTTAGCATTAGGATGAATGATGATATTATGTGTTACCACTTTAGGATCAATGATAGACATGTTAGAGTATGTCCAAGCAAAGAGATCCAAATATTCATATAAAAAAGAAGTAAGTTCTTAATTTTCTTCAGGATTTAGACAATTTCCAATAGGGATAACTTTTTTGAGGTTATCCTTATCCATCAAGACATCGATGGCCTTTCCTTTAAGGAGAGTACTGCGGTCTAGGACCTTAGAAGGATGAAGGGATTCCATAGGTGATTCATGAGATGTCGAGGTACCATTATATAAACAAGTGTTTTTACCAAAGTATGCTTCCATATTTAAACAATAAGGAAATAGGCAATCACAATGGTAACAAGGCAAATGATCATAAGCTCCTAGGAATTCAGCCAAAGCTTCATCCATTGAAAAACTATCCAAAGGAACATTTCTTGAATCACTATTTGTATCAATCAATTCTAGATATACCCAATCAAGTGTAGATGATGAAATTGTGTTTACATTTAGATTACGATGATGAGTGGCTTTAGTGGGCTATAAAGGGTGGTATCCAATTCCAAATGAAAAGTAATGTGGATTAGCCTCTAAGGGGACTTTAATTCCTTGTTCCTTTATACCACAACCATTACCATTGTATCGACATTGAGAGAGAATTTGAAAACCATGATCATAATGTTGCAAGTATGAGGTTAAGTAGTGTTGTCATTGATGTCAACATACTCATATTGCATTGATAAGAAGGACTGGATGAGCTGTGTGCTGAGGATATTGAGAAAATTAGTCTCAATCAAGAATAGTGAAGAACAGTGATAAGAAGAAGGCAAAAGTACTCAATGAGTTGAGAATCAAAGGATGCGGATTAAAGGGTTTGTAGATATGAGTCTTGAGATGTTCCAGTTAAGATTTCAAAGGTCCGCATGAAGATCTGAAGAAGTTATGTTTGCTCAAGTAGAACTGGTTCTGGCAGGCGTTTAGTAGTGACAGAGTGTCACAGATTGGTCTGGTGAGTTCTAGAATTACATTCTCTCATTCTGCGGATGGGAGGGAGTGTTGAAGAAGTTAGTGTGAAGTGACAACTTGATTTGTGCATTGTTTGGAGGTCTGAAAGAACCTTTTGTATTATGACAGTGGCAACAAACTGTGTTCTTGAAGTTTCGGATGAAGAAGAGAAGAATTCTAGTAAGTTGATAAAGTGCGAATGTTCTTGATGACTCAAGGAAGGTTTCGGTGATCCTTGGATCATGTCCAATTCTCATTGGTGGTCTGCATTGAAGTTAGAGTTTGGATTTAATGTAAAGACCACCGGTTGTTGGTGTTCTTCCTTAAACAGGTCGACCGGATGTATTACACGTCTTGCGAAAGATCTTGTAGGTGTTTGCCGACTTAGATGATTGTTCCTAAGTTGATGCCTTGTACAAATAAGGGTTCATGAATTCATTTTGAGGTGTGTCTTGTGGTGATGAGAGTGATATAGCGAAGAGAAGTGTGAAAGGCAGAGCAGGAGTTTTTGGGCTTAAATGGAATTGATCCAGACATGGTAAAGATGTCAATCTCCAGTTCAAATTTGTAATACTTGTTATCTTTGTAGACAGTGTGTCTCTTGTAGATAGTGTGCCTCCTTGTGAGCAGTGTGCTTGGGAAGTGAGCCCTAATTGGCATGTGCCATCCATTTTTCTTATTCTTCTAACAGAGAATAATCCTTGGGTTAATCACCCCATGGTTTTTCCCTTAACCGGGTTTTCCACGTCAAAATCTTGGTGTTTCATGTGTTGATGTGTATCTGCTCTGGTGTTTATTTCTTATGCTTCCATGAATGATTAATTGCTATGCTATTGATTAACAAAGTGGATTTAAGTGTTTGAATTGAAAGCAAATTAAGGATAACTGATTCACCCCCCTCTCAGTTATCAACAATTGGTATCAGAGCTAAGTTCCTCTAAAAGAGCTTAACCGCTTGAGGAGATCCAGGATGTCATCATACAAGAAAGACAGTCTGAAGTTTGATGGAACCAACTTCACTCTTTGGAAAGGCTGCATGAAATGTCACTTGGAGTGTATGGGAAAGGCGTACTTGTCCATGGTCACAAAAGTATATACACCTCCATAGGGTGGTCTAACAACTCTAAATGAAATCACAGATGATAAAAACAATCTATAGACTAAAGAGGCTCTTCTAAGTGCATTAACCGACTCAGAGCTCTCAAATGTTATTGACCTACCAACTGCCTATGAGATCTGGATTAAACTGGAACTTCTACATGAAGGAGATGAGTTTGTTAAGAGTGCAAGGTTACAGAGTCTCAAAGGGAAATTTGAAAGATTAAAGATGAGAGATGATGAAAATATCACTACCTTTATGCCAAGAGTAAATGAGATGGTGTGTGGAATTAGGAATGCTGGTGGAGTTTTGGATGAAAATGAGATTGTTTGCAAAATTCTCAGATCCCTTCCTACTGCCTACAAAATCAAGGTTGCTGCCATTGATGAATTCAGAGCTCATACAACTGCTACAAGAGACCAATTAGCTGGCAAACTGGCTATATTTGAAATGACCGAGTTTGGAGATGATCCCCCCAAGACTAAATCTACATTCAAAGCCAGTGCCTATGTGAAAGGCAAACAAAGATTTGATCTGGGAGAAAACTCTTCAAGGAAGCTGTCATGGTATGATCAAGCAAGAAAAGACATGGAAGAGGAAGAAGTAGAAATAGCTCAACTTGAAGCCCTCATTGCAAAAAGACTGCCAAGGGGATCTGGTAAGTATGAAGGAAAATTACCCTTTAAGTGCTTTAATTGCAATAAGATTGGTCACTTTGCCTCAAGATGTCCGAAAAGATTCACAAGATCAAATTCTAACAGACAAAGGTTCCAAAAGAATTGTTATTATGTTCATGAAGAAGCTGACAATGAAGGAGTAACAAATGACGAACCAGAGATAGGAGACAAATCTGGAAATGAATGGGTGTTCATTGCCATCAAGGAAGAAGATCCAATATTCCCTGAATCTATCAATCATAATGTTGTAGAAAGAGCTTTGGCTGCCCAAGTTGAAGAAAAAGATGATTGGGTTATTGATAGTGGATGCTCTCGCCATATGACAAGTGACAAGAACAAGTTCTTAGATTTGGAAAGGTATGAAGGAGGAATGGTAAAGTTTGGTGATAATTTAGCTAGTAGAATTAGAGGTAGGGGAACTATCTCTTTTGATGGAAAGAACAAAACCAGTAATGTACTGTATGTTGAAGGATTGAAGCACAATCTTCTCAGTGTTGGTCAGTTGGTGGACAAAGGCTATGATCTCTAGTTCAAGAATGGAAGATGTAGGATCTTTGAAAGCTCCAGAACTGAGATTGCATCTGGTACTCAAAAAAAAGGTAATATCTTCCATCTAGTTGGTACTAATAAAAGTTGTTTGTTTGTTCAAGTTGATCAGAGTTGGTTATGGCATAGAAGGATGTGTCATGTAAATTTTGATAACATCATCAAGATAAGCAATACTCAGGCTGTAAGAGATCTACCAAAGTTGGTAAAACCTACAAACGTATGTGCAAAGAATGTCAGCTAGGTAAACAGAGCAGAGTTTCATTCAAAAGCAAGGATCAGTCCTCTACCAGATTATTGGAGTTAGTTCATACTGATCTATGTGGTCCGACAAGAATCAAGAGTATGCAAGGTGATAGATATTTCATGTTACTGATTGATGACCATTCCCGGATGATGTGGGTTACCTTTCTGAAAGAGAAATCAGAAGCTTTTGAGAAGTTCAAAATCTTCAAGGATATGGTAGAGAATCAAACTGGATTGAAACTGAAATGTCTAAGGTCTGATAGAGGTGGTGAATTCACATCTGGTGAATTCATAGACTTTTGTGAGAACCATGGTATAAAGAGACAGTTGTCTGCTCCTAGGACTCCACAGCAGAATGGAGTAGTTGAGAGAAAGAACCGGACCATCCAGGAAGCATCCAGGTCAATGATGATGGAAGCAAATGTTCCCTAGATGTTTTGGAAAGAATCTGTCAGCACTGCAGTCTACACTCTCAATCGAGTTCAAATCAAAAACAATACTGGTAGGACTCCTTATGAACTTTGGTTTGGCATCAATCCTACTGTGAGATATTTCAAAGTATTTGGTAGCAAGTGTTACATCAAAAGAGATGAAGATCTAGGAAAGTTTGATGCTAGAAGTGATGAAGGAATTTTCTTGGGTTACTCCACTCAAAGCAAAGCATACCGGTGTTACAATAAGAGACTAAGAAAGATGATAGAAAGTACAAATGTGAAGGTTGATGAAGGTATTGAGAAGCCGTCAATATTTTATGAGTATGATGAAGATGATCAGAATGATGTTCTGGCTCAAGGTACTCCATCCTCTCCTGAAAGACAAATTCAGACTGATCCGGTAAATCAGGAAGAAGAGACAGGTCTGAATGAGCATGATCAAGAAGCAGAAGTGTAAGAAACTCCCAAAGTTCCAAGGTATGTAAGACTGAACCACTCTGAAGATTAGAGCATAGGTGACAAAAGCAAAGGTGTGCAAACTAGAAGGAATGTTGCTCAAAATTCAGATGAATGTTGTCTGATTTCAAAGATTGAACCTAAGACAATAAATGAAGCATGCAATGATGAATATTGGACAAAAGCAATGGAAGAAGAATTAATGCAAATTGAGAAAAATCACACTTGGGATCTTGTTTCTAGACCTAGAAACAAAAATGTGACTAGAACCAAATGGGTCTTCCAGAACAAACTAAATGAAGTTGCTGAAGTAATTAGAAATAAGGCCAGATTAGTCTGCAAAGGCTACACTCAAATAGAAGGGATTGATTTTGACGAAACCTTTGCTACAGTGGCAAGAATTGAAGCAGTCAGACTATTTCTTGCATTTGCTGCCTTCAAGGATTTGAAAGTGTATCAGATGGATGTCAAATCTGCTTTCCTGAATGGTGACCTAGAAGAAGAGGTGTATATTGAACAACCGGATGGATTTCATTTATCTGAGCATGGTGATATGGTCTACAAATTAAAGAAGGCACTGTATGGTCTAAAGCAAGCCCCAAGAGCATGGTATGAGAGGTTAGGCAAACATCTTTTGAAGATTGGTTTCAACAAAGGTACTACTGATAATAACCTATATTTCTAAATTGATAATGAAAACATCTTGATTGTTGAAGTATTTGTTGATGATATCATCTTTGGAGGAAGAGACAGTATGTGTAAGACCTTTGCAAACCAAATGAAAAGTGAGTTTGAAATGTCAATGCTTGGTGAAATGAATTTCTTCTTGGGTCTGCAAACTACTGAGACAAAGAAAGAAATCTTTATCTCTTAGACCAAATATGTGAAAGAACCATTGAAGAAATTTGGAATGGAAGATTCAAAGCTAATGAACACTCCCATGGCTACCAGATGTAAGTTTTGAAAAGATGATGACTCTCCTAAGATAGATCAGACAAAGTACAGATCAATGATTGGTGGATTACTGTATCTCACTCAGACTAGACCAGATATAATGCAAGTTGTTGGTCTTGTTGTGAGATTCCAGGCTGATCCCAGAGAATCTCATGTCATGGCAATCAAAATAATTTTTAGGTACTTGAAAGGAACAGTTGAGTATGGCTTATGGTATCCCAGAGATCATGATTTCTCTCTTCATGCATATACAGATGCAGATTGGGCAGGAGATGTGGATGATAGGAAGAGTACAAGTGGAGGAGCATTCTTTTTGGGAAAAAGGTTGGTTTCTTAGATAAGCAAGAAATAAGAAGCAATATCCCTATCTACAACAGAAGCAGAATACATTGCTGCAGCAGGTAATTGCACTCAACTTTTGTGGATGAAGCAAATGCTAAGAGATATTCAAGTAGAATATGAGGAGCCTATCACAATTTTCTATGATAATTCAAGTGCAATAAATATTCATAAGAATCTGATATTGCATTCTAAGACGAAGCATATATCTATCAAATTTCACTTTTTGAGAGAACAAGTGAACAAGGGTGAAGTCAAATTGGAGTATGTGCCCTCCAAGGATCAGCTTGCAGATATTTTTACTAAACCTCTTCCCAAGGACTCTTTTGAGTATCTCAGGGAGAAGTTAGGGGTCATGGCCCCTCTGGTGATGAACTAGGATGTACTGATGTGCATCAGTCTGGTGGATATCATAGTCATATCTTGTGATCCAGATTGATGATGGGGAGCTGCTACTAAGGGGGAGCAACTGGTTGATTATGATGTGTTAGAATTGCAAGTATGAGCCCTTTGCCATTGATGTCAAAGGGCGAGAGAAGACATGTGAAAAACAAGTGGTTGATGATCAAAGGGGGAGCAGTAAAGGAAGAGAAGACATGTGAAGAGTTGTTGCTGATAGGGGGAGCTGTGACAGAAAGGAGAAGTTCTTGTCTTGATGGTTTTTCACATCACATGTTGCCATCAATGACAAAGGGGGAGATTGTTGCAAGTATGAGGTTAACCAGTGTTTTCATTGATGTCAACATACTCATATTGCATTGATAAGAAGGATTGGATGAGCTGTGTGCTGAGGATATTGAGAAAATTAGTCTCAATCAGGAATAGTGAAGAACAGTGATAAGAAGAAGGCAAAAGTATTCAATGAGTTGAGAATCAAAGGATGCAGATTAAAGGGTTTTTAGATATGAGTCTTGAGATGTTCCAGTTAAGATTTCAGAGGTCCGCATGAAGATCTGAAGAAGTTATGTTTGCTCAAGTAGAACCAGTTTCGGCAAGCGTTCAGTGGTGATAGAGTGTCACAGATTGGTCCGGTGAGTTCCAGAATTACATTCTCTCATTCTGCGGATTGGAGGGAGTGTTGAAGAAGTTAGTGTGAAGTGACAAATTGATTTTTGCATTGTTTGGAGGTCCATAAGAACCTTTTGCATTATGACAGTGGTGACAGACTGTGTTCTTGAAGTTCCAGATGAAGAAGAGAAGAATTCCAGTAAGTTGATAAAGTGTGGATGTTCTTAATGACTCAGGGAAGGTTTCGGTGATCCTTGGATCATGCACAATTCTCATTGGTAGTCCGCATTGAAGTTAGAGTTTGGATTTGATGTAAAGACCACCGGTTGTTGGTGTTCTTCCTGAGACAGGCCGACCGGATGTATTACACGTCTTGCAAAAGATCTTGTAGGTGTTTACCGACTTAGATGATTGTTCCTAAGTCAATGCCTTCTACAAATAAGGGTTTGTGAATTCATTTTGAGGTGTGTCTTGTGGTGATGAGAGTGATATAGCGAAGAGAAGTGCGAAAGGCAAAGCAAGAGTTTTTGGGCTTAAATGGAACTGATCCGGACATGGTAAAGATGTCAATCTCTAGTTCAAGTTTGTAATACTTGTTATCTTTGTCAACAGTGTGTCTCTTGTAGGCAGTGTGCCTCCTTGTGAGCAGTGTGCTTGGGCAGTGAGCCCTAATTGGCATGTGCCATCCATTTTTCTTATTCTACTAATAGAGAATAATCTTTGGGTTAATCACCCCGTGGTTTTTCCCTTAACCAGGTTTTCCACGTCAAAATCTTGGTGTTTCATGTGTTGATGTGTATCTGCTCTAGTTTTTATTTCTTATGCTTCCATGAATGATTAATTTCTATGCTATTGATTAACAAAGTGGATTTATGTGTTTGAATTGAAAGTGAATTAAGGATAACTGATTCACCCCCCCTCTTAGTTATCAACACATAAATAGATGTCATTTCCAAAGAGGAAGGAGGTGCCTCATAGATCTCGTATGCTATAGTATAAGAATAAGTATTGTCATCATTACTTTTCAAGGAAATCTTATGTGTCTTAGGAGTAGAAATTGAAGCAATCTTGGAATTTTTTGGCTTTGACAATGAGACTTCATATTCCCCTACAAAGGTAGGTATAAAGTCTAACGAACCCCAATCATCACCTAAAAGTGCATTCAAAGGTGAATTAGATATTTCTATAATAACCTCCACATGAGAGGAAGAAGAATTAACTTTATAAAGAGGAGAAATTAAAGTAGATGGTTTAAAATATTGTCTATTTTTAGCTTCAGTTTGTAGACAACTTTCTAGAATCGGATCAACTTCAATTGTTTGGAGCTTATTGTCATGAACAAACTTAATTGATTGATGAAGGGTAGGTGGGACTACCCCCATGGCATGAATCTAGGGTCTACCAAGAAGAAGATTGTATGAAAGAGAATTAGGCATGACATGGACAAGGGTAGGCAAATTCACAAGTCCAGCCTTAACAGGTAAGGTGATAGTACCCAATGATTGTCTACCAACATTATCAAAGCCATGAATGTTGAGTTTATTTGGTTTAATGAGAGAAGTATTAGCATTGATTTTATGTAACAAGTCCATGCCACATACATTAATACCTAATCCACCATCAATCATGGTACGTCTAACCCTCATTTTATTAATTATGATGAATACCATGTAAGAGGCTCATATTGGTTTTGAACTTCTATGGGAGGTAATTCATGTGGTTGATAAATGATATTTGATTTTATCACATGCATACAATCTAATAGGGTTTCTACATCATTCATCTTAACAATAGGTGGAACAATCACCTTTTGTAAAGCTTCTTGGAGAATTCTATGGTATGTAGGTGATGTTTGTATCGACTCCCATAAAGAGATCTTTGCTGGAGTAGAAAGGAGCTGCTCAACAAGATCATAATCTCTACTAGTATGAGTAGGAAGATGAGGTGCTTGAGGAAGAATAGGTTGAGAAGGTGGAAGAGAAGCTAGAACAAATGTGATTGGTTTCTTTTGTTTATTGTTTTTAGTGTAAAATGTGTGAGTAACCTCATGATGCATGGGTTGTTGCAATACATTTTGATTGTGTTGAGATATTTGTTTTGCATAGTTGAAGATATAACAAGGGGGTCTAGGTGTTTTTAGAGATCCACCTATTGTGATAGACTATGACTGAGGAGCATCATTACGAAAATTCACAACAATTTTAGGTTTCTCAGGCTCTTTTTGGGAACTCCAGAAAGATAAATTGTATTAATGAATATTTGAAATATAGATGGTTTAGGAGTTGTAGAGGATGATTTCATAGAGATGAAGTCATCCAAGGCTTTATCTAACATGTCAGAATCATCACTACTAAATGGCTCATCAAATGCATTGAAATCTTGAAGAAAGAAGTCTGACATATTTGTATGCCCTACTTTTTCCAAATCTTATAGAAATGAAGTGAAGAAAAGAGAATGAAATGAATTTTATTTATTATTCTATGCTGCACAAAATAAAACATACCAATCTATGAACAACAAAATTTATCCAATTACTAACTAAAACATACGCAAGATGTTTCAATTTTCAAGCTAGAATTACCAAAAATTGAGATTTTTCATAACCCTAATCAATATGTATGAGTGAATTCAAGGTTCATATGCAAAGAATGTATATTAAACTCAGTTATAATCAGGTCTAAAGCATCATATCAGAAAATTATATTGAGTTAAAAAGATCTAATCTTATGAAATGTAAACAATGTAGAATGTATAGTTGTTTTTCAAATCTAAATCAAATGCTTGTTTTTCCAATTTCAAATGCCAAAATTTAAAGAATGCATTAAACACAAAGGATGATAAGGTACAAAAAATTAAATCACTTTAATCAATTTTACAATGCTACAAAGATCTGAAACAACACACTAATCTATAAACCCTAGGTTCAAGACTACCTAGATTTGTAATAAAATGCAAGATTTTTGTTACTTTAATGATGGATTAAAGGAAAAATATGATATATGCAACTATGAAAATGATGAATGAACTTCATTTTAATCAGATCTAGGATAGAAAACAAATTATTTTCAGATGAAGAAGGATGCAAGAGTGTAAGAATAGTCAGGTTCACCAAAATGTTATGTAGAAAAGAGAGATCTAGCTTAAAAGGTCAAACTAGGTCAAACCCTTTTCCATTAACATGTTGAGACACAAATCGAGCTTGGATTATACCCTTGAGGGAGATATAAACTATAGGAGTTTTTCCTCTTTGTTGTATAGATGAGAAGTCAACCAAATTCAACCAAGAAAACTAGGATAAAAGATCAAATCCTAAATGAGCAAGATTGAGCTAGAGACGACTGTCAAAAATAGTAATATAAAATTAGAATGCACAACAGAGATGAGGAAGTAGAGAAGAGCAGGAACCTGGAGCCAAAATGTTAGGAAGACCAAGGCATTGGGTGCCCTAGACCATTTTGAGGGTTTTCCATCTAAAGTTTGAACTTTACCCCACCTGTACCTACAAAACCTTCATTCTCCCTAGATCTTATCTTTCAAAACCTATTACTTTAACCTGCACATAGAAAAGGGGAAAAATGGTTGTGGCTATATAGGATCTTTCCTTAGTCAAGCCCTCATTTTTGTATTCCTACCTCATGAATAGCCAAGCTTAGAACAAGATATTGTGTGTGCTCAGAAACCCTAAGTGTGAGTAGTAGCATGCAAGATCTAATCAAATATATCAAATCCTAACCCTAGATGACTCAAGCAAACAGGAAGGAATGATACATAAGAATGCTTCACTCAAGGAATCTCACAACTTCACCTCATGGAGGAAAATTCACTGAGGGTTTGCTGAATAAGAAGGTGATGCAACCATACCCTTGGAGGGTACTCAAGCCAATCTCAAGTTGGTGGTTCCAACCCTTCTTCCAATCATGCAAAGTGCTTCAACCTAGGAACAAATGAGATAGATTCAAGATCTCACTTCCTATCCTTCATATAAATCTTTTCAAGAGAAAAGATGAACTCCACTTGATCAAATAGAAACATGCAATAATTCAATATCGTAGAGAGGATAATAGAGAGCTTTTCATGAATCATCTAACATCAATCTTAGAAATCTAGTTTCAAATGAAGAGGTGGCTTACTTTTATACAAGGCTCTAAGAAATGAGTATTTTTAATCAAAGAGCCGACAATACGCACGAAAAAGAAAATTTGAGTTTAGCGTCGGCCTACCCAACATTAAAAGATGATATGTCGACCCAATTTTCCTCTCTAAAAACATGGGAGGGACCAGGGAGCTAGGTGCCCTAGGCTCTTGGGACAAATTTAGGCACAAGCCCACATTTAATGTGGTGCTAAATCCAAATTTCAAGTTTGTTTTTGGGTTATGATGAAACTTTAATCGAAATCATGATATTGCATAGAAACGGGGCCCAATTAGGACTTTAGGGTAGACCTAAAAAAAAAGTAGGCTTGGGATCACAAAAGGGAGGGACTAAACATAGTGAAATTGTGCTTACACAACTAGTGTACACAATTTACAACATAACACATCTACTACATTATTTTCTCTGGTAGCACCTACATTGGAACGCTCAACCACACCAACCTCGACGTGCTCATCTAGCTATTCTTTTCCTTTGCACCCTTCCTTGTACGTTCTTTACTTATCTCTCTTGCCTTTTCCATCCTTCTGCGTTATCTTTCCTATCGTTCCTGAGTCTATTTTTGCCTCTCTTCCCTACTTATTTCCATTATGGTTAATATAATGTCACTAATTTCCCTTAATCTTTTGTTATCCCCTTTAGCCATGGGTGTTTTAAATTTGGTATTATATTAATCCTTTTGTATCCCATGGTCGACTTAACTTGAAAAGTTACATTTTTTCAAGGATCTTTTCAGATCCTCCCATTTTCCATTTGTCATCCCCTTAAGTGTCTCCCCCCCTCTCACAAGGGTAGGAACCTAAGAGAATGCTTTGTAGATCATAAAAAAAAAATTGTCACTTTTAGTTTTTGTCTTTTCCAATACTCTGCACTTTAGAACTCCTTTTACTATATCATCCTTTCTATTCTTCATTTCCCTTTTCCAGGGTCCCAACAACAAAACCAAATGTTGCCAGGAAATAGGAGGAGCCAATCCAGAGATTTGGTCCTCAATCTAATCTCTAAATTTAGTTTATACCTCGAATGTACAGTGAGAGAATACTAAAGAAACAACAAGGAATAATAACATGAAGTACACTTAACTTATTCATAAGAAATCACACTATACTTATAAACATAGTTCAATCCTTATACTTTAAATATATATTCAATTGGCAATTAGACATTCATATCGGTAGGCCTTAGTTTCTCCCCCGCTCCTTACAAATTGATTCTTTACTTACATTTTCTCTTTTCCCTCCTTCTCTTACATACATATTCTTACTATCTCTTATCTATATGTTACATAGGGATTTGTCCTTTCCCAAAATGTCCCTTTGTATGTCGGCTCTATCCTCTGCATACCACTTATAGTAGGATCTGTTGCTTTACTTGTCTTTTGCCAAAAGGATTTGTAGAGGAGCAATCTACCAATTGGAGTGGTCTATTGATATACAAATATCAGTAATCAATCATTGGTAATAAATTAATGAATTATTAAAAGAATAGTATCTACAAATAACAAGTCAATGATGAAACACAACACAAAGGCACATACAAAGGCAAATCTCTTTGACCCTATTTAGATCTTGATGAACTAGTCCACTATGAATACAAATCAAAAACTTAACCAAGGTAACAAACATGAAGCCAAAAACATACAAGGTATTTAACAACTTATCGAACCATAATATAACAAGCACTTTCAAAGCAATAATAAGAAAATCTCAAATTGGATGTCAACACCATGCATGGTCACCTAAGTTTGCACACACACCAAAGTATCTTCTAATAACAAGTCAATAATGAAACACAACACAAAGGCACATTCAAAGGCAAATCTCTTCAACCATATTTAAATCTTGATGAACTATTCCACCATGAATACAAATCAAAACCTCAACTGAGGAAACAAACATGAAGCTAACAACATACAAGGTAGTGAACAAGTTATTGAACCACAATGTCAAGGTCAACACAAGCACTTTCAAAACTACAATAAGATAATCTCAAATCGGTTGTCAACACCATGCATGGTCCCCTAATTTTTCATGCACACCAAAGTGAGGGAAAAATGTAGAGGAGAAAAGTACATAAATTTCACTTTTCCCTTTTCAATGTACAGCACTTCCTACACATGTTTATGTTCCTAAGGGGGCCTTCTAGAATAAGCCAATTTGCTCATGTTCTTACATGACCCTAGGTCCTAAAAGGCCTTGAGTTATGAAACTAGGATTATGTATTTAAAGGCATCATCCCATTTCATTTGAAAATCACATACAACACATTAACAAATTTGTCTCTAACACTTCATAGGTTTAGATGGAGACTATTTTATCTACATCAACAGCCATCACCTCTATTTTTTATCTATCTCTATCTTTTGTTGAATTAGTTTTAGGGCCTTACTACTAACAAGGAAGTCAGTTGCCCTTCCCCATTATTATAGTAGGCCATAATAGTGCTTCTTGGCTCTAACTAGTTTTTATTTACACAAATATATATCGAATGGACACCTTCTATAGGTATTGAAGGTCAAATTCCACAAACCTCATAATCATTAGAAAGACATAATCATATCGTTTGGGATAGAATTGCACACATTTGTGTCCTTTAATAAATTTTAAAGTCAAGTAAGTCTAGATTTCATCATTCTACTTTTGATGTATATAATTTTAAGTAATTCTAAACTATGATTGATTTTTAATTTTAATTTTTTTTTACCAAAACAATGGACCTCTCTCTTGATTATCAAAAATAGATAAACTCTAAAACTTCTCAAATTCCTTTCAATAGATATCTAATTTCTATCTAAATTAATCTGCTAGATCAATTAATTATTCTCAAACTTATTATATACCAAAAAAAATTTGAATTTCTTTGATCTACCAATCATTATATAATAATGATCAATCTAAAACTTGGTGCATGCTGCCTACGTCCTACCCATGTAAACAGAGAAGTAAGGAAGCATCATAGTAAAGCACGAAGAGACTGCTCAGAATGGGTGGCATGCACGCGATACAATGAATCATAAGGGGCTCTGTTAATATCACGTTGAATGGCCCATGGCTGATAACCTGTTTGTCCTTCATTTTCTCTTACAAAAATCAAATTTTGGTCCCGACCAGCAAATCTACTACTGCATCAACTATAATATTCTCCCTTTCCCCACAAAAGAAAAAAACATTCTACTGAAACATCACTCACTTCAATAGTCAGTGGCAATTTTAAATCTCATTGACCAAAAAATTATAAATATTTATCCTATTTTTATTGGTTACAATTAATTTTGTCCTAACAATGATTTTCCTAACAATGAGATAACTGCAATTGTAAGGAAGAAGCGTTCTAAAATGCACTGCTCATCCACGCAAATCTTGACAAAATAGCAGCATGGGATTGTCCTCACTCTGGTACAATGTTTTCAACCAGATTAGACATCCAGACTTACCAGAAAATCTTTCTCAAACCAGTTGGACTTGGGAATGTGATGCCCCACTTAAAGCTACCAGATTATTTGACGCGTTGGTTGTTGCAGGATCAACTTTATAGTACTAGTCTGTTTATTATAGTCTTACAATAATTATTGCCATGGGTGAGATAATTCTGGAGTTCTATTGATGCACCATATCTGACTGTCCACATTCAGAGCTGAATAATGTCTATTCTGTTTTGGATGCCAACAGATTACCATTCCAATATCAATCCAGTCCAGTCCACTTTATAGTGCTTTTCATTTACAATTCGAATTTTTTTTAATATCCTATTAAAAGATTGTTTTAATTGTGATTTTATGAGAAATTAATGAAGTTGAATGTGGGGATTGAATCTTGCTAAATATAAAAGTTTGACATTAAAGAAATTGTTAGTGTATATATTTATTTTCATATTCTATAGGTGCTAAGCCTAGTTAGGTATCTTTGTTATGCATCCTTGACACATGCTTCATTGAGGTGTCAAGTTAGGCGACTTGACATAGGTGTCGATGAGTTGCGAACCAACTAGCCACCTCTTGCTAGTTTCTTGGGAGGCAACTCGCCACCACTCGTGATTGAGGAGTCACATCCTCAACTCACATCTTCTTGCTCCTCACCTATATGTACTCGCCTATTGGCTAATATAGATTGCTGACTTTGCATATTATTTATGTGCTTTGCATTTGATATTCAATCTTTTTGTTTATATATAATTCATCTCCTAATTCTAGAATTCTACATGGTATCAGAGCAGGAGGAGGTCGATTACAGTCTGTAAGATTGTTTTGTATTAAACTATATTAAAATTGTATTGTTTCTCTTGGTGTTCTCTGTGTTTCTTTGTGCTCTCTGTGTCTTTGCATTTATAGAGGTTGAAGAGGGTTTGTTGTGTTTGAGTTCAGCATTATTGGACGACAGAGCTAACCCTAGGAGGGTGCTCATGCCTACCCACTCGTGGCAGGGTTTATTTGTTAACTATGAGTAGGGTCAAGGCATTTACCCCAAGATCGTGCCCTCAAAGAGGAATTTCGATACCCTCACAAAGAAATTTGGCAGGTAAATCAATGCCTGATGCCATTAGGAACCCTTGCATCTGTGGTTGATGCCATAGACTCAAAAGAGACATCCTTTGCCCCTACATGGGTAGAAAGAGGGGTGCTCATAGAGGAACGGGAAAGTAGGGCACTGAATTATTCTGCATTTGGAATGATCCGCCCCTACCTAGAAACTCCACGACCCCTGCCCACAATCTAAAAGCATTTGGGCAGCATCTCCAAGTGCTTCCATTTCTCTGCCATTTTGGCCACCCCCACATATTTTTGTGGATTTCTACCCTAATCCGCCCCTACTCTACTTCACCCTAATTGTCTTGGGCTTGGCCAATATTTTGCCCTAATTTGTTTTGTTTTGCAAAAGGCATTTAAAATTATGTCTTTTTAGTGTAAAAAATAGGCAATGTTTCTTTTGTCTAAAAATACTAAGGAAACAAATGCAAAAATATTTTTTTGGGGAGGCATTTAAAAATTTTGGTAGCTTGCTTTGAAGAATTACAAGTTTTAAAAAACCCTTGTATTTTTCTTGTCAAAGACGAAGGGTGAGGTTCAGTTTGGCAAGAGGTCAATGTTGGGAATAAAGGTGTCTCAACCTTGGTAATTCCTTGTGTAGAGTATAAACTCTACATTTTGTTTTCAGCAGTGCGCCCGCGCGTTGCAGTTTCTATGTCTATAAATATTTCTGAGAATGGCCGCAAGGGTTTTACCAGGGTTTCATTTTACTATTGCTGTAGGTTTCTTTTTGCCAGTGCCGCGGAATCTTCCAAGTGTCGAGCCCCAGTTTCAAGCCACTTTTGTGTCTAAGTTATAATTTTAACGCGGAGTGTGCCACGTAGCGGAAGATGGTCCTTTTGTTTTAAGTTACTAGTTGCAGATGGTGCCACGTGTTATTAGTAGAGGCACTCCCTAAATGTTTTAGCATGAGCATGGATGAAGCCATGTGTCTTTTGTAATAGCTGCGGAGCTTACCAAGTGTCAGCTTCCGCAGGTTGGTTCTTATATGTTTTAATAATAAGTGAAGGATAAGGGTGGGCCCCAGTATAGAGTCTCAGAGTAAAGCGGATCATGCCATATGGAGTAAATGTCTCTAATATATTCTAAGTTACGACCCTGCGGAAGACACCACGTGTTGCTTGTGGAGACACAATTATAAAGTTTCATAGTGCCTGCAGAGGGAGCCATGTGTACTCTATGATAGCCATGGAGTTTGCCAAGTGTCAGTGTTCGCGTATCTATTTCTATATCCTTCGACACAAAGTAATAAATGGAGGTGGGTCCTAGTGTAAAGGTTCAGTGTTGCAGAGAACACCACATGGTGGATGTAGCGCCCAAGTAAAAGTTGTTGCCTCTTTTCCTCCGATGACAATAAATGTTTCTCAAACGACATGGAGCTCGCCATGTGTCAACCTCCGCATGAGTCTCAAATGGATTTCTAATGTTTCAAGAAGGCTGCGGAAGTCACCATGTATCAGATAGTTTTTGCTACGGACGTTGCCACCTGTCCCTATTTGAAAGTGAGTGGAGAGTCATGGGTCCCATTTCTAATATGTTTTAAGTTACTAGTCGTGGATTGCAACATATGCCACAGGCAGGGGCCACCCAAATATAAAAGACATAGTTAAGTAAAATGTTGCGGATAAAGACACGTATCTATTTCTAGTTGCTGCAGATGCTGCCATGTGTCTCAGAGTTTCATTGTTTAAAGAGTGTGGAAGCTGCCAAGTGTCTTTTCCCTATAGAAGGAGATGCGCCATGCATATTTTTTCACAGCCAATGGACTTGCAATTATTGTAACTATTTGCAGATCTGAAAGATCTTAAGTGTCAGAGACTTCCAGTTAACTCCAATTCGGTTAGGCCATTGGGATTCGATCATGCAGACGATCTAGAATTGATCCTATGCTATAAATATGTAACATTCAGATAGAGACCTTCCTTGATAGATAGTTTCGCTAGAGATATTTTCTATCAGAGATTTGAGACTTTTGTTGTGACCAGTGAATATCATTTGCCTTTATTTTGTTATTTGTGATTCAGAAAGTAAATATAACTGTGCATGTATTTGTGCCTCTTATGTTACTAGAAAATTAATGAGAAAGACAGAGTTCTGTGCCTTAGTTGATATTTTCTGTCATTGTAAATTGTCTGTTTGTGAGCCTTTGAGTTCATTCATTATATCTATTTATGTTAATCATGCAATATTTGCTCTTTAACATAACTAAATCTTGAGAATAGCTTCACTGTGCTTAAGTTGAGAGAGATACTTATTATTCAAGCATATCGCCATAGATAGATTTGTTTTAATTGTATCTTTAATTCTATTAATTTCTACCATTTTTCCCAAAAACCCATACAAGATAGAGAAGAGCCAGCTTCTTTAAAATCTGGAGGTTGTTTCAAGTAGCAAAGTCCCACATTCCTGTAACTAATCCAAGGAGAAGAGTGAATTAGTTTCCTATAGCACCAAGAGTAAATATGGGAGCACCTATAGCCCCAAGGAAACATGCAAATTGGAACACTGGCAGTCCTTTGATTCTTCCAATACCACCAGCTACTTGGGATGCTATTCTAGCCAATGCTCTTAAGGCTCTGCCTAAATTCAGTGGGGAAGATTTCAAGACACCTGAAGAGCATCTGCAAGATGTATCTGATGTTTGTACAGTGCATGTGATCACTCAACAGAATGTGGCTATAAGACTGTTGGCAGCTTCTTTTAAAGGGAAGGCTCTGGACTGGTATAGATCTTTAACCCCAAATACAATATCCACGTGGGATCATCTTGGTGATGCTTTCTTTGAAAGATTTAAAGAAAAGGGTGATAAATCTTCTTTGCTACAACAATTGATCACCATCAAAAGGGCACCACAAGAAGCTATGACTGATTTCAATTCAAGATTTCAAAAGACTTGGGAGAGGATCCCTGCCACAACAAGGTATGGCTATTGTGTTTTACCTTAAAGCTTTGAATTCAGATATATCAGTGATGATCTAGTCCCTTGGAGGTCAGACACTACCAAAAGCTTATGAGTTTGCAGTTAAGGCAAAAAATAACTTAATAGATACTAGAAAGTTGCCCCCAAGGCCTCTTATGCCCATGTTCCCAGAAATTACCTTACCTCTTCTTCAAGAAATCCCTAATCCTACAACCCCACCTATGTCTATGTATTCTTTTCCTCAGCAACCTGCTAAAGTAATTGCCCTTGTTCAATCATCTGAAATGGATGATGTCAAGAACATTTTAAGAACCTTTTCAAATGAGATAATCAATTTGAAGAGACAACAGAATCCTTATCCAAAACCCTAATATCAAGGATACTAAGGAAATAGACCTCCCTTTCAGTCAAATCAATATCAAGGCCCTCAAAGGCAAGCTAACCCTCAGCCATCAAACCAGTTAGTCACAATCCCTACACCTTTACAGACTGTTCCTCCTAATCCCAACAGGGAGATTGTTCCAGGGTAAAATAATTTTGCAAATGGCACAAATGCTTGGTGTTTTCCTTGCAACAATGCCCATATGCCTAGAGACTGCCCCAGAGGAAATTTACAGCAGAAGATAGTAGAACATAGAGGATTAGAAGGACAATTTGCAATTACTAACACTCAACTATATCAATCTCCTGGTGTACAAAATGCAGTCCTGGTGGCTCAGATGCAAGGGATGTCTTTACAACAAGAAGTGGAAATAGCCCCTGAGCATGCTTTATTTTCATGGATTGAGGAAGAAGATTCAGTGTTCTTGAATGAAGCATCTACTTCCAAGAAACCATTGGTACAATCAGATTACTATACCAGAGCCAAGAGGAGAATGATGGAGCAGCCTGAAGTCACAAATAATGAAATCATGGGAGCTCCTCCATTTCAGAGTCACCAGAATGCAATCCCTAGACAAGAAATGTCCCAGCCTGTGCAGAATCAAGTAGCCTTAGGTCAAGTTCAAGAAAAGGCAAGGTACACTTATTACTCAAAGGCCCAAGCATTAGGACCTGTCAATATAGTGGATCAACTAAAAAGGATGCCATCGCATGTACCAATCTAGGACATGCTAGCTATTCCTGAGCAGAAGACACTGTTGCAAGAAGCTCTGCAGGGCCAAGAAGTGCCTAAACATACTGGTGCCAAAGAAGGACCTGCTGATAAAGAAAAGATGCAGCTCAAAGATACTGTACCTCTGCAGACAACAACCCTTTTTAACAATGCACTTAAGGTAGGTAAATCCAAACCAGAATCCTTTTATTTGACTTTGATAGTTGGGAAGAAACTTTTGCATAATGCAATGATAAACTCTGGGGCCAGTACTACAGTAATGCCAAAACAAATAGCAGATGCTTTGAAGATAAAGTTTGAGCCACTTACTAGAGGAGTTATGCAGTTGGATGGGAAATCAGTGCAAACAATAGGGAAAATTAAACAACTCCCATTGCAATTGTACACTTGCCCTAATATAATTGTGAATCAAGATGTGGTAGTCATAGATATTCCTCCTGTATTTGGTCTATGTCTATCCAGAGATTTTACAGCCAAGATAGGAGGTTACATGTCATTAGATTGGTCACACCTTGTTCTAAGAACCAAATATGGGACAAAGATGAAGATACTGTCTGAACCATTATCAAAAGACCATATCACAAATGAACCAACCCCAAAATTAGAGGCAGACCATGCTATGCTGAATAAAGATGAAAGAATCTTTGTTGAAGAGATAAGTGACTGGACTGAACATGACCAACAAGAGGAAGAGAATAATCAGTTGTTGACTATGATGCAAAGTGACCCCTATGGAAATTATGACTCTACTGGTTTAGGCACTTATGTCATATTTGAAGAAGACCAAGAGATCCCAAATGTTTTAAGGAAAGAAACACCACAAACTCAGGAATATGAAAAGGACTCAGAAATCTGGACTCTAAATTTTGATGGGGCTAGAAGTAAGAATGGACCTGGAGCAGGGATTTGCCTTACTACCCCAAATGGTGAGAAAATTTTAAGAGCCATCTGTTTTCAATTTGCCTGTACCAATAATGATGTTGAGTATGAATCCTTGATGCATGGACTCATGTTAGCCAATAAAAAAGGAGTAAAGAATCTGATAGTAAAAGGAGATTCAGAACTAGTAGTGAAACAAATCAGAGAAAAGGCAGTAGCCAAAAATGTAAGGATGGGATCCTATAGGCACAGGATTTGGGACCTAATAGATGATTTTGAAGCTTTCAATATTAAAGTAGTCCCTAAAGCCCAAAATTCTGAGGCTGATAGAATGGCACAAATTGGTTCACAATTTGATCTAGCAACTGATCTACTAGTCAACAATGAATCAGTCAAAATTATAGTGAGGCCAACTATCCCAGACAATGACCAAAATTGGCAAGTTTTTGAAAATGGTTTTCAAGTACTTTCATTTTTACAACAGTCAGGAGAATTTGTTGATCAGTTGTAACCTAAAATTGAAGAAGCATATGGTGACCAAATAATTCAACTAAAGTCAAACAAGATCCCTAAAGGACTGATTACCTTAGAAAACTTATTTGACCCAGAAGATGTAAGCCTGGAGAAAAAGAGGTTTCAAGCAGATAAAGCAGATTATTCTGAAATCCAAGTTAGTGAAGGAAGGAAGTTGAAAATTGGAAATTCCACAACTCCAGAAGAAAAATAAAGACTAATTGACTTGTGTGAAAGATATGACATAGTGATTGCCTGGACCTATGAAGACCTTCATGGCTATAACAGAGATATCATTCAGCACACTATAGAGCTGGCTGAAGGATCTAAACCAGTCAGACAGAAGCAAAGGCTAGTGAATCCAAGGATTGAACCACTAATGGTGGATGAGTTACAAAAGCTCTTAGAATCAAAAATAATTTTTCCAATCAAGCACTCAACCTGGGTATCCAACCTAGTGCCAGTCAGGAAAAATAATGGTGACATAAGGCGTTGTGTAGATTTTAGGGATCTGAACAGAACATCTTTGAAAGATCATTATCCCCTACCATCTATGGAACAAATTTTATAGACGGTGGCTGGATTAGAAAGATTTTCCTTACTGGATGGCTTCTCTGGATACAATCAAATTTGGTTGGCTGATGAAGACCAACACAAGACTGCATTCACTACCAAATGGGGAACATTTGCATATGCTAAGATGCCATTTGGCCTTTCAAATGTTGGAGCCACTTTTCAAAGAGCAATGGATGTAGTATTTGGAGAGCTCATAAACAAAATCATCCTGATTTATCTAGATGACCTCACTATTTTCTCTAAAAATGCTATTCATCATTTTGATCATTTAGAGGTAGTTTTTAAGAAGTGTCAAGAGTTCAGAATATCCCTGAACCCCAAGAACTATATCTTTGCAGTACCTCAGGGTAAATTGTTAGGGCATATAGTGTTAAAAGAGGGAGTCTCTATTGATCCTGAGAGAGTTACTGCCATTATGAACTTATCTCTGCCAGTCAATAAGAAAGCAGTTCAATCCTTTCTAGGGAAGATCAATTTTGTCAGTCGATTCATAGCTGACTTTGCAGGTCTAATTAGACCAATGACACTATTGCCAAAGAAGGACCTAGTTTTCAAATGGACTGCAGAAGGGAGACAGGCTTTTGAGGAGGTAAAGAAAGCCATTTCAACAGCCCCAGTACTTAGAAACCCAGACTTTTCTAAGTCTTTTATAATGTATGTGTATGGAGGTGAGTTCAGTGTTGCTGTTGTTTTGACTCAAAAACATGACCAGCAAGGAGAACATCCAATAGCCTTTTTCTCTAGGACACTCAGAGAATATGAGGCCAGATACAATTTTGTTGAGAAACAGGCATATGCCATGGTCAAATCCCTTAAGAAATTTAGACACATGGTAAGAGGGAATAAAATTCTGATATTAGTGGCTCACCCTAGTGTAAGAGAATACATTATGGAGGGAGAGATCACTGAGAAAAGGGAAAACTGGATAACAAAGATTCTTGAATATGACGTGGAGGTCAGACCCACTGAGCTAGTCAAAGGCAAAGGATTGTGCCAATATATGGCCCAAGACATGGAGAGGATGGTGACTACAGAAACAGAAAGTGAGAATGTGTTGAGAATCCAAGAGATTGATCAGAATTCTTGGGTCACAAATAGGATTCAATTTATGAAACATGGGATTTTCCCAAATGAGCTCTCCCATGATAAGAGAAGGTATTATAGACAGTAAGGGTCCTACTTTGTATTAATTGATCATATTCTTTCCAGAAGAAATACTGATGGCATACTTTTAAGATGCATAGAGAAAGATGAAGCCCAAAGAATACTACATGAACTGCATCATGGAGCCTCAGGTGGACACTTTTCAGCAAGGACCACGGCAATAAAGGTGACTCAAGTAGGATACTTCTGGCCCACTTTATTTGCAGACTATTATCAGTTGGTCAAAGATTGCCAAGCCTATCAGTTTTATATAGGAAAAAGAAGAAATACAACAATGCCCCTAAGCCCCATAATTATAGATGAGCCCTTTGCCCAATGGGGTCTTGATTTCATTGGTATGATCAATCTAGTGTCAAGTATGGGACACAAATGGATCCTTACAGCCATAGATTACTTTACCAGATGGAGTGAAGCAGTACTACTCAAGGAAGCAACAGAAAAGGTAATACTGGACTTTCTGGAAAGCATTACTGCTCGTTTTGGCCATCGTCGTACCATCATATTAGATAATGCTAAGGCATTTTTGGGAACGAAGATATTAGAGTTTGTAGTAATGTATGGAATTTTTTTGAAAACTTCTTCAAATTATTACCCT
The DNA here is from genome assembly GCA_027924645.1 of Cunninghamia lanceolata. Classification (NCBI taxonomy): domain Eukaryota; kingdom Viridiplantae; phylum Streptophyta; class Pinopsida; order Cupressales; family Cupressaceae; genus Cunninghamia; species Cunninghamia lanceolata. The sequence continues at coordinate 5,330,791 of BSBN01000012.1, read as the reverse complement.
TAGGGTAATGGTCTGATAGAGTCTACTAATAAGAACCTAATCAGACTCATTAAGAGGATAGGGACCAACTATCACAGAGAGTGGCATAAGCTGCTAAATATTGTACTATGGGCTGACAGAATTACACCTAAGCAAGTGACCAAAATGTCTCCATATGAATTAGTCTATGGCAAACCAACAGTAATGCCATTGAGCCCGGAGATCCCTACTTTATAGTTATTGAAGCAAATAGAGATTGAAGAAAATGGCCCAATGCAAGTTAGACTTGCTGAACTACTGGAGGAACAAGAGAAAAGAGAGAAAGCACATGAGTCACTAATGAGACACCAGAAAATAATCAAGGATTGTTTTGACACGAAAACTTCAAATCCACATTTCAAAGTTGGCTCAGTGGTTTTGAAGTGGGATGAAAGAGCTGCCAAGCCAGGCCGACACAGCAAGTTTGAGTCATTGTGGATTGGCCCTTACAAAATTTGTTCCTGTAAGTAGCAAAATTATTTTGAGCTCGAGACCATGGATGGTGAACTTGAAGAGATTCCTGTAAATGGGATCTATTTGAAACATTTTAACTAAGCAGGGGCTCTTACATACCATAGTTAGTTTACCTTTTGTTGCTTTCCTATTTTTCTGCCCTGTTTTCCCGCTTTCCTTTTCAATAAGTGTTCTTTGAACACGTGTCAACAGTACAAGCCCCATCTCTTTTTGAAAAGCTTGCATTCATTAAGGTTGTCTCTAGTCCCCAAAATTCCTGAAAGTACACTTTCGCAGCCACTCTCATAATGTTCTGACACTCCTTTCCACGAAGATTTCAAAAGATACACTAATGGTTTCCTCAGCGTAAATGCCATTTATGAGACTCAATGTGCCATTAAAAGCCTCATTAAATTAGCAAAAATCCTAACTATGGCTTTCATTTGTTTCTATCTCTTTGCTGCGAATCACTATTGCCTCTAATCCCTAGCGATCGCCATAGCTAAGTGTCATTTCTCTCTCATAGTTGTTGTTTTTGTCAAAGCTTCTCACATTTCCTTACAGAATACAGTCATGGCCGAGGTACAGTCCTCTCAGGAGGGACTCGGGATATATGAATCAATTGATAGCCTTTTAAAAAGCAAATCTTACGCCTCGGCTCCTGCACAACCTAAGACACCCTACCCTAGAATGAGAGTCCCTGAAGTAGGTTACTCCGTCGACCTAGCGAAAGTAAAGGATTTTGCAGATGGTATCTTTGACCTAGCCCTTCAAAAATCTACCAAGGCTCTCCACGAAGGGGCACACTAGAGATGCATTCAAAAGGTGAAGAGTGGACAGTCTGAGACCTTTGGAATGAGGATTTCGACCACGCAGTTGGCACAGTTCTTGGTCCCTAATGTGCACCTCTGCCCTGACCTAATTGATTTATGCGCGGAGCTGTTCCATGCACCCTCAAATACCATTCAACAGGGTCAGTTTATAGTGCAAATTACACCTAAGGCTATAAGGGACATGTTGGCCCTGTATCATGACCGAACTACCACTTTTCCTACTATTACCAAGATGCAAAAGACCTGGTCGAATGTGAACAACCAAATTAGGTTTCTTAACTCAGAAATGCAACTGGCAGATGATAATACCCAGATGCCCACATTACCTACAGGAAGGGCACATTTAAGTCAAGCTAGTCAAGAGGCACTGTCCATGATGTCTTTCATTTTCAGAATGAAGGAAGATAGCACCGTCTATGATTGGCAAATTGCAATCATTTTTAGGTTGAAAACTGTGGATAAGTCGCAAGAATACCGGCTAGATTTTTCAGAACAAATTGCTTATTCCATGGTTGAGCAACTCATCAATTTAAAAGCCACGGGAGTTTTCAGGTATTCTGCTTACCTGTTTCATTTGATGTTATATCAGAACCATAATATATTTTCTATCAGAACCATAATATATTTGCACAAACTATGCAATTGAACATGTATGACCCAAATTTTGGGCAAAGTAGAACTATTCCTGTGTCCACATGGACACATGTGCTATCTAAGGTGTCAGACCCTTATGAGTTCTGGGAACTCTTTGTTGCTCCTGCCTTTTGCCATTTGAGCCCTGAGCCTGTAGAGCATAGATTGACATAGAGCATAAGGGGCTTCATGACCAATTGCCCAATCTCATGTGACTACTACTTTGGGGCACGAAATACTATCATTAGGGTCCATGGCTTCAATGGTGAACCCATGCTACTGCCTAAAGTTTTGACCCCCAGGCTAGTGTTTTTAGAAGTAACCCGACAAGTGTCTGTGGTTGACAATGAGTATGGCAGCAAGAAGAAGAAAAAGAAAATGTATGATATCCCTTGGGTTAGAAGGAACATGGCCTTAGAAGTCAGGGATGTTGAAAACCTACTGCTTAGAAAGTTATCTGTCTTGGGATTCTTAATCAATGAAGATAAGTGGAGATATGACCCAAACAGTTTTATAGCCTCCTGGGTTAAAACCAACAAGGTTGGGGCTAAAATAGCACATGAGGGTCGTCCCTTTTGGGAGGATAGAAGAAACCCCAAGGAAGATACCCCAGACCTGTATGTGGAACTGGCAAATTTGCCTTATGAGGGTCCCAGGCCATGGGAAACCTTCTATGTTAAGGAAAGGGCCTTTGACCCTAAGATCAAAATGGGCACTAATTTGAAGAAAGCTCTCCAAGCCCAAGACTGGAATCTAGAGAAAATAGAAGCCTATTGGAAATATAGGCAGGAGATATTTGAATTGACACACTCTTTTGGAAAAGTTGACACAGATGAGAGATGGGAATCCATCTGGGATGAATGGCATCCCTCTCCAATTTCTAGCCCTGATACAAGAAGAATCCATAAGAAGGGTGAAGAGTCTGAAGAAGAGGTTGAGTCAACTCATACATTACAAGTTGCAGGACAGGCCTCTTCTGCTGTCCCTGTATCTCTATGGCCCCAATCTCTCAGTACCTTAGAAAAATAAAAGAGTGTAGTGTCATCATCACATGGAGGGACTCCATCAGTTTCAATTACTGGGACTTCCAGTTTTGTATCTTTGCCACCATCAGTAGTGCTACATATTGCAGAGAAGGAATCAGTAGAAGAAGAGATAGGAGAAAGGCCGAGGAAGTATAGAAAGTTGAACCTACCACCAGAGTCATATGAAGAAGCAGAGCCTCTACAACTACAACTACCAGTTACATCTGCTGCTGCTCAGGTAAGTGTTTCTTCTCCTTCTTCCTCTCAGTCTCTTTCTTCTATCTTAGGGGTGGCAATCCCAACTGGCCACACATTAGTATCCCCTGCCACCTCTATTGTGCCTATATCTACACTTGCCCCAATTGTTAATCCTCAGGCCATGTCTTCACAGGCCACCTCATTACCTTTCTTTTCCCCCTCTGTTCCAAGAAGAGCACCTCCCCAAATTTCCTCTAGCCAACATTTGGCTATTCCATATGGTTTTCCTCAGGGCCATCCCTTTGCTGGAGGATATATTGCCTCTCCTCCCACTTTCCAAGCTCAAGCAGACACTGCACAAAAAGCTAGAGAAGCCAGGCTAGACAAGAAAAGAAAGAAAATAAAAGCTTGGCTATGCCACACATGAGGTCTCTTTTTGACCATATTCAACAGCAGCTGACTGTCACACATTTGTCCCCAAATGTGATAAAGCCAAATGAGCAGATGTAGGCTCAGGACTTTGCCATGAATGCAGTAGCCATGGATATGTCACTATTCAAACCACAAGATAGGGTCAAGCTACTAAATGAAACCACTTCTGCTATTGCAACTGACTACTTGAAAATCTCAAGGAAGTTGCAGAAAATTGAAAATGACTTAGCTCAAGAGAAGATTAATAGTGGCAACCTTGCTGGAGAGTTGCAGACTAAGAAGGAAGAAATAGAGAATCTAAATAAGCAGTTGCAAAATACTATTTCCTGTCAAATTCATCAAGTGACAATGGCACAAAATGCTTCTCTAAAGATGGAGCTTGCTCAGGAAAAAGTTGTAATTAATGTTTTGAAGCAAGAAAAAGCCACCTTGGAGAAGAGGTATCAAGAAATGTTGCAACAAGCTACACAGTCTCAGCAAAAGTTACTGAATGAACAGAATGTTGCTGCTGCAATACAAGCACAACTCTTAGCAGAGCAACAAATGACAAAACAGCTGACACTTGAGTTAGCTATCAGACCACAGACTGCTGGAGTTCTGAATCTGGTCAAGGAGCTATATGTTTCAGTGTGGAACAGGATCTCTGATGAGATTGTTCAACTAAAACCCTCCTTAACTTTCCTGTTAAATGCACATCTGTTATGTGAGAAGGTGGAAACTTTAGTTCAAGCCACTCTGTCTACTATCTCTTTAAGAGTTTCTGACTCCCAACTATTGCTGAAGAAACTATATGACACAACAGATGAAATATTGTCAGCAGCAGGGATCAGTGACAGGATGGTAGCTGCAAAGAGAGTGAATGAAGTTCTAAGTTGTAATTCAGCTGCTACAAACTACTAGGAGATCCTGGATATTGTCAAAGAAGGAGTAAAGGACATGAAGAGACACATTGAGGGTTTAGTGTAGCTGGGTCTTCCCTCATCTTTTCCAGATGATAGAACTATTCTGATGATATATGATATCAAGACCCTACTTTTGACAAAGCAAAATGATCAATCTATTTTTCAAGGTTTAACTGATTCCTCATTAGTACAGGAGGTAGAAGCTGTCTTAATCCCAATGACCCAATTAGAGTTTCAACTGAAGACTGTAGTTTAGATTTTGTAGAGCTTCTCCCATAAAGACATAATAGATCTTGATTTTGCTTTTCAAGATTTACAAAGCAAGTAGGGACTTTCTAATTCAAAATGGTCTGTCTATCAGACAGCTTTGCAGAATTTATAACCCTGTCTTTTATTTTACATACATATTTTTGCCAAATTTTGGGTTCCTTTTTAGCAGGCTCAAAATCCCTTCTGGTCGCCAAGAACTGTAGAGTATAAACTCTACATTTTGTTTTCAGCAGTGTGCCCGCAGGTTTCAGTTTCTGTGTCTATAAATATTTCTGAGAATGGCCGTGAGGGTTTTACCAGGGTTTCATTTTACTATTGCTGTGGGTTTCTTTTTACCAGTGCCACAGAATCTTCCAAGTGTTGAGCCCCAGTTTCAAGCCACTTTTGTGTCTAAGTTATAATTTTAACGCGGAGTGTGCCACGTAGTGGAAGATTTTCCTTTTGTTTTAAGTTACTAGCTGCAGACGGTGCCACGTGTCATCAGCGGAGGCACTCCCTAAATATTTCAGCATGAGCGCGGATGAAGCCATGTGTCTTTTGTAATAGCTGTGAAGCTTGCCAAGTGTCAGCTTCCGCAAGTTGGTTCTTATATGTTTTAATGATAAGTGAAGGAAAAGTGTGGGCCCCAGTATAGAGTCTCAGAGTAAAGCGGATTGTACCATATGGAGTAAATGTCTCTAATATATTCTCAGTTGAGACCCTACGGAAGACACCACGTGTCGCTTGCAGAGACACAGTTATAAAGTTTCATAGTGCCTACGGAGGGAGCCATGTGTAATCTATGATAGCCGCAGATTTTGCCAAGTGTCAGCGTCCATGTATCTGTTTCTGTATCCTTCGACACAAAGTAATAAATGGAGGTGGGTCCTAGTGTAAAGGTTCAGTGTTGCAGAGAACGCCATGTGGTGGATGTGGCGCCCAAGTAAAAGTTGTTGCCTCTTTTCCTCTGATGACAATAAATGTTTCTCAAATGACGTGGAGCCCGCCATGTTTCAACCTCCACGTGAGTCTCAAATGGGTTTCTAATGTTTCAAGAAGGTTGCGGAAGTCACCACGTATTAGATAGTTGTTGTTGCGGACACTGCCACCTATCCCTATTTGAAAGTGAGAGGAGAGTCATGGGTCCCATTTCTAATATGTTTTAAGTTACTAGCCACAGATTGCAACATATGCCACAGGTAGGGGCCACCTAAATATAAAATACACAGTTAAGTAAAATGTTGCGGATAAAGACACATATCTATTTCTAGTTGCTGCGGATGCTACCATGTGTCTCAGAGTTTCATTGTTTAAAGAGTGCGGAAGCTGCCAAGTGTCTTTTCCCTATAGAAGGAGATGCACCATGCATATTTTGTCACAACCAATGGACTTGCAGTTATTATAACTATTTGCAGATCTGAAAGATCTTAAGTGTCAGAGACTTCCAGTTAGCTCCAGTTCGGTTAGGCCATTGGGATTCAATCATGCAGACGATCTAGAGTCGATCCTATGCTATAAATATGTAACATTCAAATAGAGAGATTCCTTGATAGATAGTTTCGCTAGAGATATTTTCTATCAAAGATTTGAGACTTTTTGCTGTGACCAGTGAATATCATTTGCCTTTATTTTGTTATTTGTGATTCAGAAAGTAAATATAACTGTGCATGTATTTGTGCCTCTTATGTTACTAGAAAATTAATGAGAAAGACAGAGTTTTGTGCCTTGGTTGATATTTTCTGTGTCATTGTAAATTGTCTATTTGTGAGCCTTTGAGTTCATTCATTATATCTGTTTATGTTAATCATGCAATATTTGCTCTTTAACGTAACTGAATCTTAAGAATAGCTTCACTGTGCTTAAGTTGAGAGAGATACTTATTATTCAGGTGCATCACCATAGATAGATTTGCTTTAATTGTATCTTTAATTCTATTAATTTCTACCCTTTTTCCCAAAAACCCATACCAGATAGAGAAGAGCTAGCTTCTTTAAAATCTGGAGGTTGTTTCAGGTAGCAAAGTCTGACATTCCTGAAACTTCCCATGTTGGTGTTGGAACCTGTGCAAATTTACACATCAACACCTTGCATTTATTTATTGTAATGTATTTATTTATTTACCCTATGTTGTAATTTTGTTGCACATCCTATTTTGTCACTTAGTGTGAAGTGGCACGATAAGTTGTCACTCCACTTGTAAGGTAACTAGGATGGTCAACTCACTCCATGTGGAGATAGGCGTCCCCTTTGTGTGGTAGAGGTTTTCTGCCATGTGTCGGCATCTTGACTAGTGTGTTTAAGTGAATCTTGACCGAAACGGTTATGACAAATTCCTATGACAGAATCTATGACGCGTAAGAGTCGTAAATGGAATGTTCTTTGACAGGTGAAGAGATGTGTCACAAGGCATCTTGGAAGAAGGCATCTTTGGGCGCCCCAAAGAGGGTTATGACATGTTGTAAGAGAATATGCTATTTTTAGCCTGTGTATGATAGATTCTCCTATAACTGTAAGATATGATAGTTATGATGGATGATATGACAGTCGTAAGAGTCGTAAAAGCATCTGTCATTGCTCAACTTGGGAATAGGCAACCATATTGGGATGGGGAGTTATGACAAGTGTCAAGAGCATGCTGTAGTGTTGGACAAGTGTCCCTAGGTGTGGGTTTTGGGCCATGAGGCCAAGTTGGACGCTCATTCCAAGAAAGGTTCATTTTTGCCTTGTAAACTTCTATTTAAGCAGGTGCTTTTAGAGGAGATGTATTATGTGATTGACAGGTATTGTTATGCTACCAGTTTGTCTCTAGATACGAGTGTCAAAGACTCCTGAGAGCTTACATTGCAAGTGTATTGTAAACCATTTCAGTTTTGATAATACATTGCACAGGTTTTGGAGTGTGGGGTTTTTCACCTGATAAGGGTTTTCCCCCCATTATATCTTGTCTCTCTCTCTCTTCTGTCTTACATTCTTGTGTTGTGTATTACTATAATCTCTCCATTGTTGTGTTTAACATTCTGTAACTGTAAAGATTAAAATTAATTTGCACTCTTCTCTCCTCTTTAGATTAGTGTAGGAAGTGATTTCTGCACACCTAGCTTCCTTTCAATTGGTATCAGAGCCTAGCCAGTTTTGGTTCCAGCTACTGGGTAGGGGTTTTTTGAGCTAATCTTAGGTTGAGTGGGAGTCTTTGCAGAGTATTTTGTATCTTGTTGTAGGAAGGAGATGGCAGGCACATCTAAAAGAGTAGAGGTGGAGAAGTTCAATGGCACAAATTTTGAGTTGTGGAAACTCAAGATGGAAGATTTACTTATTGATCATGATCTATGGGAAACTGTTGATGGCACAAAACCTACGGCAATGTCACAAGCTGATTGGGACCTCAAAGATCGAAAGGCTAAGGGTCTCATAAGACTCTGTCTAGCTGATTCTATCCTATTGAATGTCCATGAGAAGACCGCGAAAGAACTTTAGAAGAAGTTGGGAGATGTTTATCAGGCCAAGTCCTTGGTGAACAAGCTTTTTCTAAAATAGGAAAGTTATTTGCTCTAAATATGGAAGACAAAGGATCTGTTGCGGACCATATGAATGCTTTCAACATGATTGTTGCACAGTTGACATCCGTGGGTGTGAAAATGGAGGAGGAGGATTGGTGTATGACCCTACTTTTTTCTTTGCCAAATTTGTGGGATCATCTTGTCATGGCCATCGGAAGCACTATAATCACTTTCAAGATGGATGAGGTAGTGTCTTCGTTGTTATCTGAAGAAATGCGGAGAAAGACAACTGAGTCAGCCAAAGAAGCTCTTGTGGTTCATGGAAGACCCAAAGAGAAAGGGAAGAAGAAGGACAAGAAAGGTGAAAAGGGTAGATCCAAATCCCGTGGGAGATCCAAATCTCCTGGAAAGTCCAAGGCTCTCTGTTGGAACTATGGTAAAACTGGGCATTTCTGAAAGGAATGCAAAGAGGAAAAGAAAAAGAAAAAGAAGAATGGCCTAGACTCATATTCTGACAAGTCACAAGATGATGGTGATGCCTTCATCGTAGCCCTAGCCACCCATGCCTCTGATGATGTGTGGTTGATTTATTCTAGTACATTATTCCACATGACCTCATATCAAAGTTGGTTCATGAAGTATGAAGAGTTTGATGGTGGAAAAGTGTACCTGGGTGACTATTCTCATCTGAAGATTGTTCGTCATGGAAGAGTCTCAATCTAATTCCCTGATGGATGAGTGAAGGGGATCACTGGGGTTATGCACATCCCAGGCTTGGCACAGAACCTGCTTTCTGTAAGTAAGTTGAATGATGTAGGTGTGTAGGTTGTCTTTTCAAAGGATGGATGGAAGATGACTAGAGGATCTATGGTGCTTGTGAAGGGTACTCGAAGAGGTATTCTATTTCAGCTGGAGGCATGCACTTCACAGTGCAATAGTTCTTCTGACTCGAAGAAAAGAGCTGCAGTCTCTTCATCCTCACCATCTGAAACAATAGTGAAGAAATCTGTTGTAACAAATTCTGATGGTAGTGCATTTTGGGTACCCAAGGGTGCTCATGCTTTGGAAGTTAAACTTCCTACTAAAAAGACAATGTTATGGCATGAGAGATTCGGCCACATTGGTGAGAAGGGTCTTAGAACCTTGAAAAATAAAAACCTCATTGAGGGGTTAAATGATTGTAATCTCAAGTTCAACTTTTACAAACATTGTATATATGGAAAGAAAAATCATGTTAATTTTTACTCTAGTTCTCACAAGTCTTCTGGTGTGTTGGACCTTATTCATTATGATGTGTTTCGTCCTGTTAGTGTTCTTTCGATTTCCAAATATGTATATTTTGTATCTTTCATAGATGATTAAAGTAGAAGGACATGGATTTATTTTCTCAGAAGCAAGTCTGAAGTCTTTAGTCAGTTCAAAGAGTTTAAAGCTTTTGTTGAGAATCAGACTAGTAAAAAGATTAAGTGTTTGAGAACTGACAACAGTGATGAGTTTTGTTCAGCATAGTTCGATAAGTTATGTAAAGAGTAAGGGATTGAAAGACATAAGACAAATCCATACACCCCGCAGAAAAATGGAATTGCAGAGAGGATGAACAGGACACTGATGGAGAAGGCTAGGAGTATGCTTAGTGGAGCAAGCCTTGAACAAAAGTTTTGGGCTGAAGTTGTAGCCACTGCTTTCTACCTGGTAAACAGGTCTCCTACATTAGCTCTTGTTGGTAAGACATCTATGGAGGTGTGGTCTAGTAAGAAGCCTTCAGTTAGACATCTTTGTGTTTTTGGTTGTGAGGCATATGCACATGTGCCTAGGGAGAAATGGTCTAAATTGGAGAACAAGGTTGTTAAGTGTATTTTCATTGGCTATGGTGTCGGTGTGAAAGGATACAAGCTTTGGGATCATGTGGCTGAAAAAGTGTTTGTATAGCAAAAGTGTTATCTTTAGAGAGCTAACACCTTCTTCTGTTGTTCTATAGCTAGATCAGACATAAAGGAAAGAGGATGTGGTTTAGTTTCCTTCTAGCCCTGAGAAGACTAAACTGACAGACCCTATGAAACGAGATGATGAGGAGAGCTGTAGTAGCTCTGAAAGCTCAGAAGAAGAAGAAGAACATCAACCTCAGCCATTGAGGAAGTCTACACGAACAAGAAATCAACTTGATAGGTTCGGTTATTCATTGCTTGATTCTAGTTGTGCGTTTTCCTTGCTTACTAACACTGATGAGCCTAGAACTATGATAGAGGCTATGGGCATGAAAGATGCAGGTTCCTGGAAGGAGGCCATGGAAGATGAGATGGCTTCTTTGGAGAAGAATAAAACATGGGACTTGGTACCTTTGCCTAAAGGATAGAAACCTGTTGGATGCAAATGGGTGTTCAAGAAGAAATTCAGTGCAGATGGCAGTGTTGAAAAGTACAAGGCTAGATTGGTTGTGAAGGGGTACTCACAAGTGGAGGGAATTGATTATGGTGAACTTTTCTCTCCCATTGCAAAGTTGACATCCATTTGATTCTTACTATCTCTTGTAGCTGCTTATGGCTGAGAGGTGGAGTAGATAGATGTGAAGACAACTTTCCTTCATGGTGATTTGGAGAAAGAGATTTACATGTCACATCCAGAGCATTACATAGAGAAAGGTAAAGAAAATTTGGTTTGCAATTTGAAGAAGTCTTTGTATGGTTTGAAGCAGTCTCCTAGGATGTGGTATATGAAATTTGATGCCTTTGTGTTGTCGATTGGATTTCTGAGATCAAAATTAGATCATTGTGTTTATTACAAGTTTGACAATGATCGTATTCTCATTATTGCATTGTATGTTGATGATATGCTATTAATTGGGAATGGTAAGAATATTATTTCTGATTTGAAGTCTCATTTGTCAGCATAGTTTGAGATGAAAAATTTAGGGGTAGTCAGGTACATTCTGGGAATGGAAGTCAGAAGAAATAGAGCTAACATAAAACTTTGGTTAATCTAGAGTAAGTATGTGAAGACTGTGTTGGATTGGTTCAGCATGGTAGATTGTAGACCATTGTGTGTTCCTATTTCATTGGGGACAAAGTTGTCTGTTAGTGATTGTCCAAAATCTCCTAGTGAGGTGGAGGACATGAGCAGAGTACCTTATGCTAGTGTTGTTGGTAGTTTGATGTATGCCATGGTCTACACAAGACCAGACATTTCCCAAACAGTGGGAGTCCTTAGTCGATATATGGCTAATCCTGGATGGGTACATTGGGATGCATTTAAGTGAGTGTTCAAATATTTGAGGGGTACTTCTGAGTATTCCATATGCTATCATGGTAATCCTACAGGACCTCCGCATTTTGTTTGTATTCATGGATTCGTGGATTCTGATTGGGCGGGTGACATTGACAGTAGGATATCCACCAGTGCTTACGTGTTTACTATGTTTAGTGGTGCAATCAGTTGGATGAGTAAGCAACAACCTGTGGTCACTTTGTCCATGATAGAAGCTAAGTCTATGGCAGCAACTTCTTGCAAAGAAGCCATTTGGCTTAAGAGATTGTGTTCAAATATTGGTGTTGATGTAGGACAGATTACGATTTTTTGTGACAGTCAGAGTGTGATTTGCCTAGCAAAGAATCCAACTTTCCATGCCAGAACAAAGCATATTGATGTACAGTTTCACTTCGTGTGAGACATGGTAGAGGATGGGAAAGTGAATTTGGAGAAGGTAGACACTTTGAAGAATCTTGCAGATGCATTGATGAAATCAGTGGGCACAAAGAAGTTCAGATGGTGTTCAGAATCTATGGGCCTCTCGGCCTATAGCAGTTAAATCTTGTCATTTCCATTGGCTCTTACAAGGTGTTCGACAAGTGGGAGAATGTTGGGAATTAAGGTGTCTCAACCTTGGTAATTCCTTGCATTTATTTATTGTAATGTATTTATTTATTTAGCCTATGTTGTAATTTTGTTGCACATCCTATTTTGTCACTTAGTTTGAAGTGGCACGATGAGTTGTCAATCCACTTGTAAGGTGACTAGGATGGTCAACTCACTCCATGTGGAGATAGGTGTCCCCTTTGTGTGGTACAGGTTTTCTACCATGTGTCAGCATCTTGACTAGTGTGTAAGTGAATCTTGATCGAAATAGTTATGACAGATTCCTATGATAGAATCTATGACGCATAAGAGTCATAAATGGAATGTTCTATGATAGGTGAAGACATGTGTCACAAGGCATATTGGAAGAAGGCATACTTGGGTGCCCCAAGGAGGCTTATGGCATGTTGTAAGAGAATATGCTATTTTTAGCCTGTGTATGATAGATTCTCTTACAGATGTAAGATATGATAGTTATGACGGATTCTATGACAGTCATAAGAGTCGTAAGAGCATCTGTCATTGCCCAACTTTGGAATAAGTGACCATATTGGGATGGGGTGTTATGAAAAGTGTTAGGACCATGTTGTAGTGTTGGACAAGTGTCCCTAGATGTGGGTTTTGGGCCATGAGGCCAAGTTGGATGCCCATTCCAAGAAAGGTTCATTTTTGCCTTATAAACTTCTATTTAAGTAGGTGCTTTGAGAGGAGATGTATTATGTGATTGAAAAATACTGTTATACTATCAGTTTGTCTCTAGATATGAGTGTTGAAGACTCCTGAGAGCTTGCATTGCAAGTGTATTGTAAACCATTTCAGTTTTGATAATACATTGTGCAGGTTTTAGAGTGTGGGGTTTTTCACTCGATAAGGGTTTTCCCCATGTTATATCTTCTCTCTCTCTCTTTTGTTTTACATTCTTTTGTTGTGTATTTCTGCAATATCTCCATTGTTGTGTTTAACATTCTGTAATTGTAAAGATTAAAATGAATTTGCACTCTTCTTTGCTCTTTAGATTAGTGTAGGAAGTGATTTCTGGACAACTAGCTTCCTTTCAGTCAGTACCCCCTCACAAGAAAAACCAATGTATTCTTCTCTCCATGCCAATTCCAACATGTGGTTGGAAGGCTAGGTTTACCTCATCCATAGTGCATTTTTCGCTTTATAGTGCTGATGCAGGAGCATCCCAAGTTGAAGAGCAATCTTGCATCAACCAAAAATATTTTCTTTCTTTTCTTTTCTTGCATTTTAGTTATAGTTTAGTTTGTTGCAGTTTCAACATTTTCCACCACATTTTACCACATCTTCATTTCATAGCTTGTGGAGTAGGACTTGGATTCTACACTATGTGATCTACATCGTATTCAAATTTCATGATAGTTGGATTTAGCTGCAAAGAGTTATTGCTATCGGAACATCAATAGAACTCATAGAACAGAGCATTAAGCATTCAGTTTGAGCATACCAGGTTTGTGGAGCATTCCAGTGACTTGCAGAGCTAAATGAAACATTGCACAAGGCAATTTGGACTAGATAGACATTCATTAACCACAACATGTTTCATCCATTTGTGGATCATTCCCATGAGTTGTAGGCTAACCTACACATTTCATCATACATTGGGGTTTTAGACCTCTTGATGCCAATGTGGTGCATTCTTTGAGCTAGAAGATTATATATGAGCATTCATTTGATGTAATAGGAACATCTGAACAAGATAGAACATTCTTAGTCTTTAGTGGTAGATTTGTGAAGGGCACTTCAAAGCTATATCATTCATGTAAATTGAATTTTGCTAGAGGATAGGCTTGTGTGCCCATAATTGTCTGCATGTTGCTAGCATATAAGCATTGTAATTGTCAGAGATATTGAGCATACAAATCTTCCATTTGCATTCTATTCTTATGTATTCATGTGTTGTTTCCATTGTTTTTACTCTAGCTACATGGTTGGACAGTCCATTCTTTGGACCCTCCATCCTTGACAGCACTAAGTTGTATCATAGCAGGGTTTGTGAATCCTTTGGGAGAGAAGGCATTTTAAAAGATCTTGTGGTGAACAGATCGCCAACCTGAGGAAGTCTACTTGTGTTTGTCAATAGGGCACCGATTGTGAGGCAATTGCAACTCTGTAGTCAGATCACCAAATTGAGGTAGTTGCACTAGATCCTAGGAAGAGATGTCGCAAAGGAGAATACTTGATATGGCCAATGTTGCTGGAAGAATGGAAGAAATGATAGTGATGATGAGAACTATGAAAGTTAGATTGGATGTTGTAGAAGAAGATAGAAGAAGAGGACTAAACCCTAGACAGGAGGATGAGAATGATGACGATGAGTTGAGGTTCAAGCTACTGACCAAAATGAAGAAGCCCTAGAAGAAGAAGAAACAGATCAGGTGAAGATGTTGAAAGCTATTTCTAAGATTGGTAAAAGATCTAGGGTGGAAGTATCAAACTATACCATAAATTTGAATCCTGAGAAATTGATTGATTGGAAAAATGACATGGAGGAATACTTTGAATATGAGGAAATAGAAGATCCGAAAAGCATAAGATTTGCAAAAACTAAGTTGAGAGGACATGTTTCTATTTGGTGGAAAGAAGTTCACTTGGATAGAAATACGAGAGGAAAAGAGAAAATCATAAAATGGGATAGGATGGTGACAAAATTGAAGAATCATTTCATACCTACTGACTATGAGTTAGAATTGTTGAAAAGATTGCAATACCTAAGACAAAAGGAGAAATTTGTGAAGGAGTATACTGAAGAATTTCATAAGATGATCATAAGGACTGGATATAGTGAAGCAAACAAGGAGAAAGTGGTGTGGTACATCAATGGATTGAGGATAAACATTCAAGAAGAACTAAGTTTGGTAAGGATGACAACAGTGGAAGAAGCATATCAATTTGCACTAAAAGTTGAAGATAAGTTGAACAAGAGATAGGAGCAAAGGCAGAGAGGTAGAGGAGGAAACTTTTAGAGGCAGAACACATTCCAGAGGAGAAAAACCATATGCAAAGCAAAACAAGGAGAGTAGCCCATACCAGAAAGAAGAAAGAGACAACAATTCATACCACCGAAGAGATGATAGAAATTTCTACTGCAGTAGTAGAGGAATTCATAATTCTTACCACAGTGAAGGATACCGAAGAGATGAAAGAGGATTTGACAAGAGATCAATCAAAGGAACATGTTTGAAGTGTGGAGGTGAAGGACATTGAGCATTTGAATGTCATCAAGGGAGTACTAGAAAAAGAACAAAGAATAATGAAAGAGCAGCATATGCAGAGGAAGAATTGGTTGGATCACCTAGTTCAGTGGGAAAGCTAGAGAAGGGAGAGTCATTAGTCATGAGGAGAGGTTATTTCTAAGCAGAAACAACTGTGGAACCACCACAAAGGAAAATTTTGTTCTGGACAAGATGCAAATCAAGAGGTAAATGTTGCAAGATGATCATTGATATTGGTAGCACTGATAATTTGATTTTAGAAGAGATGGTGAGGAAGCTAAATCCAGAGAGGTTGAAACATCTCAAGCCATACAAGATAGCATGGATTGAAGATGAGCACAAGGTACTGGTGAGTGAACAATGTTTGGTGAAATTTCATATAGGATCTTATGTTGATGAGGTATTGTGTGATATTATGCTGATGGATGTATGTCATATATTATTGGGAAGAACATGGGAGTATGATAGAAAGATAATACATGATGGAAGGAATAATACTTATACTATATAATGGGAAGAAATATATCTTGATACCTTTGGAGCAAGAGCCTAAAACTGAAGTATGCAGCAATGCTAGAATCTGTTTAGTGGATGGAAAGAAATTTTTAGATGGATTGAGACATGAGAATATGTGTTTTGCATTGATTGTAAAGAAGTATGGTACCCTAAGTGCAAACACCACCACCACAAAAGGAGAAGAACCATCATCAGAGGAGATAACTAAATTGTTGAAAGAGTACAAAGATATTGTATCAGAGAATGTGCCTAACGGATTACCACCAATCTAGACTATCAGTCATCATATGGACCTCATACATGGAGTCAGTTTGTGAAATAAAGTGGCACATAGGATGACACCAGTAGAAAATGTGGAGCTAAGAATACAAGTACAAGAGCTATTGAGGAAAGGGTTGATCAGAGAAATTTTAAGCCCATGTGTAGTACCTACAGTACTAGCACCAAAGAAAGATGGAGAATGGAGGATGTGTATAGACGCAAGAGAAATCAATAAGATCATAGTCAAATATAGATTTTCATTGCCAAGGATGGATGATATCATGCATTTTTTGAGTGGAGCAAGATATTTCACAAAGATAGACCTAAAGAGTGGATACCATCAGATCAGGATCAGAGAAGGAGATGAGTGGAAGACTATATTCAAGACAAATGAAAGATTGTATGAGTGGTCAGTCATACCTTTTGGATTTAAAACTAATGCACCAAGTACTTTCATGAGATTTATGAATGAGGTTTTGAAGAAATTTTTGGGTAAGTTCGTTATTGTCTACTTGGATGATATTATGATTTTCAATAGAACAAAGGAAGAACATTTGTAGCATATTAGACAAGTATTTCAAGGGCTAAGAGAAAAGAAATTGTTGATAAACATCAAGAAATGTAGTTTCATGAAGACATAATTGGTATATTTGGGATTTGTGATTTTTCTAGACAAATTGAAGATGGACCCTAAGAAAGTCAGAGAAATTGTTGAATGGCCAACACCTGTGAACATTGGAGAGGTAAGATCATTTCATTGACTAGCAAGTTTCTACTGAAAGTTGATCAGAAATTTCAATACTATATGCACACCAATGACAGAGACAATGAGGGGTGACCGGAAGGATTTTAAGTGGACATCAAGAGCACATAAGACTTTTGAATTATTGAAGCAGAAGGTGACAGAAACCAATGTTAGCATTACCATATTTTAACAAAGTATTTCAAGTTGATTGTGATGCTAGTGGAAATGCAATAGGAGCAGTGTTAAGTCAAGAAGGGAGACCAATAGCATATTTTAGTGAGAAATTGAATGATGCAAGGAAGACATATTTAGTTTATGATTAGGAGTTCTATACCATAATTCAAGCCTTGAAGAAGTGGAGACATTACTTGTTGCCAAAGGAATTTGTGTTGTACACTAACCTTCAATCTTTGCAGTATTTGAACAGTCAGGGTAAGTTGAATCAGAGACACATGAGATGGGTAGAGTTCATGTAGAGTTACACATTTGTATTGAAGCATTAGAGTGGAAAGTCAAATAAAGTTGCATATGCATTAAGCAGAAGAAGGAGTTTGTTGACAAAGATGAGGGTAGAAGTACTAGGTTTTGAAGAACTTAAGCATATGTATGAAGGCGATCTTGATTTTGAAGAAGCATGGAAAGCATGTAGAGAACCTGTTGTGATAGATAGAAGCAAGTGGTTGGATTATTTCATTCAGAAGGATATGTTGTTCAAGGGAAATCAATTGTGTATACCTAGGAGTTCCATGAGAGAGAATTTGATCAAAGAGAAGCATAGTGGTGGATTAGCAAGACATTATGGTATTGACAAGAGAATAGCTTTGGTGAATGAACATTATTTTTGGCCTTAGATACATAAGGATGTAAGGAAATTTGTTCAGAGTTGTAGAGTATGTCAAGCTGCAAAAAGGAGTAGTCAAAATATTGGATTGTACAAACAATTGATAGTACCAGAGAGACCTTGGGAAGATATCAGCATGGATTTCATATTAGTTTTGCCAAGAACATAGAGGGTGTTGCAAGTATGAGGTGAACCAGTGTTGTCATTGATGTCAACATACTCATATTGCATTGACAAGAAGGATTGGATGAGCTGTGTGCTGAGGATATTGAGAAAATTAGTCTCAATCAGGAACAGTGAAGAACAGTGATGAGAAGAAGGCAAAAGTACTCAATAGGTTGAGATTCAGAGGATGCGGATTAAAGGGTTTGTAGATATGAGTCTTGATATAATCTAGTTAAGATTTCAGAGGTCCGCATGAAGATGTGAAGAAGTTGTGATCGATCACGTAGAACCGGTTCTGGGAGATGCTCCGGAGTGACAGAGTGTTACAAAAAGGTCCGGTGAGATCCAGAAGTACATTGTCCTATTCTACGGATTGGACAGAGTGTTTGGGAGGTCCTTGTAATGTGTCATCTCGATTGGTATGTGGTTTGAAGGTCTGAAAGCACCTCTGGTAGTATGACAGTGGCGATAGACTGTGTTCTTGAAGTTCTGGATGAGGAAGAGAAGAGATTCCAGTGAGTAGAGGAAGTGCGGATGTACCTGGTCATTCATGAAGGCTTGTGAAGGTTCTTGGATTGTGTTGAGGTTGTGTTGTTGATCCGCATTGGTGGTAGAGCCCAGAATTGAAGATATTCTTCCAAATGAAGTTCTTGTTTAGACTAGCTAACTGAATGAGTTGTTCATCTTGCAAATGTTCTTGTGGTCACCGACCGGATGTGTTATTCATCTTGCAAATGTTCTTATGGTTGATTTCCCACCTAGATGATTGTTCCTAAGCCGATGTCTTGTATAAAAAAAAGTTTGTGAGTACATTTCAAAGCGAGTGGTGTGAAGCAAATGAGTATGGTATAGCAAAAGAGCGAAAGGTAGCGCAGAAGTGTTTCAGGCTCAAATGGAACTGATCCAGACATGGTGAAGATGTCATTCTCCAGTTCAAGGTTGTGATCCTTATGATCTTGTAGACAGTGTGTCTCTTTGTAGGCAGTGTGCCTCCTTGTGAGTAGTGTGCTCGGGCAGTGAGCCCTAATTGGCATGTGCCATTCATTTTATCTTATTCTTCTAACAGAGAATAATCCTTGGGTTAATCACCCCGTGGTTTTTCCCTTAACCAGGTTTTCCACGTCAAAAATCTTGGTGTCTAATGTGTTGATGTTTATCTACTCTGGGGTTTATGCTTTCTGCTTTCATGAATGGTTAATTGATATGCTGTTAACTAATAAAGAAGAATCAAGTGTTTCAAGTAGAAGCAAGTTTTTGTACAACTGATTCACCCCCCCTCTTAGTTGTGTACCCTAGATCTAACAATTGGTATCAGAGCTAAGTTCCTATGAAAGGAGCTTAACCGCTTGAGGAGATCCAGGATGTCGTCATACAAGAAGGATAGTCTGAAGTTCGATGGAACCAACTTCACTCTCTGGAAAGGTCGCATGAAATGTCATTTGGAGTGTATGGGAAAAGCATACTTGACCATGGTCTCAAAACCATATGTTCCTCCACAGGGTGGTCTGACAATTCTGAATGAAATCACAGATGCTAAAAACAATCTATGGACCAAGGAAGCTCTTCTAAGTGCATTCAGTGACTCAGATCTCTCAAATGTTATTGACCTACCAACTGCACATGAGATCTGGACTAAACTGGAACTTCTATATGAAGGAGATGAGTTTGTCAAGAGTGCAAGGTTGCAAAGTTTGAAAGGGAAATTTGAAAGATTGAAGATGAGAGATGATGAAAATATCACTACCTTTATGCCAAGAGTGAATGAGCTAGTATGTGGAATCAGGAATGCTGGTGGAGTTCTGGATGAAAATGAAATTGTTTGCAAAATTCTCAGATCCCTTCTTATTGCCTACAAAATCAAGGTTGCTGCCATTGATGAATTCAGAGCCCATACAACTGTCACAAGAGAGCAACTAGCTGGCAAACTGGCTGCATTTGAAATGACTAAGTTTGGAGATGATCCCCCCAAGACTGAATCTGCATTCAAAGCCAGTGCCTATGTGAAAGGAAAACAAAGATTTGATCTGGGAGAGAACTCTTCAAGGAAGCTATCATGGTATGATCAAGCAATGAAAGACATGGAAGAGGAAGAAGCAGAAACAGCTAAACTTGAAGCCCTCATTGCAAAGAGACTACCAAGAGGATCCGATAAGTATGAAGGAAAACTACCCTTCAAGTGCTTCAACTGCAATAAGATTGGTCATTTTGCTTCAAGATGTCTGGAAAGATCTGCAAGATCAAATACTAACAAACAAAGTTTTCAAAAGAACTGCTATTATGTTCATGAAGAAGATGATAATGAAGGAGTAACAAAGGATGAATCAGAAATAGGAAGCAAATCCGGAAATGAATGGGTGTTTATTGCCATCAAAGAAGAAGATTCAATATCCTCTGAATCTGTCAATCATAAGGTTGTAGAAAGAGCTTTGGCTGCCCAAATTGAAGAAAAGGATGATTGGGTTATTGACAGTGGATGCTCTCACCATATGACTGGTGACAAGAACAAGTTCTTAGATTTGGAAAAGTATGAAGGAGGAATGGTAAAGTTTGGTGACAATTCTGCTGGCAGAATCAGAGGTAGGGGAACTATTTCTTTTGATGGAAAGAGCAAAACCGATAATGTACTATATGTTGAAGGATTGAAGCACAATCTTCTCAGTTTTGGTCAGTTAGTGGACAAAGGCTATGATCTCCGGTTCAAGAATGGAAGATGCAGAATCTTTACAAGCTCCGGAACTAAAATTGCATCCAGTACTCAAATAAAATGTAATATCTTCCATCTAGTTGGTTCTAATAAAAGTTGTATGTTTATTCAAGTTGATCAGAGTTGGTTATGGCATAGAAGGATGTGCCATGTGAATTTTGATAACATCATCAAGATAAGCAATACTCAGGCTGTAAGAGATCTTCCTAAATTGGTGAAACCTACAAATAGTTTATGCAAAGAATGTCAGCTAGGTAAACAGAACAGAGTCTCTTTCAAAAGCAAGGATTAGTCCACTACCAGATTGTTGGAATTATTTCATACTGATCTCTGTGGTCCGACAAGAATCAAGAGTATGCAAGGTGATAGATATTTCATGTTGCTAATTGATGACCATTCCCAGATGATGTGGGTTACCTTCCTAAAAGAGAAATCAAAAGCCCTTGAGAAGTTCAAAATCTTCAAAGCTATGGTAGAGAATCAAACCGGATTGAAACTGAAATGTCTAAGGTCTGATAGAGGTGGTGAATTCACATCCGGTGAATTCATAGATTTTTGAGAGAAGCATGGTATAAAGAGACAACTGTCTACTCCTAGAACTCCACAGTAGAATGGAGTAGTTGAGAGAAAGAACCGGACCATCCAAGAAGCATCCAGGACAATGATGATGGAAGCAAATGTTCCCCAGATGTTTTGGAGAGAAGCTGTCAGCACTGCAGTCTACACTCTTAATCAAGTTCAAATCAGAAGCAACACTGGTAAGACTCCTTATGAACTTTGGTTTGGTGTAACTCCTACTGTGAGATATTTCAGAGTATTTGGTAGCAAGTGTTATATCAAAAGAGATGAAGATTTAGGAAAGTTTGATGCTAGAAGTGATGAAGGAATTTTCTTGGGTTACTCCACTCAAAGCAAAGCATACCAGTGTTACAATAAGAGATTGAGAAAGATGATAGAAAGTAGAAATGTGAAGGTTGATGAAGGAATGGAGAAGCCCTCAAGATTCTATGAATGTGATGAAGATGATCAAAATGATCCTCTGGTGCAAGGAGCGCCATCCTCTTCTGAAATTTAGATCTAGACTGATCCAGTAAATCATGAAGAAGAAGTTTGTCTAAATGAGCCTGATCAAGAATTAGTAGTGCAAGAAACTCCCAAAGTTCCAAGGTATGTAACTCTAAATCACTCTGAAGATCAGATCATAGGTGACAAAAGTAAAGGGGTACAAACAAGAAGAAGAATTACTCAAGATTCAAATGAATACTGTCTGATTTCAAAGATTGAACCTAAGACAGTTAATGAAGCTTGCAATAATGAAAACTGGACCAAAGCAATGGAGGAAGAATTGATGCAAATTGAGAAAAATCATACTTGGGATCTTGTTCCCAGCCCTAGAGACAAGAATGTGATTGGAACCAAATGGGTCTTCTGGAACAAACTAAATGAAGTTGGTGAAGTAATCAAAAACAAAGCTAGATTGGTCTGCAAAGGCCACTTTCAAATAGAAGGAATTGATTTTGAAGAGACCTTTTCTCCGGTGGCAAGAATTGAAGCAGTCAGATTATTTCTTGCATTTGCTGCCTTCAAAGACTTCAAGGTATATCAGATGGATGTCAAGTCTGCCTTCCTAAATGGTGATCTGGAAGAAGAAGTTTACATTGAACAACCGGATGGATTTCAATTGTCTGATAATGATGATATGGTCTGCAAGTTGAAGAAAGCATTGTATGGATTGAAGCAAGCCCCAAGAGCATGGTATGAAAGGGTGGATAAGCAGCTTGTGCAGATTGGATTCAACAAAGGTACTGCTGACAGTAACTTATATTTCAAAATTGATCATGAAAACATTTTGATTATTGAAGTGTTTGTGGATGATATCATTTTTGGAGGAAGGGATAGTATGTGCAAAACTTTTGCAAATCAGATGAAAAGTGAGTTTGAAATGTCTATGCTTGGTGAAATGAATTTCTTCTTGGGTCTACAAATTACTCAAACAAAGAAAGGGATCTTCATTTCTCAAACAAAATATGTGAAAGAATTGTTGAGGAAATTCAGTATGGAAGATTCAAAGCCAATGAACACTCCTATGGCAACTGGATGTAAGTTGAGCAAAGATGATGACTCTCTGAAGGTAGATCAGACAAAGTATAGATCAAAGATTGGTGGATTGTTGTATCTCACTCAGACTAGGCCAGATATAATGCAGGCTATTGGTCTTGTGGCAAGATTTTAGGCTGATCCTAGAGAATCTCATGTTATGGCAATCAAGAGAATTTTTAGATATCTAAAAGGGACAGTGGAGTATGGTTTGTGGTATCCTAGAGATCATGATTTCTCTCTTCATGCTTACATAGATGCAGATTGGGTAGGAGATGTGGATGACCGGAAGAGCACTAGTGGTGGAGCATTGTTTTTGGGAAAGAGATTGGTTTCTTAGCTAAGCAAGAAACAAGATGCAATATCTCTATCTACAACTGAAGCAGAATACATTGTAGCAGTAGGTAGTTGCACTCAAATCTTATGGATGAAGCAGATGCTAAGAGACATTAAAGTTGAAGAGGAGGAGCCTATCACAATTTTTTGTGATAATTCAAGTGTAATTAATATTTCTAATAATTCGGTATTGCATTCTAAGACTAAGCACATATCTATCAAGTTTCACTTTTTGAGAGAACAAGTGAACAAGGAAGAAGTCAGATTGGAGTATGTACCCTCCAAGGATCAGATTGCAGATATCTTTACTAAACCTCTTCCCAAGGACTCTTTTGAGTATCTCTGAGAGAAGTTAGGGGCCATGGCCCCTCTGGTGATGAACTAGGATGCACTGATGTGCATCAATCCAGTGGATATCATAGTCATATCTTGTGATCCAGATTGACGATGGAGTTGCTACTAAGGGGGAGCAGCTGGTATGATTCTAATGTGTTAGAATTGCAAGTATGAGCCCTTTGCCATTGATGTCAAAGGGGGAGAGAAGACATGTGAAAAACAAGTGGTTGATGATCAAAGGGAGAGCAGTAAAGGAAGAGAAGACATGTGAAGAGTTGTTGTTGATAGGGGGAGCTGTGACAGAAAGGAGAAGTTCTTGTCTTGATGGTTTTTCACATCATATGTTGCCATCAATGACAAAGGGGGAGATTGTTGCAAGTATGAGGTGAACCAATGTTGTCATTGATGTCAACATACTCATATTGCATTGACAAGAAGGATTGGATGAGCTGTGTGCTGAGGATATTGAGAAAATTAGTCTCAATCAGGAATAGTGAAGAACAGTGATGAGAAGAAGGAAAAAGTACTCAATAGGTTGAGATTCAGAGGATGCGGATTAAAGCGTTTGTAGATATGAATCTTGAGATGATCCAGTTAAGATTTTAGAGGTCCGCATGAAGATGTGAAGAAATTGTGATCGATCAAGTAGAACCGGTTCTGGGAGATGCTCCAGAGTGACAGAGTGTTACAAAAAGATCCGGTGAGATCTGGAAGTGCATTGTCCTATTCTGCGGATTGGACAGAGTGTTTGGGGGGTCCTTGTAATGTGTCATCTCAATTGGTATATGTTTTGGAGGTCCGGAAGCACCTCTGGCAGTATGACAGTGGCAATAGACTGTGTTCTTGAAGTTCCGGATGAGGAAGAGAAGAGATTCCAGTGAGTAGAGGACGTGTGGGTGTACCTGGTCATTCAGGCAGGCTTGTGAAGGTTCTTGGATCGTGTTGAGGTTGTGTTGTTGATCCGCATTGGTGGTAGAGCCCGGAATTGAAGATATTCTTCTGGATGAAGTTCTTGTTTACACTAGCTGACCGAATGAGTTGTTCTTCTTACAAATGTTCTTGTGGTGGCCGACCGGATGTGTTATTCATCCTGTGAATGTTCTTATGGTTGATTGCCGACTTAGATGATTGTTCATAAGCCGATGTCTTGTATAAATAAATGTTTGTGAGTTCATTTCAATTGGAGAGGTGTGAAGTAGATGAGTGTGATATAGCGAATGAGCAAAAGGCAGAGCAGAAGTGTTTTGGGCTTAAATGGAACTAATCCAGACATGGTGAAGATGTCATTCTCCAGTTCAAGGTTGTGATCCTTATGATCTTGTAGACAGTGTGTTTCTTTGTAGGCAGTGTGCCTCCTTGTGAGCAGTGTGCTCAGGCAATGAGTGCTAATTGGAATGTGCCATTCATTTTATCTTATTCTTCTAACAGAGAATAATCCTTGGGTTAATCACCCCGTGGTTTTTCCCTTAACCAAGTTTTCCACGTCAAAAATATTGGTGTCTAATGTGTTGATGTTTATCTGCTCCGGTGTTTATGCTTTCTGCTTTCATGAATGGTTAATTGATATGCTGTTAACTAATAAAGAAGAATCAAGTGTTTCAAGTAGAAGCAAGTTTTTGTACAACTAATTCACCCCCCCTCTAAGTTGTGTACCCTAGATCTAACAATTGGTATCAAAGCTAAGTTCCTCTGAAAGGAGCTTAACCACTTGAGGAGATCTAGGATGTCATCATACAAGAAGGATAGTCTGAAGTTCAATGGAACCAACTTCACTCTCTGGAAAGGTTGCATGAAATGTCATTTGGAGTGTATGGGAAAAGCATACTTGACCGTGGTCTCAAAACCATATGTTCCTCCACAGGGTGGTCTGACAATTCTAAATGAAATCACAGATGCTGAAAACAATCTGTGGACCAAGGAAGCTCTTCTAAGCGCATTGAATGACTCAAATCTCTCAAATGTTATCGACCTACCAACTGCACATGAAATCTGGACTAAACTGGAACTTCTGTATGAAGGAGATGAGTTTGTCAAGAGTGCAAGGTTGCAAAGTTTGAAAGGGAAATTTGAAAGATTGAAGATGAGAGATGATGAAAATATTACTACCTTTATGCCAAGAGTGAATGAGCTAGTATGTGGAATCAGGAATGTTGGTGGAGTTCTGGATGAAAATGAAATTGTTTGCAAAATTCTCAGATCCCTTCCTACTGCCTACAAAATCAAGGTTGTTTCCATTGATGAATTCAGAGCCCATACAACTGTCACAAGAGAGCAACTGGCTGGCAAACTAGCTGCATTTGAAATGACTGAGTTTGGAGATGATCCCCCCAAGACTGAATCTGCATTCAAAGCCAGTGCCTATGTGAAAGGCAAACAAAGATTTGATTCGGGAGAGAACTCTTCAAGGAAGCTGTCATGGTATGATCAAGCAAGGAAAGACATGGAAGAGGAAGAAGCAAAAACAGCTAAACTTGAAGCCCTCATTGCAAAGAGACTACCAAGAGGATCCAGTAAGTATGAAGGAAAACTACCCTTCAAGTGCTTCAACTGCAATAAGATTGGTCATTTTGCTTCAAGATGTCCAGAAAGATCTGCAAGGTCAAATACTAACAGACAAAGGTTTCAAAAGAACTGCTATTATGTTCATGAAGAAGATGATAATGAAGGAGTAACAGATGATGAATTAGAAATAGGAAGCAAATCCGGAAATGAATGGGTGTTTATTACCATCAAGGAAGAAGATTTAATATCCTCTGAATCTGTCAATCATAAGGTTGTAGAAAGAGCTTTGGCTCCCAAATCGAAGAAAAGGATGATTGGGTTATTGACAGTGGATGCTCTCACCATATGACTGGTGACAAGAACAAGTTCTTAGATTTGGAAAAGTATGAAGGAGGAATGGTAAAGTTTGGTGACAATTCTACTGGCAGAATCAGAGGTAGGGGAACTATTTCTTTTGATGGAAAGAGCAAAACCGGAAATTTACTATATGTTGAGGGATTGAAGCACAATCTTCTCAATGTTGGTTACTTACTGGACAAAGGCTATGATCTCCAGTTCAAGAATGGAAGATGCAGAATCTTTACAGGCTTCAGAACTGAAATTGTATCCGGTACTCAATCAATAGGTAACATCTTCCATCTAGTTGGTTCTAATAAAAGTTGTCTTTTTGTTCAAGTTGGTCAGAGTTGGTTATGGCATAGAAGGATGTGCCATGTGAATTTTGATAACATCATCAAGATAAGCAATACTCAGGCTGTAAGAAATCTTCCTAAATTGGTGAAACCTACAAATAGTTTATACAAAGAATGTCAGCTACGTAAAAAAAATAGAGTCTCTTTCAAAAGCAAGGATCAGTCCACTACCAGATTGTTAGAATTAGTTGATACTGATCTCTGTGGTTTGACAAGAATCAAGAGTATGCAAGGTGATAGATATTTCATGTTGCTAATTGATGACCATTCCTAGATGATGTGGGTTACCTTCCTAAAAGAGAAATTAGAAGCCCTTGAGAAGTTCAAAATCTTCAAAGCTATGGTAGAGAATCAAATCGGATTGAAACTGAAATGTCTAAGGTCTGATAGAGGTGGTGAATTCACATCCAATGAATTCATAGATTTTTGTGAGAAGCATGGTATAAAGAGACATCTATCTACTCCTAGGACTCCATAGTAGAATGGAGTAGTTGAGAGAAAGAGCTGGACCATCCAAGAAGCATGCAGGACAATGATGATGGAAGCAAATGTTCCCTAGATGTTTTGGAGAGAAGCTGTTAGCACTGTAGTCTACACTCTTAATCAAGTTCAAATCAGAAGCAACACAGGTAAGACTCCTTATGAACTTTGGTTTGGTGTAACTCCTACTGTGAGATATTTCAGAGCATTTGGTAGCAAGAGTTATATCAAAAGAGATGAAGATTTAGGAAAGTTTGATGCTAGAAGTGATGAAGGAATTTTCTTGGGTTACTCCACTCAAAGCAAAGCATACCGGTGTTACAATAAGAGATTGAGAAAGATGATAGAAAGTACAAATGTGAAGGTTGATGAAGGAATGGAGAAGCCCTCAAGATTCTATGAATGTGATGAAGATGATCAGAATGATCCTCTGGTGCAAGGAGCTCCATCCTCCTCTTAAATTCAGATCCAGACTGATCCGGTAAATCAAGAAGAAGTTTGTCTGAATGAGCCTAATAAGGAATTAGTAGTGCAAGAAACTCCCAAAGTTCCAAGGTATGTAACTCTAAATCACTCTGAAGATCAGATCATAGGTGACAAAAGTAAAGGGGTACAAACAAGAAGAAGAATTGCTAAAGATTCAAATGAATACTATCTGATTTAAAAGATTGAACCTAAGACAGTTAATGAAGCTTGCAATGATGAAAACTAGAACAAAGCAATGGAGGAAGAATTGATGCAAATTGAGAAAAATCATACTTGGGATCTTGTTCCCAGACCTAGAGACAAGAATGTGATTGGAACCAAATGGGTCTTGTTGGTCATGATGTTAGTCACAAACAAACATAGAATAAAAGTACGCATTAACCTTTATTCATCTTGAAAGATACTATGAATTCAAAGAATTCAGGATCCCAAGTCTCTGGTGATTAGGTCTTAATCGTCTGAAGTCACTCAGAGGTTAATGTGAGTTGCTGTTTCCATTTTGGGGCCTTAAATAGAATTTTATCATCATCATGACATTCCTGTAGAAATTCTTTACAGAGAAGTTATATTATGCAGTTATTTGATGAGAAGATGTGGAAATACCTCAATCTTTGCATGATATTTTCAATTCTACATGCTTTGTATTCAAATATGCTAAATATTTACAATTATCTACGAGATGTCTGCATATTTATGTTATTTGCTTAAGATTATCGATTATTTGCAATTATGGAGATGAAATGCTCTGAAATTTAAAAGAAATTGAAGAAATGCTTCTATTTAATGTTGAACCTTTAGCTATTGATCCACACACATACTTGATACTGACATGAGGAGAAGAAATCAAACTATATGTTCACCAGGATATTCCACAGCTAGATACAGTTGATGCAAACTTCAGAGGATGAGGAATGAAACCAATACATGCAACATGATGAGCACTCCAAGGGATACAGCAAATCAAAGCACATATCTAGAGTTCAGACACAGATTACTCAAGATTTACGAAGATTAGTAATCGAAATACTCTTCTCTTTCATTAAGTATGCAAAAGACATGTACATATACAATAACTTTGAAAAAATCCCTGAATACTTCAGCAAACAGATTTCAATTAAGTTTCTGAATGTTTCAACAAGGCATTCCACCACCTTTTATAGAATAAGGTGAGGAATCCGTTACAAAAGATCTACGATCCTGGTTTATCAATGCAATTCTATGGTCACGATTCTCTTGACTTTGTCAACATTTACAAAATGGCACAAGTTGCCAGCTGGCAACTATCTATACTACTTATGCTATTATCCCCTTCATGATGTATCGTCATCATGCTCCTCAGCTGATTCATGCGGGTCATCATCATGTGCATCACTTTCTGAACTTTCACTATCTTGATGATGATGCTACTGCATATGGGGCTGCATACTACTGCGGACCTGCTCGTATGAATGCACAATCTGATCTATCCCTCCGCCATCTTGAGTCTTTGCTTTGACAATGGCGTGCTTATGTGCTTCATATTTGTCTCTGCTGTTATCAAGCTTATTTTTCCTGTCCTGCAATGTCTCTTTGTATTTCTCCATCTAGACCTTGATCCTCATTATTTTATCTATCAGTTCTTCTATCAAAGGGACAGGTGGACCATCTGTCTCTAATTGGAAGTTGCTGTGCATAGCTTTAATGGTGGACTCTTCATCTTGATTTTCTATTTTACCTTCCACCTTGCCTTCCAATGCTTCCAATATCACTGCTTCTTCAGCCATTAAATCTCGTAGCCTCATGCTGATATCCCTCAACTTATTATTACATATTTTGAGGACTCCACACTTAAACTGAGTGTCTTTATACTAGATATCTATTAATAATGCGGTATTACTATTTAGCACCTGCTTACTGATAAGCAGTTGAGGATTTATATTCCTTATTTCCCCTAACAGGCTCAAGACTCTCTCTAATTTGTAAGACCTCTTCTCGGTCTGCATCTGTAATTTATCCACTTTGGTCTTGGAGTCACTTAGAATGCTCCACCTCTTCAAAGAGGCCTTCATTATTTCAACAGCATCATCCAATGCGGATGACATCCATTTCCTTATTACGGATGCTTCATGCTTCATGAGGTCCAATTTATTTACCTCCTCCTGAGAAATGGCAGTCAATGGGACTGCACGTTCAGTTGTGGTATCATCAAGATTGGTCAGCCCTTTGATATAGGCATGCAACTAAGCAATGTGCTCTTTATGTTTCTTATTTTTCTCCTTCTCTCTTTTCACCTTTTGAATTAGAGAGTCAATGATGTCTTTGCCCTCCTGACCTTCTTGGTCCTCATTGGCAAAGCCCAAATCAACTGTGCTGATTTGAAATTCATCTATAGTGATTTTACCCTTTTCTTTCTCCACCACAGGTATGGCAATTTGTGCGGTCCTTCTCCCTATTGCCGGATCTCTTTTGATGGCCGAAGTCATTCTGGCCTTCCTCCTGGGTTTCATTATATCCGCAGAGAACAGGGTGGAGACGTCGAATTCTTGAATTTCGAGCTCCTCTTCAACATTTACTTCCTTTGCTAACCATGGAGGTACCTGATCATGTTTTTCAGCATCATGATGATGTTCACCCATATCTCCCGTTTCTATTAATAGATGTTGTGGAGATGGTGATTTTTCTTTTTCTTCTTCTTGATGCTCTCTTTGCTGTTGATCTTGTGGCACCTCCTGTTGAGGAACTTCCTTCTCTAGGGGAGCATCTTCTTGGTGTGGGGAACCCTATGGCACGTCTATTTGCTGATCATGATGATCATGACCTTCTTCTATCATTCATTCATCTGTTCCCAATTCTTCCCCTTGTTGCTTATCCACTTCACCAGATACTGGAGATCCTACCTGGGGTGTTGGTGGTTGTTCTGCAACTATTATTTCTTCCGAGCCTGCACCATCAACTTCTTGTATTTCGGCAGCTGGATCTTCTAGTGCTTCTTTCTCTTTGCTAGCCTTCATTTCTTGAACCTCTACTATAGCAGGTTCCGCTCATGTATCCTGTGGACTTTGTTGTCCTAATTCCAGAGCATGGCCTTCCGATTCTACCATCTCTATTTCTTCTGTTGGTTGGCCTTCACCAGGTGATCTTGCTAGCTGTTCAGGACTTGCATCCTGTTTCTCAGTCAGGTCTACCTCTACAGGACCTATCACCTCTGTGATCAATGTATCTAGCCCTATTTCCTGAGCTACTTGCTCTGGACTCTTTTCTCGCTCTTCTTCCACTCACCTCATCTCTTCCAGTACTGATTGAATTGGTGGAGACTTGTGGGGGGTCATACTAATACCAGCAGCCAGTGTTTCCATCTTCTGTGCAGCCACATCCTGCACCACCTCATCATCAGACAAATTTATTGTCTTGTCGAGCGAGACATGCCCTTCTGCTTGTGTCTAGAAAGTTTCTTTCAGCTGCTCCTCAGCAAGTTCAGTTTTGAACTTGACGATGGTAGGAAGTGGAACATTATGTTGAAGTTCCTTGCGCACTTCACTACCTTCCCCTTGTAATGAAGTAGGGGGTTGGCTCATTCCACCTCTCATAGAGGTTCTTTGTTTCTTAGGTGGGGTAGACACCGGCACCTGTGGAGCTCTCCTCTTCCTCAGGCTCTTCTTCTATGAGGGCATCCTCTCCTCCTGGTTGTTTAGAGGATTGACCCACTTCTTGGGTCTCAGTGATTCCAGCCTCTGCTGTCTTACTTTTCTTGGGCTTTTCTTTCTTTGGAGGGGATGCTGATTCTGATCCTAACCCTGCCGCCTCCTCAGCTGCAAATACTACCCTTTCAATTATAATCCCTTTTGGTTGTTGTTCCACCCTCTTGCCCCTTGGGGGTCTTTTGCTCTGTTGTTGTGGCGGAGGGATTCTATCTCCCTTGGTCTTCCTCTTCTCTAATAGGAAGTCATCATATTCATCCGCGGGGATATCCTACCCTTTCTTCTTGTTGTCCACCGTAATGGCGACACCTTTCTTCTTCAATGCCTCTATCTGTGCATCAACCCAAGCTTGGGTTAGGTGTAGGGTCCTGGCAATGAATGGGTCCAAGGATATGTCCTCCTACATAGTGAGGTCAGGTGCAGAGATGGTGTCATTATATATCTTTTTCTGTTCATACTCGTCTGCCATTGTCCTACCATCATCCTTCTTTAATTGTTGGGGAAGGGAGATGCAATCAAAAGTTCTAACTTGGTTCAGAGTTAACCTCTGATACCTCCTTCTTCTGGCTTCTGCCTCATCTTCACAGTCAGCCCAAAAATCCTCTAGGTGCCTTTGGTGAATAGGCTTTCCTAGTATCTTCTGTATCCTGCCATAAGGATCATATGGTCTTGTTATTGGGAAAGGTTGCAAATTCATTTTATTCAGGGTGACCATCACCTTCTTTATATTATCAGAGTCAGGGCACATATAGTTGCCAATGCTGACTGGGAACAAAATTGGTGGCAGCTTCTTGGCATCCTTGTACATTTGTATCATGGTGGAGCCCTGCCTGATAAATTCCATTAGTACTACGGCATCGGTAGCATACCTTGGCAGCATCAGGGGATGTCCCTCGAAACCCTCAACCCTTATATAAGAAAAGGTTACAAACTGTATGTACCACGTCCCATGCCTGTAGACTGCCTCTTGAGCCTCCATGCTCAATCTCTTTGTTCTGTCTTCTTCCATGGTCCTTACCAGATGCATAGAGAATGCATCATTGACCAGTTTGTAATCTTTGAGGTAGTTGATTCTCTATAGCTGGGGATGATGATCCCAGATATACACAGCATTTGTGCCTGTGAACTTTCCATCTGTAACCAAGGCATCAAAAGTGCCTCTATAAGCACAAGAATAAACAATGTAGGATGTCATGTAAAATACACAATTTGAACCTCCCAGGTTCATCAGTTGCTCATGTAGAGCATCACTTATTATTTGGCCCCACAGTGGCTTGGTGTCTGAATATAGACACATCATTACTATTTCCTACATCTAATCCCTGAAACTGCTAGTATCAGGTTGGCCGGTTACTCTATTCAGGAGTGCAATCATGTATTGGTACTCCTCACTGAAATCATACTTAAACAGGTGCACAGGAAGCTTGGCCGCTATATTATATGTGTTGTTCTCAGCCCGCCACGGATACGTGTTCTTCCTGGCCGATTTCTTGTTGGCCTCATACTCTCTTTCAGACTTCTTCAAGTCTACACTTTTGACCTTACTACCCAGTGGCAATCCAAACGTCTGGGAGAGACCTTTGATAGAGAGGTCTGCATATATCCTCCCATGCTTCACTACTTGCCTTGTCTGAGGGTTATAATTCCAGGCACACTCCATGACGAGTTCCGGAGATTCCATGGAGTATGGAAAACCGGCGGGATTCCACATTCCCAACACGAACACTGCATCTAGCACAAGACTCTTGTCATGTCCATCGTTCAGCTTGGCTGACCACGCCTCCAAATTAGTGCTTCCCTGATGGGTGTCTGTAATTGCTCCATATTTAAACAGGACCCCCCTCTGAGCAGAGAACATGGGTTTGCTGAATACTTCTTGACACTTGACCAATCGCTTCTCAGCCATGAGTACCTGTAATTAACAACAATCCTATCTCACAACAGGTACATATATGCATGCATATTGCAATTGACTTTATAAATCATTATGCCTACTGTATCAATTCCAACACTACTTAATCATACAGATGCATAAACCAGAACTTACATCATCTTACCAAAACAGAAACAATATGATGAGGGTTTTATTCACTTACCTGGTTATGCAGATTTCCTTTTATACCAGTAGATTGCTGAGACGTTCTTAATTCAGCTGATGATCACCTCTTTCCTTCTACTTGTGAGCTCAAATCGCGCAACGGTAGCTGGTATGCAGATATGGAAGCTGGTGCTTTGTAAAACAAGTTTATCGCAAGGTAAATTTGAAAATGGTAGTTAAATTACCTTTTAACCTCGCAGTTAGGGTACATTTAGGGCAACTCTAATAGATTGGATCATGTTCCTTGATTATTCGTGCAAAAATGCAGGATCCTGCCAGGTGTTTCATTGGGTTCCGGGGTCGGCGGGAACTACCTACCATGTCTGCGTGCATTAAATGATAATGGTAGCAACGGGAGCGGGGGATATCCATATGACAGGATATCATGAGGGCAGGATGATATTCACAAATATCGGGTTGAGTTTCCATATCATCCTCCTCCCTCATATTGACATTGTTATCGCGACAAGATTCGAGTGACAAAAGCACCCTTGTTTATGCTTAGTACATCAGGAGGATATTTCGGTGAATCGGGTGATATTTTTTAAATATGATGATGACGAGACAAACTTACATGTCTCTCTTTTTGGAATATTGGGATGACGTCATCCTGATATTCGCTCTTTGTATCGGAAGTGCATCATGACGTCATCATCATATTGGGCGAACATGATCATGTTTTAGAAAATATCCTGTGGCAATATAAATGTGATGATGATGTCATCGTTATGTATGTTCCTTTGTTTATTGTATTTGGATGATGTCATCAGGATATTTGCTAAGAGTGATATTTGCGTCAGGAGGATATAAAGACATATCGGGTTACATGCGAAGTATGATGCTCGCGATAGATAAGACTGTTTGACGGGAAGATTTTGCTATCATTTAAAGTTGACGTCCGGATATTTGAACCGCATGACATATTGGGGGGATGTTTCGAATATGATGATGAGCTTCAACAATATGACCAAGGATATAAATATATGACCTTCCTCTTGCGAATATCAGCTTTGACCGAAACTTTGACTGTTCATAACTCTTACATCCTGATGAATATCAAGGTGATGTAAAAGGCAAACCTGCCCGAAATTTAATGCTCTTTCAATATATGAGGTCACAGAGATGAAATACGAAATTTGACAATCTGACCTCATGGTGTCTTACCTCATCCTGGTTTTGCATGATGATGCACTCGACTTACTTTTGCCAAACCGCCAGGAAGCAGACGCACAAGCCAAACCAAAAGTTGGGTCCCTGTTTTGCCAAGTCAAAATGGGGCGTGTTGTGTAACCACACAACAACTTGCCACCAAAGAAAACAAACAAATCCCAATGATTCAAGTGATGTGATCACATTCATCTATAGTATTTTAATTCTATCTAAATTTAAGTATCATGATCTTCTGAATGATAAAATTTCATCATGGTAACAATGCTAACCAAAGATCAGGTGTGTGCATATGATTAATTATCCTCATCTTGAAAGCAAGTTGAAAACATAAGTAACTGGTGTTAAACTACATAGTTGGAGATCATCCCTCATAGCCAACCTGGATAGAGCCTTGCTGCCAGCAGGCGTCTATAGCCCCGGCAAGGTTATCTATACAATCTCCCTAAGTAGAGCCCCACTACCAGCAGGCGTCTATAGCCCCGGTAGAGTTACTTAGATGGCCTAATTTTATTTCTTTTCTGATTTTTTTTTTTTGTGTATCTGATATCATCATGTTAGTTCATTTGTACAAGATATAGTCACTTGCAGCTTTAGGTTGGAGATTGTATTGGTAGCAAGGGAGTCCCTTTAGATTTTTCACTTAAGACCTATACTAGTGTTTTCAACAAACCCAAGGCAATTAGATGCTTCATTGTGATTGATTCATTTTGACCAAGAAAAGGCACCCTGATGAAAAGATATCACAAACCTGATCATGGACACTTCTTAGAATGAATCATAACCTATGTCTAAATGTGATCTCATCACTTGAACCTTAACAATTTAGTTATTTTCTGGGGTGATGAAGTGCATCATCCTGACTTACCAGAACAAGGTCCCAACCAACAAAACAAAACAAACAAACTATACAAATATACAATATGATACACATGACTGCTATGAAGTCATTCAAGCCTAGAAATAATGTTTGAGAAATTGTCCATTGACTGGCAATGGGACATCCTCACCTGTCAGGTTCTTAAGCCTATAAGTGCTGTCTCCTAGTATCTCAGAAATTTGAAAGAGACCTATCCACAATCTATCAAATTTACCATGGTCACCTTTCTTTTCATGGGCTTTATCCCACATCAGGACTAAATCAGATATCCTGAAAGATTTAACTCTGGCTCTCTTGTCAAACCAGCATTTGATAACAGCCTGATGTTTTGCAAATTGGTCAATAGCTTGACTCCTTTTTTCTTCCAGGTGCATCAACTGAAGCAACCTGACTTCTTGTTTATTGTCTATGCCTAGGTATTCTTGGGCAAACTGTAGAGTAGGAATTTTTAAGTTTACAGGGAGGATGGGATCCACCCCATATACTAGCTGGAAGGGCGAGTTTCCTAGTGCAGTTTTTATTCTAGTTCTGTCAACCCATAAGGCATATTTTAGAAATGAGTTCCATTCTCTAGGATTTCTCTCTATTAACTTTCTTATGATACTCAGTAGATTTTTATTGGTGGATTCTGCTAATCCATTCCCCTGGGGATAATAGTTGGATGAAAACTTAAGTATAATCCCATGGTCAAAAGCCCAACTTGACAATTTAGTTGAAGTGAAGGCGAAACCATTATCACTTACCAATGCATAAGGAATTCCATACCTGGTGACAATGCTGCTCTCCAGAAACTTAATGACATCATCTGCAGTGCAAGTCTTGCTGCTAATAGCCTCAGTCCATCTAGTACAATAGTCAGTAATTGTTAAGACATAATTATGACCTGAGGAGGACGGAGGATTGATTGGTCCTATGAAGTCCATGCCCCACTGTGCAAATGGGCATTCTTCCATTACTGGCTGCAATGGTTGTGCAGCATATTTCTCTCTGTTGGCAGCAACCTAGCAAACATGACAATATTTAACATGATCAGCTGTGTCTTTAAAAATTGTAGGCCAGTAATATCCTACTCTGAGGATTGCATGTGTTGTGGCCGATGCTGATCCATGCGATGTTCCAAACTTGTCATGTAGTTCTGTTAGGACTCTATTTGCTTCTGGTTTTTCTAAACATCTCAAGTATATTCCTTCATAATTCTTCTTGAATAGGGTTCCTCCCTTCATCATATATTTTTGGGATCTTATTTTTAAGGCTCTTCTTTGTGAAGCCTGCATTCTTGATGGACATCTTCCAGTAATCAGGATGTGCCTGATATCTGAGTACCACTCTTTATTGTCCCTCTCATTGATCACATATTGCTGACTAGTGATGTTTGGATCAATTTCAGATATCATCTAGCTTAGAGCTTGTCCTCTTACCAGCTTCATTGGTGTAATTTCCATATCATACTCTTGTACTACAGTAATCCATTTGGCTCTTTTTTCACCAGGCTCACTTTGCATCAGCAGCATCTTCACCACTGCATCTGGTACCACAGCAATCACTTTGCTTCTTAGTATGTAATGTCTGAATTTCTTTACTGCTCTGACTAATGCAAGTGCCTGTCTCTCAACATCTACATATCTTAACTCAGCATCTCTGAAAGGACAGCTCATGAAAGCAATTGGTTTCTCTTCTTCCTCCTCATTTCTTTGAGTTAACACTGCTACAGAGGTATGTTCTGAAGCAAATGAATAGATGTAGAAATCTTTTGTGTAGTCTGGATTGATGAGGATAGGAGCATCTGAAATGGCTTTCTTTATATCTTCAAATGTAGCTTTGGCTTCTGGTGTCCACTCAATCTGTGCATCTTTTTTCAACATGGCATTTAGTGGTCTGACAATCTCAGCAAAGCCGGTAATGAACTTCCTCACAAAATTTATCTTACCAAAATAAGACTTGAGTTCCTTTTTGCTTCCTAGAAGTTGTAACTTCATGATAGACTCCACCCTGTCAGGATCAATGATAATTCCATCCTCTGTGATCAGGTGGCCTAGTAATTTTCCTGTTGTGACCCCAAATATGCACTTCTTGGGATTCAAAGATATTCCATATTCTTCACATTTCTTCAGTACACTTCTGAGATCAGCAACATGATTCCTCCTTTCCTTGGAGAATACCGTCAAGTCATCCATGTAGATGACTATACACTTTCCTATTAAGCCTCTAAAAGCTATGTCCGTTGCTCGCTGGAATGTAGCTCCAGCATTTATGAGTCTGAATGGCATACGTCTATATGCAAATATCCCCCACTTTGTGGTGAAGGCAGTTTTCAATCTGTCAATTTTGTCAACCATCACTTGGTTGTATCCTGAAAAACTGTCCAAGAAGGACATCATTTTAGCTCCATTTACAATCTGCAGAACTTCATCTAATGAGGGTAAACGATAGTTGTCCTTCTCTGATGCTCTGTTCAGGTTCCTGAAATCTACACATAACCTGATGTCTCCATTCTTCTTTCTGACTGGCACAAGATTAGCCACCCAAGTGGAGTGCCTCATAGGAAATATTATCCTGGCGTTTAACAACTTCTTGACTTCTTCGAGAATTATTGGTTCGAGCAAGGCATTTACTGGCCTTTGCTTCTGTCTAAAAGGTTTAGCATCTAGCTTGAGAGGTATAGTATGGGTTATGACAGAGGTGTCATATGTCTTCAGCTCATCATATGTCCATGCAATTACATGTATGTAATCCTTGAGGGCCTGAGTTATTCCTTCTAACTCTTCTGGTGTGCAAACCTTACCCAACAAGACGTTTTTCTTGTCATCAGCTTGTCCAATATTCACTTGTGAATACTGACCTCCATCTGCCTTGGGCAGATCCTTCTGTTTAAGCATATTATCCAAATCAAAAGCTCTCTCTAATTCAATCATACCTTTGGGGATCCTGTTGCTAGGCAGCTCTAATATCTCATCTTCTTCCCAGACATGATCTTCCATACTATTCTCATCTATAATCTGAGCTTCAAATATGTCTCTATTTGAAATGAAGTCCAGAATGTGCTGATCATCATCAAACACCTGGAGGTTAGTCACATTATCAGGTACTGAAGGTACTGACACCAGTTCTACTAAAAATCTTTTCAGACCAGATATAGACAGTGGCTCTAATGTACTGGCAGCTTGGGCAAGTGCATCTGCCCTATGATTTTGTTCTCTTGGTACATGAGTGATATTAAAGGCATCAAAATCTTCATTCAGGTCCCATACCCGATGTCTGTAATTGGACAGCTTTCTGTAGTTACATGAGTAGATTCCTCTTACTTGTTTCACAACTAGTTCTGAATCTCCAAAGACATGCAGAATCTTTACTTTCTTCTTATGAGCAAACAGCATTCCATGAATCAAAGCCTCATACTCTGCTACATTGTTAGTACAGGGGAACTGTAATCTGTAGGCTGCCAGATAGGATTTCCCAGTTGAATCAATCAGATCGATTCCTACCCCAGCACCTTGCTTAGATTTGGACCCATCAAACCTCAGGATCCAAGGTTTATCTTCAGCAGGACATTTAGCTGAACTTTCTTTTCTCTTTGCAGCTCTAGCTGCTGCTTCGCCTGATATCCATTTTAACTTAGGGATATTATCATCCTCAAATTTCTTCCTTCCTTTTTCTCGTGAGCCTGATGGCTTTTCTATTCTCTCTTTCGTTTCAGTAGGAGGATGATCTTCTGAATCTGTAGCTGCATGCTTTTTCAAAATGTGTAAACATAGTGAGCAAGTTGTTTCTGAGTGAGGTGCCTCATGCAGCCTACACCAATCTTTAATTAAGACCTCCCGAGGAGATTTATGCTGTCATGTCACCTTCTCTATTTCTTTTTCCAAAAATTCTTCGAACTTCGTCATGTCACTACCTTTGTCCTCATCAGACAATTCATAATCTGGTTCCATAAAGCAATCACTCCCTGGGGTGATCTTTTCTTTCATTTCATTATTTACTTGGAGAGAGACTAAAATTTCTTCTGTTTCAAGGATAGAACGCTCATCATGATCTGTCGGTTCTTCAGTTCCTACAAAAGACAGATAAGAATTATTATTGTCATCATCATCAAATGTAACATTTACCTCAGAATATGATGATGATGCCTCACTACATGTCTGCTCCAGCATCATCATATCTAAGCATGTTTCACAAGTTTTTTCTGAATGTGCTTCATCGTGTAATCTGCACCATCCATCAATCAAAATATCATTAGCAGGTATATTTAACAATTGACAACGTTTTACCTGTTTAGACAGATGTATCTCAAAATCTCTGAAGCGATCTATTTCATTCTCATTATTGGGATTATTATCAGTTTCTATGACTGGCATGTCCTCCTGATGATCATCATCATGATGATGATGCAGCTCCAGCATCAGGATCTCTTTTATTTTGACAGTCTGTGGCCTGATGCAATAAACTCCAGGTTCTACGTTTACGTACATGATCTCATTTGTTTTGTTGTACTCAGTTATCATATGTTTCATTCTTGGCTCAGCATCAATCCTGATTTGATTAGGTATACCTTTCCATGGTAACCACATGTGACTGAAATCCGTAGACATATATCCGTTAAGCGTTTTAGACCAATCGCGGCTGAGCAACATCCCATACGTATCAGGTATGTCAACTACCTGAATATTAATGTAATACTAGATCCTAGGATCAGATGCTAGCTGCATGTGGATATGAGTTAATTCTCCTACTACACTTACTTCCGCTTTGTCCAGCTGTGTGACCTTCTTTAGGGATTTAGCAGGATGTAGTCCTAAAGCGTTGCATATTGACAAGGGCATAACATTCGTTGAGGCTCCTGAATCCACCAGACAGTTGTGCAGGTTCTTGCTGAACATTCTTATGGTAAGGAGAAATGGAGGTGATTCAGTTTTATCCCTATACAAGGTCATGTGGGAGGTTTCTACAGCTTGAACTGTAGCTGACACTTTAGGCTTGATAATATTATACTTAGCAGCATGATCTTTGCCACTGGATTGACTCGAAAAATGGCTATCCTCTTTAGGGGCAGGATCATCTAAGGACTTCATGAATGCCCTTTTGATGGCAGGAGTTTTCAGTAACTCAGACAGGGACAGGCTGATCTTAATTTTCTTCATTTCATCAGCAAGATAGCTGACCAACTTGTCAGATTCATGAAGTGTATTCACAATCTTTGATACTGTGTTTTGAGGTGACAAGTACTGAGCATTCACCTTAGGGAACCCTGGGTTATTGCTAGCCTTAGGATCAGGAGGTGTATTGAAGTTGTTTAGAGGTAGAGATGATGTCAATGGACCAGCAGGTCTATTGGCATTACTCCTCAAGTTATAATTGTGCTTACCAGGATATTGCTGCTGATATGCATGTACTTCTTCACGTTCCCTTGCAGGCTCATTTTCATCTTCAAAGGGGAAAATATAGTTTGTTTCAAAAGCTAAGGCCGATTCTTCATATGCCTGGTTATAACTCTGATGAGGTTGATTTGTATAGGCTTCTAGCACAAAAGCTGAGTCATATCCACAAGGAACAATCTCATTTCCTTCTGCATGAGGTGGGTTTCCAGAAGTACTAGACACTTCAGTCTGAAAAATGCTAGCAGCAATTCTAAATTGTGGACAGTCTAATTCTGCATGTGCATTGGTATTGTGGATCCTACACCAATTAGTAAGAGCTACCTTAGCAAGATTGACTCTAGTAGTCTGTTTGGCTTCACCAGGAGGCTGATTGTCTAGGGGTGATGGCAATGAACCATTATTTGGCCTAGAATTCCATACTCTGGGCTGTCTAGGTGGATTATTGTTATTTCCACCATTATTGTTGAAGTTATTGTTGTTATATCCTCTATCAGGATAATTTGGTCTGTCATTGGAATAATTTCTATTCTGACTTGACTGGGAATAAAAACCCTGATTTCTCAAGTGTGTCACTTCTGTGGTGAGTTTTCTCAATTGATCAGAAATCTCCTTGATTTCCTCCTTTTCTTCCTGAGCTTTGGCTACTACATTTTTAGTCTGAGGCTTGAAGAAAGAGGATCCATGGTTATTATTGGATAGATCAGCACCCTGAGGTATCTGAGCTTGTGTAGGATATTGTGGCACTTGGCCATTTCCATTAGGAGGGGGCATGATGCTCAGTGGAGGTACTTGCAAAGGTGTAGGCATGACTGTTGGAGGTATCACTGTTCCATTAGGATACTATGCAGGATACTGCGGAGAATATGTTGCAGGATATGATGCGGGATATTGTGAATGCATGCCAGGCAAAGTAGGAAATACTATATTTGGAGTAGGAGCAGGTATCGACTGCTGATTCACTTTGATAGCTTCTTGAAAAGCTCCTGTCAATGTAGTGATCTCAGGATGTGTTCTCCTGATGAACATGGAAGTTAATGGATCCAGGGCTGAATAATAGATACTCTGAGCAGAGGCATCAGATACTACATATGGGGCAACTAACTTGGACAACATTTTCTGAAACCTAGCATTGAAATTGGCAATAGGCTCATTCTCAAATCTTTTGATTGTAGCAAACATATGGTAATTCATAGATGGATCAATAGGGACCTTGAACCTGTCAAGAAAGGCTTTCTCTAAGACAGCCCATGAACCAACAGAGGCTTGGCCAAGACTAATGAACCAATTATAAGCATCTTCCCCTAAGGAAAAAGGAAATAACCTACACACCACATCTTGATGTTCTATTCTGGCTCTGCAGCAAGCTTCCTTAAATGTCCTGATATGATCATCAGCATCTTGATAAGGATGATATTTTGGACAAAGTTTATCCAGATTCTTTGGTAGCTCATGATATGCAGTAAAGGTCAAAGGTGACTCCACTGCAAAGAAAGACATTGCAACCAGAGGAGGTTGAACTGGTGTTGCAGCTGGCTGGGGTTAAACCCAAGGTACACCCTAAGGATGAACAGGAGGTGTCACAGATATCTCGGAAGGTATTTGTAAACCAACAGGAGTTACAGGAGGGGGTTCTGGTGAAGCTCTTGATGCGCTAGACTCTGGGGTATGATGAATGTCTACAGTTCTAGGTCTGAAACCTCTAATAGGTAATTCTTCAAAGATTCCACTAGGTCTAGACCTGGTATTTATCCTGTGAGCCAGGATTTCTCAATTTTGAGGCAAATTGGCTTAAACTTTGCAAATATTGGCTGGATTTCACCAAATGAGGTGATATTTGCAGTCAGATGGCTAATCTAACTGGCTATTTATGAGATATTTGCAAAGATACTGCAAATATGACAGGATACTTGGGGTATAATGACCCCTAGCACGAGATCTCAAGTATCTAAAGCTTAAATTCTTCAAAGCTTGAACAGATTTACGGATCTTTGGCCAATATTAGTGAATTCAGAATGATCTACTATAAAGCTTGCAATATTTATGTAAGATCTAGAAATCTTTACACGGAATGAGCATATATGAGCTTCTTACAGTAAATATTTACGTAATATTTGAAATTCACAGACGATCTGAGGTTACCTTACTCCTTGCATCATAGAACCTGAAAATAATGATGATGAGCGTGGTATTCCAGATCAGGCCCTCCTTCTAGTGCCAATTTATGTTGGTCATGATGTTAGTCACAAACAAACATAGAATAAAAGTATGCATTAACTTTTATTCATCTTGAAAGATACTATGAATTCAAAGAATTCAGGATCCCAAGTCTTCGGTGATTAGGTCTTAATCGTCTGAAGTCACTCAGAGGTTAATGTGAGTTGCTGTTTCCATTTTGGGGCCTTACGTGGAATTTTATCATCATCATGACATTCCTGCAGAAATTCTTTACAGAGAAGTTATATCATGCAGTTATTTGATGAGAAGATGTGGAAATACCTCAATCTTTGCATGATATTTTCAATTCTACATGCTTTGTATTCAAATATGCTAAATATTTACAATTATCTATGAGATGTCTGCATATTTATGTTATTTGCTTAAGATTATCGATTATTTGCAATTATGGAGATGAAATGCTCTAAAATTTAAAAGAAATTGAAGAAATGCTTCTATTTAATGTTGAACCTTTAGCTATTGATCCACACACATACTTGATACTGACATGAGGAGAAGAAATCAAACTATATGTTCACCAGGATATTCCACAGCTAGATACA
This sequence comes from Cunninghamia lanceolata, assembly GCA_027924645.1. Classification (NCBI taxonomy): domain Eukaryota; kingdom Viridiplantae; phylum Streptophyta; class Pinopsida; order Cupressales; family Cupressaceae; genus Cunninghamia; species Cunninghamia lanceolata. Next base: position 5,287,337 of record BSBN01000012.1, on the reverse strand, counting down.
GTTGATGCAAACTTCAGAGGATGAGGAATGAAAACAATACATGCAACATGATGAGCACTCCAAGGGACGCAACAAATCAAAGCACATATCCATAATTCAGACACAGATTACTCAAGATTTACGAAGATTAGTAATCGAAATACTCTTCTCTTTCATTAAGTATGCAAAAGACATGTACATATACAATAACTTTGAAAAAAGCCCTGAATACTTCAGCAAAGAGATTTCAATTAAGTTTCTGAATGTTTCAACAAGGCATTCCACCACCTTTTATAGAATAAGGTGAGGAATCCGTTACAAAAGATCTACGATCCTAGTTTATCAATACAATTCTATGGTCACGATTCTCTTGACTTTGTCAACATTTACAAAATGGCACAAGTTGCCAGCTGGCAACTATCTATACTACTTATGCTATTATCCCCTTCATGATGTATCTTCATCATGCTCCTCAGCTGATTCATGCGGGTCATCATCATGTGCATCACTTTCTGAACTTTCACTATCCTGATGATGATGCTGCTGCATATGGGGCTGCATACTACTGCGGACCTGCTCGTATGAATGCACAATCTGATCTATCCCTCCGCCATCTTGAGTCTTTGCTTTGACAATGGCATGCTTATGTGCTTCATATTTGTCTTTGCTATTATCAAGCTTATTTTTCCTGTCCTGCAGTGTCTCTTTGTATTTCTCCATCTGGACCTTGATCCTCATTATTTTATCTATCAATTCTTCTGTCAAAGGGATAGGTGGACCATCTGTCTCTAATTGGAAGTTGCTGTGCACAGTTTTAATGGTGGACTCTTCATCTTGATTTTCTATTTTACCTTCCACCTTGCCTTCCAATGCTTCCAATATCACCGCTTCTTCAGCCATTAAATCCCGTAGCCTCATGCTGATATCCCTCAACTTATTATTACATCTTTTGAGGACTCCACACTCAAACTGAGTGTCTTTATACCAGATATCTATTAATAATGCGGTATTACTATTTAGCACCTGCTTACTGATAAGCAGTTGAGGATTTATATTCCTTATTTCCCCTAACAGGCTCAGGACTCTCTCTAATTTGTAAGACCTCTTCCCGGTCCGCATCTGCAATTTATCCACTTTGGTCTTGGAGTCACTTAGAATGCTCCACCTCTTCAAAGAGGCCTTCATTATTTCAACAGCATCATCCAATGCGGATGACATCCATTTCCTTATTACGGATGCTTCATGCTTCATCAGGTCCAATTTATTTACCTCCTCCTGAGAAATGGCAGTCAATGGGACTGCACGTTCAGTTGTGGTATCATCAGAATCGGTCAGCCCTTTGATATAGGCATGCAACTGAGCAATGTGCTCTTTATGTTGCTTATTTTTCTCCTTCTCTCTTTTCACCTTTTGAATTAGAGAGTCAATGATGTCTTTGCCCTCCTAACCTTCTTGGTCCTCATTGGCAAAGCCCAAATCAACTGTGCTGATTTGAAATTCATCTATAGTGATTTTACCCTTTTCTTTCTCCACCGCAGGTATGGCAATTTGTGCGGTCCTTCTCCCTATTGCCGGATATCTTTTGATGGCTGAAGTCATTCTGGCCTTCCTCCTGGGTTTCATTATATCCGCAGAGAACAGGGTGGAGACGTCAAATTCTTGAATTTCGAGCTCCTCTTCAACATTTACTTCTTTTGCTAACCATGGAGGTACCTGATCATGTTTTTTAGCATCATGATGATGTTCACCCATATCTCCCGTTTCTGTTAATAGATGTTGTGGAGATGGTGATTTTTCTTTTTCTTCTTCTTGATGCTCTCTTTGCTGTTGATCTTGTGGCACCTCCTCCTGTTGAGGAACTTCCTTCTCTGGGGGAGCATCTTCTTGGTGTGGGGAACCCTGTGGCATGTCTATTTACTGATCATGATGATCATGACCTTCTTCTATCATTCCTTCATCTGTTCCCAATTCTTCCCCTTGTTGCTTATCCACTTCACCAGATACTGGAGATCCTGCTTGGGGTGTTGGCGGTTGTTCTGCAACTATTATTTCTTCCGAGCCTGCACCATCAACTTCTTGTATTTCCGCAGCTGGATCTTCTAGTGCTTCTTTCTCTTCATCAGCCTTCATTTCTTGAACCTCTACTATAGCAGGTTCCGCTCATGTATCCTGTGGACTTTGTTGTCCTAATTCCAGAGCATGGCCTTCCGATTCTGCCATCTCTATTTCTTCTGTTGGTTAGACTTCACCAGGTGATCCTGCTGGCTATTCAGGACTTGCATCCTATTTCTTAGTCAGCTCTACCACTACAGGACTTGTCACCTCTGTGATCAATGTATCTAGCCCTATTTCCTGAGCTACTTGCTCTGGGCTCTTTTCTCACTCTTCTTCCACCCGCCTCATCTCTTCCAGTACTGATTGAACTGGTGGAGACTTGTGGGGGGTCATACTAATACCAGCAGCCAGTGTTTCCATCTTCTGTGCAGCCACATCCTGCACCACCTCATCATCAGACAAATTTATTGTCTCGTCGAGCGAGACATGCCCTTCTGCTTGTGTCTGGGAAGTTTCTTTCAGCTGCTCCTCAGCAAGTTTAGTTTTGAACTTGACAATGGTAGGAAGTGGAACATTATGTTGAAGTTCCTTGCGCACTTCACTACCTTCCCCTTGTAATGAAGTAGGGGGTTGGCTCATTCCACCTCTCATAGAGGTTCTTTGTTTCTTAGGTGGGGTAGACACTAGCATCTGTGGAGCTCTCCTCTTCCTTTTTATTACCAATGGAGCCTCTTCTTCCTCAGGCTCTTCTTCTATGAGGGCATCATCTCCTCCTGGTTGTTTAGAGGATTGACCCACTTCTTGGGTCTTAGTGATTCCAGCCTATGCTGTCTTATTTTTCTTGGGCTTTTCTTTCTTTGGAGGGGATGCTGATTCTGATCCTGACCCTGCCGCCTCCTCAGCTGCAAATACTGCCCTTTCAATTATAATCCCTTTTGGTCCCTGTTCCACCCTCTTGCCCCTTGGGGGTCTTTTGCTCTGCTGTTGTGGCGGAGGGATTCTATCTCCCTTGGTCTTCCTCTTCTCTAACAGGAAGTTATCATATTCATCCGCGGGGATATCCTGCCCTTTCTTCTTGTTGTCCACCGTAATGGCAACACCTTTCTTCTTCAATGCCTCTATCTGTGCATCAACCCAAGCTTGGGTTAGGTGTAGGGTCCTGGCAATGAATGGGTCCAAGGATATGTCCTCCTGCATAGTGAGTCCAGCTGTAGAGATGGTGTCATTATATATCTTTTTCTGTTCATACTCGTTTGCCATTGTCCTGCCATCATCCTTCTTTAATTGTTGGGGAGGGGAAATGCAATCAAAAGTTCTAACTTGGTTCAGAGTTAACCCCTGATACCTCCTTCTTCTGGCTTCTGCCTCATCTTCACAGTCAGCCCAAAAATCCTCTAGGTGCCTTTGGTGAATAGGCTTTCCTAGTATCTTCTGTATCCTGTCGTAAGGATCATATGGTCTTGTTATTAGGAAAGGCTGCAAATTCATTTTATTCAGGGTGACCATCACCTTCTTTATATTATCAGAGTCAGGGCACATATAGTTTCCAATGCTAACTGGGAACAAAATTGGTGGCAGCTTCTTGGCGTCCTTATACATTTGTATCATGGTGGAGCCCTGCCTGATAAATTCCATTAGTACTACGGCATCGGTAGGATACCTTGGCAGCATCAGGGGATGTCCCTCGAAACCCTCAACCCTTATATAAGAAAAGGTTGCAAACTGTATTTACCAGGCCCCATGCCTGTAGACTGCCTCTTGAGCCTCCATGCTCAATCTCTTTGTTCTGTCTTCTTCCATGGTCCTTACCAGATGCATAGAGAATGCATCATTGACCAGTTTGTAATCTTTGAGGTAGTTGGTTCTCTGCAGCTGGGGATGATGATCCCAGATATACACAGCATTTGTGCCTGTGAGCTTTCCATCTGTAACCAAGGCATCAAAAGTGCCTCTATAAGCACAAGAATAAACAATGTAGGATGTCATGTAAAATACACAATTTGAACCTCCCAGGTTCATCAGTTGCTCATGCAGAGCATCACTTATTATTTGGCCCCACAGTTGCTTGGTGTCTGAATATAGACACATCATTACTATTCCGTACATCCAATCCCTGAAACTGCCAGTATCAGGTTGGCCGGTTACTCTATTCAGGAGTGCAATCATGTATTGGTACTCCTCACTGAAATCATACTTAAACAGGTGCACAGGAAGCTTGGCCGCTACATTATATGTGTTGTTCTCAGCCCGCCACGGATACATGTTCTTCCTGGCCGATTTCTTGTTGGCCTCATACTCTCTTTCAGACTTCTTCAAGTCTACACTTTTGACCTTACTGCCCAGTGGCAATCCAAACGTCTGGGAGAGACCTTTGATAGAGAGGTCTGCATATATCCTCCCATGCTTCACTACTTGCCTTGTCTGAGGATTATAATTCCGGGCACACTCCATGACGAGTTCCGGAGATTCCATGGAGTATGGAAAACTAGCAGCATTCCACATTCCTGACACGAACACTGCGTCCAGCACAAGACTCTTATCATGTCCATCGTTCAGCTTGGCTGACCAGGCCTCCAAATTAGTGCTTCCCAGATGGGTGTCTGTAATTGCTCCATATTTAAACAAGACCCCCATCTGAGCAGAGAGCATGGGTTTGCTGAATTCTTCTTGACACTTGACCAATCGCTTCTCAGCCATGAGTACCTGTAATTAACAACAATCCTATCTCATAACAGGTACATATATGCATGCATATTGCAATTGACTTTATAAATCATTATGCCTACTATATCAATTCCAACACTACTTAATCATACGGATGCATAAACCAGAACTTACATCATCGTACCAGAATAGAAACAATATGATGAGGGTTTTATTGACTTACCTAGTTATGCAGATTTCCTTTTATACTAGTAGATTGCTGAGATGTTCTTAATTCAGCTGATGATCACCTCTTTCCTTCTGCCTGTGAGCTCAAATCGCGCAACGGTAGCTGGCATGCAGATATGGAAGCTGGTCCTCTGTAAAACAAGTTTATCGCAAGGTAAATGTGAAAATGGCAGTTGAATTACCTTTTAACCTCACAGTTAGGGTACATTTAGGGCAACTCTAACAGATTGGATCATGTTCCTTGATTATTCATGTGAAAATGCAGGATCCTACCAGGTGTTTCATTGGGTTCCGGGGTCGGCGGGAACTACCTACCATGTCTGCGCGCATTAAATGATAATGGTGGCAACGGGAGGGGGGGATATCCATATGACAGGATATCATGAGGGCAGGATGATATTCACAAATATTGGGTTGAGTTTCCATATCATCCTCCTCCCTCGTATTGACATTGTTATCGTGACAAGATTCAGGTGACAAAAGCACCCTTGTTTATGCTTAGTACATCAGGAGGATATTTCGGTGAATCGGGTGATGTTTTTTAAATATGATGATGACGAGACAAACTTACATGTCTCTCTTTTTGGAATATCGGGATGACGTCATCCTAATATTCACTCTTTGTATCGGAAGTGCATCATGACGTCATCATCATATTGGGCAAACATGATCATGTTTTAGAAAATATCCTGTGGCAATATAAATGTGATGATGATGTCATCATTATGTATGTTCCTTCGTTTATCGTATTCAGATGATGTCATCAGGATATTTGCTAAGAGTGATATTTGCGTCAGGAGGATATAAAGACAGATCGGGTTACATGCGAAGTATGACGCTCGCGATAGATAAGACTGTTTGACGGGAAGATTTTGCTATCATTTAAAGTTGACGTCCGGATATTTGAACCACATGACATATTGGGGGGATGTTTCAAATATGATGATGAGCTTCAACAATATGACTGAGGATATAAATATATGACCTTCCTCTTGCGAATATCAGGTTTGACCGAAACTTTGACTGTTCATAACTCTTACATCCTGATGAATATCAAGGTGATGTAAAAGGCAAACCTGCCCGAAATTTAATGCTCTTTCAAAATATGAGGTCACAAAGATGAAATATGAACTTTGACAATCTGACCTCATGGTGTCTTACCTCATCCTAGTTATGCATGATGATGCACTTGACTTACTTTTGCCAAACCGCCAGGAAGCAGACGCACAAGCCAAACCAAAAGTTGGGTCCCTGTTTTGCCAAGTCAAAATGGGGTGTGTTGTGTAACCACACAACAGGTCTTCCAGAACAAACTGAATGAAGTTGGTGAAGTAATCAGAAACAAAGCTAGATTGCTCTACAAAGGCTACTCTCAAATAGAAGGAATTGATTTTGAAGAGACCTTTGCTCCGATGGCAAGAATTGAAGCAGTCAGATTATTTCTTGCATTTGTTGCCTTCAAAGACTTCAAGGTATATTAGATGGATGTCAAGTCTGCCTTCCTAAATGGTGATCTGGAAGAGGAAGTTTACATTGAACAATCGGATGGATTTCAATTTTCTAATAATGATGATATAGTTTGCAAGTTGAAGAAAGCATTGTATCGATTGAAGCAAGCCCCAAGAGCATGGTATGAAAAGTTGGATAAGCATCTTGTGCAGAGTGGATTCAAAAAAGGTGCTCCTGACAGTAACTTATATTTTTCAAAATTGATCATGAAAACATTTTGATTGTTGAAGTGTTTGTGGATGATATCATTTTTGGAGGAAGAGATAGTATGTGCAAAACTTTTGCAAATCAGATGAAAAGTGAGTTTGAAATGTCTATGCTTGGTGAAATGAATTTCTTCTTGGGTCTGCAAATTACTCAAACAAATAAAGGGATCTTCATTTCTCAGACCAAATATGTGAAAGAATTGTTGAGGAAATTCGGTATGGAAGATTCAAAGCCAATGAACACTCCTATGGCAACTGGATGTAACTTGAGCAAAGATGATGACTCTCTGAAGGTAGATCAGACAAAGTATAGATCAATGATTGGTGGATTGTTGTATCTCATTCAGACTAGACCAGATATAATGCAGGCTGTTGGTCTTGTGGCAAGATTTCAGGCTGATCCTAGAGAATCTCATGTTATGGCAATCAAGAAAATTTTTAGATATCTAAAAGGGACAGTGGAGTATGGTTTGTGGTATCCTAGAGATCATGATTTCTCTCTTCATGCTTACACAGATGCAGACTAGGCAGGAGATGTGGATGACCGGAAGAGCACTAGTGGTGGAGCATTCTTTTTGGGAAAGAGATTGGTTTCTTAGATAAGCAAGAAACAAGATGCAATATCTCTGTCTACAACTAAAGCAGAATACATTACAGCAGTAGGTAGTTGCACTCAAATCTTATGGATGAAGCAGATGCTAAGAGACATTAAAGTTGAATATGAGGAGCCTATCACAATTTTCTGTGATAATCCAAGTGCAATTAATATTTCTAAGAATCTGGTATTGCATTCTAAGACTAAGCAAATATCTATCAAGTTTCACTTTTTGAGAGAACAAGTGAACAAGGAAGAAGTTAGATTGGAGTATGTACCCTCCAAGGATCAGATTGCAAATATCTTTACTAAACCTCTTTCCAAGGACTCTTTTGAGTATCTCTGAGAGAAGTTAGGGGTCATGGCCCCTCCGGTGATGAACTAGGATGCACTGATGTGCATCAGTCCAGTGGATATTATAGTCATATCTTGTGATCTGGATTGATGATGGAGTTGCTACTAAGGGGGAGCAGCTAATATGATTCTGATGTGTTAGAATTGTAAGTATGAGCCCTTTGCCATTGATGTCAAAGGGGGAGAGAAGACATGTGAAAAACAAGTGGTTGATGATCAAAGGGGGAGCAGTAAAGGAAGAGAAGACATGTGAAGAGTTGTTGTTGATAGGGGGAGCTGTGACAGAAAGGAGAAGTTCTTATCTTGATGGTTTTTCACATCATATGTTGCCATCAATGACAAAGGGGGAGATTGTTGCAAGTATGAGGTGAACCAGTGTTGTCATTGATGTCAACATACTCATATTGCATTGACAAGAAGGATTGGATGAGCTGTGTGCTGAGGATATTGAGAAAATTAGTCTCAATCAGGAACAATAAAGAACAGTGATGAGAAGAAAGCAAAAGTACTCAATAGGTTGAGATACAGAGGATGCGGATTAAAGGGTTTGTAGATATGAGTCTTGAGATGATCCAATTAAGATTTCAAAGGTTCGCACGAAGATCTGAAGAAGTTGTGATCGATCAAGTAGAACCGGTTCCGGGAGATGCTCCAGAGTGACAGAGTGTTACAAAAAGGTCCGGTGAGATCCAAAAGTGCATTGTCCTATTCTGCGGATTGGACAGAGTATTCGGGGGGTCCTTGTAATGTGTCGTCTCGATTGGTATGTGGTTTGGAGGTCTGAAAGCACCTCTGGCAGTATGACAGTGGCGATAGACTGTGTTCTTGAAGTTCTGGATGAGGAAGAGAAGAGATTCCAGTGAGTAGAGGACGTGTGGATGTACCTGGTTATTCAGGCAGGCTTGTGAAGGTTCTTGGATCGTTTTGAGGTTGTGTTGTTGATCCGCATTGGTGGTAGAGCCCAGAATTGAAGATATTCTTCCGGATGAAGTTCTTGTTTAGACTAGCCAACTGGATCAGTTGTTCATCTTGCAAATGTTCTTGTGGTGGCCGACTGCATGTGTTATTCATCCTATGAATGTTCTTATGGTTGATTGCCGACTTAGATTATTGTTCCTAAGCCAATGTCTTGTATAAATAAAGGTTTGTGAGTTCATTTCAAAGTGAGTGGTGTGAAGCAGATGAGTGTGGTATAGCGAAAGAGCGAAAGGAAGAGTAGAAGTGTTTCGGGCTTAAATGGAACTGATCCAGACATGGTGAAGATTTCATTCTCCAGTTCAAGGTTGTGATCCTTATGATCTTGTAGACAGTGTGTTTCTTTGTAGGCAGTGTGCCTCCTTGTGAGCAGTGTGCTCAGGCAGTGAGCGCTAATTGGAATCTGCGGACCAAGGAAGCTCTTCTAAGCGCATTGAATGACTTAGATCTCTCAAATGTTATTGACCTACCAACTGCACATGAGATCTGGACTAAACTGGAACTTCTGTATTAAGAAGATGAGTTTGTCAAGAGTGCAAGGTTGCAAAGTCTAAAAGGGAAATTTGAAAGATTGAAGATGAGAGATGATGAAAATATCACTACCTTTATGCCAAGAGTGAATGAGCTAGTATGTGGAATCAGGAATGCTGGTGGAGTTCTGGATGAAAATGAAACTGTTTGCAAAATTCTCAGATCCCTTCCTGCTGCCTACAAAATCAAGGTTGCTGCCATTGATGAATTTAGAGCCCATACAACTGTCACAAGAGAGCAACTGGCTGGTAAACTGGCAGCATTTGAAATGACTGAGTTTGGAGATGTTCCCCCCAAGACTGAATCTGCATTCAAAGCCAGTGCCTATGTGAAAGGTAAACAAAGATTTGATCCGGGAGAGAACTCTTCAAGGAAGCTGTCATGGTATGATCAAGCAAGGAAAGACATGGAAGAGGAAGAAGCAGAAACAGCTAAACTTGAAGCCCTCATTGCAAAGAGACTGCAAAGAGGATCCAGTAAGTATGAAGGAAAACTACCCTTCAAGTGCTTCAACTGCAATAAGATTGGTCATTTTGCTTCAAGATGTCCAGAAAGATCTGCAAGGTCAAATACTAACAGACAAAGGTTTCAAAAGATCTGCTATTATGTTCATGAAGAAGATGATAATGAAGGAGTAACAGATGATGAATCAGAAATAGGAAGCAAATCCAGAAATGAATGGGTGTTTATTGCCATCAAGGAAGAAGATTCAATATCCTCTGAATCTGTCAATCATAAGGTTGTAGAAAGAGCTTTGGCTGCCCAAATTGAAGAAAAAGATGATTGGGTTATTGACAGTGGATGCTCTCACCATATGACTAGTGACAAGAACAAGTTCTTAGATTTGGAAAAGTATGAAGGAGGAATGGTAAAGTTTGGTGACAATTCTGCTAGCAGAATCAGACGTAGGGGAACTATTTCTTTTGGTGGAAAGAGCAAAACCGGTAATGTACTATATGTTGAAGGATTGAAGCACAATCTTCTCAGTGTTGGTCAGTTAGTGGACAAAGGCTATGATCTTCGGTTCAAGAATGGAAGATGCAGAATCTTTACAAGCTTTGGAACTGAAATTGCATCCAGTACTCAAACAAAAGGTAATATCTTCCATCTAGTTGGTTCTAATAAAAGTTGTCTATTTGTTCAAGTTGATCAGAGTTGGTTATGGCATAGAAGGATGTGCCATGTGAATTTTGATAACATCATCAAGATAAGCAATACTCAGGCTGTAAGAGATCTTCCTAAATTGGTGAAACCTACAAATAGTTTATGCAAAGAATGTCAGCTAGGTAAACAAAACAGAGTCTTTCAAAAGCAAGGATTAGTCCACTACCGGATTGTTGGAATTAGTTCATACTGATCTCTGTGGTCTGAAAAGAATCCAGAGTATGCAAGGTGATAGATATTTCATGTTGCTAATTAATGACTATTCCTGGATGATGTGGGTTACTTTCCTAAAAGAGAAATCAAAAGCCCTTGAGAAGTTCAAAATCTTCAAAGCTATGGTAGAGAATCAAACCAGATTGAAACTGAAATGTCTAAGGTCTGATAGAGGTGGTGAATTCACATCCGGTGAATTCATAGATTTTTGTGAGAAGCATGGTATAAAGAGACTGTTGTCTACTCCTAGGACTCCACAACAGAATGGAGTAGTTGAGAGAAAGAATCGGACCATCCAGGAAGCATGCAGGACAATGATGATGGAAGCAAATGTTCCCTAGATGTTTTGGAGAGAAGCTGTTAGCACTGCAGTCTACACTCTTAATCGAGTTCAAATCAGAAGCAACATCGGTAAGACTCCTTATGAACTTTGGTTTGGTGTAACTCCTACTGTGAGATATTTCAGAGTATTTGGTAGCAAGTGTTATATCAAAAGAGATGAAGATTTAGGAAAGTTTGATGCTAGAAGTGATGAAGGAATTTTCTTGGGTTACTCCACTCAAAGCAAAGCATACCGGTGTTACGATAAGAGATTGAGAAAGATGATAGAAAGTACAAATATGAAGGTTGATGAAGGAATGGAGAAGCCCTAAAGATTCTATGAATGTGATGAAGATGATCAGAATGATCCTCTGGTGCAAGGAGCTCCATCCTCCTCTGAAATTCAAATCCAGACTGATCCGGTAAATCAGGAAGAAGAAATTTGTCTGAATGAGCCTGATCAAGAATTAGTAGTGCAGGAAACTCCCAAAGTTCCAAGGTATGTAACTCTAAATCACTCTGAAGACTAGATCATAGGTGACAAAAGTAAAGGGGTACAAACAAGAAGAAGAATTGCTCAAGATTCAAATGAATACTGTCTAATTTCAAAGATTGAACCTAAGACAGTTAATGAAGCTTGCAATGATGAAAACTGGACCAAAGCAATGGAGGAAGAATTGATGCAAATTGAGAAAAATCATACTTGGGATCTTGTTCCCAGACCTAGAGACAAGAATGTGATTGGAACCAAATGGGTCTTCTGGAACAAACTGAATGAAGTTGGTGAAGTAATCAGAAACAAAGCTAGATTGGTCTACAAAGGCTACTCTCAAATAGAAGGAATTGATTTTGAAGAGACCTTTGCTCTGGTGGCAAGAATTGAAGCAGTCAGATTATTTCTTGCATTTGTTGTCTTCAAAGACTTCAAGGTATATCAAATGGATGTCAAGTCTGCCTTCCTAAATGGTGATCTAGAAGAAGAAGTTTACATTGAACAACCAGATGGATTTCAATTGTCTGATAATGATGATATGGTCTGCAAGTTGAAGAAAGTATTGTATGGATTGAAGAAATCCCCAAGAGCATGGTATGAAAGGTTGGATAAGCAGCTTGTGCAGATTGGATTCAACAAAGGTACTGCTAACAGTAACTTATATTTCAAAATTGATCAAAAAAACATTTTGATTGTTGAAGTGTTTGTGGATGATATCATTTTTGGAGGAAGAGATAGTATGTGCAAAACTTTTGTAAATCAGATGAAAAGGAAGTTTGAAATGTCTATGCTTGGTGAAATGAATTTCTTCTTGGGTCTGCAAATTACTCAAACAAATAAAGGGATCTTCATTTCTCAGACCAAATATGTGAAAGAATTGTTGAGGAAATTCGGTATGGAAGATTCAAAGCCAATGAACACTCCTATGGCAACCGGATGTAAGTTGAGTAAAGATGATGACTCTCCGAAGGTAGATCAGACAAAGTATAGATCAATGATTGGTGGATTGTTGTATCTCACTCAGACTAGACCAGATATAATGTAGGCTGTTGGTCTTGGGGCAAGATTTCAGGTTGATCCTAGAGAATCTCATGTTATGGCAATCAAGAAAATTTTTAGATATCTAAAAGGGACAGTGGAGTATGGTTTGTGGTATCCTAGAGATCATGATTTCTCTCTTCATGCTTACACAGATGTAGATTGGGTAGGAGATGTGGATGACCGGAAGAGCACTAGTGGTGGAGCATTCTTTTTGGGAAAGAGATTGGTTTCTTAGCTAAGCAAGAAACAAGATGCAATATCTCTATCTACAACTGAAGCAAAATACATTGCAGCAGCAGGTAGTTGCACTCAAATCTTATGGATGAAGCAGATGCTAAGAGACATTAAAGTTGGATATGAGGAGCCTATCACAATTTTCTATGATAATTCAAGTGCAATTAATATTTCTAAGAATCTGGTATTGCATTCTAAGACTAAGCACATATCTATCAAGTTTCACTTTTTGAGAGAACAAGTGAACAAGGAAGAAGTCAGATTGGAGTATGTACCCTCCAAGGATCAGATTGCAGATATCTTTACTAAACCTCTTCCCAAGGACTCTTTTGAGTATCTTTGAGAGAAGTGAGGGGTCATGGCCCCTCCGGTGATGAACTAGGATGCACTGATGTGCATCAGTCTAGTGGATATCATAGTCATATCTTGTGATCCGGATTGATGATGGAGCTGCTACTAAGGGGGAGCAGCTGGTATGATTCTGATGTGTTAGAATTGCAAGTATGAGCCCTTTGCCATTGATGTCAAAGGGGGAGAGAAGACATGTGAAAAACAAGTGGTTGATGATCAAAGGGGGAGCAGTAAAGGAAGAGAAGACATGTGAAGAGTTGTTGATAGGGGGAGCTGTGACAAAAAGGAGAAGTTCTTGTCTTGATGGTTTTTCACATCATATGTTGCCATCAATGACAAGGGGAGATTGTTGCAAGTATGAGGTGAACCAGTGTTGTCATTGATGTCAACATACTCATATTGCATTGACAAGAAGGATTGGATGAGCTATGTGCTGAGGATATTGAGAAAATTAGTCTCAATTAGGAACATTGAAGAACAGTGATTAGAAGAAGGCAAAAGTACTCAATAGGTTGAGATTCAGAGGATGCGGATTAAAGGGTTTGTAGATATGAGTATTGACATGATCCAATTAAGATTTCAGGGGTCCACATGAAGATGTGAAGAAGTTGTGATCGATCAAGTAGAACTAGTTCCCGGAGATGCTCCGGAGTGACAGATTGTTACAAAAAGGTCCGGTGAGATCTGGAAGCGCATTGTCCTATTCTACAGATTAGACAGAGTGTTTGGGAGGTCCTTGTAATGTGTCATCTCGATTGGTATGTGGTTTGGAGGTCCAGAAGCACCTCTGGGAGTATGACAGTGGCGATAGACTGTGTTCTTGAAGTTTCGGATGAGGAAGAGAAGAGATTCTAGTGAGTAGAGGAAGTATGGATGTACCTGGTCATTCAGGTAGGTTTGTGAAGGTTCTTGGATTGTGTTGAGGTTGTGTTGTTGATCCGCATTGGTGGTAAAGCCCGAAATTGAAGATATTCTTCTGGATGAAGTTCTTGTTCAGACTAGCCGACCGGATGAGTTGTTCATCTTACAAATGTTCTTGTGGTGGCTGACCGGATGTGTTATTCATCCTGCGAATGTTCTTATGGTTGATTGCCAACTTAGATGATTGTTCCTAAGCTGATGTCTTGTATAAATAAAGGTTTGTGAGTTCATTTCAAAGCGAGTGTTGTGAAGCAGATGAGTTTGGTATAGCGAAAGAGTAGAAGGCAGAGCAGAAGTGTTCTGGGCTTAAATGGAACTGATCTAGACATGGTGAAGATGTCATTCTCCAGTTCAAGGTTGTGATCCTTATGATCTTGTAGACAGTGTGTCTCTTTTTAGGTAGTGTGCCTCCTTGTGAGTAGTGTGCTCGTGTAGTGAGCCCTAATTGGCATGTGCCATTCATTTTATCTTATTCTTCTAACAGAGAATAATCCTTGGGTTAATCACCCCATGGTTTTTCTCTTAACCGGGTTTTCCACGTCAAAAATCTTGGTGTCTAATGTGTTGATGTTTATCTGCTCCGGTGTTTATGCCTTCTGCTTTCATGAATGGTTAATTGATATGTTGTTAACTAATAAAGAAGAATCAAGTGTTTCAAGTAGAAGCAAGTTTTTGTACAACTAATTCACCCCCCCTCTCAGTTGTGTGCCCTAGATCTAACAGAGGGGACATGATTCTCTATTTGTAGTAGTGGACAAATTTTCAAAGATGGCACATTTCATTCCTTGTAAGAAGACAAATGTTGTTGTAAATGTTATTGACCTATTTTTCAAGGAGATTGTGAGATTGCATGGATTACCAAAAAGTATAATTTCAAACAGGGATACAAGATTCATAGGATATTTTTGGAGGACATTGTGGAAAAAGATGAAGACAGACCTAAATATCATCTCAACATTTCACCCACAGATAGATGGACAAACAAAAGTGGTAAATAGGAGTTTGGGTAACTTGTTGAGATGTTTAATAGGAGATAAGGTAGGAAATTGGGATATAATTCTACCACAAGCATAATTTGCATACAATAACTCAGTGAGTATAAGTACATCAAAGACACTATTTGAGATTGTGACTGGAGTAAAACCTAGAGGAGTTACGGAGCTAAGAGACATCAGTATAGATAACAAGAGAAGTACAGAAGCAAAATAATTTGCAAGATATATCTAGATAGTACATAATTAGGTCCAGAAGCACTTGGAGGAGATGAACAGTAAGTATAAAGGACAAGAAAATGAGAATAAGAGACATAAGGAATTTTATGTTCGAGATGAAGTCATGGTATATCTAAGAAAGGAGATATTTTCAGTGGGGACATACAACAAGATGAAGATGAGAAAGTTTGGACCATGTAGGATTCTTAGGAATTTTGATTCAAGAAATGCATATGAAGTAGACTTACCGAAAGCATTTGGTATATCACCTATATTTAATGTTGCAGATCTATATCAGGTAGAATCAAGTAACAATACAATGACAACTAGAGCAAATAAAAAAGATTTTGGATAGCAGAATTGGATGTAGTACCAGAGGAAAGTAGTATAAAGAGTACCTGGTTAAGTGGAAAGGAAGACTAGAGGAAGATTCATCATGGATTTCTAAGGTTGAGGTAGACCGCCTTGGTTTCCTCTAGCCCCAGCAAAGTGAGGGACTCACTTTTAAAACAACCTTAGGTGTCTGATGTAGGAGCATCCCAGGTTGAAGAGAAATCTTGCATCAACCAAAAATATTTTCTTTCTTTTCTTTTCTTGCATTTCTGTTGTAGTTTATTTTGTTACAGTTTCAGCATTTTCCACTGCATTTTACCGCATCAAGTCATTTAATAGCTCATGAAGTAGGACTTAGATTCTACACTATGTGATCTACATCATATTCAGATTTCATGAGATTTGGATTTATCTGCGGGGAGTTATCGCTATCAGAACATCATCAAAACTCATAGAATAGAGCATTCAACATTTAGTTTGAGCATACAAGGTTTGAGAAGCATTCCTGTGACTTGTGGAGCTATATGAAACATCACACAAGGCAATTTGGGACCAAATAGACCTTCATTGAGAACTACAACACATTCCATCCATTTGCGGAGCATTCCCATGAGTTGTAGGCCAACCTACACATTTCATCATACATTAGGGTTTGAGACCTCTTGATGCTAACGTGGAGCATTCTTTGAGCTAGAAGATAATATATGAGCACTCATTTGATGTAATAGGAACATTTGAACATGATAGAACACTCTTAGTCTTTAGTGGTAGATTTGTTGAGGGCACTTCAAAGCTATATCATTCATGTAAATTGAATTTTGTCAGAGGACAGGCCTGTGTGCCGATAATTGTCTGCATGTTGCTAGCATATAAGCATTGTAACTATTAGATATATTGAGCATATAAATATCCCATTTGCATTCTATTCTTGTGTATTCTTGTGTTATTTATGTTGTGTTTACTCTAGCTACATGGTTGGGCAGTCCATTCTCTAGACCCTCCATCCGTGACTACACCAAGTGCAAATGTATTAAAATAGGTCATTTTTATGAGAACATTGTTTGTGTTATAACTTTTGATCAGTAGCTCAAAATTGAGTACCACTTTTTTTCAAAAGTCCATATTTTCACATTTCCCACGCATTAGACCTATTTGCATTATAAAAAATACTAAGTTATAAAGTGCAAAATATGGGGGGTTCTAATATACTGAATCATAGGGGGTTGCCTAATGTGTTGATTTTTATTGTCTAAAGGAGTTAACATGTTCTTAAATAATGGGATATGACATTCAATCTTTTGTAATCAACATAAATAAGGGTAATTATAATTCCTAGTGTGATGGCATCCTGAAACAACTTAGGTACCATAATCTCATGCCATAACTATATGGACTTATCCCTGAACTAGGTAAACAATCTTAGAAGAATAAGTGGTTTGAGAATTATGATCATATTGTTGGATTAATCAGTTTGTATATACTAGATGTCGCTTTGTATATCATCATATCTACTGAATGTCCAAATGCATTATGGATCAAACTTTGGGAGATATATGGAGACTTAAATATTTCTTCATTCCCGCATGATCCTTCTATGATCACAAATAACATCCCACATCATGATACAGATACAGAATGTCTAGTTGACATAGAGGAAATCATCATTCCACCTCCTCTTGTTGCTTCATCAAATTTCAGAGTCACTTCTTTGAGAGCTTACAGTAGTTCCTTGTAGCAGGATAAATATATCAGTCTTCCTAGAATTGTTGATTAGGACAACATCAGTCTTCTCTTTGATGACAGTTTCAATGAAGATGTATCACCCTTATCCTCTTTAGATATTCATGCTCTACATCCATGTACACATGGTTATGGATTGTCATCATCTTCATCTATTAGGCCTACAACTAATATGATTATGGCATCCTTTGGCATCGACATGGGGACACCTGAGAAATCTTTGAAGATATCAAAATGGGCATCATCATCCTTGGATCAGCTTTAACATGATTCAGGAAGATACATACATCTTCTTGCACATTCCTATTCATAATGGGAAGATATCCCGCATCTTTAGTTGGTTTCATTTCTTCCCAAGGGGAGGAACATTCTGCATCCTTCATCAATCATCCAGTCTCACTACAGTATGACACATATTACGGGGGGGTCTCATAGACCTTCTATCATTTTCTCTCCTATGGGGGGAGACATATATTGTACTAAGTGAAAGAAGTAGTAATTCTTCACTTGTATAATTTCATTTCATGCATTTTTTCTCTCTTTTAGAGGATATTTTTTTCCCATAGGGTTTTCTATCTTATCTGCACTTCATGAAAGATTATTTTGTACATGGGTACCTCATTAGACCTAGTTGTCGGGACCTAATCTTATCTGTTCTTGTACCTGCCTAAGCTATGGTTAAGGGGGTGTTAGTGCAAAATTTTAATATTACTCAACCTAAGTAATATATTTTCACATGTCTTTAAGCCACCTTAGGTGGTTATGTGTCAACTTGGAGCTCATCCACCAAACTCATCCAAGATACATGTCTACACTCCTTCGCCACTTGGTGGAGAAGGATTGCGACCACTCCTTGAGTATGGGGATCAACTTCTGATTCTACCCAATTACTCTACACTATATGTACAACTCTCTTGTTCATAATCAATCACTCTGAATTTGTGATCAACATCTATCTTATTGATCCTTCGTTCTTTTAGAAATCAAACTAAAGTCAATTATTCATACATCCCATAACACTGTTGAAGAAAAATAACATTTAGTGAGCATCCCAATTCATTTAAAAGAGATTTTTTGTATCTCCTACTAATGGAGGACTAAGAAATGAATATTTAAAGTTAAACCACAGTGTATGTCCAAAGTTTTATAAGCTTTTTATGTTGAGAAGCATTCTACACTCACAACAAGGGCTAAAAGATTCAGATTCCCGTAAACATTTAGATTCTTAAACAAAAAACAAAAAATATTTAAATAAATAAATTCATGTAAATAAGATTCATTGGAAAAAAAAATCTTGTCCAATTTCTTTTTTGGTTCCATAGTTTTTGTGATTTTCTTATTTTCAATTTCTTTTTTGATTTTTGGTTTTTTATTTTTTCCAATTTTTTTTTTAGTTTTTAGTTTGTTTTTTCCAATTTCTTTTTTTATTTTTATTTTTTATTTCTTCCAATTTCTTTTTTGGTTCGATAGTTTTTGTGATTTTCTTATTTTCAATTTCTTTTTTGGTTTTTTATTTTTTATTTTTTCCATTTTTTTTAGTTTTTATTTTTTATTTTTTCCAATTTCTTTTTTTATTTTTTCCAATTTCTTTTTCAAATAAACTATGGAAAAGAGATATCCCTCAGCATACTTTAGATATTAATTTTTAAATATAAATATACTAGTTACAAGGCATTTTCAAGTATTATGAAGTTTAGAGTTTAATTCTAAATATTGAGAAGTTTTTTAATACAAATTATTTTAACGTTATTATCTTTAATAAATATGTTGGATCTATTAAAAATATTATTTTAATATCATAAAAGGTTAAAAACTAAAAATCTTAAATTGTTGTTTGATATTTATTATTTTTTCTTCTATTAACAAATTTTTAATATATTAATATATTAAGTAAAATCTTTTTATACTTTAATTATTAATAATTTTTTTATAAAAGCATCTTAATACTTATAATTAAAAATAATTTACTTTAAAAAATTATTTTAAAACATATCTCTTTTTTAAAGATATTTTTTCTTTTTATCAAACAATTTACAAGCCAAATGACATATCCATTATTGTCATGAATTTATCTACAGACAAAACATTAATACATATGCAACATTTTTTTGTTTAAAACATATTATTTATCTCACCACACTGATACAAGGTTGCACATTCAATGATGTTGCACATGCAATGTGGTGGAAGAGCACACCACATAATATGATAAGAGAGTATTTAAAATAGGTGGGTGATGCAAAATCCCTTATGTACACCCTACAATGATAAATGTTACTTGTTGGTGTAATTAAATATTTAATTACACTTTATTAAGTTTACTTAGGGCTTTTTTAAAGCACTTAGAGTTTTCTATCTTACAAATATAAAAGCAAGATCTCATATGTAATTAGGCATTTATAATTCATTAATTGCATCCAATATTGTGTAAATTTATTCTTTGTACTTTCTTTCTCTTGTAGAATGCAATCCTAGGTTTTGCATGTGATGCTGGCAACTTGAGTCAATCAATGACTCTTACATGGTATCAAAGCTCCAAATCTACAAGCCCCTTTTCATATTCAAAGACAATTGAGAAAAAATAATGCAAGGTACTTTTTTAGTAAAATTGACCTTTTCATTGGACCAAAAGCTATTGAAAATGTTAGATTAGCCTTTTTTGGCTTAATTTGACCACTGAAGGAAATTTTTTTGGCTTAGGTGTTTCAAAGGAATTGTTTTTTTGGGTCATACGGCCTCTATTACATAGTATATGATTTCATTAATTTTGTTAAATAGCATTTTTGGACTTGTGACCCAGTCAGATATGCAGGCCGTAACCTGGGTCAAGTCGATCCCAATGGTGGGAAACTAGGCCCATCGGGTCCCCTTTTGGGTCGCTTGGGATCAAAAATTGACCCTTGTGGACACCTTTGTGGAAGCCACCAGATGCCAAGTGTTGTAGCCTTAGATATGTCACCTGGTGCTAGATAATTCCACCCCATCACTGCCAATCTATAGCCCTTTGTGCCCTTACCCCTAGTCATGTAGAAGACCAACTACTCCGCCTAGCCACCTAGCACCCAACCTTGGTCTCCAATAGGACTAGGGGCCACTTGTTCAAGGCTTATGCTTTCTTTAAGGCCTAAAGAAGCAATTTTATAAAATTGGGCATAACTTGGGCACACTGTGTCCAAAGTTTGCAAATGAATAGGCATCAAAAAGATGTTTCTATGATATACACAATAGACCACTTATTTTTCCAAAAAAAATTACCAAGTACTTGAACTTTTCTCTTGAAGTTAGATCAATATTTTTAGCCTATTTTTAGAAAAAGTGCAAGCAAGTGGTATTTTTTCTTGAACAAGGGGGAATATTATTGCATTGTGAGGGGTCTATTGTTGTTTTTCTATTATTTTCTATATACACATCATGGAACAATCCAAACTTTCTTCACTCACACCAAACAACTATCATGGGTGGAAAAAACAAATGGAGATCCATCTCGAGAAACTAGGGTAATTCAGAGTGACTATGCATACATAACTTGAACCAACATTTGTTGTAGGAAAGAGGAAATGGTACAACAAGTACAATGAAGGCTTTAGAACTTTATGCCAGTTAATTTCACCTGATCTACTCTTTCATTTTGAATCTTGCACAACACCAAATAAAGTATGGACCCAATAGAGAGTTTGTTTGGCAAGAAAGATACTTTGAGGAGTTCTTTCAATTGAAGAATAAACTTATTTTTTTGAATCCTACAAATTTTTATAGAATAGAAGACTTCTTCATGAAAATCAAATCACCAGAGGACACCTAGTTGATTATTTCCATACTTGCCAAACTTGGACCTGATTATTCAATGTTTATTTCTACATTCTATGCTATCATGGATGTTCTTGGTAATACATTCAAGATGCCTTAACTTGATGACTTTTATACATCACATTAGTGCATATGGGCACATTGAAGTCTTCAAAGCCATAGGCTCTTCTTTCAAATAAAAGTTCCAAAGATCAAAAGGCTTCAAGTGGCAAGGAAAGGAAACATAAAAATAAAAACAATGAGCAAGACAAGGAATCAACATCACATGCTACCCCTAAGTCATCATCATCTAGTAAAAGGTAGAAATCAAAGGAGAAACCCACATATTCCTATTGCAAGAAAAGTGGGCATGATGAACATGTTTGCTACAAAAATTTGATAGATGAGTTGAATAATCTTGTTTAGAAAATGAATGTAAGTTCTCCTTCAACTTTGTATTCTAGTTTATCTTCTCATACTCCATCAAAATAGTTAGGATCTATTGAAAAAGGCCATGTAGACATTGCTAATGGGGTTGATAAATATAAAAGTTAAGGCACTTTATGCAAGTACTATTGAATGCACAAGACAACTGAGAGGGGGGGTGAATCAGTTGTATCAAAAATTTCAAACCCTCATAAACATAATCACATCCAAAATTCTTAATCTATTATGAAGATAAAAATAAGAAAAGCAGATAACATAAACTTAAAAACATCAACACCATACACAAGAGAACATCATATTTTTATGTGGAAAACCCTAAAAGGGAAAAACCATGGTGAGGATTAGCTCACAATATAAAGTAGTAGCAATATCAAATTACAAGAGGCTCACTACCAAAGGGCTCACTGCCCACAAAGAGAAAGGCTCACTACTAAGGACTCACTGTCCATAAGAAGAAGAAAGAAGAAATGGCTCACTACCAAGGATGAACTAATATATTTGTATCTGACACATGCATGGGTTCAGTTCCAATGAAGCACAAAAAACATTTCCTTCACAACTATACTGAAAGATGGTAGGCTCCTTCTACTCACTACATTTAGTCTTCTAACACATGAAAGTTCTTACTACCTTGATCAACTTAACATTGCATACATCATATCCCACACACACACACACATGAACCCTTGACACTTATTTATACCACCATCAACCTTGAAATCAATCTCCAAGGTCAGAAACACAATCTTCAATCCTTGAAACATTCTCCAAGGTCGGCAAGCATACAATATTTGAATTAAGTCTAGACCTAAACATTCCATGGCACAAGGTAATGAAGGAAAACCACTTTAAGCCTTAGCTCAGACCTAAATCTATCCAAGCACACTACACAACACTTACATAATCATCAAATCAACTCCACAATCAACACGAACATCCAAGG
This sequence comes from Cunninghamia lanceolata, assembly GCA_027924645.1. NCBI lineage: Eukaryota > Viridiplantae > Streptophyta > Pinopsida > Cupressales > Cupressaceae > Cunninghamia > Cunninghamia lanceolata. The sequence goes on along the minus strand of BSBN01000012.1, from coordinate 5,265,043 downwards.
TCGGCCAAACCATGTAAACACAGAGAATTATTTATCACACTTCCATGATCATAACCATAACTTGTGGACCACACACAAGGCTTTAGAATCATCTAGAAACATCCACAACTAACTTGAAGTCACCTAAGGACCAACAAATTCATCCGCATTAAATTTCATCTAAAGAAGATTCACTTGTCTGCTCACAAACAACACTGTCAAACTCTTCTACACAAGAACTTGCTTTTCAGAGCATCAAATCACAAATCCTCTAGAATGAAGATAGCTAAGGACCTTATAAACACATGTCCAGAACTATAACACGTAAAACCATTATGCGGAGAAATACAGAGAAAAATACTTTCTACCAGACACCTCTGCACAACTCAGAAACACTATCAAATACTGTCTTCAAACTGGTGAACATAACTTCCACTATATAGCGATCTGAAGCACCAAATTTTGGATTTAGCATCTTTAAATACTCCTCAATAACATATCCAAATTGCACACTCAGATCTCCAATACAGAAGAAATGTGGAGCAAAACTTGAACAACACTTTGTAAGCCAGAAGACTCCTTCAACACACTATTTCCAATATTTATCAAATTTTCTCAAAAGCACTTGGAAACTTAGCTACAAGATTAATATACTAACATCATCAACACCTATACAAGACATTCAAATCACTTTGACACAAAAACTCAATTAAACAACAACAACAACAACAGAAGATACAGTTGACACCAATGACAACACAGATATGTTGGCATCAATGACAACATTGATTAGCACATACTTGCAACAAGTACAATTCAGAGATCGGATAAATGGCTTCTAATTTATTCTCAATCCTCTCATCATATTGCTTCATCACAACCAATGTTCTCTACTTTTGAGCCTTGTATTATGCCACTTATTTTCATGGGTAATAATACTTATATGAGTGTAATTGAAAAGGGATCTCTTGATATTGGTGAGGGTACTTTCAATGATGTATTGTGTGTGCCTTCTTCATCTCATAATCTTCTTTCCATGATATATCATATTACTCGTGTAGTGGTGTAAGGAAGACTATAGAGTTCACACCTAATCTAGTTATCATCAAAGACTTGGAGAGCACAAAAATTACTGCTACTGGGGTGGTTGATCATGCATCTTGGTTATACACATTTTCATATTTTTCTCCTAATGATGATTTAGATTCTTTTTCTGTTGATCACACTTCTAGTGTGCATACTATTTCTTAGGAGAAGCTTGGTTATTCAAATCTTGGTGTTCTTGCTTTTGATTCCATGTTTTAGACTAGTGCCACTATTTCATCTCCTCCACCTCCTGCTTCTTTTGAGATTGATGGTTCATTGGCTGAGCATGATGTTATTTTTTCTTTTGATTCTATTGTGTTGGATTACTAGATCTGACAGGTATTTCTACTTTATTTATTGAGTCTCACATTGCAAATCTTGAAGACACTCTTAAGAATTTGTAGTTCCTCTTTTATGATAGTCATCACACTACTATTATCAGTTATATTTTGTCTTTGGAGACCATTCATTATGAGTTTTCACTTTGTCTTGAGTTGTCACACTCATTGATTAGGCATGTCATTCCTGATTTTATTGTGGCATCTTCAAATTATGACATGTGGATACCTATATAGTTTTTAGAGGCATTCATTCTAGGAATTCCTACTTCATAGGTTCTTCAACATTCACCATTGGAATTATTTCCTTATAAGGGAATAAATGTCATTTGCCACAAGTGGATCAGCTTCTACATTCATGTTCAATCATCCTATTCTGGTACAAGAGATTCTACATTGTTAGAGGATTTCATAGTCTCTATCCCTCCCCCTATGGAGGGGCTCATGATTGTATCTTCATGATGGATGTAGTTCTTGGGGGATTTTAATGTTGATTCCTCCTTCCATCTCTTATACATATTTTTTTCTATGTTTTCCTCTTTTGGTGAGGGGTTTTTCCCACAGGGTTTTTCTTGTTTTCTCCATTTGTGAGAGATTGTTTGTACATGGGCACCTAACATGGCCTTGTAGTTGAGACCCATCTTTGCATTATTTGCATGTTTCTCATTCCCCTAAGTTGCACTTAAGAGGGGGTGTTGGTGTAATTAAATATTTAATTACACTTTAATAAGTTTACTTAGGGTTTTTTTTAAAGCACTTAGGGTTTTCTATCATGCAAATATAAAAGCAAGATCTCACATGTAATTATGTAATTCCAATTCATTAATTGCACGCAATATTGTGCAAATTTATTCTCTGTGCTTTTTTCTCTTATAGAAGGAAATCCTAGGTTTTGCAAGTGATGTTAGCAATTTGAGTGAATTAACGACTCTTAAATTACCTACCTTTTAGGGTTCTTATATGAGAAAGCCATCTACAAGGAATTTAAACTAACTGACAATACATGAATTTAAAACTAATTACAAGATAAAGAAATAGAATGAAAAAAAAACATTTTACCCAACTAATAGATTTCTCGATTTATTTCTTAATTAAATTATTGACTTATATAACATTCTATGATTTACATAATCATAATGATCCTTTATTATTAGACTCTACTAACCATATTCTAAATAAATAATCAGATTAGTTTCTAACAAATAGTACTTAATATTTTAAATTTTGGGAATGTAATCATATAATTATACTTAGTTTTACACTAAGATATTAAAAAATTAAATTTAATTACTTTCTAATAATTTGTAGCTCAATAAAGTCTAACATTACATAGCTGAACAATAAATGAGTATTTGAATTCCATTCATAAAAGAGATTAGTTACATATTGTATTCAAGTGATTTGTTTTAATAAAATAATAAACATACAATCTAAAGAAATTAGGGCAAGGAACCCTAATGAAGACATAGAAAATCCCTAACTTCTTACTCATTCTTTCATTTTGCACTATAGGGTTTGGAAGAAAAAGGGACAAAAAGATCATCTTGGTAGCCCAATCCATCGATTCCCTTCTGTTGCAAATTGCATGGAAGTGGACTAAAAACCCTCACAACCATGTTCCATTCCCCAAATCTCATGAAGGTATAAATTTATTATTATTGTTTATTTATTTACTCATTTTTCTATTATTATATTTCGTGGAAATAAATGCCAAAATTAGAAAAATAATAGACCACTTCAAGGGGGTGACTCTTATAATATAATGAACCTTATTTGGTTATGTTTTGGGAGAGTCTCTCTCTTCCTTATTTATATGCATAACTATGTAAGAACACAACCCTTCATCCTAACTAAGTCATTTTAAGGAATAACTAAGAAAAATAAATGAAACTATTAAGAATAAGCATGCCACAAGTGCTTATCCTTATTATAATTAGGAATATAGAATATTTGGATCATAACATTCCCATCCCCTTCAAAAAGGGTTTCCCTCTATGCTTAGTAACTCCAGAATTTTCAATGAATTGTTCATCATTTTATGCTTTACTATAGATGAAGATGTCATTAAATAATACTAACACTAATTTGTGAATAAATGAATGGAATATTGAATTTATAAGGCTTTGAAAGGTTGATTGTTTTAACTGTAGTCTTATTTATATCCTCTTATTTTAGTTGAATTTGATTATAATCTAAATGTAAATCTAACTTAGTAAAGAAAACTACATTAGTCAATTCATCTACCAAATCATTAATAATAGGAATATAAAACTTATCTTTAAGAGTGAGATTGTTGAGCCTGTTGGTAAACAAATTTGTCACTGCAGATTTCAAAGTAACTCACCCAATGGGCAATGGCAAATGTTCCAATAGTTGGATAAGTTGTTGCTAGACTAACATCTTTCCTCTACATTAGAGAAGGGCATCTCCCTTGTATGATAGGGTTATTTTTTTGTGTACTTTTAATCTGAAAGTACAAAAGGAGAAAAATGAAAACTAACAAGAAAGATGATTTATTGAAACCCTAACAATAGACACACAAATATTGGTTTTGATTTTACAAACTTATGACAAATTATGAGGGTTTTCACCACAAAAGATAGAAACCACATTCCTGAACTTATATGATGAATTTCACAACAATATATGTTTTAAAATGCAACATCAGGAAAAGAAGGATAACTCATCGATATCAACACATGAAGAGATAGTTTATTGACACATTCAAATTAGGATATCGAGAAATGATTGTGTTTCTTTGCACCAATTGTACAATTTATAAATGTTTCAATGGATGGCCAATGATTTGCATAGTGACACAAAGGTATTACCAATCTAACATATGAGAAATCAGCAATAATAATTCAAAAGTACAATCAAAACATATGATTCAAATGCACTCTTTATTATCTTTGTCAAATTATACAATTCCAAAAACCTTCATGTACAAAGTGTTAGACCAAAAGTCTTTGAAAAATTTCTCCATAAGTCCCCTCTAAAAGTTTTTTTTTACATTCAAAATAGCCTTGTATTTATAGGCATTTTCCCCATAACTACCTCATAACCTCTTTTTAACTACTTCATAACTATCCTTTTGAAATACAATAATATAATGAACCTTATTTGGTTATATTTTTCATAACGTTTCTAGAAATAAAGTTCATTTTCTAACTTTTAGTTACAATAAGTGACATAAAGTCACTTTTACAAAAAGGTAACTTTAAATCCATAACTTTGAAAGAAAAACTAAGTTATTAGTTTTAATAAGGCAAAGACCATGTCTTCTCCCAATCCACAAATCACCTATTCAAGAGCAACTTGGCCTTCAAGGACATGCACTCCAACTACATTTGTTGAGCATCTTTCTCTTCCATGGACATTTGCATAGAGATTAGACATGCTTGAATGATTTAAGAACATCATTTTCTACCCATCCAATGCCTTGTAGCAGCATAAATTGTCATCACTTACAATTTCACACTAGGTTTAGCACTCGGTTTAGCATGTGTATTTATATCTGCTTGTAGTGTGCCTGTTTCACCACTTTGCTAAGAAACTTGGTTAATTCCCTTGTTAATGGGAATTTTGAGGATGAATTTCACCAGGACACTAGCGCCCCATGCTAGCGTCCTGACCGTTGGATCCAAAAGAGTTTGAATCTCAAAAGGTCGACCTTGTTGCATTGAGCGATGTACCTTTACTTGTCAACCTAGCACAACTCCTCGAAGAGTACTTGGGATTCATATATAAACAACCCTCTCTCCCTCATTTAGAGACATGATATAAAATGAATACATGACCTATCTATAAACAAGCTCTCCATTCTTCTCTACAATCTTGAAGCTCTCTACTTGTGAAATATTATTATTGTTGTATGCACTAACACTTGCAGGTATTTGAGGAAGCTTCTTCTTTTTATGGATTAAAATGTGTCCACTAGCATTTTACACCTAGTTTAGCAACTGGTTGGACCTAAAACATTTATCTTTGTTAATGAGGACCTATTTTAAACAACTTTTGAGAATTAAACAATAAAATCTCAATCCTAATGGATAAACCTGATAGAATAAACATTGGACTGGCCTAAGCCCATGACATTAGACACTCCTCAAAGTTTGTGGGGACCAAGGCGCCCAAGCACATTGGTCCCAGATGGGTCCTTTAGCTCCTCATGTCATACCCAACCTATAACACTAGAGTGGGAACCTCGAAACATAGATTAATATCACACTTTTAATACCAAATGTTAATTTTAACTTCAAAATATAAAATACTATAACACAAAAATTTTAAGTTGATATTCCATAAGTAAAATCAACATTTAATAAAATTATACATTACAAAAGTTTGTATCATTCATCCTATATGAAAATCAAGATTTAACATTTCTTATACAATTATTCTCAATTACAATAAACATCAAACGATCATCCATTCACAAGGTGAGGAAATTCTAAATCTTAGCTCCAATACCCTACACAGGTAAAAGTTTCTAAATCTACACAACTTAATAAAATCATTAGTTCCACAAAGTTGATAAATAACATATTAGATATCAATAACCTAAAGGCCCTAAGGGGCTGACCTAATGCCTCAGCGGCTCATCTGTGATGGGCTTGCCTATGTACGCGCAACACAGAGGCTTCGTAGTTCGAACTATACTTCAACTAATATAGGTTGACCAAGGATAATTTAATTATATGAGAACAATAACAATTCAGGTTTAGATCCTTAAAATGAATCAAGACTTGTTTATCTGGGCCAATCATAGGTACACAAGGTTACCTAGCACAAGATGATCTTACCAAGTTTCTTTTCTTATAACCCAAGTTGATTAGTATAACTAGGTCATCAATTATAGTTGTTCTATAGGTGGCTATAAATCTATCATACATAGATCAGTCAGTACACTAATTAATAAATGGTACATGGTTTAAAACATTAAAAAAATAATATTAATTCTTATTAAAGAATCAAATTAAAATGCTTATGACTAGTACAAATATAGATGCAATAATTTACATTCCTTATTCAGATTTCCAATAAAATAAATAATAACTCTTCTTAATACCCCTTCTTAAACCCAACTTTAACCAATACATTATTACCAATTTAGGCCAAAACTGTAAAATCTATCTTTCAATAACGAAAGTTATAAAACCAACTAATACATTAAGCAAAGATGAAACACTCTTCCTTAATCATAACATTCAACATAGATTCATCCAAGAAAGGAGGATTAATCTAGATTCAAACTTTTTACCTAGCATGTTTAAATTCATTAACTTTTGAACTCAATATGGTACACAAGCTATACAATCACCATTCCACATGCTTTTACGTCACAACTAAATTTTAAAGATGATACAATACTCTATGTTATAAGGAGTAAAGTAATACAAAATTCCAACTATAATATTTATATGATTGCTAATCAAGTAAATCAAATGATCTAATCTACCCATACCCACTGGGTTTAAAAGAGTACAATTACATTCAACCAATACTCCTTTTACCCAAAATAATTTTATAAATAAATACTAGGTAAAAATAAATAAATAAATCATAGTTAAATAAGCAAATTAAATTATATCTATAAATTCATAGCCAAAAAAAGAATTTAATATATTTATAAAAGAAAGATTCTTTTAATATTTATACATATACAAATAAATTAATATTTAAAAAAAAAATTCCTATTCCTACTATATATTTATATGCCTTTTTCTTTAAAGAGAGCATAATAAAGATAGAATGATTAGAGTTAAAAACGAAGTTTCTTTTTAAAACTAAAGAAAATCATAAACTAAACTTAGCAATATAAGGAAATAAATCTTATATGGTTGTTTCATTTATGGGAGTGTTAGTTTTTGTTTTTATTTATTTTTGATTGAATTTCATGCAAAAAAGTGGAAGTATAGACAAGGCATTCATATTGTTTGACAAAGAATTCTTACATAAACAACTAGTAAGCCTTCCCGGTAAGCCTGTCCCTTGGAAATGATCAAAAAGGCATGAGGAAGATCTTCAAGTTTTAGGAAATGTGGTTTAGGGATCCTGATTTTATTCCAAAGGTCCAGGGATGGTGGCAGTCAGTACCCTTCATCCACGGTTCCAGAATGTTTCAGCTAGTAATAAAGTTAGATTTCCTCAAAAGAAAGATTTCAGACTGGAATAGGTCTCATTTTAAAAATATCTTTTATGAAAAGAAAAGAATTCTAAGTGATATAACCTCTATTGAAGAAGAGATTATTCAGGGTGGCATGAATCAAGCATCCTTCCAAAAAGAAAAAATCCTCCGCTCTCAACTCGAAGAGGCTCTTTTGAGAGAGAAAATCATCTGGCTACAAAAATTGAGAGAGTTCTGGTTAAAGGAGGGAGACAGAAACACGTCCTTTTTCCATTTATCAACGAAAGCCCAGAGACAGAGCTCTTTGATTCAATGCATTAAAAAGGAAGATGGATCCTTTATCCAGAATATGGAGGAGATCAAATTAGAAGCAAGTTATTTCTTTAGTTGCCTTCTTTCTTCATAGAATCAACATTCTAGGACGGTTTTCAGCAACTTTAATATGCAAAAAAAAGTTTATGAAGCTAATAACTGGGATCTTCTAAAGGAATTTACAATAGAAGAGGTAAGAGTGCAGTGCTATTCTCTCTGAATGGGGAGAAAGCCTTGGGACCGGACGGTTGGACCGGTACTTTTTTTCAAAAATGTTGGGACTTTGTGAGTCATGATGTTTTCTGAGAAGTTGAGGAATCTAGGAAGTCTAGAAATATTCTCAAAGAATTTAACTGCACCAATATAGTTTTGATCCCAAAAGAGTGTGCACCATCTTCTTTTCAAGAGTTTAGACCAATCTCACTTTGCAATTTCATTTACAAAGTCATCTCTAAATACTTCCTCAAATTGTCTCAGAAGAACAGAGAGGTTTTGTGCCAGGTAAAGGAACAGCAGAAGGAGCTATCCTTACACATGAAGTGCTTCATTCAGTCAACAGATCCTCTGGGCCTAGCATGATTCTGAAATTGGATATGTCTAAGGCGTATGACAAAGTGGAATGGAATTTTCTTTTCTTTGTTTTATCTTCTTTGGGCTTCTTGGATCGCTGGCTGAAATGGATTTTCTCTAGACTTAAAGGTGTTAGTTGCTCAGTGTTAATCAATGGCAGAGATTCCCCTTCTTTTTAGACTTCAAGAGGCCTAAGACAGGGTGATCCCTTATCTCCATACCTTTTTATAATGATGACCGAAGCTCTTACTTGGTTAATCAATTAGGCGAGAAGCAGTAGAATATGGAAAGGTATAAAAATTAAGGCCTTTAAAGATTCAGTAACCCATGCCCTCTTTGCCGATGACACAATCCTATTTGAGAAAGTGAAAAAGAAAGAAGCTTCAACTATCAAAATGGTGATGTCATGTTATTGTGAGGCCTCTGGACAGATTATCAATTCATAGAAGTCCAAAATTTATCTGTTTAACACCCCACGGGATAGGCAGAAATATATCTTGGATTCTTTCAACTTCAAGCTGGAATCTCTACTAGGTTTATACCTAAGGATTCCTCTCTTCAATGGGTGACACACAAAGCTATTATGGAAAGGTGTTATTGATAATCTACTTAAGAAGCTACAAGCTTGGAAAAGTGGTTGGTTATCTCTGGTGGGCAGACTTACATTATTGAAAGTAGTCCTCATGGCAGTCCCAATTTACATGATGTCTTCTCTGCAGACTCCAAAGGGTATACAGGATGAGATAGGCAAGCTTTGTAAAAAATTCCTTTGGCAAGGTTCAGCAGAGTCAAGGAAAATCCACTTAATAGCTTGGGAAAAAATTTGTTCCCCAAAACCCCAAGGAGGTGCAGGCATTATTAATCTGGAATTGCAAAATATGGCTTTGGGAGCAAATCTAGCATGGAAGATGTATAAATACCCTCAAACCAAATGGGCCAAACTTTTCCAAAAGAAGTATCTGGATTGCAAATCTCCTGAAAGAATCTTTACTATTTCGAATCCTCCAAAAGGGTCATCAATTTGGAACTTTATTATCAAAATTCATCAGGTAATTCTCCCCACGCTATCATGGGTCATTCATAATGGGAAAAAAGCTTCTTTCTAGGATGATCAATGGAATGGGGGATCCAAAATTTCTTCAGTTGGAAATTTTAAAGAAGCAGCAACTTATCTTAAAAGATTTTGGGGAGAAAAGGTGTGCTATTATTTCACAGTGGACACAAGTTCAGTTCCTATGGCAGTTCACTAGAAAAGCTTTGACAAATATAGTTTCCCTCAAGATCAAAAGTTATCTCTCAGGAAAATCTTAGAACGCATTATGTTCTTCTCCCCTCAAGAAGATGAACTCATCTGGACGGGGGATGGCTCGGGGCAATATAATGTTCACGCAGGTTATCAAGTTATGTCTACAAGGACCAAAGTAGATTGGCCTACTACTCTATGTTGGGCAGATTTTATCCTCCCTAAAGTAGGTACCTTTACTTGGCTAGCCTTAAACAATAGAATACTCACGGGTGACAAAATTCAAAAGTTTTCAATTGGTTCAAACTTCAAATGTGTCATTTTCCAAGAAGAAATGGAATCGGTAGATCACCTGCTGGTTTGATGCAATTTCAATCATCAATGTTGGAAGCACATCATGCACCTGTTGAATTGGTCTTCCCCAATACTAAACTCACTAAAGGAGTGGCTATTAAGTTGGCCTACTCCTAACAAAGTTGATTTTTTTCATGATCTATGGGTTGTTAGCCCTTCAACCATTATGTGGAACATCTGGAAGGAGAGGAACTACTGAATTTTTAGAAGCTTCGAGAGGTCTATTTCTCAAGTATGCAACAAGATCATCTCTACTGTTGTTGAATTAATTATTGCTAAATTAAGACACTCTCCTCCTAAGGAATCTAAATGGTCCAAATGGGACGTTCTCATGTCCAAAAACTGGAACGGTCTTCAGAACAGTCCAGCCAATTCGCTCTCACAAACCTCCAATTCTAAAGTAGATAGAACCACAGTAAAATGGATTCCTCCCTCTCCCCTTATGGTAAAGGTGAACTTTGATGGAGCTTGCAGAGGAAACCCGGGGCCTTCAAGAGTGTGTTGTGTTATCAGGGACCAAGGGGGAAATCTACTAGTTGCAAAAGCTAGCAAGATCCCAGAAGGTACAAATAATAGAGTAGAAGCTCTAGCTTTACTTAATGCTCTTCAGTTAGTGCATTATCATGGTTTCTGTAGAGTACTTTACTCTTGGTGTTAGAAACAACGCAATTTTAAGCATCAACAGTTTTTGGCACGCCCAGTGGGACCATTCTTGAAGTTTTTGTCAAGACTATATGAACCAGAGAGCTATTAGGAGTTAGAGCTATGGACCAATAACTAGAGCCCAATCTGCTGCTAACCCAGGTATTCTTTCACCACCCTTAGGAGCTAATCCAAGAAGAAGAGTGAATCAGTTTGCAGCACCACCAAGAGCAAACATGGGAGCACCTGTAGCCCCAAGGAATTATGCAAATTGGAACACTGGCAGTCCTCTGATCCTCCCAGTACCACTAGCCACTTGGGACCCAATTCCATCTAATGCTCTGAAGGCCCTGCCCAAGTTCAGTGGGGAAGATTTCAAGACACCTGAAGAACATCTGCAGGATGTTTCTGACATTTGTGCAGTGCATGTGATCACCCAACAAAATGTGGCTATAAGGCTATTGGCTGCCTCTTCCAAAGGAAAGGCCCTTGACTAGTACAGATCCTTGACCCCTAACACAATATCCACATGGGACCAGCTTGGTGACATTTTCTTTGATAGATTCAAAGAAAAGGGTGATAAATCTTCTTTGCTGCAATAATTGATCACCATCAAAAGGGCACCACAAGAAGCAATGACTGACTTCAATTCAAGATTTCAAAAGACTTGGGATAGAATTCCTGCCACGGCAAGACCATTATCAGGTATGGCTATAGTGTTCTATCTTAAAGCTCTAAATTCAAATATATCAGTAATGATTCAGTCACTTGGAGGCCAGACCCTACCACAAGCTTATGAGTTGGCAGTCAGGGCTGAGAATAACTTGATAGATGCTAGAAAGTTGCCTCCAAGGCCTCCTATGCCCATGTTTCCAGAAGTTAGCTTACCTTTGCCTTAAGAAGTTCCTAATTCCATTACCCCACCAGTGTCTATGTATACATTTCCTCAACAATCTGCTAAAATAGTTGCTCCTATCCAATCTTTTGAGATGGATGATGTCAATAACATCTTAAGGACCTTCTCTAATGAGATTATTAACCTAAAGAGACCGTAAAATCCATATCCAAAGCCCCAATACCAAGGTTATCAAGGGAATAGACCTTCCTTTCAGCCAAATCAATACCAAGGCCCTCAGAGATAGTGTCATGCCCACATTTTCCTTGTGGTCACAACACACATCACACATGTCATAGCCACATCTGTTATGTGGTTATGACACGAGATATGAAAAAATTTTCTCACACTATCCTACAAACCCCCTCGCATGCGTAAGCATGCTCGGCGGTGTTCTCTCATGGCGAAAATACTACAGCTTTCGGTGGGATATAAGTACAATTGCGTGCAACCAGACGCAAGCAGACCAACAAGAGGATCTCTACGACGCCGCTAACGTCATTGCAAGAGTGAGATTACCAAAGTTCCTAAATCTAAACCTCGGCAATTTCTGGCAGCATAACGCCTTACATCGTTAGTGGGAATTACACAGCACTCATTTACGCACGTGGTTCGCTGATAGATTAACAACTTCCCACGATGCCTAGTTCCGACTAAACCGACTAGTGATCTCCCTATTTAGTCAATTTTCAGCAAGACACGGTTGTCTATCTCCTCTCTTGCTTCCTGAAACATACTCCTCCTATGACTTAGCATTCTCAACGAGGCGGTTTGTTTGCTCTCTCTTCCCTTTTCTCTGGGTCTTAATTTTGATTGTATTTTTATCGCACTTACCTTAACTATTTCTCTGATAATTTAGTTTGCTTATGTTTCAGTCTCTCTCTCTTTCGTTTTCTATGCTTTCTTTATGTATATCCGGGCCTTTCTTCATGATTTACATCAATCAGGGTTATCACTGCAGCTATTGTTGATATTAAACCTAACTTCCAGATGGTCTAGGTCACATGGACTGGTTTACTACTTCGCTGGACTCGGTCTCCTAGTCTTCTCCGGTCACGGTATCTCCTCTTCGTTTGTATTAATTAATCTTGTTCCTAAGCAGATTTAGCAGAAGGGTCCGTCAACTTAGTTCTCTTATCCTATGTGGGAAATGTCGCGCATTTTCTCCTCTGTGTTTTCCAATGTTAGTTTTTCTTCTTCGGACTCTCTTACAAGTTTACTTATGAGGTCGTTTACTACAGTTGGGATTAAAATGGCCACATGGAATGTCTGTGATGGCTTCTTAAGTTTATTTCCAGTGTTCTTTTAAGCAAGGTGACGTGTAATTTTTCCTCTTCATTTTCCCGGTTATTGAACCGCGTTGATAGTGAAACTTCCGAGAAACTCTTCCCGGGTAACACAGTATATTCCTTTATGCTCTCATTAAAGTATAATTTTATTTTCTCTTATCTATAATTACTGTTGTTATTATTACTAATCAGTATTATTAATACTCTTATTGTAAATCATTTACCGTTGTTAATACATGTAGGAGGCTCTCCACTTTATAAAACCCTGATTATGGAAACATAACTCTTTGGTTGTTGTGTTCAACACTTAATAAAAAAAAACTACTGTGAAAATATCACAAAATCCCTGTTTAATTACGTTTGTACTCCACTTAAGACGAAAACATAATTCCCTTATTTGAAATCCCCTTTTTTTTTGACATAGTTTTGCACATCCCCTTGTTATGAATGATAGAGAGGGCCTCATAAAATGGCCCAAGACACCTCTTCTATGTATATATATACCATATATATAAATATATATATGTATTATATATACATATAGAACTATATAACTAAATATATCGTTATTTATTTACAATTCCCTTTCAAAACATTATATATATATATATATATATATATATATATATATATATATATATATATATATATATATTTATATATGACATATATTATGCCAACATATATATATATATATATATATCTATATATATATTTTTGTTTTGTTATGTAAATGAACCATATATATATCTATATATGTATATATATATGACATATATTATGCCAACATATATATATATAGATATATATATATTTTTGTTTTGTTATTTAAATGAACCAATGCTTAGATGTTAGGGCTAAATAGCCCTAACACATTTTTTTTTTACATTTTATGCTTGCTGTGACAGGGTAATGGCGGCAAGGGTCGGCCGCACAGAGGAACGGAGGCCGCGAAATACAGCGGCGGCTTACATGTGGCGGAGCGTAGCTCCGTGGGGTTTGAAACCTAAGGGGGATGTGGGGAGGGGCGGAGCCCCACCCACATCCCACGATGTGGGGTGTGGGTGGGGCTCCGCCCCTCCCCACACCTCTGTTTTACTTTAAACGGGGTCTGCGGTGGGGATCGCTCCCCACCGCCCATCTTATAATAAGCCTCGACTGTGTAGAATACACAGCGCTTTCAAAAGTTTGACAGTCATGAAATTTATTCAGTTTTAGCGCTTTTCAATGATATAACATATCAATAATATATATATATATATATTTCTATATATATATATATATCTATATATATCTCTCAGTCTCTGAATAAAACAATTTAGTCAGTTTCTATTATTCTGTCAAAATGATAATTAATAACAACTGTTATCTATATATATATATATATATTTATTTCATAATTTTCTCAATTTCAACCTGTTATAAATGATAATTAAATAACAATTATATATATATATATATATATATATTCCAGTTTCACTTATTCGGTAAAAAAAAATGGTAAGTATATAACAACTTATTATATATATATATATATATATATATATATATATATATATATATATATATATATATATATATATATATATATATGTTTTTCTATATAGCGATATATATTCCATTTTCATTAAATATTTAAGTTGCTTAACTTAATAGATAGAAATATATACATGCTAGATTTCCTCTAATCTTTTCAAATTAACTGAAACCACTATATATGAGAATAAACTTAAACATTTAAAATTGTCTTTTCCATTAGATCAATGAACCATAGAACTAACATTTCAACTAGTTAAGCAATTCCAAACTTTCAATTACATAAACAAACTCAGTTTAGATTACAAATAAGTAATGAATTTTCTATTTAAAAAGGTATACAAAGCAACAAACTTCAAAATTTAAGCACATTCATATTACAGATTTTAAACCATGGATACAACAACTAACTTCCCAGATATGAACTTTCTTCACCCAAACAGTCTACAACTGATAGCTTGAGACAACCAAGTAGAAGTCCATTAATTAACAAGATCAGGGAGGTGATTTCCTTCACCCCCAGGGTAACAATAAATTACAGCAATAACAAGAGAGGTGCTCTCTCTTCAACTCTTAAGAAATGAACCAGGCCTAATTCTCATGACAAAGAAGAATAACTGTTTCTTCACAAATATAACTTCTCCCAAGCCAACCAGAAGCTCCAAGGGAAAACCTGCGTATCAAAGACAAACAAAGAAGAAAACACCACTCATCTAGCTCTCCTCTCTTTCGTAGACCCGCAAGTGGGTCACCCCCGAGCTAGGGAGACCATACTCACACCTGGGTAACTCAAACACTCCACTTCACAACAGTAACAACAACAATCCCAAAGCACACAAACACCCGTGGGTCATTTACACAACACGGAAACTCAACTACAGTGAGTTTCATAAGGGGCAGGAGAGTGGACACACTCGACTCCAGAGTGTCACCCTGACAGATAAGTTAACCAATACAATTTCTCTTGGTCTCAAACCAAGTTTGATCACAAATTTGTAAGAAATCTGTATATGACTCTCAAGTCAAAAATACAGACACAGATACATGCCCTCAAGGCTTTCAACATCCCAAAAGATGGAAACAAGTATGCACCCGAGGAGGATCTCTCCTCCCCTACCCCAAACTTGATGAGCATTTCTCCCAAGTGGGAGAAGCTCTGTCAAACAACCCGACAACAAACCCCACAGAAAACAAATCTAAACACAAATTCACACACTTTACATATTCAGCTATACGAAACAAAGGTAGAATTCAAACCAACCTTACAAAGCCTTCCTGGAATGAAGCTGTTGCTGAGCCCACAGAGTTCTCTTCCAACCTTAGCCACCAACTCCCTCTCCCTTCTCTCTCCTACAAGCTAACTTTTCTATTTTTGGTAAGGCAAAATGAAAGTTTCCCCAAAATTCAACTAACTCCCTCCCATCCCAACATTGGAAACAAATAACCAAATTCTTTTCAGTTTTGAGGAATGGGGAGGTGACACTTGTCACCTTCTCACTCTCCCCCAAAACCACTATTCTGCCCTGGTGGCTTATGTCACTCACCCTTCCCAAGAGTACTCCTTATTCCTCTCCTCATGTGATTCCTCTTACGCATGGGAGAAATAAAAGGAGTTAATGGGGAAGAAGACAGGTGACCCATGCCCCTTCTTCCCTTCTTCACATGGGTGTCCCCACAGCACATGGGGGAATCTCACTATGGAAGGGGTGACTTTAAGTCAATCCTTCAATAAAGGATGGCATCTCTTATCTTGGGGAATGTAGAGGGGATGGGTTGGGTGTTGGTACAACCCATCATGTCCCCTCCTACCTCCAATTTTCGTCACTTAACTTCAGGGGGAAGTTAAGATGACTAGATGGAGGTTACTCAAGGGTTACCCATGCCAAATGGGCCCCTGGACCCATGAGGTATAACCCAGGGTCAATTTTAACCCATACAAGACACCCCTGGTCAAGGTAAAGCACAAGAAAAGGCCTCATAAATTTAAATTAAATAAGGAAATTCAATTTCAATCCTTTTTACAACACAAATTATAAAATAATGTTACATGAGGGTAACTTAACCCACTCGACCATACAAAAGACCACATTACATCATTACATCAAACACAAAGAGATCTTGGTTCCTCGTGGAACCAGATCGGCTTAACAGGTAATAACAAATAACAAGGTGCGGAATGATCTCCGAATTCTGTGGTTCGATTAGTAATTCCTGCACACTAAATTACAAGATCAGTAACCACATAAAATCATCATAGCCGAAGCAACTTGAAAACATGCATTATCATGACATAGTACTAATTAACATAAATGAAATCATATTACAATTTTCCATCATCACCTAATTAATGTTTTTCTGAAATGTAAACTTATCCAAACATCACCCAATTAGTTTTTCCGAAATCATAATAAAGTTTAATAGTTTGACAATTCCGGGAACTGCTATCCCACAAATATAAAAAGTAACAATAACAGTAATGCAAATAGTCATAACAACAAAAGTAAAAAGGGTGGTCCTCACATCCTCTCCCCCTAAGATGGTACTTCCTCCTGGAAGTCATCAAAAAGGTGAGGATAAAGGGTCTTCAGTCTCTCTGCATCTTCCCATGTTGCAGTGACTTCGTCGTATAGGTCCCACTGGACTCTAACCTGGTCCAGCTCTTGACCTCGAAGGGCCAACGTCCGACGAGCCAATATGCGAATTGGCTCCAACGCCAGCTGTCCGTCTGCCTCTACCTGAAGAGCACTCCAATCCAACACGTGAGATAAGTCAAAAATATATTGACGTAAAACTGATACATGAAATACATCATGGATACGTGACAGGCTAGGTGGCAAGGCTAGACGATAGGCTACTGGTCCTATCCGCTCCAAGATTTCGAAAGGTCCTACAAATTGAGGTGCGAGCTTAGAGCCTTTTCCGTAACGGATTGGACTCTTGTGCGGCCACACTCTCAAAAATACTCTTTCCCCCACAGAGAAGCTTCGGTCGGTCCTCTTAGCATCGACATACTTTTTTTGCCTGTCCTGTGCTTCCTGAAGCCTTTGTCTAATCTGTTTGACTTGTAGTTCCATATTTTGAACTATCTCTGGACCGATGACTGTTCTGTCCTCTATCCAATCCCAACTCAAAGGTGTTCTGCATGGTCTGCCATATAATGCCTGGAAAGGAGGCATACCCAACGAGCTGTGATGCCCATTATTGTAGGCAAACTCAACTAGATATAGGTACTCCTCCCATCTGGACTAATGGTCCATCACATACATGCGAAGCATGTCTTCTAACACCTAGTTAACTCTCTCTGTCTGTCCGTCGGTTTCCGGATGATATGCTGAACTGAAGTTGAGCTGTGTGCCCAACGCCTGATGTAAGGCTTTCCAGAATGATGAAGTGAATACGGAGTCTCTGTCAGATATAATGCGGCGAGGTACCCCATGAAGTCTAACAATCTGATCAAGAAACACCTTTGCCACTGATGGTGCATTGTAAGTTGTGCATATTGGTGAAAAATGCGCCACTTTGGTCAGCTTGTCAACTGTCACCATAATAGCATCATGGCGACATGATGACATAGGTAGACCAACGATAAAATCCATAGAAATGGTGTCCCATTTCCATTCAGGTATTTCGTGAGGGTACAACAGTCCCGCTGGATGCTGATGTTCGGCCTTGACCCTCTGACATTCCAGGCAACGAGCAACAAATTCGGCAATGTCACGCCTCATCCCAGCCCAATGATAAAGCTGTCATAAGTCAGCATGCATCTTCTTCACTCTTGGGTGTGCTGCATAGGGTGCTCTATGAGCCTCTGATAGGATTATTGTGCGAAGATTACCCGCATGGGGTATATAGATGCGCTGCCGATGTCGAAGTATACCAGCAGACTCAAGGGAATCTCCTGTAAATTTTCCCTCAAGGGACTTCTGATTTAATAATGCCTGCTGCACTTCAAGAAACCATTCGTCCTCCGGCAGATGCTATAAGATGCGATCCTTCAAGTCCACCTTCAAGGTCAAGGTCTGGATCTCGTGGCGCCTTCGACTCAAAGCATCGGTGACCACATTCTCCTTCCCTTTGATATAGTGGACATCGAAGTCATATTCGCATAGGAATTCCATCCAACGCCATTGGCGGGCGTTCAAATTAGGCTGTGTAAAAATATACTGCAAACTATGATGATCCGAATGGAGTTCAAAGCGTCGACCTAGGAGAAAGTGTCTCCAGCGGACCAAAGCATGAACAACTGCTGCGAGCTCTAAGTCGTGAGTAGGATAGTTTAGTTCATGTGTCTTTAGTTTCCGCGATTCGTATGCGATCGCTCGACCACCCTGCATAAGCACGGCTCCCAAACCTTCTAAAGATGCATCTGTACAAACTACAAATTCCTCTGTAGGATCTGGGACCGCTAAAATAGGAGCACTAGTAAGACGCTCCTTGAGGACTCCAAAAGCCTTTTCGCACTGCTCGGTCCAGATGAAACCCTTCCCTTTTCGCTGAAGGGAAGTAATGGGATGTGCTATCCTGGAGAAGCCTTCGACAAACCGACGATAATACCCAGCTAACCCCATAAAGCTTCTGACCTCTGTCACGTTAGTGGGTGCCAGCCACTCCTGAATTGCTCTAATTTTAGATGGATCTACGGAGATGCCATCGCCTGATAAAATGTGTCCCAAATACTGCACCTCTGTCCTGAAGAAGGCACACTTCGCCAAGTTGCCATAAAGCTGCTGCTCTCGTAATTGCTGCAAAACTTGACGCAAGTGCTCCACATGCTCCTCCTCAGTCCGTGAATAAATCAAAATATCATCTAGGAATATTATCATGAACCGATCTAGGTACGTGCGGAACACTCCGTTCATGAGACTCATGAATACAGCAGGAGCGTTCGTCAACCCGAAAGGTACCACTGTGAATTCATAATGGCCATATCTAGTTCGAAAAGAAGTTTTATGAATATCCACCTCCGTGATGCGCAATTGGTGATACCCAGATTTTAGATCAATTTTCGAGAACACTCTGGCTCCCTGCATCTGATCAAAAAGGTCGTCAATCCTAGGCAGAGGATAACGGTTCTTCACCGTCACCTTGTTCAACTACCTGTAGTCCATGCATAATCGAAGAGACCCATCCTTCTTCTTTACGAAGATAACCGGTGCACCCCATGGTGAAACGCTAGGTCGGATGTGTCCCTTCTCAAGTAATTCCTCTAACTGCAGTTTAAGTTCAGTGAGTTCATGTGTAGTCATCCTATAGGGTGCACGGGATATCGGTTCTGCACCTGGCACTAAGTCGATGTGGAAGTCCACTTCTCTGCGTGGAGGCATACCTGGTAATTCCGGCGGAAATACATCGGCAAACTCTCTAAGGACAGGGTGATCATCTAAAGTAGCCTCAGGTTCATCCTCTGCTCTATCACTGACCGTGATGGCAAACATTTGACATCCCTTCCGCATACAGCACTTAAGCTGCTGAGCAGATATCATACCAGCAGCCGTGGGCTTTTGAATGCCCACTATCTCAACCGATGAACCATGATCGTCTAAACAGCTAATCGTCCTCTGGCGACAATCAAGCTTGGCTCTATGTGCCGCAAGCCAATCCATACCCAGAACTACTCCGTAGGATCCTAATGGCATAATCCTAAGGTCACATGTTGTGGTGAATGACCCCAATGTGATCTCACAATCTCTAACCAAGGAATCTACTGACATCCTGGCCCCTGAGGCCAACTCAACTTCACACCTAATGTCTTGCCTAGAAGCCACTAGCCTGCAACGCTCCACTAACGATGTAGACAAAAAAGAGTCAGTAGCTCCTGAGTCAAAAAGGATCGAAATGGAAAAGTCTCCAATCGTACCTGCTGCCTCGATGACAGAAGCCTGGAAATCGGCCTGGCGGTTATCAACCGCTGCAAACATGTGGTGGGTTCTGCCCACGTCACCTACGGTCTGCTCAGATCCTCCTGATCGGGGCTATCCCCCTGCAGTAAATCCCTGCGGGCACTCTCTAGCCAGATGCCCTGCCCCACCACACACATAACATGGTCCTCGAACCTGTAACTACCCTAACTGTGTTCTACCTGATTGTTGTTGCCCAGTCCGTCCAGTGGATCCCTGTGAGCCTCTATAAGACTGCTGGGACCTCGCGGGTCCTGCCGATGAACCCTGCTGTCTCTGATCTCTGCATGAACCCTGCTGCTGCCATCCACGGTTCTGTCCTCCCTGTCCCCTCTGTTGAAATTTGGATTTTTGTTGATGTTGCTGCTGCTGTGGTGGCCTAGGAGGTAATGATGAAGGATTATATCCTCCTCTCTATGTTGTATTTTGAGGCCTTCAGAAGTTTTGCTGTTGTTGGGGATTACGTTCCTGGTACTGCAGGTGTGAATTCTGCCCTCGTCCCTGAATTTCCTCTGATATAAGGGCCTTTTCAACAGCCTCGCTCATGGTATGGGGATTTGCCATACGAACTGGTCCTGCTATCCCGTGATTTAGCCCTCTGATGAATTTGTGTATTAAGATTTTCTCGTCATGGAGGTATTCCGCGTAACGAGAAAGCTCTATAAATTGGCTCTCATACTGAGTAACGGTGAGTCCGCTCTGCTGTAAATCATGGAACTCATCGATCCTGCACTGTCTATAATGTTCGGACAAATATCGCGCATTGAAGCGTTCAATGAAGATGTCCCATGTGAGTGTATCCACAGATAGTCGGCGCTTGCACTCCTCTGTACGCCACCAGGTGGCTGCTGCATCCCTAAGAAGATGGACTGCCACTCGTGCTTTCGTGTTGCTTCCATATGGTCGCAATGCGAAACACCTGTCTAAGCTAATCAGCCAAGCCTCGGCCACAGCTCCCTCTGTAGCACCTGCGAAAGTGGGTGGGTTGAGCCTCAGTAGATCTCTGATGGGGTCCCCTCTGTCTCTAAGTCTCACAAGTGGCTCTTCCACACCATCCTCATATAATCCATGCTGAACCTGTTCTTGTCTCAAAAGTCTCGGAGGACTCCTGCTCCGTGCTCGGGAGGCTGACCCTACCTCCTCTACTATTGTGTCAGGAATCTCAACGAAGGGCTCCACACGTGGCACCTCTAGTGGATCAACGCGAGGCTCCATACGTGGCTCGATACGTGACTCGGCACGTGGCTCCTCTCGCGGATCAACACGAGGCTCTCTACACGGCTCAGGAATCACTGGCGGTAACCTGTCTAACATAGTCTGTAGTGCCTATAAGATCTGTGGGCCTATATCCAATACTGGTGTCGCCTGTGGTTCTAATGGTGCTTGTGGTACAGGTGGTGCAGGTGGTGCTGCTGTAACTACGGGTGCCAATACTGGTGTCGCCTGTGGTACTAATAGTGCTTGTGGTACAGGTGGTGCAGGTGGTGCTGCTGTAACTACGGGTGCCAGTCCCTCAGCTGAGGAATCGCTGTGCACCTCGACTGACGCTGTGTGGCGTGATCGCGCTCGTCGAACACGTCGGGGAGGCATCCTACAAACAAGGTAGAAACTAATTAGCCAAGGTTGCGAAATAATAACGTGCCCAAATACGCCCAGTGTTTCAACTTGGCTCTGATACCAAATGTCATGCCCACATTTTCCTTGTGGTCACAACACACATCACACGTGTCATAGCCACATCTGTTATGTGGTTATGACACGAGATATGAAAAACTTTTCTCACACTGTCCTACAAACCCCCTCGCATGCGTAAGCATGCTCGGCGGTGTTCTCTCATGGTGAAAATACTTCAGCTTTCGGCGGGATATAAGTACAATTGCGTGCAACCAGACGCAAGAAGACCAACAAGAGGATCTCTACGACGCTGCTAACGTCATTGCAAGAGTGAGATTACCAAAGTTCCTAAATCTAAACCTCGGCAATTTTCGGCAGCATAACGCCTTACGGCGTTAGTGGGAATTACGCAGCACTCATTTACGCACGTGGTTCGCTGATAGATTAACGACTTCCCACGATGCCTTGTTCCGACTAAACCGACTAGTGATCTCCCTATTTAGTCAATTTTCAGCAAGACACGGTTGTCTGTCTCCTCTCTTGCTTCCTAAAACATACTCCTCCTACGACTTAGCATTCTCAATGAGGCGGTTTGTTTGCTCTCTCTTCCCTTTTCTCTGGGTCTTAATTTTGATTGTATTTTTATAGCACTTACCTTAACTATTTCTCTGATAATTTAGTTTGCTTATGTTTTCGTCTCTCTCTCTTTCGTTTTCTATGCTTTCTTTATGTATATCCGGGCCTTTCTTCATGATTTACATCAATCAGGTTTATCACTGCAGCTATTGTTGATATTAAACCTAACTTCTGGATGGTCTAGGTCACATAGACTGGTTTACTACTTCGCTGGACTCGGTCTCCTAGTCTTCTCCGGTCACGGTATCTCCTCTTCGTTTGTATTAATTAATCTTGTTCCTAAGCAGATTTAGCAGAAGGGTCCGTCAACTTAGTTCTCTTATCCCATGTGGGAAATGTCGCGCATTTTCTCCTCTGTGTTTTCCAATGTTAGTTTTTCTTCTTCGGACTCTCTTACAGGTTTACTTATGAGGTCGTTTACTACAGTTGGGATTAAAATGGCCACATGGAATGTCTGTGATGGCTTCTTAAGTTTATTTCCAGTGTTCTTTTAAGCAAGGTGACGTGTAATTTTTCCTCTTCATTTTCCCGGTTATTGAACCGCGTTGATAGTGAAACTTCCGAGAAACTCTTCCCGGGTAACACAGTATATTCCTTTATGCTCTCATTAAAGTATAATTTTATTTTCTCTTATCTATAATTACTGTTGTTATTATTACTAATCAGTATTATTAATACTCTTATTGTAAATCATTTACCGTTGTTAATACATGTTGGAGGCTCTCCACTTTATAAAACCCTGATTATGGAAACATAACTTCTTTGGTTGTTGTGTTCAACACTTAATAAAAAAAAACTACTGTGAAAATATCACAAAATCCCTGTTTAATTACGTTTGTACTCCACTTAAGACGAAAACATAATTCCCTTATTTGAAACCCCCTTTTTTTTTGACTTAGTTTTGCACATCCCCTTGTTATGAATGATAGAGAGGGCCTCATAAAATGGCCCAAGACACCTCTTCTATGTATATATATACCATATATATAAATATATATATGTATTATATATACATATAGAACTATATAACTAAATATATCGTTATTTATTTACAATTCCCTTTCAAAACATTATATATATATATATATATATATATTTATATATGACATATATTATGCCAACATATATATATATATCTATATATATTTTTTTTTGGTTTGTTATGTAAATGAACCATATATATATCTATATATGTATATATATATGACATATATTATGCCAACATATATATATATATAGATATATATATATTTTTGTTTTGTTATTTAAATGAACCAATTCTTAGATGTTAGGGCTAAATAGCCCTAACACATTTTTTTTTTACATTTTATGCTTGTTGTGACAGGGTAATGGCGGCAGGGGTCGGCCGCACAGAGGAACGGAGGCCGCGAAATACAGCGGCGGCTTACATGTGGCAAAGCATAGCTCCGCGGGGTTTGAAACCGCAGGGGGATGTGGGGAGGGGAGGAGCCCCACCCACATCCCACGATGTGGGGTGTGGGTGGGGCTCCGCCCCTCCCCACACCTCTGTTTTACTTTAAACGGGGTCTGCGGTGGGGATCGCTCCCCACCGCCCATCTTATAATAAGCCTCGACTGTGTAGAATACACAGCGCTTTCAAAAGTTCGACAGTCATGAAATTTATTCAGTTTTAGCGCTTTTCAATGATATAACATATCAATAATATATATATATATTTCTATATATATATATATCTATATATATCTCTGTCTCTGAATAAAACAATTTAGTCAGTTTCTATTATTCTGTCAAAATGATAATTAATAACAACTGTTATCTATATATATATATATATTTATTTCATAATTTTCTCAATTTCAACCTGTTATAAATGATAATTAAATAACAATTATATATATATATATATATTCCAGTTTCACTTATTCGGTAAAAAAAAAATGGTAAGTATATAACAACTTATTATATTTATATATATATATATATATATTTTTCTATATAGCGATATATATTCCATTTTCATTAAATATTTAAGTTGCTTAACTTAATAGATAGAAATATATACATGCTAGATTTCCTCTAATCTTTTCAAATTAACTGAAACCACTATATATGAGAATAAACTTAAACATTTAAAATTGTCTTTTCCATTAGATCAATGAACCATAGAACTAACATTTCAACTAGTTAAGCAATTCCAAACTTTCAATTACATAAACAAACTCAGTTTAGATTACAAATAAGTAATGAATTTTCTATTTAAAAAGGTATACAAAGCAACAAACTTCAAAATTTAAGCACATTCATATTACAGATTTTAAACCATGGATACAACAACTAACTTCCCAGATATGAACTTTCTTCACCCAAACAGTCTACAACTGATAGCTTGAGACAACCAAGTAGAAGTCCATTAATTAACAAGATCAGGGAGGTGATTTCCTTCACCCCCAGGGTAACAATAAATTACAGCAATAACAAGAGAGGTGCTCTCTCTTCAACTCTTAAGAAATGAACCAGGCCTAATTCTCATGACAAAGAAGAATAACTGTTTCTTCACAAATATAACTTCTCCCAAGCCAACCAGAAGCTCCAAGGGAAAACCTGCGTATCAAAGACAAACAAAGAAGAAAACACCACTCATCTAGCTCTCCTCCCTTTCGTAGACCCGCAAGTGGGTCACCCCCGAGCTAGGGAGACCATACTCACACCTGGGTAACTCAAACACTCCACTTCACAACAGTAACAACAACAATCCCAAAGCACACAAACACCCGTGGGTTATTTACACAACACAGAAACTCAACTACAGTGAGTTTCATAAGGGGCAGGAGAGTGGACACACTCGACTCCAGAGTGTCACCCTGACAGATAAGTTAACCAATACAATTTCTCTTGGTCTCAAACCAAGTTTGATCACAAATTTGTAAGAAAACTGTATATGACTCTCAAGTCAAAGATACAGACACAGATACATGCCCTCAAGGCTTTCAACATCCCAAAAGATGGAAACAGGTATGCACCCGAGGAGGATCTCTCCTCCCCTACCCCAAACTTGATGAGCATTTCTCCCAAGTGGGAGAAGCTCTGTCAAACAACCCGACAACAAACCCCACAGAAAACAAATCTAAACACAAATTCACACACTTTACATATTCAGCTATACGAAACAAAGGTAGAATTCAAACCAACCTTACAAAGCCTTCCTGGAATGAAGCTGTTGCTGAGCCCACAGAGTTCTCTTCCAACCTTAGCCACCAACTCCCTCTCCCTTCTCTCTCCTACAAGCTAACTTTTCTATTTTTGGTAAGGTAAAATGAAAGTTTCCCCAAAATTCAACTAACTCCCTCCCATCCCAACATTGGAAACAAATAACCAAATTCTTTTCAGTTTTGAGGAATGGGGAGGTGACACTTGTCACCTTCTCACTCTCCCCCAAAACCACTATTCTGCCCTGGTGGCTTATGTCACTCACCCTTCCCAAGAGTACTCCTTATTCCTCTCCTCATGTGATTCCTCTTACGCATGGGAGAAATAAAAGGAGTTAATGGGGAAGAAGACAGGTGACCCATGCCCCTTCTTCCTTTCTTCACATGGGTGTCCCCACAGCACATGGGGGAATCTCACTATGGAAGGGGTGACTTTAAGTCAATCCTTCAATAATGGATGGCATCTCTTATCTTGGGGAATGTAGAGGGGATGGGTTGGGTGTTGGTACAACCCATCATGTCCCCTCCTACCTCCAATTTTCGTCACTTAACTTCAGGGGGAAGTTAAGATGACTAGATGGAGGTTACTCAAGGGTTACCCATGCCAAATGGGCCCCTGGACCCATGGGGTATAACCCAGGGTCAATTTTAACCCATACAAGACACCCCTGGTCAAGGTAAAGCACAAGAAAAGGCCTCATAAATTTAAATTAAATAAGGAAATTCAATTTCAATCCTTTTTACAACACAAATTATAAAATAATGTTACATGAGGGTAACTTAACCCACTCGACCATACGAAAGACCACATTACATCATTACATCAAACACAAAGAGATCTTGGTTCCTCGTGGAACCAGATCGGCTTAACAGGGAATAACAAATAACAAGGTGCGGAATGATCTCCGAATTCTGTGGTTCGATTAGTAATTCCTGCACACTAAATTACAAGATCAGTAACCACATAAAATCATCATAGCCGAAGTAACTTGAAAACATGCATTATCATGACATAGTACTAATTAACATAAATGAAATCATATTACAATTTTCCATCATCACCTAATTAATGTTTTTCTGAAATGTAAACTTATCCGAACATCACCCAATTAGTTTTTTCGAAATCATAATAAAGTTTAATAGTTTGACAATTCCGGGAACTGCTATCCCACAAATATAAAAAGTAACAATAACAGTAATGTAAATAGTCATAACAACAGAAGTAAAAAGGGCGGTCCTCACATCCTCTCCCCCTAAGACGGTACTTCCTCCTGGAAGTCATCAAAAAGGTGAGGATAAAGGGTCTTCAGTCTCTCTGCATCTTCCCATGTTGCAGTGACTTCGTCATATAGGTCCCACTGGACTCTAACCTGGTCCAGCTCTCAACCTTGAAGGGCCAGCGTCCGACGAGCCAATATGCGAATTGGCTCCAACGCCAGCTATCCATCTGCCTCTACCTGAAAAGCACTCCAATCCAACACGTGAGAGAAGTCAAAAATATATTGACGTAAAACTGATACATGAAATACATCGTGGATACGTGACAGGCTAGGTGGCAAGGCTAGACGATAGGCTACTGGTCCTATCCGCTCCAAGATTTCGAAAAGTCCTACAAATTGAGGTGCGAGCTTAGAGCCTTTTCCGTAACGGATTGGACTCTTGTGCGGCCGCACTCTCAAAAATACTCTTTCCCCCACAGAGAAGCTTCGGTCGGTCCTCTTAGCATCGACATACTTTTTTTGCCTGTCCTGTGCTTCCTAAAGCCTTTGTCTAATCTGTTTGACTTGTAGTTCCATATTCTGAACTATCTCTGGACCGATGACTGTTCTGTCCTCTATCCAATCCCAACTCAAAGGTGTTCTGCATGGTCTGCCATATAATGCCTGGAAAGGAGGCATACCCAACGAGCTGTGATGCCCATTATTGTAGGCAAACTCAACTAGATATAGGTACTCCTCCCATCTGGACTGATGGTCCATCACATACATGCGAAGCATGTCTTCTAACACCTGGTTAACTCTCTCTGTCTGTCCGTCGGTTTCCGGATGATATGCTGAACTGAAGTTGAGCTGTGTGCCCAACGCCTGACGTAAGGCTTTCCAGAACGATGAAGTGAATATGGAGTCTCTGTCAGATATAATGCGGCGAGGTACCCCATGAAGTCTAACAATCTGATCAAGAAACACCTTTGCCACTGATGGTGCATTGTAAGTTGTGCATATTGGTGAAAAATGCGCCACTTTGGTCAGCTTGTCAACTGTCACCATAATAGCATCATGGCGACGTGATGACATAGGTAGACCAACGATAAAATCCATAGAAATGGTATCCCATTTCCATTCAGGTATTTCGTGAGGGTACAACAGTCCCGCTGGATGTTGATGTTCGGCCTTGACCCTCTGACATTCCAGGCAATGAGCAACAAATTCGGCAATGTCACGCCTCATCCCAGCCCAATGATAAAGTTGTCGTAAGTCAGCATGCATCTTCTTCACTCCTGGGTGTGCTGCATAGGGTGCTCTATGAGCCTCTGATAGGATTATTGTGCGAAGATTACCCGCATGGGGTATATAGATGCGCTGCCAATGTCGAAGTATACCAGCAGACTCAAGGGAATATCCTGTAAATTTTCCCTCAAGGGCCTTCTGATTTAATAATGCCTACTGCACTTCAAGAAACCATTCGTCCTCCGGTAGATGCTGTAAGATGCGATCCTTCAAGTCCACCTTCAAGGTCAAGGTCTGGATCTCGTGGCGCCTTCGACTCAAAGCATCAGCGACCACGTTCTCCTTCCCTTTGATATAGTGGACATCGAAGTCATATTCGCATAGGAATTCCATCCAACGCTGTTGGCGGGCATTCAAATTAGGCTGTGTAAAAATATACTGCAAACTATGATGATCCGAATGGAGTTCAAAGCGTCGACCTAGGAGAAAGTGTCTCCAGCGGACCAAAGCATGAACAACTGCTGCGAGCTCTAAGTCGTGAGTAGGATAGTTTAGTTCATGTGTCTTTAGTTTCCGCGATTCGTATGCGATCGCTCGACCACCCTGCATAAGCACGGCTCCCAAACCTTCTAAAGATGCATCTGTACAAACTACAAATTCCTCTGTAGGATCTGGGACCGCTAAAATAGGAGCACTAGTAAGACGCTCCTTGAGGACTCCAAAAGCCTTTTCGCACTGCTCGGTCCAGATGAAACCCTTCCCTTTTCGCTGAAGGGAAGTAATGGGATGTGCTATCCTGGAGAAGCCTTCGACAAACCGACGATAATACCCGGCTAACCCCATAAAGCTTCTGACCTCTGTCACGTTAGTGGGTGCCGGCCACTCCTGAATTGCTCTAATTTTAGATGGATCTACGGAGATGCCATCGCTTGATAAAATGTGTCCCAAATACTGCACCTCTGTCCTGAAGAAGGCACACTTCGCCAAGTTGCCATAAAGCTGCTGCTCTCATAATTGCTGCAAAACTTGACGCAAGTGCTCCACATGCTCCTCCTCAGTCCGTGAATAAATCAAAATATCATCTAGGAATATTATCACGAACCGATCTAGGTACGTGCGGAACACTCCGTTCATGAGACTCATGAATACAGCAGGAGCGTTCGTCAACCCGAAAGGTACCACTGTGAATTCATAATGGCCATATCTAGTTCGAAAAGCAGTTTTATGAATATCCGCCTCCGTGATGCGCAATTGGTGATACCCAGATTTTAGATCGATTTTTGAGAACACTCTGGCTCCCTGCATCTGATCAAAAAGGTCGTCAATCCTAGGCAGAGGATAACGGTTCTTCACCGTCACCTTGTTCAACTGCCTGTTGTCCATGCATAATCGAAGAGACCCATCCTTCTTCTTTACGAAGATAACCGGTGCGCCCCATGGTGAAACGCTAGGTCGGATGTGTCCCTTCTCAAGTAATTCCTCTAACTGTAGTTTAAGTTCAGTGAGTTCATGTGTAGTCATCCTATAGGGTGCACGGGATATCGGTTCTGCACCTGGCACTAAGTCGATGTGGAAGTCCACTTCTCTGCATGGAGGCATACCTGGTAATTCCGGTGGAAATACATCGGCAAACTCTCTAAGGACAGGGTGATCATCTAAAGTAGCCTCAGGTTCATCCTCTGCTCTATCACTGACCGTGATGGCAAACATTTGACATCCCTTCCGCATACAGCGCTTAAGCTGCTGAGCGGATATCATACGAGCAGCCGTGGGCTTTTGAATGCCCACTATCTCAACCGATGAACCATGATCGTCTAAACAGCTAATCGTCCTCTGGCGACAATCAAGCTTGGCTCTATGTGCCGCAAGCCAATCCATACCCAGAACTACTCCGTAGGATCCTAATGGCATAATCCTAAGGTCACATGTTGTGGTGAATGACCCCAATGTGATCTCACAATCTCTAACCAAGGAATCTACTGACATCCTGGCCCCTGAGGCCAACTCAACTTCACACCTAATGTCTTGCCTAGAAGCCACCAGCCTGCAATGCTCCACTAACGATGTAGACAAAAAAGAGTCAGTAGCTCCTGAGTCAAAAAGGATCGAAATGGAAAAGTCTCCAATCGTACCTGCTGCCTCGATGACAGAAGCCTGGAAATCAGCCTGGCGGTTATCAACCGCTGCAAACATGTGGTGGGTTCTGCCCACGTCACCTACGGTCTGCTCAGATCCTCCTGATCGGGGCTGTCCCCCTGCAGTAAATCCCTGCGAGCACTCTCTAGCCAGATGCCCTGCCCCACCACACACATAACATGGTCCTCGAACCTGTAACTGCCCTGACTGTGTTCTGCCCAATTGTTGTTGCCCAGTCCGTCCAGTGGATCCCTGTGAGCCTCTATAAGACTGCTGGGACCTCGCGGGTCCTGCCGATGAACCCTGCTGTCTCTGATCTCTGCGTGAACCCTGCTGCTGCCATCCACGGTTCTATCCTCCCTGTCCCCTCTGTTGAAATTTGGATTTTTGTTGATGTTGCTGCTGCTATGGTGGCCTAGGAGGTAATGATGAAGGATTATATCCTCCTCTCTATGTTGTATTTTGAGGCCTTCGGAAGTTTTGCTGTTGTTGGGGATTACGTTCCTGGTACTGCGGGCGTGAATTCTACCCTCGTCCCTGAATTTCCTCTGATATAAGGGCCTTTTCAACAGCCTCGCTCATGGTATGGGGATTTGCCATACGAACTGGTCCTACTATCCCGTGATTTAGCCCTCTGATGAATTTGTGTATTAAGATTTTCTCGTCATGGAGGTATTCCGCGTAACGAGAAAGCTCTATAAATCGGCTCTCATACTGAGTAACGGTGAGTCCGCTCTGCTGTAAATCATGGAACTCATTGATCCTGCACTGTCTATAATGTTCAGACAAATATCGCGCATTGAAGCGTTCAATGAAGATGTCCCATGTGAGTGTATCCACGGATAGTCGGCGCTTGCACTCCTCTGTACGCCACCAGGTGGCTGCTGCATCCCTAAGAAGATGGACTGCCACTCGTGCTTTCGTGTTGCTTCCATATGGTCGCAATGCGAAACACCTGTCTAAGCTAATCAGCCAAGCCTCGGCCACAGCTCCCTCTGTAGCACCTGCGAAAGTGGGTGGGTTGAGCCTCAGTAGATCTCTGATGGGGTCCCCTCTGTCTCTAAGTCTCACAAGTGGTTCTTCCACACCATCCTCATATAATCCATGCTGAACCTGTTCTTGTCTCAAAAGTCTCGGAGGACTCCTGCTCCGTGCTCGGGAGGCTGACCCTACCTCCTCTACTGTTGTGTCGGGAATCTCAACGAAGGGCTCCACACGTGGCACCTCTAGTGGATCAACGCGGGGCTCCATACGTGGCTCGATACGTGACTCGGCACGTGGCTCCTCTTGCGGATCAACACGAGGCTCTCTACACGGCTCAGGAATCACTGGCGGTAACCTGTCTAACATAGTCTGTAGTGCCTATAAGATCTGTGGGCCTATATCCAATACTGGTGTCGCCTGTGGTTCTAATGGTG
Source organism: Cunninghamia lanceolata (assembly GCA_027924645.1). Taxonomy (NCBI): domain Eukaryota; kingdom Viridiplantae; phylum Streptophyta; class Pinopsida; order Cupressales; family Cupressaceae; genus Cunninghamia; species Cunninghamia lanceolata. The sequence continues at coordinate 5,233,333 of BSBN01000012.1, read as the reverse complement.
CTTGTGGTACAAGTGGTGCAGGTGGTGCTACTGTAACTACGGGTGCCAATACTGGTGTCGCCTGTGGTACTAATAGTGCTTGTGGTACAGGTGGTGCAGGTGGTGCTGCTGTAACTACGGGTGCCAGTCCCTCAGCTGAGGAATCGCTGTGCACCTCGACTGACGCTGTGTGGCGTGATCGCGCTCGTCGAACACGTCGGGGAGGCATCCTACAAACAAGGTAGAAACTAATTAGCCAAGGTTGTGGAATAATAACGTGGCCAAATACGCCCAGTGTTTCAACTTGGCTCTGATACCAAATGTCATGCCCACATTTTCCTTGTGGTCACAACACACATCACACGTGTCATAGCTACATCTGTTATGTGGTTATGACACGAGATATGAAAAACTTTTCTCACACTGTCCTACAAACCCCCTCGCATGCGTAAGCATGCTCGTCGGTGTTCTCTCAAGGCGAAAATACTACAGCTTTCGGCGGGATATAAGTACAATTGCGTGCAACCAGACGCAAGCAGACCAACAAGAGGATCTCTATGACGCCGCTAACGTCATTGCAAGAGTGAGATTACCAAAGTTCCTAAATCTAAACCTCAGCAATTTTCGGCAGCATAACGCCTTACGGCGTTAGTGGGAATTACGCAGCACTCATTTACGCACGTGGTTCGCTGATAGATTAACAACTTCCCACGACGCCTTGTTCTGACTAAACCGACTAGTGATCTCCCTATTTAGTCAATTTTCAGAAAGACACGGTTGTCTGTCTCCTCTCTTGCTTCCTAAAACATACTCCTCCTACGACTTAGCATTCTCAATGAGGCGGTTTGTTTGCTCTCTCTTCCCTTTTCTCTGGGTCTTAATTTTGATTGTATTTTTATCGCACTTACCTTAACTATTTCTCTGATAATTTAGTTTGCTTATGTTTTGGTCTCTCTCTCTTTCATTTTCTATGCTTTCTTTATGTATATCCGGGCCTTTCTTCATGATTTACATCAATCAGGGTTATCACTGCAGCTATTGTTGATATTAAACCTAACTTCCGGATGGTCTAGGTCACATAGACTGGTTTACTACTTCGCTGGACTCGGTCTCCTAGTCTTCTCCGGTCACGGTATCTCCTCTTCGTTTGTATTAATTAATCTTGTTCCTAAGCAGATTTAGCAGAAGGGTCCGTCAACTTAGTTCTCTTATCCCATGTGGGAAATGTCGCGCATTTTCTCCTCTGTGTTTTCCAATGTTAGTTTTTCTTCTTCGGACTCTCTTACAGGTTTACTTATGAGGTCGTTTACTACAGTTGGGATTAAAATGGCCACATGGAATGTCTGTGATGGCTTCTTAAGTTTATTTCCAGTGTTCTTTTAAGCAAGGTGACGTGTAATTTTTCCTCTTCATTTTCCCGGTTATTGAAACGCGTTGATAGTGAAACTTCCGAGAAACTCTTCCCGGGTAACATAGTATATTCCTTTATGCTCTCATTAAAGTATAATTTTATTTTCTCTTATCTATAATTACTGTTGTTATTATTACTAATCAGTATTATTAATACTCTTATTGTAAATCATTTACCATTGTTAATACATGTAGGAGGCTCTCCACTTTATAAAACCCTGATTATGGAAACATAACTTCTTTGGTTGTTGTGTTCAACACTTAATAAAAAAAAACTACTGTGAAAATATCACAAAATCCCTGTTTAATTACGTTTGTACTCCACTTAAGACGAAAACATAATTCCCTTATTTGAAACCCCCTTTTTTTTTGACTTAGTTTTACACATCCCCTTGTTATGAATGATAGAGAGGGCCTCATAAAATGGCCCAAGACACCTCTTCTATGTATATATATACCATATATATAAATATATATATGGATTATATATACATATAGAACTATATAACTAAATATATTGTTATTTATTTACAATTCCCTTTCAAAACATTATATATATATATATATATATATATATATTTATATATGACATATATTATGCCAACATATATATATATATATATCTATATATATATTTTTGTTTTGTTATGTAAATGAACCATATATATATCTATATATGTATATATATATGACATATATTATGCCAACATATATATATATATAGATATATATATATTTTTGTTTTGTTATTTAAATGAACCAATGCTTAGATGTTAGGGCTAAATAGCCCTAACACATTTTTTTTTTACATTTTATGCTTGCTGTGACAGGGTAATGGCGGCAGGGGTCGGCCGCACAGAGGAACGGAGGCCGCGAAATACAGCGGCGGCTTACATGTGGCGGAGCGTAGCTCCGCGGGGTTTGAAACCGTAGGGGGATGTGGGGAGGGGCGGAGCCCCACCCACATCCCACGATGTGGGGTGTGGGTGGGGCTCCGCCCCTCCCCACACCTCTGTTTTACTTTAAACGGGGTCTGCGGTGGGGATCGCTCCCCACCACCCATCTTATAATAAGCCTCGACTGTGTAGAATACACAGCGCTTTCAAAAGTTTGACAGTCATGAAATTTATTCAGTTTTAGCGCTTTTCGATGATATAACATATCAATAATATATTTATATATATATATATATATATATTTCTATATATATATATATATCTATATATATCTCTCAGTCTCTGAATAAAACAATTTAGTCAGTTTCTATTATTCTATCAAAATGATAATTAATAGCAACTGTTATCTATATATATATATATATTTATTTCATAATTTTCTCAATTTCAACCTGTTATAAATGATAATTAAATAACAATTATATATATATATATATATATATATATATATATATATATATATATATATATATATATATATATATATATATATATATATTCCAGTTTCACTTATTCGGTAAAAAAAAATGGTAAGTATATAACAACTTATTATATATATATATATATATATATATATATATATATATATATATATATATATATATATATTTCTATATAGCGATATATATTCCATTTTCATTAAATATTTAAGTTGCTTAACTTAATAGATAGAAATATATACATGCTAGATTTCCTCTAATCTTTTCAAATTAACTGAAACCACTATATATGAGAATAAACTTAAACATTTAAAATTGTCTTTTCCATTAGATCAATGAACCATAGAACTAACATTTCAACTAGTTAAGCAATTCCAAACTTTCAATTACATAAACAAACTCAGTTTAGATTACAAATAAGTAATGAATTTTCTATTTAAAAAGGTATACAAAGCAACAAACTTCAAAATTTAAGCACATTCATATTACAGATTTTAAACCATGGATACAACAACTAACTTCCCAGATATGAACTTTCTTCACCCAAACAGTCTACAACTGATAGCTTGAGACAACCAAGTAGAAGTCCATTAATTAACAAGATCAGGGAGGTGATTTCCTTCACCCCCAGGGTAACAATAAATTACAGCAATAACAAGAGAGGTGCTCTCTCTTCAACTCTTAAGAAATGAACCAGGCCTAATTCTCATGACAAAGAAGAATAACTGTTTCTTCACAAATATAACTTCTCCCAAGCCAACCAGAAGCTCCAAGGGAAAACCTGCGTATCAAAGACAAACAAAGAAGAAAACACCACTCATCTAGCTCTCCTCCCTTTCGTAGACCCGCAAGTGGGTCACCCCCGAGCTAGGGAGACCATACTCACACCTGGGTAACTCAAACACTCCACTTCACAACAGTAACAACAACAATCCCAAAGCACACAAACACCCGTGGGTTATTTACACAACACGGAAACTCAACTACAGTGAGTTTCATAAGGGGCAGGAGAGTGGACACACTCGACTCCAGAGTGTCACCCTGACAGATAAGTTAACCAATACAATTTCTCTTGGTCTCAAACCAAGTTTGATCACAAATTTGTAAGAAAACTGTATATGACTCTCAAGTCAAAGATACAGACACAGATACATGCCCTCAAGGCTTTCAACATCCCAAAAGATGGAAACAGGTATGCACCCGAGGAGGATCTCTCCTCCCCTACCCCAAACTTGATGAGCATTTCTCCCAAGTGGGAGAAGCTCTGTCAAACAACCCGACAACAAACCCCACAGAAAACAAATCTAAACACAAATTCACACACTTTACATATTCAGCTATACGAAACAAAGGTAGAATTCAAACCAACCTTACAAAGCCTTCCTGGAATGAAGCTGTTGCTGAGCCCACAGAGTTCTCTTCCAACCTTAGCCACCAACTCCCTCTCCCTTCTCTCTCCTACAAGCTAACTTTTCTATTTTTGGTAAGGTAAAATGAAAGTTTCCCCAAAATTCAACTAACTCCCTCCCATCCCAACATTGGAAACAAATAACCAAATTCTTTTCAGTTTTGAGGAATGGGGAGGTGACACTTGTCACCTTCTCACTCTCCCCCAAAACCACTATTCTGCCCTGGTGGCTTATGTCACTCACCCTTCCCAAGAGTACTCCTTATTCCTCTCCTCATGTGATTCCTCTTACGCATGGGAGAAATAAAAGGAGTTAATGGGGAAGAAGACAGGTGACCCATGCCCCTTCTTCCCTTCTTCACATGGGTGTCCCCACAGCACATGGGGGAATCTCACTATGCAAGGGGTGACTTTAAGTCAATCCTTCAATAATGGATGGCATCTCTTATCTTGGGGAATGTAGAGGGGATGGGTTGGGTGTTGGTACAACCCATCATGTCCCCTCCTACCTCCAATTTTCGTCACTTAACTTCAGGGGGAAGTTAAGATGACTAGATGGAGGTTACTCAAGGGTTACCCATGCCAAATGGGCCCCTAGACCCATGGGGTATAACCCAGGGTCAATTTTAACCCATACAAGACACCCCTGGTCAAGGTAAAGCACAAGAAAAGGCCTCATAAATTTAAATTAAATAAGGAAATTCAATTTCAATCCTTTTTACAACACAAATTATAAAATAATGTTACATGAGGATAACTTAACCCACTCGACCATACGAAAGACCACATTACATCATTACATCAAACACAAAGAGATCTTGGTTCCTCGTGGAACCAGATCGGCTTAACAGGGAATAACAAATAACAAGGTGCGGAATGATCTCCGAATTCTGTGGTTCGATTAGTAATTCCTGCACACTAAATTACAAGATCAGTAACCACATAAAATCATCATAGCCGAAGCAACTTGAAAACATGCATTATCATGACATAGTACTAATTAACATAAATGAAATCATATTACAATTTTCCATCATCACCTAATTAATGTTTTTCTGAAATGTAAACTTATCCAAACATCACCCAATTAGTTTTTCCGAAATCATAATAAAGTTTAATAGTTTGACAATTCCGGGAACTGCTATCCCACAAATATAAAAAGTAACAATAACAGTAATCTAAATAGTCATAACAACAGAAGTAAAAAGGGCGGTCCTCATAGATAGGCTAATCCTCAGCCATCAAACCAATTACTCACAGTCCCTACACCTTTACAGACTGTTCCTCCTAATCCCAATAGAGAAATTGTTCTAGGACAGAATAATTATGTGGACAGCACCAATGCTTGGTGTTTCCCTTGCAATAATTCTCATATGCCCAGAGACTGCCCTAGAGGGAATCTGCAGCAAAAAATAGTAGAACAGAGAGGATTAGAAGGGCAATTTGTAGCTTCTGACACATCAGCATATCAGTCTCCTGGTCTACAAAATGCAGTTCTGGTGGCCCAGATGCAAGGCATGTCTTTACAGCAAGAAGAGGAAATAGCTCCTGAGCATGCCTTATTTTCAGGGATTGAGGATGAACAATCAGTATTCTTGAATGAAGCATCTACTTCCAAGAAGCCACTAGTGCAATCAGATTATTATACTAGAGCAAAGAGAAGAATGATGGATCAGCCTGAGGTCACAAATAATGAGATTACGGGTCAACAGAATACTGTTTCTAGACAAGAAGTGCCACAGCCTGTGCAAAATCAAGTAGTCTTAGGGCAGATATTAGAAAAGTCAAGATACTCTTATTACCTAAGAACCCAAACAATAGGACCGGTGAATGTGGTGGATTAGCTAAAGAGAACTCCAGCACATGTGTCAATATGGGACATGTTGGCTATCCCTGAGTAGAAGACACTGTTGCAAGAGGCTCTGCAAGGTCAAGAAGCCCCTAAACATATTGGAGCTAAAGGAGGATCTGCTGATAAAGAAAAGCCACAAAACAAAGGTACTGCCCCTCTACAGATAATAGCTCTGTTGAATAACACACCTAAGGTAGGTAGATCTAAGCCAGATCCCTTTTATTTAACTTTAATAGTTGGGAAGAAACTGTTGCACAATGTAATGATAGACTCTAGGGCTAGTACCATAGTGATGCCAAAGCAAATAGCAGATGCTTTGAAAATAAAATATGAGCCACTTACAAAAGGAGTTATGCAGTTAGATGGAAAGTCTGTGCAAACAATAGGGAAAATTAAACAACTCCCATTGCAATTGTATACCTGCCCTAATATAATTGTGAATCAGGATGTTGTAGTCATAGATATACCCCCTGTATTTGGCCTATGTTTATCCAGAGATTTCACAGCCAAGATAGGAGGATATATGTCACTTGATTGGTAACACCTCATCTTGAGAACCAAATATGGGACTAAAATGAAGGTACTATCTGAACCATTGTCAAAAGACCATATAAAAAATGAACCAACCCCAAAATTAGAAGCAGCCCATGCCATGCTGAATAAAGAGGAGAGGGTCTTTGTTGAAGAAATAGGTGACTGGACTGAACATGATCAGCAAGAAGAAGAAAATAACCAGTTGTTAACCATGATGCAGAGTGATCCCTTTGGAAACTATGACTCAACAGGGCTAGGCACTTATGTCATATTTGAAGAAGACCAGGAGATCCCTAATGTCTTAAGAAATGAACCCTCTCAGACCCAAGAATCCATAAATGATTCAGGAATCTGGACCCTAAATTTTGATGGGTCCAGAAGTAAAAATGGAGCTAGAGCAGGAATTTGTCTTACTGCCCCTAATGGTGAAAAGATTTTGAGAGCCATTTGTTTTCATTTTGCCTGTACCAATAATGATGCTGAGTATGAATCTTTAGTGCATGGACTCATATTGGCAAAGAAGAAAGGAGTAAAGAGCCTAATAGTGAAAGGTGATTCTGAACTAGTAGTGAAGCAAATAAGAGAGAAGGTAGTGGCTAAGAATGTAAGGATGAGATCTTATAGGCACAGAATTTGGGACTTAATAGATGGTTTTGAAGCTTTTAATATTGAAGTAGTCCCTAGAGCCCAAAATTCTGAGGCAGATAGGATGGCACAAATTGGTTCACAGTTTGATCCAATAACTGATCTAATGGTCAATAATGAGTCAGTCAAAGTTATTGTGAGGCCAACTATCCCAGACAATAATGAAAATTGGCAAGTTTTTGAAAATGATTTTTAAGTACTTTCATTTTTGCAACAGTCAGGAGAATTTGTTGATCAGTTACAACCCAAAATTGAAGAGGCATATGGTGATTAGATTATTTAACTAAAGTCAAATAAGCTCCCTAAAGGACTGATTACCCTAGAAAACTTGTTTGACACGGAAGATACCAACCTAGAAAAGAAGAGATTTCAAGCAAATAAAGAGGACTACTCTGAGATTCAGGTTAGTGAGGGGAGAAAATTGAAGGTTGGGAATTCTGCTACTCAACAAGAAAGAAAAAGGTTAATTGATTTATGTGAGAAATATGATAGGGTCATAGCCTGGACCTATGAAGATCTCCATGGTTATGATAGGAATATCATTCAACACACTATAGAGCTGACTGAAGGATCTAAACCGGTCAGACAGAAGCAAAGGCCAGTGAACCCTAGGATTGAACCTCTGATGGTGGATGAGTTGCAGAAACTTTTAGAATCAAGGATCATTTTTCCAATTAAGCACTCAACCTAGGTATCAAATTTGGTTCCAGTCAGAAAAAAGAATGGTGATATAAGGCTATGTGTAGATTTCAGAGACCTAAATAGGGCATCCCTGAAAGATCACTACCCCCTACCTTCAATGGAACAGATTTTGCAAACTGTGGCTGGATCAAAGAGATTCTCCCTGTTAGATGGTTTCTCTAGATACAATCAAATTTGGTTGGCTGATGAAGATCAGCATAAGACTGCTTTCACCACAAAATGGGGAACATTTGCCTATGTAAAGATGCCTTTTGGTCTTTCAAATGCTGGAACTACATTTCAGAGGGCAATGGATGTAGCATTTGGAGAGCTTATTAATAAAATCATTCTAATTTACTTAGATGACCTTACTGTTTTCTCTAAAAGTGCTGCAGATCATTTTGACCATCTAGAAGCTATTTTTAAGAAATGCCAAGAGTTTGGAATATCTCTAAATCCTAAGAAATGCATTTTTGCAGTACCTCAAGGTAAACTATTAGGGCATATATTGTCTAAAGAAGGAGTCTCTATAGATCCAGAGAGAGTCACTACCATAATGAACCTATCTTTGCCAGTCAATAAGAAAGCAATTCAGTCCTTTTTGGGAAAGATTAATTTTGTCAGTCGGTTCATATCAGACTTTGCAGGCCTAATAAGACCAATGACACTACTACTGAAGAAAGACCTGGTTTTCAAATGGACTGTAGAAGGGAGACAAGCTTTTGAGGAAGTCAAGAGAGCAATTTCAACAGCCCCAATATTAAAAAACCCAGACTTTTCTAGGTCCTTTATAATGTATGTTTATGGAGGGGAATTCAATGTTGCTACTGTCCTAACACAGAAAGATGATCGACAAGAGGGAGAACATCGAATAGCCTTTTTCTCAAGGACTCTTAGGGAGTATGAAGCTAGATACAACTTTGTGGAGAAACAGGCATATGCTATGGTAAAAGCCCTCAAGAAATTCAGGCATATGGTGACAAGAAATAAGATTCTAATACTTGTGGCTCATCCTAGTGTCAGAGAATACATTATGGAAGGTAAGATCACTAAAAAAAGATCAAACTGGATAACAAAGATCTTTGAGTATGATGTAGAGGTCAAACCCACTAAATTGGTCAGATGTAGGGGGTTGTGCCAATACATGACTCAAGATATGGAACAGATGATAACTAAAGAAACGGAGAAGGAAAATGTATTGAGGATACAAGAAATTGATCAGAATTCTTGGGTCACAAATAGAATCTAGTTTATGAAACATGGGATTTTCCCAAAAGAGCTCTCTCATGACAAGAGGAGATACTATAGGCAGCAAGGGATCCATTTTGTTTTAATTGACCAAGTTCTTTTCAGAAGAAACATTGATGGTATTCTTCTAAGATGTATAGAGAAACATGAGGCTCAAAGAATACTTCATGAAATGCATCATGGAGCCTCATGTGGACACTTTTCTGCAAGAACTACTGCCATAAAGATAACTCAAGCAGGATACTTCTGGCCCACTTTATTTACAGATTGTTATCAGTTGGTCAAAGAGTGCCAGTCCTGCTAGTTCTATGTAGGAAAAAGGAGGAATGCAGCAATGCCCCTTAGTCCCATAATTATAGATGAGCCCTTTGCCCAATGGGGTTTAGATTTCATTGGAATGATCAATCCAGTATCAAGTATGGGACATAAATGGATCCTAACTGCAACAGATTATTTCACCAGATAGAGTGAAGCAGTGCCACTCAAAGAAGCAACAGAAAAGGTGATCCTAGATTTTCTGGAAGGTATTACCACTCGCTTTGGGCCTCCTCGTACCATAATTTCAGATAATGCTAAAGCATTTCTAGGGGCAAAATTATCTAAGTTTGCATTGAAATATGGGATCTATTTGAAAACTTCTTCAAATTATTACCCTCAGGGTAATGGTCTGGCAGAGTCTACTAACAAGAACCTGGTTAGACTCATTAAAAGAATAGGGGTTGATCATCATAAGGAGTGGCATAAAGTGCTTAACATTGCACTATGGGCTGACAGAATTACACCTAAGCAAGTAACAAAGATGTCCCCATATGAATTGGTCTATGGTAAGCCGGTAGTAATGCCTCTAAGCCTAGAGATCCCTGCTCTGCAGTTGTTGAAACAGATCGAGATTGAAGAGGATGGTCCCATGTAGGTCTAACTTGCTGAGCTCCTGGAAGTACAAGAAAAAAGGGATAAAGCACATGAATCATTAATGAAACATCAGAAAATAATCAAAGATTGTTTTGATAAGAAGACTTCAAATCCCTATTTTGAAGTAGGCTCAGTGGTTTTGAAGTGGGATGAGAGAGCCGCCAAACCAGGTCAACACAGCAAATTTGAGTCATTATGGACTAGCCCCTATAAGATTCGTTCATGTAAGCAGCAAAATTCATTTGATCTTGAAACAATGGAGGGCGAACCTGTGGGGATTGCTATGAATGGGATCTACTTGAAACATTTCAATTAAGCAGTGTCTCCTATGTATTATAGTTAGTTAGTTTCCCTTTCCTTGTTTCTCTGTTTTCCCACTTTGTTTTCCCACCCTTTTCTTTTAATAATTGTTCTATGAACACGTGGCCACGGCTCAAGTCTCTTCAATTTTCAAAACTCTCGCATTCACTAAATCTCTCTCCAATCCCCAAAATTCCCTGAGGTACCACCATATGCAACCACTTTTATGACGTGTCTGACACTCCATCCCATACAAATTTCGTAAGATTTACTAACGGTTTTCCGGCTTGAATGCCATTTATGAGACTTAATGTGTCATCAATACCCCAATATTAAGAGTTAAGGCTTAACTATGTTTCATTTGTTTCTACTTCTGCTAAGAAAATCCCTGTTGCTCGTGAATTCCTAGCGAAACCTGCTTAGTAAGTGTCTTCCCTGTTGCAAAGCTTCCATCCTTGTTACAATAAGTTCACTAGTTCCCAGTATAGACACAGATATGGCAGAGGCACAGTCTTCACAACAGGGGCTTGGGATTTACAAATCCATTGACAAGCTTCTCGCCAGCAAATCATATGCTTCAGCCCCTGCACAACTCCTGAGAACCTATCCAAGGATGAGAGTCCCCGAGGTTGGTTATGCAATCGACCCAGCAAAGGTGAAGGATTTCACAAATGGTATCGCGGACCCAACCCTTCAAAAACCTAGCAAAGCTCTGTGAGAAGGGGCACACCAAAGATGTATCCAGAAGGCCAAGGCTGTGTTGACATTTCTTCTGAATCAGCATTAGGGTTTGCCACTTCTAATGCACAGGCAGATTCAGGCCAACTAAATACAGGAGGTTGCGTGAGCTCCTCCCCTTCACTTCTGGTTCTGCCGCACCAAGGGGGGTATCCCTATAACTTAAGATGTAACCTTGACTAGCTCAAAGATAGAAAGATCTAACTTGACAACAACAGGCAGAATACTCTCATGTATGGACCAAGATCTGCATGATAGATCACAAGGCTGGCAACATTCTTGGACATGATGTCTGGTTGGGTATGAGAGTATGCAGGGGATTCCTAATCCTACTCCTACAACTAACAGGTGGAAGTATGAAATGGTTTGATATGAATTTGGATGCAAAGCTGGACATGGTGTATAACACAAGAACACAGCATGATTGGTGCCTATCCAGGGCTTGGAGTCGGTAGACATACACCTGTGAATGATCAGCATAAATAGCTAAAACTAGATTTCAGGGGGATACACATGATATCTGCCTTACAGATATCTCCCAATATAGAGTGTTGAGCTATCTCTACTTATGGCATCCCTACTGCAGTATACCCTTCCCAATGTTCAACCTGAAAACAGTTTAATCTGCCCCTTGAGCAGAGGTTAAAAGATCAGACATTCAACATAGGAATTCTATGCTCTAGAATCTAAACATAAGCAAACATCCAGATCCAGAAGAAGGATACATGCAATACTGGAGACAGAATTAACACAACACATGCTAAGATAGCATTACTCATACAAGATCAACCATGAAACCAGTGGATTCATGCCAAGTCCTACAACAGGAGATACATAAACTCACAAGATAGACTGTACAGAGCAACCAGATCAGCTGGTTTTGGATTACAGAGCCACAAATCTACCACTTTCAACAACCCTTCAAATGAGCAACATCACCTGCTTATAACAGCCAGGTAGGTGCTCAGCAATTAATTACAATGTTGACCAAAAATCCCGCCAGCCACAGTATCATGGAAATGGCGCTCAAACACAACCAGATTGGCGCCCAAACTTGAATGCAGCAGGTAGGGGAGGAGACAGGAAGATTTCTCGAGCCCTGCGCCCCTGTCCGCTGATGTACACCCTCAGTCGGGTACAAGATCGACCCACGCCATCGCCCATACCTCTGCAACAATCGCCATTAATGGCGCACCAACCCGCGGCCTTGGGAAGATCATCATACAGACTATCGCAAGCATTTCCCGCCGAGATTCATCATCATGATGTTTCGAAAATGCAGGATAACATTATCCCACATGCACCCCGTAGCAACCTCCTTAACACTTTATATACTAGGTCATGAGCATATATCATGTCGGTGCTTTTGCTCCTGACGACACTAGTATAAGACTTCATCATCATCATCCTCCAGCAGCATGATATCCTGTTGTTCGAAATATCACCCTGACGTCATCATGATATTTGAAATATAACCTTCATGATAATTGGCACAACCTGATCCATCGGAGGAACATCCTCCTGCTGAGCTTATTCCAAAAGTCTGGCCGATGAACATCCTGATGACGTCATCATCATATCTGCCTACTGCGCACCTCCTCATATCCGGATGACATCATCATCATGTTTACAAATATCAGGGGATCATCACAAGATGATCAGTGTTAGAAATATGACCCCCGCGGACCTTGATGACGTCATCATCATATTAACATCATCATGATATTCGGAAGACAACCGGATATTTGGAAATATCCTCCTGATGTTCAAATATCAGGTTGCACTGTAGCTCCACTATAAGGTCGGGGCGATAACTGAATATGATGATGCTGCTTGAAAAGATCACCCCCCGGAGATAATGCGCGAAGCCAGCAGGCGGATATCTCCTTGATATCAACATCATCATGATGTTCGAACAAACATATATCCGGGTGATATGAAAATATCACCCCTTCCTTCGAGAATATCATGATGCAGATAGGCAGAAAGAAAAATATCACCCTGATATACGGATGACGTCAGCATCATCAGGATGTCAAAACAACGAATTAAGAAGTGATACAACATCATCAGGATGATATTGACTAAGATCATCCTGACGTTCAAAATATGATGACCCTAGTGAATATCGGGTCGCACTTAGAACTCTTCGACAACATCATCAGGATGATATAAACCAAGATCACCCGATGATAAAATATCACCCCGGCGAAATATCATGAAGGCAGAAAATATGATGACCTCCGCAAGCAGCAGGATGATAACTGGAAATATCATGATGATGACGACCCTTAGGAAAAAACAAGTCAGGTCGACAACTTAGAGAATAACCCCTTCAAGATAATGGGGCAACATCATCATCATGCTTGGGCAAGGTGATAAATGGAAGATCACCGGATGCTTTGAAAAATCACCCTCGCAAGCAGATCAGGGAGCACTGTAGCTCGTCAGCATCATCAGGATAAAACCCAAACATCACCCGACAGCGAAATATGATGATGACGATGAAAAACCCAGTCGACGAAGAACATGAAGATGCTGACCTTCATCGAAACAAACATGATGATGATGACCTCCTCCTCAAGAAAATATGATGATGCAGCTGAAAAACACTGAGGAGGTCCAACACTTGGAGCATTTTTTGGATACTTAGGGAGAGTGCCTGAATGAAAATTGCTCAGAAAACTACCAGTCAATTCAGGCACTAACAGGCTGGACAATCTAAAACATTCAAAATGAGGATAAGGACCTCTCAATTGGCACAATTTATTGTCCCAAGCGTACATTTATGCCCCAACCTGATTGATATGTGCGCAGAATGGTTTCATGCGCCCTCAAGCACCATACAACAGGGCCCCTTCATGGTGCAAATTACACCAAAGGCTATCAGGGACGTGTTGGCCCTATACCATGACAAGACAGCCACATTTCCTACTATTGCCAAAATGCAGAAAACGTGGGCAAACGTTAATAATCAAGTGAGGTTTCTCAAATCAGAATTGCAGTTAGAGGACAATGATACCCTTGTGCCAGTGCTGCCAACAGGAAGGGGACAGTTCACACAGGCCAGTCAGGAGGCACTATCCATGATGGCATTCATTTTTGGAATGAAGGAGGACATAATTATCTATGATTGGCAAATGGCCATCCTCTTCAGATTAAAAATTGTGGACAAGTCTCAAGAGTTTTAGCTGGACTTCTCAGAGCAGATTGCCTGTTCAATGGTCGACCAACTCATTCACTTCAAATCTAATGGGGTTTTTAGGTATTCTTCTTATCTGTTTCACCTCATGTTATATCAAAACCCTGGCATCTTTTCACAATATATGCATTTGAATATGTATGACCCAAGTTTTGGTCATAATAGGACCATTCCTATGTCCGCATGGACACATGTCTTATCCGAAGCATCTGACCCCTATGAATTTTGGGAACTTTTTGTTGCCCCTGCCTTTTGTCACCTAAGCCCAGAGCTTGTTGAAAATAGATTAACATTAAGTGTTAGAGGCCTCATGGAAAATTCCCCCATTCCCTGTGATTACTTCTTTGGGTCTCACCATACTATCATTAGAGTCCATGGTTTTAATTATGAACTAGTGTTGCTACCCAAGATTTTGACTCCTAGGTTAGCATTCTTAGAGGTCACCTGGCAGGTGTCTGTGGTGGATAATGAATATGGTACCAAGAAAAAGAAAAAGAAAATGTATGATGTTCCATGGGTAAAGAAAAACATGTCTCTGGAGGTTAGAGTGGTTGAGCACTTGTTACTGAGGAAGCTTGTTGTCCTAGGTTTCCTTCTAATTGAAGATAAATGGAGATACGACCCGAGCAGTTTCATAACATTATGGGTTAAGAATAATAAGGTTGGCGCTGATATTATGCATGAGGGTCATCCCTTTTGGGAAGACAGAAGGAACCCTAAGGAGGATATTCCTGATTTGTATGTAGAATTGACAGATTTGCCCTTTGAGGGGCCCAGGCCATGGGAAACTTTTTATGTTAAGAAAAAGGTTTTTGACCCTAAAATTAGAATGACTTCTGGCTTAAAAAAGGCATTAAAGAACAAAGAATGGAAGCCTGAGAAAATAGCAGTATATTGGAAATACAGGCAAGAAGTTTCTAAAACTACTCAGTCTTTCGGGAACTTGGATACAGACGAGAGGTGGGAGTCCATTTGGGACGAATGGCATCCCTCCCCAGTCTCCAGCCCTGACACAAGCAAGATTCATAAGCAGGGTGAAGAGTCTGAGGGAGAGACAGAATCTACTCATGACGTGCAAGCAATAGGCCATGCTTCAATAGCTAATCCTGTTCCCCCATGGCCCCAATCTCTCAGGGCCATAGAAAAACAAAAGAATGTGGTATCCTCACCACCTAGGGCTTCTCTAGTGGTTTCAGCCATTGGGGTTTCTAGTTTTGTGTCATTACCACTATCAGTAGTGGTAAATGTTGAAGAGAAGGAAGCACAGCAAGAAGAAGAGAGAAGAAGGAAACATAGGAAGCTGAGCCTTCATCCTGATTCAGATGAGGAGGTAGAGCCTTCACAGCAACAACCACCAAGTACATCTATTGCTCCTCAGGTACATGCTACTTCTCCTTCTTCTTCTCAGTCTTTTTCTTCTTCTATAGGGGTGGCAATCCCAAATGTCTAAACATCATTAGCCCCTGCCGCCTCTGTTGTGCCAATTTCCCAATTTGCCCCACCTATTACTACTCAGGCCATGTCATCATAGGCCACATCATTGCCTCCCTTTTCCCCCTCTGTTCCAAAGAGAATACCTCCCCAGATTCCCCCTAGCCAGCATTTGGCTATTCCCTATGGCTTGCCACAGGGTCATCCTTTTGCAGGCAGATATATTGCCTCTCCCCCTACCTTCCAAGCTCAAGCAGACACTGCTAAAAAGGATAGGGAAGCCCGGATGGATAAAAAGAGGAAGAAAGATAATAAAGCTCTGGTTGTACCACACATGAGGTCACTCTTTGACCTAATCCAGCAGCAGCTAACTGTGACTTATTTGTCACCTAATGTAGTCAAGCCAAACAAGCAGATGCAGCCTCAGGATTATACAATGAGTGCAGTGGCTATGGATATGTCACTTTTCAGACCACAGGACAGGGTCGAGCTGCTGAATGAAACCACTTCTGCTGTAGCTACTGATTACTTGAAAGTATCAAAGAAGCTACAGAAGATGGAGGCTGATCTAGCTCAAGAGAAAGTAAATTGTAGCATTCTGGCTACATAAATTAAAACAAAGAATGATGAAATAGGGGATCTCAACAAATAGTTGCAAGATACTATTTCTTGTCAGATTCACCAGGCTATTCAAGCCCATAATGCTTCTCTAAAAGAAGAGCTAGCACAAGAAAAGGCTGCAGTGACAACCCTAAGGCAGGAAAAGGCCACACTACAAAAAAAATATCAAGAAAACGTGCAACAAGTCACACAGTTCCAGCAGAAGTTGTTGAATGAACAAAACAATGCTGCTGCCATACAGGCCCAACTTCAAGCTGAGCAACAAACAACAAAATAGTTGACACTTGAGTTGGCTAATAGGCCAAAGAATGCAGGAGTTCTGAATTTGGTCAAGGAGCTATATGTATCAGTGTGAAAAAGAATCTCTGAGGAGATTACTCAGCTCAGGCCCTCTCTAACCTTCCTGCTAAATGCGCAACAATTGTGTGAAAAGGTGGAGACTTCAGTTCAAGCCACCCTGTCCACTGTTTCCTTAAGAGTTTCAGATTCTCAACTGCTACTGAAGAAGTTGTATGACACAACTAATGAAACATTATCAGCAGCAGGGATCAGTGATAGAATGATTGCTACAAAAAGGGTGAACGAAGTTCTCAGTTGCAACTCTGCTGCAATCAGTTGCAAAGAGCTCCTAGATGTGGTCAAAGAGGGAGTAAAAGACATGAAGAAGCATATTGAAGATCTGGTGCATTTGGGACTCCCCTCTCCTTTTCCTGATAGCAACATTGTGCTGATGATTGATGAAATCAAGCCTTTGTTGTTAGCTAGACAAAAATGATCAGTCAGTTTTCCAGGGTTTAACAGATGCTTCATCAGTGCAAGAAGTGGAAGTTGTCTTGATCCCCATGGCCCAACTTGATTTCCAATTGAAGGTTGTAGTTCATGTTTTGCAAAGGTTTTCACATAGAGACATTATCAACCTTGATTTAGCCTTCCAAGATCTACAAAATAAGCAGGGTCTATCTGATGCTGAGTGGTCTTTTTATCAGACGGCCTTACGGAATCTGTGATTTGTTTGCTGTATTTTATATACATATTCTTTGGATTCTTTTTGAGCAGGCTCAAAAGTCCTTGGGGTCGCCAAGAACTATAGAGTAAAGTACTCTACATTTTGTTATGAGTTTCAGTTGTGCGAGTTCCAGTTTTGTTCCGTGTTTCAGTTTTGGCCGCGAAGATTTACAGCAAGGGTTTCATTTCACCTGCGTTTTGCCTAAGTCTCAGAGTCATGCGGAACATGCCATGTGTCGTCAGCTGAGACACACTTTGAGAAGTCTCAGACTATTACGGGAGGAGCCAAGTGTCTTTTTGTATTAAGGCGGATACTGCCATATGTCATCTTCCGTGTTGAAGTTTCAAGCCACTTTTAATGTTTCTAAGAGAGTCTGGCGGGCCCCTTTTAAGTTTCTCCCTGCACGGAAGGCGCCAAGTGGCATTTGTGGAAGGTTTCAAAATGTTTCATTTAAGTTTCACAGAAAGTGCCGTGTGTCTCTTATAATGTAAGCAGAGCGTGACAAGTGTCGACATCCGCAGTTTCTTCCTTTTGTTTCATTGTTGAGTAAAGACTGTGGTGGGCCCCAATGAGTTGCTAAAGTAAGCAGAGCGAGCCAAGTGTCATTGTCCACATGAATCTAAATGAGTCCCAAATGTTTTTATAGTGTTTCTAAAGCTAGGCAGAGTCTGCCATGTGTCATCTTCCGTAGGACTCTCAAAAGGTATCTAAAGCTTCTCTATAGTTGAGCGGAAACCGCCACGTATCACATGGTAATTGCAGCGGAAGGCGCCACCTATCCCTGTTTCCTTTTGAAGCTGCTCGGGCAAGAAGCATTGTGGGTCCCATTTTCCGTAAGTGATAGAGTTTTGAGGCAGTGGACTGTGACAGATGTCAAAGGCAGAACTCTCCC
This sequence comes from Cunninghamia lanceolata, assembly GCA_027924645.1. NCBI lineage: Eukaryota > Viridiplantae > Streptophyta > Pinopsida > Cupressales > Cupressaceae > Cunninghamia > Cunninghamia lanceolata. The sequence goes on along the minus strand of BSBN01000012.1, from coordinate 5,215,078 downwards.
GACTATGAGGCACAGTAAAGTATAGTTGAACGGAAGCCACCATGTATATGTTTCAATTGCAGCGGAGGCTGCCACATGCTAAGTTCTTATTTTTCTGAAAAGATGAAGGAGTTTCAAGTAAAGAGTGTGGGCTATGTTATTTGTCTTAGGGTTTATAGTCGCAAAGACAACTAGAAACTACCAGGTGTCCCTACCTGATTCAAAGGAAGGAGCGTTACATGTATCTGTTTCAACCAATGGACTTGCAGGGAAGGTAACCGTTTCAGACCTGAAAGAGATCCTCTGTCAAACACTCTAGTTAACTTCAGTTCGGTTAGACCATTGAGATTTGGTTGTTACGGACAATCCAAGAGGGTTCTATGCTATAAATATGTAACCTCTCATGACAAGAAAAGGGGAGATTAGTCGAGTTTTCTTTTTTAGAATTATTTTCATCAGAGATTTTTAAAGAGAAGTTTGAAGACTTTTGTTGTGGCCAGTAATATCATTCGCCTTTGTTCTGTTTTCTTGATTCAAAAAGTTTGCGTAACTGTGCATGTTTCTGTGCCTTTTATGTGACTGAAAATTAATAAGAAGACCGAGTTTTGTGCCTTTGCTGATATTTTCTGTGTCGTTGCAAAATGGTGTAGTTGTGAGCCTTTGATTCTATTTGTTTTATCTTTTACATTGATCATGCATTGTTTGCTCTTTAATGTAACTGAATCCTAAAGATAGCTTCACTGTGCTTAGTATTAAGGAATGAATCATATTCAGGTGCATCACTATAGTCAAATTTCCTTTAGTTGCATTTGTGATTCTGTTTAATTTTTATCCCTTTTTCCCAAAAATACATTTGAGATAAAGAAGAGCCATCTTCTTTAAAATCTGGAGGTCATTTCAAGTCGCAAGTCCCACATTCCTGAAACTTCCCATGTTGGTGTTAGAAACAGTGCAATTTTAAGCATCAACAGTTTCAAGAATATTTCAATTGAGGGAGACTCAAGGCTAGTGATTTCGACTCTTCAGACAGGGAAAGCAGAGAATTGGTCTATCAGTTATATCATAGATCAAGCTAGGGATATGTTAAGTAAATTTGATATGTTTGATATACCTCATTGCTACAGAGAAGGCAATAGAGTGGCAGATTGGCTAGCAAACTTTTCCCTTGATCAAAATTATAAGTTAGTTCTCTTCGATTCGGCCCAAAAAGTTTCAAATCTTTGATTAGTTTAGACTCTGGCCTTAACTGTCTCTAAGGTCCTTGTAGGCTCAGGCCTACTAGGGATGGGGCGGGTGGGTGGCTTAGGATAGGTCATATGAAGTAAACCCCTCATTGTCTTCCAGCCACGTGGGCAAGTCAGACCCAAGGGGACACCTCAACATTGCCCTACATTGTTTTAATGGCACAAGAGGTCATTTATGGCAACCTTAATTACACCTAGTTGATAGAACTTGCTCAGATCTCCCATCCCTCCACCTCTTCCCTCATACCTTGCGCTGGGCAGTAATTATGCTCACCATCTCATGCCATTCATCGAGAGGCTCGCCAAATGTCTCCTTTTGGTACTCTCAGCTATCTTTCTCTTTTGGGGCTTTGCAATCGCTGTCACCCATACCTTTTGGGTTCTCCAGCCATCTTGTGAGCTAGGCTTCTTAAATAAGGAGGATGTCATCATTCATCTTCCCGTTCGTGCGAGTTTAATGCAGGCTTAAATGGACAGGTGTCTTTGGGTCCTATTTATTGGCTCTTGGCTTATTCCTCACCATCTTCAGCTACCTTGTTTTGTCTGAGTTTACCTTGTGTGTGTGTTTTGGTTCCTTCCTGGTGTTTTCTTTCTGGTTACAAGCATGGAGGGGGAAGCTGCAAATTACAGAATCTACTTTCCTCCCCTTCCATGGGAGCCAACCATTAGAGGCAGCGTGGACATCCTAGAGCTTAACAGTGTTTTCCATCTAGACTGCACTTTAGCTCAATTCGCAGTCTAGACTATTTGCAACCATAGATGGCTTCAAGGATCTCCGAACAGAGAAATAAAGGGCTCGAAAGTGGCATCTGTCTTTCTTTCAAACCTTATGGACATTGTACAAGATTCGCACTTCATTCTCCCCATTGCAATGGGAGTTATAAATCAACGCCTCTTCTCCGTGGAAAGGTGGAACGCTACAGTAGAAAATTATGACCTGATGGTGGGAGATGCTTGGGTTGGCAGTCTTTTCCCAGTTCATAAGCTTAGAATCAGGAGGTCATATGAGTACATTTATGATAAAATGCAATACGGCCTGCGGTATGGGTGCATGTGTCTATTGGAAAAAGCTCTAAGGGGTCATGCCCACTCAGTGCCAAAGTTAGTGAGGATGCAGTACAAAGACATGTTTCTAGCAATCCACTTTCTGAGGTTTCACGTTGCGGACTTGGCCTCTCACCACCCAAGGTTTCTGGTTGATGCTGAGGATACCTCGGATATGGAGGACCCCCTGGGCCAGAATGAAGACGAGGAAATGGTGGCTGTGGAAAGTGGCATTCAGGGTACAGTTGCTGGGGAAGTTGATGTCTAATGTGTGGCTTTCTGTTGCGGTGGGTGGTTTCTAGTTTATCATTTTCAATTTTTTCTCTATTGTCTTCTATGGTGGTGGGTATATGGTGTTCTACGTCTTGGGTTCCTTATTTGTAGACATTAGATTGGAGTTTCTCCTATTTGTGACTGCAACAGGGGTGTGGAAATACTGATCCCCCTACTTTTTTGTAATATATTATTTATATGAATATATATAATTGGTATGGGGTCCGTCCCTTTTCTATAAATAAAAAAAAAGTTTGATTGAGGATTTTATTTACATACAAAGATACTTGTTTGGCAGTTTTGTGTCATTATGCTAAGTTGACAAAAATGAAAGTTGCCAGCAATGATTGATGGAGGGAGAAATATATAAAGAAGTCAGATAAAGATGTTTATGCTGGAACTACCATGTGTGTAGCATTTGCATAGAATGGTTTGTAGAAAAGCTACATTCAAGTGAATGCAAAAGGTAGCTGTAATGCTAGACTCTGCAATCTATGGCAACAAAGAGATTAGAGGAATTTCTACTAGAAGTTATATAGTTGCCATTGTCTCGGAAGACTTGCAATGGAAGAGAAAAATATAGACAACTCAAAGACTTAAAATCATAATGCCTATCGATATATCATCTCGTGGAATGCAATAAATTTGAAAATGACTTAAAGAAGCTTTCCAACAAAACTTCTTGGCAGGAGTCAAGCCAGATTTGGCGTGAGAAATGTTTTGGAACACTCCAACGCTCGCTCACATATAGAAGTCTATCGGCTGTATCCGAGTGAAGGCATATTATTTGTTCTAAAATCTAATAGCATTAAATTTATAATCTTGACATTCTAATATTTCAACCTTTAAAAACATTCAGGTAAAAATGTAAATTCGGTTGGGTTAAGCCAGAATCCACAAGTTTGCACCTTTTTGGATGAAGGAAATATGCCATGAAATGCATAAAAATCTAGAGGCATATGGTGATACATGTGGCTACATGCCTCAGACATTAAACCTCTCATTTATATCTATAAACAAAAAGAAGATATTTTAATAATTTTAATCTTAGAAATAAAGCATGTTAAGGCACAAAATCTCAAATCCATGCAAATCCATAAAGCAGATTTAAAGCCAGATAAAACAAAAAAAAACTAAAGAATATAAATAGAAGTTATTTATTTTTTTCTATATATATGAATACATATTATCTATTATAAATTAAATAAAGATTAAGTTTATATGTATCTCCTCATCTGAATGTATAAAATATATTTATAATTTAAATATACATTTTTGCACTAATAAATCAAAGCATTTATTTCTAATTAAAGTACCTAATTAACTATTTTCAAATTAATAAAATTAAATGCAATTTTTTATCCTTCATGAGAAAACCTCTTACCAAAATCTCAAACGCTAATTACATAAATTATTGTTAAAGTACGTTATAACCCACCAAAGTATCTCTTAAGTGATATTCCTAGTACTAATTGAATATGAAAATATATTATTTTAACTTCCTTATCATGCTCTTAATGAAATAAAATAAAATAACAAGAATAAGTGCATAATTAGAAAATGTTCCCTTATCTTGAAATATAATCCCAATGTAGTTTAAAGAGGCATCATACCTTTAAAAGTCTTCTACTAGACTAGACATTAAATAAGTATTACGACTTCTCTATGATGTGAGATAAGGAAAGAATAGCATGCATACTAAAAGCAATATGAGATACGATGATACACGTACCCTTAAGTGTTGAACTCCAATATTGAAGGTAGGGTTAGAATGTACCTACAAGAATAAACCTATTCGCACAAAAGTTTATCTAGTCAAACACATAAGAGAACATGAACTCAACATTTCCATAATACGAGTGATTCAATATCCAATATAGTCTCCAAACATAGGTTAACTAATTAATTGTTTGATAGGTGTCATTACACCTCTCTTGTGGTGTTAGCTTAGAATACCTCCCTAGTTTGTACATGTTAGCCCTATTTGGTTTTATTCGTCATTTGTGAGCAAGAATGCATATATAAAAGAGTTTTACAATTCATTTTACACTAAGATGTCTAATGCAAAATTAGAGTTTCTCACACGTTTTGATCATCTATGCTAAAGTATTCTTCATGATTGAATTTTCTATCTACTTGTGGGTGTTATGAAGTTTGTTTGTAGGTCTTGAAAGAAGTTTCAAGCTTTCTCCATCACTCTCTTTGTTGGTGCATGATCTTGAGCATCTACTCCAACTAGAATGTGTTACATCTTGTGGTAATCTTCATCATTTCCATTCTTACTCTCATCATATATTGTTGATATGGCCTCTACCCTCCTAGGGAATGCACTCTTGGATCTAATCATCATTGTAGTGGAGGTGGAAACAACAACACAAGGTTTGATTGAGGCAAGCCTTTATACACAGCACAACCTTTTCCTCTTTTTTTGTGTGCATGTTGAAGATATAGGTTTTGGAGGACAAGATCCAAGAAGAAGAGAGGGCTTGCAAGTATAGGTCTAGTGATACTCGGAGATTCTTTTAAACCCTAATTAGGGTCTAAGATGCCCATGTGCCCTAGTCTTTTGTGCCTCTAAATCTGGATTCAGGTTTTTCTCTACTTCCTGATCTTTGCTATACTTTTATATTTTTGATATATCTTTTTGACAGTTAGTTATTAGTAGATCTTTGTCATTTAAGGTTTAGTCATTTGCCCAAGTTTGCTTGCTAAAACTTGATTGAATTTGGTTTATGCTCCTCTATACAACAAAATAATAGAACCCCTATAGTTTGGATCTCCTCCATGGGTAGTATCCAAGCTCGGTTTGTGTTTTAATGTTTAATAGAAGAGGGTTTTTACCTAGTTTAATCTCTTAGGTTAATTCACTCTTTTCTATCCTAAACATTTTGGTGAACCCGACTTGTCTTGCACTTTTGTATCCTTCTTGTTTCAGATCTGAGTTATTTTCTACCCTAGATCTGACTGGGATTGAGTTCATTAATCATTTTACATACATACATACATAGTTAATTTTTGCATTGTTTCAAAACTAGTGTTTCTAAAAACCTTGCATTTGTAGAGAATCTAGCTATTTTTGAACCTAGGGTTTATAGATTTGTGAGATATTTCAGATTTTGTTGCATTGGTAGCTGGTTTAAAATATTTGCATTTGTTGTAACTTGTCATTCTTGGTGTTTAAAACATTCATGCATCCTTGCATTTGAAATTTAGAAAATAAACACTTCATTCTAGGTTTGGAAAAAAGCATATTTGTCATTTTGTTTGCATTTTGTAAGGTTAGATCATCATAACATGAATTAATTTTTTTATTTTTGCATCAAATCTTATTAGCATTACAGTAATTAATCAATTCATAGTGTTACATTGTGCATTTAAATCTTTTCAATGCTAGGATTTGTCAAAAAAGTTGCATTTTGTGAAAACCTAGTTAATGTTGAAATCTAGGGTTTGTGATTGATATTTTGTTTCAAATTTTGCTGCTGTCATTTGCATTTTGTGATGTCCCGATATTAAGGCCTTGTTTAAATTAAAGATTTAAACATCATGATGAAACAATAAAGTCAAATTGAATAATCATATATTTAAGAAATAATATAAAACAATATTATTATTTTAATATAATTAGAATATATTATATATTTATAACAAATATAAGTGTAATTATAAATACATATATATAAACATTGACAATAATAAATATAAGTAATTAAATAAATATTATTATCATTATTATAAATATAAGTAATTAAATACAAGACATAACCAATTTACAAAGAGTTCCCAAAAGACACTACCAATAGAGTTATATAAGGCAGTTCAGTGGGAAAGGAAAAGGGAAGAATAAGAACAAGAATAAATATTAGAGAGAGTTCTGATCTGCAACAGGGAATATAAGGAGTCAACGATCAGCACCAGCTTAGTATGTGATTTAAGATATAGTATAATATGTAGTTTAGTAATTAGTTTATTAATAATGTGTTCATTAATAAGTATATATATATTAGGAATTTAATATGGTTAACAATGGGATTTATGTATTATGATTTTGTCATCCAATGTGCATGTAGACTAACATAAGATCTTTTTCATATTCTTATATATGGGTGAACTAATGTGTGTATACAAAAATCTATACGAATGATATGGGGGATTCAAGAATAAAATATAACATATAGATATATAGATCACAAGGAATAAGGAAATCAACAAATATATATAAGTCAGTTAACAAATATATAAGTTAGCAAAAATACAAGACAACAAATATAGAAGTCAAGGAATATAGGAAAATAAGAACTTCTAATTTATACATAGAAGTATACTTGAGGTAGATCTAGGAAATAAGGACAACAGTATATTGGGCTGCAAGAAAGAAAGTCTTCAAAGTGTTCCAAGGTTACAAAGGTAGGAATTATCTTGGTATGATATATCTAACCTTATATGTATTATGATGAATGTCATATGCATATAATTGTAAGATTATCATTAGACATGTATATGTCTAAGCATTGTGAAACTTGCTATGAATTATAGATTATATTCACAACACATTTGATATGATTGTTTGTGACTATGAGTTTGATTAGTTTATTATGCATTAATGTGGATTCTTGTATGAATGTTATGATGATGGAATTAAGGGCCTACAAGGAGGGGAAACGGCATTGGGATCATCCTCTAAGTACACCACCCCATGGGATGGCTGAGGCCTACCACATGTGGGCCAAGGGGGCATAAGAGGCCACTCTTGGGCTTAGAGGGAGTGATTTCTGGGACACCCTGTTGGAGTTGCACACCAACCTCCCATCATGGTGATTAATTGAATCATAAGAGGAAACATAATGGTTTTGATGAGGGGAAGGGTGATAGGACACCTCACTAGGCACGCCACCCCATATGGATGGTAAGAGGCCACATGGGGCCAAGAGGGGTAAGGTACCCACTCTTGTGCTTAGGGTAGAGGGTCTCTTGAGTACCCTATCAAACCATTTTGCTTTAGGAAAAATGAATTAAAAACCTAAAAGATTTCAATATATTTATGACATGATATTTGTCTCTCGTTATAGATGTTTACAATTTTCTAACCTATTGTAGGGATTAAGCCAGGACAAGGTATTCTCTAAACCCATTGTTTTCTTAGAAAGTTGATACTATGGGATAAAATTAGTGTAATTCTTATTAAGGAAATTACATAAACTAGGATTTATCTTGCTTACAACAATTGATTGGTAATTTGTAACCTTAACTAGTGATTTTAGGGCAAGGTTTAGGGAAGTTCCAAATGGGGACATTACAAGTGATATCAAAGCATCTTTCCTGCCACCCTGTGTATGCTTTATGTGTATTCAAATGTATACTTCGTGGCTTATGTCTATTCGAGTGTATTCAAAGGTATACTTTATGAGTTATGTTCATATGAATACTTGGTGTATTGTGTGTATTCACATGTATGCTTCATACTCATGTGTATACTTGATGACCTTGGGATGGTGGATGGGTCCACGGTGTAGTATGGCATACACTCAATCCCCTTCCCAATTGTTCGATGGTATACTTCATGACTATGTATTCAAGTGTACTTGTATTCAAGTGTATACTCTATGACTTTGTATTTGAGTGGATACTCTATGACTCTGCATTCAAGTGTATACCTTGTGTATTCAAGTATATTCAAGTGTATGCCTTGTGTATTCAAGTTTATTCAAGTGTATGCCTTGTGTATTTAGGTGTATAGTTTGTGAATTATATGTATTCGAATGTATTCATATACCTTGTGGCTTCTATTCATGTGTATACCTTGCGAAATGTATATTCATTATGACTCATGTGTACACCTGGTGACTTCATGTATTCATATCTTGTGGCTTACATGTATTCATATTTTGTGACTCCATGTATTCACCGGTGTGCTTCATGACTTATGTGCATGTTTCCTATATGGTTCATGTTTCCTATGTATACTTTATGTATTACTTGTATTCAAGTGAATATTTGAATTACACATTTCAAATCTGATTTTACTTTTCTCTACTACATTACAAATGTCATCTTTCATTGAAGTTTGAAACTAGGAACAATTTTGAGTGGTTACATCTTGAAAAAAGCATTGAAACTAGGGTTTGATTTGAGCATTGGAATTATTGATATCTAAGTGGAGTTGAGTAGAGTTGAATTTGATCAAGGATATATTATGTGCATTATGTTTGTTTACATTTGAACAAAGCATTACTTCACTTAAACAAAAACTCAAACCCTTATTTTGCTACATCATGCATTTCTTGTATTTATGCATCTTGTGTGTTACTAAAGCTTGTAGATGCTTTATGAGATTTGTGACCTGGTGCCCTTTTTCTAACACTCCTATGCAAAGAATTATTCAAATTATGAGTTCTAATGCTTTGAATAATGATCATAACAATACATCGGAACCCCAATTCACTAGTCTTATCACACAAGAAGGTCAATCACTTCTTCTTGATATCCCTACTTCAGATCTTCCTGAAGCATCAACTTTTCATGAATCCATCAACATTGATGACCTTGTGGCTCATGTTCCTAAAGCTCAAATTTAGAGATTAGACACTGAGTTGGCTAATTTCTAGAAATTTGCAAGCTTGAAACATATAGTTGAAGAGGTTGTCCCTATTGTTGAGAGTGTTTAATTTGGAAAAAGGGGGAAAGATGTCCAAATGTTGTTTTTAAGGGTTTGTGTCGATCCTCCTTTCACCACTAAACATTCAATGACATTCAACTGAGTAGAGAACTCTACTACAAATCTCATGTCACTTGAAACATAGGAGAAGATTGGAATTGTGTGATTTTGTTGTTCAATTAAGTCCAATTATGCTAAAAACCCTAATTTCGTGAAATCATAAACAAACGAACAAATTATAGAAAATTATCGCACACAGAGATATCAAATGACAATCAAATACATACCAAATTTCAAAGTTTGATGTATGGAAAAGTTGGGGACTAATGAGAAGGCGTCCTAATCCAGTGCCTCAGTTTTTGTCAAGATCTGGGAATGTTATCTACAACACAGTTCTTTTGTTTTGGGGATTTCACTGTTGCGGGATCCAGAGGACTAATGAGTGGGTGCCTAAGTCTAGATCCCTATTTTCTTCTTAGATCTACAATTCTGATAGTCTGCACTACTCTCCTACAACTCCACTTCTTTCACTTTTCAAACTTGTAACCTGCAATCACAAAAAAGTGGGTTGGGGGTTGTGGTGTTTAAAGGCTTGCCTCGGTCAAGCCCTGGAGAGACATTCAAGTCTTCCAAACAATATTGTCAGATAAAGAGTGCATATCCCTGTGGGATAGAGGCAAAATCTAAATGATAAATGATAGAAAACATAATTGATATCACCTTGTAGTGAAGATCTCATGGAAGGAAAATGCTCTTCATGCCATGAGGAGATGGATGTCAAATATGCAAATACAAACACAATAACAACACAAAATATTGCTCTACAACACAATGAATGCCTTGAATCACTTTCACATAAGCTTGTAGATCAAAAATGCCATCTAGTTTCCATCTAGTTTGCAAATGAATCACTAATCATGCTTATATATGCAACTACAAACATTTCCACTAAGAATTTTATAATTCAAACTTAGGATGTCGGCATAGGACCTAATAATGGTCATAAAACTGACACCCAAAAATAGGGTAGGACTAGGGTACAGGCGCGCAAGTCATCCCCCCTTATTTCAGGCAGGATTCATGCTAAGCCCGCCCCCTAGGTCCCATTTGCCATGAAACTTTAGGGTTTTCTCATTGGGAGTCACCATTAACATGCAATATGACCTAAATGTATTCTAAAGGACCCTAGAGCTAAACCTTAAGAGGGAAAAGTACCGAAGGGGACATTTTCTGACATAACATTTAGCCCCCACTTTAATGTATGTGAAAATTCAAGGCCAATACATGCATTAAAGTACGGTCAACAAGCACAGTAAACATGCCAAGCACAAAGAAGATGCACCAATCATAATAAAGATAGTAATAGGCATGCAAAACATGGAGAAGATAGTTATAGTCACACAAGACAAGGAGAATAGAGTATTGAAGACACGCAAAGCACAATGAATGTAGTGAACGCAATGATTATTTTCTTTTTTCTTTTTATCACATATAAAATGCAGGTACAAGGAAAGTAAACACACTACCCATAATGCAGGAGGGACTCATCGCCACGAGTCTTTAAACTGCATATGGGGCAACAGACACACAAAACAAATCTCAAAATGTAGGAGGGACTCATTGCCACCAGTCTTTAAGACTGCACTTGAGAACAAACATGTCATACAAATCAAGTATGCCATACAAATCCTGAATCATAGGAGGGACTCATCACCACTGGGTCTTTAAACTATGGTTGGGAAAAACACGCCATACACACACACATGGAAGACAGAGAAAACATGGTAGAAAAGTGATGGAGTGTACCTATTTCTAGGTTCATCACCATCTTAGGCACATTACAGGCACACACCGACGATTGCGCTTTGCCACAACAATCACCGAAGGCACGCTTAAGGGTTAGGATAGTCTCAGATCTGCTCCCCACCTCCACAAAGGACTTTTAGAAAATGACAGGATGTGCACTCTCCTTGAGAAATACACCATCCCTGCCTCTTCAGAGGGCTTAAGATAAAAAATGATATACGTGATATCTCAACTCCATAGAGGGCTTAAGTGATTGCAGTAGATTCAAGCTTTACAAACACACTTTGCTAGAATCTAAATCATATAGCTTACCTTATATATGCCCCCAACTTAAGGTGGTTGATATCATGTAGCGATATCAAGCACATTAAGGTAGCAAGAAAACACACAAGGGAACACGAGCTCTCACAAAGCCCATGCCCCCTAGAGATGACATGTACTTTACGATCACCAAATGTTCCCACAAACACACAATTTCCTACAAGAAAAGGTGTTAGCATCCATATAATCATGATAAACAATAATGCATATAATCATTCACATAGAGAGACGAGGTTATACTACAGATTTAGAGACTGAGTATAACCATGGGGCTATACTGCAGAAATCTCAAAACTGAGTGTAACCAAGGTGAGATTCAAATATAAACAAAGTGAATGGAGTAGCAGTATTTTTATGGTTTGTAAGTGCGATAAGACAACATCAAGATCACATAGAGTGATTCTAGTAGCCAAGAGTCAGATAATATATTCCAACCTCGTCATCATATATGGACTTGGTCCATTTTTTGATTTCTCCCTGAAGGGACACTAGGTTCGTATTAGTATAATAAGTTTTTTCATCATCTGCCCACTAGATAGAACCACTAGAGGAAGGTAAATAACAAATCAAGAGAGGAGGAACAAGTGCCTTAGGGACAATCACATAGGAGGGTGCCCCTAAGTCACCAACCGCAACGCTATGTCCATAAGAGACAACACTCAACAATAAATTTAGAGGAGAAGCAATATAGAAGAATGATGATACAAATAGAAGAAGGTCACAACAGAGGCGATCTCCCAGTATCCTTGACCTTACAAGAGTATCAAGGGTCATCCCAGGAGACCTAAACAACACATAACACATCATGAGGGAAGCACAACATGGAGGGGAGGTCACATACATGAGCTGATCATGCTACCGCATAGGTGACCACCAGGGTTAGAGATACTTACCTGTAGGGACAACCGGGCTAGCAGTCGTCACGGATCTTGATCTTTACTTTAATGGTTAAGGCTTTATCTCTTCTTCTCTCTTCCATATTTTCATGATGTTATAAAGGTATCTTTGTAGGAGAGTTGTCTATTAATGATGGTAGAGAGGGGATATTGTAATTTTCTATATCAAGTAGACAGGGTGATGTAGGAACTTTTATAATTCCATTTCTAATTGATTTAGGTTGTTGAGGAACCCAAAAAGTGCCCATTTCAGTCCATATATAGGGTGTTGGAATACCTTGGGTTTGAGGGATAGTTTGTTCTTCAATGTCATGTGAAATTTCATTATTTTCCAAGGTATGTGAAGGTTCAGGTAAAGATGCATGATCTATTTTTCTATTTAAGATGTAGTTGAGAAGTTCTTGAACATCAGGTGGTAAACTTTCAATTTCAGCAGGTTGAAGCAAATGTTCACAAAGGGAATCTGTATCACCCAAAGCATCATCCTAGCTAGGGAGATTAAGAAGGGATCATAGAAGAGTATGGATAAATGTATCAGTGATGTCTTCTTCTTGTGCCAAATAATCCTCGCCAATTGGGGTTATGTTGGGACAAGTCTCTTTATTAAATGAATCACCCATTGCTATATCATTCTCATAGGTTTCAGAAAGAATGTCCATTATGTAATCATGAAATGAAGCGATAGAGGGAATGATGTTTTCACTACTACTTTCCCCATGGTTATTTTCTGAAATGAAATTAGTGAGGTTCTCCAAGATTGACTAGAACACACCCACAATAGTGAGGAAGCTTTCAAAATAGGCTATTGTTCAAAGGATATCATAGGTAGTGCTTACAGACATGTCAATACCATAGATGTATGCTATTTGATGCAAGAATTGAGGATGTTTATCAGTGAATTTGCAAAAATTATCATAATTCATAATGTACTCAAATAAATCTTCCAAAGATGAATGACGAAGAGAATTCATGAGGGCAAGACTATGTATGAATATGATCTAAAAATGCTTGATTTTTTTTTTTCAAATGCAAATGAGTGAAAGAAGAGGTGTTGTAAGGAAATTGATAAAGGGAAGAAAATAATATGTCTAATATTAGTTGAATAAAGCAATAATATCCTTCACAACACACCTTTAGTGCAAATCTTATAATGATGAGCAGTCAAAACCTAGTGAAAATGTGCTAAAATATGCAATTTTTCAACAATTTTCAATGCAAGTGAGTAAGAGAATGGGTGTTGTAAGGAAAAATGTAATGGAAAGTAGGTTATAAAAGTAAGATCAGTCATCTAATGCAATAAAATCCGTCACAACATGCCTATAGTGTGAATCTAAGTCAAACCCTAGTGAAAATATAGCTAAAATATGCAAATTTTCACAAATTTTTAATGCAAAGGCCTAATAGAAAGGGTGTTGTAAATAATTTGAGGAGTGACAAAAGATTATAAACCTGATAACAGCTAATTAATGCATAAAAATCCTTCACAACATGTCTATGTTGCAATTCTAGAGAGACGATAAGGCCAAATCTAGTGAAAATGCAAGGTTTTCAAATCCTAGACATGAAATTTTGCAAGAAAGGCACTATGATGAAACACTAAAGTTATAAATCAGTCCTAATGAGTGTTTTGAAAGGGTAGTAAAATCTAAAATAAGATTTTGACTACAAACCCTAGCTAATGCAGAACTAGGATATATGGAAAAATGCACAATTTCAAGCATTTTTTATGAATTTAAGCATGAAAATGCAATGTAAATGAATGATGAATGGAAAATTTATGTATTCTAAATTAGATCTAATGATAATGATAGAAATTTATTGAAATTAAATGCCAACTAATTTAAATTATTTGAAAATGCAAGCTAAAATGCAAAAAAAATTCAAATTTTTCAATTTTTTTTGTAATTTTTCCAATGCAAAAGATGAATAATGAAATGAATGGATGAAATGAATGTAAATCTGAAGTACAACACTCAACAAGGTGCAAAATTCAAAAGAACACAGGTTCGCCAAAATGTTTAATATAGAAAAAGGGGGAAAGATGTCCAAATGTTGTTTTTAAGGGTTTGTGTCGATCCTCCTTTCACCACTAAACATTCAAGGACATTCAACCAAGTAGAGAACTCTACTATAGATCTCCTGTCACTTGGAAAATAGAGGAAGATTAGAATTGTGTGATTTTGTTGTTCAATTAAGTCCAATTATGCTCAAAACCCTAATTTCGTGAAATCGTAAACAAATGGATAAATTATAGAAAATGATCTCACACAAAGATATCAAATGAAAATCAAATATATACCAGATTTTGAAGTTTGGTGTTTAGAAAAGTTGGGGACTAATGAGTGGGTGCCCTAGTCCAGTGTCTCAATTTTTGTTGGGATCTGGGAATGTTATCTGTAACACAGTTCTCTTGTTCTGGAGATTTCACTGCTGTGGGATCTGAAGGACTAATGAGCAGGTGCCCAAGTCCAAGTCATTGTTTTATTCTTAGATTTGCAATTTTGATAGTCTGCATTGTTCTCCTATAACTCCACTTCTTTCGCTTCTGAAACCTGTAACCTGCAATCACAGAAAAGTGGGTTGGGGGTTGTGGTGTTTAGAGGCTTGCCTCGGTCAAGCCCTGGAGAGACATTCAAGTCTTTCGAACACTGTTGTCAGATAAAGAGTGCGTATGCTTGCAGGATAGAGGAAAAATTCAAATGATAAATGAAAGAAAACACAATTGATATCACCTTGTAACTTGAAGATCTCATGGAAGGAAGATGTTCTTCATGCCATGAGGAGATAGATGTCAAATCTCCAAATACAAACAAAATAACAACACAAAATATTGCTCTGCAACATAATGAATGCCTTGAATCACATTCACATAAGCTTGTAGATCAAAAGTGCCATCTAGTTTCCATCTAGTTTGTAAATGAATCAATAATTATGCTTATATATGCAACTACAAACATTCCCACTAAGAATTTCGTAATTCAAACTTAGGATGTCAGCATAGGACCTAATAATGGTCATAAAACTGACACCCAAAAATAGGGCAGGACTAGGGCACGGGCGCCCAAGTCCTTCCCCTTATTTCAGGTAGGATTCATACTAAGCACACCCCCTAGGTCCCATTTGCCATGAAACTTCAGGGTTTTTTCATCAGGAGTCACCATTAACATGCAAGATGACCTAAATGCATTCTAAACGACTCAGGAGCTAAACCTTAAGAGGGAAAAGCCCCTAAGGGGACATTTTCTGACATAACAAAGAGTCTAAGAAGTCTTTTTCTCGAAGGTCAAGAAGGATTAGAGGTCTTGTGTGGCCTTGCTCATATAGTACATAACAACATTCTATCTACATCTAGTTGTGCTGAAATTGTCATTAATGTCACTTCTTCTAAATAAATAGGGACTCAAGTGTCAGCACCCATATCGACATCCCCTATTCCTACATTCACTTCTACTATTCTCACTACTACTACACAGCCAAGTAATAGTGCTACCACATGTGTTGGGTTATCTACTAGGAATCCTATTTGTCATTATAGTACCATTCCATATAATTACATAAATTCCACACCTAATATTACTCCACCTACATCTAAACCTCCTATCACTTTCCAAAGGGCCACTCATACATTATTATCTAGTCCTTCCAATTCATTCCAATCTCTACTTGATTCATCTTGTGACCCTATCATAAACCAATTGTTGAAAAATATGACCTCCATCCAATAACAATTGGCTAGCATAAGTAATAGTCCAGCTAAACCTAATATAACTGTTGACCTAGTTTTCCTCTAGCAGGAGTCAAAATAATTCAAGCAGGATCAGTCAGTATGCATATCCCCATGAAAGCCATATTTGTGATTCTAAGGTCTTAACCCAATTTTTCAAAATCTGAAGGTTGCCTGAAGAGGCTTACCATGTGAAAGAGCTTGAAAAGATAGGCAAGTTTGCTTAAAACATCACCCTGAAATTCACCAAAGTGAGGAAGTTATGTGGGGTCATCATCTGGTCAAGCCCTGATGTTCTAATATCGGGTCATATTTCTAATATCGGGTCATATTTTAAACATCAGGTGATATTCTGAATATCACCCAATCTTCCAAATATCATCCTTTCTTCCAAATATCACCCTGATGTGACGATGATGTCACCATCATCACCCTATCTTCCAACTATCCCCCCATCTGATAGTATGACGATGACATCATGGTAACTACAGCGACAAACCAAGTCATATGCCGCTGACGTCATCCAGATCCATTCCGGGGGAGGATCATCTTTCTTGCGAAGGTCATCATATTTATGCCAACCCGATCTTTCACATCAGGATGATATTTTAACATCGGGTGATCTTAGTTGAAGATCATCCTGATGTTGGTACTACTAAGTTTTCTAAGTATGACCCGATCTTCTGAGGGGTCATCACATTTGAATATCGGGTGATCTTTGAAGATCATCGTGATGTTATTTTTCACTTCATGTTCGTTGGATCGCCCAACATGTTGCTGACGTCATTCCTATGTCAGGGAGATATCCGCTTGTTTCACAAGCTTCATGCATATTCCTGCCGGGGATGATATTTCCAAATATTAGTCATATTCCAAGATCACCCCGATCTTACGATGAAGCTACAGTGCAACCTAATATTTTGTGGGGATGATATTTCTGAATAATCATCATGCCCCAATATCATGATGATGACATCAGGGCCCGAAGGAGCTCATATTTTCTGAACATCAGTTAGCATTTGAGGATCATCCTGATTTTCCAACATGCTGCTGACGTCATCAGGATGTTGGCAGATATTTCACATCAGGCTGATTTTCAAATATCAGGGTGGTATTTCTGAATATCAGGTACCTTACATGATATCGCTCTTGCTTCCGAATATCACCCTACCCCAACATCCTACTAACGTCATCCTAATTTTCAAACATCAAGGTGATATTTTTATATCATGTTACTTCCGTTAGGAGGATATTTTGCATCAAGCTGATATTCATACATCAGGGTGATATTTTTTTATCAGGTGATGAGGTCTGGATATGCTTTCCCGCAGGGTGATATTTTCTGTGGGGTGATACTTCACATCAGGGTGATATGAATTATTAGGATGAGCTCGCCAAGAGGATATTTCCATCAGGAGGATATTTCGCGGGTCTTGAAGATGATGATGAGGCTCAGGGCTAATTTCATATCAGGGTGACTTTTCATATCGGCCGGACATGCCAATGGCTCGTCGATGTTAGAGGTTTGGCTGACGGGTGATGGTGCTGAGGCTTGCTGACGTCATGGTGAGATTTAGAGCAACATGATATCATGCTGAAGGAGGATGATGATGGGGCTCATGATGATGCCGTCGGGAGCAAAAGCACTGACATTATATATGCTCACAGCTTGACTTATAAAATGATGATGAGGTCACTGCGGGGTGCATGTGGGATAAATCATTGCCTGTGGAAATTTGAAAATGTCAGGATGATGACCTTTTGGCGGGAATTCTTCTGGAGGGTTCCCACTTCCATTTTTTATTCAGATCTTCATGTCGATCGGGTGGACTTTTTCAGCAGCAACTTTCTCAAGTTGGTGAAAATATTTTTTACATTTATTGCTACACAGGAGGGTACAGCTCGCATTGATGGCCCAAAATATCCTGCCATCGCTTCATCTCTAGTCTTTTCTCTGCCGCCTGATTGTCAAGAACTGTCAGAAGCAGCTGCTCGCATTCAATGCTAGGTTATCCTCTACCGCTTCTGAGGATCAGATCGATGACATAGCTGCTTGCATTAAAGACTCAGAAATATCTTTCATCTGCCCTAGTTCCAGATTTTGACGCCATTACTCATGTCAGTTGGATGTCCTTTCAAGAATTTTGTAACCGACCTCAGCTCCCTGAGCGGATTTTGTAACCAACCTAGGTTAGTTTTGAAATGCTATATAAGCTGAGGCTTATGATGTAAGAAGGGTTGGAAAATTTTTTGGAGCATCCTATTCTCTCTGTTTCCAAACAGAACGTTTCATGCTGTAACCTTGCCTTTCATTAGATATATGCAAACTATCATGCCTTTTGCTGATTTCTCTATCTCTGTGTGAATCTGCATATGGTTGTCTGTGAATATCTTTTGTTCCTTTTAATCATCTTGCTTCTTACCCCTGTTAGAATCATCTATTCTGTGTATATTTGCTTGCTATATCTGGTTGTGTTGTGCATGCTTCAGTTTTGCAAGGGTTCTTTAAATCTGTTTGGTGCCATCACCCTTTCATCTTTTTTAGTATTGATGCTTTATCTTTCATCTCAGTACATTTCTTCCCCTTTTCACCCCAAAAATACAGTAGTTTTAGGTGATAACTAGACAAGGAAGCCGGCCTTCTCCAGAGTTTTGATCTCATTTAGTAAAGTCCCACACTTAGAGATCAATCCCATTGTGTCATTGGAATGCTTGGAATCCCATTCAAGCAGGGTGCAATTTCATGTGACAACAGTTTCTGGCACACCCGGTGGGACCATACAAACACTTATTACTGGTTTTGATGTGGAACCGGTGATTTTCTGACCCATAGGAGGTTAAAAAATTGCATATCTGGTGACTCATACTAAGGAGGATCAGGCAAACCAGTTCTGTTGATCTACTTTTATGAAAAGGATACAAACTAGGAGTTCAAGTTCAAGCTCATTCGATTATCTACAGCTTTCTCCACCTAGGAGGCAGAGTAGAACTATAATAAGAACTCCCTATTCTAAGAGGACATTGTCAACTCCACCAAATTTCAGACCAGTTGCCTCCGTAGTCCTTGTACCAACTCAAGCAAACCCACCTCTAGCTGCTCAGATGGCAAGAAATCAGCCATTTGTGGCTTTTGATGGGGGAAGCCCTTTGAATTTAGCAGTACATGATGCCATACCTATGGTAGCCTTGAAGAGGCTGCCCTATTTCACAGGGGAAACCCAAACTACACCTATTGAACACATTAGAGATGTGGCATCTCTATGTGGAGTGCATCATGTAACACAAGAGAATGTAGCCATCAGATTACTAGATGCCTCATTCAAAGGGAAGGCATTACAATGGTTTAGAAGTCTACCAGTATAGACTATAGGAACCTGGGATGAATTAGGAGACAAGTTGAACAAGCAGTTCCAGGATAAATCAGATAATCTGTCATTGGTGGAACAGATGACCACCATAAAGAGAGCTCCTCAGGAACCAATGATGGACTTCAACTTTAGATTTCAGAAGACATGGGACAGAATCCCTGCCACAGTAAGACCTCCAGCTGAGTATGCATTCTTATAATTCTTGAAAGCTTTAAATAGTGATATTTCAGTGATGATACAATCACTAGGAGGTGTAAGCCTACCTAATGCCTATGAAATAGCCATTAGAGCAGAGAACAGTCTAATTCAGGCTAGAAAAATAGCACCTAGGCCCCCTATGCCCATATTCCCTGAGATCCAGGCTTCTATGCCTTTATCCACCCCATATTTTGTCCCTACACCTGTTGTTGTAGCATTACCAAGTACCTCCACTTCTGAACCTGCTGCCTCTAGTTCATCTCAAGAGCTAAAGGAAATAAAAAGTAGCCAGCAGAAAATAGAAAATCTTCTGCAGCTTTTGGGAATGATCTAGTAAACATTAAGAAGCAATAGTCTCAAGGTAGGCAGCCTTATCAACAACAACATCAGGGGCAGGGTCAACCTTACCAGGCCAATAGGCCACTTATCAGAACAACTACCAAGGTGTCAGGTAAAACATGAACCAAAGGCCTTTTCAGCCTTACAATCCAGCACTTGTTAATGCAGCAAGGGACCTTGTCCCTATTCAAAATAACATTGCAGTTGATTATGATTGGTGTGTACCATGCCATATGCCACACAATCAGGTAGCCTGTTCAAGTGGAGTCTTAAATCAAGCTCTGATGGCACAAAATGTGGTAGCTACACAGCCATACACACCAAATGATGGAGCTGCACAACAACAAGAGCAACCCCAAAATGATTATGCTTTCATGAATTGGCAGGAAGGAGAATTATGTGGGGTAAGCAGTGATAGTAATCCAGTTGCTGCCAATACAAGGGCTAAAAAGAGGGGTTATAAGCTTGAAGGGCAGCAAGCAAAGGTAGAGGACATATTGATGCTTCCACATCCCATATTCCTCGCATCTTGCAAAGAAGTACTCTAGCAACAGCAGGGGAGATGCCTCATTTGCAGGCTGATACTGCTACTAAAAAGTCAAGTCAAAAGGTAGGTGCCTCTTCACCTTTCAATATTATTAAAAACAAGAAAAAGATGAAGGTAACCATGTCTATGTGGGATTCCTTAGCAATCCCTGGCCAAAAGAAGATGTTGCAGTCTGCCTTGTCTGATTTGAAGGTATCCAATGATACCACTGTTGAGTTAAATAGGACTGTCCTTGCTAATTCATCCCAAGATGACATCAAGCAGCCTAACCAAGGTGCCAAACCTCTTCCCTTTTATGTATCACTGATAATTGGGGACAAACTAGTGCACAATTGCATGGTGGATAGTGGAGCAAGCAGTTATGTCATGCCTAAGCAGATTGCAGATCAGTTAGGGCTTAGATACCAGCCACTTGAGAAAGGTGTACTCCAGTTGGATGGTACATCTATTAATACTATGGGTATCATAAGAGACCTAGGTTTCACCCTACACACCTGCCCCAATGTTTCTATTTCACAGGAGGTGTTCATAATAGATTTGCCTCCTCATTTTGCCATGTGCTTATCAAGGGAATTTACAACCAAAATAGGAGGATATCTATCTTCTGACTAGTCCCACATGTTTTTCAGGACTAGATATGGCACCAAAGTAACTTTGAAATCTGAGTTACTTTCAGACTATCACATAGAGCCTTACACACCCAGTGTTGTTAATGCAAATTGCATTATCTCTGATGACCCTGAACTAGTTGCTGCTCAGGAACTACAAGCTGAGAGCATACCAGAGGTACTCTTGAAGGAGTGGGCCTCTGAAAATGTTGTGGATGATCCTAAGGGACATATCCAAGAAACTGGCCTGGGAGTGTACATATTGCATGAGCATGAAACAACAATACCAAGTCTTCTGAAGAAAGCAGAGCAGCAGGTAGAGCAACATGATGAGGTATGGAAAATGTATTTTGATGGCTCTAGGGGCAGAAATGGATCTAGTGGTGGTGCAATGCTTGTGTCACCACAAGGTGAAAATTATTATGTTGCTTTTCGTTTTGCCTTTTCTTGTACTAACAACACTGCTAAGTATGAAGGGTTGATCCAAGGTCTGCAGTGGGCAAGAAGGAGGAAGATTGGCTATCTACAGGTGTTTGGAGATAGTGAGCTCATTGTGAATTAGGTGAGGGGACTACACCTTACAAAAAGTGATGCCCTGAAGCGCTACAAACACAGGGTATGGAATTTGATTGAAAAGTTTGATGCTTTCAATCTGATCTCCATTCCAAGGAGTCAAAACCATCATGCTGACAGATTAGCTTCAATTGGGGCTCAATTTGACATCCCCAGTGATATTCAAAGGGAGAAGGTTCAGCCTCATGTAAAGATAATTTCTAGGCCTTCTATCCCTGATAATAATATTCATTGGCAAGTTTTTGACAGTGATGAACAGATCCTGAGGTTCCTATTAGAGGAAGATGAGTTTTCCATGATGAATCGGGATAAACTCAAACAACAGTATGACAATGATCAAATCATTCAGCTGAGAACAAATAAGCTGCCCAAGGGGTTGATCACCTTGGAATCTATTTTTGGCACTGATGACCAAAAGAAGAAGACAAAAACCAGTATGTAGGTAAAGGAGCATTATGAAGAGCTAAAAGTTTTCAAGGGTAGACTCCTTAGAATTGGCAAAATCTACTCAGCTGAAGACAACAGAACTTTCATTGCTCTTTGTAAAGAATTTGAAGAGGTGTTTGCTTGGGATTATGCAGCCTTAAAGGGATTTGATCCTCATATTGCCCAACACACCATAGAGTTAGAGCCAGGTATAAAACCTGTGAGGCAGAAACAGAGACCTCTGAATCCAAAGCTAGAACCCCTGATGATCAAAGAACTAACCAAGCTGATTGAGGGGAAGATCATCTTTCCAATCAAGCACACTTCTTGGGTTTCTAACCTTGTACCTGTGAGGAAGAAAAATGGGTAGATCAGGCTGTGTGTTGACTTCAGAGACCTCAATAGAGCCTCCCTAAAAGACCACTACCCATTGCCTTCAATGAAGCAAATTCTGCAGGTGGTGGCTGGCTCAGAAAGGTTTTCTTTGCTTGATGAATTTTTTGGTTATAACCAGGTGCTGGTCAAGGAAGAAGACCAATTCAAGACTGCTTTCACAACCAAGTGGGGTACTATGGCCTACAGGAGGACACCTTTTGGCCTCTCAAATGCTGGCTCTACTTTTCAAAGAGCCATGGACATGGCCTTTAAGGGTCTGATGTATAAACTAGTGCTGGTATACCTGGATGACATAACAGTCTTCTCTAAAAATGCATCTAAGCATTTATCCCACCTAAGGCTAGTCTTTGAAAGATGCAAAGAGTTTGGGATATCCCTCAATCCAAAGAAATGCATTTTTGTTGTACATGAGGGCAAGTTGTTGGGGCATGTTGTGTCAAAGGAGGGTATTACCATTGATGAGGAGAGAATAAAGGCCATTTTGGAGTTGCCCTTACCTAGTCATAAGAAGGGACTACAATGCTTCATTGGCAGAATTAACTTTCTAAGAAGGCTCATACCTGATATTGCAAATCTCCTAAAACCCTTGACGTCTATGTTGAAAAAGAACATAACTTTTAGTTGGACGTCAGAGGCCAGACTTAGCTTCCAGTCCATAAAGGAGGCATTAGCAACTACACCAACCCTGATCAATCCTGATTTCTCTAAGGACTTTATCCTGTATGCTTATGGCAGCCTGGATACCATCTCCGCTATTCTGGTGCAGCAGTAGAGCGAGGGTTTTGAACAACCAATCGCCTTCTTCAGCCAAGGGTTGGAGGAGTATGAGCAGAAGTATAACTTCATTGAAAAGCATGTCTTGGCAGTAGTCAGGAGCCTAAAAAAATTTAGACATCTTGTTTCAAATAACAAGAGACACCTGATGGTGGCTCATCCTAGTGTGAAGGAGTTCCTGCTGAGTAAAGATGTTAATGAGAAAAGCGCTGGTTGGATCACCAAGGTCATGGAATATGATGTGGAGATCAAGATGACCAAGCTGGTCAGAGACAGAGGACTCGTGAGTAGCTTGTCACCAGTTCTAAGGATGAGGTAGAGGAAGAAGAAGGGGTGCTCCTGACAATAGAAGAGGAGCATCAAGATGATACAACAGTAGTAGGTACTAGTTGGGTTAATGATATGACCCAATTTTTGCAAACTGGTAGATGTCCTGCAGGCTTAGATAAAGCTAAAAGAAGATACTTTAGGCTGTAATCCATTCCATATGTTTTAATAGAAGGCATCCTTTTTAGAAAGGACTTTAATGGTGTATTGCTTAGATGCATTGATACTAATCAGACTGACAAGGTGCTACATGAATTCCATGATGGAACACCAGGGGGTCATTTTGCCCCAAGGACTACTGCTTGGAAAGTAATGAGAGCTGGCTATTATTGGCCTAGCTTATTTAAGGATGCCCATGCATGGGCTAGAAAGTGTGTTAAGTGTGCCCTTTTTGCAGGAAAAGAGAGGCTACCAGCTTTGCCTCTACACCCAATCCAGGTAGAATAGCCCTTTATGAGATGGGGTATTGATTTTATTGGACCTATCAACACACCATCAAGTGCAGGCCATAGGTGGATACTCACAGCCACAGACTACTTCACAAGATGGACTGAAGCAGTGGCTCTGAAAGAATCTAATGAGAGTGTTGTTTTAAATTTTTATTGTGATTTGGTCTCCAGATTTGGAGTGCCTGAATCAATCATCTCTAATAATGCTCTAGCTTTTGTTGGCCTAAGAATAACTAATTGGGCTATCAAGAATGGGATTTGTTTGAACACTTCATCAAATTATTATCCATAGGGTAATGGTTTGGCTGAATCCACAAACAAAAATCTCATCAGGATTATTAAGAGGGCAATGGAGAATAATCAGAGGACCTGGCACACTGATTTGAAGTTTGCTTTGTGGGCTGATAGGATAACTCCTAAGAGGTCTATTGGGAACTCCCCTTATCTGCTAGTGTATGGAAAGGAGGCAAGGTTGCCTATGTCTCTGGAACTGCCAGCACTAGACATCATGCATCATCTAGAAACGCTTGAAGCAGAAAGCCCCATGGCTATAAGATATGCTCAGCTTATGGAGCTGGAGGAAAGCAGAAATAAAGCTATGGCAGCCATGGAACATCATCAGCTGCAAACAAAAAGAAATTTTGACAAGAAGGCCACCCCCAGACATTTTAGAGTGGGTGATACGGTGCTCAAATGGGATGAGCTGAGGAGTAGACCAGGGAAGCATTCCAAATTTGACAGCATGTGGAGTGGCCCCTTTCTCATCACTGAATGCAAGGAGCACAATGCATTTCAGTTGTCAAATATGAATGGAGAAAATCTGCATATCCCAGTCAATGGGATACACTTGAAAAGGTGTTTTGAGGTATGAGACCCTATAAATTAGTAGGTTAAACTTCTTGTTTTCAATAAGTGTTATTGCACAGTAGTTTAGATCCTTTTACTTCCCTAAGTGCTTCTGCACAAGCTGCTTTGTCATTAGGAGAAAGCAGACCTTCTCCACTTTTTGTGTTTTGAGTGGCAGGTCCTAGTTTCCCAACATATTTTAAACTTGACTCCATGCCCAATGGATGCTTAAGGCCACTGATCTCATGTTTAACAGGCAAACATCCCATAGAGGTTGCCAAATTGTTGACCTATTTTTCCTCTAGCAGGAGTCAAAATAATTCAAGCAGGATCAGTCAGTATGCATATCCCCATGAAAGCCATATTTGTGATCCTGAGGTCTTAACCCAATTTTTCAAAATCCGAAGCTTGCCTGAAGAGGCTTACCATGTGAAAGAGCTTGAAAAGATAGGCAGGTTTGCTGAAAACATCACCCTAAAATTTGCCAAAGTGAGGAAGTTATGTGAGGTCATCATCTGGTCAAGCCCTGATGTTCTAATATCGGGTCATATTTCTAATATCGGGTCATATTTTAAACATCGGGTGATATTCAGAATATCACCCGATCTTCCGAATATCATCCTTCCTTCCAAATATCACCCTGATGTGATGATGATGTCACCATCATCACCCTATCTTCCAACTATCCCCCCATCCGATAGTATGATGATGACATCATGGTAACTGCAGCGATAAACCAAGTCATATGCCGCTGACATCATCCAGATCTATTCCGGGGGAGGATCATCTTTCTTGCGAAGGTCATCATATTTATGCCAACCCGATCTTTCGCATCAGGATGATATTTTAACATCGGGTGATCTTAGTTGAAGATCATCCTGATGTTGGTGCTACTAAGTTTTCTAAGTATGACCCGATCTTCTGAGGGGTTATCACATTTGAATATCAGGTGATCTTTGAAGATCATCCTGATGTTATTTTTCACTTCATGTTCGCTGGATCGCCCAACATGCTGCTGACATCATTCCTATGTCAGGGCGATATCCGCTTGTTTCACAAGCTTCATGCATATTCTTGCCGGGGGTGATATTTCCAAATATCGGTCATATTCCAAGATCACCCCAATCTTACGATGAAGCTACAGTGCAACCTAATATTTTGCAGGGATTATATTTTTGAATAATCATCCTGCCCCAATATCATGATGATGACATCAGGGCCCAAAGGAGCTCATATTTTCTTAACATCAGTTAGCATTCGAGGATCATCCTGATTTTCCAACATGCTGCTGACGTCATCAGGATGTTGGCAAATATTTCACATCAGGCTGATTTTCAAATATTAGGGTGATATTTCTGAATATCAGGTACCTTACATGATATCGCTCTTGCTTCCGAATATCACCCTACCCCAACATCCTGCTAACGTCATCCTGATTTTCAAACATCAAGGTGATATTTTTATATCATGTTACTTCCGTCAGGAGGATATTTCGCATCAGGATGATATTCATACATCATGGTGATATTTTTTTTATCAGGTGATAAGGTCTGGATATGCTTTCCTGCAGGGTGATATTTTCTGCGGGGTGATATTTCACATCAGGGTGATATGAATTATCGGGATGAGCTCGTCAGGAGGATATTTCCATGAGGAGGATATTTCGCGGGTCTTGAAGATGATGATGAGGCTCAGGGCTAATTTCATATTGGGGTGACTTTTCATATCGGCTGGACATGTCGATGGCTCATCGATGTTAGAGGTCTAGCCGACGGGTGATGGTGCTGAGGGTTGTTGATGTCAGGGTGATATTTAGAGCAACAGGATATCATGCTGAAGGAGGATGATGATGGGGCTCATGATGATGCCATCGGGAGCAAAAGCACCGACATTATATATGCTCACGACTTGACTTATAAAATGATGATGAGGTCACCGCGGGGTGCATGTGGGATAAATCATTACCTGTGGAAATTTGAAAATGTCAAGATGATGACCTTTTGGCGGGAATTCTTCTAGAGGGTTCCCACTTCCATTTTTTATCTGGATCTTCATGTCGGTCGGGTGGACTTTTTCAGCAACAACTTTCTCGAGTTGGTGAAGATATTTTTTGCATTTATTGCTGCACAGGAGGGCACAGCTCGCATTGATGGCCCAAAATATCCTACCATTGCTTCATCTCTAGTCTTTTCTCCACCGCCTGATTGTTGAGAACTGTCAGAAGCAGCTGCTCGCATTCAATGCTAGGTTATCCTCCGCCGCTTTTGAGGATCAGATCGATGACGCAGCTACTTCCATTGAAGACTCAGAAATATCTTTCATCTGCCCCAGTTCCAGATTTTGACGCCATTACTCCTGTCAGTTGGATGTCCTTTCAAGAATTTTGTAACCGACCTCAGCTCCCTGAGCAGATTTTGTAACTGACCTAGGTTAGTTTTGAAATGCTATATAAGCTGAGGCTTATGATGTAAGAAGGGTTGGAAAATTTTTTGGAGCATCCTGTTCTCCCTGTTTCTAAATAGAACTTTTCATGCTGTAACCTTGCCTTTCATTAGATATATGCAAACTATCATGCCTTTTGCTGATTTCTCTATCTCTGTGTGAATCTGCATATGGTTGTCTGTGAATATCTTTTGTTCCTTTCAATCATCTTGCTTCTTACCTCTATTAGAATCATCTATTCTGTGTATATTTGCTTGTTGTATCAGGTTGTGTTGTGCATGCTTCAGTTTTGCAAGGGTTCTTTAAATCTGTCTGGTGCCATCACCCTTTCATGTTTTTCAATATTGATGCTTTATCTTTCATCTCAGTACATTTCTTCCCCTTTCCACCCCAAAAATACAATAGTTTTAGGTGATAACTAGATAAGGAAGCCGACCTTCTCCGGAGGTTTGATTGCATTTGGCAAAGTCCCACACTTAGAGATCAATCCCATTGTGTCATTGGAATGCTTGGAATCCCATTCAAGCAGGGTGTAATTTCATGTGACAACAATAACAACACATTATATCTATAGCCCTTTATGCTATTCAATCCTAAGAACTCAAATGCTTGAGAAGTTTGAGACCCCTCACTTTGACAAATATAATAGGAAGCAAGACTCTAACAACCATGTGACAGCCTATTGAAGATGCAATCTTGAAAAACTTCTTTCCTAGTTCACTCAAGGACATAACCTTGGATTGGTTTTTCTCTCTACCTCCTAATTCTATCACTTCTTTTTCACAATTAGTCAATAAATTCCTTGAACATTTTCAAGCGAACATTGGACCTCAAGTCTCTTTGACAGACTTGCTTCATTGCACACAAGCAATAATAGAGAAAGTTACAGATTTTATGGGGCATTATCAAGCCCTCTTCTCACAAGTTCAATATTCTATTCCAGATATTGATGTGCAAAGAATATTTATTAGAAACTTACAACCTCACATTGGTGATAAGATATTGTTGATGTGATATGATTCTTTCACTCATCTTTGCACGACTCTCTATGATTACCAACTTTTAGTTAGTTAGTTTGAGCATAATCCCTCATTAGCTCTAGTTGGTTAATTCAAAGACTCTCACAATCATTCATTCAAAAGACACAACAAAAACTTCATCAAGATCAATGCAATTTCATCTAGTAACATGAGAAATCATGTGGTGACAACATCATCTCCTTCTCCCACCCTATATAAATTAAAACCAAAAACAAGACATTTCACACCATTATTAGAGTCTCTTTACTCTATAATGACACAACTTCTAAACAATAATCTCATCAAGCTTCCACCCATTAGACCTCTCAATCCAAGTAAGATGCAAGCATCTTCCTTTGATTTGAAGGCCTTTTGTTAATTTCACCGCTCCGCTGGTTATGACACTAAAAGATGTATGTGTCTTAAACATGAAGTTCAAGACCTCATTGATTCCAATGTCATCCAGGTTGCTGGTGTGAATGACAAAGGAAATAAATTGGTGGCTACTCCTAATCAAACTCTTCAAATATATATTGATCCTTTACCTCATCATGAATCTAATATTGTAGATCTATCTCAAGAACAAGACTATGAATGTGATATTTGCATGGTGGATGCTCACCCTCATAAAGAGCAAGTGGAATCAGAGCTTGATATGTATTTTACTCCACATGATGCTACTATTGAAGCTCCTAATGGACCCCTTTACATTACTATTCAAATCAATGATAAAGCCATTCTAGGTGCTATGATAGATCATAAATGCATTGTAAATATAGTAACCGAAGAGTTTCTCTACATGCATGGTTTACACCGTGATCACTATGATGTATTAGAAATCATGATTAAAGAACATGATGGGTATATCCTTCCAACTCTTGGTTCTTTGACCCTTGATGTCAAGGTTGGCCAAGAACATTAGATGTTAATTTTGTCATCATTCCTACATTAGACTTGTTTCATGTGAAGTTGGGCCACCCATGGCTCTGCTCCATGAAGGAAGTCCCCTCTATGGTTCACAAGTGCTAGAAGTTTCCATTTGAGGGACATGTGCATGTTGTACACGACAGTCGAAACCTACCCATTGCTTGACATGGACATTTTACACTTGATTACTTTTGGCACAACCAGTTGGAGTTGCTTGAGCTAGAGAGGATTTATTCTTCTTGTCATATCAAAAGTTTAAACCAAATACACTAGTAGAGTTGTTGCTTAGAAACATACCTCCTTGTGATGTCCCCAAACCTCCTCAATCTTCTAAGGCTACAACAATGGTTCCCCCTGTCCCACAGGTGGTGAATGAAGCTAAGCCCGAATCAAAAGTTCTTCCCCATCCCCGAGCATCTGGTAGATATATTGAGGTTCCCCCTCCACCATCCCTTCAAGGACAACCTTTATGCATATGGCACATTATCATGGTCCATTATATAATGATGCATAATGACTATGCTACAACAAACATCAAGTTACTCAAAATAGTTGACATCTTGTAAAAGATTCATAGCATGTTCCTTCATAAGCTCAACCCTTTAAACATTGTCTTATCCATTCTACTTAACTCTTTCATCATCCATCCTAGAGTGATATCTATTCATCTATCTAGTTGCACATTACCAATGTTAATAATTCATCTTTAATTTTCATATCTCTCTTTTCCCATTCCTCCTTAATCACTTCTATTTATTAACTTTCAATACCTTTTCTCCATCCAATCTTCTATCTTCATTTTTTTGTTCCATTCATCACTTAGCATCTTTAATAACATCCATTCTCCTCCATTTTAAGAGCACACCTATGTTCTTCAAACCCATCTAGGTACCTCTTGAGGGGGCATCCCTACCATATCCCTACTTGTCACTTCTTTGAGTGGCTTGGGCATCTCTTCCAAAAATCACTATGTTTTATCTTCTTTGAAATGTTCTTACTTCACAACAACATCTCAAATAGGGGCAAAATGTAGACACCTAAATTTTACAGTGTCTTAACATCAAATCCTACTATCACCTAATTCTCTTAACATCACCTAATTTATCCCTCTTTCCCACTTCCTAGCATGTTAATTAAATAATTTATGATTATCTAATTAAGTAATCAATTAAGTCATTCTTCTAAATATTCTAAATGCTAATTAAATAAATTAAATATTTATTTAATTAGATAAATCATCCCATCATATCTCCTTCTTTATTTCTTTATATTTTCTCATGTGCACTTAATTATCAAAATCAAGAAACAAATATTTTTATTATTTTCTCACATCATCATCTTATTCTCCTCTTGATTTATTTCCATTTCTAACTCATGATGAGAATAAACCATTTTATTTATATGATAAATTCTTCGAACAATGCAATTAGAGAAAAGAGATTGCGTGGCAAAGCTCATAAAATGCAAGAAGTATAAGTATCTTCAACACACGAAATAGAATGGTAGAGAATTTTGATAGAAGAGGTGAACTTAGTGATCTAACTAGGTAGTTTCACTAAAATATAAGAGTGAAAAAGTTATGGTGGATTTAAAAAATTATCATGTAGGGAAGTTTAAGAGGAATGGAAGGGTAAACTAGCTATTGAGATTCACCTAACAAATCTTACAATAGTTATATTCACATGTTTAGGTATGGAAAGTTAGTAGATTTAGTAGGATCATTATATGGTTTCAATGTCAAAGGATGTTAGCGCATCACATAGACATTCATGTGTTGTGCTAATGTCCAAGTACAACAAGCCTAAAAATGATAGTATGACACTAGGTTAACATGGAAAATATACTCACTTACACAGAAAGGATATGAACAAATAGAAACAACAAGCCCATATTCGCACCAAGGGTAGAACAAAGGATAGGATAGGGTTAAATAGACCTAAAAACATACTAGGATAGATAAAAACCAAATCAAGGCCAAATTGAGTATTAAAATTATAGGGTATGCAATTTTGGACCTTATAGGTAATACATGACATAAAATTGACTGGTTCAATTAAATAGTTATTCAACCAAACCTATTAGAAAATTTCACTTGCCCAATAACTTGCTACACCATTATCCTAATAAGACATAAATAATCATACCTTGCATAAAATTTTGAGTCAAGGATGTACCTTGTACTAATGACATGGATTTTGTGGTGGATTTGTAGAGGAGCACTCTACCAATTAGAGTGGTCAATTGATCTACAAATATTCAATAATCGATCATTGGGAATAAATTAATAACTTACTTAAAGACAAGTATCTGCAAATAACAAGTCAGTGATGAAACACAACACAAAGACATGCATACATGGGTAAATATCTTGAACGATATTTAGATCTTGACGAATTAGTCCACCATGAATACAAATAAAAACTTAACCAAGGTAACAAACATGAAGCCGAAAACATACAAGGTATTGTACAAGTTATTGAACCACAATATAATGATCAACACAAGCAATTTGAGATCCACTTATAAGATAATCTCAAATTAGTTGTCAACACCATGCATGATCACCTACTTTTGCACACAAACCAAATTATTTGCTAATAACAAGTTAATGATGAAACACAACACAAAGGCACACACAAAGGCAAATCTCTTTGACCATATTTAGATCTTGATGAACTAATCCACCATGAATATAAATCAAAAAGTTGACCAAGGCAACAAACATGAAGCCAAAAACATACAAGGTAGTGAACAAGTTATCAAACCACAATGTAAAGGTCGACACAAGCAATTTTGTAGCCACAATAAGGTAATCTCAAATTAGTTATCAACACCATGCATGGTCACCTAATTTTTCACACACACCAAAGTGGGGGAAAAATGTAGAGGAGAAAAGTGCATAACTTTCACTTTTCTCTTTTCATTGTAACGAATTCATACACATGTTTATGTTCCTAAAGGGACCTTCTAAAATAAACCAATTTGCACACATGTTTATGTCCTTACATGACCCTAGGTCCTAAAAAGGCCTTGAGTTATGAAACTAGGACTATGTATTTAAAGGCATCATCACATTTCATTTGAAAATCACATACAACACATTCACACATTTGTTTCTAACACATCATAGGTTTAGCTAGTGACTACTCTATATAGACCAATGTCCATCACCTCTACTTTTTATCTATCTGTATCACTTGAATTAATTTAAGGCCTTTCTACTAACAAGGAAGTCGATTGCCCTTCCCATTGTTATAGTAGGCCATAATAGTGCTTCTTGGCACTAACTAGTTTTTATTTACATAGATATATATTAAACGAACATCTTCTATAGGTATTGAAGGTCAAATTTCACAAACCCCATAATCATGGAAGGACATAATCACATTATCTAGGATAGAATTGTTCAATTTTGTGTCCTTTTATAAATTCTAAGTGCAACTAAGTTTAGATTTCATCATTCTCCTTTCAATGTATCCCATTTTAAACAATTCTAAACTATAGTTCATTTTTATTTTTATTATGTTTTATCATAACAATGAACATCTCTCTATTAATTATAAAAAATAGATTAGCCCTAATCCCTCTCAAATTCATTTCAATAGATATCTAATTTCTATTTAAATTAATCTACAATCAATTAATTATACTCAAATTCATTATATACCTAAACATTTGAAATTTACCCATTTATCAATCATTTTATATATATAAGGTGTGTTATATCATATGTTTTGACATAAAAATTGTTGCATTCGATTGTAATGGGATATTAATATACAAAAATAATAATAATGATTAATCTAAAGTTTGATGGAAATGGCTGTTTTTAAACATCATCCACTTCAACAGTCAAAAACTAATTTTGGCCAAAAAAATAAAACAAATATTTAGCACTTTTTGTTATGGATGAAGTATAAAATTACTATTTGACCATTTTGATGATGTTTAAGCAGAGCCCATTGAAAGATCAGTCTAGAAGGAAAATGGTGAAGGAAAATGGTGAAATCAGTACTCATGTAAACATACAAGGAAGGAGGCATGATAGTAAAGCACGAAGAGACTACTGAGCGCACCAGAACCTGAAGTGCTCAGAATGGGTGGCAATTACGAAGAGACATGCTGCTCAGTCCTAACAATGAGATAACTGCAATAGTAAGGAAGAAGCGTTGTAAGATGGACTGCTCATCCACACAAATCTTGAAAAAATAGCAGCATGGGATTATACATCTGGGCACCCAAATCAGATTAGACTCTAGGACATCTGTGTATGCTGTAAACGTATAAAGCTCCAGACTTCACAGAAAATTTTAAGTACGACATAGGTATACAACACACCCCCAGTGTCATTTAAGAACCGATAAAGTATTGATTTCTTTGTCGTTTCTTCACTACGTTGACACGTTGGTTGCAGGATAAACTAGTAGCAGATGAAGATGCAGATGAAGATGCAGTCCCAGATTAGTTGACACGTTGGTTGCTATAATTATAGCCATGGGTGTGATTTTTTATCCATTGGCCTAATTCTGCAGTTCTATGGGTGCTAGTTATTATCCGTTGGGCTAATTATTGTCACAGCTGAATTGTCAGGCCTAGATTGAAAATGACAGAATGGTTATTAAACTTTATTGATATAAGCAGAACAACAGTTTAACTATCTAAACTTAATCATCAAGGTTAAGACTTATGTATTTTATAAAATTTATTTTCTCAGTTTAAATAGTTTTGACAGTTAAAACTATTTGAACTGAAAAAATAAATTACATAAAATACGTAAGTGTTTTTAACACTGATGATTAACAAATTAACATCCCCCCTTAATAGGGAAGATGGAAATTCTAAGCGGCGAGTGGGAAACCATTAATTTGAATTGTGATGGTTGCAGAGAGCCGAACGTTGAAAGGAGTTCAACGGTTTCACTGCTCTTGCCCAAGTCGGTTGGGGGGCGGCCTGGAGGTGTGGACGCCTCTGATTTGGCCGCGAGTGGTGTAGCGGCTGCTGCATTTGGGCAAGGGCTTGGCAACGTGAACGCAGGGCCCAGGGCTTTTTCTCTCACGAATTTGGCTCTTGATTCTAGCTTTGGTGCCGATGGTTCTACTAAGATTAATGTTGTTGGTGTGCCTACGGTGGGGCTTCGGGCTCCGGGAGGCCCTAGGAAAACTTTTTCTGCTGTCGTTGCCGGCTCTGGTGCTCGGACCTCTTCCCGGCCCAGTTCTCGACCGATCCTCTCCGCTCGTGAGCCGTCTATTGTGGTATGTGGTTCGAAGGTCACTGAGAATGAAGAATTTTATTGCAACACAGGTGTGATATGCAGATTTAATGGTTTCTAGCTCTCCTTGCCCAATCTTCACAATTGGGTTTTGGAGTCTTGGAAGCCACTGGTTGAGGGTAAGATTGAATTATTTCCCAGCGCAAGGGTGTTCTTCATAGTGACATTTGTTTCTTCTGAGATGAGAGACTTAGTGTTCGATGGTAGGGTTTGGTTGTGGGGAGAGCACTCCCTCTCAATCAAGCCCTGGACTCTCTCCTTCAATCCCCTTATAGAGTCACTCAACATCAAACCTATTTGGGTCTGGCTCCCTAATCTCCCTCTCCAGTTTTGGGAGGATTCTTGGTACGAGGGCATAGGCAATGCCATTGGTCATTTCCTCAAGGTTGATTCTACAACCTTCTTCATGGGGCACTCTACGGTAGCACGCATTCTTGTGGATATTGACATATCTAAACCTCTTCATGGGGATGCAGTCTTGATGGTAGGGGAAAGGCCCTGGAAACAACTATTAGATTATGAGGGTATTCCTTTTAGATGCAGAAGGTGTTTTGCTACAGGTCATCTGGCCTCTGGTTGTCCCCTCTCACACTATAAAGGTGCTACTTCTTGGTGGAAGGATGCTCTCCCAGATCATCTAACTATCAGTGCTTCGGAGGATGACGATTCATCTCAGGGGGATGGTTCCTCTAGGGATGCTGATCCTTTTGTGACGACTACTGAGGGCGTGGAGTCGATTACTGCTACAGTTCCCTCTCATTCTTTGGACTCTTCTGACCACTTAGCTACTCATCTGTCGGCTCAGGTCCTATTTTGAGTAAGCTTGCTTCTTCTATTCCTGATTCTTCTACTTTGGTTTTGCCCTCTTTGGGCTCAGCTTCCCTTCATGGGGCTTCGGTGGTGTCTTTTGGGGTTCACCGCGAGCCCTCTTTGCTTGTGGCTTCAGGGGGGGCTCCCCCCTCTCCACGTGCTGTTGATCCTAGTTCTAAGCCCTCTTAGATAGTGGTTTAGCATAGGAAGAAAGGTCCCTTGCCTTCTTGTGGCAAGGGTGTTAAGGTGTCTAGATCGGGATCTGATGTTGTGTAGATCCTTGTTGTTCCTCACCTAGGGTGCTGTGCCTATGCTATCGTTCTGCTATTCTTGGTTCGCTATTTCTAGGATCAAGTTCTCTTGGCTTTTTCCCCTGTTCTTCTATCCTTGTGGCCTCATTTTTTGCCCCTTGTTTTGTTTCTGGGCTTTCTGTATTAGGGTTCGGGTCCCTTGTTTAGCCGCTTATCATAATCAAAAACATCCCCACAATGTGAAGGGGTTATCATGAAACAAAGTAGTATTTTGAACTACTCAAATTTTGTTCGGCCAAGCACCTTGGTGAGAATATCTACTGGCTGATCTGACGCTTCTTGAAAAAAGCCTGCCACTGTGACATGTCTTAAATTGAGACTGAGCTTGTTGCTTTGATAGGTCTCAAATTTGTTTGAGGTGAACCTATTACCTTGATAGGGTTCAAATTTTGATAGAGTCTGTTGCTTTGATAGGTCTCAAAATTTCATGCTGAGCTTGTTGCTTTGATAGGTCTTAATTTTTTGTTCAATTGAGCTTGTTACTTTGAGAGGTCTCAATTTTTTCATTGAACTAAGCTTATTACTTTGACATGTCTAAAATTTAGACTTGTGTTGTCCACATTACAATTTAAGAAAAATGACCAATTCTTAGTGGCCAATATGAGTAGTCACCAACTATCAATCTAGGACAACTCTGCATTATCACTAAAAATAATATCGATCACAATGTGTCAACAATCTTTAAATTCTCCACTCATATCTAGCATACACATAAGATTCCCCACTTGGTAGATGAGAGAAAAATGCCAAGAACTTGGTCTCTTTGATGGAGTAGAGAACACATATAATATTGAATCAACAAGAGGCAATATCTTAATCTCCATGGTCTCAAATAATTTGAATACATTACTAAGGACCAACATCATCATAAAGATGTATATCCAATATACTCAGTACAATCACATTACTTAGAAAAATCATTCTTTATGGGAAGTAGATTCAATTCTTCAATCTTCTCAACAATTGATGGTTTATCAAATATACCAAGTGGCATCTTAGAAGTATCAACATTAACACTAGTCAATGTAGGCTCAATAAGATCCACATCGTCATTAGAAGAATTATGATAGAGAACATCATCACCATTATGATTAGGACATTTTCATCATCAATAATAGACTGAACTCTATTATAAGATTTGGTTAATAAATCAACCTTGGATATCCAACCAAAATGCACACATCTCATAGACTTTAAAGGTGGATCTTGTAGATAACAATGTTTGGTAGAATGAGTATGTAGACCACATGATGTACAAAGGTGTAGATCAAAACAATTACTAGAAAGATGGCCTTGACGTCTACAATGGGAATAAATTTGGACATTATTGGGCTTAGGACTTATTTCTTTTGCTTGACTAATAGATGAAGACTCATCATGACACTTATTCATATGTCCTCTTGATACAAATTTTATGGGTTTAGAATACTTCAGGACATAAGACCCAACAAAACCCTATAACCAAGACCACATTTTCCCTTATTTATTTTCTAACATTCTTGAACTCTCCAATGGATTTTGATGAAGTAACAAATTTTGACCAATGGGTTTCTTCTTTCGTGACATTAATTGGTGGAATTTTTGAGTCATAGGTTTAGACATAAAAATTTTCTTATGTGACACAAGAGGAGAGAGAACACTAATGGTTTTACCTACTTGTGTTGAAGTATTAGAAGAAGGTACATCATCCTTTACATCTTTCTTTTTTTGTGTCTCCCAACTGATCTTGTAACCTATTGACTTATTTTCTCATATATATATGAGTATGATTAATTGATTTAGTAGATTAATTTAGATAGAAATTAGATATCTATTGAAATGAATTTGAGAGAGATTAAGGTTATCTGTTTTTGATAACTAATAGAGATGTCCATTGTTCAGGTTAAAAAAAAAATCAACCATAGTTTAGAGTTGCTTAAAATTGGATACATCAAAATTAGAATGGTGAAATCTAGACTTACTTGCCCTTAGAATTTATAAAAGGACACAAATATGTGCAATTCTATCCTAGATGATGTGATTATGTCCTTCTAGTGATTATGGAGTTTGTGGAATTTGACCTTTAATACCTATAGAAGGTGTTCATATTCATTAATATATATATGGGGCTATGTTAATATCATCATAGTGTTTGTCCTTGATTTTCTTTTAGAAAAATGAAATTTTGGTCCCCACCAGTAAATCTACTACTGCATCACCAATAATATTCCCTTGTCCCCCAATAGAAAAAACCATTCTACTGAAACATCACTTCAATAGGTAGTTGCAATTTTAAACTTAGTTTACAATAAAAATTGGTAAATATTTGTTCTATTTTAATTGGATAAAGGTAGTGGATTTGTTCTTTATTTGAATGCTTAATCTAATTCTGGAGTTCTATTGGTGCACCATACCTGGGTGTCCACAGTCTGAGCTGAATTATATTCTCTTCAGCCCCCAGGCCCTGCCCTTCCCCACTAAAAAAAACCCTATTCTACTAAAACATCACTTCAATAGTCCATAGCAATTTTAAACCTGTTCACAAAAATTGATAAATATTTGTCTTATTTTTATTGAAAATTGTAAGTACAAGATAAGTATATAACACACTCTGGCTTAAGGAACTTTGTAGTCCTGGACGAGTGTCATTTAGAAGCCATTTCTTTGTCATTTCTTCTCTACGTTGAGTTCGTTGTCAATGGCTTTCAAGGACAGAAAATCTTTCTCAAATCATTTGGACTTGGGAATGTGATGCATGTTGGAAATGAAGCCCAACCGTCACTGCCCTTTCGTCTTCCTCTTCCCATGTCTCTTCAGTTGCCTGAAGAGTCTATATATTTTCCTTCTCATTCTCTTTTTGGTAGAGAGATGAAGACGTATGTAATTGGATTGATTAATGGAATAGTGTCCTGCTTTCCTTGGTGGATGTAGCCATCTTGATGGTGAACCACGTTAAATTTGTGTCTCTATTTTTATTGCTGTGTATTTGATTCTTAATCTGTTTTAGTTCTGTGTTTCGCTGCAATTTATCTTCAACAATTGGTATCAGAGCCAATGGTGGAAAAGCTATTTTAGAAATCGTGAAGAGTTTCCAGGAAAATGGATGTAGAAGCTTTGGATGATTGGGCTCTAGCTCTCATGTCTTTGTCGTGTGGCTCTGGACTGAGTTTTGATGAAGTGGGAGCTGCGGACAGTGACTTGGAGCTAGATGAAATTGTGCCTATGGAAGTAGATGAATCTCCTCTCTGTTTGGCTGATGATCTTGCCACTGATGTTATTATGGATGATGTTGATCCTGATTCCCCAAGCACTGCTCAGGCGAGGTATGTGTGGGAAAGGCCTTCACAGAATTTGGGAGGCGAGGATTTTGACATGCTAGAAGAATCAGAGAGCCTACAAAGGCTGAACGAAATAGAGGATTCAGCAGCAATAGATGTTGCTGAAACAAAACACCGTGTACATTGGTGGGATGGTTTGAAAAATAAGGAGGATTTGGCTGAAGAGGAGGATGCTAGATTTGGAATTGAATCTGCACCACAAGAATTTTTAGAAGATCGCAAAATTGAGCTTAGAGCACTTCTCGAATGCACGGGTGATGAACAACATAGGAAAGCCATCATGGAGGAGTTGTGGAAGAGGGCAAAGGTAGATAAGAGTGGTAAGTCTGTAAAGGACCTGGTATTGCTCCTCTATGAAATAGTTTCTCTCACTTCTGCCTTCCGCCTCGATGATCTAGATACCTTTGCTTCCAATATTCATAAGATGTTGAAGCTAGGACTAGACATTTATGAGGAAAAAGATGTGCAAGAGGAGATCTCAGTTCGAACCCTGGATGAGGAGGTTGGTAAAATAGTTGAGGAAGTTAGTGACAGTGGATTTCTTGATACTACTCCTTCATTGGCTGTATCTCTTCTAGTAGAGGATTCTTTAATGCAAGTGCATCCTAATGGAATTCGGCACATTAGGGCAGATTCACGTATAAATGAATGGAAAACCTCTGGGAAAAAGACAATCGTCATGGCGGAGCCCTCCGGAGGTCAAAGTCTAGCACAGCCTATGAGTAATACCCAAGCCGTGCAAGATGGTGCTTCACAAGATGTGATGCCTTCCGTTAATGCAATTCTTGAGACACCAGATGATAAAGAAAAGGTCAATGTCTACTGTGAAATAATACATCAGATCTTTGGACTGGAAAACACAAACAAGATAAGGATTGTTGATAGGGATGTTATCTTGGGTAATCTCTTGAATTTGCTAAAAGATTTAGATGAAATTGATCATGAGACAAGAATTCTGGCTATACGTCCGATCACCCAACTGGCCTGTCACCCAGCTATACTAGATGAAGGATACATTGGGCTGGTGTTTGATCTTTTAGCAAGTGAACTCAAGAACAATGGCAATAAGTTTGCAAAATGGACCGCTCCAGCTCTTCTTGGAAGTGCAGACTTCGAGATTGTATTCATTTCCTCTGACGTTGACCGAGTTTCTTTTGAGAACTCTCATAGGACAATGCCTTCGCTTGATGTTCCTTACTCAGATTTAAAGACAAAGAATGTCAGTTTGGTTGACTTGGTTGGAATTCTCACCGGGATTGGTCCGCCAATGGACTGGTTACTTGGTACAGTTGTTAAGTAACCATGAGTTTCAAGGAAAGTGGGGATAGCAGTGCGGTTTGGACTTCAGTGGGAGATTGTTGGAAATGAAGCCCAACCGTCACTGCCCTTTCGTCTTCCTCTTCCCATGTCTCTTCAGTTGCCTGAAGAGTCTATTTATTTTCCTTCTCATTCTCTTTTTGGTAGAGAGATGAAGACGTATGTAATTGGATTGATTAATGGAATATTGTCCTGCTTTCCTTGGTGGATGTAGCCATCTTGATGGTGAACCACGTTAAATTTGTGTCTCTATTTTTATTGCTGTGTATTTGATTCTTAATCTGTTTTAGTTCTGTGTTTCGCTGCAATTTATCTTCAACAATGCAGTCCACCTTGAAGCTACCAGATTAGTTGACACGTTGGTTGCAGCATCAACTTTATGGTACTGTTCTGTTTATTATACTCTTACAATAATTGTAGCCATGGGTGTGAAATTTTATCCATTGGGCTAATTCTGCACCATACCTCGGTGTCCACTGAATGATGTCTACTCTTTTTTGAATGATTTGAATGGATGACGAGTCCAATCCACTTTATAGTGCTTTTCATTTTACAGTTCGAAATTTTGATTATTGTATTCGTCAAAAGATATCAGAAGTTTTTTTTAAGGCAAAGAATAACAGCATAACGAAAAATTATAAAATTATATCAATTATGATTGAATAGCGATAAATAAATCATGTATTCTATTAGAAGTTTGACCAAAGGTTAAGTAAAGATGTAGTTGATTTATGATAAAAAACATAGTTTTATTTATAATGTTTGTTAAAATCATTGGTCAATTCAAGGATGAGGTAGATATTGTATATTGTTACTGTTTCTAAGGCACAATAGTATGGTATAACCGCTATGGGATTTGCACTTCAAGTTATACAAATTACTAGTGACAAATAATGTTTGTACTAGAACAAATAAATAGTTAGTTGAAATTTAATTTAAAGAAATAGCAAGGTCTAAGTAAATATGTAGATATCAAGGTGAGTGCATTTAGGATTAAAAGTATAGTTTTTTTTTATGTTTATTATAATCATTTGTTAATTAAAAGATGAAAATATTTTAGATAAACAATTTAATTGCATTTGAATAATTGTGTGTGTGTGTGTGTGTGTGTGTGTGTGTGTGTGTGTGAATTATTCATTTAAAACACCCAGGAT
Organism: Cunninghamia lanceolata; assembly: GCA_027924645.1. Classification (NCBI taxonomy): domain Eukaryota; kingdom Viridiplantae; phylum Streptophyta; class Pinopsida; order Cupressales; family Cupressaceae; genus Cunninghamia; species Cunninghamia lanceolata. Next base: position 5,173,719 of record BSBN01000012.1, on the reverse strand, counting down.
TATATGATGGATAGTAAAACAAGAAAAGAGATGTAATACCATGTTGATAGAATTACGATTGAAATATAGATTATGAGAGGTCATCTCTAACTCCATGCTATCATTGTGAAGGAAGTATTGCAAAGCTCCATCACTTAAGTATATACAAAACTCACTAATCAACAAGATGACATCATCTAAGTGTTCATAATTAGCAAGTGTAAGAAAGCATTGGTATACACATCATAATGAAGCATTGATGAAGTCTACATGAGAAGCTAATGAATTATCGTTAAGGCATAAGCTATCATCATGTGGGGTAGGAGTATATCAAATGATATTATAAGTATCCATAGATTCAACATGACATGTAAAAGAATGGTCCTTAGTATATTCATCATCATGTATGAGAGGAGATAATTCATTCAAATAACATAAATCTATGGGTAGAGGACTATCATGACATCTATGAAATTATATATCATCATTAAGGCATATGATTATCATGGAATGTATGCATAAATGAACTAAGCCTCTCTAGCATAAGAGGATAAGCATTAATCAATTGCTAATGTATGTGATAATTTGGATATGCAGGCATGGAATTTGCACACGTAAGTGTAATGTGAATCTAAGGCTTATTTGATATATAGACAAATTTGGAAATACATGGGCATTAGTCAAAGCTATGTCTGTAGAAATGGAGAATTTGCATACATGACTATGAGATTTGCATGTGTTGTTCTAATTGCAAGGTATGTGTTAGTTGAGAGAAACATAATGGTATAAACATTAGTACATGTACATAGAGTATGTTGTGGTTGTCTTTATTCAATTTGAGAAGTGTGGTTCCTAATTGACATAGGCAAAGGAGTGACATATGCACTAAAAATCACATTTTTTAGTTACTCTGGAATTTTCTATTTTTTATTTCAATAAATTTATGGAACTAAAAAACAATAAAAGTTAGATAATTGTAATATTTAACAAATGCTCTTTACTATTAGCAGCATTGTTACCTAGAGGTCTAATGGTATAGCTATCAATAGGGAGACATGTATACTATATAGAAATCAAATCTAACCAAAATCCATTAAAGCCAAACCCACATAAATAGAGACATAGAGATACCTCTTTATCTTGCTCTACTGCAAACCAAGCAAGAATTCAAATACATCCTTACCTGCCAATCACATGTTAGAAGAGAGGTGAGAGTAATTATGAGTTGCAGAGGGTAGATTTCTAGATCCACATTATTCAATTATAGATACAGCCTTTGTATCCTTTTTGTCTATTCCCATCCATTATCTCACACCTCAGGAGACCATTATCTCACACTGCAGGTGACGATGTGGCCATGGGCTAACAGCATTCGCTAAATATTATAATTAGCCAAGATTAATTCTCTTCTAATGTGATAAGTATATCAAAAAGAAAAAATAGACCATTTTCACTGCAACAACCGTGTAAAATGATTATCTACACAATATTCAATTATGCTTTTGTCTAAAAGAGGTTTAGCTACAAATAATGATGGCTTATGTTCACAATATCTAAAAGTGTCAATGTCACTGTACACTAAAAAACATGACTCGGTGGCCTGGGGTAGTCGAGTCAGCTTTGGCGTGCACATAGACCTCTCTCCTTTCCATGGAGCGAACCTCCACATCACTCTCGCTCTTGTGGAAGTAGTCAGTTGAAAGGAGGCAAGACACAGGGGCGGTCTAGCTCGCTTAAGAGCTAGACTTCGCGGAGAGTGGTCAGCCAATCCTGGGGCCTTTCTCGTGCGTTGATTCTAATCTAGTGTTCTGTGACAATTGTTGTTAAAATGACTATATGACCCAAAGGGTCACTATTCACCATTCTTCTGTTTGGATTTCTAAGGTTCCAATGTTGTGTAGGTTGACTATTATTTTCATTGATACTTCTGTCAATTTGACGTTGTTGTTTGAACTATTAAATGATAGCCTGTTGATGAAGGGGGTAAATCTTAAAACACACATCAACAGAAATTGGACACAGAAAATAGAATGTTATTTTATTGATTTAGACAACTCATTACATTACAAAAGCTCAAATACAATCAGAGAATGAGTCCTCCATAGGCTGCAACACATTACAACTTCCTATCTCAAGACTCTAGAATCTTCAGCCTTCTGTAACCCTCAAATCAGCTAGGGTTTCTGTTTTCCCACCTTTTCTTGACTCTACACCTTCCCCCTTATTTCTAATACTACCAAGGGTTCCCAAAAATGGTCATAAATAGCCCTTTTTGGCGGCCAACAGCTAAATTTTGAAATTTGCATCTTCCTCCAAAAATAGGTCAACTTTCGGGAGCCATAACTTTTGATCCAGGTGTCCAATTGACAAATCGTTTGAAGCCCTATAAAGTTCACAGAGTACTCTACAAGCTAAGAATCCGCTCTATTGGTTTTGTCCATTTTTGGGCCCGTACAGGGCCATTTAGTGCCTCAAACCTGAATTTGAATAATTTTCAAGCATTTTTCAGGAAACAAAAACTTTAATATCTTTTAGTTCACAAATGATATTTGTGTGATTCCTTCGCCAAAGGTCTTATTTTTCATTTACGAAGCTTCCTGTAAATTTTTTGCTTCAATCCGTGCCCAAATGCAAACTTTTCAAAAATAGCAGTTTGCTATTTTTAGTAGTTTGGAAAAACTAAAAGTTTATCATTATTTAAGCGATTATGGAACTAGAAATACTAATTTTGAAAAGAAATAAAAATAACATCCATGATTTTGAAACATCATCTTTTTTGGGTGATGCAACATTGCCGTTACACCACTGGATGCTCCTACATCTGACACCCAGGGTAATTTTGAGATGTGACCTTGTCACATCTCAGGTGTTTGAGGAAAACCCCAAACGGTCCACTTATGCCTTAGATAGCCAGGAAGAATCTTCAACTAGCCTTCCTTTCCACTTCACTAGCTATTATTCATATTGTCTATTCTGAGTACTTCTTCCCACACGGCTATCCAAGATTTCTTCTATCTCCTTCTCTGAAGTAGGTACCAAGATATTCCAATATTCTTCTATTGGTCCATCCTCTGTACCACCTTCATGATATTCTGTTAAATCAGCAATGTTGAACACAGGGGAAATATTGATCCCACTTGGTAGCTCTACCTCTTATGCATTTCCTAAATCATGCTTCTTTAGAATCCTGCATGGTCTAAATTTCTTCATTTTCAAATTATTATATGTTCCAACTGGATACCTCTCTTTTCTCAAGTGAACCATGACTTCATCTCCTACCTAAAACTCCTTATATCTCCTCTTCTGATCTGCCTTAGCCTTGTATTGAATATTCATCTTATTAATGTGCTTTCTCACCTCTTCATGCAAACTCTTCAAGTGCTCTACAAAGTCTTTAGCTTCGGCACTTGTCTTTTCTCCCTTGTCTAGCTTCTTTAACTCTAAAGCATTTCTTGGACTACTCCCATATATAATCTAGAATGGTGATTTACCTATACTCCTATTGATACAATTGTTGTAAGAAAATTATGCCTGTGGCAAAATCAAATCCCATCCCTTGGGCTTATCTCCTACTAAGCATCGTAGCAGGTTACCCAAACTCCTATTCACCACTTTTGTCTATCCATCATTCTATGGATGGTGTGTAGAACTAAACTTCAAATATGTCTTCAATTTTTTCCACAATGTCCTCCAGAAATAACCAACGAACTTAGTATCTCGATCTGAAACTATGCTCTTAGCTAGACCATGTAGTCTCACCACCTCTCTAAAAAAATAACTCGCAATATGAACAACATCATTAGTCTTCTTACAAGGAATAAAATGTACCATCTTTGAGAATATGTCCACCACCACAAAAATGGAATCATGTCCTCTCTGTATCCTCGGTAAACCAAGAACAAAATCCATACTAATATCATCCCATGGATTCTCTAGTATAGGTAATCGCTGATATAGCCATGTATTATAACTTGTTCCTTTTGCCATCTAACACACTCTGCAACTCTGCACAAATTTCCTCATGTCCTGCTGCAACTGTGGCCAATAATAATGCTCACCAACAATAGAAATGGTCTTATCTCGACCAAAGTGTCCATCTAATCCCCCACTATGCTTCTCCTTAATCAAGTTCTCTCTCATGGAACTCCTCAGAATGCACAACTAGCTTCCTCTAAACAAAATGCCATCTTGGATTATGAAATCCAACCATTTTGTCCTATCCAAAGTAACAGGTTCCAAACAAGCTTTCCAAGCCTTTGCAAAATCTGGATCTTCAGGATACAAACTTTTGAGCTCATCGAACCCAACAACCTCTATCTTCATTTCTGTAAACAAATTTTACCTTCTACTCAAGGCATCTGCAACTGTATTGGACTTCCTACAACTATGCTTCAAAATAAAAGTATAACTCTACTAAAACTCAACCCATTTTAAGTGCCTTTGATTTAACTTTCCTTGACTATTAAGATACTGCAAAGCCTGATGATCAGTATATAAAACAAACTCTTTCAGAAAAAAATAATGTCTCCATTTCCTCAAACCCTAAACTATAGCATAAAACTCCTAATCATAAACATAATACTTTTTTTGGCATCATTAAGCTTCTCACTAAAATATACAATGGGCTTACCTTATTGGCTCAAAATAGCTCCTATAACACTACCACTAGCATCACAATCTACCTGAAATACCTTATTGAAATTTGGAAGTGCCAAAATAGGTTGCTCTTGTTGGCAAGAGACACTGTGTGGCTTCATAAGTGTTGTCATTGATGGCAACAAAGTCTATCCCACACATCCGCAATACATATTATGCCTATACTGAAAGTCATATTGAAGATTGTTTTGGTCCGGTGAACAAGAACAAAGTATGTATCAAGATCCGACAATCAAGTCCGGATCTCTCAAATGGTGTAACTCAGTAAGTTATGGACTTGGACAAGTCAAGAGGGGTATCATGACTATTGTATTCCAGAGATTTAGCCTCTGGTGATAAAGAAAGAAAAAGATATGAGCATCTGAGTGTTAGGTTCCAGTCAGGCAGAGCAGACAAAGGAAGAACTGACCGGCAGAGTATCAGACTTCAATCCAGATGTGTAAAAGGTGTTAATCAAGCAATCTGTGATATTATACATTGTTGGCCAACATGATTAATGTTTTCTATGCCTAGGTTTTTGATGCGCATCACTAATCATGCATGGATTCAGCCGACAGATTAATAACTTGCAAATATCTCAAGTGTTCTTGTTGCCGACTAAGAAGTTGTTGGAAATCCTTGATGCGGATATATACACCTGATGGATTCAAGCTTGTGATAGTGTGAAAGGAATAATATCTATAATTAAGTGCAAAGAAAAGCAGAGTCAAGTGCGAAGATAGTAATTCAAGCCCGAAATGTGACAGGAAAGTAATATTGAGCAGAGGAAGAATGAAATGTGCTAGATCAGTATATTGTACCTAACTAGAACTAAAATCCTGCATGCATAGATATTTTTCATCAGTTCAAACACCTTGGTATCATCTGTAAGCATTTGTAGACTATAAGTCTCTTGTAGGCAGTGGGCCTTTTGTGAGTAGTGTGCTCGGGCAGTGAGCCCTAATTGGCAAGTGCCAAATTTGTACTCTATATTCTTTTAATAGAGAATACAATCTTGGGTTAGTCACCCCATGGTTTTTCCCTTAACAGGGTTTCCATGTAAAAATCCTTGTGCTATGTGTTAATTTATTTTTCAGCTCTTATGATTTCCTTGCTTTGGTATAACATTAAATGTTAAGTTAAGAAAAGAAAAGAAAAATAGAAAATTTATAAGATAACTGATTCACCCCCCCTCTCAGTTATCTACATTGTTTCCAACAATTGGTATCAAAGCTAAGTTCCTCTAAACAAAGCCTAACAGCTTGAGGAAGATCTGGGAATCTCAATGGATGCATATGGTATGAAGGAACAACTTCAGTCTGCCCTAGATGATCTTGAACAATCTCACTCTGAAGTTAATAATTTGAGAGAAAGACTCAAACAAGTTGATGATTTCATAATTGAGCTAAAAGAAAAACTTAGTACTTCTGTGAAAAAGAGAAAGGAACTACTCCACAAATTAGCTAATCAGAGTGAAGTCAATGATACTGATAAAGATTTGAATGAGAAAAATAAGCTATGTGAGAAGCTGTCAAAAGAAGTCATTATGGTAAGGCATGAAATGGAATCAGGGGTTATGAGATTCACCCAAGAAATTGATGAAAAGAGAAAGATTGAAGATAATCTAAAACAATCCCTCAAGGAGAAAATAGAGGATTGCCACAAAATGGACAGAATAATCAGGCATCTTGAGTCTAATCTTGAAGAAGCTAGAGACAATGAAGAACAACTTGAGAATTAGATAGACACTCTTAAACAAGATCTTCAAACTACAAATGAATACAAAGAAAAGTTCAAGATAAACTCATCCCAACTTGAAGTTCTTCTTGAAAGCCAAAAAAGGGTAGATGATAAGTGTGGCTTGGGATATGAGAAAGGTGAAAGCTCTGGATCTGATCAGAAGAACTCTGGATCAGGAAATCAAAGAAACAGGCCTAGAAGACCTCTGATAAGGCAACCAAATGCTCAAAGATAGCCATCCTTCAATGGATACTACTTCAATTGCAACAAGTTCGGTCACAAAGTAATCCAGTGTAGAAATAGAATGAATCAACTCAATCCATCCTTCTCCAATCAATGTTTCAGTTGCAAAAGGTATGGTCACAAATCTCATGAATGCAGAAATATCAAATGAATAATTCTTTCAATGGTAAATGCTTTGTATGCAATAGAATTGGACATATGGCTAATGAGTGCAGATCAAGAGGATATCATTCAAATAAGCAAAGAAATGTTGTATGTTACAATTACAATAGATTCGGTCATATTGCCAAATTCTGTAGAACCAGAAATCAGGATAGAAAAGGTCTAGTGGAACATGATCAGAAACAAGATAAAGGCAAAGGTAAAGTAAATGCAGATGAAGTTCAAAAGGAGATGAGCAAGATTTGGGTAAAAATGAGTACAATGAATATTAGGGATGGATCCACACTAGAATCTGGTGCTGATATTCCTTCTAGAAACTAAAAAGCAAGCTCTGGCTCAGGGGGAGCTACAGAGAAGATCCCTTTCCCCCAGTCAGCCAGTGAGTGCCTAAATTTGGCACTTTGAGTCAAAATAAAAGGTTGTGGTTTAAAGCGTTTGAGGAGATTCACTTGAAAGTCATCTAGTCAAAATTTGACAAATCCGCATGTAGATCTGAGCAAGTTATGAGGAGATCCTATGTCGGTAGCTATCCGGTAAAGAAAAATTTCACAGACAGATCCGGTATGATCCTAAATTGAAATATTTTAATCTGCGGACCTATGGCATGTTCAAAAAAGGGGTGAAGATATGTTGTCAACCCTTCGACAATGATTTGAAGATCCGCAAGTCAATCCAAGAAAAGGCTCATTTGAGAAGCAGGGCAACCAGATGACTTAAAAACTTGTGCATTTATTACAAAAGGAAATTAGGGTTTATGTAAAGATAAAAGGGTTCTTTTCACTCATTTTCTCCACACTTGTACTCTCAAAGAAGAAAAGAAGAGCTCTAAGAAGAAGATTCTACAATTCACTCAAAGTTCAAACTAAAGATCGAATTCAACCAGAGAATCACTCTAACTTTTGCTCCAAACCCTAACACGTGAAAAAGTACTTCCCATCTAAAAACTCTCTCCGAATCTCTTGCAAAAATGGCTACTCCAATGGTTGTCAATATTTCTAATAGGCTGAGACCAAAATTTAAGAAACACCCTTACAAATCTCTAGAAGCTGATCCCTTGGGTGTGTTTTCTAGTATTCCGCACGGAGTCTTGCATGTAGAAGATGTTAGGGTTTATATCCATGCAAACATTGAAGATTTTGGAGACTCAAAGTTGATCAACATTTATCACAAACAATTAATAGATGAGAATTTTGAACTCAAACTTGAATTCAAGACCCTCCGGGACAAACACTTCAAACATTGCATATATTTTCCATGTTTTGCAGAAGACGATTGGGTCCGGTATGTTCTAAGTAGGATGCATGATAATTTTATGTGGCTAATGAGGCCATTCAAGATAACTAAAGATGCCATCAGGGTAGTGACCAAACTACATTCATCTGGTGGAGTACCCGCACTTAAATCTATGAAGAATCAAATGGTAACTAAAGCCACCGGATCAAAATTTGACAAAAGAGCAATGACTGTAGATGACATCATAGATCCGGATGTCAAGTTTGCTTCAATGATAATTGGATACAAAATCTACCAATCGAGCAGGGAGAATTCTATGTCTGGTACAGCTATCTATGCTGCATATCAGATGCTAAGGGAAAATTCTAATTATGATCTGTGTGAGCTTCTACTGAATCAGCTGATGGAGAACTTGCAGAAGATCAAAAAGGATAAGAAAAACTCCTTTAAATATGGTAGTCTAATACTATGTCTATTTTTCTATTATATGAATCAGCTGCCTGGATCAAATGGTTGTGTCTAGCAAAATGATAAACCTGTTGCAATTCAGATCAAAGATTACATGTATGGACTTGGTGATGCTCAAGCCCAAAACATAGCCCTCTAGGGTTACTTTAAGAATTTCCAAAGCATGATGCATGCCAAAGAAAGATTACCACAAACAATAGTTGACAAATACAAAGATACAGTGAGCTTCATAGTTGACACTGATCAATGCCTAATGGAGGCAGTTGAGCCAAGAACTGTATGGATAATGCCTATGGGTTATGAGGTCGATGGAAAAATCTTGGAGTTGCATATTCAATACCTGCTGAGCTAGCCTAAGGACACTGAAGCAAACAGGTTTGGCACCTTTGAAGAACTAAGCATAAAAATCCATGTTGAGTTAAGACAGCCGGAGATGAAGAGAAAAGTAAGAAAGGAAGTTGAAGAAATTGCCAAAAGATTTGGCATATCAAAGGAGGCTCTAGATGCTAATAGAGAGAAAATGGAGAAGGCAGAGAAAGAAAGACAAGAAGCAAAGAAAGAAAGTGCTCCTATACAAAACTCCTTTCGGACTAGATCCCTAAGAGCTTTGCTCCTGTCGCTTCCAAAAGCTCAAAGTCTACCAAACCAGAAGTCAAGACATCTGGAAAAGGAGAAAAGAGGATGAAGACCAAAGCCACAAGGACATATACAAGCCATAAAGATGATGAAGCAACAGAATCAGATGAGGAAATCAAGAAAATGAAGAAGAAGAGAACATTCGGGAAGTTCTCTACTAGCAGAGATGAGGAAGAGAAGGCAGAAGAATTTGTTGAAAAGCCCACTCTTTCCATTGATGACATCATCAAGGCAATTATTGTGGATGGGAATCTGTAGCCAATAATAGAATTTTATGATGAATACAATGATGCAGACAAGAGAATACTGGAGGAGGCAACTGTCAGGTATTTGAATATCTATAACAAAGCATTCATTGAAATAATTTCCTTAATCCCTAAGAGCCTAGAAGAAGTATTGGAGCAAAGAAAAGAGAATGCAAAGGTAAAAGACTTGGAGATTCAAGAGTGGATAGTAATACAACTATGTCCCTCTATCACTCCAAAACAAATGAACATGGTGTTCAAGGATTGTAAAGATGATTTCCAGAGCAAGTCCCAGATGAACAAACTCATGATTGGAGAAACTGATCAAATAGTTGATGAAACAAAAGAAATTATCCTGAAAGCCTTGAAGAGATTTAATTTTCCTATTGTAGAGGAAACAAATGAAGAGCCCTCTACCATGGATGTTGAAGGATTAAAGAAAAATGATGAAGAATCATCAAAGGCATTAGATTCCTCTATTCCAGAAGAGGAAGGGCAGAAAGAAGAAACATTATTTGACAAGGATGTCGAAGGATTAAAGAAAAATGATGAAGAGCCATCTGAGGCATTAGACTCCTCTATTCCAGAAAAGGAAGGACTGGTAGAAGAAATAAAGATCAATAAGCAAGTCAGTCTGGATGTCACCAAAAAGAAAGAAGTAGAGTCTGCAAGAGACACTGCAGAGACAGTACAAAATTTCCTGGACAAAGAAATAATGGAGCTAGATGAACCTGAGCTAATTCAAGGGCCACTAAACTTTGACTCTCTATCTCCCATTCAGATAATGAAGGTAGCATCTTTTGCTCAGGCCAAAGCAAAAGAGAAACTTCTAAAATCTCACATGGAGGATTGTGAGCTATTGGAGATTGCATCTGGGATGCTAGAGAAGATTATGCCACCCTATCAAAAGGATCCTTCTACCTCTCCATCTAGTAATCTGAAAAACTTAGTCAATTATGTTAACACTCATTTTGAATCCTTAGAGAAATCGGCAGAAACTAAGGTCTGGAAGGAGTTCTTTGGAAAGAGGTTCAGTGAAGTACAAGGGCTAATTACTAATGATAGAAGAACCTTATGCATTGGCATAAAGAGCCTTGAAAATGCTCTTAAAGATGGTGGGGACATATACAAATTTTGTTTAACTTGGCCGAAAGTGACAGAGGACATCGAGAAGAAAGTGAAAGAACAAGAAGGAAAACTGTCAAGTTTATCTCAGAATTTTGATCCCCTTACTACCTCTCTAGTGAATCATGAATGTCAAGCTATTTCTATAATCAATGAAATTAAAGAATAGGTTAAGGAGAAAAAGAACATAATGGATAGAATGGGTGAGCTCAGAGGGATAATCATCCCTAAGTTAGAGGCAATGCATGATGCCTTGACAGAGGCACAAAATACAGTCCGGACCAGTGATTCATCAGACTTAAAGAGGGCAGAAGCATATGCATTCTTGTTAAGTGGACACATCTCCATTTTGGATAGAATAAAGAGTTGGGCCATAGAAATCATCCAGTTGAAGACAACCTTTGTGGATATACTCAAGTATATGTAAGTCTAACATATGATTTGTAAATACTTATGCGGCCATGTATAGGATAATTTTTGCAAAATTTTGGTATGCGGATTCCACCCTTTTCCATTTATGTCAAAGGGGGAGTGAAGAGTAGTGAAAAATGTGGAATCCAATAAAGGGGGAGCTCTGGTAAAATAGTGCAAGAGACAGAGCACAAGCTAAGGGGAATTTACTGTGACACTTAGCCATTTTTCACCGAGTGTTGCCATCAATGCCAAAGGAGGAGATTGTTGGCAAGAGACACTGTGTGGCTTCATAAGTGTTGTCATTGATGGCAACAAAGTCTATTCCACACATTCGTAGTACATATTATGCCTATACTGGAAGTCAGATTGAAGATTGTTTTCGTCCAGTGAACAAGAACAAAGTATGTAACAAGGTCCAACAATCAGGTCCGGATCTCTCAAATGGTGTAACTCAATAAGTTGAGGACTTGGACAAGTCAAGAGGGGTATCATGACTATCGTATTATATAGATTTAGCCTCAGGTGATAAAGCAAGAAAAAGATATGAGCATCTGAGTGTTGGGTTCCAGTCAGGCAGAGCAAACAAAGGAAGAACTGACTGGCAAAGTATCAGACTTCAATCCGGATGTGTAAAAGGTGATGATCAAGCAATATGTGATATTATACATTATTGGCTACCATGATTAATGTTTTCTATGCCTAGGTTTTTGATGCGAATCACTAATCATGCATGGATTCAGCCGAGAGATCAATAACTTGCAAATATCTCAAGTGTTCTTGTTGCTGACTAAGAAGTTGTTGGAAATCCTTGATGCGGATATATATACCCGATGGATTCAAGCTTGTGAGAGTGTGAAAGGAATAATATGTATAATTAAGTGCGAATAAAAGAAGAGTCAAGTGCAAAGGCAGTAATTCAAGCCCAGAATGTGACATGAAAGCAATATTGAGTAGAGGAAGAATGAAATGTGCTAGATCAGTATACTGTACCTAACTGGAACTGAAATCCTACATGCATAGATGTTGTTCATCAGTTCAAACACCTTGGTATCATCTATAAGCATTTGTAGACTGTAAGTCTCTTGTAGGCAGTGGGCCTTTTGTGAGTAGTGTGCTCGACCAGTGAGCCCTAATTGGCAAGTGCCAAATTTGTACTCTATATTCTTTTAACAGAGAATACAATCTTGGGTTAGTCACCCCGTGGTTTTTCCCTTAACAAGGTTTCCACGTAAAAATCCTTGTGTTAAGTGTTAATTTCTTTTTCAGCTCTTATGATTGCCTTGCTTTGGTATAACATTAAATGTTAAGTTAAGAAAAGAAAAAAAATAGAAAAGTTATAAGATAATTGATTCACCCCCTTCTCAGTTATCTGCATTGTTTCCAACAGCTATGTGACTTTCTTCTTCAATGTATCAAAGCTCTTGGCTACTCCTGTAGTCCATCTAATTTCTTTTCTATCCCCTCTCATTTTCTCAATTAGGGGTTCACAAATGCAACTAAAATTCCTGATAAACTTTCTGTAAAAACTTGTTAAACCATGAAAAGATCGTATCTATGTAGCACTCCTTTGGGTAGGCCATTCAATGATAGCCCTCACCTTCTTTGGGTCCATCTTAAGACCTTCCTCTGAGATAACAAATCACAGGTATACCAACTCCTTCTTTGTAAAAATACATTTCTTCAGATTAATCAACAACTTCTCCTCCCTCATCTTCTCTAAAACTCTTCTAATATGCATCAAATGCTCATCCCAAGACTTACTAAAAATAAAAATTTCATCCAAATAAACAATAACTAAACTTCCCAAAAATTCTTTCAATACCTCGTTCATGAGCTGCATGAATGTGATCAGTGCATTGGTTAGCCCAAATGGCATGACTAACCACTGATACAAACCTTCCTTTGTCTTGAAGGCTATATTCCATTCATCTCCTTCTTTGATTCAGATCTGGTGATACCCACTCTTCAGGTCAATCTTTGTGAAGTACTTGGCTCCACTCAAACAATCCATTATGTCATCCATTCTTGGTAATGGAAATATGTACTTGATCGTGATCTTATTGATGGCTCAAGAATATGTACACATTCTCCACTCTCCATCTTTCTTTGGTGCTAGTACTGTAGTTATTGTACATGGACTTAAGCCCTCCCTTATTAGTCCCTTCCTTAATAGCTTGTGAACTTGTCTATTCAGCTCTTCATTCTTTGCAAGAGTCATTTTATGGGTTGTCTTATTCAGCAAACTAGCTCCTGGTATCAAATCCATTTGATGACTTATCTTCCTCACTGGTGGTAAACCTTCTAGTACATTATTAGAGACAATGTCTTGAAATTCTTCCAACAAATTTGAGACTTCTGCTAATACATCTTCACATTTCTCTTGACTGATCTTAGGAATCAATGCAAAGAAATAACACTCATGCTTCATACCTTCCAAAACTTTTCTACCATCTACCAAACAAATTTTGGCAATACTACATACCTTTTCTTCCACCTCCTTCAAGGGCATCAACTTATGACAAATTCCATCCTTTTTTAGGGAATATGTGTTTGCATGGCCATCATGGACAGCGCACCTATCATATTGCCACAACCTTCCCAATAACATATGACATGCATCCAATGGTATGATGCCACACAACACCTCATCATGATAGTCCCCAATCTTGAACTTGACTAAACACTATTCATTTACCAAAGCTCTATTGTCCTTCTGCAACCATGCGATCTGATATAGATGTGGATGCTTTCTTCTTATCAACTTCAACTTGTTAACCATCTTCTCTGAAACAAGATTGTCAGTTCTTCCACTATCAATAATAATATCACAACACTTACCTTCACACTTGCATCTTGTGCAGAATAAACTCTTCCTTTGATCTGGTTCTTTCTCCTCATTCAACAAGGTTCTTCTAAAAACTAAGGTTTCTCCCCTTTCAGCATCTTCAAAATGCTCAGACTGTGCATCTTCATCTACATGTGCAACTCATGCATTACCATCAGGTGTTCTATTCATCCTTCCTTGATGTTGTGGACACTCATATGCTCGATGCCCTTCTTCTCCACATTGGAAACAAGTTCCTCTGAAACCTCCTCTTCTAAGTCCTTGCCCAGGTCTACCTCTTCCTCTTTGCTCACCATTATTCTGGTCATGAGGGCGGTAGGTATTATCTCCTCTCTGATTTCGACTAGTGCTAGCTTCTTCACCTTTCTTTGGATATTCATTTTGGCCTCTATAGGGTCTTCCACCAGTCCTTTTGCCTTGACCTCTTCCCCTTTGCTTGCTTTCGAATCTTTTATTCATCTTCTCTTCCACCTTCAGGGAAAACTGGTATGCATCTTCTATGATGGTCATTCTTACCAGACTCAACTCCTCTTGAATACTTGGCCTCAACCCATTAATATAATGGTCTACCTTCTCCTTGTTGGCCTCTGCATGGCTTGTCCTGATAGTAATCTTATAAAAATCTTCTGTATACTCCTTAATGGACTTGTTACCTTGCTTTAATCCTTGCAGTTTCTTCAGTAATTCCATCTCATAGTCCACAGGAATGAACTGCTTCTTTAATTTTTCCACCATATGATCCCATCTTGTAATCTTTCATTTTCCTCTTCTATTCCTCTCTAACTGGACCTCCTTCCACCAAATATTGGCATGGTGCTTCAACTTTGTTTTTACAAACTTGACCCGATCTGGGTCCTCCATGTCTTCATACTCGAAACATTCCTCCATGTCATTGATCCAATCAATAAGTTGTTCTGGATTCAAATCTTCAAAATAGGTAGAAACTTTGATCTTGGGCCTCTTTTCGATCTTTGAAATGGCTCTCAACAACCTAACTTCTATAGGATCTCCTACAGCTTCTTGTTCTTCCTTAGATAGCTCTTCTTTAGCTTCATCCTCACTTTCTTCTCTTGTTCTCAGCTCGAACCCTCTTTGTAGCTCCTCTTGCAATGCATCGATCTGCCTTTACAGGGCTCTAAAACCCTCTTCTATCAAAGCATTTCTTCCAACATGATTTCTTCATGGAGGCATCTTGATCTCCATAGCAAACCCACAACCTCAGGTCCTGGTGCAAACTATCTCACGGTCAGCGATCTGTCTACACACTCAGGAACCCTTGCTCTGATACCAATTGATAAAGGGGGTAAATCATAAAACACACAACAAAAATTGCACACAAAAAATAGAATGTTATTTTTTTGATTTGGACAACTCATTACATTACAAAAGCTCAAATACAATTAGAGGATGAATCCTCCACAGGTTGTAACACATTACAGCTCCCTATCTCAAGACTCTAGAATCTTCAGCCTTCTGTAACCCCCAAATTAGCTAGGGTTTCTATTTTCCCACCTTTTCTTGACTCCAAACTTTCCCTCTTATCTCTACTACTGCGAAGGGTTCCCAAAATGGTCATAAATAGCCCTTTTTGGCGGCCAACAACCAAATTTTGAAATTTGCATCACCCTCCAAAAATAGGTCAACTTTTGGGAGCCATAAATTTTGATCCGGGTGTCCGATTGATGAACTGTTTGAAGCGCCAGAAAGTTTATGGAGTACTATACGTGCTAGGAACCCACTTTGTCGGTTCCACCCATTTTTGGGCCCGTATGGGGCCATTTAGTGCCTCAAAACTGAATTTGAATATTTTTCAGGCATTTTTTGAGAAACATAAACTTTAATATCTTTCATCTCACAAATGATCTTTGCATGATTCCTTCGCTAAAGGTCTTATTTTCATTTATGAAGCTTCCTATAAATTTTTGGTTCAATCCGTGCCCAAATGCAAACTTTCCACAAATAGCAGTTTGTTATTTTTACCAGTTTGAAAAAATTGAAAGTTCTACATCATTATTCAAGCGATTATGGAACTAGAAATACTAATTTTGGAAAGAAATGAAAACAACATCAATGATTTTGAAACATCATTTTTTTTGGGTGATGCAAGATTGCTCTTACACCACTAGATGCTCCTACATCACCTGTATTTGGAACGTCTTCAACCTTTGTTTTTGTTATTGAATTGTTTGTTGGTTTTGTTGTGGTCTAGGGTGGATCTCCTCTATCTCATCGAGGATTGCCCTCACTCACTCACCTCTAAGCCCAGGGCACATTCATGAACCCAAACCAAGAGAGAGATAGTTAAAGCTAACCTCGATTTGACCTAGGGTTTTGACTTAGGATTTGTTTGACCTAAGGTTTTACTTTGTGTTGACCTTGTGTTGAAATCAAGGGTTTTACCTAATACTAACCAAAGTTGACCTTGTTTTAGAATCAAGGGTTTGCGAATGCTCCATGATACTAATGTTTTTGTGTTTTTCAATTTTTGGATGCATGCAAAGCCTATATGAGTGTAAAAAAAAAATTGTGCTTTTTTCTATTTATGAAAATAAAGTGTTTTTTTTCTATTCTAGGAATTAAAATATGGATGCAATCTAATATGAAGTTATCTAATGCAATTGATCTATGCTTTTGTTTTATTTTTCTGAATATATGGAACAATTACTCTAGGAAAAGGAATTTGCTCTGAAATAAATCTAATCTATGAACTTTTGAAAGTAAACTATTCTAACAATGCAAGATCTACTTAGCCTATCAAGGAAATGGCAACATGCATTTACTATTGCCAAGAGAAAATTGTGATTTTCTAATTTCTACAAAATAAAAGCATGAAGGAACCTAGAATAAGAGACATGTGAGCCTCCACTACCCTCAGAAATACTTGTATGGATAGCCTCTTATCCTTCTTGCTACAACGGGGAGATCCTCTTGGTAACAATAAGAAAATGGATGCAAAAAGAAGCTTTTGAAAGTTTGAATGGAAGCTCAATGTGAGCTTCTAAGAATTATGGATTGCGATGTGGGCAATGTATCGACGCTAAATGAAGCTTGTAGAAAAGCTTGATGAGACAATAGTAAAAACGAAAGGCTCAAACGTCCTATATGAGCATATGGATGCTAGTTGAAAAGAAAAAACCTATAAGAACTGTGTGCACAAATGAAATAGCCTCCTAAAAGGGGGAACTTTGAATCTATGCAACAATGAAAGCTTTGAAGCTTTGGAAAACTAAAGAAATAAATAAAGAGAGAGGCTCAAAAGCCTATGAAGAAGCTTGAAGAAGCTTGTGAAGAAGGGAAGAGCATTCTCCAACTTGAGAAATAATGAAGAGGTGAGGGATATTTATAGGTTGGAAGAGGTCATGAAAGTTGGAATTGACTGAGAAGTTAACTTGATTTGATTGAAGAGTTAACATGCTTGATTGAGGAGTGAACTAGATTGATTAGGGAGTGATGAAGCAATGATAACTTATCACTGAAGAAGAAATGGAGTTAAAAGAATGCATGGGTTGACAAGTTGAGTTACAAAGGAGATAAATATGCATTCTTGGATGCATGAAATAGTTAACTCTATGTTTAGGACAAAATCCCATGCAAATAGAAGCAAAAATGGGTCAAAAGGGAGCTTTTTTTGGCCAAAAACTCAAGTTGTTTCACGGCTAGAAAAGATGACAAGATCGCCACCTGCTCGCCCCTTTTACCAGTTAGGGTCTCCCGAGGGAGACCCTAGGTCACCCGAGGGAGATTTGGATTTTCAACAGGATCTCCTAGGGGAGATCTTTAAATAATAGAGGGAGATCTGGAAAGGAATGGGTCTGGGTGAAAATTGACAATTGGAGAATGATTTTGGAGGGATAAGGAATCCATCAAGCTCTGGAAACAAGTTAAAATGATGCATATGAGGTGGGTCATGCCTTTCATCAGTCCTGGTCACCCGGGGGTGACCCTGAAACAATTTTTCTAAATTGGTCATAGAACTTTTGGGAGCTCGTTGAGGCACATACGGACTCCTTTTTGGCTGTCATTTTTTTTAAAGTGCTTGATTTTTTGAGAGATACACAATGGTTCCATTATTTTTTCTTCAAAGTGTCATGAAATAATACTTTCATACCATTTTTCTCAGGGTATCTTGTCGGTCTCTTAGGCCCAAAAAAGTTCACTAGCCAATTGGAAAGTGAGTTGGATGGGTGGGAAAAAAAGAATGGATGGGAAAGTCAATTATAACAAATAGATGTGTAGACACCCAAAATTGACCTAATTATCATTAATATCAAATCTTGCATTAGCTATCATCTGCATTTGTCTAACACACTTGAGCAATTTCCCTATCCCTTATTTCTTCTATTAATTAAATAAATTTATATTTATTTAATTAATTCATTATCCATTTCTTCTAATCTATAATTAAATAATCTTTAATTATTTAATTATCTTTATTCTATCTGTTTTTAATTAAATAAATCTTATTTATTTAATTAAAAATCCCTCCATAAGCCCACTTTCCAATTAATTAAATAAATTAAATATTTATTTAATTAATTTCTCTTATCATTTATTTTCATGAGATGACATGTGTGCCTCTTTTATTTAAAAACATGTGTGGTTCTACATCTTTTATTTAATATCTTTCACATGTAGTACTTTTTATGTACACTATTACACATAAGCCTTATCTTCCCTCCACTTGTCATCTACACATTCATCTATGATTATCATTTCATCTTAGCCATTCACATAGCCACCAAATCTCCACCATTGATTGATTTTGGTTGAAGTCTATATAAACATCCTCTCATTCCATACTACATCTATCCATCATTTTCATATAGCGTCTACATTATCATTTTGAGCATATTGAGCATTTTAGCATCCATCTAGCATATTATCATTATCATCCATCTATCATGGCAGCTTTTATCTTCATAATTGTTCATTATTGAGAAGCAATCCACATCATAAACAAGGAATCATACAATCTAGGTGATATTGTTTTTGAATTACATGCTTTTGATTTCACTTGGATTCGATTATTTGATGGTGGTAGGATTAGGTTTTCAATTATATGCTTGATCTTATTAACCTGATTTTTACCTATCATATTTTGGCACGCCTGATGTGACTCACATCCTTGATTAACTTTGTTGTTTGAAATTGTTTTTTGTGAAGATCAGATTTTCTAAGTGCTTACGGCATGTTTCAGTCACTTTTGAGCAAAAACCAGTCGCTTCCAGAACATACACATAGCTTTTAAGCTGAAATATGTCACTTTCAGCATTTTCTAGATCACTTTTAAACCAACAGTGGTCGCTTCCAATCTTTTCATGTCACTTCTGAGCAAACATCAGTCATGTCTGTCATAATTTGTGTCACTTTTAAGCTGAAACTGATCACTTCTAGCTATCTGGATCGCTTCCTGTAGATTAGGGTTTTTTGTTTACATCTAACTTTTTGTAGGGATTTTTACGCATTTGGCATAGTTAGGTCACTTACAAGCCTTAACAATTTGCACTTTGATCTTTTGCATCACTTTTGAGTCTCAGCTGCTCGCATCTGTGTCAATCTGTGTCACTTCTGGTCAGTAACATTTCGCCTTCAGCTGAATACAGATCACTTTTGATCAATAGTTGATCGCCTCTGGTAACTGTGTCGCTTTTAGTTTTATCATTTACAGTTCAATTTTCTTGGCTACTAATTGGTTATTTGTGCAACATCTTATCAATTATCCAAGAAAAGGAGGTTGTGAAACTACTAACATATCTATTGCAGCTCCGATCGGTCTAAGACATTGCATTTTATCACTAATTTAGGAACATTTGGGCTTAGCGCTTAAAAAGAATCATTGTTTTCTTTGTACTTAATTTTTCTTTTTTGCATTGCTTGTTGTGCATGTTTGTAACCCAAATTTAATAACAAAAGTATCCTCTCCCCTTGCCTATCAAATGGATCTTAGGTGTATGAGAACTTGTTATTATCTTTAAAGGGCCTGCCTTCTCGGTGTGAGAAGCGGTACGACCCAAGCTGTAACGGGCTAAATCCAAGTCCTTCTGAACCACTATATAAGAAAAGTGTTTGTGTCGAAAGCCACAAACAATGGATGTTGTGTTATACCGACAGCCAACCTCCCCCAAAACCCTCCAAGGCGTAACCCTTGAAGGCTGGGAGACTCCATAACGGAGAGTAGCACTGCTGCATGTATAGCCACCTAAATTGATGCCCTTGCTAGCAACCTTGTGTAGTAGCCAAAAACCTTCTACTTGTTGACGAAAAAGGTGGGACCTTTGAAGCCATCCCGATTCTCATGGTTCTTAGTAGAGATAGTAGGGACAATCCTAAGGTTTAGTGGGGGGACAAGCCTTGGGAATCTTGGATCTTGGTATGCATGAGAAGTGAGTGTCGTGGAGAGGAGCCAGTGCTACCAAGATCCTGAAGCTATCTGTTTTGAATAGGCATGGCAAGGGGACTCAACAAATACAATCCTTTCCTAGCCTAGGTTGTACACGTTTGTGATTGTTGTGAGTGTGAGTGACTGAAATCACTGTTTTCTTGTCAAAAAATCATTCAAACATATTCCCTAGTAGACACAAATCACCTTTGAACCTTAACTGCTTGCCTTCAGACATCCAGATCACTTTTAAACAGTAGTTCACCTTTTGCTAAAACTAGATCGCTTTTAATCAACAGTTGCTCACTTATGGCAAACCCGTGTCGCTTTTAAACAGCAATAAATTGCTTTTAGCCAGAAACAGATTGCCTCTAGCAAACCTAGTTGCGTCTAGTCAACATTACAGTCTGTCATCTAAGACAAAACTAGAACGCTTTTTGAAAGGAAGCTAGGTGTGCAGAAATCACTTCCTACACTAATCTAATGAGGAAAGATGTCTGTAAATTCAATTTTAATTCTTACAACTACAGCAACATAGAACATCTAATAGAGATATTATAGCAATACACATACACATAGAAAGTAGATAGAAGAGAGAGAGAGAGAGACAAGATATATGTGGGGAAAACCCTTACGGGTGAAAAACCCCACACTCCAAAACATAGTTCAAATGTATTACAATAAACAATAATAGATTACAATATAGTTTCAGAGCCAATGCTCTTTTAGGAGTCTTCGAATGTCAAATCTAGAGATATTCTAGTAGCATAACAGTACCTGTAAAATACACTACTTATCTCGCATCCAAGCAACTATTTTTATAGAGTTTACAAGGCAAATATGGAACCTTCTAGAGATGGGTGTCAATCTTAGACTCATGCCCCAAAACCCACGCCTAACGATACTTGTCCAACATCCCATCCCAATGTGGGCACCTTGTCCCAAGATAGGCTATGATAGATGCTCTTACGCACCTTACAACTGTCATAGAATCCGTCATAAGCTACCCCCAAACCCCTGTTAATTATTCAAGGGGGAAACCACGGCTGCCAAAGTCACCAAAATTTATCCTGCTGCATGTACACAAGGTACCGACTATGCCAACTCAACATGGGATAAATAAATACAACATTAGGAATTTGCAAAGGTTGAGACACCTTAATTCCCAACACTTTTGAGCTATTATCTATCACTTTTGGCCTCATCTAAGTCTCTTTTGAGCTATTGCCAGTCGCTTTTGGTCAAATATCAGCAATTAGTATCCATCCAGTGAAATCAGTAGCACTTTCAGACATTCTTAGCTCTATAATTAGTTTTTAGATCATCTTTTGAGCATCCATAGTCACCTGAGCATTGTCTTCTATCTTGAGCATATCAATCCATTGGACTTTTTTGAGCTTCCATCCTTTTGAGACCCCAAAACAATAACTAACCAGCAAAACTAGCAACCAACCATTGTTCTTTTGGCTTTACTTAGCCCTAGTAAAACTAGCAAACAACATCAACAACCAACTTTTCCCCTTGAGTGTGTGACCTATCCTCTAGGGAAGTTTATCAACAACCAAACCACCAAGCAACCCAGCAACAATCAATAGCAACCAAACAAACAACCAAGCAACCAACAAATTAGCAAAACAAACCTACACCAAACAATTAGTAAACCATCACCTTTTGGGTCTCAATCTTGACAAGCCAAGTCCAATTTTCAACATCAATCATCATGCCTCAAACTAGGAGCTAATATAGAGCTGAAATGGAAGCAAAATTGCAAGCTGAGATGGAAGCCAAGATGCAACAATCCTGATCAATGCCCCTTAGAGATGCAACTCAATTTACAACCAGCATGCCTTCTCACATGTTTGTGTTCGAAAGATACACCATTGGACCATCATCTTCACAATAAGTGCAACCTCAAATATTTTTAAAGACTTATGAAGAGCAATCCCAAGATGACTTATCAAAATTTAGAGACACACGTATGGGATCAAGTTGAGAAGCTTGTTTTATCTGATCCTAATCACTACTTCTTGCAATTAGCACGTATGGGAACCAAATTACCAGGTGACTTTGACATATCCGCTATTCGAGAACACGATCCAAACACTCCTACTATTGTTGCAAAGGGACCATCCACTATAGACACACCATCTCATACCATGTCCATGCTACAAAATCCATCTTCCAACCCATCTCTTTCATTGCCTATTGCTACTCCATCCAACACACCACGCTCGGAGTACACTCTTGAACCTGTGATAACTCCAACCAATGTACTTCCTTTTCTTTCATAAAATCTGAGCGTTCCACCTTTCCATGTTCCACAACATATGCCTTCTCCTACCATGACCATATCTTGATCTCAAGTAACACAAGCTTTCCATGTTGCACAAGTGCAAATTTCTCAAACATCACAAGCCATCCCCATATCGCAAACTCCACAAGTTTTGCAAACTATCCAAACACCACAAACCGTACAAGTTTCGCAGCCATTGTAATCTGCTAATCCTATTGCATCACATGTGGAAACCACATCCCACATTCATATTCCTATCACTACTAATATGGTCTCCATGATTTCCACGGATCCATCCAGCATACCATATAACCCCAATGTTAGTCTCATTAACATGAGTGACCCGCCTATTGTATCACAAGCTAATCCTAGCGCCGCTATCTCTTATGTTGATCAACTTACATCACTTCTGCCATCCTCATATAATCCTTCACAAACCATCAATCCATCTTATGTAACCCAAGGATTACCTATCTTCACCCAACACATGACATATACCAATCCTCATGTTGTCCAAAACACAAACCCAAATGTCCATCCTTCCTCCACATCCACCAATCCTTCCATCACTTACCATATTACAAACCCAACTCTGAATTCACAACCATTGACCAATGTCAACCCATCTTCTACTTCCCATGTGATGCAAACCCTTGGCGCTAATTCATCGCAATATACCCAACCACCACTTGTGTCTCAAGGACAACAATCCTCAAACACATATGTGTCACATACTAATCCTTTGACATATACTGTGAGCACGTAACCTCAACAAATGGTCATGTCCTCATACATTCCACAACAACAACCACAATATATACCATATTACACTTCACCTCCAAACCATCAACCTCATTTGCAACAACAACACCTTTCTCAAGCGGATGTTGAACAAATGATTAACAAGGCGGTAGGACAAAACAAGAAGACATTTTCCTTAGGAGACATATGCGCTTATCCATTTGACAAGTCACTTCATATGACACCTTTTCCACCACACTTTGAAATTCCACAATTTGACAAATACAAAGGACAAGGAAATCTGGAAGACCATCTTAGAGCATTTTTTGTTGCATGTCTTGATGTTGCTC
Source organism: Cunninghamia lanceolata (assembly GCA_027924645.1). NCBI lineage: Eukaryota > Viridiplantae > Streptophyta > Pinopsida > Cupressales > Cupressaceae > Cunninghamia > Cunninghamia lanceolata. Next base: position 5,150,231 of record BSBN01000012.1, on the reverse strand, counting down.
AAGATGATACATATCTTCTGAGACTATTTCCTCGAAGCTTAGAGGGACAAGCCCTTGAATGGTTCTCTCATTTACCTTCAGGAATTAAGTCTTTTGTAGAACTAGCAAACAAATTTTGATCACATTTTGCTTTTAACATTGAACATGAAGTGAACATGAATGACCTTGTCAACAACAAACAATGCAATGGTGAAGCTTTCTCCTCATTTACTCAATGATGGCATAATATGGCTAGCAAACTATCATGGGAAATACCTGAGAAACAACAGCTTGATATATTCATCCAAAATCTTCATCCCGAGCTTTCATTCCAACTACAATTGCAAAGTGCTAGTACCTTTGATGAACTTGTTTCCAAAGGAACCATCATTGAACATGCTTTAATTGCTAAGGGTACTATCAAGATTTTTAGAGATAACAAAGACAATCCTCATAACTCCAATGATAAATCCCACTTTTGGAACAAGAACAAGAATGTCGTTAATGATGGTATTGTGGATGCAAAGAGCATACAAATAGTAAGAGCTCCTATTCACATTCAAGCCACATCTACATCAAATCAACCTTTTCAACGAAACCGACCAAGAATAAATCCAACATCTCGATGACAATTTACTCCTTTAGCGGAACCTATGGAGGTAGTCTTTCAAAAACTTGTCCAAGTGGGAGATATCATATTACCAGATGCACCACCCAATGGCAAACCGGTTTTCAAAGTTCCTTGGTATAAAGAGAATGAGTATTGTGAATACAATAGAGTCAAGGGACACAAAACAAATGGTTGTATGTGCTTAAAACATGTCATTCAAGATTGCATCGATCAAGGTTTAATTAAAATCACACCTCCAACATCACAACCTACATAGTAACCGACATCAAGCTATGATCTAGATGATTTCAAGAATCCACTTCCATCTCATGACAAACCAAGTAACCCTCATGCTAGGAATGCCATCCATTACAATTATGAGTCATCCACGATTGGCCGCATTGACCAAGCCCACATTTCTACCATTGCTATCCAAGGCAAAGCACCCAATTGCACTGTAACTACTAGAAGAGGCCGTGTTACCATTCAAGGAGAACATGTCAATCCTCCTCGGCCATCCTCTAGCTATAATATCCTTGATCACCTTGGCAAAACACCTGCACATATCTTCATCCTTGAATTGCTTCGCATATCCCCCACCCACAAGGCTATCCTTGATAAAGCATTACAAGAATCCTCAGTGCCTAATAATATCGATACTACACAATTCCAATCTATGGTAGCTAGCATTGCAACCCCTTGCCACCTAACTTTCTATGACAAAGATCTTTGACCATCTATAAACCCATCACATAATGAAGCCCTCCACATAGAAGTATTTGTAAACTAATGCCGTATCAAATGAATCTTAGTGGATGGTGGAGCTAGTCTTAATATATGTTCCTTAAAACTAATAAAACAATTGGGATCTTCTAAGAAAGATGTCGACACTTCCAAGGTCATTACTATCAAAGTATATGATGATGCCGAGAGAGATACTGAAGGAATTATTCACTTGCCTATTCAAGTTGGTCCGGTCACTATTGACACCCATTGTCAAGTCCTTGATATTGAGCTTCCTTATAACATCATCCTTGGCCGCCCATGGATCCATGCCCTCAAAGCAGTTCCTTCTACTTACCATCAATGTCTCAAATTTCCACATAATGGTGTTGAAGTTACTATCCATGCCGATCCTAATCCATTTGAGTTTTGTCATGCCTTTCAAGCTAAATATCAAATCCCTAACCATATTCCTATCAACATCGAAGCATATCCATCTTCATCTTATGTAGACCCATCCACCCTACTCAAGCCATCATCTAGCAAAGCCACTCCAAATCTTCGTATCAAGTACACTGAACATGGTCCAGGTGAATACACATTGAAAGAATCTTGTTATGTTGGAACTCTTCCCTTGTCTCCCAAATCTCATGGCAAACCCTCTACATCCAAAGCATCTTCATCCACAGCCGTTATAAAAGCTCCCCCTATAGTATTCATTAAAGGTGGATTCCTTGATGATGAATACATTGATGACATTAATTCTTGGATATTCTATGATGAGAACGACCAAGTACAACTTGAAGTGGAGAGATATAACAATGGATTTTGTATCATTAAGAACATGGGCTACAAAGGACATGGCGAATTGGGATCGCAGGAACAAGGACCTATTGAACCCATTGTTGTGTCTAAGAAGTTTAATAAGCATGGCCTTGGCTTTCAGCCGGAGATACCACCTTCCAAAGACATTAAGTGCATTTCTGATATGGAAGCTGGACCTTCTTCGGTAGGAGAGACTTCTAATTCGGATACCATCAACAACTCCTCCCTCCATATCACCGACCTTTTTCATGAAACCTCCATCTTCATGATTTCTACCACTTCCTCTAGCCAAAACCATTCATCCCTTACCCTTTCACTCGTATATCCTGACCTCGTCGATTGGGACCAACAGGGGGCACCTATATTGGACACATTTGAAAATGATGAAGCTATTGCTGAATTCATGGGATTATGACAAGACATTCCATTGGGTGATCATAAAGCAGGTTTCATGATGGAGCTCCCTAAACTAGCATATTTTGGTGGAAGTATCAAATCCCTCAGTCACAAAAGTGAAATAAATAGAATAAAAAAAGATAGGTCACTAGGTGAAAACTGAAAGGTACCTCTTGACCATGAAAAAGTAAAAATAAAGGATGTATCTGAGGGTGAAAACCTATTTGACACACCTGAGGATGGCGGATTTGATCTTCCTGTCACCACTAATTATCATGAAAATCAATAGTGCTAGTTGAAAAATCTCAAGACATGAACTTGGGCATAGAGTAGAATCTGAAGATCACATATTTGGCAACATCACTATCAGAGCAGAAAAGAAGAAATTTCACAGCATTCACCATAAAAAGAGCTATCAATTTTGCATGGACGTATGCTAACATGCCGGGTCTAGATCGATCACTTGTGGTACATCATGTTGATAACTGAGGGGGGGTGAATCAGTTATCTTAATTAATTTAACTTTCTGTTCTTCTTTAGCAAATAGTACAGTATCAAAACACATAAGCTTAAATGAACATGAAAGCAGAAATAAACTCAGTACACATGACACAATATTTTTGATGTGGAAACCCTGTTAAGGGAGAAAACCATGGGGTGATTAAACCAATAATGTATTCTCTGTTAGAAGAATAGAAATTCAAAATGGCACTTGCCAATTAGGGCTCACTGCCCGAGCACACTACTCACAGGAGGCTCACTGCCTACAAGAGACTCACTGTCTACAAGTTATAAAGAGAGTAACAAGATACTTGAACTGATAAGAAGCATCCACCTATGCTGGAGTTCAGTTCCGGTTAGACTTAGTATACTGATCTACTGCACTTCATCCCTTCTCTTTCTTTGTGCTGCTTTCCTTTCACATACCGGACCTGCCTTACTACTTCCACACTACTCTTTCTACTTTTCTTTGCACACCACAGTTCCCCACACACACCTTCATATCCAAATTCATCTGGTATATATATCCACACAAAGGATTTCATCCTCTTTCTAGTCAGCATCTGGAATAGTCAATATTTTCCCAAACTCTAGTTTGTTAGCTGAATCCTTGCTTACCAAGTGATGTGAATCAAGGAGATACTTATAGAAGTCATCTAACATGTCAGAAAATCATGGATGATACATTAGGAATCTTGATCACCATCAATAACTTATCCGAATTAAGGTCTGATACTCTGTTGGTCAGTTCTTCCTCTGTCAACTCTGCCAAATAGGAACCCATTACTTAGGTGCTCATATCTATTCACTCTTTCATCACCAGAGGCTTAATCCCTGGAATCTATCAATCAAGATACTCCTCTTGACTTCCCCAAGTCCATACTTTACAAAGATACTTACTCTAAGAGATCCGGACCTGACTGTCGGACCTTGTTGCATGCTCTGTTCTTGCTTACCGGACCAAAGTATTCTTCAATCTGACTTCTGGTAAAGACACACCATGTCCTGCGGATGTGTGGAATGGTCTTTGTTGCCATCAATGACAACACCAATGAAACCACACAGTGTCTCTTGCCAACAATCTCCCCCTTTGGCATTGATGGCAACACTTAGTGAAAAATGACTAAGTGTCACACTACACTCCCCCTTTACTGATGCTCTGTTCTAATGTACATTTTTTTGGAGCTCCCCCTTAGCTGGATTCCACATTTTTTACTATTCCTCACTCCCCCTTTGACATCAATGGCAAAGGGTAGAATCTGTACACCAAAAATCCTCAAAAAAAAATCAACTATACTTAGCCGCATAAGTATAAATAGATGATACACTTACATATATTGAAGTATATCTATAAAAGATGTTTTCAACTGGGTAAATTCTGTTGCCCAACTCTGCTTCATCCTATCCAAAATTGAGATGTGACCACTCAATAGGAATGCAAAAGCTTCTGCCCTCTTAAGATCTGTCGGATCACTGGTTCGGGCTGTGGTCTAGGCATCAGTTAGGGCCTCATGCATGGCCTCTAATTGAGGGATAATAATCCCTCTAAGTTCACCCATCCTGCTTATTATGCTCTTCCTCTCCTTCTCAAGCTTCTTAATCTCATTCATGACTACAATAGTTTGACATTCCTGGTTTATTATGGATATAGTAAGAGGATCAAAATTCTTAGAGAGGTTTGACAATTTATCCTCTTGTTCTTTCTCTTTCTTCTCAATATCCTTTGTTACTTTAGTCCAGGATATACAAAATTTATATACTTCTCCTCCATCCTTAAGAGCATTTTCTAAGCTCTTTATCCCAATATCCATATTTCTCCTATCATTGGTTATAAGGCCTTGTAACTCAAAGAATCTCTTATCCAAAAACTCTTTCTGGACCTTCGCCTCAGCTAATTTTTCTAAAGACTCAAAATGAGTACTGACAGAACTAACAAGAGACTTGAGATTACTGGATGAAGAAGCTGAAGAATCCTTTTGAAAGGATGACATGATCTTTTCAAGCACACCAAATGCAATTTCTAGCAGCTCACAGTCTTCCATGTGAGACTTTAGAAGTCTCTCTTTAGCCTTTGCTTGGGCAAAGGATGCTATCTTCATTGTTTGAACCAGGGAGAGAGAATCAAAGTCAAATGGTCCTTGAAGTAACTCCGGTTCATCAATCTCCATCATTTCTTTAGTCAAGAAATCCTTGATAGTTTCTGCAATGTCTCTTGCTGGAGACAGAGTTTTCTTTCCTTCTGCACTGTCACTTGTGTTCTTCTCAGCTTGACCTTCTTCTTTTCCCTTCACTTCTTCTTCTTTCTCCTCTATTCTTTCTTCTCCTTTAGATTCAGAAACTGCTGGAGAATCTAGATTTACTTCTCCTTGGACTTCCTCTTCTAGAACAGAGGAATCTAAGTCCTTAGCTTTTTCTTCACTAGTCTCCTTTGCCTCTTCTGCTACTATCTTAGTGGATTCTTCTTTGTCATCCATGGCAGAGGTTTCATCATCTAAGTCCTCTACAATGGGAATGTTGAATCTTTTGTATGCATTCTGGAGGATCTCTTTTGTCTCTTTTGCTATTTTGTCAGTTTCGCCAAGGATAAGTTGATTCATTCTAGCTTTGCTCCGGAACTCATCCTTGCAATCTTTGAAGATCATATTCATTTACTTCGGAGTGATTGAAGGAAAGAGCTAAATGGCTATCTATTCCTGGATCTCAAGATCCTTTGCCTTAGCATTATTCTTTCTTATTTCTAATTCCTTCTCTAGGATTTTGGGAATGAGAGATATGATTTCAATAAAATCCTTATTATAGATATTCAAATATTTGACTGTAGCTTCTTGCAAGATCTTCTGGTCGGCTTCATTATAATCATCATAGAATTCAGTCATTGGTTTTAGGTTTCCATCCATAGTGACTAATTTGACTACATCATCAATGGACAGAGTGGGCCTTTCAACAAATTCTTCTGCCATCTCTTCCTTGTCTTGACCTGTAGAGGATTCACTGGATCCTTTCTTCTTCTTCTTCATTTTCTTTACCTCCTCATCTGACTCAGTTTCTTCATCATCCTTCTAACTGATGTAAGACCTTGTGGCCTTTGTCTTAGTTCTTTTCTCTACTTTACCGGATGATTTTGCTTCTAGTTTAGATGCATTTGAGCTTTTAGCAGTTACAGGTGCAAAGGTCTTAGAGGATCTGGTCCAGGAGGGGACTTCCACCGGAGCACCTTCTTTCTCTTCTTTTTCTTTTTCTGCCCTTTCTATCTTTTCTCTGTTTCCATCAAGTGTCTCCTTTGATATTCCATATTTATTGGCGACTTCTTCAACTTCCCTTCTCACTTTCCACATGAACTTTTACACTCAGCTCTTGGTAGGTTCCAAACCTTTCTGCCTTAGGGTCTTTGGGCTGGCTCAGCAGATGTTGGATATGCAGCTCTATGATTTTCTCATCTACTTCATACCCCATTGGCATGATCCAGACTGTCCTAGGCTCTACTGCCTCCATTAGGCATTGATCAGTGTCTACCATGAAACACACTATATCTTTGTACTTCTCAACCAATGATTGGGGAATTCTTTCTCTGGTTTGCATCATATTTTGAAAGTTCTTGAAGTAACCACATAGAGCTGTATTTCTTGCCTTAGCATCCCCAAGCCCATGCAAGTAATCTCTGATTTAAATTGCAACATGTCTGTCATTCTGCCATACTCAACCACTGGATCCGAGTAGCTCATTCATAAAGTAGAAAAACAAACACAATATCAATCCACCATACTTAAAAGAGTTCTTCTTGTCCTTCTTATTTTTCTATAAGTTTTCCATCAGTTGGCTCAGAAGGAGTTCACAGAGATCATAATCTACATTCTTTCTCAACATTTCATGAGCAATATACACGGCAGTTCCAGATACGAAATTCTCCCTGCTGGAGTGATATATCTTATAGCCAATTATCATAGATGCAAACTTGATATCCGGGTCAGTGATATCTTCTATGGTCATTTCTCTCTTATCAAATTTTGATCCAGTAGCTTCACTCATAGTTTGGTTTTTGACAGATTTGAGAATAGGTAACCCTCCAGAAGAGTACAGACTGGTTACTGCCCTAATTGCATCCTTGGTGATCTTGAATGGTCTATTCAACCATAAGAAGTTATCATGCACTCTGCTCAACACATATCAGACCCACTCATCTTCTTCAAAATAGGGGAAATGAATGTACTGACCGAAGTGTTTGTCTCGGATAGCCTTGTACTGGGGTTTGAGTTAAAAAGAGTCATCTTTCAATTGTTTGTGATAGATATCCATTAACTTGGATTCCCTAAATTCTTCAATATTCGTATGAATGTAAACCCTAACATCTTCTACATACAAAACCCCATGCGGAATGCTGGAAAAGTTGTCTTCTATGGTTGATCTTTGAGAGGTATGAGACAATTTGTTTGCAGAGCTCTTTTTCTCTTCTTATCGAGTGCAAATGTGTAAATGACGATCAAATGAACCCTTTTATATCTGAGCAAACCCTAATTTCACATTGCAATAAATGCACAACTTGAGTTATTCCGGTTGCCTTGTTCTCCTTGTTCTGAGAAAAATCTTTTTCATATCACTAAGAAGCATTTAAAGTTGTTCTTGGTGATGATTGAAAGTCTATTTTCCTTTCCCCAAACATTTCATCTATCCACAGATCAAGATTCCTCAGTTTGAATCATATCGGATCTAACTATGAAAGACCTACTTCTCACCGAATGACTGTTGAACTAGATTAGTCTTTAACCTATTCAAACACACTTGCGAATCTTCCATCTCTTTACCAAAGATTATTTGGATGTTCCTTTATGAACCCTTTAATCCGCAACGTTCCTTGTACCAATTTCAGGCACCAATTAACTAGCTGGGCGAAAATGCTTTTCCTTGTCTCCCCCTAAGCCAGAGCTCACTTTTTACTTTTTGGAAGGAATATCAGCACCAGATTTTGGTGCGGATCCATCCCCAATATTTTCTGTACTCCTCTTCACCCAAATCTTGTTCATCTCCCTTTGAACTTCATCTGCATTGACTTTTCCTTTTCCTTTGTCTTGATTCTGATTATGATGCACCGGACCCATTTTATCCTAATTCTTGCTTCTACAGATTTTGGCAATATGATCGGATCTATTGCAATTGTGGAAAACAACATTTCTTTGCATGTTTGACTGATATCCTCTTGATCTACATTGATTAGCCATATGTCCCATTCTATTGCATGCAAAGCATCTACCATTGAATGAATTGCTCATTTGTATATTTCTACATTCATGAGATTTATGACCATACCTTTTGCAGTTGAAACATTGTCTGGAGAAGGATGAATTAGTCTAATTCATTCTCTTTCTACATTAATTTGCTTTATGACCAAAGTTATTGCAGTTGTGGCAGTATCCATTGAAGGATGGATATCTTTGAGCATTAGGTTGCCTTACTAGAGGTCTTCTAGACCTGTTCCTTTGATTTTCTGATCCAAAATTCTTCCGACCAAATCCTGAGCTTTCACCTTTCTCATATCCCAAACCATGCTTGTCATCTACCCTCTTTTGACTTTCAAGAAGAACTTCAAGTTGAGCAGAGCTTATCTTGAATTTTTCTTTGTATTCATTTGCTATTTGAAGATCCTTTTTAAGAGTGTCTATTTGATCCTCAAGTTTTTCTTCATTATCTCTAGCATCTTCAAGATCAGATTCCAGATGCCTGATTATTCTATCCATTTTGTGGCAATCTTCGGATTTCTCCTTGAGAGATTGTCTTAGATCATCTTCAGTTTTTCTTTTCTCTTCAATTTCTTGGGTAAATTTCATAACTCCTGATTCCATTTCATGTCTTACCATAATGACCTCTTTTGATAACTTTTCACATAACTTGGTTTTCTCCTTCAGATCTTCATTTGTATCATTTACTTCACCTTGATTTGCCAATTGGTGAAGTAGATCCTTTCTCTTTTTCATAGAGATACTCAGTTTCCCTTTTAGTTCATTTATGAATTCATCAGCCTATTTGAGTCTTTCCTTCAATTCATTGACTTTAGAGTTAGATTGCTCAAGATCATCTAGGACAAACTGAAGTTGTTCCCTCATACCATACACATCCATTTGAATTCCTAGATCTTCCTCAAGCTGTTAGGCTCTATTTGGAGGAACCTTGCTCTGATACCAATTGTTGATAACTGAGAGGGGGGGTGAATCAGTTATCTTAATTAATTTAACTTTCTATTCTTCTTTAGCAACTAGTACAGTATCAAAACACATAAGCTTAAATGAACATGAAAGCAGAAATAAAATCAGTACACATGACACAATATTTTTGACATGGAAACCTTGTTAAGGATGAAAACCACGGGGTGATTAAACCAAGAATGTATTCTCTGTTAGAAGAATAGAAATACAAAATGGCACTTGCCAATTAGGGCTCACTGCCCAAGCACACTGCTCACAGGAGGCTCACTGCCTACAAGAGACTCACTGTCTACAAGTTATAAAGAGAGTAACAAGATACTTGAACTAATAAGAAGCATCCACCTATGCTGGAGTTTAGTTCCAGTTAGACTTAGTATACTGATCTACTACACTTCATCCTTTCTCTTTGTTTGTACTACTTTCCTTTCACATACCAGACCTGCCTTACTGCTTCCACACTACTCTTTTTGCTTTTCTTTGCACACCATAGCTCCCCACACACACCTTCATATCCAAATTCATCTGGTATATATATCCACACAAAGGATTTCATCCTCTTTCTAGTCGGCATCCAGAATAGTTAATATTTTCCCAAACTCTAGTCTGTCAGCTGAATCCTTGCTTACCAAGTGATGTGAATCAAGGAGATACTTATAGAAGTCATCTAACATGTCGATCAATCATGGATGATACATTAAGAATCTTGATCACCATCAATAACTCATCCAGATTAAGGTCTGATACTCTGCCGGTCAGTTCTTCCTCTGTCAACTCTGCCAAACAAGAACCCATTACTTAGGTGCTCATATCTATTCACTCTTTCATCACTGGAGGCTTAATCCATGGAATCTATCAGTCAAGGTACTCCTCTTAACTTCCCCAAGTCAACACTTTACAAAGATACTTCTTCTAAGAGATCTGGACCTGACTGTTAGACCTTGCTACATGCTCTGTTCTTGCTTACCAGACCAAAGTATTCTTCAATTTGACTTCTGGTAAAGACACACCATGTCTTGTAGATGTGTAGAATGGTCTTTTTTACCATCAATGACAACACCAATGAAACCACACAGTGTCTCTTGCCAACACATCATTTAGAGATATCCCCTAATGCAAAACCTGTTAAATAAAAACTATGCAAAATGCATCCGTAAATAGCTCTTTTGGTAAAAGCAAAGATTCAGAAGCTATTAGAAGAAAAGTTCATAAGGCCTATTGATTATATAGAATGGGTTTCAAACTTGGTACCTGTAGCAAAACCTGATGGACGAGTTTATTGCTGCATAGATTTCAGAGATCTCAATAAAGCATGCCCTAAAGATGACTTTCCACTACCAAGCATAGACAACATTGTAGATCTCACAGTTGGACATGAAATGCTATCCTTGATGGATGGATTCTCAGGATATAACCAAATTAGAATACCAGAGGAAGATCAAGACAAAACATCATTCATTTGCCCATGGGGTACGTACTATTGGGTTGTAATGCCTTTTGGTCTCAAGAATGCTGGATCTACTTATCAACGAGCCATGATAGTTATTTTCCTTGACCTTTTTCACACTATCATGGAAGATTATGTTGATGATATTCTAGGAAAATCCAAGACAAGAGAAGAGCATCTACAGGTATTAGCATGGATCTTTGATCGATTAGAGAGTATCAAGTCAGACTGAACCCAAAGAAATGTGTATTTGGTGTAACATCTGGTAAATTGTTGGGATACATTGTGTCTCAATGAGGAATAGAAGTGGACCCTAACAAAGTAAAAGCTATCATGGAAATGCCTCCACCATCAAATCTAAAGTAGCTTCGTAGTCTACAAGGAAGGTTACAATCCATTCGCAGGTTTATCTCACAACTGGCAGATAAGTGTCATCCTTTTCAACATCTCCTTCGCAAGGGTGAACCTTTTAAGTGGGATGAAAAATATCAACAGGCCTTTGACAAAATAAAAGAATATCTGGCAACACCTCTTGTGTTAGTACCTCATGTACTAGATCGACCACTACTACTCTGCATATCTTCAACAGCAGCAACATTGGGTGCCCTTCTAGCTCAGCATGATGATTCTGGAAAAGAACAAGCCATTTACTATATCAACAGAACTCTTGTGGGATATGAACTTAACTATTCAACTATGGAAAAATCATGCTTAGCATTGGTGTTTGCTTCCCAAAAGTTGCAACATTATATGTTAAACCAAACAACAAAGCTCATATCTAACATTAATCCACTCAAATATCTTCTCTCCAAAGCAATCCTTACGAGAAGATTAGTAAAATAGGTTATGATCTTAAGTGAATTTGACATACAATATGTGGATCTCAAGGCCATAAAAGGACAAGTTATCACTGATCAGTTAGCCGCAACACCTATCATAGATATTCATCCAATACATCCAAAGTTCCTTGATGAAGAATTGTTCAATCTAACTTCACCAACATTGTGACAACTATATTTTGATGGATCTTACACACAACATGGATCAAGAGCAGGCATATTGTTTGTTACCCCTTAAGGAGATTGTATCCCAAAGTCATACAGAATTGCATTTCCATGTACCAACAACATAGCAGAATATGAAGCTTTAATCACAGGTTTACGCATGGCAGTACAATGGGCTATTAAACAATTACATTTTTTGGTGATTGATAATTAGTCATCAAACAAGTCTTAGATGAGTATCAAACAAAAGATGAGAAGCTTCTTCCATATAAGGTAATGGTTGATGATTTCAAGAAGTACTTTGATAGTATCACCTTTGAATAGATCACAAGGATACAAAACAAAGCAACAGATACCATGGCTATGATTGGATCTCTTCTAGACATGCCATCCAATACACATAAGTGTGAGTTTCTTGTTGAATAGATTTTGATTCCAGCATTTGAAGTATTGCAGTCTGAGCTTATATGTGAGATTGTTGGTCCCAATTTGCCTTGGTACGAGGATATATATGAGTATCTCTGCAATCAAACGTTTCCATTTCAACTATCTAACACCCAATGAAAAACCTTTATCCATCGAGCCTCTCGCTACACTATCCTAGGAGACACCCTATATCACCAGAGTCTTGATGATATCCTTCTTAGATGTCTTGATTCTAAGGAAGCAAAGGTTTCCTTTTGTGAAATACATGAAGGTGTCTGTGGATTGCATTCCTCTAGCCCTGGTCTTGTTAAGAAACTTCTACGAGATGGATACTATTGGCAAACTATCGAGAAAGATGCATAATAATTTGCAAAGAGATGTCTACAATGTTAGAAACATGGGGATTTAATACATGCATCGGCACATGAACTTCAGCCTATCACTACTCCTTGGCCCTTCTCGCAATGGGGACTTGATCTCAGAGGTAAAATCCATCCTACTTCATCAAATGATCATAACTTTATTATAACCGCCACTGAGTACTTCATAAAGTGGGTGGAAGCAATACCAATGACTTATATTACTGGCAAGCAAATATCTAAGTTCATCTTACACTATATCATTTGTCGATATGGAGTTCCTCAAGCCATTGTCAATGATAATGGTCATCCTTTCAAGAACCAAGAGGTTAGAAATATTTGAAACAAGTTCCATAGCCAGCATAGATTTTCTACACCTTACTATCCACAAAGTAATGGCCAAGCTCAGGCTTCTAACAAAACAATCATCAAGATCCTTAAAAAGACAGTCAATGAAGCTGGTCGTGATTGGCACCTATAACTTAACCCTGCATTATGCGCTTATAGAACAAGTATCCAAACTCCCACTGGGGCTACACCTTATGCTCTTGTGTATGGTACTGAAGCTATTTTACCTATTGAGGTTAAGATCCCCTCACTGCGAGTATCTCTACAGCATACTATCTCATATGAAGAATATAGTGTTAGACTTAGGGCACACAACTGAGAGGGGGGGTGAATCAGTTGTGCAAAACTTTCTCCAATAAAACACTTAAATCTTCTTAGTGATTAGCAGTATATTAATAATGAACCATAATGCATTCAAATCAAGAGCAGAAACACATCAACACATAAGACACCAAGATTTTGACATGGAAAACCCGGTTAAGGGAAAAACCACGGGGTGATTAACCCAAGATTGTATTCTCTGTTAGAAGAATAGAAAGAACAAATGGCACATGACAATTAGGGCTCACTGCCTAAGCACACTACTCACAAGAGGCTCAATGCCTACAAGAGACACACTGTCTATTAAGAAATAAATATCACATACATGAACTGGAGAATAGCATCTTCACCATGCTTCAATCAGTTCCATTTAAGCCCAATACTTCTGCTCTGCCTTTCTCTCTCCTCCTCGCTACAACACTCTCATCACCACAAGGACAACTTTGAAATGACTTCGCAACCCCTTATTTGTACAAGACATCAACTTAGGAATAATCATCTAAGTTGGCAAACATCTACCAAAACATCCATAAGAAGTGTAACTTATCTGGTCAGCCAGTCTCAGAGAGAACATCATCATCCGGAGGTTAATCTTCAATAAAGAGCTCCAACTCCAATGCGGACCACTAACACATGTTGGACACAATCCAAAGTCCTTCACAAGGTTTCCTGAATCATGAAGAACATCCGCACTTCATCTGCATACTGAAATCCTTCTCTCTTTCATCCGGAGCATCGAGAACACAGTCTGTCACCACTGTCACCAAAGAATGGATACTTTCGGACATTCCATTCATGAACCAATCAAGTTGACACATCACAAGGACTTCCTTAATACTCCCTCAAATCTACAGAGCAAGAAACTTCATTTCTAGATCTCACCAGACCTTTCTTGTTACACTCAATCACCTCCGAACACCTATCGGAACCAGTTTTACTTGAGCGGCCACAACTTCTTCATATCTTCATGCAGACCTTTGAAATCTCTACTGGATCATCTACAGACACATATATACAAACCCATTAATCTGCATCCTCTGATCCTTATCCTATCTTGGAACTTTGCCTTACTGTCATCACTATTCCTGATTGAGACTAATTTTCTCAATATCCTTAGCTCACAGCTCATTCAAACCTTATCATTAATGCAACAGGAGTATGTTGACATCAATGACAACACTAGTTAGGCCCATACTTGCAACAATCTCCCCCTTTGTCATTGATGGCAACATAAGATGTGAAAAACTATTTTGACCATCAAGTCAAGAACTTCTTCTTACTGTCACAGCTCCCCCTATTAGCAATAATCATTCACATGTCTTCTTTCCCTTTACTGCTCCCCCTTTGATTAGCAACCACTTGTTTTTCACATGTCTTCTCTCCCCCTTTGACATCAATGGCAAAGGGCACACACTTGCAATTCCAACACTTTAGAATCATACCTGCTGCTCCCCCTGAGTAGCAACTCCCATCAATCTAGATCACAAGATATGACTGTGATATCCACCAGACTGATGCACCTCAGTGCACCTTAGTTCATCACTGGAGGGGAAATAACCCCTAACTTCTCCTTGAGATACTCAAAAAAGTCCTTAGGTAGAGGTTTAGTAAAGATGTCTACAATCTGATCCTTGGAGAGCACAAGCTCCAATCTAACTTCATTCTTGTTCACTTGCTCTCTCAAAAAGTGAAACTTGATGTATATGTGTTTAGTCTTTGAATGCAACACCGGATTCTTAGATATATTTATAGCACTTGAATTATCACATAAGATTGTGATAGGTTCCTCATACTCCACTTTGATATCTCTTAGCATTTGCTTCATCCACAACAATTGAGTGCAACTACCTACTGCTGCAATATATTCTACTTTAGTTGTAGACAGAGATATTGCCTCTTGTTTCTTGCTTAGCCAAGAAACCAATCTCTTCCCCAAAATGAATGCTCCACCACTGGTACTCTTCCAGTCATCCATATCTCCTGCCCAATCAGCATCTGTATATGCATGAAGAGAGAAATCATGATCTCTAGGATACCACAGACCATACTCAATCGTCCCTTTTAGATATCTAAAGATCCTCTTGATTGCCATGACATGGGATTT
Organism: Cunninghamia lanceolata; assembly: GCA_027924645.1. NCBI lineage: Eukaryota > Viridiplantae > Streptophyta > Pinopsida > Cupressales > Cupressaceae > Cunninghamia > Cunninghamia lanceolata. Next base: position 5,134,997 of record BSBN01000012.1, on the reverse strand, counting down.
TCTAGGATCATCTTGGAATCTAGCAACAAGACCAACAACTTGCATAATATCTGGTCTAGTTTGAGTGAGATACAACAATCCTCCAATCATTGATCTGTACTTTGTCTAGTCTACTTTAGGAGAGTCATCATCTTTGCTCAACTTACATCCGGTTGCCATGGGAGTATTCATTGGCTTTGAATCTTCCATCCCAAATTTCCTCAACAATTCTTTAACATATTTGGTCTGATAAATGAAGATTCCTTTCTTTGTTTGAGTAATTTGCAGACCCAAGAAGAAATTCATTTCACCAAGCATAGACATCTCAAACTCACTTTTCATTTGATTTGCAAAAGCTTTACACATACTATCTCTTCCTCCAAAGATGATATCATCAATAAATACTTCAACAATCAAGATGTTTTCATGATCAATTTTGAAATATAAGTTACTGTCAGCAGCACCTTTGTTGAAACCAATCTTCAAAAGATGCTTATCCAATCTTTCATATCAGGCTCTTGGGGCTTACTTCAATCCATACAGTGCCTTCTTCAACTTGCAGACCATATCACCATGATCAGACAATTGAAATCCATCCAGTTTCTCTATATACACTTCTTCTTCCAAGTCACCATTTAGAAAGGCAAACTTGACATCCATCTGATATACCTTGAAATCCTTGAAGGTAGCAAAGGCAAGAAATAATCTCACTGCTTCAATTCTTGCCATCGAAGAAAAAGTTTCTTCAAAATCAATTCCTTCCATTTGAGAGTAGCCTTTGCAGACCAATCTGGCTTTATTTCTGATTACTTCACCAACTTCATTTAGTTTGTTCTGGAAGACCCATTTGGTTCCAATCACATTATTGTTTCTAGGTCTGGGAACAAGATCCCAAGTGTGATTTTTCTCTATTTGCACCAACTCTTCCTCCATTGCTTTAGTCCAATTTTCATCATTGCAAGCTTCATTCACTGTCTTAGGTTCAATCTTTGAATTCAAACAATACTCTTCTGAATCTTGAGCAATTCTCCTTCTTGTTAGTACTCCTTTGCTTTTATCACCTATGATCTAATCTTTAGAGTGGTTCAGTCTTACATACTTGGGAACTTTAGGAATTTCTTGCACTTCTGATTCTTGATTAGGCTCATGAAACTCATTTCTTCTTCCTGGTTTACCGGATTAACTTGAATTTGACTAACAGATGAGGCTTGGGCTTCTTGAGTCAGAACACCATTCTAATCATCTTCATCATATTCATAAAACCTTGACAGTTTCTCAATTCCCTCATCAACCTTCACATTTGTACTTTCTATCATCTTTCTCAGTCTTTTGTTATAACACCGGTATGCTTTGCTTTGAGTAGAGTAACCCAAGAATATTCCTTCATCACTTCTAGCATCAAAATTTCCTAGATCTTCATGTCTTTTAATGTAACATTTGCTACCAAAAACTCTAAAATACCTCACAGTAGGAGTGATGCCAAACCAAAGTTCATAAGGAGTCTTACCAGTATTGCTTCTGATTTGAACTTGATTGAGAGTATAGACTGTAGTGCTGACAGCTTCTCTCCAATAGATGTGAGGAACATTTTCTTTGATCATCATGGTCCTAGATGCTTCCTATATGGTCCGGTTCTTTCTTTCCACTACTCCATTTTGCTGTGGAGTCCTAGGAGCAGACAACTGTCTCTTTATTCCATGTTTCTCATAGAACTCTTTGAACTCACCGGATGTGAATTCTCCACCTCTATCAGACCTCAAACATTTCAATTTCAATCCAGTTTCATTTTCTACCATAGGCTTGAATATTTTGAATTTCTCAAAATCTTCTAATTTCTCTTTTAGAAAAGTTACCCACATCATCTGGGAATAGTCATCAATTAGTAACATGAAGTATCTATCACCTTGCATACTTCTAATTCTTGCTGGGCCACAAAGGTCAGTATGAACTAAGTCTAATAATTTGGTAGAAGATAGTTCCTTACTCTTGAATGTGATTCTGCTCAGCTTACCCAACTGACATTCTTTGCACAAGCTATTAGTAGCTTTCACCAATTTTGGAAGATCTCTTACATCCTGAGTATTTCTTATCTTGATGATATTATCAAAATTCACATGACACATTCTCCTATGCCATAACCAACTCTGATCAACTTGAACAAATAAGCAACTTTTACCAGTGCCAACCAAGTGGAAGATATTACCTTTAGTTTGGGTACTAGATGCAATCTTTATTCCGGAGCTTTCAAAGATCTTGCATTTTTCATTCTTGAACTGGAGATCATAGCCTTTGTCCACCAACTGTCCAACACTGAGAAGATTGTGCTTCAAGCCTTCAACATATAGAACATTACTAGTTTTGTTCCTTCCATCAAAAGAAATAGTTCCTCTTCCTCTGATTCTACCAGCAGAATTATCACCAAACTTCACCACTCCTCCTTCATACCTTACCAAATCTATGAACTTATTTTTGTCACCTGTCATATGGTGAGAGCAACCACTGTCAATGACCCAATCATCCTTTTCTTCAACTTGGGCAGCCAGAGCTCTTTCTACAACTTTATGATTGACAGATACAAAGGATATTGGTTCTTCTTCCTTGATGGCAATAAACACTAATTCACTTCCGGATTTATTTCTTGTCTCTGATTCATCATCTGTTACTCTTCATTATCATCTTCTTCATGAACATAGTAACAATTCTTTTGGAACCTTGATCTGTTAGGATTTATCCTTGAAAATCTTTCTGGACATCTTGAGGCAAAATGACCAATCTTATTGCAGTTAAAACACTTAAAAGGCAATTTTCCTTCATACTTACTAGATCCTCTTGGTAGTCTCTTTGCAATGAGGGCTTCAAGATGAGCAGTTTCTACTTCTTCTTCTTCCAGGTCTTTTCTTTCTTTTTCATACCATGACAGTTTCCTTGATGAGTTCTCTCCTGGATCAAACCTTTGTTTACCTTTTATAGAGGCACTTACTTTGAATGCAGATTCAGTCTTGGGGAGATCATCTCCAAATTTAGTCATTTCAAATGCAGCCAATTTGCCAACCAATTGATCTCTTGTGACTATTGTATGGGCTCTGAATTCATCAATGGCAACAACCTTGATTTTGTAAGAAGTAGGAAGGGATTTGAGAATTTTGCCAACAATCTCATTTCATCCAAGACTCCACCAGCATTTCTAATTCCATAAATAAGGTCATTTACTCTTGGCATAAAAGTAGTAATATTTTCATCATCTCTCATCTTCAAGTTTTCAAATTTCCCTTTCAGACTCTGTAACCTTGCACATTTAACATACTGGTCTCCTTCATGCAAAAGTTCCAATTTTTTCCAAATCTCAAAAGCAGTTGGTAGGTCAATAAAATTTGAGAGCTCTAAATCAGATAATGCACTTAGAAGAGCTTCTATAGTCTGCAGATTGTTTTCAGCATCTATGATTTCATTTGGAGCTTTTGGACCACCCTGTGGAGGTACATACTGTGTTGTAACCATGGTCCAGTATGCCATAACGATGCACTACAAGTGACACTTCATGTGACCTTTCCATAGATTAAAATTTGTTCCATCAAACTTCAGACTATCCTTCTTATAGGACGACATCCTGGATCTCCTCAAGTGGTTAAGCTCTTTTAGAGAAACTTAGCCCTGATACCAATTGTTAGACTTAGGGGCACACAACTGAGGGGGGTGTGAATCAGTTGTGCAAAAATTTCTCCAATAAAACACTTAAATCTTCTTAGTGATTAGCAGTATATTAATAATGAACCATAATGCATTCAAATCAAGAGCAGAAACACATCAACACATAAGACACCAAGATTTTGACATGGAAAACCCGGTTAAGGGAAAAACCATGGGGTGATTAACCCAAGATTGTATTCTCTGTTAGAAGAATAGAAAGAACAAATGGCACATGCCAATTAGGGCTCACTGCCTGAGCACACTGCTCACAAGAGGCTCACTGCCTACAAGAGACACACTATCTATTAAGAAATGAATATCACATACATGAACTGGAGAATAGCATCTTCACCATGCTTGAATTAGTTCCATTTAAGCCCAATACTTCTGCTCTGCCTTTCGCTCTCCTCCTCGCTACAACACTCTCATCACCACAAGGACAACTTTGAAATGACTTTGCAACCCCTTATTTGTACAAGACATCAACTTAGGAATAATCATCTAAGTCAGCAAACATCTACCAGAACATCCACAAGAAGTGTAACTTATCCGGTTGACCAGTCTCAGGAAGAACATCATCATCCAGAGATTAATCTTCAATAGCGAGCTCCAAATCCAATGCGGACCACTAACACATGCTAGACACAATCCAAAGTCCTTCACAAGGTTTCCTGAATCACCAAGAACATCCGCACTTCATCTGCATACTAAAATCCTTCTCTCTTTCATCCAGAGCATCAAGAACACAGTCTGTCACCACGGTCACCAAAGAATGGATACTTCTAGACCTTCCATTCATGAACCAATCAAGTTGACACATCATAAGGACTTCCTTAATACTCCCTCAAATCTGCAGAGTAGGAAATTTCATTTCCAGATCTCACCGGACCTTTCTTGTTATGTACTCAGTCACCTCTGAACACCTACCGGAACTGGTTTTACTTGAGCGGCCACAACTTCTTCATATCTTCATGTAGACCTCTGAAATCTCTATTGGATCATCTCCAGACACATATATATACAAACCCCTTAATCCGCATCCTCTGATCCTCATCCTATCTTGGAATTTTGCCTTACTGTCATCACTATTCTTCACTGTTCCTGATTGAGACTAATTTTCTCAATATCCTTAGCTCACGGTTCATCCAAACCTTATCATTAATGCAATAGGAGTATGTTGACATCAATGACAACACCAGTTAGGCCCATACTTGCAACATATAGAGTATCCAAACTCTATGATCTTGAGCTATTAGATGAACGGTGTCTTACAACACTCAATCATCTCCAAGTCTATCAAAATTGGCTACATCATAGCTACAACAAGAAGATTAGAGAATGAAGATTTCAAGTTGGAGACCTTGTCCTTAAAGAAAATCAAAGGAATCAGCAACATCGTGAGAAATAGGGCAAGTTTGAACCTAATTGGCTTGGTCCTTTTGTCATCATATCAGTCTATGGATTAGGAGCATACACTCTTTCCACACCTGAAGGCATTCCCTTGGATGAACCAGTCAACAACATTCATCTCAAGAAGTTCTACCCATGAGTCTTAGCATATCCCATAAAAAAATATAGTATAAGATAAATAATTCATCCTTTGGTGAAAACCTGGTAAACAGGTGCCTTGGATAAGTACCATAGTGAAAACCTAGCAAACATGCTCTATTAGTAGAGACAAGCCACCATCATTCACTTCATTTGTTGATCACAGCTTTCCATGACATCCATCTACTATCTTGCCTCCATAATCTATACCATAATCCACTACTATCCTATATAAACCATTATCCTTTATCCATCCATAATAAAAACCTTTCTGGCCTTGCCTCTGCCATGCTAGCTTTTGTAGTTTGGACTTTGTTGGGGTTAAGATATCATTTGGCACCTGTTGTGATGTTCACAACATGCCCCATTTTACTCCTTAGCAAAATGAGGACCCCTGTTGTGGCTGTTGCTTCTACTTTTGTATGTTTTGTTTTGCTTGGTGGTAAAAGGAAAAGAGGGTTAAAATTGCAAACTTTGATGGAAATGAAGAAAAAATACATTTTCAGTACCAGTGCATGATATGGTTGGATTCCTTGTGAAAAATGAGCTAGGGTTGCTTTTTGAACCATCTTAAAATTTGCCATATTTTGCAAGTTATGATCATTTTGGTCAAATGTACAAGCCACAGAATTGAAAAGATATGAAACAGAGATAAATGCTTGTATATTTTATGTTTGTATGTTGCAATATACAAACGAAATATACAAAGGAAGCATACAGGCCGCGGAATTAAAAAAGATTGAAATCTGATTGAACCAATGTATTGTAGGAGTACAAACAACACTGAGAGGGGGGGTGAATCAGTGTTGTGTGAATTTTCAAATCTTTTTACACACTTTGACTTTCAGTGCACAAGGAGAGAAAGATAGCATTGATCTGTCAAATACATATGCACATGACTATGAATACAGAAAGAGAACAAAACTTCATAAGTAAATCATACACACACAAAGAAGATTATGACACAAGAATTGCATGAGTGGAAAACCCTCCAGGGGTAGAAAAACCACTCTAAACTGCCTCACTGGCTTAACTGATCAAACATGCCTCACTGGCTACAAAGAAGCCTCACTGGCTACAATATGTGTCTCACTGACAAATGTTAAGGTCTCACTGACCTACAAGCCTCACTGCACCAGCTTCAAGGAGCACCAACCCCTATTACAGAACAAACTGAAAACACAAATTCAGAGGGTTTCTCTATTTCAATACATAACATTTATTCTCTCTCATGTGTGTCTGTCAAATGATCATTCCAAATCATATACAAACTCAGATATTTCAATCCTATATCATGATCCACTCTACAACACCAACACTGCTTGATTCTCAACAACACTGCTTGATTTTCAACAACACTTCACAACTATATGTAATCAATCTCTCATCATCTGTGTTATTCATTTCTGTCTTTCACGACCTTCATATAATGCACCTGGAAAAATAACTTTATACAAGTTGAAAGTCTTTTCACTTTTCATCTCCTGTATGTTTCATCTCTATCCTTTCATATTCTTTGATCTGAAGAAAATGATTTATGTTTGAGACCTTTTAATTTCCTTTTCTTCATCTCCCTGCAAATAAACTCTTTATCTTCACAAAATATTAACAAACAACTTCAATACGTTATTTCCTCCTGATTCATAAAATAGAATTCTTTATTTTCTTACAAGACAAATCTTCTCCATGAAAACCTTTTCAATACCTGCAAATAAAAAATCTTTTTCTTCTCCTTCACAAGACTCTACAAACATCTTCACCAAATTCCAATAGAATCATCCGATATATTTTTTTTTTAAGATCTCATAAAAATATAATCATTATGCATTATATTTTTTCATATTCTCTCAAAACAATCTTTCACAAACAATCTCCAATCTTCAAAAAAATCTCCTCAAAATTATTCTTCAAAATCTTTTTCCTCTTAAAAAAACATTCTCTTTCAATAATAATATCTTTTCAACTTCTTGTATGCAAATAGAATACTCCTTAAAAAATCTTCTCTTAAAAAATAATTTCTAATTTAAAAAAAAAAGACTTATCACCTTAAACAATTGATAGCTTTCTTTTAAAACTAAAAAAATCTCCATTTTTAAAATCTAAACGTGGTATGGCCGACCACTTTAGAAATTAAACAAAGTTTCTAAAAAGCTTAAAGCCATAAAAAGCTTAAAAATTGGGCTTTCTTCCTTTTATAAATAATACACATTTTACCCCATATAATATTTATCTCATACTAGTTTCTTAAAAAAAAAACTTCAAATACAACTTCATAAACCGCGCTCCCATTTGACTTTTGAATTTTCTATGCTTAAAGCATATCCCCCACGTGCTCCACATATCATATAAGGACCGATGCTTTAAGGAAGGGCCGGTCACCATCATGTGATGGTAGCCCTCTAACAGGTCACTTTAAGTGACTCTTACCTTCTCAACAAGTCACCATCATGTTAAAACAAAAAGAAATGACAAGTGAGCTTTGGATGTGAGGACACAAGTAGGTCATGAAGAGTATAGTATGAAGATCAACTTGTCAATCCAACCTATCAACTTCAAAAGCACCAAGAAGATCAAACCTGTGATGACCAAGAGTATAAATTCATGCATCTGCAAGACTTTTGAACTGTGTTGTGTTCCCCATATTAACGTAACCATAACAATTCAAGAATATTAGCTCTATCTTCAAATGAGTAGTGCACACATTACTCTGCCAAATGTTACTTTCAATCAACACACTGCAAGTCCTGATGACATCACCTTGAAGAAACTTGCATGAAATCCAACTGATATCTACATCTGTAAACTCAGTGGTATGACAACTCCTGTGATCACTTCTATCAATCCTTGATATAGAGTATGCCACACAAAACCAATCCTTATTGTAGAGAAAGTCAGACAACATGATGAAGGCTCCTGAGATCAAATTATCAAGTCACTACCACTACAAGTCATCTGTAAAGAACACACAAGATGATGTAATCAATAACATATAAACTCTACACAGGATGATGTGAACTCTTTGATCCTCCTGATCCTTTAACAAGTATGTATCTCTACACTGCATAACCAAACATGATATGCACTTCATCAAGTATGAAATGAATCACAACTTCTAAGCAAACTCTGTCCAAACATAGATGAGCACACATGAATGATGAACATTTGTCAACATTTGACAACCCTAAATCACCTTGTGACTTCACTTACCAAAGAACATAAGAAAACACATTGAAGGCCAAACCTGATCAACCAAGTCCTGATGACATCAAACAAACTGAGGACACCTTTTTGACATCAATGACAACTTAACTCCATCAATCTCCCCCTTTGTCATTGATGGCAAAACCACATAATGCAATTTTTCTTTCTCCCCCTTTTTGACATCTGATGACAAAGACTATTATCTCCCCCTGAGAAAATAACTCCACTGAAAGATGTTATAGCATGATTATAACAATTGTAATCACATTGCATTAAGAGCACCTTGAAGACATAAACTCCTGTTATCTTGTTATCTTCAACCAAAAATAAGAACCACTTACCTTTTAAAGCACTTGAATGCAATTTTGCTAAACTTATCCTGAACATCAACATTTCAAACTTGAGAGAAAAAAGATACCATGAAACTTACATCTGATCACAATACCATTATGAAGATGAAGACTGACACAATCCTGATGACAAAACAAAAAAAAATTCTTCAATCAACAACCTTTTTGATCCACATGACAAATCTCCAATGAATCTATCTGTTTCCCCTATGTTAAAGTTCACAAACAAATCACTGCTTCACTGCTCATAAATACCACTGTCAATCATTTACAAGAACAAACATCACTATTATACCATCTGCACAAGGAAGCACTATCCATCTGCTATTGCTGATTTTAACTTCTTCTGATGAAATGTAGGATATCACCATCAATGTCATAGTTTGAAGAACTCTGTCTGAAACATATTAGTAAGGAAGATCATCAATGAAACAAGTGAAACACTATCTCCAAATCACCTGAAAGCTTTAATACTTATGCAAAATATATGTCATCAAACATTACTCAAAAAGATAGTAAATATGACCATCAAAATATCGTCCTGCAACCAAACTATTCTGACACTTTTTCTAACATGACAAAGAATGAAGACCATCTGAACTATCCTCCTGTTCTGCACAAGACACCACATCTGAAACATACTGTATTATACAAGAACTACTACCTCTTGACTTTGTCATTCAAACAAACTGCATCTGCAACAATATAATAAACTATTTCAAAGCATGGCAAGAGTGATAGATAGACAAGATCATCATATCAAATGATCTCCTTCCTGAAACTTGGGGTTAACTGATAGAACATTTGATACCTCCCCCTTACTTCATGCTATCCATTATTCAACTGATGATGTAACTTGTGCAAGATGCACAAGTTTAGATTCTGACTTCTTTTTACTTTCTTTTTGCTTCCAAATTTTCACAGGTGCTTTCTTTCTCCAAACCTTTTCTGTTTCCTTCCATTTCAAATTAGATGATGCAATTCCTTCAAACATTCTACAACTGTAAGCTTTGTGACCAAGAGAGTTGCAATTGTAACACACTATATTACAATTATAATCAGATGACTAATAGTACCTTTGAAAACTCATGTTAAACTTCCATGCAGAATCATATCTTTCACAATTACTTTGTATAGGTCCAACATTATTGCACTTGTAACAAATAATGTCAGTATTCCTTCTGCAAACAATTGCTTTGTGAACAAATTGATTACAAGCATAACAATAACCATTAAAAGAATAATTATACTTGTACATGTATGCTTGTCTAACAGGGGCATTTCTTCTGAAATTCCTTCTTTGATTGTACACAAATTCATTTCTGGTTTTCTGTTCAGCTTCACTCTTCCTTTTACCTTCTGTGGCAGCTAAATCAATTTTCCTTCTAGGAGTTTCTCTAGCTTTGGAACATTCCCCTTCTTCAATATTCTTTTCAAACATCAGATTCTTGTGCAACTTAGAGGAAGCCTTTTCTAACTCCTTTCTTAAAGAGACTATTTCTGATTCTAGTTTTAGATTCTCAATTCTTGTAACTTCAAGGTCAGATATTGAGACATCAGCTATCCTCTTAGCTTCATCAATTTCTATCTTTAATCTAGCAATTAGTTTGTCTGAATCATCAATATATGTCTTTAAACTTACAATTTGACATCTAGTCTTTTCAAGATCTGTAGATACAATTTCAAGTTCTGAAAGTACATTGTCTTTAGATTCTCTTTCTTGTTGCAGCTGCAATTTTAGTTTATGATTTTCCTTCTTATAATTCTTGAGTTCACTTAGAGCATAAATGAGCTCTCCTTCCAAATCAATCTCACAATCTTGTTCATTATAATCCTGATCATCATCACTTGTGATGCTAGCTTTTTCTGAATTTGATTGGGATTGAACTTCAACTTCTTCATTTGAAAGTCTCTTTTCATTGCTACTTTCTTCACACACCAGAGTGTCCCCTTCTTTATCATTATCTTGATAAATCCTTTTCAATCTCCTCCACATATCCTGAGCTGTAACACAATCCATAACTTTACAAATAACATCATTAGACAGAGCAGATAATATAGCCTTCTTTGCAATATCATTATATTCAAGAACTTCTTTGTTATTTGCAGAAATACCATTTTCAACTAACATTAAAACATCATATCCTAAGGAGGATAAATATACTTGCATTCTAACATACCAAACTGAAAAATTTGAACCATCAAACTGAGGAACATCTAAAACAATATTAGATTCAACTTGGACAACATCTTTATCCACTGACTTTATATCAACATCTGGATTTGATATGAAAGATGTCTTTTGAATCTTTTGACTAGAATGAAGCTTGACATTTTTATTCTTATTTCTTCCGCATTTACCCATTGAACTCCACACACAGGACCTACCCAAGCTGATTAAGCTTCAAAAGGGAAACCTAGCTCTGATACCAATTGTAGGAGTACAATCAACACTGAGAGGGGGGTGAATCAGTGTTGTGTGAATTTTCAAATCTTTTTACACACTTTAACTTTCAGAGCACAAGGAGAGAAAGATAGCATTGATCTGTCAAATACATATGCACATGACTGTGAATACAAAAAGAGAACAAAACTTCATAAGTAAATCATACACACACAAAGAAGATTATGACACAAGAATTGCATGAGTGGAAAACCCTCCAGGGGTAGAAAAACCACTCTAAACTACCTCACTGGCTTAACTGATCAAACATGCCTCACTGGCTACAAAGAAGCCTCACTGGCTACAATATGTGTCTCACTGACAAATGTTAAGGTCTCACTGACCTACAAGCCTCACTGCACCAGCTTCAAGGAGCACCAACCCCTATTACAGAACAAACTGAAAACACAAATTTAGAGGGTTTCTCTGTTTCAATACATAACATTTATTCTCTCTCATGTGTGTCTGTCAAATGATCATTCCAAATCATATACAAACTTAGATATTTCAATCCTATATCATGATCCACTCTACAACACCAACACTGCTTGATTTTCAACAACACTTCACAACTATATGTAATCAATCTCTCATCATCTGTGTTATTGATTTCTATCTTTCATGACCTTCATATAATGCACCTGGAAAAATAACTTTATACAAGTTGAAAGTCTTTTCACTTTTCATCTCCTGTATGTTTCATCTCTATCCTTTCATATTCTATGATCTGAAGAAAATGATTTATGTTTGAGACCTTTTAATTTCCTTTTCTTCATCTCCCTGTAAATAAACTCTTTATCTTCACAAAATATTAACAAACAACTTCAATACGTTATTTCCTCCTGATTCATAAAATAGAATTCTTTATTTTCTTACAAGACAAATCTTCTCCATGAAAACCTTTTCAATACTTGCAAATAAAAAATCTTTTTCTTCTCCTTCACAAGACTCTGCAAACATCTTCACCAAATTCCAATAGAATCATCTGATATATTTTTTTTCTTAAGATCTCATAAAAATATAATCATTCTGCATTATATTTTTTCATATTCTCTCAAAACAATCTTTCACAAACAATCTCCAATCTTCAAAAAAATCTCCTCAAAATTATTCTTCAAAATCTTTTTCCTCTTAAAAAAACATTCTCTTTCAATAATAATATCTTTTCAACTTCTTGTATGCAAATAGAATACTCCTTAAAAAATCTTCTCTTAAAAAATAATTTCTAATTTAAAAAAAAAAGACTTATCACCTTAAACAATTGATAGCTTTCTTTTAAAACTAAAAAAATCTCCATTTTTAAAATCTAAACGTGGTATGGCCGACCACTTTAGAAATTAAACAAAGTTTCTAAAAAGCTTAAAGCCATAAAAAGCTTAAAAATCGGGCTTTCTTCCTTTTATAAATAATACACATTTAACCCCATATAATATTTATCTCATACTAGTTTCTTTAAAAAAAAAACTTCAAATACAACTTCATAAACTGCGCTCCCATTTGACTTTTGAATTTTCTATGCTTAAAGCATATCCCCCACGTGCTCCACATATCATATAAGGACCGATGCTTTAAGGAAGGGCCGGTCACCATCATGTGATGGTAGCCCTCTAACAGGTCACTTTAAGTGACTCTTACCGCCTCAACAAGTCACCATCATGTTAAAACAAAAAGAAATGACAAGTGAGCTTTGGATGTGAGGACACAAGTAGGTCATGAAGAGTATAGTATGAAGATCAACTTGTCAATCCAACCTATCAACTTCAAAAGCACCAAGAAGATCAAACCTGTGATGACCAAGAGTATAAATTCATGCATCTGCAAGACTTTTGAACTGTGTTGTGTTCCCCATATTAATGTAACCATAACAATTCAAGAATATTAGCTCTATCTTCAAATGAGTAGTGCACACATTACTCTGCCAAATGTTACTTTCAATCAACACACTGCAAGTCCTGATGACATCACCTTGAAGAAACTTGCATGAAATCCAACTGATATCTGCATCTGTAAACTCAGTGGTATGACAACTCCTGTGATCACTTCTATCAATCCTTGATATAGAGTATGCCACACAAAACCAATCCTTATTGTAGAGAAAGTCAGACAACATGATGAAGGCTCCTGAGATCAAATTATCAAGTCACTACCACTACAAGTCATCTGTAAAGAACACACAAGATGATGTAATCAATAACATATAAACTCTACACAGGATGATGTGAACTCTTTGATCCTCCTGATCCTTTAACAAGTATGTATCTCTACACTGCATAACCAAACATGATATGCACTTCATCAAGTATGAAATGAATCACAACTTCTAAGCAAACTCTGTCCAAACATAGATGAGCACACATGAATGATGAACATTTGTCCAAACATGAATGATGAACATTTGTCAACACTTGACAACCCTAAATCACCTTGTGACTTCACTTACCAAAGAACATAAGAAAACACATTGAAGGCCAAACCTGATCAACCAAGTCCTGATGACACCAAACAAACTGAGGACACCTTTTTGACATCAATGACAACTTAACTCCATCATGTATCACATCCACAATGTATATTGAAATATACATCACTCAGCATACAACGAAATATACATTGCGGAACTCAGAGGCAAATTAAAAGCAGTTAATTCGTTGTATCGCGCCCGGCATGTATATCAGTATACATGGATTTAAACAAGGAAAATGAGCGGGAAAATGAAGCGATAGGAATTTCGAAGTTATTTTTGAAACCTGAATGCATATTTTTGGTCAACGATGGTTGACCTAACTTTTCTAAGCATTGTACATGCATTTTTTGACGTGATTTTCATAGATTTAGGGCCTGATTGATGCGTTCACACAGTCACGACTAGATTTGGCAGCTATTTTTTCTTCCTGCAGGTTTATTAAATGATGATACTTATTGCTTATTCATTTTTGTAGGTTTGCAGTTGAAGAGGGAGCTGAGGCTTGATGGTGATGGTGTCATGGAGAGGAAATCTGATCTCACAGCAAAGGGAGATAAGGATGAAGTGCGAAGAAGTCAAGGGTCTTCATTGATGAGGATAAAATGCAGCTGAAGACATTATTGCAGCAGACCATAGAAGTTAATATTGAGCTGCTAGGGTTTCCAGGAGGGCATATTTTACCCAGATTTGATGTATGCTCAAGGATATTTTGGGAGACTTGTTCTCCAGCATTTATTGTTGTAACTGAAAGTTTGAACCAGGGTTTAAACTAGGGTTTTTTGAGTTGTATTGAGGACAATCAAAGTCTATATATTGTGCCTCTCTACATTGTAATACTTGACACAGGGTTTTTTTAGAATAGAGGGACCTTTGAGTTTAGAAGTAGAAGAAGGAGGTCGCCTGTGTCTGCAATAAGGAATGTGTGGAACATCTAGCTTCCTTGTTGTATTTGTAAATCTTGTAAGTTTTTTGTAGTTTGGTCAATGAAGCTAAGAGTCATTTAGACATTGTAAATCTTATATGACTGTCTATTTCTAATACAATTGAATCTCGAATTCTGCATCTATCTTCTGAGTGTTTTCTTGCTCTTCATTGTGTTTGAAACATTTTCTCTTAGAGCTTGCAATTTTAAGTGTATTTTTGTGAAAATGCTCAGAACTTACACTTAAGGTTTTGTCTGTGGATTTGATCAAGTTACTGTATGATTTATAAAGTGCATAACAGAACAATTAGATCCTTCGAATAGAGTGAATGAAGTGTAGATTAGATCTTTCTAACTTTTCCCAACCCATCTGAAAATACTTAGCTTAAAACGTAGAAATTTGAAGGAAATTTGTCTCATATTTGAAAAGAGCACGCATAACAGAGTTTGAAAGTAGATAGTTTTCATAAATATTTAAGAGGAGAAAGCTACAATAATTCAATAAAACCATTTAAAGCTTTGCAACACAGTAACATTTTTTATGCAAAAGGAATGAACAACATGCTGATATTGATGATCTTTTGCATAGTTTAAATCTAGTTAACCAACAGGAAACCCTAAATCACGTAAGGCCCCTTGAACATTACAGCTTCACATCGACCAACTGAATTTGCCCAACAAGTCAAGACCTGACCATATTAAACTTGGGATTAAGTGAATCTTAACCAATTCCTTCATATATTTCAAGTCATTTTTGGTTCATTTTATGTGAATTTTAACTAATTGTTATGATTGCATCAAAACCATCATCAACAGTTTTCTGGCGCTAGAAGGAGGGCCTGATAGGATTTAAGGTTAATTTTCTAGGTTTAAACACTTTATTCTGAGATATGTTAGATCTCATAAAATTTCAAAAGCCTAAAAGGTTGAAAACAAGGTCCTATTTTCAATGGACTCATATGGGGACAATTTTCAAGTTAGCCTTCCTTCATTTCAGGAATCTATGAATGGACAACGTTATCCTCAAGGTTTATCTAACTTTGGTTTATCTAGTTGTTGCAGGATACACCAGTCTGTGGAACACATTGAAATTAATTGTTTAACTTTCCTCACCAGGATAGATTTGTATTTGAAAGGACTAATTCTCTTCTCAGATGTGTTCAAGGCTGAGGTCTAGCAGAAGAATGAAGAAATTCTAGAGCAACAAGCAGCTACAGCACTAGAGCTTATTAGTTGGTTAGACAAAACAATAGCTAAATCAGTTCTAGAAGGAAATAATAGCAAAACATCTTTCCTTGAGTCATTTTATGGTAAAGAAAAATGTGGACGGATGGAGGAATCTATATGCACTAAAATTGATGAGATTCCTATTATAGCAACTAATGAAGTCATAAAAAAGAAAGTAAATCCTAGTTTCATGGCTGACTTCTTTGAGTTAAATGATCAAATTCAAGATTGTTGCAGATCAATAGAATCAGACTCCACACTGGATGATAAAAGTGAGTCATCTGATGAACAATTCTTGAAAATGGAAGATACAGAGGATCATGCTATTGCTGGGCAAAATCAGACATCACCCCAACATTATTTTGAAAATGAAACAGGGGAGTATTCCTACCAATCAAGAGATGTTGTTCCACCTTTACTCTCAAGTGATCTAGAAATGATTAATTTATGTATATCAGATTATGATGATGAATATACTCACTTAAGTGCTGATGTGCAGGGAACTGATGAGAACATTGAGAGGGTCACTAAATTTGAGGATAAACTGAAGATGGAGTATGAAGGAACAAGGCTGGAAAAAGATGAAGAAATGATACATCTAGAGTTATTCATCTTTCAATTTGAAGAAAGACCTGACTTGGAGCTTGGCAATGAAAGTGCAGGGTTAAAAAGAGGACCAGCTGTCAATAAACAAGCATGTCCAAGAAAGCTAAAAATACATCAGGTTGTCTCTATCCTTTCCTCAGTAAATAATGTTGAATACTATTTTGATTATGGAAATTTAAGAGATAGGACATGCATATGGAATAGTCATGAGCATAATGGGCTACCTCAATTGCTGATAATTAGAGATCATCCTATTAAACACAGTGAGGGTACAATAAAAGAGCATTTTTTAGAACTCAAAGATAAATTTGCTAAGTTAAGAACCATAACCAGTGCCCTGTTACTCATGCACAATCTAAAGGAATATGCAAGTAGGGGTGTTCTTGGGTCCTTCCCTGGGTTTTGTTTGCCTTGTGGGGGGGGGGGGTTTGTGTATAGTTGTTTGTATAGTTTTGTTTTATGTTTCTTTCTGTTTGTTGTTTTGTTTCTGTTCTTTTGTTTGTACAATCTTCTTTTGCTTTGTTTTGTTTTTCTTGTATAGTCTGCTGTTTGGTTCGTTGTTTTCTCCTCAACAGGGATCTTTGTTTTTCCTTTAGAGTATTAAGGAGCAAACTAACAACCATTCAAAATAGTATAAAATTTAGAATATTTAGGTTGATTATTTGCAATTTATACATAACTTGTTATGACTGTCATGAATGTAGAGAGTTGTTTAGCTTCTGAAATTTAGTAGTCAATAATAGTGATTGAGAATTCGAGGAAGGTTTCTCACAATGACACACCTAAAATCCTTGGGTTTGTTGAACCTACCAGTGTAGATATTAGGTGAAAAATCTGAGGTCACCCTTGCTACCATTACAATTCTCAATTTAATTTTAGCAAGTGTTCACTCCTTGCATCATGAAGTTACAACTGCAATATCTTGTGAAATCTCTTTCAAAAATTAGAAAATATAAAATATAAAATGAATAAAGCAGATTATATTGAAAATCCAGATTAAGCCATCTAAGTAACTCTACCGAGGCTATAGACGCTCACTGGTAGTGGGGCTCTAGTTAGGAGAATTGTAACGATAACCTTGCCGGGGTTATAGACGCTTGCTGGTAGCAAGGTTCTATCCGGTTGGCCATGAGGGAATATCCTCAACTACGTAGGCTAATGTCAATCACTGGTTTGTTCAACTGATCTTCAAGATGAGGATAATTAACCACATGCACATACTTAAACTGAAAATAAAAATTCATGCATCCTTATTGAATACCTTAGGTCTCAAGTTGAAAAATAATTTGCAGGAAAGATAGTTGGAAGTTATGGATTTATTTCAATTAGTTTCCTTAATGCTTTGAATTTAATTGTTTTGTTTGGTTGCTAGTTGTTGTGATGTTTACAACACGCCCCATTTTACTCCTTAGCAAAATGAGGACCCATGCTGTGGCTGTTGCTTCTGCTTTTGTGTGTTTTGTTTTGCTTGGTGGTAAAGGGAAAAGAGGGTTAAAATTGCAAACTTTGATGGAAATGAAGAAAAAATACATTTTTAGTACCAGTGCATGATATGGTTGGATTCCTTATGAAAAATGAGCTAGGGTTACTTTTTGAACCATCTTAAAATTTGCCATATTTTGCAAGTTATGATCATTTTGGTCAAATGTACAAGCCACGAAATTGAAAAGTTATGAAACGGAGATAAATGCTTGTATATTTTGCGTTTGTATGTTGCAATATACAAATGAAATATACAAAGGAAGCATACAGGCCGTGGAATTAAAAAAGATTGAAATCCGATTGAACCAATGTATCACATCCACAATGTATATTGAAATATACATTGCTCAGTATACAATGAAATATGCATTACAGAACTCAGAGGCAAATTAAAAGTGGTTAATTCGTTGTATCACGCCCAGCATGTATATCAGTATACATGGATTCAAACAAGGAAAATGAGGGGGAAAATGAAGCGATAGGAATTTTGAAGTTATTTTTGAAACCTGAATGCATATTTTTGGTCAACGATGGTCGACCCAACTTTTCTAAGCATTGTACATGCATTTTTGGATGTGATTTTCACAGATTTAGGGCCTAATTGATGCATTCACATAGTCACGACTAGATTTGGCAGCTATTTTTTCTTCTTGCAGGTTTATTAAATGATGATACTTATTACTTATTCATTTTTGCAGGTTTGCAGTTGAAGAAGGAGCTGAGGCTTGATGGTGATGGCATCATGGAGAGGAAATCCGATCTCACAGCAGAGGGAGATAAGGATGAAGTGTGAAGAAGTCAAGGGTCTTCATTGATGAGGACAAAATGTAGCTGAATACATTATTGTAGCAGACCACAAAAGTTAATATTGAGCTGCTAGGGTTTCTAGGAGGGCATATTTCACCCAGATTTGATGTATGCTCAGGGATATTTTGGGAGACTTGTTCTCCAGCATTTATTGCTATAACCAGAAGTTTGAACCAAGGTTTAAACTAGGGTTTTTTGAGTTGTATTGAGGACAATCAAAGTCTATATATTGTGCCTCTCTACATTGTAATACTTGACACAAGGATTTTTTAGAATAGAGGGACCTTTGAGTTTAGAAGTAGAAGAAGGAGGTCACCTGTGTCTGCAATAAGGAATGCGTGGAACATCTAGCATCCTTGCTGTATCTGTAAAGCTTGTAAGTTTTCTGTAGTTTGGTCAATGAAGCTAAGAGTCATTCAGACATTGTAAATCTTATATGACTGTCTGTTTCTAATACAATTGAATCTAGAATTCTGCATCTATCTTCTGAGTGTTTTCTTGCTCTTCATTGTGTTTGAAACATTTTCTCTTAGAGCTTGCAATTTTAAGTGTATTTTTGTAAAAATGCTCAGAACTTACACTTAAGGTTTTGTCTGTGGATTTGATCAAGTTACTGTATGATTTATAAAGTGCATAACAGAACAATTAGATCCTTCGAATAGAGTGAATGAAGTGTAGATTAGATCTTTCTAACTTTTCCCAACCCATCTAAAAATACTTAGCTTAAAACATAGAAATTTGAAGGAAATTTGTCTCATATTTGAAAAGAGCATGCATAACAAAGTTTGAAAGTAGACAGTTTTCATAAATATTTAAGAGGAGAAAGCTGCAATAATTCAAGAAAACTATTTAAAGCTTTGCAACACAATAACATTTTTTTATGCAAAAGGAATGAACAACATGCTGATATTGATGATCTTTTGCATAGTTTAAGTCTAGTTAACCAATAGGAAACCCTAAATCATGTAAGGCCCCTTGAACATTACAGCATCACATCGACCAACTAAATTTGCCTAACAGGTCAAGACCTGACCATATTAAACTTGGGATTAAGTGAATCTTAACTGATTCCTTCATATCTTTCAAGTCAGTTTTGGTTAATTTTATGTGAATTTTGACCAATTGTTATGATTGCATCAAAACCATCATCAACAGCACCTTAGCACACTATCCACATGACTACATCCATCATAGCATCTTCTTAGCAATCTTCATCCCACACTGGGGGCACTTGGTAAGCCTTATTTGGAAGTGGATATCTACAGCTCTAGCTCATAACATTTCAACCAAAAAATAGAAAACATTTGAAACCAATGCCAAACCACAATAATCACCAAAACCATCAAAATAGCAAAAATTAAAAAAATCAAATATTCTAAAATCCAAAAAAAAAATCAAAATATCCCAAAAATCCAAGCAATAAAGTTGATCCTTTGACATCAACCATCAACACAATAAGCAAGAACTACATCTCAACTCTATCGTTCAAAGCCTTGATCCCATGGATACAGGGTATGTAGGCAATCTGAGATGCAAAGGAAGCACTCTAATTCAGTGGTGCAGGAACATTCATGGTCAATGGCAATCTTGCATCATCAAAATATTTTAATTTTTAGTTGTTTGGTTTTTTCAATAATGTTGGAGCTTTGAGAAAATCATATTTGAATTTGCAACAAATGTAATTTCCCTTAGGTGCAATTGTAAATGTAATTTTAGTGGTATTTGACTGATTTTGTCATAAGTGGGGTTGCCAAGAATCTTGGAATTGATTTCCAAGAGGTGGGGCCAGAAGCTTTGCATGTTGTTGCATGTCTGGGTCGTTATTATGGAACCTAGTCTCGGTAAAAATGGGCATAAATTTCTCATTTTAGATCTAAATTAAGAAATTTAAAATGTTCTGGAAAGATGGGAAGGAGAGACACAAAACCCAGAAACTGTTTTAGAAAATTCTGAAAAATGAGGGCACGGTGAATGGAATAAGTGACAAGTTTTTATTAGAGCTGGGAGAAGAAAATGGAAGAGAGACCCAGATGTTGGGAAATGAGTCCAGGATGCTGAAAATTTATTTGTTATAGGTGTTGCATGTATGATTCTAGGAAGCTCATAAGCTTCATGTTGATGTAATGAAATTTCTTATTGAAAAAAAATAAGTGTTACAGATTTCTCTTCCATTTTCTGTTGTTTCACTTCATTTGTAGCCTTCTTGCATAGGCTTTTGTGTTGGTATTTGTTGTAGATTTGAAAGGGAGTTTTCCCCTCTGCATCATTCAGGCATAGACGATAGACCCTCTCTCCTCATCCATCTTTTATCTTTCTTCTAATCATCTTCCAATCTTTCATCTCACCTTCTTCTATCTTTCATCACTTACATCATCAATAAACCTAGAACTACATATTCATCATGTCTCATCATCATCGTAAATGTGCTTTGATCCTGTGGATATAAGGTATGTAGGCAGTCTGGAATATGAAGGAAGTATCCAATATGCAAGCACAGACAATCCACCCCATCTTCATCTTCTTTCATCTTCCATCTTCTTCTCTTTGACTAGCTCAAGAAAGAAGCAGACTATGTGTACTAGCAAAAGCTCAAGCACTTTAACAAATCAGGGATAATCTAGAAGCTATTTATCCACATGCCTTAAGCCAACATTTTCTATAGCATTTTATCAACATCTTAGCCTTCAACAGGATACAACTTTCCTCTCAACAAGGCACTAGCTTAATCCATCCAAGAGCACTTAAATTTGGCAAGAGAATGTGATGACAATATCTTTTGATTTATCTTTTGTCCCTTTTCTATGCCTAATCAAGACTACCTTGATCTATCTATATCTTGGTAAGTTGCGATGAAGTAAGAAATGGGGCATGGCCATATTGCTTTCGTATGCTGTGTCTGTGGGATGATCTTATTCTCTTCCTATGCGTATTGGTATCTTGTACGTGTTGGGATTAGCATCTTACATATCAATATCTCTTGCATTTGAGAAGATAAATAGTCTCTTATGCATTAGAGACTATTTTATGTTAAGAAATAGCTCCATACATATAACCATGCAAGGTGTCATTATGTGTAGTGGAGATAAGCTCAAACCTTTTCTTGTAGCATCAAAGTCCGTCTCAAAATACTATCTTCTATTCATATCTTGTGTATGGTGGTTCAACATCTTGACCTCATTTTAGACAAGATTGTAGTATGCTAGTTATGCATTGGATACCTCGACACCTTGGTCTTCTATACCCTGGTGCATAACATCCATATGCTATATCAAACATAAGAATTACATTTCTTTATTTCTGAACAATTACTTTAAAAGATGTCATATCATTTATCCATTCCATCATAATCTTATATGGTCCTCAACCAAGATCACTCATCTTCCTTTCATCATCCTTTCCACTTTCATCATTTCCCTTATCTCCATCATGCAAAACAAGTGTGTTAGGCATATATAGGTTCATATCATTATCATAATCTCATTATTAGCCATTATCATTATGTGCATTTTTATTACCATACATTACCATTAGTAGAAGATATTTCCATTATTACCATTTGCATACTCATATCATTTGCATGAACATCCATATAAATCATGAAAAAAAAATGCATAACATCATAGCATAAATTCATCCATAATCATTACAACATCATAGGTAATCAAAGCCATCATATATATATATATATATATATATCACGTGTGTCAATATACAAGTGTCTACAAATACAACATGGGCTATCCATGAGCCATCAAAGAATGTATGTACAATCATCTCATAGGCCTCATCATGATACAATACAACAAAACAAGGTAGCCCTAGTGACTACTGGCAACTCCCTTGCCCTGTCTGCCACCACTAGGTCCTGCACCTGGCGTACCATCTCTAGGAGGCCCCATCACTAAACCTATAGACCATGATCCTCCTGTCGTCCATGAACTAGAAGCCCCTGATCTTCTCCTAAAGACCGGTTGTCTCTACTCTATAGGCACTACTCCATAATATAAGCCTCTATAATACTCAGCCTCAACCTGTGGTCCCCTCAACTCTCCCTGTGTCTATGTCAACTAGGTGGCTAGATACATAGTATCTCCATCTATCCCCAAGGCAGCCACTTCCCTATCTCTCTCCATCCTTAGAGCATCTCTCTCTATTGTGATAGCCTGCACCTGCTACACGGCTCCATCCCTCTCCACAGTCATAGCCTAAACCTGTTGTACCATAGTATCCCTCTCCACAGTCATAACCTATACCTGTTGCACTACTGCATCTCTCTCCCCAGTAACTCTCACTAGTGTCCCATCATCCTGTCCATCTCCTGCCTGTGCCCTAACCTACAGATGTGTCTGATAAGTCTGAGCCTGAGCTCTAGCATGCCACAACCCTATCACTGCCTAATGTCTATCTATCTCAACTCTCCTGAGCCTGAACTGAGCCCGCCGCCTCCATCTCCGCTCCTCTCTGATCCTTCGTCTAAGCTAATGTATCCCCACATCATCACCTCCTAGCCCTTGTGCCTGTAGCTATGCAAGAACCTGTAGTGGCACCTGTCCCTATATCTATATGCCCAGAGCTGTTGGCACTATTGCCTGTGCTACTAGGGCTCGTGTCCTCCTAATCGACCTCTCCATCCCAATCTCCCCTATCTCCCCAGACCTCGTCAACCGAGTTAGCCTAGCTGTAACCCAATGTGCATCATAATCTGGTAAAGTCCTTGGATCTATAGGACCCTGCCGCCACTACCACATAACTAGCTGTAATCCATCCCTCTCCGCCAAAGCTATGTCAACCACTATCTCTGGCCCCCAATCAAAAACTTCCTACCGCGTCCTCCCAAAAATGGCATCCCCTATTGGTGTTGCCTGGAACCCCGAACTGTCTCAACACCCTCTCAGGCAAATAGTGCTCTATAATATATATCGCGTGACAAAAAAATATCTATCCTGCCTAGCATAGACAAGCTCTCCATCCTCTTCATCCCATCTCTCGCATTCCAAGCCATGATCTCCATACAAATCTATCCACCTCATCCAAAGTCTGCCTCTAGTATACTATCCCTCACCACTGTCAATAGGTAAGAGCTCCTCTGTACATCCTTGCATATGGCTCTCCTACTACTCTAGCCACCCATCCATTTGGCCTCGTCACCTGAATGTGCTCATAAGCCTATACATGCAACACTGTGACTCCCGCTGACATACTAGCTCCAAACATATATGTGCAATCATGCAAATAATGATACAGATGTCCTAGTACACACTCCGCCCATGCATATCTCATCCCATAGTAAAACATCCCCTCCATCATTGTCCCGCATCCAATATAAATCCTCTATCTTATCTGTCTCCCACTAGCCATCTGATGATCGCCACCACTACTCACTACAATCTATCACATAGCTCCTCCATCCTAGCCATTGGAATATCTGAGCCCTCAGCTCCAATGTCTAGAGTCCTGAACAATCACCTAAATGCAGTTGGACCCATGTCAAGATCATAATCTACTCTATCTCCATCAATAGGAACATGTAGAATCTGGAACACATCCTCTAAGGTAATCGTCACCTCTCCTGTCGGCAACAAAAATGAACTGTGCTCACTCCTCCATCGCTCAACCATCGATGTCATCAGTCCTCGATGTGCATGTACTGGCTCTAATCTTGACACATGCTCTAAACCAATAATATCCAAGAATAGCCTCTCCTCTGCATCCAATATCCTGACTAATCGCAAGTCCCTAGGATGTGGCTCCTGAGACAATAATGGTGGTAGTACCTCCTGCATCATTTAATCCACCTTGTTAGTTTCTTGCATTCACAATTTGCTTTTTGACTCCTAGCAGCTGCCTACTTTTGCTAAAAGTGACTCATTTTTCTATGTGCACAGGCCTTTTGACCATAAGTGAGCTATTTCCCTACAAGTGCATAGTATCTTGTTATACATGACATCTTTACCATATGTGAGCTACTACTAGTTGGAAGCAACCTCAGTTCCTATATGCGACTCACTGTTGCTCACAAGAGAGCTCTATCTCTATATGCGGTCACTTTCTGCCTACATGTGACCTACATTGACATTATGCACCTTTCGCCTAGCCATTTGCCTTAGCCGACCATAAGCGACCTTGTTTTTCTATAAGTAATCACTTAGAGCCTATAAGCAACCTATTTTACCCTAAGCGACCCCTTTTCCTACATAAGCAACCTGAACTACCTATCGTAAAACCTAATCACTTTTGGTGAAGTGTGTGCATTTATTACACTTTTAACCTCAAAAAATCATGCATTTAGCAAACATTTTGATACATACTAGTGCACCTACTCCCACTGGTCGCCCATGTGTCCTCACTCGCTCAGCCCGATGATCTCTATGTGGAATTACCATCCTAATAGCTCTCTAATGCTCGAAGCACCAATCCTCTAAGGAGCTCTAGATCTCTATAGCAACTGAACACAAATGAGCACAAATGAGCCTATTTACCCTTGAGAAACCTACTTATAGTCCCTTTCCATACCCTACTTCTTCTATATCAATGCCTATTTTCTTCTATACCATCCCCATTTATCCCTCCCAACCCCCGTTTTCTTCCTTCCAACCTTGTCTTTTTCCTTTCATCTTATCGCGAGCCAACCCAGTACTTCCTGGTTAGCCTGGCTTACCTCTTGAGGGGGCATCACCTGCTAGTTACAATGGGGCATAACCTTGTTTATCGAGTGAATCATCGTATCTTCTTTGACACGATGCTCTAACGAACATTGTATCAAAGAGAGGCAAAATGTAGACTCCCAAAATTGACCTAATTATCATTAATATCAAATATTGCATTAGCTATCATCTGCATTTGTCTAACACACTTGAGCAATTTCCATATCCCTTATTTCTTCTATTAATTAAATAAATTTATATTTATTTATTTAATTCATTAGTCATTTCTTCTAATCTATAATTAAATAATCTTTAATTATTTAATTATCTTTATTCTATCTATTTTTAATTAAATAAATCTTATTTATTTAATTAAAAATCCCTCCATAAGCCCACTTTCCAATTAATTAAATAAATTTTATTTATTTAATTAATTTCTCTTATCATTTATTTTCATGAGCCGACATGTGTGCCTCTTTTATTTAAAAACATGTGTGGTACTACATCTTTTATTTAATATCTTTCACATGTACTTTTTATGTACACGGTCACACATAAGCCTTATCTTCCCTCCACTTGTCATCTACACATTCATCTATGATTATCATTTCATCTTAGCCATTCACATAGCCAACAAATCTCCACTATTGATTGATTTTGGTTGAAGTCTATATAAACATCCTCTCATTCCATACTACATCTATCCATCATTTTCATATAGCGTCTACATTATCATCTTGAGAATATTGAGCATTTTAGCATCCATCTAGCATATTATCATTATCATCCATCTATCATGGCAGCTTTTATCTTCATAATTGTTCATTGTTGAGAAGCAATCCACATCATAAACAAGGAATCATACAATCTAGGTGATATTGTTCTTGAATTACATGCTTTTGATTTCACTTGGATTTGATTATTTGATGGTGGTAGGATTAGGTTTTCAATTATATGATTGATCTTATTAACCTAATTTTTACCTATCACAAGATGAATACAAGGCTTAGGGACTATTAGAAATGAAAGCAACACTACGTCAATGAAAATCTGATTCAAGATAAATTTCAGCAATCTTAAGTGTGCATTAAAAATGGAGATTGTAACAAAACATAAAACCCACTATAGATAAAATGCCAAACATGAAGAGCACAACACAAGACATAGTGTTTACATGGAGAAAATCCTTGCGGGTAAAAAACTTCACTAGGAAAGAGGCACAAGTTTGTATTAATCTCAACAAGATTGTACAACACATCAACTACACAACTCTCTCCACAAGTCTTCAATTTGACAACATTCCGACAGCACTTGAGTATCTAAAATCTGTATTGTAGCAACAAATACATGGAAGATACTTACAGAAATATTTTCCACTCCATTCTAGGTGTTCACCTTCTCTCTCCTAAGATTCTCCAACCTATAAACATTAATTACCATCTTACAAGCATCTTACACTTGTCCAAAAATAGCCATGTAAAGGTTGGGGGCCCAAGACTAAATCTAGCCTCTTACAACATCTTATGATGCGTCATAACCATCATAGATTCTACAAAAGAGTATCTTTCCAAGATAGGAACCTTGGGCTAAATATAGCAAATATTTAACTAACATATATGTCATATGCATCATAGAATCTCATAATCTTATGACAACTTGCAGCTGTCATAGATTCACTTACCAAACATTATGACAGTTGTCATACATGCCAAAAATAGTATATTCCTCAAGGGACAACACCTACCCTCATTTAGTTTGAGTTTTTACATTTACCAATAGTAAAATTCACTCCGTAATTACCTCCCGTTACTCTAAAATTACCCCTGCTAGTGAAACTAGTACATCTCCTCATGGATAATTACAAATTACATATAATAAATGGAATAAATACAATATTGGGATTTACAAGGTTAATGGCACCTTATCCCAACATTCTCCCACTTGATATTATACATTGTAAATAAACCCATAGGAAATCAAATGAAAATAATCAAGCACTAGAAACAAGGCCCATGGCCTCTCTGCACCACACAAATTCCTTTGTGCTCACAGGCATGGTCAATGAATCTGCAACATTCTCCTGATTGTCTATCTTCTTTAACTCAATCTCTCCATTTGCAACCAACTCTTGAACAAAGTGATACTGAACATCAACATGCTTAATCCAAGCATGATACATGGGATTCTTGGCCAAACAGATAGCACTCTGGCTATCACAACCAATCTGAATGATCCTGCAATCAAAACCAATACCTATACACAGTCTCCTCAACTAAACTACCTCCTTAGAGACATGAGTAGCAACCATATACTCTACTTCTATGGTGGACAAAGCAACTGTGGGTTGCCTCTTACTCATAGAACTCAATGCACCTCCAAACAGAGTAAACACATAGCCACTAGTGGACCTTCGACTATCCAAATCACCTGCCCAATATGCATCAACAAAACCCTGTATGTCCAAAGATTTATCAACACTATCAGTACCAGAATAAACCAAACAATGATTAGTAGTACCTGCAAGATATTTAAACACCATCTTCGTATAATTCCAATGCTGTCTACCAGGGTTAGACATAAAGCTTCTCAAAACTCCCACTGCTTCGGTAATATCTAGTCTAGTGCAAACCATTGCATACATCAAACTCCCTTCAACACTAGCATATGGCACATTAGATATATCCTCATGATCATCCTCAATCTTGGGACACATATCTAATGAAAGCTTAGTACCAATGGGTAAAGGAACTCTAACTGGGTTACAGTCCTACAAACTAAACCTCTGCAAAATAGTATTCACATACTTACTTTGTGACAACCAAATCTTTTTGTTAACTCTGTCCCTCCTAATCTCCATTCCTAAATTATACCTTGCAACACCAAGGTCCTTCATCTCAAATGCACTTGAAAGTTGGGCTTTAAGCTCATTGATCATACCCTTAGTATTGCGGAAAAACATGTCATCAACATACAAAGCAATAACCAGTATAGAATCATCAACACAATAAATGTAAACACGGTGATCCTCCTCGCTTCTAACAAAACCCAATTTCAAAACAAATGAGTCAAATTTTTGATACCACATTCTGGGGGACTATTTCAAACCATAAAGAGACCTCTTTAACCTGCAAACCCAATGTTCTTTTCCTTTTACCTCAAAACCTATAGGTTGTTGCATATAAATTTCTTCTTCAAGATCTCCATGCAAGAATGTAGTCTTAACATCCATTTGCTCAATCTCCCAATCATAAGCTACAGCAATGGATAAGAGAAATCTAATAGAAGTGAATTTAGCAACAAGAGAGAATATCTCACCAAAATCAACTCCCTCTCTCTAGGAGTAGCCCTTGGCTACCAATCTAGGCTTGTACTTCTCCAATGACCCGTCTGCTCCAAACTTCTTCTTGAAGACCCACTTACATCCTATGGCCTTTCTTCCTTTGGGCAAACGAACAAGATCACAGGTGTTACAAGAGTCTAAAATCATTATCTCCTCCTGCATGGCTAACTTCCAAGACTCACTATCATCTGCAGAAATAGCTTCCCTGTTGGATCTAGGTTCATCATTAGTACTCAATAAAGCATATGCACAATAGAAATCTGGTGGGCTATACCTATCAACTGGATTTCGTTGTCTTGTGGATCTCCTCAAGGGTGGAGTAAGAGACTCTACTCGTTCTTCTGCATGATCATCTGCACCAACTTCTTCTATCACAATAGATTCATCTTCATCAGAACTACTTGAATCTTCTTCTTCTTCTTCTTCACCCCCCAATAAATCATTCTGTTCTTCGTGAGGTGCATCTTGTTGCTCTAAATCAAATTGTACCTTCTTTACCTTTTCTTCTTTCTCTTTTGGCTGCTCAGGTTCACAAATAGCTCTAAGTTCCCTGAAAATAACATCTCTAGAAAAGATAATCTTGCAAGTTAGTGGATTCAAAAGCTTATAACCTATTGGGACCTAAAATTTCATGCAAATTTGGGTAAAATTTAGGGCTCCCATAATGAAAAAGTTGATTTCAGAACTCAGAAATGCATTTGTAAAAACTGCCTCAAGAGCCTACTTTGAAAAATCACAATTTGAAGCCTCTTTAGTTTCAGGCAAAATCACATTGCAGACATGTTTATCTACCATATTTGAGTGAGCACACTTGATTTCAGCTTCCTACAATCAGTTTTGATAAGATTTCAAAAGTGCCAAGTCAAAGGGTTCAGAAAAGGTTTGATGTCTACACAGTAAAATCTGTTAAAAAGGGGCAACTTTAGAGGCCAATTGGAAGATTGTCATCATGAACCGATTGGTGTCTCATATTCTTCCCACCTTAATGTGCTTTCATGCCAATTTTTAGAACCTCAGCTCTGTTAGGTCTCAAAAATGTAGGTTAAGAGGATGCCAGGCTCTATGTTTAGATTTGCAACATTTTTTGAACTAACTTGACGAAATCAACCTTCAAGGTTTATTGATTTCCTACACTTCAGGTCCTGCTATACCTAGGTGGGTGAACCTTGGGATTTAGAGCAGACTAAATGTAAATGTATTGACTAATTAAATCTATCTACAATGGCAAAGGGTGTAAGATAGATGAAAAGCTTGCTATCTGATCCTATATCTAATGTCTAGTGAATGGTTTGGTAGAAATTGTATAAGCAATATCAAGGTAAAAAGGATTTTAAATGATAAAAATAAGACCAGTGCTTTATAGGCTAACAAAGTCGAATGAAGGACCAAGACTAGTGGCTTACAATGGGTACTAATTCTAATTGTTTGACACAACTTTAGTTTATAACTTGTATAAACGTGCAAGGGAATGACTGACAAACTCTTCTTGATAATCCAACCAATATAATCAAATATCTTATAATTCACCAGAAAGTATTTTAATCCTTGCTTGAAGGAACCAAATGAAATGAATGAGCAAGAATAATAGATAATATTGTCTTGGAGACAGAATGGCAATCCTAATTATGTGGCTCTACTTAGTAATCCAAATTTAATACTTCTAGGCTACCGTGACTGATCAGAAGGATTTTAATTCCTCAAATGGAAACCAATTTACTCAATCACACAAATACAACGAATGTGTATTGATAAATTAAATATATGCTTGATATATTTATCCAAATAACAAGGAAATATAGAACTGGAGACAACCGCAAAATTGAGTAACTATAACAAACAATTGATACCAAGGTGAAACCACTAAATTAGAGAACTTCAATCTTCTTCTTTAAATAAAACATGCAACATAGTCCTTTTGAAACATTGTAAATTATATATATGTATATATCTCCTACTGCTGATGATTTTTCAGCACCAATTGTCTGAACTTATATAGATGTTTTTGTGAAGAGACATAACCCTTCAATAAGTCTTTTTGGGAATTTGATAAGATTAACAACTATTACATAATCCATGATTAGGCTCTATTTAGCCATAAGTAAACTTTAGCCAAATGATCCAAGTATTCTTGATCACGATGGGAATCAGTAAGCTCAACAACACTTCTGGTAATCACATCAAGTGTGACCATCCTTTCCAAGTGTCTGCAAGCTTCTCTAGATGCAGAGACTTTGTCTTTCAGAGCTCTTGTAGCCTTGTGTAATATAACTCGACAATCAATAATCCATTCTTCTTTGCTCTTTATATCTCCATTGTCTTTAAATAACACAGGCACTCCTGCATTTGAAGCTTCAGTACCTTCCTTAGCATCATCTTTGAGTTTGTCATAGTATTTTTGGTGCTGTTCAAGCAATGCTCTTGTATTGGAGATATCTGCACTATCAGAAGCACCTTTGCTTTGCATCTCAATCAATTTTTCTTGTATTCTTTGTTCAAGTCTTTCATGTTTTTTAATTGCTTTGTAATTCTGAGAGTAGTTATCCCAAAACAGGTTTAACCACTGTACCATGTTTGCATATCTGCTCTGTAGCACTGTGACAAATGCATCTATTTGAATTTGTGTTGCCTGGTCAGGGGATAATGCTTGAGTGTCTTGTGAACTCTCACCCTGGGTTATTCTCTTTGTTGATTGGCCAAAAGTACTCTTAACAGCATCCTTCAAGTAGTCATTTTCTTTTGTCAATCTTTCACAGCTCAATCTGTATGCATCTCTCTCTTTGATCAACATTTGAGCTTGTGCTTTGTTTAATTTCGTAACATTAATGCCAATGTCTGCTGTAATTAGAGGGTCAGTTTCTCCTACTTTCAAAGTCATGACATGGCCAAAAGTCTTTTCAGTATCTATGATGGTTGTCTTCTTATGGGGAGGATATAATGCCCATATCATCAAGGAATTTTCATCATTATTGTATCTTGTACCCATATATACTTCATTAACTCCCTCTGGAGTGAGTTTATACTTATCATCTGCACTATTTAGAAAACTGTCAAAAACCAAAGCAGAATTTAAATCAAGACCAGGAAAAATCATAACCCCTGCATCTTTAAGCAACTGTCTACCCCTGCTAGGTGTCATGTCTTGCATCTCCTTATCTACTGTTACCATCAGCATATCTAACAGTTGTCTTTCATTATCAGCAGAAACATCATCTACTGACTCTCTGATCTCTTTCCCTTTGTATTTATACAAAAATTACTTCAATTCTTTTGACTGAATAAATTTATCATCAAAGATGAAAGAATCATAAGCTATCTGACGTGGATCCTCATCAGCAGACCTCTCCTCATCATGTATCACAACAGGAGGCTGATATTGTAGCATTTTCCTCTTGGACATTTCTACTGTTTTGTCCTATGGCTCTTCTTGTGCTGCCAGTTCTTCATCTTCAGAGGATACAACCTCAATCTCTGCTATTTGCTTTTTCTTTTCACTTAGATCCCTGTTATACTTTTCTACCACCAATTCAACTTCAGCCTCTTCTAGGTTTCAATAACATCATCATGTGGATAATGTATGTGCATGTATCCACTGAGATTTTGTTTTCTTCATGCAGAGTCAATAAAACCTTCAGGGTCAAACCCTTTCCTTGCCTCAGCACTCCTCATATTATAATGCATTAACTTGTCCACAATGAGATTATAACCCTCTTTTGACACTACAGTAAAATCTCCAAAACATAAAGTACTGGGCATAAAGGATTGTTTATCATGTGAACTCAAATGCATTACATTTGAGCAATGCATTTGCCTGATTATTTCTAAATAAGCAATTTTGTCCGGGACAGTCTTAGGTAATATGAATGGAGTGTCTTCAAAACCATAGATTCTGATCATAGTAGCATCCTCAAAACAATACCAATCTCCCCACTTATGAGTGACAGTAGGGGGCCACCAAAATCTTTTGGCCTAAGGAACCTTTTTATCTCATTTGAAATTGAGTATTCACAAGGGTGGTTGAAATACCTGTACAACACTTTTACACAGTGTTCTTCAAATTGGGCATAGCTGGAATGGGCATATCTACTGTCCCATATTCTAGTCCACATTTGTATGGGTATCTTTTCCCCCTTCTTATCTGTAGCAACAACTTTAAGCTCACTTGGCCATAACCCTACTTCCTGGCTGAAATACAACACCATATGCATAAGCAGTGAGTAATGCTCAAAAGAGCATGCTAGGGCACTGTTTCTTATTGCAGATAAGCCAGAATCTATTCCATTAACAATATAGGCAGCATAGTCAAACTGCCTCACATTATGACACTGAATGTCAGAGGCTATAACCATTAGAGGGATAGTCATGAACTCAAGGACCTTTGAACCAAGGACTTGGCCCACAAAATAATAAGTGTGCTATATATATGGTTCAAATATAGCTACATGAAAGGGAGGACCATCATTTTTAGTTAGAGGCATCACTTCCCCTTCAACTCTGGGCCTATGAATGGGCAACCTCCATCCATTGTAGGTTGTGTCCATTCTCCAATATTCTTTCTCCAGGTCTTCATAAATAATAGGGACAGTGCACAAATCATCTAGATTAAACACTTCACAAACGATATTCTTTGACAAATGTACAATTGGTTCCCCTTGTGGGTTGCATAGGGCTTTCAGGCTTGAATTGTAATGTTTGGCAAGTAGTTGGAGGAGTTCAACATTCAGGAATACGTTAGGCACAACCAGTTTTCCTAAATTCAAGTGCCATGGGTTTGACACAGGAGCATTCCTAAACCTTCTATTATAATGGAATCTGAAAAGCTCATATCCCCTGATTGGGGTCCAGATATCTCCCAAGCACCTACATTTGTCTTCTAGTTTCTCAACTTCTACCCTAAGTTGAGCAGATCTTCTGGCCTTAGGAGTTGACCTAGGCAATTGATCAATTAAGTCCTGATTGAGTTTTCTGTCCTTTATCTTTTCTTCAGGGGCCTGATCAGTTTTTTGTTTCTTAGATTTACTAGTTTCCCCTTGTGATTTTCTACCTTTTCCCTTTCCTGGAGTCTCCATATTCAAATTTTGGCAGAAAATTCAAACATAGGCTATAACAATAGTTCGTATGTATGTACTTGTTGTTTGATGGCTGCAATCGAAATCCTTTGCTTACGCCTCAAGAATTCCTCTGTATTCTCTCCTCAAACAACCCTGTCAATTGTAATTACAATGATCGTAAAAGATTTCATAGCTGTTTGCATTTAATTGTCTGATCAATTCAATGTCATTCATCGCTGTGAAATGTCACATCGCCATAACTCTTGTCATCGACATGATTTTTAAAATGTCTGGGTGACCTTAATACTTCTTATGGCGCGAACAATCAATCAGCGTGACCCCTCAATTGTATTCCCGATGTTATGTTGAATCATATCTAAGTGGGCGCGACCATCGACACGAATTGTTTAGATTTCCCTCCAATATAGTGAGTCTTACCGGTATGACTATCGATAAGAGTCTCATCGATAATAATTTGTTTATCGGGGTGATCAATACTATCGGGATAACATATTTATGTTTCCCCGAGCTTCGTCATCTTACCGATAATCTTCTTTACTTTGGATCGGAATGACTATGTTAATATCTCACCAATATAGTTAAAACTTCTTATCAACGGGTATGACTTTATTTCTATCGGAATGAGATATACCATCGGGGTAGTTTTTAAAAGATAACCCGATCACAATTATCTCCCTGATGGCCAATTTACATTCCTTATCGGAGAGAGTCTATCAAAGTGTCACCGACAACCTTTAATCGCTGTGACTTGTGAGTCGACAAGACATATTTGCTTCGTCCTGATATGTTAAGTTACTCCGATAGATATGTGCATCACTATGACTCTCACCGAAAGTTCCTTTTATTGCTTCGCCAAGACATTGGAGTATCAAAGACTTTTTTGCTTTTCATCCCGATGGTTCATTTCTTGCCGATGGTTATTGTTTTGTTGCCCCCATAGGATGTTCTATGAGACTCTTGCCAAAATACTTCATCGGTATGATATATACCATCGGGGTGGCTTTTGAAGGACCATCCAATGATTATTAGTCATACCGATTGGTGTGATTACTTGGTTCTCTTACCGATGAAAGGCCATTAGTATAACTTCTTCTATCGGCGAATTCTATAAATCTCTTTC
This sequence comes from Cunninghamia lanceolata, assembly GCA_027924645.1. Classification (NCBI taxonomy): domain Eukaryota; kingdom Viridiplantae; phylum Streptophyta; class Pinopsida; order Cupressales; family Cupressaceae; genus Cunninghamia; species Cunninghamia lanceolata. Next base: position 5,100,108 of record BSBN01000012.1, on the reverse strand, counting down.
CGATCTCTATTTTCACGCCAATGGTCATTTTCAACTAATTTCTTATGTATCGGTATAAGCAACACGACGTCTTGCCGATAGATTGACATTTAAGTAATTTAGCATTACTTAGCTATGGACATCTTGTGAGATATATCAATTTTTTACTATGGTTTTGGGATGTTTTTAGGATTTTCTCAAATATGGTGAAGTGAGAAGATAGTAAAAATTTTCAATTTTTACTATCCTAACAAGCTCTTTGTTTGGTATTTTTTCAAAGTCAAAACCAAATGGGTTTTACACAGTTTTGTGACTGCACTTCCAGAAAACTGCAAAAGGGTCAACTTTGATGCTAGATATTTTCTAAAGGGAGAAGATTGAAGAAAAATCCTTTTTCCTACATGTTCATGTGATCTAAATGAACTAATCCCTAGGATGGCAGCTTCTCAAAATCAGATTTGATATTTTTCCAAAGAGGCAAGTTGGTGGGTTTCAGTTGAGTTTAAACAGGTGCAGAAAATGCTGAGTGAGCTACTTTGATTATTAACAGATTTTAACCCTGAAAACTTCATGAAAAACCATTTTTCAACCATACTTCCCTATCATAACTCAACATGTTGGTGCAGTTTCGTGGCTCCGGGACAAGTTTTGACTAGTTTTTCAAGGCAATTTTGGAGGCCATTTGACCAATTTTGATCACTACTTAAGATGCTAGAAAGTGGATTTTGACTGTTACCCATTTCATTTTCTTACTTCAAATACACATTGGACCAGTCCCAGATCAATTCAATGCAAAACACTTGTTTCAAAATGAATTTTTTTGGGTCGGGTCCATATAGGGAGACCCAGCATACATCACACAATTATGAAGTTATGAAGGTTGCAATGTAGATGAGATTGGAAATACAAAGCACAAGTTAATGTGTCTCTCTCTCCTTGGCAAGAACTTCCAATGATCCAAATTGTTCGCCATTCCAGGTGTTTTCTACCTTATGATTGCAGGCGATCTGGCATTTCATACAAAGAATTGAAGGAAGAAGCAACTGAAATGGGTGGATATTTTATTTGCAATGGATTGGAATAGCTTATATGTTTACTAATCATGCCAAAATAGAACCATCCATTAGGGGTGCAACAAAATTTGTATCAAAATCAAGGTCCCAAATTTACTGATAAGTTGAAGTCATAAAATGTACAAGGGCAGATTAATCTTCTATGACAAACTAACTTTATTATCTCCACAATGACAGTAGAGGGTTTCATATGTTAAGGATTCTCATGACCAGTTTCATCTCAAAAGGACCTATCTCACACCTCGATAGCAATCAAATGACTCAACATATAGCTTTGCAAACGAGAGCAGTCACAACCTTGTTGAAATGCGGCCTAGTTCATTTCAAACAAACATTGTAGAAGGGAAGGCTATGTAAAGGGAGAGGACCTTTCTGAGAAACCTTGTGTAGCAGGAAAGATTACTGAGAGGCTAAAAATGATTAGAGTATGTGATAACTATTTTGGGTCAGCTATACTGAAAAAGCATGGAATTATTTTCTCATTTAGTTTTGGAAAAGCATCCCAAAATCCTTTCTGCCAAAGGTTCTGAAATATAGGAAAGAAACAAATCTGAATCCCACCACACAGTATTATAGATCTGGGTGTGTATGTCTCTACATGCAAATATTATGGATCCTCTGTTGGTTCTGCATGACTACACCATCAGAGGAGATTTGGGTAACATGAAAGTTGTAGCAGATAAGTTCCAATTTGGATAAGACTATGGATTCCCCTGCAACATCAACACAACTTACAGATCCAACAGGGCCAAGAAATGTACAAAAAATATGGAAACATGGAAAAGACATATTTAACTATTTGACACAACACCTTAATGAGATGCAACCTCATGGAATGCAAAGATTGCCTGATTTGAACAAGATGTGTTTGTTGAAAGGTGTTAGAAACTTTCAAGCAAATGCAATTGGGAGATGTAAAGCCAAATACAAACAACCTCTTCCAACATCTTTCATACTAGTACCAAAGATCTTTGAAGGGAACCCTAACATCAGGATTTCAGAATGACTCAAAATGAGTCACTCCGATATACCGATGGGTGGGCTTTTAGCTACAATTAATAAAATGCTGAACAATAACAAATACATGCTATCAGAGTATAGGAATGAGTGTGTTCAAAGTCTCCCCGATATCCTGAAAGAGTAAAAACACTTGAAGAGATCATCCAGAGGGTAAAATCATATTGGTAGAGTAAAACAAAGAAAAATAGTACATTAGCCAAGATCAAAATGTATATAAAGCAAGCCCTGGCAATTATGACAAATAAATATTATTGCCAAAAATGATATCGAAGAGACATTTGAATATCAGTAAAAGTGTGTTTTCAGTCTTTCTGAAAACCCGATGCACTAAATAGAAGAAGCATAAATATCATTGGAGGAATATTATGTTGAAGGAATACATATAAGGCACATAAAGAGAGTGAAGTTGTAAAATATTTTCACAAAATGAGAAATATTTTTCACGGGAGGTATAATAAAGTGGAGAATTATTTTGCCAAAGAAAACATAATGAATATAGAAAAATTCATAATCAAAGTTGGGAATGTTTTCATACGGAGAAATGCACCAAGTAGATTATATCTCCCAGAATTGGTGAAAATATAAAAGTGAACTTGCTGGTAAAAGACTCAGGAAAATGGATTTCATGCAGAAGTGAAATAAAGGTGAGAAATTTAATCAAACATCAATGAAAATTTAAATACAAAGCAGATGAAATAATTCAAGAAGTGGGAAATATTTTTTGCATATAAAGGCTAGCAAAACATTTTCAACTAGTAGGTAAAGAGGGGGTAATAATCTTCACCCAAATAATTATTTTGCTCCAAATAAAGGTGAAAAGAGAAATAAAGATTAAAGTGTTAAAAGATATTTTTCACGAAGTGCCTGAAGAAGATTAATTAATTTTATCTACAAAGAACGATTAATTAAACAAAGAGCCGCAACAGAAAGGTGAGTAAAGGGTCATAACCCTAGAAGATATAATGTATATATGCCAGATGAAATTAAATGGGAAGAAATGAGAAACAGTAGTAGGTTAAAAAAATCACCAGTAGTAGATAGGTTCATCCATTCCACTCATCTGTTTTCATATTTCAGAGACTTCTGCAATTAATGTATATATTTTGAAGCAATATAATGGAGAAGGCTATTCTTAAATGGTGATCTATTTTCAATATTCAACTGTTGTGTTGATTCTCATGATTATATGGTGATGTGTTGTCTCCAAAGTGGTTCTCTTAAGTTATTCAAATTTACATAATTTATCAGGACACATTTGTTGTTCGTGTGTGGTTATCTTGATTGGTTTCTGGTTGGAGTGAATTAAACATCCTTTAAAATAATCCATTTTGATTGGTTCATGCCAAGGATTAAAATCCTTTTAAAATGATTATTGTGATTGGTTTCCCTCAGGATAAGAATAAAAGTCCTTTCATGAGATCATAGTAATTTAGGAGAATATCACTGAGATTACCAAAGAAGAGTACAGTAACTTACAGACCTACACATTTGTACAAGGTGCAAACATTCCAAGTGCCCAACAAGTTAGAATTAAGATGTAAAGTAGACCCACCTATTCTAAACATCTATCTCCATAATCATCATCCATCCATTGACTCTATTCACCCAATTGATTAGGCACTAGTCAACTTTAGAACAATTTTATACAAATCCAACCCACACTCTTGATAATTCAAACACTCTCATTAGGAACTAGTAAGTAAGCTCTACATCTACCTCACACCTATGTACCATAGTGAGTAGATTACCCAAAATAGAATCCATTTAGACTTCAAATCTACTTTATCATTCAGGTACACCCACCTAGGCCTGGAAGAGCCTAAAGAGTAGGGGGTTTCCATTTGCATAAATCCTATTTCATTAGCCAAAAATGTATTAAGAGATTGGCACCCTCTTATGGTTTTAGGACCTGCATTTTTGAGACCTGACATAATTGGTGACTCTAATGGGGAGTAATTTAGAATCTGGTTAAAGATCATCTCATCATAGAGTCAATACATTTTTGAATTTCAACATAAATTAATAACTCTACTGGAAGGGACTCGGAAAGATCAAATCATTCCTCTTTTGACAAGAGGTGGTGACTCTGAAAAGGAACTTGATGAAGAATATCAATACATCTTATAACAACACCATTCGCAATCAAAATAAATATGTCAAAAGAAGAGGAAAAGATGGAGTTGTTAAGGGAAGAAAGAAGATTGATTAAAAAACTACAACAATTAAAAGCTAAACGTGCTTTAATTACATCACAGTATATGTGAGTCTCTAATAAGGATGGGTATATGAATTCAAGTGACCTTTTGACTCCACAAGTACCTCATAGTCCAATTGAAAATTTTGGCAATAAATATAATACATATCATACTTAGCAAGATAGTTTCACATCACAAGCCTCAAATCAAATATATGTTTCTCCTATCCCTCATGGTCAAAGACTAGTGGGCTACCAAGATTATGGATACAATCAGCATGCTGAGAATTATCCATATCAAGCCCATCATCAATCTGATCAGCCATGTCCACAAATAAAAGGGTTTGTTCGAGACATTGATAAACCATTTAACTTCAATAATGTCCCAGGTTACCTGAATCGTTATCCTGTTGAATTCATAAAACATATGCCTACATTTCATGGAGAAGTGCATGAATCAGCTCATAGGCATGTACAATTATTTTGGAATTTTATTGAGGACTTTCGGATTTATCCAGAAGATGTCATTATGAAATGCTTTGCAAGATCATTTAGGGATTATGCAAGAGATTGGTGTAAAAGCTTACCCATGCAAAGTGTATCTTCATGGGAAGATTTCAAAAGGCTATTCTTGATTCAATTTGATGATAGTTATGAAGATCTTACATCAGACTTGGAGCCACAACATATCCCAACAAATAATGAAATGGCATATGATGCATTAGAAGGTGAGAGCAATGTGGATACTCTTGTTGTCCCAGCCCACCCACCTCAATACTTGAATTAGCAGTTTGAGAAGGAAGATGATGAATATTCACATACTCAAAAGGGCCAAGACTCTGTCACAAAATCAAAATATTGTATTTCCCCTTTAGATGAATTTTTTGGCATAAGGAGGCATGAAGGAGAAACTTGCTGCTCTCTGTTGAACAGAATGATAGATATTTGTATGCAAATACCTTTTGGTTCCTTGCCTAATAGCTCCATGAGCATCGAACAGTTCATGAGAGCATATGAGCTTAATTTAATTTACTGGCCTGAGTCATTAAAACTGGTTACTTTTGACCAAGAGGATAAATTGATTGATATCATAGATAAGAAAAGATATGAGGATGCTATCCATGATGAATCTGATAATGATATTAGCAACAAATATGAAGAGACTGATCAAACAATGCAGCTAATAGATGAGACATGTGCAAGTGAAATTTTTAGTGATGATTTTTTAGATTTAAATGAGGAAAAGGTTTTAAAAGAACAGTTCTCCACCTGGGATCAAGATTACAATATTGAGGATGTTGCTAAAGATACAATGCCTAAATAATGTATTAGCAATGAAATAAACAAAGAAGCAAGTCTGCCTGATAGTTAACAAGTGATACATCCATGTACAGCTGAGTGCCATGATGACATAATTGGTGAGGAAGAAGTGTATATGTCTAAATGTGATTTTTAGATTTTTTCAAACCCCTTGTATGATGAAATGGAGCAAGAAAACCAAATGATGATTTGCCAAGGTATATCAGAACATAATGTGCATCTATTTTCAAATCTACTATATGAGGAAAATGAAGCTTCCACAGAAAATCAGAGTGCTGTACCAACCCATGATGGAAATGAATATGCTGATATATATAATGATGAGTCCATAAATCAAAGGCAATCAGGTGATGGAATGAACAACATGGATGACTATGACTATTTTTTGCCCAGTTTGCATCAAAGGCCCTATGATGGTTGCAAATTTTTTATACAAACATTTAATGAGATAACACTTGATAATCTTTGTTGCATGATGGACAGTGAATGCTCTCAGCTAGGAAATGATTCCATGATATATGAAAATGACCAGAATGATGAGTACATAACAATTTCCAAGCCAAGTTTTATAAAATCAGACCAAAATAAGGTGTATGATAGAGGAAAATATGGTATTTCCTTTTTCTGATGGCCTTGAGACATCAGTTGTAGTGCGGTTTTCAAACCATATCAGTTTAGGGCAGAAGTGACATTTGAACTCTATTGCCCAATGGGGTAGGCACTGGTCTGCTCCTCAAAGATCTAGGATTTTGGTATGCCCACAAGGGGCATACATCCCCAGACAGAGTTGTTGGATTAGGTCCGGACAACTGAGAGGGTGGGGGTGAATCAATTGTCACTTGTTTAACATTTTTATTTCTTTAATCAATCTTATAAACAAGTTAATGAAATAAGTATTTTAGCATTACATAAGCAGAAACATAAATAGCACATTTGACACCAAGAGTTTGACGTGGAAACCCAGTTAAGGGAAAAACCATAGTGGGGGTTAACCCACAAAATTAATACTCTGTTAAAAATAGTTTACAAGTGGGAATGCATATGCATTCGAGCTCACTGCCCAGACTAGCTCACTGCTCAAAAATGGAGGCTCACTACCTAAGAAAATATTACAAGAGAATTACAGAGATTTGAACTGATTAATAGCATATACCTATGTATGAATTTCAATTCCAATTAATTATAAAAATTGATCTTACACATTTCATCTTGCTCTACTCTTCTTACTAATCTACCTTCATTTTCTCCTTGAATTTCTACTCTTTTCCATATATACCTTGTTTGCATACCTCTCCAAAATATCCACAATCATCGGCTATATATATCCTTATCTTGAATTGCAATCACTTGCCAGTCGGCAACAACACTTTGAACTCTTTAAGAGAGGTCTGTTCTGTCAGCTAGATCCATACACCAATATTGATGCATACCAAAAATAACACATGTAGATCATCATACATGTTGGCCACTAACATTCTATCTCATACACAGTTCATCAAAACACTTCTATTGGGTCCGTACAAGAATTATCATAAGTTTGCCTATTCTTCATCAATTGTTCTATCGTAATAGGACCCGGTATTCAGATGCTCATAACTTTTGATCCCATTATCACCAGAGGCTAAAAACTTGGATTTCAATTTTCCTGGTGTCCCTCTATGCTCCTTTAGATCCTCAACACATAATGATTAACTGGAGAGATCCGCTGACCAAAATACTGGGCTCTGCTATATGCTTTGTTTCAGGCTCCCAAACTTAGATAAATTATCATTCTGACTTCCGGTATGATCAGATACTGCACTATGGATGTGTGGAATAATCTTAGTTGCCATCAATGACAACACCTATCAATTCTATGCAGTGTTTCTTGCCAACAATCTCCCCCTTTGGCATTGATGGCAACACTTAGTGAAAAATGACTAATTGTCTTTGTGCAACTCCCCCTTTTTCTATACATTTGTGTACTTCACTTATTCTGGTGCTCCCGCTTTGCTGAATACATCATTTTTCACTACCCTTCACTCCCCCTTTGACATCAATGGCAAAGGGTGGGATCTACAAAATTCTCCAAAATTTCTGTATACATTGCCGCATGTGTACAAGTAACCATTAAGTTCCATTCACATGAACTCGAGGACGTCTGCAAAACTGGTTTTTAATTGAGCGAGTTTGAAGGCCCAAGCATTCTTTAATTCATCCAAAATGGAAATGTGCCCACTCAACAAAAATGCATATGCTTATGCCTCGCAAGATTCAGAGGATCACTTGTCTGAAGTACATTCTGAGCTTCGAATAAGGCATTGTGCATGGATTCCAATTTGGGAGCAATCAATCCCCTAAGTTCACACATCCTCTTGATAGTGTTGCTTTTCTCTTTTATAAGTGCCTTTATTTCGTCTATCAAGCTAATAACTTGGAATTCCTAGCTTATAGGAGAGACAGTTAAAGGATCAAAATTTTGAGATAGAACTGATATTTCTATTCTTTTTCTTTTATCTTCTTCTCAATATCTTTATTTACTTTAGACCAAGATAGACAAAACTTATATATATCTCCTCCATCATTTAGGGCATTCTGAATGCTCTTTATGTTGATGCCTAAGATCAATCTATCATTCCCTATCAGTTTCTTGACTTGGTTGAACTTCTTATTCAAGAACTCTTTTTGAACTTTTGTCTCTGCAGACTTTTCAAAAGATTCAAAATGTGAACTTACTGAACTTACAAGATTTTTTAGATGACCAGAGGGGAAATCACTTTGATTCTTCTGATAGGTTGGCATTAATTTCTCTAAAAATCTGGTTGCTAGGTCCAGCAGCTCGTTGTCCTCTAAGTGGGATTTTATCAACTTTTCTCTGGCTTTCACTTCGGTGAAAGATGTTATTTTCATCAATTGAAATGGAGTGAGCGCATCCAAATTGGTTAGTCCTTGGAGTAGTTTAGGCTCATCAAGCTCAATCACTTCCTTTTCAAGAGAGCCTTTTACTGCATCTGTAGTGTATCTTGCTACATTTTCTGAACCATTCTTTTGATCATTAGATTTTTCTACATTTGATTTAGGTGCTTCAACATTTGCACCATCTTCTTCTACTTTGTCTTCCTTTCCTTTTTCCTCCTCTCTCTATATTATTCTTCTCTGTTTTCTCTTCTAAGGGACTCATTTCAAATTGTTCACCACTTGCTACTTGATCCGGAGGACTCTATATGGTAGCAACATCCTTTTCCTTCCCAGAGTGATCAGGTGGAGGAGTTATTGATGTAGAGATCTAGGATAACAGAAGCATGGTTCATAACTTCACATGCAAAGGTCTCTCTAGGTTCATTGTTTTCTATGACAGAGATCAAACCTTCACTGAAGGCAGGGTTTCAACTCAAAACTACACATATTCTTGATACCAAGGTGAAGGACTTCAGGGCACACTTCCAAGATGCCTAACTCCCTCTAACATTCCACCATCTCCACTATGTAGGGTCTACAGGACAGCAATACCCACCATACCTTTCAAGGACAGTCACAACCTCACTGCTCCATGAGAAGGACAATCACAATATCCATCTTAAGGTGGTCTCTTTTAAGACAAACTCTTGCCTAACTTATAACATACCAAATCAATAACTCACTAAACATCTAATGTCTTCTTTGACAAAACAATGACATGCCAAACATACCTATTATCTTCTTGGTAGTGGTTGTCTCCAAGCCTTCCTTATAGTGACTGTTGTCCAAGTCAGAGAAAGGAAAAAAGGACTGTTGTCTTAGGGAAATCTCTCCCTACTCCTTGTCATGGATCCCTGATCAAATCTAGGGCATCATACATCATTGACAAAGATTGCATTTCACAAAATCTCCATTCCCACAGTCGGTGGACTTTATCTAAGTGCTGTTGTCCAACTCTAAGTCACCAAACATGGTTTTGCAGAGTCATTTACTTGGAATCCTCAGCACCATCCGTCCTCCTATCTCCAAGTCCTTTACCAGACCTTGAACCAACTAATATACAACCCATTCCACTAATCAGAAACAAAGAGGATCAGTGGAATGAGGAATAATCCATCGGGCTACTCAGACAAGCCCTAAGTTAGGTTTTCGGACAGTCAAGAGAAAACTAACGACTTCTTCCTCCTAGTGCAGTGTCAAGACTCCAAACTATGCTCAAATCAAAGATACATCAAATCTCTAACCATCCAATGCATACATGGCCTATGACAAATCCGTACAGGTGCGGGTACGGACCGAAAATAGTGAAAAAACATAGAAAAAGTAGAAAAGACAGGAAAAATAGTGATTTCTTTGTTCTTATTCCACTCTCATCGGATCTCTGCTTACAATCCATCCTCTTGGCTTCAAATAAGCCTCATACAATGCATGAAGTCATTTGGGGTCGAAGAAAACTGCCCAAACCATCGAGTTTTTCTTGATTTCTAACTGCACTAGCTGACTATTTTTAGAAATTGTCTTCTTTTACCGACTGTTGTGACTGTTTCATGTTTAGAAGATGATTTCTAACCTTTTGTTCACCTTGGACAAGGTGTTAACATACTTCCAAACCTTTGACATGCCTTTATAGGCTTACAAACATGGAAACTTTAATGACTGCCCCCTACAATAAGACTGTCCTCCTAGGACTACAACAAGATAATAGATTCTTTTAGACATTTGGACATAGTCCAATTACATGCATGGCATTCAAGCCTTATACAACATTGAATGGTCTCAAGGACCTTATTGAAACAAACAAAACAACTTGAAGATTTAACCAAATCCTAGATATCTTGGTGCTCCTGCACCATACTCCCCGGCATGATGAAAACTCTTGTCCCAAGAGTTAGGGGATCTTCTCCAAACATTCTTCAGTTTTGTTGGAATGTTCCTCTGACTAGGAAACATGAACTCTCCAAGAGTTATCTTCCTCCTTCTCCAGCCTACATGGCTCCTATAAACAGTGTTAGTACCATAAAACTTGTTTTGGTGTCCTTGTCTAGGACCCTGCTGCTGCAATGCTGCTGCTCTTCCCAACTTGAAGGTCTGATTTCTTTCTCCCTGTACTATCTGCTATTTGCCTTCCTTCTTCTACCTCTTTATAGGGCACTCAATGTCTCCAACCTTGACATAACTCAAGTCCCAAACCTGCTGATCTTTGACTGTCATCCACCTTCTTCTGCTGCAACTGTTCCTGCTGTTTGCAATCATCCTTAACCTGCACTTTCAACTACAATTTCTCTCCAAAATAGATAGTAACATGTTCCTTCTTCTCTTCACAAGGTAAAGGTATCAGTTTGAACTTCTTACCATCTTTGTGCACCACATAGTTATTAGTATAACCATCATGAATTATTCTCCTCAAGTGTTGCCATGGCCTACCCAAGATTATATGCCCACATGTCATTGAAATAACATCACACAAAACATAGTCCTAATATGGACCAATAGAAAAATCAACATATGCCCTCTGATCAACTCTTACTTGTTGCTCTTGACTCACCCAAGTGGCATTGTAAGGACTAGGATGATCAAATGTTTTCAATCCCAACTTATGCACCATTTCCCAAGAAACTAAATTATCATGAGAACCTGAATCTATAATCAACTTGCATATCTTTCCATGGCTTAAACAATTAGTTCTAAAAATAGGTACCTGTGGTGGTTGCTGCATCTTGCCTTTTTCCACCACGAGCATTTCTCTTATCATTACTGGAGAGGCTGATGACATTTCTAGTTCTTCTGGCTTCTCCTCCTCTTGTGCCGAGCGAACTCTTCTATCCTTGCTCCTATCAATATCATCCTTCTTAGGACATTTGAAAGATGTGTGTCCCACCTCATTGCAATGGTAACATCTACCTGTAAACACTCCTCTTCCTGATCCAAATCTACCTCCACCTCTCTGATCTGCAGAAGACTCCTTACCTTTCTCACTATTGTTTTGTACTTCATTAGTAGGTCTACCCCTACCTTTGTATCCCCTTCCACTTCCTCCTTGCCTTTCTTGCTTCCTCTTCACCCTCTCTTCAGCCCTGATGGCCCACTGAAAACATTCCCCAAGTGATTTTGGTACTGTCAAACCAATCTCATCTTGCAAGTTATACCTAAGCCCATTAAGGTACCTTGCCACTTTCTCTTCTTCATCTTCCAATCCTCCTCTAATACTAAGCTTATGAAATTGTTCAGTATAGGACATAACATCCATGTCCTTTTGTTTCAAATTCTACCTCATCCTCTTTGTTTGAATGGAGTAATCAGATGGAAGGAATTGATCCTTCATCATATCCTTTATCCTACCCCAAGAAGTGATTCATGTTCCACCTCTAGCCACTCTTTCTGTTTGCACACTACTCCACCATGTAAGTGTTGTTCCTCTCAGTTTTGTTTTTGCAAATTTGATCTTCTTCTCATCATTCATCTCCTCATACTTAAAGAAATTTTCCAAGGCATCTATCCACCCTAATACCTCTTCACTATCCATCTTCCCCTGATAGGTAGGTAACTATGTTTGTCTTTGTTCCACTTCCTTGGATTGCCTTCAGCAATCTCACAAATTTCTTTTCTTCAGCATCCAACTCATCCTCAGGAGGATTCTCATCTACCTCCTCATCTCCTTCTTGGTCATCTTACTCATCCCTTCTAGGATTCTTCTCCAATGCTTCCAATCTAGCCAAGATTGATGCATTCTCTCTTCTTACTTTCCTTAACTCTCTTTCCCTTGCAACATCCTGCTCTCTTCTATCCCTCAACTCTTTTTCTCTAGCCTCTAAGGCTTCTCTCAACTCATTGTTCTCCCTAGCCATCTGATTCTTAGGAGGCATCCTTACAACTCTCACAAACCCTTACTGTTTCACAAGATCCACAACTTCCTTAAAGACCTACTAGTGGCTCTGATACCAATATGATGCAGAGCATCTAGGACAGTAGAAGCATGGTTCATAACTTCACATGCAAAGGTCTCTCTAGGTTCACCATTTTCTATGACAGAGATCAAACCTTCACTTAAGGTAGGGTTTCAACTCAAAGCTACACATATTCTTGATACCAAGGTGAAGGACTTCAGGGCACACCTTCCAAGATGCCTAAATCCCTCTAACATTCCACCATCTCCACTATGTAGGGTCTGCAGGACAGCAATACCTACCATACCTTTCAAGGATAGTCACAACCTCACTGCTCCATGAGAAGGACAGTCACAATATCCATCTTAAGGTGGTCTCTTTTAAGACAAACTCTTGCCTGACTTATAACATACCAAATCAATAACTCACTAAACATCTAATGTCTTCTTTGACAAAACAATGACATGCCTAACATACCTATTATCTTCTTGGTAGTGGCTATCTCCAAGCCTTCCTTATAGTGACTGTTGTCCAAGTCAGAGAAAGGCAAAAAGGACTATTGTCTTAGGGAAATCTCTCCCTACTCCTTGTCATGGATCCTTGATCAAATCTAGGGCATCATACATCATTGACAAAGACTGCATTTCACAAAATCTCCATTCCCACAGTCGGTGGACTTCATCTAACTACTGCTATCCAACTCCAAGTCACCAAACATGGTTTTGCAGAGTCATTTACTTGGAATCCTCAGCACCATCCATCCTCCTATCTCCAAGTCCTTTACTAGACCTTGAACCAACTAATATACAACCCATTCCACTGATCAGAAATAGAGAGGATCAATGGAATGAGGAATAATCCATCGGGCTACTCAAACAAGCCCTAAGTTAGGTTTTTGGACAGTCAAGAGAAAACTAATGACTTCTTCCTCCTAGTGCAGTGTCAAGACTCCAAACTATGCTCAAATCAAAGATACATCAAATCTCTAACCATCTAATGCATACATGGCCTATGACAAATCCGTACAGGCGCGAGTACGGACCAAAAATAGTGAAAAAACACAGAAAAAGTAGAAAAGATAGGAAAAATAGTGATTTCTTTGTTCTTATTCCACTCTCATCGGATCTTTGCTTACAATCCATCCTCCTTGGCTTCAAATAAGCCTCATACAATGCATGAAGTCATTTGGGGTCCAAGAAAACTACCCAAACCATCGAGTTTTTCTTGATTTCTAACTGCACTAGCTGACTGTTTTTAGAAACTGTCTTCTTTTACCGACTATTGTGACTGTTTCATGTTTAGAAGATGATTTCTAACCTTTGGTTCACCTTGGACAAGGTGTTAACATACTTCCAAACCTTTGACATGCCTTTATAGGCTTACAAACATGGAAACTTTAATGACTGCCCCCTACAATAAGACTGTCCTCCTAGGACTACAACAAGATAATAGATTCTTTTAGACATTTGGACATAGTCCAATTACATGCATGGCATTCAAGCCTTATACAACATTGAATGGTCTCAAGGACCTTATTGAAACAAACAAAACAACTTGAAGATTTAACCAAATCCTAGATATCTTGGTGCTCCTGCACCAGTTATCTCTGCATCAATTATTTTGTCTATCATTTCTATATCCTCCTGATTAACTTGTTCCTCTTCCTAAACTTCTCTAATATTTAGATTTTATGAATCAAGTTCCGGAGAATTTAAATTGTCAATTTCTTCTTTTGGAGCTTTTTGTTCCAGAGTAGAAGGATTGTCTTCTTCAACTTGCTTTTCTAAAACAATGTAGTATTTATTTTTGTCTAAAGCCTTTCTCAGAATTTCCTCTGTTTCCTTTGTAATTTCTTCAGTCTCACCAAGCATTAGTTTGTTCATCCAGACTTTGCTTCTAAATTTATCATTGACTTCTCTGAGGATTTCATCTACTTTTTTTGGGTCATCACAGGGCACAAAGAGGAGAGAACATACTCTCTGAGTTCTATATATTTTTCCTTGGCTGCTTCTTTCATAATTCCAATGCTTTCTGCATACATCTCCACTTGCTTGTGTACCTTTCTTTTCGTTTCCAGCTTTCTAAGTTCTGCATGAAACTTTAAGCTTAGTTCCTTGTATGTTTCAAACCTTTCAACAGAGGTGTCTTTAGGTTTGCTCAGGAGATGTTGAGCATACATGTCCAGAATTTCCTCATCCACTTCATAGCCCATTAGCATTATCCACACTATCCTTGGTTCTATAGCTTCCATCAAGCATTGATCTGTGTCTACCATGAAACATATTTCATTTTCATACTTTTCAACAACTAAACTAGGAATTCTTTCCCTTACATGCATCAAGTTCTGGAAGTTTTTGAAGTAACCCTAGAAGGTAATCTTTTGAGTCTGGGTATTGCCAAGACTATGTAGATGATCCCTAATTTGCCATGCCACTGGCCTATCTAATGTCCATTGTATACCTGGAACTCTCGGCTCTTCATTCATGAAGGATAAGAATATACATATCACCAAGGAACCATACTTGAAGGAATTTTTCTTGTCCTTTTTTATTTTGTTCAGGTTTTGTATTAGTTGGCTTTATAGTAGCTCACACAAATCATAATCCACATTTTCTTTTATCATCTGATATGTGGCATAAATAGCTATTCCAGAAACTGAGTTCTTCCTGTTGGAGTGGTAAATCTTATACCCAACTACCATTGAAGCAAACTTGACATCTGGATCAGTGATGTCATTTATAGTCATAGCTCTCCTATTAAATTTTGCTCTAGTTGCATCAGTTACTATTTAATTTTTCACAGCCTTAAGCATGGGTTGTCCACCGGTTGCATTCAGTCCAATCACAATTTAGATTGCATCTCTTTGTGATCTTGAATGGCTTCAATAGCCACATAAACTTATCATGTATTTGACTCAATACATACCTAACCCATTCACTTTCATCAAAAGACAGAAATTCAATAACTTGTATGAAGTGTTTGCTCTCTAGGGTTTTATATTCTGGTCTCAATTGGTGACTGTCATTCTTCAAGTGGTTTTCAAATAAATCTAGTAGTTTCAGATTTCCAAATTCCTCTATATTGTAGTGAATGTAAGCCCTAATATCTTCGACCTCTATAGATTTGAATGGGGTAGGCACCTAGCGGCTCAACCTCTATAGATTTGAATGGATGCTTCTTGAACTTGGGATGAGGCCTCTCAGTAACATCTACCATTAAAGGTGTAGCCATTTATAGAAATTGATAACTCAAAAGATTTCACAGAAAATAGAAAATACCTTGCTACGCAGATTAGGGTTTTTGCTTGGAAATCCTTTTCTTGCTTCCAACTCTTGAGAATTCTCAGCTCTAAGCTTGTCCACTTCTTTCTTCTTGATTTCTCTTGATACAAAGTGTTTGAAATGAGGAGTGAATGATCCTTTTAAGCTTCGCATCACCTAATTTTCCTTTGTAATAAATGCCCTCCCCTAGCACATCTGGTTGCTCTGTTTTGAGTAGTTTTCACGTATTGCTCTACAATTTGCCATATCTATTTCTTTTCTTTCGAAAAACCTTCCACATGGTCTGAAAAAAATCTAAGATCTCTTTTCTTACTATGCCATATCTAGGCACTTACTTATTGGCTGGGGGAATTTGATTTGTAATGTCGCTCCCCCTGAGCCAAGACTTTTGACTTAATTCCTGAAGAAATTATCAACACCGGATTGCAGTGTGGATCCATTGCTATCATTTGTAATGGTTTTCCTGACCCATATCTTGTTTGATTCATCCTGAGTCTTATTCATATCAATTTTCTCCTTGCCTTTGTCTTGTCTTTGTTCATCCAGTTTTCTATTCACCGGACCTCTTCTTCCATTGTCTTTACTTCTGCAGAGTCTTGCAATATGACCAGATATATTGCAGTTAAAGCATACAATATTTCTTTTCTTACAAACTTGATTTTCTCTTGATCTGCACTGATTAGCGATATGTCCAAACCCATTGCAAACAAAGCAGTAACCATTGAAAGAATTGCTAATTCTTCTGTTATTGGGATTATTCATTATCATACTTTTGCATTCATTTGATCTATGACCATACCTGTTACACTTGAAGCATTGACCAGAGAAGGATGGACCATTTTGATTTATTCTGTTTCTGCACTGAGTAGCTCTATGACCAAATTTGTTGCAGTTAAAATGGTTTCCATTAAATGATGGATATCTTTGAGCTTTAGGCTGTCTTACCGGAGGTTTTTTAGGTTTGTTTCTCCCATTCGTAGATTGAAAATTTCTCTGTCCGGATCCGGAGCTTTCACCTTTCTCATATCCAAGACCATGCTTGTCATTAGCCCTTTTCTGTCCTTCAAGTAGTGCTTCAAGTTTTGTTGAACTTATTTTGAACTTGTCCTTATATTCATTTGCAATATCTAGGTCATGTCTGAGAGTGATTATTTGCCTTTCAATTTCTCTCTCATTATCTTTACTTTCTTGTAGATCAAACTCTAGATGGCTAGCTATTCCATCCAATTTGCAACATTCTTCAGATCTTTCTTTTAGTTTTTGTTTCAGATCTTCTTCAATTTTCTTCCTCTCTTCACTTTCTTTGGTTTGCCTCATCACCCCAGATTCCATTTCAATTTTTAGAATAACGACTTCTTTTGAGAGATTCTCACATTCCTTTGTTTTTTCTTTCAAAGATTCATTCAAGCCATTTTCTTTAGGTAGACTGGATAGCTGTAGAAGTAGCTCCTTTTTATTTTGCAGAGATTTTATTAATTTAGCTTTTAACATTTCAATGGTGTCATCAGCATCTTTAAGTTCACCTCTCAGATTACTAATTTTTGTTCTAGATTGAGTAATCTCTTCTAGGGCTGACTGAAGATCTCTTAATGAAGCCATTTGAAACTTTTTCAAGATCTTTTTCCTTAAGTTGTTAGGCTTCTCTAAGGATCCTTTCTCTGATACCAATTGTTGGATTAGGTCTAGACAACTGAGAGGGGGGGTGAGTCAGTTGTCACTTATTTATCCTTTTTCTTTCTTTAATCAATCTTATAAATAAGTTGATGAAATAATTATTTGACCATTACATAAGCAGAAACATAAATAGCACATTTGACACCAAGATTTTGACGTGGAAACCCAGTTAAGGGAAAAACCATAGTGGGGGTTAACCCACAAAATTAATACTCTGTTAAAAATATTTTACAAGTGGAAATGCACATGCATTCGGGCTCACTGCCCAGACTAGGTCACTGCTCAAAAATGGAGGCTCACTGCCTAAGAAAATATTACAAGAGAATTACAGAGATTTGAACTAATTAATAGCATCTACCTATATATGAATTTCAGTTCCAGTTAATCATAAAAACTGATCTTACACATTTCATCTTGCCCTGCTCTTCTTACTGATCTGCCTTCATTTCCTCCTTGAATTTCTACTCTTTTCCATATATACCTTGTTCGCATACCTCTCCAAAATATCCACAATCATTAGCTATATATATCCTTATCTTGAATTGCAATCACTTGCCAGTCGGCAACAACACTTTGAACTCTTTAAGAAAGGTCTGTTCTGTCGGCTAGATCCATACACCAATATTGATGCGTACCAAAAATAACACATGTAGATCATCATACATGTTGGCCACTAACATTCTATCTCATACATAGTTCATTAAAACACTTCTATTGGGTCCGCACAAGAATTAACATAAGTCTGCCTGTTCTTCATTAACTGTTCTGTCATAATATGACCTGGTATTCAGATGCTCATAACTTTTTATCCCATTATCACTGGAGGCTAAAAACTTGGATTTAGATTGTCCTGGTGTCCCTCTACACTCCTTCAGATCTGCAACACATAATGATTAACTAGAGACATCCATTGACCAAAATGCTAGGCTCTACTATATGCTATGTTTCAGGCTCCCAGACTTAGATAGATTATCATTCTGACTTACGATATGATCAGATATTGCACTGTGGATGTGTGGGACAATCTTAGTTTCCATCAATGACAACACCTATCAATGCTCTTCAGTGTCTCTTGCCAACAAGAGCCACTGTTGGGACCTAAAATTTTATGCAAATTTTGGTAAAATTTAAGGCTCCCATAATAAAAAAGTTGATTTCAGAACTCAGAAATGCATTTGTAAAAACTACCTCAAGAGCCTACTTTGAAAAATCACAATTTGAAGCCTCTTTAGTTTCAGGCAAAATCACATTGCAGACATGTTTATCTACCATATTTGAGTGAGCACACCTAATTTCAGCTTACTATGATCAGTTGTGACAAGATTTCAAAAGTACCAAGTCAGAGGGTTCAAAAAAGGTTTGATGTCTACACAATAAAATCTATTAAAAAGGGGCAACTTTTGGAGGCCAATTGGAAGATTGTCATCATGAACTGATTGGTGTCTCAAATTCTTCCCACCTTAATGTGCTTTCATGCCAATTTTCAGAACCTCATCTCTTCATTTGGTATTTTTTTCAAAGTCAAAACCAAATGGGTTTTACACAGTTTTTGTGACTGCACTTCCAGAAAACTACAAAAGGGTCAACTTTGATGCTAGATATTTTGTAAAGGGAGAAGATTGAAGAAAAATCATTTTTCCTACATGTTCACGTGACCTAAATGAACTAATCCCTAGGATGGTAACTTCTCAAAATCAGATTTGATATTTTTCCAAAGAGGCAAGTTGGTAGGTTTTAGTTGAGTTTAAACAGGTGCAGAAAATGTTGAGTGAGCTACTTTGATTATTAACAGCTTTTAACCCCAAAAACTTCATGACAAACTATTTTGCAACCATACTCCCCTATCATAACTCAACATGTTGGTGCATTTTTGTGGCTCCAGGAGAAGTTTTGACTAGTTTTTCAAGGCAATTTTGGAGGCCATTTGACCAATTTTGATCACTACTTAAGATGCCAGAAAGCAGATTCTGACTGTTACCCATTTCATTTTCTCACTTCAAATACATATTGGACCAGTCTAAGATCAATTCAATGCAAAAAACTTTTTTCAAAACAATTTTTTTTTGGGTCGGGCCCATACAGGGAGACCCGACATACATCACACAATTATGAAGTTATGAAGGTTGTGTTGCAAGTATGGGCCTAACCGGTGTTGTCATTGATGTCAACATACTCCTATTGCATTGATGTCAAGGATTGGATAAGTTGTGTGTTGAGGATATTGAGAAAATTAGCTCTATCGGAATCAGAGAAGAACAGTAAAGATAGTGAAGTTCTATGAAGAAAAGATTCCAGTCAGTTGAAGATCTGAGTATGCATATCAAAGGGTTTGTAGATATGTGTCTAAAGGTTCCCCAGTCAAGATTTCAGAGGTCTGCATAAAGATTAGAAGAAGTTATGGCCATATGAGTAAAACTAGTTCTGGCAGCTGTTCAGTAGTGACATAGTGGCTCAAATAGGTCCAGTGAGAACCGGTAGTGCAATATCTGTTGGAAACAAGGTAGATAACTAAGAGGGGGGATGAATCAGTTATCTCTGATAATTTTACTTTATTTTTCCTTTTATAATTTGTCCAGCATCAAAACACATAAGCATATATAATCATCAGAGCAAAAATGAAATCAACACACATAACACAAGGATTTAACGTGGAAAACCCTGTTAAGGGAAAAACCATGGGGTGACTAACCCAAGATTGTAATCTCTATTAAAAGAATAAGAAGTACAAAATGGCACTTGCCAATTAGGGCTCACTGCCCAAGCACACTACTCATAAGAGGCACACTGCCTACAAGAGACTCACTATCTACAAAGTTTATAGAAGGTAACCAAGTGTTTGAACTGATAAGAAGCATCTGCTAATGCTGAGGTTCAGTTCTGGTTAGGCTCAATATACTGATTTAATGCACTTCATTCTTCCTCTGTTCTAGTGCTGTTGTTCTGTCACATACCGGACTTGTATTGTTGCTTCCACACTTCTCTCTGCCTTTCCTCGCACATAGTATCAACACACACACCACTTCATACCGAAATCCATCTGGTATATATATTCGCATCAAAGATTTCAACATCTTTCTAGTTGGCAACCGGAATACTTAGGATATTTTCAAGACACTGATCAGTCGGCTGAATCCATGCTTAATATGTGATGCGTATCAAAGACATAGACATAGAAGTCATCAATCATGTTGACCAACCATGTATGATCCCTCAAATAGCTTGATCACCATCAATTTCTCATCTGGATTAAGGTTTGATGCTCTGTCGGTCACTTCTTCCTTAGTCTACTCTGCTTGTCAGGAACCCAACACTTAGATGCTCATATCTTTTCACTCATACATCACCAGAGGCTCAATCTCTGGAATGTAGTAGTCATGGTACTCCTCTTGACTTGTCCAAGTATGTAACTTGCTGAGTTACACCATCTAAGAGATCCGGACTTGATTGTCAGACCTTGCTGCATGCTCTGTTCTTGCTCACTAGACTAAAACACTCTTCAATCTGTCTTCCGGTAGAGACATACTATGTGCTGTAGATGTGTGGAATGGACTTTGTTGCCATCAATGACAACACTCATGAAGCAATACAATATCTCTTTCCAACAATCACCCCCTTTGGCATTGATGGCAAGACTTAGTGAAAAATGACAGTGTTGCAGCAAACTCCCCCTTGGTGGATGCTCTATCTTATGCACTGTTTTACCGGAGCTCCCCCTTAGCTAGATTCCACATTTTTCACTACTCCTCACTCCCCCTTTGGCATCAATGGCAAAGGGCAAAATCTGCACACCAAAATTTGCAAAAATCAACCTATACATAGCCGCATAAGTATATATACATGTGATACTTACATAAACTTAAGTATATCCGCAAAGGTGATCTTCAACTGTACAAATTCTGTTACCCAACACTGCTTCATCCTGTCCAAAATTGAGATTTGACCACTCAACAAAAATGCATAAGCTTCTGCCCTTCTTAAGTCTTCCAGATCACTGGTCTGGGCTGTGGTCTGAGCATCAGTTAAGGCCTCATACATGGCCTCTAACTTAGGGATAATTATCCCTCTAAGTTCACTCATCCTGCTTATTATATTCTTCCTCTCCTTTTCAAGCCTCTTTATTTCATTTATAATAGCAATAGCCTGGCACTCTTGATTCATTATGGATGTGGTGAGAGGGTCAAAATTCTGAGATAAACTTGATAGTTTACCTTCTTGTTCTTTCACCTTCTTTTCAAAATCCTCTATCACTTTAGACCAGGATAGACAAAATTTATACATTTCTCCACCATCTTTAAGAGAATTTTCTGGGCTCTTTATCCCAATATCCAGGGTCCTCCTATCATTAGTTATGAGTCCCTGTACTTCAGTGAATCTCTTTCCCAAAAATTCTTTCTGGACTTTCTCTTCTGTCGATTTCTCTAAAGAATCAAAATGGGTGCTAACAGAATTAACCAGAGATTTCAAGTTACCAGATGGAGAGGCTGAAAGATCCTTTTGGAATGATGGCATGATCTTCTCTAGCATCCTGGATGCAATCTCTATCAGATCATAGTCTTCCATGTGAGACTTCAAAAGCTTTTCTTTTGCTTTATCTTGGGTAAAAGATGCTACCTTCATTGTCTGGACCGGAGAGAGGGAGTCAAAATTTAGTGGTACTTGGAGTAGTTCCAGTTCATCTATCTCCATCATTTCTTTGGTCAAGAAATTCTTCATTGCTTCTGTAGTGTCTCTTGCCGGAGACTGAGTCTTCTTTCCTTTTGCTGCCTCAGAACTGTCATCAGAGATCTTCTCTATTTGTTCTTCTTCTCTTGCCTTTACCTCCTCTTCTTGACTCAATTTCTCCTCTTCTCTTCTTTCTCCTTCAGTACCTGAGTCTACTGGGGGATCCAGAGGAGCAGTGTTGACTTCTTCATGGATTTCCTCTTCTGAAATAGAGGAATCCAAGTCCTTAGACTTCTCCTCATCTACCTCTTTTGACTCTTCTACATTTTTCTCAGTAGACTCTTCTTTTGATGTACTTAATCCTTCGACATCCATGGTAGAAGGTTCTTCATCTATTTCCTCTATAACAGGAAGATTGAATCTTTTAAAGCCATTCCGAAGGATGTCTTCTATTTCTCTTGCTACTTGATCAGTCTCTCCAGGCATAAGTTTGTTCATTCTTGCTTTGCTCTAGAACTCATCCTTGCAGTCCTTAAAGATCATGTTCATTTGTTTTGGAGTAATGGAAGGATAGAGATGAATAGCAATCTACTCTCGGATCTCTAGGTCCTTAGCCTTAGCATTCTCTTTTCTCAGTTCAAGTTCCTTCTCTAGACTTTTGGGAATTAGAGAGATGATTTCAATGAATGCTTTATTATAAATGTTTAGGTACCTGACTGTAGCATCTTCCAAGATCATCTTGTCTATGTCACTATACTCATCATAAAATTATGTCATTGGTTGCAGATTCCCATCCACAGTGACTACCTTGATGACATCATCAATAGAGAGAGTAGGCCTTTCAACAAACTCTTCTACCTCTTCTTTGTTTTTACCAGTAGAGGATTCCCTGGATGTTTTCTTCTTCTTCATTTTCTTTACCTCCTCATCAGACTCTATTTCTTCATCGTCCTTTTGGCTTATGTATGACCTTGTGGCCTTTGTTTTCGTTCTATTTTCTCCCTTTCCGGATGTCTTGGCTTCCAGTTTTGAGGCTCTTGAGCTCTTAGAGGTGGCAGGTACAGAGCTCTTAGAGGATCTAATCCAGGAGGAGGCTTGTACCGGAACACTTTTATTTTCTACTTTTTGTTTCTCTTTCTCAGGTCTTTATATTTTCTCTCTATTTGCATCAACTACCTCCTTTGATATGCCATATCTTTTGGCAATTTCCTCTACTTCCCTTCTCACTTTTCTTTTCATCTCTGGTTGTCTTAGTCCAACATGTATCTTTACACTTAATTCTTGAAAGGTTCCAAGCCTTTCTGCCTCAGGATCCTTAGGCTGACTCAGCAAGTGTTGGATATGTAGATCCAAGATTTTCTCATCAACCTCATATCCCATCGGCATAATCCAAACTGTTTTGGGCTCAACTGCCTCCATTAGGCATTGATCAGTGTCTACCATGAAGCATATTGTATCCTTATACTTTTCAACTATTGTTTGAAGAATTCTTTCTCTGGCCTGCATCATACCTTGGAAGTTCTTAAAATATCCCCACAGTGCTGTACTTTGAGCCTTGGCATCACCAAGCCCATACATGTAGTCTCTGATTTGTATGGCAATTGGTTTGTCATTTTGCCATACCCAACCACTTGATCCGGGTAGCTCATTCATATAGTAAAAGAATAAACACAGTATTAAGCCACCATACTTGAATGAGTTCTTCTTATCCTTCTTGATCTTCTGCAAGTTTTCTAATAGTTGGTTCAGAAGAAGATCACATAGGTCATAATCAACATTGTCCCTTAGCATCTGATATGCTGTATAAATTGCAGTTCTAGACATAGAATTCTCCCTGCTAGAGTGATAGATTTTATACCCTATTATCATAGAGGCAAATTTGATATCCAGATCTGTGATATCTTCTATTGTCATGGCTCTTTTGTCAAACTTAGATCCAGTAGCCTCACTTACTATCTAATTCTTGACAGATTTGAGTGTAGGCAACCCACCGGATGAGTGTAATCCAGTTACTGCCCTAATGGCATCGTTTGTTATCTTGAAGGGCTTCATCAACCACATGAAGTTGTCATGTATTCTGCTAAGAACATACCAGACCCATTCATCTTTTGCAAAATAGGAGAAGTGGATGCAATGTCCAAAATGCTTATCCCAGAGGGCCTTGTATTGAGGTTTGAGTTCAAAAGTTTCATCTATTAATTGTTTATGATAGATATCCATCAGCTTGGATTCTCCAAATTCCTCAATATTGATGTGGATGTATACCCTAACATCTTCTACATGCAGAACCCCATGCGAAATGCTAGAAAGGGCACCTAAGGGATCAACTTCTAGGGATTTGTAGGGGTGTTTCTTGAACTTTGGGCATGGCCTATTAGTGATCTTAACAACCATTGGAGTATCCATCTTTGCAAAAGATTTAGAGAGAGATATTCAGAATTGGAAATACCTTTTTACGCTTCTAAGGTTCACAATATGAGCCAGAAAAGATCGTTGGTTGAATTGGATTCTGCAGTTGATCTTTGAGAAGGTTGTAACAATCTTGATGTAGAGCTCTTCCTTTCTTCTTCTCGAATGCAAATGTGCAAATGATGAATAAAAGAACCCTTTTATCTCTGCACAAATCTTAATTTCCTATTGCAATAAATACACAACTTAAGTTGTTCTGGTTGCCTTGTTCTGAGAGAGATCTTTCTGAATCACTAAGATGCACTTAGAATTATTTTTAGTGATAACTGACAACGTATCTCCTTTCCTTCAATCATACAATTTATCCGTAGATCAAGATGTTTCAATTTTGAATCATACCGGATCTAACTGTGAAAATCCTACTTTTACCGT
Source organism: Cunninghamia lanceolata (assembly GCA_027924645.1). Lineage (NCBI taxonomy): Eukaryota > Viridiplantae > Streptophyta > Pinopsida > Cupressales > Cupressaceae > Cunninghamia > Cunninghamia lanceolata. Next base: position 5,075,243 of record BSBN01000012.1, on the reverse strand, counting down.
ATGGTTGTCAAACCAGATCAATCTTGGATGATTAACCTCTTCAAAACTCCTTGCGGATCTTTCATATTTTTACCAAGGGTTATTTAGATATTTCTCTGAGAGCCCTTTAATCCACAACATTTTATGTGCCAAATTTAGGCACCAATTGACTGGCTAGGAGAATTTATTTTCCTTTGTGACTTCCCCTGAGCCAGAGCTCATCTGTTTAGTTTCTGGAAGGAATATCAACACCAGATTTTAGTGTAGATCCATCCCCAACATTTTCTGTACTCTTCTTCACCTAAATCTTGTTCATCTCCCTTTGAACTTCATTCACATTCACTTTGCCTTTTCCTTTATCTTGATTTTGATTATGATGCACCGGACCCTTTTTATCCTGATTCTTACTTCTGCAAAATTTGGCAATATGACCGGATCTATTGCAATTGTAGCAAACAATATTTATTTGCATATTTGACTGATATCCTCTTGATTTGCATTGATTAGCCATATGTCCCATTCTATTGCATGCAAAGCATCTACCATTGAATGAATTGTTTATTTGCATATTTCTACATTCATGAGATTTGTGACCATACCTTTTACAGTTGAAACACCGTTTGGAGAAGGATGAATTAGCCTAATTCATTCTTCTTATGCACTGAGTTGCTTTATGACCGAAGTTGTTGCAACTGTAGCAGTATCCATTGAAGGATGGATATCTTTGAGCATTTGGTTGTCTTACCGGAGGTCTTCTAGGCATGTTCCTTAGATTTCCTGATCCAGAGTTCTTCTGACCAGATCCGGAGCTTTCACCTTTCTCATATCCCAAGCCATGCTTGTCATCTAACCTCTTTTGTCTTTCAAGAAGAACTTCAAGTTGAGCTGAGCTTATCTTGAATTTCTCTTTGTATTCATTTGTTGTTTGAAGATCTTGTTTAAGAGTATCTATCTGATTCTCAAGTTGTTCTTCATTATCCCTAGCTTCTTCAAGATTCGATTCCAGATGCTTGATTATTCTATCCATTTTGTGGCAGTCTTCTGACTTCTCCTTGAGAGATTGTTTTAGATTATCTTTAATTTTTCTTTTCTCTTCAATTTCTTGGGTGAATCTCATAACCCCTGATTCCATTTCATGTCTTACCATAATGACCTCTTTTGATAGCTTCTCACATAACTTATTTTTCTCCTTCAGATCTTCATTAGTATCATTGGCTTCACTTTGACTTGCTAATTGTTGAAGTAGTTCCTTTCTCTTTTTCACAGAGATACTCAGTTTTTCTTTTAGCTCATTTATGAAATCATCAGCTTGTTTGAGTCTTTCTCTCAATTTATTGACTTTAGAATGAGATTTCTCAAGATCATCTAGAGCTGACTGAAGTTGTTCCTTCATACCATACATATCCATTGAGATTCCCAGATCTTCCTCAAGCTGTTAGGATCTATTTAGAGGAACTTGGCTCTGATACCAATTGTTGGAAACAACATAGATAACTGAGAGGGGGGATGAATCAGTTATCTCTGATAATTTTACTTTATTTTTCCTTTTATAATTTGTACAACATCAAAACACATAAGCATATATAATCATGAGAGCAGAAATGAAATCAACACACATAACACAAGGATTTAACATGGAAAACCCTATTAAGGGAAAAATCGTGGGGTGACTAACCCAAGATTATATTCTCTATTAAAAGAATAAGAAGTATAAAATGACACTTGCCAATTAGGGCTCACTACCCGAGCACACTGCTCACAAGAGGCACACTACCTACAAGAGACTCACTATCTACAAAGTTTATAGAAGGTAACCAAGTGTTTGAACTTATGAGAAGCATCTACTAATGCTGAGGTTCAGTTTTGGTTAGGCTCAATATACTGATTTAATGCACTTCATTCTTCCTCTGTTCTAGTGCTGCTATTCTGTCACATACTAGACTTGTATTGTTGCTTCCACACTTCTTTCTGCCTTTCCTCACACACAATATCAACACAACACCACTTCATACTAAAATCCATCTGGTATATATATTCACATCAAGGATTTCAACATCTTTCTAGTCAGCAACCAGAATACTCAGGATATTTTCAAGACACTGATCAGTCAGCTGAATCCATGCTTAATATGTGATGCATATCAAAGACATAGACATAGAAGTCATCAATCATGTCGACCAACCATGTATGATCCCTCAAATAGCTTGATCACCACAATTTCTCATCCAGATTAAGGTCTGATGCTCTGTCAGTTAGTTCTTCCTCAGTCTACTCTGCCTGTCAGGAACCCGACACTTAGATGCTCATATCTTTTCACTCATACATCACCGGAGGCTCAATCTCTAGAATGTAGTAGTCATGGTACTCCTCTTGACTAGTCCAAGTCTGTAACTTGCTAAGTTACACCATCTAAGAGATCCAGACTTGATTGTCAAACCTTACTACATGCTCTGTTCTTGCTCACCAAACCAAAACACTCTTCAATCTATCTTCCGGTAGAGACATACTATGTGTTGCGGATGTGTGGGATGGACTTTGTTGCCATCAATGATAACACTCATGAAGCCATATAGTGTCTCTTGCCAACAATATCATGCTTTGTGGATCTGGCGGCATGTTTGGGAAGCTAATTTGAATTAACAACACGATTGGCTCGTAGTTTGGAGGTCTGCAAGTGATTCTTCTAGTGTGATAGTGATGACCGGATGTGTTCTTGAGGTTTAGGATGAAGATGCAAATGTTTGTAGTAAGCAGAAGTGGTGCAGATGTTCTTGGTGATTCAAGAAAGCTTGTGGAGGTCTCCAGATTGTGTCCAGTTCGTGTTGTTGGTCCGCATTGAAGATTGAGCTCATAATTCTTTGAGTGATGGTGTTCTTCCCAGTCCTGGCCGACCAGATGATTTGCACATATTATGGATGTTCTTGAAGATGTTTTACGAAGCTTGGCGTGTTCCTCAAAGAAGATTGAAGTCCCAGATATGCGTGGCCGACAGGGTAGTGAAGCGCATGAATTTTTGTAATAAGTCAAGTTGTATTTTTGTAACTACTCTATAATAAAATAAATGTATGTTGTGCTAACTTTGATGATCATTCCAAAGTCAATGTCATGTATAAATAAGAGTTGTGAAGTCATTCAAAAAGTATCGAGGTCATGATGAGAAAGTGACAGAGAGGAGAGGAGCAAAAAGCAAAGCAGAAGTGTTGAGCTTAAATGGAACTGTCTCAAGCATGATGAAGATGCTATTCTCTAGTTCAAGTACGTAATACTTATATTATTCTATAGACAGTGTGTCTCCTGTAGGTAGTGGGCCTCTTATGAGCAGTGTGCTCGGGTAGTGAGCCCTAATTGGCAAGTGCCACTTTTCTTCTTATTCTTTTAACAGAGAATACAATCTTGAGTTAGTCACCCCATGGTTTTTCCCTTAACCAGGTTTTCCACATCAAAATCTTGGTGTCATATGTGTTGAATGTGTTTCTACTCTTGAGTTATTGCATTATACTTCCATGATTAAATCATTATTATGCTATTGAAATATAAGAAGGCTTTAAGAATTAAAGAACAGAAGTTTTGGAGACAACTGATTCACCTCCCCTCTCAGTTGTCTATCCTAAAACTAACAATTGGTATTAGAGCTAAGTTCCTCTAAAAGAGCTTAACCGCTTGAGGAGATCTAGGATGTCTTTCTACAAGAAGGATAGTCCAAGGTTTGATGGAATGAACTACACTCTTTGGAAAAGCCGCATGGAATGTCACTTGTAATGTATGGGATTTCAGTATTGGAACATGACTATAAAAGAGTATATTCCTCCAAAGAATGGTCTGACAACTCTAGATGAAATCAGAAATGCTGAATATAATCTTCAAGCTAGAGAAACCTTACTAATTGCCTTATCTGATACAGAGCTGACAAATGTTATGGATTTAAAAACTGCATATGAATTTTGGTCAAAGCTGGAAATTCTGCATGAAGGAGACAAATATGTTAAACGTGCCAAGCTACAAAGTTTGAAAGGAAAATTTGAAAACCTGAAGATGAATGAAGATGAGAATATCATTAAATTTATGCCAAAAGTAAATGAGCTTGTTTGTGACATTAGATGTGCTGGTGGAACTTTGGATGGAGATGAGATTGTTGCCAAAGTTCTCAGATCCTTACCTCCTACTTACAAACACAAGGTTGTTGTTATTGAGGAATTCATATCTTTATCAAATATTACAAGGGATCAATTGGTTGGGAAGTTAGCTACATTTGAATTGGCTAAGTTTGGAGATGCTCCTCCCAAGACTAAATCTACATTCAAAGCTAGTGCCTCTACAAAAGGTAAACAAAGGTATGATCCAGGAGAGAGTTCCTCAAAGAAATTATCATGGTATGAAAAAGCAAGAAAAGATCTAGAAGAAGATGAGGCAGAAGTTGTTCAACCTGAAGCCCTTATTACAAAAAGACTGTCAAGAGGATCTAGTAAGTATGAAGGAAAATTGCCTTTCAAATGTTTCAACTGCAACAAGATTAGTCATTTTGCCTCAAGATGTCCGGAAAGATTTTCAAGGCCAAATCCTAATAGATCAAGATTCCAAAATAAATGTTGTTATGTTTAAGAAGATGATGATGATGAAGGAATAACAGATGATGAATTCGAGATAGGAAACAAATCTGGAAGTGACTGGGTGTTTATTGCCATCAAGGAAGAAGTTCCAATGCCCATTGAATCTGTTAATCATAAAATGGTAGAAAGGGCTTTGGCTGCTCAAGTTGAATAAAAGGATGAATGGGTCATTGACAGTGGATGCTCTCACCATATGATTGGTGACAAGAATAAGTTCATAAATCTAGAAAGATATGAAGGAGGAAACGTAAAATTTGGTGATAATTTTGCTGGCAAAATCAGACGCAGAGGAACTATTTATTTTAATGGAAAGAACAAAACCAGTGATGTTAAGTATGTTGAAGGTCTGAAGCATAATCTTCTCAGTGTTGGATAGTTGGTGGACAAAGGCAATGATCTCCATTTCAAAAATGAAAAATACAAGATCTTTGAAAGCTCTAGAATTAAGATTACATCTGGTACTCAGACAAAAGGTAACATCTTCCACTTGGTTGGTACTGACAAAAGTTGTTTATTTGTTCAAATTGATCAGAGTTGGTTGTGGCATAGGAGAATGTGTCAAGTAAATTTTGATAATATAATCAAGATAAGCAACACTTAGGCTGTAAGAGATCTTCCAAGACTGGTGAAACCTATTAACAGTTTGTGCTGGGTAAGCAGAACAAAGTCACTTTTAAAAGTAAGGAACAATCTTCTACCGAATTGTTGGACTTCATACACACTGATCTATGCGGACTGGCAAGAATCAGGAGTCTACAAGGTGATAGTTATTTCATGTTACTAATTGATGACCATTCCTGAATGATGTGGGTGACTTTCCTAAAAGAGAAATCTAAAGCACTTGAGAAGTTCAAAATATTCAAGGCTATGGTAGAAAATGAAACTGGGTTAAACATAAAATATCTTAGGTTTGATAGAGGTGGTGAATTCACATTTGGAGAGTTCATAGAATTCTGTGAGAAACATGGGATAAAGAGATAGTTATCTACTCCAAGGACTCCACACCATAATGGAGTAGCGGAGAGAAAGAATTGAACCATCTAGGAAGCATCTAGAACCATGATGATGGAAGAAAATGTCCCTCAGATCTATTGGAGAGAAGTTGTAAGCATTGTTGTCTATACTCTTAATCAAGTACAAATCGGAAGCAATACTGGTAAGACTCCTTATGAACTCTAGTTTGGCCTCACTCCTACTGTGAAGTATTTCAGAGTCTTTGGTAGTAAATGTTATATTAAAAGAGATGAAGACCTTGGCAAATTTGATGCTAGAAGTGATGAAGGAATATCCTTGGGTTATTCTACTCAAAACAAAGCATACCGGTGTTATAACAAGAGATTGAGAAAGATTGTAGAAAGTACAAATGTGAAGGTTGATGAAGGCATTGAAAATCCCTCTAGGTTTTATGAGTATGGAGTAGATGATCAAAATGATGTTTCGGTCCAAGAAGAACAAGCTCCAACTACAAATTAGATTCAGACTGATCCAGAGAATCTTGAAGTATAGGAAGAAGAGATAAGTTTGAATGAACCTGTCGAAGAAATAGATGTGCAAGAAATTCCCAAAACTCCCAGGTATGTAAGACTGAATCATTCTAAAGACTAGATCATAAGAGATAGAAGCAAATGTGTTTAAACAAGAAGAAAGATTGCTCAAGATTCAGAGAAGTATTGTCTGATTTCAAAGGTTGAACCAAAAATAGTAAGTGAAGCATGCAATGATGAAAGTTGGGCTAAAGCAATGGAGGAAGAATTGATGCAGATTAAAAAAATCACACTTGGGATCTTATTCCCAGACCTAAAGACAGAAATGTGATTGGGACAAAGTGGGTCTTCTAGAATAAACAGAATGAAGATGGTGAAGTAGTCAGAAACAAAGCCATATTGGTTTGTAAGGGTTATTCTCAAGTAGAAGGAGTTGACTTTGAAGAAACTTTTGCTCTGATGGAAAGAATTGAAGCAATTAGATTATTTCTTGCCTTTGCTGCCTTCAAGGATTTCAAGGTATATCAGATGGATGTCAAGTCTACCTTCCTGAATGGTGATTTGGAAGAAGAGGTATACATTAAGCAACCGGATGGATTCCAACTGTTTGATCATAGTGATATGTCTGCAAGTTGAAGAAAGCTTTGTATGGACTCAGACAAGCCCCAAGAGCCTAGTATGAAAGATTGGATAAATATCTTTTGAAGATTTCTTTCAACAAAGGTACTACTGATAGTAACTTGTACTTCAAGATTGATCATGAAAATATCTTGATTGTTGAAGTATTTGTTGATGATATCATTTTTGGAGGAAAGATAGTATGTGCAAGACTTTTGCAAATCAAATGAAAAGTGAATTTGAGATGTCTATGTTTGGGGAAATAAATTTCTTCTTGGGTCTACAAATCACTCAAACAAAGAAAAGAATCTTCATATCATAGACCAAATATGTAAAAGAATTGTTGAAGAAATTTGGGATGGAAGATTCAAAGCCAATGAATATTCCCATGGCAACTAGGTGTAAACTAAGCAAAGATGATGAATCTCCTAAGGCTAATAAGAAAAAGTATAGGTCAATGATTGGAGGACTACTATAACTTACTCAAACTAGACTTGACATTATGAATGATGTTGGTCTTGTTGCCAGATTCCAAGCTGATCCTCGAGAGTCTCATGTCATGGCAATCAAGAGAATTCTAAGATATCTGAAGGGAACAATTGAGTATGGTTTATGGAATCCTAGGGCTCATGATTTCTCTCTTCATGCATATAGAGATGCTGATTGGGTAGGAGATGCGGATGACCAGAAGAGTACCAGTGGTGGTACATTATTTTTGGGGAAAAGATCAGTTTCTTGGCTGAGCAAGAAACAAGAGGCAATATCTCTGTCCACTACAAAAGCAGAGTATATTGCAGCATCAGGTAGTTGCACTCAAGTATTATGGATGAAGCAAATGCTAAGAGATATCAGAGTGGAGTATGAAGAACCTATCACAATCTTCTGTGATAATTCAAGTGCAATAAATATATCAAAAAATCTGGTGTTGCATTCAAAGACAAAACATATATCCATCAAGTTTCACTTTTTGAGAGAGCAAGTGAACAAGAATGAAGTCAGATTGGAGTTTGTGCCCTCAAAGGATCAGATTGCAAACATTTTTACTAAACCTCTACCTAAGGACTCTTTTGAGTATCTCAGGGAGAAGCTAGGGGTTATTACCCCTCTAGTTCTGAATTAAGGTGCACTGATGTGTATCAGTCTGGTGCATCTCACAGTCATATCTTGTGGTCCAGATTGATGATAGGAAGCTGCTACTCAGGGGGAGCAGTTTGTATGATTATGAAGTATTGATGCAAGTATGTTCCCTTTGCCATTAATGTCAAAGGGGGAGAGAAGACATGTGAAAAATAAAAGAGATTGTTGATCAAAGGGGGTGAAATGAAGAAGTTCTTGTCTTGATGGTCAAAATAGTTTTTCACATCATATGTTGCCATCAATGACAAAGGGGGAGATTATTGCAAGTATGGGCCTAACCAGTGTTGTCATTGATGTCAACATACTCTTGTTGCATTGATGTCAAGGATTGGATAAGTTATGTACTGAGGATATTGAGAAAATTACATCTATCAGAATCAGAGAAGAATAGTAAAGATAGTGAAGTTCTATGAAGAAAAGATTCCAGTCAGTTGAAGATCTAAGTAGGCACATCAAAGGGTTTATAGATATGTGTCTGAAGGTTCCCCAGTCAAGATTTTAGAGGTTCGTATAAATATTAGAAGAAGTTATGGCCATATGAGTAAAACTAATTCTGACAGCTGTTCAGTATTGACAGAGTGGCTCAAATAGGTCCGATGAGAACCAGTAATGCAATATCATGCTCTGTGGATCTGGTGGCATGCTTGGGAAGCTAATTTGAATTGACAATGCGATTGGCTCGTAGTTTGGAGGTCTGCAAGTGATTCTTCTAGTGTGACAGTGATGACCGGCTATGTTCTTGAGGTTCAAGATGAAGATGCAAATGTTTGTAGTAAGTAGAAGTGGTACAGATGTTCTTGGTGATTCAAGCAAGCTTGTGGAGATCTCTAGATTGTGTCTAGTTTGTTTTGTTGGTCCACATTGAAGATTGAGCTTGTAATTCTTTGAGTGATGGTGATCTTCCCAGTCCTAGCCGACTTGATGATTTGCACGTATTACGGATGTTCTTGAAGATGTTTTGTGAAGCCTGGCGTGTTCCTCAAAGAGGATTGAAGTCCCAGATATGCATGGCCGACAAGGTAGTGAAGCACATGAAGTTTTTGTAATAAGTCAAGTTGTATTTTTGTAACTACTCTGTAATAAAATAAATGTATGTTGTGCTGATTTTGATGATCATTCCAAAGTTGATGTCATGTATAAATAAGAGTTGTGAAGTCATTCAAAAACTATTGAGGTCATGATGAGAAAGTGATAGAGAGGAGAGGAGCAAAAAATAGGGAAAAAGTGTTAAGCTTAAATGGAACTGTCTCAAGCATGATGAAGATGCTATTCTCCAGTTCAAGTACGTAATACTTATATTATTCTGTAGACAGTGTGTCTCCTGTAGGCAGTGGGCCTCTTGTGAGTAGTGTGCTCAGGTAGTGAGCCCTAATTGGCAAGTGCCACTTTTCTTCTTATTCATTTAATAGAGAATACAGTCTTGGGTTAGTCACCCCGTGGTTTTTCCCTTAACCAAGTTTTCCACATCAAAATCTTGGTGTCATATGTGTTGAATGTGTTTCTGCTCTTGAGTTATTGCATTATGCTTCCATGATTAAATCATTATTATGCTATTGAAATATAAGAAGGCTTTAAGAATTAAAGAACATAAGTTTTGGTGACAACTGATTCACCCCCCCTCTCAGTTGTCTCTCCTAAAACCAACAGGTTGCAGTGTAGATGAGATTGGAAATACAAAGCACAAGTAAATGTGTCTCTCTCTCCTTGGCAAGCACTTCCAATGATCCAAATTGTTTGCCATTCCAGGTGTTTGCTACCTTATGATTGCAGGCAATCTGGCATTTCATACAAAGAATTGAAAGAAGAAGCAACTGAAATAGGTGGATATTTTATTTACAATGGATTGGAATAGCTTATATGTTTACTAATCATGCCAAAATAGAACCATCCATTGGGGTTGCAACAAAATTTGTATCAAAATCGAGGTCCCAAATTTACTGATAAGCTGTAGTCATAAAATGTACAAGGACAGATTAATCTTCTGTGACAAACTAACTTTATTATCTCCACAATTACAATAGAGGGTTTCATATGTTAAGGATTATCATGACCAGTTTCCTCTCAAAAAGACCTATCTCACACCTCGATAGCAATCAAATGACTCAACGTATAGCTTTGCAAACAAGAGCAGTCACAACCTTGTTGAGTTGCAGCCTGGATTATTTCAAACAAACATTGTAGAAGGGAAGGCTATGTAAATGTAGTAGGGAGAGGACCTTTCTGAGAAACCTTGTGCCGCAGGAAAGATTATTGAGAGCCTAAAAATGATTAGAGTATGCGATAACAATTTTGGGTCAGCTATACCGAAAAAGCACGAAATTATTTTCTCATTTAGTTTTGGAAAAGCATCCAAAAATCCGTTCTACCAGAGGTTCTAAAATACAGGAAAGAAAGAAATCTTAATCCCACCACATAGTATTACAGATTCAGGTGTGTATGTCTCTACTTGCAAATATTATGGATCCTCTGTCGGTTTTGCGTGACTACACCATAAGAGGAGATATGGATAATGTGAAAGTTGTAGCAGATAAGTTCCACTTTGGAGAAGACTAGATTCCCCTGCAACATCGACACAACTTACAGATCCAACAGGGCTGAGAAATGTACAAAAAATGTGGAAACATGGACACGACATATTGAACTATTTGACACAACGCCTTAACGAGATGTAACCTCATGGAATGCAAAGATTGCCTGATTTGAACAAGATGTGTTCGTTGAAAGGTGTTAGAAAATTTCAAGCAAATGCAATTGGGAGATGTAAAGACAAATACAAACAACCTCTGCCAGCATCTTTCATACCAATACCGAAGAGCTTCAAAGGGAACCCTAACATCAGGATTTTGGAATGACTCAAAATGAGTCACTCCGATATACTGATAGGTGGGCTTTTATCTACAATTAATAAAATGCTGAAAAATGACAAATACGTGCTATCAGAGTATAGGAATGAGTGTGTTCAAAGTCTCCCTGATATCCTAAAAGAGTAAAAGCACTTGAAGAGATCATCCAGAGGGTAGAATCATATTGGCAGAGTAAAACAAAGAAACATAGTACATTAGCCAAGATCAAAATGTATATAAAGCAATCCCCAGAAATTATGACAAATAAATATTATTTCCAAAAATGATATTGAAGAGACATTTGAATATCGGTAAAAGTGTGTTTTTAGTCTTTACAAAAACCTGATGCACTAAATAGAATACGTATAAATATCATTGGAGGAGGAATATTATGTTGAAGGAATACATTTAAGGCACATACAGCGAGTGAAGTTGTAAAATATTTTCACAAAATGAGAAATATTTTTCACAGAAGGTATATTAAAGTGGAGAATTATTTTGCCAGAGAAAAAATAATGAATATAGAAAAAATCATAATCAAAGTTGGGAATGTTTTCATACAAAGAAATGCACCAAGTAGATTATATCTCCCAGAATTGGTGAAAATATAAAAGTGAACTTGCCAGTAAAAGACTTAGGAAAATGGATTTCATGCAGAAGTGAAATAAAGGTGAGAGATCTAATCAAACATCAATGAAAATTTAAATACAAAGCAGATGAAATAATTCAAGAAGTGAGAAATAATTTTTGCATATAAAGGCTAGCAAAACATTTTCACCTAGTAGGTAAAGAGGGGGCAATAATCTTCACCCAAATAATTATTTTTCTCCAAATAAAAGTGAAAGAGAAATAAAGATTAAAGTGTTAACAAATATTTTTCATGAAGTGCCTGAAGAAGATTAATTAATTTTATCTACAAAGAATGATTAATTAAACAAAGAGCCGCAATAGAAGGGTGAGTAAAGGGTCATAACCCTAAAAGATATAATGTATATATGCCAGATGGAATCAAATGGGAAGAAATGCGAAGCAGTAGTAGGTTAAAAAAAATCACTAGTAGTAGATAGGTTCATCCATTCCACTCATCCATTTTCATATTTCAGAGGCTTCTACAATTAATGTATATATTTTGAAGCAATATAATGGAGAAGACTATTCTTAAATGGTGATCTATTTTTAGTATTCAACTGTTGTGTTGATTCTCATGATTATATGTTGATGTGTTGTCTCCAAAGTGGTTCTCTTAAGTTATTCAAATTTACATAATTTGTCAGGACACGTTTGTTGTTCATATGTGGTTATCTTGATTGGTTTCTAGTTGGAGTGAATTAAACATCCTTTCAAATAATCCATTTTGATTGGTTCCTGCTAAGGATTAAAATCCTTTTAAAATGATTATTGTGATTGGTTTCCCTCAGGATAAGAATTAAAAGTCCTTCATGAGATCATAGTAATTTAGGAGAATATCACTAGGATTACTAAATAGGAGTACAGTAACTTATAGACCTACACATTTGTACAAGGTACAAACATTCCAAGTGCCCAACAAGTTAGAATTAAGTTCTAAAGTGGACCTACCTATCCTACACATCTGTCTCCATAATCATCATCCATCCATTGACTCCATTCACCTAATTGATTAGGCACTAGTCAACTTTAGAACAATTTTATACAAATCCAACCCACACTCTTGATAATTCAAACACTCTCATTAGGAACTAGTAAGTAAGCTCTGCATCTACCTCACACCTATGTGCCATAGTGAGTAGATTGCCCAAACTAGAATCCATTTAGACTTCAAATCTACTTTATCGTTCAAGTATACCTGCCTAGGCCTGGCAGAGCCTAAAGAGTAGGGGGTTTCCAATTGCATAAACCTTGTTTCATTAGCCAAAATGTATTAAGAGATTGGCACCCTCTTATGGTTTTAGGACCTGCATTTTTGAGACCTAACATAACCTTTGACATTATCACCATATCCAATGAATGTACACTTTTCAGCCTTTGAATCCAACTTAGATCGCTTTTCCTTAGGCACATGAACAAAAGCCTCATAGCTAAAAACCCTTAAATGTGAAACAGAAGGTTTCTTACCTGTCCACACTTCATAAGGTGTTGAATCAAGAGCCTTTCAAGGAGATTTGTTTATCAAGTAGCAAGCAGTACACACAGCCTCTGCCCAAAAGCATTTATCAAACTGTACATCACTAAGCATACTTTTGGCCCTTTCCATAATTGTTTAGTTCATCCTTTTTGCAACACCATTCTGTTGTGGTGTATACAGAATTATCTTTTGTCTGATTATACTTGCATGCTTGCAAATCTCATCAAATTCCTTAGAGCAATATTCTCCTCCATTGTCAGATCTTAATATTTTTATCTTTAAACCTGATTGGTTCTCTACTAAGACTTTAAATTCCTTAAACTTAGTGAAAACTTCATATTTATGTTTCATAAAATAAATCCATGTGTATCTGGATACATCATCAATGAAGGTGACAAAATAATGAGATTTTCCAATAGATTCATTATCCACAGGTCCAAACACATCTGTATGAATAATTTCTAATTTCTCTTTTGCTCTATTGCTTCCCAAAGGAAATGATTTTCTGTTTTGTTTACCATACACACAATGCTTACAGAAATCAAAGTGCTCATCAGAATAAGAGAAACCATCCAATAATTCTTTATTCTTAATAGTTTTCAGTATATTATTACTTGTGTGGCCCAATCTACAGTGCCACAACATACATGTATTTTTAGTAGTGTCCTCAGATACATAGAAGGCATTACAAACTGTAGTGGCTTCAAGCTTAAATAAGTTCCTGAATCTATTCCCTATCACTACCACCAAGTTCCCTCTCACCAATCTGCAGCCATGCTTGTCAAATGTCACATGTATTCTCAAATCATTCAACTTCAAAACTAAAATCAGATTTCTAGCTAATCTAGGAACATGTAAAACACCAGGGAGGGTTTTAATCCTCCCATCACTAAAACACAACAATACTTTTCCTTTCCTGACAATCAGATATGAAGAGTTGTCACCAAGGTAGATATTAGCTCCATCATATTCTTCATATGTGGAGAACCATTCCTTATGCGGGGTCATATGAAATGAGCACCCTGATTCAACCAACCAGTTATCATTAGAAACAACATTACATGCAAAAAGTAAAACATCTTCACCTGCATTCGAGGACTTATCTGAAGCACTATCCCACTATTTCTTCATGTTTTTGCACTCCTTCTTCACATGTCCCCTTTTATAGCAATTCCAACACTTAACTCAATTCTTTGCACTAGAGTCTTAGACCGGGCGTTGGACTTGTCCTTAGCCCCTTTCTGATCTCCCTTTGGTCCTCTTTCCTTAGACCTTCCCCTAACATTGAGAGCATCTCCTGAACTATTTGAACTCTTCTTCTTGAGTTCCTATGACATTAAAACTGCAACAAGGGCATCCAACTTCGGATCTGTGTGGTTAGCAGTGATAGCAAGGATAGCATTCTCCCAAGACTCAAGTAAAGAACAAAGAAGTAAGATACATTTATCTTCCTCACTAACTTCAACATCTATTGAATCAAGCTAACTCAACAACAAATTAAAAGAATTTAAATGCTCTGCAACTGATTCACCCTCTTTCATTTTCAAAGAAAACAACTTCCTTTTTAAATAAAGTTTATTTACCATACTCTTTGTTTGGTAGATCTCACCCAAACGATTCCACAATTTGTATGCGGTCTCTTCCTTTGCGACATTCAGCAACACATAATCTGAAAGACACAAACGGATGGTTCCCCGTGCCTTCTTATCCAGTCTAGCCCACTCATCTGGAGAGACATCATTGGGTTTATTCTCTTTTTGAACAACCAAGCATTGGTTTCTTTCTTCCAACAAATCTTCCATTTTTAGCTTTCACAACTCATACCTCATTTTGTTGAACTTCTCAATGTCCATTCGAGAGGTTGATGCAACAGTGGATGCAGCCATAATAAAAACACAAGATGTGCAAAATAAACACAACCAAGTCTCCCACTGTAGCTACAGTTTCCACACTACCACCCAAGAGTCAAAGCTAGCCAGGCTCTAATACCAAATGTTAGAAATGAAAGCAACACTACATCAATGGAAATCTGATTCAAGATAAATTTTAGTAATCTAAGTGTGTATTAACAATGGAGATTGTAACAAAACATAAAACCCACTATAGATAAAATGTCAAACATGAAGAACACAACACAAGACATAGTGTTTACATGGAGAAAACCCTTAAGGGTAAAAAACTCCACCGGGAAAGAAGCACAAGTTTGTATAAATCTCAACAAGATTGTACAATACATCAACTACACAACTCTCTCCACAAGTCTTCAATCCGACAACACCTGAGTATCTAAAATCTGTATTGCAGCAAAAAATACATGGCCAATACTTATAGAAATGTTTTCCACTCCATTCTAGGCATTCACCATCTCTCTCCTAAGATTCTCCAACCTATAAACATTAATTACCATCTTACAAACATCTTACACTTGTCCAAAAACAACCATGCAAAGGTTGGGGGCCCAAGACTAAATCTAGCCTCTTACAGCATCTTATGACGCATCATAACCATCATAGATTCTAAAAAAGAGTATCTTTCCAAGATAGGAACATTGGGCTAAATATAGCAAATATACAACTAACATATATGTCATATGCGTCATAGAATCTGAGAATCTTATGACAATTTGCAGCTGTCGTAGATTCACTTACCAAACATTATGACAATTGTCATACATGCCAAAAATAGTATATTCCTCAAGGGAGTACACCTACCCTCATTTACTTTGAGTTTTTACATTTTCCGATAGTAAAAGTCACTTTGTAATTACCTCCGGTTACTCTAAAATTACCCCTGCCAGTGAAACTGGTACATCTCTTCGTGGATAATTACAAATTACATATAATAAATGAAATAAATACAATATTGGGATTTACAGGTTAATGGCACCTTATCAAAACAGGGACTAAGTCACAAGGACAGGAAATAAGAATTGACAAGTGTCAAAAAGCATCAAAAGAAGGGAAAAGGTTAGCACGATAAAGGGGAAACAACAAGAGGAGGAAAACCCAAATGCTACCAAGAGAATCGCTGTTGAGAGGGAATTATTTCATGGTTACATATGCATGACAAGGATTTTGAATCATGATTGGGGTCCTCATGGAGGCTATGTGTGATTTTGGTGCTTACATATTTGCCTCCTCAGGGATGGTAATCTACATGAAGGGTAGGTACCATTCCTAAAATAGGCCTTTCTTGTTGTCAATTTTTTGTAATAGTACCTGCAATAACTAGGATTAGTTTGACATTTGAGTATATCAAAACAAGTAATAAAAACTAAAATGATTAACATACCATAGATCTTGTGAATTCGCCTAGTTGATTACTTTTGTCAAAAAGACTTGTAGGGATGAAAGCGTGCAAAACGAGAGCATGAAAGATGCATAAAAGAAATAAAATACATGCTAATCTAGAGAAGAGGAAAATAGATTCTCCTTTTATTGCAAATTTTGAATAACATATTCAATTTTTAGGGATTTTTTATGTTTTACAAGTTTTTAAGTTTTTTTTTTCTAATTTTAATGGTTTTTTTGAAGATCTAACTTGACGTTCCTTGTGGCCTTTGAGAGACCTATGTATATTGAGAGATTTATACCCTTGCCCCCTTGCATGGGGATATTTACATGGTTGAGTGCATAGTTTTTCTCTTTTGACTTGTTGGAGGAGTGACTTATTCTCAGATATTGTTTGTACTTATTGTTACAAGACTTGATTGGATGAGATCTATACATAGCTTTAGTTGACATCTTGTAATTCACTTTCGCTCTTGTGCATATGGTTGGATAGAGATTTTATTTTTCTTATGAGAATGCATACCTATGATGATCACATATGGATGATGCGGTTTGTTTTTTGTCTTTTTATGATATGAATGACATGCAATGTGTTTGGGTGTGATTCACAAATATGAAATGCAAAGTACTATGTTCTAAGTGTTATGAATGTCATGATGTTATGACATGTTTTATTGTTTTTGATTTTCTATGATAGCATGTATGCAGGTGGAACAAACAATGTGACTACTCTTAAATGGGATTTTTGACCTGGGGGATTGCAAGTTAACTTGGTGTTGGAGACCTATTCAAGTTTGTGAGATAGGGATTTAGAACTCAAGTGGGGAGCCGGGAGGAGATGGAATGCTTCTAAATTTTTGAGCTTTGCTAGAGGCTGAACACTGATCCTTATCTAGATAAGACAATTTGACAAGCTTTCAACTTGGACAAGTAACAAATTTAATTGGTGTTCGCTAGACCTAGATCATATATGGAAAACAAGATAGACCTGGGGTAAAGGAAATAGGGAAAAATAAGGGTCCCTAAATAGAAAATGCTCCTCAAGACTATTAGACTATTGATTTTTCTTGGCTAGTGCGTGTGTGTGCTTTGTACATTTCTCTTTTATTTCTTTTAATAGAATGTCACCCTTGAATCATCAAGCTTATATTTATCTCCACCTAAGGGTATGGACATTTAGCAATCTTCTCTCTACCACTCGTTTTTTTGTAACTCTTTTTGTTATGCTTTTTCTCTTTTTTTTTTAAATTTTTAATTTTTATGGAAATGAATGCTTTTGAGCTTTGGATAATAACTTTGATCTCTCTATTCTCACTTTTCTCATCACTCTTAATTTTTTATCACTCATTTTTTATTCACTCATATTTTAGATTGCTTCCTTTAGAGTTTTGATCCCCCTGACATTTTTGTCTAGGAAAGATAAGGGGATCGCCACCAAAAGTTTTCATAGTCCAGTTGAACTTCCTTTTTACTAGGGAATAATTGGGAAGTTCTCCTTGAAAGCTTCCTTTGAACACTATGGGTTTGAATACTGACTTTGTTTTAAAATTGACATCATGGATGATTAAGATTAGGATTAGTGTAGAGCTAAGATCTAGGCTTAGAATCATTGGGAAATGTGAATAGTGGAATGATAAATGGTAAACATGATTTATTATAGGATATCAAAGGCTTAAAATGTCAACCTATACCTAAGCAACCTTAGACTCCTTACTAGGATGAAAAATCAAACAACAGCATGACACTCACGAAATGCATGATGGAATAGAATGAAGAATGCAAAATTTTGACCTTTCATGATTTTATGTTTTTTATGGATTTTTGAATTATTTGATATTTTTATATTTTATAGGCTTTACAACATTATGAGATGTTGAACTCTTCTCCTTCCATAATGCACAAGAGGCAAACATCATTTCTGACGTCTTCCTTAACTACATATGGACCTATCCAATTTGGTTTGAAAGTTTGATTGAATGTCTTTGCACAGACACTAGAAGACTTGGTGTAAAAATTTCTTTGTATTTAGTGAGGAATTTTGTGTACTCACATGTTTCATTGTTTGATGATTTTCCCCCTAGCTTTATCATTTTCTGCTCTTGTATAGTTTCATTGCCTGTTTTGAACTTTTGAGGGGCAAATGAGATTGGTGTTGACTCCCCTAGTTTTTGTGTGGGTTTTGGTTCTTCTTCTTTAGTCATGATTTCAATCATATGAATGTTTATGTCTAGTTCAACTGGAATGGCCACTAATTTGAATGGAGCATAAGACTTTATTGAGTGGGGATCAAAGGGGAATTCTCTTGTTGCCCCCTTTCCTATACATTTTGAGGTCTTGGATATATTTGCAATTTGTTTTGATGTCTCTTCTTTTTCAAAAGTGTTTATTTTTGGGTCACTATTGGTTTCCATGGTATAAAGGCTGAAAGGATGAGGATCTTCTTTCATGATGTGGGTTTGTCCCATGTGCAAGAAGTGTATTTCTTGAAATAGTGTGGAGGGAATAGCCCTCATTCTATGGATCCAAGGCCTTCCTAGGATCATGTTGTAAGTGGTTTCTTCATTGATGACATAAAATTTAGTTGTGAGGGTTTTGGGACCCAATTTTATTTAAATATTGACCTTACCCATGGTTTGAATGTTTGGGTTATCATGAATTCTAAGAATGGAAATTTCTTGTGTGATTTGAGTTTTATCATAACCCATTCTTTGAAGAAGAGAGAAAGAGACTATGTTGATTGCAAACCCATCATTGATCATTACACATTTAATGGAATAGTCATGAACTTGGACTATTAGATGGAGGGGGAGATCACCCTGTTTAGCTATGTCATTATCTGAGGGTAACGTTTCAAAATCAAATGTTGAAGAACACTTTTCACTTGGAGTATTTTGAACTAGATGGATTAGATCTAAGGCATCAAGGAGAGCATTCTTGTGTGTAGGAGAATTATTGATAACCTCTATCATGTGAGAAAATTTTGAATTTTTGGAGGTGTCATCCGGTCGTTCTGGTCCTTGGGTGACACAAATTTCTTGATCTTTATCTAATTCCACAAGGCCTAAGGTGTTTTGATCAAAGGTGTTGGGACTAAGTTCTTCATCTTGTGACAATGTGTTGATGAATTCTTTTTGTTGATGTTTTGGGAGATTCGATATGAAGCGATGGTACCCTCAACATGACTTGATCTCATGCCGCCTTCTCTTGTGAAATGAGCAATATTTATTATGATTGTGATCTTGAGGTTTATGATGATTGGTGTACGACTACTTGTTGATTCCTAGGGGATAATTGTTGACATTTTGGTTCCCTAAATTTGTATGACTATCATAGTCACAATTATTGTTGTTTCTAGATGTTGACATGTTTGTTGACCCATCTATGTCTTGATCATTTGTCAAGGATTTATTATTTCTATCATGGTTTATCAACCTTATATTGACATCATACTTCCTTCTTCCACTATCAATAGTAGCTTGGTCAATTCTAAGGACACTTTCGAGTGCTTCTTCATATGATTTGTAAGAAAGTTTTTGAACTTGTTCCTATATGTCATTGTTTCAAGAGCATGTAAGAAGAGATCAAAGAGTTCTCTATGATCCATGTTTGGTGCACTTGTTGAAGAATAGAGAACTTTCCTCCATCGTGTGATAAACTGTGTGACTGACTCATTGGCTTCTTGTTTGATTGTTAAAAATTATCGTATTGTTGTCTTTACCAATTTGTTTATCTCAAAGCCAACCACAAATTGATTGATGAGTTGTCTAAAAGAGTGGATTGATGCTTCTAGAAGTCAATAGTACCAATCCAGAGTGATATCCTCCAAAGTCTTTGAAAAAAAAAATTGCTACAACCCCATCCAAAGGAAGGCGTTCCTATACTACCATGATATAAGCCTTGGTATGAGAGTTGGGATCACCCTCTCCTTTAAATTTTAGAAGCTCAGGGAGAGGAGGTGGTAGTATGATCTGATGAATGTTGTAGTCAAGAGGCTCCTTTAAATACTTGAGATATGTTCCTAAGAGGGGATTATGTGTAGAGGGGTTTGTTCCTCCAAACATTATTTGTTTAGGTGGAGCTTGTTGTGTTTGTCGAAAGGGTATGATAGATTGTTGATATCCTAAAAAATAAATGGATGACTAGATGGCATCACATTTATGTTTTGAAGATTGGGTGGGATCACTTGTGGTTGATTTTGTGTTATAGGAATCCTACCTATTTGATTGAGAATTTTAATGTTGGATGGTGAGGGCAAGGGAGACATGAATGTTTCATGGAAGTTTGGATGAGGGGGATTTTGTGTTGCCCCCTAGTTTGATTCAATCTTATCAATGAAAGAATTTCCTTGTGCCCTAAGTTTTTCTTAAATTTTCCTTTGACAACCATTTCTAGCTTCAAGGGTCCTAATTCATTGGACCAAATTTTCTATAAGGTTTTTGAGTGAGGCTTCCTTCATTCTTTGATTTTTACAACCTTGAGATGGATTGCTATGCATTGGAGTTTGAGTGACCCTACTTGTTCCTTTTGATGATACTTGACATACCACATGTCTTTTATCTTGATGTACCACATGGAGGGGTTTTTGTACCTCAGCTTCTTGTAAGTCCTTATCTTGACAACACAATTCATTGTTAATTTTGGTGGCCATTTTTCTATGGCTTGTTGTGGGTTGATCATCTTGATGGATCTCAAATTGAATTCTCACTAGGTGTGTTTTAGTTTGGTTGAGTTGAATGACCATGTTGTCATATGTGGGGTTGTTAAAAACCAAGAAGTTGTGGGGCTTCTGTTGGGTGTCCTTTGAATTTGATTCTTTAAAATCTAACTAATCTGAGATCACATCCATTGGATATGAAGGTGTGTTGATTTCACTAGACGGGACGTGCCCTTAGACTTTTTGTGATTTTGTCCTAGATTTTTGGCACATGAAACATCATGAGATGCACAAAAAATTGAAAGAACCCATCCCAAAAGGATTTTCTCTTCATGTTGGGTTCACCAAAATATATGGTGAATCTGACATTAGGTGTAAAAATGGTTATGAATGAATCTTTGAAGTTGAAATGCAAACCACTTGTCCTAGAAGGATTTGTAATTTCACATTAGGTTCACCAAAATATGTACACTCAAAAACATGACTCGGTGGCCTAGGGCGGTCGATTCATCTTTGGTGTGCACATGGACCCCTCTCCCTGCCATAGGGTGAACCTCCACATCACTCTCACTCTCATGGAAGCAGCCAGTCGAGAGGAGGCAAGACACGAGGGTGGTCTGGATCACTTGAGAGCTGGACTTTGTAAAGAGTGGTCAGCAGATCCTGGGGCCTTTCTTGTGCGTTGATTCTAATCTCATGTTATATGACCATTGTTATAATAATTATATGACCCAAAGGGTCACTAGTCACCATTCTTTTGGTTATATTTCTAAGGTTCCAATGTTGTGTAGGTTGACTATTATTTTCGTTGATACTTCTGTCAATTTGGCATAGTTGTTCAAACTATTGAATGATAGCCTGTGTTTGGAATATTCTCAACCTTTGTTGTTGTTTTTGTTGAATTATTTGTTGGTTTTGTTGTGGTCTAAGGTGGATCTCCTCTATCTCATTGAGGATTGACCTCACTCACTCACCTCTAAGCCCAAGGCACATTCGTGAGCCCAAACCAAGAGAGAGGTAGTTAAAGCTAACCTCGATTTGACCTAGGGTTTTGACTTAGGATTTGTTTGACCTTGTTGGCAAGAGACACTATGTGGCTTCATAAGTGTTGTCATTGATGGCAACAAAGTCTATCCCACACATCCGCAATACATAATATGCCTTCACCGGAAGTCAGATTGAAGAGTGTTTTGGTCTAGTGAACAAGAACAAAGTATGTAACAAGGTCTAACAATCAGGTCTGGATCTCTCAGATTGTGTAACTCAAAAAGTTGTGGACTTGGACAAGTCAAGAGGGGTATCATGACTACTATACTCTAAATATTTAGCCTCCGATGCTAAATCAATAAAATGATATGAGCATCTGAGTGTTGGGTTCCAGTCAGGCAAAGCAGACAGAGGAAGAACTAACCGATGGAGTATCAGACTTCAATCTAGATGAGTAAAATGTGTTGATCAAGTAATTTGTGGGATTATACATTATTGACCGACATGATTAATGACTTCTATGCTTAAGCTTTTGATACGCATCACAAATCAAGCATGGATTCAGCTAATAGATCAATAACTTCCAAATATCTTGAGTGTTCATGTTGTCGACTAGAAAGTTGATGAAATCCTTGATGTGGATATATATACTAGATGGGTTCCAGCATGTGTGTGTGGTGAAGGTGTGAAGCAATAAGGTGTTAAGGAAAGTAGGGTTAAGTGTGAGAATAGTAATTTTGGTCTGGTATGTGATTGAATAACAACATAGAATAGAGAAAGGATGAAGTGTGTCAGATCAGTATATTGTGCCTAACCAGAATTAAACTCTTGCATTTGTAGATGCTTCTCATCAGTTCAAAGACTTGATTATCTTCTGTAAGTTCTTGTAGGTAGTGTGCCTCTTGTGAATAGTGTGCTCAGGTAGTGAGCCCTAATTGGCAAGTGCCATTTTGTACTCCTTTATTCTTTTAATAGAGAATACAATCTTGGGTTAGTCACCCCATGGTTTTTCCCTTAACAGGGTTTCCACGTAAAAATCCTTGTGTTATGTGTGTTAATTTTATTTATAATCTCATGATTACATATGCTTTCATGTTTTGATATAACATTGAATATTGAGATAACAAACTTAAGGAAATTTTGAGAAAACCGATTCACCCCCCTCTCAGTTATATGTCTTACTTTCAACAATTGGTATCAGAGCTTGGTTCCTCTGAACAAAACCTAACAGCTTGAGGAAGATCTAGGAATCTCAATGGATGCATATGGTATGAAGGAACAACTTCAGTCTACCCTAGATGATCTTGAGAAATCCCACTCTGAAGTTAATAATTTGAGAGAAAGACTCAAACAAGCTGATGAATTCATAAATGAGCTAAAAGAAAAACTTAGTATTTTTGTGACAAAGAGAAAGGAACTACTTAAAAAATTAGCCAATCAGAGTGAAGTCAATGATACTAATGAAGATCTGAATGAGAAAAATAAGCTATGTGAGAAGCTGTCAAAAGAAGTCATTATGGTAAGACATGAATGGAATCAGGGGTTATGAGATTCACCCAAGAAATTGAAGAAAAAAAGAAAAAGATAATCTAAAACAATCCCTCAAGGAGAAAATAGAGAACTGTCACAAAATGGACAGAATAATTAAGCATCTTGAATCTAATCTTGAAGAAGCTAGAGACAATGAAGAACAACTTGAGAATCACATAGACACTTTTAAACAAGTTCTTCAAACTGCAAATGAATATAAAGAAAAATTCAAGATAAGCTCAGCCCAACTTGAAGTTCTTCTTGAAAGCCAAAAGAGGGTAGATGATAAGTGTGGCTTGGGATAAGAGAAAGGTGAAAGCTCTGGATCTGGTCAGAAGAACTTTGGATCAGGAAATCAAATAAACATACCTAGAAGACCTCTGGTAAGGCAACCAAATGCCCAAAGATATCCATCCTTCAATGGATACTGCTTCAATTGCAACAATTTTGATCATAAAGCAACTCAGTGCAGGAGGAGAATGAATCAGAATAATCCATCCTTCTCTAGACAATGCTTTAATTGCAAAAGGTATGGTCACAAATTTCGTGAATGTAGAAATATACAAATAAACAATTCATGCAATGGTTGATGTTTTGCATGCAATAGAATGGGACATATGGCTAATCAATGTAGATCAAGAGGATATCAATCAAATAAAAAAAGAAATGTTGTATGTTACAATTGCAATAGATCCAATCATATTGCCAAATTCTGTAGAAGCAGAAATCAAGATAGAAAAGGTCCTATGGAACATAATCAGAAGCAAGATAAGGGCAAAGGTAAAGTGAATGCGGATGAAGTTCAAGAGGAGATGAGAAAGATTTGGGTAAAAAGGAGTACAATGAATATTGGGGATGGATCCGCATTGGAATCCGGTGCTGAAATTCCTTCCAGAAACCAAAAAGTAAGCTCTGGCTCAGGGGGAGCAATAGAGAAGATCATTTTCCCCCAGCCATCTAGTAAGTGTCTGAATTAGGCACACTGAGTCAGAATAAGAGGTTACAGTTTAAAGGGTTTAAGGATATACACTTGAAAGTCATCCAGTAAAGATTTGGAAAACCTGCATATAGATTTGAGCAAGTTATGAGGAGATCCTGTATCAGCAGCTATCTGGTAAAGCAGAACTTCACAAATAGATCTGGTATGATCCAAAATTGAAATAATTTAGTCTGCAGACCTATGAGATCTCTAAAGAAAAGAAGCTATGTTGTCAATCCTCACAGATAATGATTCTAAGTTCGGCACAATAATTCAAGAAGATCTCTCTCAAAATAGGGCAACCAGATAACTTAAGTTGTGAATTTATTACAAAAGGAAATTAGGGTTTGTACAAGGATAAAAGGGTTCTTTCAATCATTATTTACACACTTGCACTCATGAAGAAGAAAAGAAGAGCTCTGCAAAGAAGATTTTACAATTCACTCAAGATCAACTGAAAATTGAATTCAACCAGCAATTCATTTCGACTCCTGCTTGAAACCCTAAAGCGTGAAAAGGTATTTCCATTATGATAATCTCTCTTCGAATCTCTTGCAAAATGGCTACTCCAATGGTTGTCAATATTTCTAATAGGCCGAGACCTAAATTCAAGAAACACCCTTACAAATCTCTAGAAATTGATCCCTTGGGCGCATTTTCTAGCATTCCGCACGGAATATTGCATGTAGAAGATGTTAGGGTTTATATCCATGCCAAAATTGAAGAATTTGGAGACTCAAAATTGATGGACATCTATCACAAACAGCGAATAGATGAAAATTTTGAACTCAAACCTCAATTCAAGGCCCTCTGGGACAAACACTTCAGACATTGCATACATTTTCCATGTTTTGCAGAAGATGATTGGGTCCGGTATATTCTAAGAAGGATGCATGATAATTTTATATGGCTAATGAGGCCATTCAAGATAACTAAAGATGGCATCAGGGCAGTGATCAGACTGCATTCATCTGGTGGGTTACCTGCACTTAAATCTGTGAAGAACCAAACAGTAACTAAAGCCACTAGATCTAAATTTGACAAAAGAGCAATGACTATAGATGACATCACAGATCCGGATGTCAAGTTTGCCTCAATGATAATCAGCTACAAGATATATCATTCAAGTAGGGAGAATTATGTGTCTGGCACATCAATCTATGTAGCATATCAAATGTTGAGGCAAGATGTAGATTATGATCTATGTGAGCTTCTTCTAAATTAGCTGTTAGAGAACTTGCAAAAGATCAAAAAGGATAAGAAAAATTCCTTTAAATATGGTAGTCTAATACTATTTCTATTCTTCTATTACATGAATGAACTGCCTGGATCAATTGGTTGGGTCTGGCAAGATGATAAACCAGTTGCAATTCAGATCAGAGACTACATGTATGGACTTGGTGATGCTCAAGCCCAAAACACAGCCCTCTGGGGATACTTTAAGAACTTCCAAAGCAAGATGCAAGCCAGAGAGAGAATACCATAGTCCATAGTTGAGAAATACAAGGACACAATTTGCTTCATGGTTGACACTGATCAATGCTTAATGGAGGCAGTTGAGCCAAGAACTGTGTGGATAATGCCTATGGGATATGAGGTTGATGGAAAAATCTTGGAGCTACATATTCAACACCTGTTGAGCTAGCCTAAGGACACTAAAGCAGAAAGGTTTGGCACCTTTCAAGAGCTAAGTGTAAAAATACATGTTGAGTTAAGACAACCGGAGATGAAGAGGAAAGTAAGAAGGGAAGTTGAGGAAATTGCCAAAATATTTGGCATATCAAAGGAGGCTCTAGATGCTAACAAAGAGAAAATGGAGAAGGCAAAGAAAGAAAGACAAGAAGCAGAGAAAGAAAGTGCCCCTGCACAAACCTCCTCTAGGACTAGATCCTCCAAGAGCTCTGCTCCTATCACTTCCAAAAGCTCAAACACCTCCAAACCGGAAGTCAAGACATCTGTAAAAGGAGAAAAGAGGATGAAGACCAAAGCCTCAAGGATGTATACAAGCCATAAAGATGATGAGGCAATAGAATCAGATCAAGAGATCAAGGAAATAAAGAAAAAGAGAACATCCGGGAAGTTCTCTGCTAGCAAAAATGAGGAAGAGAAGGCAGAAGAATTTGTAGAAAAGCCCACTCTTTCCATTGATGACATCAAGGCAGTCACTATGGATGGGAACCTGCAGTCGGTGACTGAGTTCTATGATGAATAGAGTGATGTTGACAAGAGAATTTTGGAAGAAGCTAGTGTCAGGTACTTGAACATTTATAATAAAGCTTGCATTGAAATTATATCATTAATTCCTAAGAGTCTAGAAAAAGTACTTGAGCTGAGAAAAGAGAGTGCAAAGGCAAAAGACTTAGAGATTAGGGAGCAGATAGCAAGTCAGCTTTATCCTTCCATCACTCCAAAACAAATGAACATGATTTTCAAAGATTGCAAGGATGAGTTCCGGAGTAAGGCAAGAATGAATAAACTCATGCTTGGAGAAACAGACCAAGTAGAAAGTGAAACAAAAGATATCCTCCAGAATGTCTTGAAGAGATTCAATCTTCCCATTGTAGAAGAAATAGATGAAGAACCTTCTACCATGGATGTTGAAGGATTAAATGCAATCAATGAAGAAACTTCTGACAAGGATGTCGAAGGACTAAAGAAAATAAATGAAGAAATCTCTAAGAACTTAGACTCCTCAGTTCCAGAAGAGGAAGTTCTTGAAGCAGCAAACACAGGTGCAATCTCTCCTTCAGATCCCACTGTAGCCGTGACAGACATTCTAG
Organism: Cunninghamia lanceolata; assembly: GCA_027924645.1. Taxonomy (NCBI): domain Eukaryota; kingdom Viridiplantae; phylum Streptophyta; class Pinopsida; order Cupressales; family Cupressaceae; genus Cunninghamia; species Cunninghamia lanceolata. The sequence goes on along the minus strand of BSBN01000012.1, from coordinate 5,048,251 downwards.
ACTCTAAAGCTGAAGGAGAAGGTAGAAGAGAGAAGAAGATTCAAGAAGAAGAGGTTAAGGGAAAAGAAGAAGAACAAGCAGAAAAGACTAATGATGAATCTTCTAATATTTCAAAGAAGACTCAATCACTAGTAAGAGACACTGCAGAGATAGTGAAGAACTTCTTAGACAAAGAGTTGGTGGAATTAGATGAACTAGAGCTGTTTCAAGGGCCCCTAAATCTAGACACTCTCTCTCCAGTACAGATGATGAAGATAGCATCTTTTGCCCAAGCCAAGGCTAAAGAAAAACTCCTGAAATCTCACATGGAGGACTGTGAACTGTTGGAGATTGCATCCAGGATGCTGGAGAAAATCATACCATCCTATCAAAAGGATCCTTCAGCCTCACCATCTAGTAACTTGAAAAACTTAGTAAACTTTGTTGACACTCATTTTGAATCTCTAGAGAAATCAGTAGAAGCAAAGGTCTGGAAGGAGTTTCTAGGAAAACGATTCACTGAAGTTCAAGGACTTATTTCTAATGATAGGAGGAACCTAGACATTGGAATAAAGAGCCTTGAAAATGCTCTTAAAGATGGTGGGGACATATACAAATTCTGTTTATCTTGGCCGAAAGTGACAAAAGATATTGAAGAGAAGGTAAAAGAACAGGAAGAAAAAATGTCAAGCCTATTTTAGAATTTTGACCCTCTTTCCTCCTCTCTAATGAATCAAGAATGCTAGGCTATTGTTATCATAAATGAAATAAAGAGGCTGGAAAAAGAAAAGAAGAACATAATGAACAGAATGGGTGAACTCAGAGGGATAATTATCCCTAAGCTAGAGGCAATGCATGAGGCCTTGACCGATGCTCAGACCACAGCCCGGACCAGTGATCCAGTAGATTTAAGAAGGGCAAAAGCATATGCATTTTTGTTGAGTGGTCACATCATCATTTTGGATAGGATGAAGCAGAGCTGGGCCACTTAGTTTGTATAGTTGAAGACTACTTTTGCGGATATACTTAAGTACATGTATGTATAACATATGATTTATATATACTTATGCGGCCTTGTATAGGACAATTTTTACAAAATTTTGGTATGCGGATTCCACCCTTTGCCATTAATGTCAAAGGGGGAGTGAGGAGTAGTGAAAAATGTGGAATTTAGCTAAGGGGGAGCTCTGGTAAAACAATGCAAAAGACAGAGCATCAGCCAAGGGGGAGTTACTGCGACACTTAACCATTTTTCACTAAGTGTTGCCATCAATGCCAAAGGGGGAGATTGTTGGCAAGAGACACTGTGTGGCTTCATAAGTGTTGTCATTGATGGAAACAAAGTATATCCCACACATCCGTAGTACATAATATGCCTTCACTAGAAGCTAGATTGAAGAGTGTTTTGGTCTGGTGAACAAGAACAGAGTATGTAACAAGGTCTGACAATCAGGTCTGGATCTCTCAGATTGTGTAACTCAAAAAGTTGTGGACTTGGACAAGTCAAGAGGGGTATCATGACTATTGTACTCTAGAGATTTATCCTCCAGTACTAAATCAAGAAAAAGATATGAGCATCTGAGTGTTGGGTTCTAGCCAGGCAGAGCAGACAGAGGAAGAACTAACTGACAGAGTATCAGACTTCAATCCAGATGAGTAAAAGGTGTTGATCAAGTAATTTGTGGGATTATACATTGTTGGCCGACATGATTAATGACTTCTATGCTTAAGCTTTTGATACACATCACAAATCAAGCATGGATTCAGCTGACAGATCAATAACTTCTAAATATCTTGAGTGTTCCTATTGCCGACTAGAAAGTTGATGAAATCCTTGATGTGGATATATATACTAGATGGGTTCCAGCATGTAAGTGTGTGTGGTGAAGGTGTGAAACAATAAGGTGCGAAGGAAAGCAGGGTTAAGTGTGAGAATAGTAATTCTGGTCTGGTATGTGATTAAATAACAATATAGAACAGAGAAAGGATGAAGTGCATCAGATCAATATATTGTGCCTAACCAGAATTGAACTCTTGCATTTGTAGATGCTTCTCATCAGTTCAAACACTTGATTATCTTCTGTAAGTTCTTGTAGGTAGTGTGCCTCTTGTGAGTAGTTTGCTCGGGTAGTGAGCCCTAATTGGCAAGTGCCATTTTGTACTCCTTTATTCTTTTAACAGAGAATACAATCTTGGGTTAGTCACCCTATGGTTTTTCCCTGTTTTTCCCTTAATAAGGTTTCCACGTAAAAATACTTGTGTTATGTGTGTTAATCTTATTTCTATTCTCATGATTACATATGCTTTCATGTTTTGATATAACATTGAATATTGAGATAACAAACTTAAGGAAATTTTGACATAACTAATTCACCCCCCCTCTCAATTATCTGCCTTGCTTTCAACAGACCTAAGGTTTGACTTTGTGTTGACCTTGTGTTGAAATCGAGGGTTTTGCCTAATGTTGACCAAAGTTGACCTTGTGTTAAAATCAAGGGTTTGTCAATGCTCTATGATGCTAATTTTTTTATGCTTTTCAGTTTTTGGATGCATGCAAGCCTATATGAGTGCAAAATAATAGTTTTGTGCTTTTTTCTATTTATGGAAATAAAGTGCTTTTTTCTATTCTAGGAATTAAAATATGGATTCAATCTAATATGAAGTTATCTAATGCAATTGATCTATGATTTTTTTTTGTTTTTCTAAATATATCGAATAATTACTCTAGGAAAAGGAAATTGCTTTGAAATAAATCTAATCTATGAACTTTTGAAAGTAAACTATTCTAACAATGCAAGATCTACTTAGCCTATCAAGGAAATGGCAACATGCATTTACTATTCCCAAGAGAAAATTGTGATTTTCTAATTACTATGAAATAAAAGCATGAAGGAACATGGAATAGAGACGTGTGAGCCTCCACTATCCTCAGAAATCCTTGTATGGGCAACCTTTTATCATCTTGCAGCAACGAGGAGATCCTCTTGGCAACAATAAGAAAAGGGATGCAAAAAGAAGCTTTTGAAATCTTGAATGAGAGCTCAATGTGAGCTTGTCACTACTATGGCTTGTGATGTGGGCAGCTTATCGACACTATATGAAGCTTGTAGCAAAGCTTGATGAGACAACAATAAAAGCAAAAGGCTCTAATGTCTTATATGAGCATATGGATGCTGGTTGAAGAGAAAAAACCTACAAGAACTATGTGCACAAATTAAATTGCCTCCTAAAAGGGGGAGCTTTGAAGCTATGCAACAATGAAATCTTTGAAGCTTTGGAAAACTAATGAAAGAAATGAAGAAAGAGGCTCAAAGGCCTGTGAAGAAGCTTGAAGAAGCTTGTGAAGAAGGGAAAAGCATTCTCCAACTTGAAAAATAATGAAGAGGTGAAGGGTATTTATAGGTTGGAAGAGACCATGAAAGGTGGAATTAATTGAGAAGTTAACTTGATTTGATTGAAGAGTTAACAGGCTTGATTGAGGACTGAACTGGATTGATTAGGGAGTGATGAAGCAATGATAACTTATCACTGAAGAAGAAATGGAGTTAAAATAATGAATGGGTTGACAAGTTAAGTTAAAAAGGAGCTAAATATACATGCTTGGATGCATGAAATAGTTAACTCTAAGTTTAGGACTAAATCCCATACAAACAGAAGCAAAAACAGGTCAAAACGGAGTTTTTTTTGGCCAAAAACTTGTGTTCTTTTGTGCCTGGGAAAGATGATAGCGTCGCCACTTGGTTGTCCTTTTCACTAGTTAGGGTCACCCAAGGGAGACCCTAGGTCACTTGAGGGAGATCCTGGATCACTTGAGGGAGACATTGGGTTGCCTTGGGGAGATTTGGATTTTCAATAGGATCTCCTGGGGGAGATCTAGAAATAATAGGGGGAGATCTGGAAAGGAAGGGGCTTGGGTGAAAATTGATGGTTGGAGAATGAGTTTGGAGGGATAAGGAAGACATCAAGCTCCAAAAACAAGTCAAAATGATGTATATGAGGTGGGTCATCCATTTCATCAGTCCTGGTCACCCACGGGCGACCCTGAACTAACAAGGGATGACCCTGAAACATTTTTTTCTGAATTGGTCATAGAACTTCCAGGAGCTCGTTACGGACTCCTTTTTGGGTGCCATTTTTTAAAAAGTCCATGATTTTTAGAGATCTACACAATTGTTCCATTAGTTTTTCTTGAAAGTGTCACAAAATCATACTTTCATTCCATTTTTCTCAGGTTATCTTGTCGGTCTCGTAGGCCATAAAAAGTTCATATAGCCAATTGGAAAGTGAGTTGGGTAGGTGGGGAAGAAAGAATGGATGGGAAAGGTTAATTACAATAAATAGATGAATACAAGGCTTAGGTACTAAGTCACGAGCACAGGAAACTAGAATTGACAAGTGTCGAAAAGTGTTGAAAGTGGGGAAAACTAGGTTAGCACGACAAAGAGGAAACAAAAAGAGGAAAACCCAAATACTACCAAGAGAATCATAGATGAGAGGGCCTTATTTCATGCTTAAATGTACATGACAAGGATTATGATTCATCATCGGTGTCCTCATGGAGGCTATGCATGATCTTGGTGATTAAAGTCACTAGATATGTTGAATTTTCACCAATGCAAATTAGAGATCACATTTTCGAGATGGAATAGAAAGAATCATAGGAATCAATAAACATGGATGGAATAGGTGGAAGATTGCAGAAGGAAACAAGACATACACTCCTTTGGATGTTGGAGTAACAATAACATGTGAGTAGGCACAAATATTATCACAACTTAAAATAGTGTAAAACAATATAAAACAACAAAAGAGTATAAGCACCAAAATCTGTTAAAACAAATATTATTTCTAAATTAGCAATTAAAGTTCCTAGTTCAACATAGGAGTTCAAAGATGCATTAATGAAATTCATTGATGCATAAGAGTATAAAAAAATATAAAACAATAGAAGAGTATAAGCACCAATTTATATGTGAAAACAAATGTTGTTTGTTAATTACTGATTCTAGGATCTCTTATGTAAATGACCTTAGAAAGGGATCATATATAAAAGATTTATTTATTTCCTTGTAATCTATGCATATCCATATTTCTCCTGACTTCTTATTTTTGGACCACCATGGGACTGATCCATTATGCTTCTTCCACTAGTTTGATAATTCCTGCTACCAACATTTTATCAATCTCCACTTTAACCCTCTTCTTCATATTTGGATTTATTTTGTATGGCCTTTTCCTTACAGGTTTGATTCCTTGTTTTAATTATATTTTCATCATACCTACCTCCTCCTTGATTCCTTTCATCTCTATGAGTGTTCTAGGAAATAGATCCTCAAATTCAGATAGAATTTTAGTTACTTGTGCCACTACTTAATCATCCTAATAATCTCCTATCTTTCTAGCTTAGGGTCTCCTTTTGCAATGTTTTATTCCTAAGTTTGATAGGTTTATTATAGTATTTCTCCTTAGGTTTAGTTGATAGTTCCAGTTCCCTTTCTCCTTGAACATTTATTTCTAGGTCATTTGTACCCTCATCATCTATTTGTGTAGTGTTATAGCATTTATGATCAGTTTGTTTTGATTCTTTGTCTATCCACTCTATGAGTTTCCATAATCCCTCTATTCTAGGTGGTGGTATATTTTATACCAATATTTTTCTCTTTTCCTTTGTAGTTTGTTCAAAGATTATCTCCTTCATTTTCAGGAGTGTGGTATGTATATGTTTGTCTGGGCTGTAAAAGGAAAATGTGTGCACAAAGTCATTTGCATCTCATCCCAATTTCTAGTTTCTCTTCTCCTTTCTTGTTTTATGTACCAATTTTGTGCTATTGGTGACAATGTCCAATAGAATATATGGGCATATAGTATATTTTTGTACTCATTTATGCCTTTTCATACCATTATACAGATGGTTAAATGCTCTTGCAATGAGATTTGTCCCTCATATTTAGGTATGATTTTATATTCTCCTTCTCTGGTAGATATCTTGTTTTGATAAGAATCTTAAATATCGTCCAGTTTTTAATTGTATCTTTATGGGTGGTCCAAAAATTTGCCGCATTGCATACTAATGTATGTTGTACTGCTTCTAGTCTCATGTATTCATCTATACAAAATTTCTCCCTCTCTGTTAAGTATATATGTAGATCTCTCACTCGTGAAAACTTAGGCAGTTTGATGTGTGAAATTCCTTGCATAATGTGATTTATTTTTCAATACATAAAGGATTTATTTGTATTCTTCTCTTCAGAGTTTCTGGATGCATTATGCAGTATATTTTGTACTAATGCAGTAGTTTGTGGTAGGTTTTCCCTACTGGATCGAAGCATAAATATCCTCTAGAACCTAGTCATCCTCTGAGTTCTTATCTCTAGTTCATTTATTATCCAGGCCTCTAGTACTTCCTTGCTATAACTACTATAATTATCATTTTCTACTTCTATCTCCCTCACTGAATTAGGTTCTCTTACATCAGAAAATGTCTCCCTAGGACTTTTTCCATCTTATATTTAGCTCTTGGGTCCTTTAGAAAGCATTTTTATCATCTTGCATATTCATGTTGACTCCCGATGAGAAAAGCCCTAAGTTTTATGACAAATAGGTCCTAGGGGGTGCTATTGTGATGAATCCCGACTGAAATAGGGAGGGAGGACTTGGGCGCCTACACCCTAGTCCTTCCCTATTTTAGGCAAGACCTAAATTCAAGTGTCAGTTATATGACCGTTAATTAGGTCCTATGCTGACACCTTAAGTTTGAATTACAAAATTCTTAGCGAGAATGTGTTTAGATGCATATATAAGCATGTTTATGGATTCATTTGTAAACTAGAAGATGATTCTAAACTTCTAGTGCACTTGTGATTTTAGAGGATTCAAAATATTCATTGTTGCAGAGCAGACTTGTCTTGTTATTGTGTTTGTTATGTAGATTTGGCTTCATCTTCTCACGATGTGAAAGATTGTCATCTATATGCGAGCTACACCTTTGAGGTGACATTTACTTGTGTTTTCAATCATTTATCATTTGGATTTTGCCTCTATCCCATAGGGATACGTACTCTTTATCTAACAACGATGTTCAGAAGACTTGAATGTCTCTACAAGGCTTGACCAAGGCAAGCCTCTAAACACCACAACCCCCAACCCCTTTTTTTGTGATTACAGGTTACAGGTTACGGAATCGGAAGAAGTGGAGTTGCAGGGAAGCAGACCAGAGTGTCAAAAGTGCAGAGGAAAGTAGAAAAGCAAGACTTGGACTAGGGTGTCTGCTCATTAGTCCTCCAGATCCCAAAATAGTGAAATCTTTGGAACAACAGAAACAAGTTGCAGACATTCTTTAGAGATCCTGACAAAATTTGGCACCTTGGACTTGGGCACCTACTCATTAGTCCCTGACTGTTTTGCATCTAAAATTTTGAAATCTGGTATGTATTTAACTGTCATTTGATATCTCTATGTGTGAGCATTTGTCATGATTTGTTTGTTTGTTTACAATTTTACGAAATTAGGGTTTTGAGCATAATTGGACTTTAATTCATCAATTAGTTAGCAAATTCCACATTTCCTCTTCGTTCTAAGGGACACTAAATCTGTAACAGAGCCCTCTTGCAAGAGATTGTGGCATCACTTGATTTATGTCCTTGAACATGTTGGTGTGAAAGGAGGATTTACCCTGGAAACTAAAGCCCCTTCTTTACATACTAAACAGGTTCTTCCACTATCTCATCTGTATTTAACTTGGATATTGAATATATATTCTTAGGATAGTCATCAATGCCTTCCACATTGTTATATTATTCAATATATGCTTATTCCATGGTTTCTCCCAAAGGTATGTATACAATTTTATTGTTATTTGTGAAAGATAATTCCTCTTTGCGAGAGTCAACAATGCCATTGTGTCAACAAACCATCTCAAACCTAGTAATGCATTGAATGCATCACCTTGTTCTTTCATTGCTACTATTATATATTCTAGGACTTGTTTAACACCCATTAGGTTCACTTCAACTTGTTTCCAAGTTACAAGTGTTCCCATACAAGATCCATCTGCCAAAGTTATATTATAAGGAGTTTCTCTCAACTTAGGTTTCCCTAGTTGTTCCCATAATCTCTTGGTGATCATGTTCACATCCGCACTCAGATCTATCATAACATGTCTAACCTTTTTATGGATTATATGGACATATACTAATAGTGGTTTTGTTTTCCACTATCTATATGTTTTGCCTATCTACTAGATTTGGTTTTTATGTTCTTTCTCCTCATTCCAATATTTGCAAAACTATTTTAATTTCTCAATGAGATTGTGTTGATACGTTAGATTGATTAATTGTCTAAGTGTCACAACCTCTCCCTTTCTAAAGAATTGAGTATATTGATTTTGTTTATCTTTCTCTTGAGTTATAATTTTCTTCTTTTCTATACAATCTCCACATGCTATTTTTATTAGGAAATAATGTTTCTTACTCCTCACTTTTTTCTTTTTCAGTTTCACTAGTATGATGTGTTGCGGTATTTGTGCCTTGCCTTGATACTATTGCAAACTTTTCTTTTCCTTTATTTTTCTTCTATTTAGTTTGTTTGTGATTAAGTTTCTTATAATAATCTTCTTATTCTAAAGATTAAGTAGAAAATGTATTAGTTTCACACTCATTATTACTTCGACAAGTTCTTACTATCGACCTTGTTCTTTGGGGACTCTCCTGATTATCCAGGTACCTTTTTGTGAATTAAATTTTTTTAATTTATCACTCTTTGATTGTTTTGGTGCTTTTTGGAAGTATTGTTGGGATTTGTCACATGAAAATAAGTCATGTTCTATATTATGACAGAATGTGCATTATTTTCTTCACTCTCCCCATCATTCATTGGCAAAATGTCTTGGTTTACCACACTTGTAGCATGTTGCATCATATCTCCTTCTTCTTCCTCTACCATAGCTTCTTCCCCCTCTGTATCCTCCAAATTGCTACATTTCATCATTACTATAATTGTTCTCATATGTTACATGGTTAGGGTTTGAATTCTGCACAGTGTTCATATTCTTTTGTTTTTTTCCAGTTAGGTTGTTTGTACCCATGGTCCTAAATGTATAAGGGTCTTTCCATCAATCCTTTCACATATACAATACTATTGTTATTCACCTTATTCATATGGTGTGTGTTATACCATGGATCATGTTCATCATCATCTTCCCTTACTCTAAAAATTATGAAGGGCAATCTAGTGTGTCATGGTCATCCCACTCACCACATAATTTGCAATATACTATATTATTTCTTCTAGGTATTTCTTTTATGTCTACCTTCATGGCGGCCACCTATCTTTTACCTTTCATCATCAGAGATTCATTTCTTATGTGTCCTTCTTTAGTAAAATATGAACACCATGTATTAGGCCTTTGTTTTTGTGGATTTTCCTCTCGTTTTGCTAGAATTTCTTGTTTTAGCTTTAGTTGTTCCAATTCAATCCTCATTTTCTCCATTTCTAGGTTTTCTTTATTCTTATCATGCTTGCACCACATTTGTGATTCTATGTGGAAAGCAAAGCTAACCACCTCTGTATAGGTTTCAAACACCCTGCCATCTAAAGATGTTCTGATATCAGAGTTTATTCTAGATATGAGCCATTCAATCTTTTGTTTCTTAGTTAGTGGCTCTTTTAACTTGTGAGTCGTTTCTTTAAAAATCTTATCAAATTATTTTATTGTTTATCCTTCTTTTTTCACTAACTCCCTCATTTTTCTCACTCCTTTCGTAGGGATCTCCAGAGAGTCAAAAAATTTCAAAAATTCTTTCTTGACATCTTCACAAGTTTTATCATGCTTAGGACATGCCTTCCTATACCATTTCAGGGCATCATTCCACAATGTTCCTATAAAATCAAACAACTTGGTTTGGTCCCATGTTATGTCATTTATATTACAAATGGATTATAAAACAAAGATATGCTCAGTTGCTTCAATGGTGTCCTTTTAGAACACTGGTAGCTTAATTGGTGAAGCCATTGGTACTTTCTTTTTTCTTTTTGGTATTTTTAGTATCTTGCAGTGTATTTATTTTTTGTCTTTCTTCTTAGGTTTTTCCCTCTATATTAGGGTTTTTTTCTCTTCCCTTATCTCTTTGTAACTTGATATTAAAATAGTCCTTTCCCAATATTTCTTCAAAATCTCTCTTAATTTCTTCTTTATCTTCTTGCTTGTCCACTTGATTGTTACCGTCTTCTACCAAAATTCTTCTTATTTTATAGGGCACCTAGGGTGACTCTTGGTCAAGGGGTTGTGTCTCTTCAAAGTGCCTTTTTTATTTTATGGGATACCTTTCCATTTGTTAACAACATCATGTCATTTGCAGGTGACACTTCACTTACTTGTCTTATACTCAGGGAATTAATCTCATCATATGTCGCATCTTCGTCCCTTTCTCTAATCTTCATCACACTTCAATTAACCACATTATCTAGGTACTCCGCATCTAGATTCAAGGGCCGGAGGTGTCTTATGGGATTTAGTAAATGTTCCCATTGTTTATCTGCCTTGTTCTAAATATTAGTAAAGTCAGATTGAACATTTAGTGTTCTTCCTACTTGTGGTAGAGCTAGGGTTTGTTAAAATTCTTCTTCCCATGTTTTCCTTGCTTGATCATAGGCATTAAAACTTCCTTCTAAAATCTTAAGGATTTTAGTAGCCCTATCAATATGTATTGTCATCGATCCTAGGTTGTTCCTATCGTTTGTCCTCAATTCCCCGGTAGCCCCTATGGCATGCACATCCATTCTCTCTTCCTCTTGCTATGTAGAAAATAGAGATCTAGCTTAAAAGGTCAAACTAGGTCAAACCCTCTTCCATTAACATTGAGACACAAACAGAGCTTGGCTTCTACACTTGAGGGAGAGCCAAACTATAGGGGTTTTGCTTCTTTGTTACATATAAATGATAATTCAACCAAATTCAACCAAGCAAACTAGGGTAAAAGATCAAACCCTAAATGAGCAAGATTGAGCTACAAATGACTGTTAGAAACAAAAATAAAAAATTAGAATGCACAATAGAGATGAGGAAATAGAGCAAATCAAGAACTTGGAGCTAAAATGTCAGGAAGACCAAGGCACTAGGCACCCTAGACCCTTTTTAGGGTTTTGCAAAAAGTCTAAACTTTGCCTAACCTGTACCTGCAAAACCTTTGTTCTCCATGGGTCTTTTCTTTTGAAACTTGTTACTTCAACTTGCACACACAAAAGAAGGGGAAAATGGTTGTGGCTATATAGGAGCTTGCCTAAGTCAAGCCCCTGTTTCAATAGTCCTACCTCACGAATAGCCAAGATTAGAACAAGATGTTGTGTGTGCTTAGAAACCCTAAGTGTGAGAAGTAACATGCAAGATCTAGTCAAATATATCAAGCCCTAACCCTAGATGAGTCAAGAAAATAGGAAGGAATGATACAAAATAATGCTTCACTCAAAGAATCTCACAACTTCACCTCATAGATAAAAATTCACTAAAGTTTTGTTGAATAAGAAGGTGATGCAACCATACCCTTGGAGAGTACTCAAGACAATCTTAAGTTGGTGGTTCCAACCCTTCTCCCAATCATGCAAAGTGCTTCAACCTAGGAAAAAATGAGATAAACTCAAGATCTCACATCTTAGCCTTCAAACAAATCTTTCCAAGAGAAAAGATGAACTCCACTTGATCAAACAGAAACCTGCAATAATTCAATAACATAGAGAGCATAATACAGAGCTTTTCATAAATCATCTAACATCAATCTTAGCAATCTAGTTTCAAATCAAGAGGTGACTTTCTTTTATACAAGACTCTAAGAAATGAGTAATTTGAATTAAAGAGCCAAAAATATGTGTGAAAAAACAAATTTGAGTTTAGGGTCGGCCTAACCAATAGTAAAAGCTGACTTGTGGACCCAATTTGCCTCCCTAAAAACATGGGAGGGACTAGGGCGTTATGCACCCTAGGCCCTTGTAGCAAATTTAGGCACAAGCCTACATTTAATGTGGTGCTAACTCCAAATTTCAAGTTTGTTTTGGGTTATAACGAAACTTTAATTGAAATCATGATATTCCATAGAAACGGGGCCCAATCAAGACTTTAAGGTAGACCTAAAAAATAAACTAGGCTTGGGATCACTAAAGGGAGGAGATAAACATAGTGAAATTGTGCTTACACAACTAGTGTACACAATTTACGACATAACACCTCTACTACATTCTTTTCTTTAGCAACACCTACATTGGAAGTGCTTAGCAGCACCCACCTCAACACACTCAGCCAACTATTCTTTTTCCTCTGCACCCTCCCTTGTCCATTCTCTATTTATCTCTCCTGCCTTTTCCATCCTTCTGTGGTATCTTACCTATCATTCCTGAGTCTATTTTTGCCTCTCTTCCCTACTTATTTCCATTCGGGTTAACAAAATGTCATTGATTTCCCTTAATCTTTTGTTTTTGATAAAGATAAGAAGGAAACAAGGGTCTTTATCCCTTTACAAACAAGCCCCCAAGGCTGAACAACAAGCCTTAAACATGCAAAAATAATAGAAAGACAACACATGCACAACAACCCAGCTGAAAAAAAAACCAAAGGACCTACACAACACTAGATCCTGAATGAGCAAACCTAACTCCCTTGGCTCTAGGATGCAAAGCAGCCATAGAGTGAGGAAGTCTTTTCTGTTGGCAAGAGACACTATATGGACTCATGAATGTTGTCATTGATGGCAACAAAGGTTATCCCACACATCTGCAAGACATGATAGGTCCTCACCGGAAGTCAGATTGAAGAAGTGTTGAGGTCTGGTAAGCAAGAATAGAGCAGTCAATAAGGTCTGACAGACAGGTCCGGATCTCTCAGTAGAAGTATCTCAGTGAAGTCCAAATTTGGGGAAGTCAAGAGGAGTATCTTGACTGATAGATTCCAGGGTTTGAGCCTCCGGTGTGGAAAGGATAAAGAGATATGAATGCTTGAGTGTTGGGTTCCCAAGTGACAGTGTGAACAAAGGAAGAACTGACTGGCAGAACATCAAACATTATTCCGGATGTGTTACTGATGATGGAAAAGGTTCTTAAGGCATAAGTTATGTTTGGCCGATGTGATTGATGACTTATACAAGTATATGCTTGATCCGCATTACTTGGTGTGCAAGGATTCAGCCGACAGATTAGAGTTTGAGGAAATTATTAACTATTCCGGATGCCGACTTGAAAGGTGATGAAATCACTTGTGCGGATATATATAGGATTGATTTAGATGTGAGTATGTGTGTGGTGTATTGTGAAGTGCGAAGAAAAGCAGAAGAGCAGAGTGAAGATAGTAGAAGAAGTTCAGAATGTGATAGTACAGCTGCATCAAGAGAGAGTAAGAATGAAGTGCAGCAGATTAGTTTACTGAGCTTAACTGGAACTAAACCTCAGCATGTGTGGATGCTTCTCATCAGTTCAAACATTATGTTATCTTCCCTTCTTGTAGATAGTGTGTCTCTTGTAGGCAGTGAGCCTCTTGTGAGCAGTGTGCTCAGGCAGTGAGCCCTAATTGGCAAGTGCCATATTGTTACTTCTATTCTTCTAACAGAGAATAATATCTTGGGTTAATCACCCCGTGGTTTTTCCCTTAACCGGGTTTTCCATGTCAAAATATTGTGTCATGTGTATTGGTGTTCTTTCCATTTCATAGTTATCTTTGCTCATTTGATTTAAATATTGCATTAATTGTTAAGAAAGATCAAAAAAGTAGAAGAATTAAGATAACTGATTCACCCCCTCTTAGTTATCAACAATTGGTATCAGAGCCTGGTTCCTCCAAACAGAGCCTAACAGCTTGAGGAAGATCTGGGAATTCAAATGGATATGTATGGAATGAGGCAACAACTTCAGTCTGCCCTATATGATCTTGAACAATCCAATTCTGAAGTCAATGAACTAAAGGAGAGACTTACATAGGCCGATGACTTCATCAAAGAACTAAGAGAAAAACTGAGTATCTCTATGAAAAAGAGAAAAGGATTACTTCAACAATTAGCAGATCAAAGTGAAGCTAATAACACTAATGATGATCTAAATGAGAAAAACAAGTTATGCAAAAAGTTATCAAAAGAAGTCAATATGGTAAGACATGAAATGGAATCAGGAGTCATGAAGTTCACCCAAGAAATTGAAGAGAAAAGAAAAATTAAGATAACCTAAGACAATCTCTCAAGGAGAAATCTGAAGATTGCCACAATATGGATAGAATAATTAGACACCTAGAATCTGATTTTGAAGAAGCTAAAGAAAAGGAAGAACAACTTGAAAATCAGGTTGACACTCTCAAAAGGGATCTTCAAAAAGCAAATGAATATAAAGAGAAATTCAAGGTAAGCTCTGCTCAACTTGAAGTTCTTCTTGAAAGCCAAAAGAGGATAGATGACAAGCGTGGCTTGGGGTATGAAAAAGGGGAAAGCTCCGGATCCAGTCAGAAGAACTCCACTCCAAGAAACAGACCTAGAAGACCTCCGGTAAGGCAACCAAATGCTCAAAGATATCCATCCTTCAATGGATACTGCCACAGCTGCAATAACTTTGGTCTTAAAGCAAAATCAATGTAGAAGAAGAATGAATCAAAATATTACATCCTTCTCTAGACAATGTTTCAACTGCAAAAGGTATGGTCACAAATCATGAATGTAGAGATATGCAAATAAACAATTCATTCAATGGTAGATGCTTTGGATGCAATAGAACGGGACATATGGCTAGTCAATGCAGATCAAGAGGATATCAATCAAATATGCAAAGAAATGTTATTTGTTATAATTGCAATAGATCTGGTCATATTGCCAAATTCTATAGAAGCAAGAATCAGGACAAAAGGGGTCCGGTGCATCATAATCAGAATCAAGACAAAGGCAAAAGAAAAATGAATGCAGATGAAGTTCAGAGTGAGATGAACAAGATTTGGGTGAAGAAAAGTATAGAGAATGTTGGAAATGGATCCGCACCAGACTCTGGTGCTGATATTCCTTCCGGAAACTAAAAGGTGAGCTCTGGCTCAGGGGGAGTAACAAAAGATAAGCCAATTCCCCCAGCCAGTCAATTTGTGCCTAAAATTGGCACATAGGAAGCTACGGATCAAAGGGTTCCTAGAGAAACATCTAAATAAGGTATGGTGAATATTTGAGACATCTACAAAAGATTTGAAGAGTCTAATCTTTCCAGAATTGATCCAGTAAAATAGTCTTCTGGTAAAAATAGGTTCTTCACAAGTTTGGTCCGGTATGATTCTAAAATTAAGACATCTTGATCTACAGATAAATCAAATGATTGAGGAAGGTAAGAAATCCTGTAGGAAATCACCAAGGACAACTCTAAGTATATCAATGTGATCTGAAAAGATAAATATTTCAGAGTAAAGAAAACAGAGCAACCGGAACAACTTAAGTTGCACATTTATTGCAATGAAGAATTAGGGTTTGCACATAAGTATAAGGGCTCATTCGCTCATCATTTGCACATTCACATTCGAGTAGAAGAGGAAAAGAGCTTCGCAAACAAGTCTCCTTCATCTCTCACAAGGATCAATCGTGGAATTCAAGTCAATTGGCGATCTTTTCAGCTCATTCTGGGAACCCTAAAAGCTTAAGAGGTATTTTTCACTTTTGAAATCCATTTCTGAATCCTTTTAAGATGGACACACCAAATGTTGTAAAGATCTCTGATAGGCCCCGCCCTAAATTTAGAAAGCATCCCTATAAATCCCTAGAAGTTGATCCCCTAGGCGCATTTTCAAGCATTCCGCATGGGGTTTTACACATAGAAGATGTTAGGGCATATGTTCATGCAAAAATTGAAGAATTTGGGGAATCCAAACTACTTGCTATCTATCACAAACACCTGATAGATGACTCTTTTGAGCTCAAACCTCAATATAAAGCTATCCGGGACAAGCATTTTGCATAGTGCATTCACTTCCCCTGTTTTGCAGAAGACGAATGGGTCTGGTACATATTAAGCAGAATACATGATAACTTCATATGGTTGAATAGACCATTCAAGCTCACAAAAGATGCCATTAGGGTAGTTACTGGATTGCACTCATCCGATGGGATACCTGTTCTAAAATCTGTCAAAAATCAAATGGTGACTGAGGCTACCGAATCAAAGTTTGATAAGAGGGCAATGACAATTGAGCATATCACTAATCCAGATATCAAGTTTGCATCCATGATCATCAGATACAAAATATATCACTCTAGCAGGGAAAACTCAGTACCTGGAACTACAATATATACTGCCTATGAAATGTTAAGAAAGAATGCTGACTATGATCTCTGTGAGCTCCTTCTGAACCAACTTCTGGAAAATCTGTAGAAGATAAAGAAAGACAAGAAGAACTCCTTCAAATACGGTGGCTTGATACTATATCTGTTCTTCTATTATATGAATGAGCTACCTGGATCTAGTGGCTGGATATGGCAAAATGACAAACTAGTTGCCATACAAATCAGGGAGCATTTGCATGGACTTGGTGATGTTAAGGTACAAAATACAACACTCTGGGGCTATTTCAAGAACTTTCAGAGTATGATGCAAGCAAGAGAGAGAATCTCCCAAGCTCTAGTTGAAAAGTATAAGGATACTGTTTGCTTCATGGTAGAAACTGATCAGTGCCTTATGGAGGCAGTGGAACCAAGAATAGTATGGATCATGCCGATGGGGTATGAAGTTGATGAGAAAATTGTTGAGCTGCATATTGAACACATGTTAAGTCAGCCAAAAGATCCCAAGGCAGAAAGGTTTGGAACCTTTGAGGAGCTGAGTGTAAAGATTCATGTGGAACTCAGACAACCAAAGATCAAGAGGAAGGTGAGAAAAGAAGTTGAAGATGTTGCAAAAGGCTTTGGCATCTCAAAGGAGGCACTTGATGCCAACAGGGAAAAGATGGAAAGGGCTAAGGAAGAGAAGAAAAAGGTAGAAAAGAAAAGTGAGGAAAGTGTTCTGATAAAATCTTCCACGCGGACCAGATCATCAAAGAGATCTACACCTACCACTACCAAAAGCTCAAGGCCATCAAAACTGGAAGCAAAATTATCTGGCAAAGGAGAGAAAAGAACAAAGACAAAATCCACAAGGGCGTATGCTAGTCAAAGGGATGAAGAGGAGACTGAATCTGATGAAGAAATCAGGAAAATGAAGAAAAAGAAGAAAACATCTGGTGAACCCTCTACCGGACAAGAGGAAGAATAAAAAAGACAGAGGAATATGTTGAAAAAGCCACTCTTCACATTGATGACATAATCAAATCAGTCACAGTGGATGGAAATCTTTAGCCAATGATTGAGTTCTATGATGATTATGGTGAAGCAGATCAGAAGATATTGCAAGATGCCATAGTTAGGTACCTAAATATCTACAACAAAGCATTTATTGAAATTATATCTCTGATCCCCAAAAGCTTGGAGAAGGAACTAGAAATAAGAAAGAACAATGCCCAAGCCAAAGACCTAGAAATCCGGGAACAGATAGCAATTCGGCTATATCCTTCAATCGATCCCAAGAAAATGAATATGGTATTCAAAGATTGTAAGGATGAGTTCAAGAGCAAAGCAAGGATGAATCAACTTATGCTCGGATAGACTGACAAAGTTGCAAAAGAGACAGAAGAGATCCTCTGGAATGCATTCAAAAGATTCAGCATTCCAATTATAGAGGACTTGGGTACTGACCCCTCGACCACAAGTGTTGCAGAAGAGTCTACTGAGAAAATGACAAAAGAGGTAATGAATATCGGTGCAGAAATAGCTAAGGACTTGGAATCCTCTGCTCCGGAAGAGGTGGCCCATGAACAGACTAACATTTCTCCTCCAGATTCCCCTATTGACCCTGGATCTAAAGAAGAAGAAATAATAAAGGAGAAAGAAAAAGAGGTGAAAAGTAAAGAAGGAAGTCAAGCTGAAAAAAACATAAGTGACGCTACAAAAGAGAAGAAGAATCTGTCTCTGGCAAGAGACATTGTAGAATCTATCAAGGACTTCTTGACAAAAGAAACTAATGAGATGGATGAACCGGAATTACTAAAAGGGCCATTAGATTTTGACTCTCTATCTCCAATACAAACAATGAAGATAGCTTCATTTGCAAATGCGAAGGCCAAAGAGAAACTACTGAAATCTCACATGGAAGACTGTGAGCTTATAGAGGTAGCATCTAGAGTGTTGGAAAAGATTATGCCATCTTTTCAAAAGGATCCCACAGCCTCTTCCTCCGGTAATCTCAAAACTCTAGTCAATAGTGTTAGCAAACATTTTGATTCTCTAGAGAAATCAGCTGAGGAGAAGGTCAGGAAAGAATTTTTGGATAAGAGATTCTCAGAGCTGCAAGGGATAATATCAAATGACAAAAGAGTTATGGGTATTGGGATAAAAAGTTTGGAAAATGCCCTTAAGGATGGAGGTGATGTATACAAATTTTGTATATCCTGGTCTAAAACAACAGTGGAGATTGAGAAGAAAATGAAAGAACAAGAGGATAAACTGATAAAACTTTCTCAAAATTTTGATCCACTTACTACATCCATAATAAATCAAGAATGTCAAATGGTTACAGTTTTGAATGAAATTAAGAAGCTTGAAAAAGAGAAGAAAAATAGAATCAGTAGGTTGAGTGAGCTCAGAGGGATAATTGTCCCTAAGTTAGAGGCCATGCATGAGGCCATAAAAGAAGCTCAAATCATAGCCCGGACCAATCATCCAACAGATCTAAAAAGGGCAAATGCATTTGCATTCCTGTTGAGCGGTCATATATCAATTTTGGATAGAATGAAGCAAAGTTGGGCTACATAATTCATTCAATTGAAAACAACTTTTGCAGACATATTTCAGTATATGTAAGTATGCCATATGTATATACTTATGCGGACAAGATTTTGAAAATTTTGGTGGGTGGACCTTACCCTTTGCCATTGATGTCAAAGGGGGAGTGAGGAGCTATGAAAAATGAGGAATCCAACTAAGGGGGAGCTTCGGTAAATGTACATAAAGACAGAGCATCAGCCAAGGTGGAGTATAGTGTGACACTTAGTCATTTTTCACTAAGTGTTGCCATCAATGCCAAAGGGGGAGATTGTTGGCAAGAGACACTATATGGACTCATGAATGTTGTCATTGATGGCAACTAAGGTTATCCGACACATCCGCAAGACATGATAGGTCCTCACCGGAAGTCAGATTGAAGAAGTGTTGAGGTCCGGTAAGCAAGAACAGAGTAGTCAGTAAGGTCCAGATCTCTCAATAGAAGTATCTTAGTGAAGTACAGATTTGGGGAAGTCAAGAGGAGTATCTTGACTGATAGATTCTAGTGTTTGAGCCTTTGGTGTGGAAAGGATAAAGAGATATGAATGCTTGAGTGTCAGGTTCCCAACTGACAGTGTGAACAGAGGAAGAACTGACTGGCAGAACATCAGACATTATTTCAGATGTGTTACTGATGATGGAAAAGGTTCTTAAGGCATAAGTTATGTTTGGCCAACGTGATTGATAACTTCTACAAGTATATGCTTGATCCGCATTACTTGGTGTGCAAGGATTTAGCCGACAGATCAGAGTTTGAGGAAATTATTAACTGTTCTGGATGCCGACTTGAAAGGTGATGAAATCACTTGTGCAGATATATATAGGATTGATTTAGATGTGAGTATGTGTGTGGTGTATTGTGAAGTGTGAAGAAAAGAAGAAGAGCAGAGTGAAGATAGTAGAAGAGGTCCAGAATGTGACAGTACAGCTGCATCAAGAGAGAGTAAGAATGAAGTGTAGCAGATCAGTTTACTAAGCTTAACCAGAACTGAACCTCAGCATGTGTGGATGCTTCTCATTAGTTCAAACATTGTGTTATCTTCCCTTCTTGTAGATAGTGTGTCTCCTATAGGCAGTGAGCCTCTTGTGAGCAGTGTGCTCGGGTAGTGAGCCCTAATTGGCAAGTGCCATATTGTTACTTCTATGCTTCTAATAGAGAATAATATCTTGGGTTAATCACCCCATGGTTTTTCCCTTAACCGGGTTTTCCACGTCAAAATATTGTGTCATGTGGATTGGTGTTCTTTCCATTTCATAGTTATCTTTTCTCATTTGATTTAAATATTGCATTAATTGTTAAGAAAGATCAGAAAAGTAGAAGAATTAAGATAACCGATTCACCCCCCCTCTCAGCTATCAACACTTTCTTCTTTCGCTAAACCACCGTCCAAGAAAGTGATGAAGCAGGTAAATCATAAAACACACAACAATAGAAATGGAACATAGAAAATAGAATATTTCTTTATTGATCTGGGCAACTCATTACATAATAGAAGCTCAATTACAATCAGAGGAATCAATCCTCCTCAGGCTGCAATACACCACAGCTACACATCACCCAGCTCTAGAATCTTCTACCTTCTGTAACCCCAAATCAGCTAGGGTTTCTATTTTCCTATATATTCTTGACTCTACACTTCCCCCTTAACTCTACTACTTCCCATGGTTCCAAAAATAGTCATAAATAGTACTTTTTGGTGGCTTCTAGCTAAATTTCAAAATTTGCAACTCCCTCCAAAAGTAGGTCAACTTTCAGGAAGCATAACTTTTCATCTAGGTATCCAATTGACGAACCGTTTTAGGAATCGTAAAGCTCGCGATGTGAACTATCTTACTATAAATTTATAAATGGATTTTGTCAACTTTTTAGGACATTATGGGATGTTTTAGTGCCTCATATCTAATTTCAAAAAATTTTAGGGGCTTTTCAGAAAACAAAAACTTTAATATCTTTCAACTTACAAATGATCTTTGCCTAATTCCTTTGCCAAAGGTCTTATATTTTAGTTATGAATCTTTCTGTAATTTTTCTCTTCAATCCATGCCCAAATGCAAACTTTCCTAAAATGGAAGTTAAACTTTCTAAAACTGGCAGTTTGCTATTTTTAGCAGTTTGGAA
Organism: Cunninghamia lanceolata; assembly: GCA_027924645.1. Lineage (NCBI taxonomy): Eukaryota > Viridiplantae > Streptophyta > Pinopsida > Cupressales > Cupressaceae > Cunninghamia > Cunninghamia lanceolata. Next base: position 5,027,314 of record BSBN01000012.1, on the reverse strand, counting down.
AAACTAAAAGTCCTACATCATTATTCAGGAGATTATGGAACCAGAAATACTAATTATGGAAAGAAATGAAAACAACTACACAATGATTTTGAATCAACTTCTTTTTGGGTGATACAAGATTGCCCTTACACCACTAGATGCTCTTGCATCAAACACCCAGGGTAATTTGAGAAGTGACCCTGTCACATCTCAGGTGTTTGTTTGAGGAAAACCCAAACTATCAACCTTCGCCTTAGACAACCAAGAAGAATCTTCAATAGGCCTTCCTTTCCATTTCACTAGATATTCTTCATATTGCCTATTCCGAGTACTTCTTCCCACATGGCTATCCAAGATCTCTTCTATAACCTCCATTGAAGTAGATGCTTGAATACTCTACTGTGCTTCTGTTGGTCCATCCTCTGTTCCACCTTCATGATATTCTGATAAATCAGCAATGTTGAAAACAGGGAAAATATTGATCCCACTCGGTAGCTCTACCTCATATACATTTCTTGAATCATGCTTCTTTAGGATTCTGCACGGTCCAAATTTCTTCATTTTCAACTTATTATAAGTTCCAATTGGGAACCTTTCTTTTCTCAAGTGAACCATGACTTCATCTCCTACCTGGAACTCCTTATATCTTCTCTTCTGATCTGCCTTAGCCTTATACTGAATATTTATCTTATTAATGTGCTTTCTCACCTCTTCATGCAAATTCTTCAAATGTTCTACGTAGTCTTCAGCTTCGGCACTTGTCTTTTCTCCTTTGTCCAGCTTCCTTAACTCAGGAGCATTTCTTGGGCTATTACCATATACAATCAGGAATGGTGATTTACCAATACTCCTATTGACAGAATCGTTGTAAGTAAATTCTGTCTGTGGTAAAATTAAATCCCATCCCTTGGCCCTATATCCTACTAAGCATCGTAGCAGGTTACCCAAACTCCTATTCATGACTTCCATCTGTCCATCAGTCTGTGGATGGTGTGCAGAATTGAACTTCAAATATGTCTTCAGCTTCTTCCACAATGTCCTCCAGAAATAACCAACAAACTTGGTATCTTGATAGGAAACTATGCTCTTTGGTAGACCGTGTAATCTCACCACCTCCCTGAAAAATAACTCTGCAATATGAACAACATCATTGGTCTTCTTATAGGGAATAAAATGTGCTATCTTTGAGAATCTATCCACCACCACAAAAATGGAATCATACCCTCTCTGTGTCATTGGTAAACAAGAACAAAATCTATACTAATATCATCCCATGCCTTCTCAAGTATAGATAATGGCTAATACAACCCTGTATTCTGACTTGTTCCTTTTTCCATTTGATACACTCTGCAACTCTCCACAAATTTCCTCATGTCCTGCTGCAACTGTGGCCAATAATAATTTTCACCAATAATAGAAATGGTCTTATCTCAACCAAAGTGTCCAGCTAATCCCCCACTATGCTTCTCTTTTATCAGGTTCTCTCTCATGGAACTCCTCAGAATGCACAACTAGTTTCCTCTAAACAACATGTCATCTTGGATGATGAAATCCAACCATTTTGTCCTGTCTAAAGTAACAAGTTCTAGACAAGCTTTCCAAGCCTCTACAAAATCTAGATCGTCAGGATACAAACTTTTGATCTCATCGAACCCAACAACCTCTATCTTTATTTCTGTCAACAAATTTTGCCTTCTTGATGCAGGAGCATCCCTAGTTCAAGAGAAATATTGCATCAACCAAAAACATTTGCATTTTAGTTTGTTTGCATTTTAGTTCTTTTATTTTTCTAGTTCAGTTTAGGCAGTTTAGTCAGTAGTAGTTCTCATCTTGTGGTCTGGTTTTGGCAATACACATCTTACAGATCTGGACTTAGCATCTACATTCATTCATCTACAACATATCAAGAATTTAGAGCATTTGGATCAGTTACCGGAAAGATATCACTATCAGAAGTTGATTGTTTCTCAAAGCAGAGCATTCTAGCAGCTCCTAATAACCAGCTAAAGGAGAAGGCTTGTGGATCATTCCTTGACTTGCAGATCTCACTGACATACCATTCAATGTTCTTTGGTTCATGGCTGACCTTTCCCAAGGGTCCGCACGTTGTTCCATTCATTTGAGGAAGTGTTCTATGCATTTAGGTCTGACCTATATATGAACACATTATAGCTCTTCATTGGAGCTTGTGACCTTCCTTGGCTGACGCGAAGGAATCTGTTGGTTTGAAGATGATATATATTGATGTAATAGACCTTTAGGAAAGTAGCTATTCACATAAGAAAGATCTGATAGTTTAGATTTTGTGTGAAGGAGCCTCAAAGATTTATCTTGTGCATGTATGTAATCAGACCTGTGAGCCCTAATTGTAAGCCCACATGTTGCCGATTGATCTCTATTTAAATTTTATGATATACTGAATGACTGAATCTATATTTGCTTTATTTTTTTGAGTTATTTCCATTGTTTTTACTCTTGCTGCACGGTCTAGACTATTCATTCTTTGAACACTCCTACCGTGACTGTACCAAGTGGTATCAGAGTGAAAGTTTGAATCTTATAGAGCAAAAGTTTGATTCTTTGGAGTGAATTGGTGAAGGGGATTTCATAAGGTCTTGTTGTGAACAGATCACCGATCTAAGGCAGGTTACTTGTGCGCAACCGATCACTAATTGAGAGGTAGTTGTCGCGTGTAGCCTGATCCCTGAACCTGAGGCAGTTTGCACTTGATCCTAGGAAGATGCCACCATGAAGAGTTCCCCCTGTTGGTACAATGGCTAATAGAATGGATGAGATGATGGAATTGATGAGAACAATGCAAATTTGTTTGGATGTTGTTGAAGAAGATAGGCAAAGAGGACTGACACTAAGACCTAATGTTGAAAGTGATGATGAGGAAGAATTTCATTTTGTGGAACATACTGGCGAAACCGTAGAAGGTGATGAAGAAGAAGAATCAGATCAGATAAAGATATTGTGAGCTATTTCAAAGATTGGAAAGAGACCTAGAGTTGATGTTCCGAACCATACTGGTAATTTGAATCCTGAAGAATTGATTGACTGGATAAATGACATGGAAGAATACTTTGAATATGAGGAGATTAAAGATCCAGAGAAAGTGAAATTTGCAAAGACAAAGTTGAAAGGACATGCCGCTATATGGTGGAAAAAAGTTTAGTTAGAAAGAAATAGAAGAGGAAAAGAAAATATTACAAAGTGGGACCGGATGGTGACAATGTTGAAGAATCAATTTATACCTGCTGACTATGAGTTGGAATTGTTAAAAAGATTGCAAAACATGAGACAAAAGGAGAAATCTGTAAAGGAATACATTGAATAATTTCATAAGATGATCACAAGAATAGGACATAGTGAAGCAAGCAAGGAGAAAGTGGCTAGATATATCAATGGGTTGAGATTGAACATTCAAGAAGAAATAAGTTTGGTAAGGATGACATCTTTGGAAGAAGCATATCAATTTGCCTTGAAAGTTGAAGAAAAGCTAAATAAGAAGCATGATCAGAGACAGAGAGGCAAATGAGGTAAATTTCAGAGAGGAATAATGTTTTTTAGATATGATAGATCATTTATGGAGCAGAACAAGTTTGGCAGCCCGTTGAAGAAGGATGACAGAGATAACAATGCTTACCAGAGAGATGATAGAAATTTTTACCAAAGAGGAAACACTAATGCATACGAGAATGAAGGATATAGAAGAGAAGGAAGAGGATTTGATAAGAAGACAATCAAAGGTACTTGTTTTAAGTGTGGAGGTGAAGGATGTAGAGCATTTGAATGTAATCAGGGTAGTACAAGCAAGAAGACAGAGAATAGTGGGAGAGCAACCTATGTTGAAGAAGAACCTATTGGATCACCTTGGTCAGTTGGCAATCTAGAGAAAGGAGAGTCATTGGTGATTAGGAGACCACTATTTCAAGTAGAGACAAATGAGGAACCATCACAGAGGAAAAGTCTATTCAGAACTAGATGCAAATCAGGAGGTAAGTGTTAGTTGTCGTTGCACCAAAAGATCAACCTGTTAATGCCCAATAAAACCACTTGACTTAACAAGCACGGGAGGCGGTTAAGCCCTTGTCACAAACCACCGCAGCGCAGCGCAGAACAAGAAGACCAAGGGTCACACCTTGCAACAATCCCCCCCAGTGCAAGCACGGAGTTTGAACCCGTGACCTCGGCTCTGATACCAACTGTTAGTTGCTGTTGCACCAAAAGATCGACCTATTAATTCCCGATACAACCACTTGACTTAACAAGCATGGGAGGTGGTTAAGCCCTTGTCACAAACCACCATAGCGCAGCACTGAACAAGAAGACCAAGGGTCACACCTTGCAACAGTAAATGTTGTAAAGTTGTAATTGATAATGGTAGTTCAAATAACCTAGTTTCAGAAGAGATGGTGACTAAGCTAAAGTTGGAAAGATTGAAATACCCTAAGCCCTATCAGATAGCATGGATTCAGGATGATCATAAGGTACTGGTGAGTGAACAATGTTTGATGAAATTTCATATTGGATCTTATCATGATGAAGTCTTGTGTGATATTATGCCTATGAGTGTTTGTCATATCTTGTTGGGTAGACCTTGGCAGTATGATAGAAAACCTATGCATGATGGAAGACAAAATACATATACTATAACAGAAAATGGGAAAAGAATTACTTTGATTCCTTTAGAAGATGATCCTAAAAATGTGGTATGTGGGAATGCTAGAATCTGTTTGGTGGATGGAAGGAAATTTTTGGATGGCTTGAAACAGGAAAGTATGTGTTATGCCTTGATTCCAAAGAAGCCTGAAGTGGTGAAAAAGGAAACTGAACCGGATGAGATAAGAGAGTTGCAGACAAAGTATGAAGATATCATATCAGATAATGTACCTGATGGATTACCACCTATAAGAAGTATCAGTCATCGCATGGATCTTATACAGGGAGCAAGTTTTCCTAACAAAGCAGCACATAGAATGACACCAACAGAGAATGAAGAACTGAATAGCCAGATACAAGAATTGTTGAGGAAAGGTTTGATCAGAGAAATTTTGAGCCCTTGTCCAGTACCTGCAATGTTAGCACCGAAGAAGGATGGAGAATAGAGAATGTGTACTAACTCTAGAGCAGTAAACAAGATCACAGTTAAGTATAGATTTCCTTTACCTAGGATGGATGATATCATGGATTGTTTGAGTGGAGCAAGATATTTCACAAAGATAGATTTGAAGAGTGGATACCATCAGATCAGAATCAGAGAAGGCATTGAATGGAAGACTACTTTTAAGACAAATGAAGGATTGCATTAGTGGTTAGTGATGCCCTTTGGATTGACAAATGCACCGAGCACTTTCATGAGGTTGATGAATGAGGTCTTGAAGAAATTCTTGGGTAAGCTTGTAATCGTGTACCTGGATGATATTCTAATTTTTAGTATGACAAAAGACGAACATTTGTGGCATATTAGACAAGTTTTGCAGAGGTTGAGAGAGGAGAAATTACTGATAAACATCAAGAAGTGTAGTTTCATGAAGGAAGAATTGGTATATTTAGGATTTGTGATTTCTACAGAAGGATTGAAGATTGACCAAGAGAAATTAAGAGCAATTATTGAATGGCATACACCGGAGAGCATTGGAGAGGTTAGATCATTTCATGGATTGGCTAGTTTCTACCAGAAGTTCATTAGAAATTTCAGTTCAGTTTCTAACCCTATGACAGAGACACTGAGAGGTGACAGAAAAGATTTCAAGTGGACATCTGGAGCAGACAAAAATTTTGAGTTGTTGAAGCAGAAAGTAACATAGCAACTTGTTTTGGCATTACTAGATTTCAATAAGGTATTTCATGTTGATTGCAATGCTAGTGGAAATGCAATTGGAGCAGTGTTAAGTCAAGAAGGTAGACTTGTAGCATATTTCAATGAGAATTTGAATGCTGCAAGGAAAAGATATTTAGTTTATGATCAAGTTCTATGCCATAATTCAAGCCTTGAAGAAGTGGAGACATTGCTTGTTGCCTAAAGGAGTTTGTGTTGAATACAGATCATCAAGCTTTGTAGTATTTGAACATTCAAGGTAAGTTGAATCAGAGACATATGAGATGGGTAGAGTTCATGCAGAGTTATAGCTTTGTGTTGAAGCATAGGAGTGGTAAATCAAACAAAGTTGTTGATGCCTTGAGTAGAAGAAGAAACTTGTTGACAGAGATGAGAATTGAAGTGTTAGGTTTTGATGAATTGAAGAACATGTATGAGAGACACTAATTTTGCAGAACCTTGGAAAGCATGTCAGGAACCTGTTGTTACTGATAGAAGTAAGTGGTTAGATTATTTCATTCAAGAAAATATGTTGTTCATGGAAGTTAGTTATGCATACCTAGAAGTTCTATGAGGGATAATTTGATCAAGGAGAAGCATAGTGGTGGATTGGCAGGACACTTTGGCATTAATAAGACAGTGGCTTTGGTGAGTGAAAATTACTTTTGGCCTCAGATACATAAGGATGTTAGGAGATTTGTACAGAGTTGTAGAGTTTGTCAAGTTGCAAAAGGGAGTAGTAAGAATATTGGATTGTATAAACCTTTGACAGTACCGGAGAGACCTTGGGAAGATATAAGCATGGATTTTTTAATGGGATTACCTATGACACAGAGAGGGTATGATTCAATATTTGTAGTGGTTGATAGATTTTCAAAAAAGGCTCATTTCATACCTTGTAAGAAAAGAACTGATGTAGTGCACGTAGCTAACATATTTTTCAAGGAGATTGTGAGATTGCATGGATTACCTAAGAGTATAGTTTCAGACAGAGATACAAAGTTTGTTGGTTACTTTTGGAAGACAATTTGGAAGAAGATGAAGACAGATTTGAAGTTCAGTTCTACTTTTCATCCACAGATCGATGGATAGATAGAGGTAGTGAATAGGAGTTTGGGAAACTTGTTGAGATGTTTGGTTAGAGACAAAGCTAGAAGTTAGGACTTGATTCTTTCACAAGTAGTGTTTGCATACAATAATTCAGTAAATAGGAGTACTGGAAGAACACCTTTTGAGATTGTTATGGAGTAAATCCTAGAGGAGTTGCAGAATTGAGAGACATCAGTACAGAAGATAAGAGGAGTGCAGAAGCAGAAGAATTTGCAAATCATATGAAGACAATGCATAATCAGATAAGGAAACATTTGGAGAATATGAAAAGAAAGTACAAAGAGAAGGCAAATGAGAAGAGAAGACATAAGGAATTTGAAGTTGGAAATGAAGTAATGGTGTACTTGAGAAAATAAAGATTTCCAGTTGGGACATATAACAAGTTGAAGATGAAGAAGTTTGGACCTTGTAGGATACTCAAGATATTTGATTCAAGAAATGCATATGAAGTGGAATTACCGGAGACATTGGGTATTTCACCTATTTTCAACATTGTGGATCTTTACCAATATCATGAAGCAGAGTTCAATGACAGCATGGAAGAAGACTTGAAAAAGAAGTTACCACAACAAGTACTGGAGCAGATTGAAGACATTTTGGACAGCAAAGTTGGACACAGCACTAGAGGTAGACAATACAAAGAATACCTTGTGAAGTGGAAAGGCAGACCGGAAGAAGATTCATCTTGGATCTCTCAGGCTAAGGTGGATCATCTTGGTTCTCCCCTAGCCCAAGAAAAGTGAGGGACTCACTTTTTCAATAACCCTAGATGTCTGATGCAAGAGCATCCCTAGTTCAAAATAAATCTTGCATCAACCAAAAATATTTGCATTTCAGTTCTTTCATTTTTCCAGTTCAGTTCAGGCAGTTCAGTCAGTAGTAGTTCTCAGCTTGTGGTCTGGTTTTGGCATTTCACATCTTACAAATCTAGACTTAGCATCTACATTCATTCATCTACAACATATCAATAATTTAGATCATTTGGATTAGTTACTGGAAAGATATCGCTATCAAAAGTTGACTGTTTCTCAGAGTAGAGCATTCTAGCAGTTCCTGATAACCAGCTGAAGGAGAAGGCTTGCGGATCATTCCTTGACTTGTGGATCTCACTGACACACCATTCAATATTCTTTGGTTTGTGGCCAACCTTCCCCAAGGGTCTGCACATTGTTCCATTCATTTGAGGAAGTGTTCTATGCATTTAGGTCCGACCTATCTGTGAACACGTTACAACTCGTCATTGGAGCTTGTGGCCTTCCTTGGCTGACACGAAGGAATCTATTCACATAATAGACCCATAATGATATATATTGATGTAATAGACCCTTAGGAAAGTATCTATTCACATAAGAAAGATATGATAGTTTAGATTTTGTGCAAAGGAGCCTCAAAGCTTTATCTTGCGCATGTATGTAATCAGGCCTGTGAGCCCTAACTGTAAGCCCTCATGTTGCCGGCTGGTCTCTATTTGAATTTTATGATATACTAAATGAGTGAATCTACATTTTATTCATTTCTTTGAGTTGTTTCTGTTGTGTTTACTCTTGCTACATGGTCCAGACCGTTCATTCTGTGAAACCTCCTACCATGATTGCACCACTTCTGCTCAAGGCATCTGTAACTCTATTGGACTTCCCACTCCTGTGCTTCAAAACAAAAGTATAACTCTGCAAAAACTCAACCCATTTTAAATGCCTTTAGTTCAACTTTCCTTGACTATTAAGGTACTGTAAAGCTTGATGATCAGTATATAAAACAAACTCTTTTGGCAATAGATAATGTCTCTATTTCTTCAAAGCCTAAACTATAGCATAAAATTCTTGATCATAAACAGAATACTTTTTCTTGGCATCATTAATCTTCTCACTAAAATAGGCAATGGGCTTACCTTCTTGACTCAAAACAACTCCTATAGCACTACCACTTGCATCACAATCTACCTGAAATACCTTATTGAAATCTGGAAGTGCCAAAATGGGTTGCTCTATGACTTTCTGCTTCAATGTATCAAAGCTTTTGTCTACTCCTTTAATCCATTTAAACTCTTTTCTATCCCCTCTCATTGTCTTTGTTAGGGGTGCACAAATGCTACTAAAATTTATGATAAACTTTCTATAAAAACTTGTCAAACCATGAAAAGATCATAACTCTATGGCACTCCTTGGCATAGGCCATTCAAGTATAGCTCTCACCTTCTCTGGGTCCATCTTAAGACGTTCCTCTGAGACAACAAATCCTGGGTATACCAACTCCTTTGCAAAACTACATTTCTTCATATTAATCAGCAACTTCTCCTCCCTCAGCTTCTCTAAAACTCTTCTGATATGCATCAGATGCTCATCCCAAGTCTTACTAAAAATTAAAATATCATCTAAATAAACAATAACAAAACTTCCCAAAAATTCTTTCAATACCTCGTTCATGAGCTGCATGAATGTGCTTGGTACATTGGTTAACCCAAATGGCATGACTAACCACTCATACAAACCTTCCTTTGTCTCGAATGCTATCTTCCATTCATCTCCTTCTCTGATACGGATCTGGTGATACCCACTCTTCAGGTCAATCTTCGTGAAGTACTTGGCTCCACTCAAACAATCCATGATGTCATCTATTCTTGGCAATGGAAATCTATACTTGATCATTATCTTATTGATGGCTCGAGAGTCTGTACACATCCTTCATTCTCCATCTTTCTTTGGCGCTAGTACTATAGGTACTACACATGGACTTAGGCTCTCCCTCATTAGTCCCTTCCTCAACAACTCCTAAACTTGTTTGTTTAGCTCTTCATTCTCCGTAGGGGTCATTCTGTGGGCTGCCTTATTCGGCAAACTGGCTCTTGGTATCAAATCCATTTGATGACTTATCTTCCTTACCAGTGGCAAACCTTCTGGTACATTATCAAAGACAATATCTTGAAATTCTTCCAACATCTCTGAGACTTTGGCTGGTACATCTTCACATTTCTTTTGACTAATCTTAGCAATCAATGCATAGCAATGACGTTCATGCTTCATACCCTCCAAAAAATTTCTACTATCTACCAAGCAAATTCTGACAGTACTACATACCTTTTCTTCCACCTCCTTCAAGGGCTTCAACTTATGACAAGGAATATGTGTTTGTACGGCCATCATGAACAGCGCTCCTATCATACTACCACGGCCTCCCCAACAACATATGACATGCATCCATCGGTATGATATCACACAGCATCTCATCATGGTAGTCCCCAATCTTGAACTTCACTGAACACTGCTCATTGACCAAAGCTCTATGGTCCTTCTGCAACCATGCAATCTGATATGGATGTGGATGCTTTCTTCTTGTCAACTTCAACTTATCAACCATCTCCTCTAAAACAAGATTGTCAGTGCTTCCACTGTCAATAATAATATCACAACACTTACCTTCACATTTGTACCTTGTGTGGAATAATCTCTTCCTCTAATTTGTTTCTTTCTCCTCATTCAGCAAGGTTCTTCTAACAAGTAGGGTTTCTCTCCTTTCAGCATCTTCAGAATGCTTAGAATGTGCATCTTCATCTACATGTACAACTCATGCATTACCTTCAGATCTTCTATTTGTCCTTCCTTGATGTTGTGGACACTCATATGCTCAATTCCCTTCTTCTCCACATTGGAAACAAGTTCCTCTGAAACCTCCCCTTCCAAGTCCTTACCCAAGTCTGCCTCTTCCTCTTCCTCTTTTCTCACCATTGTTCTAGTCACGAGGGCGATAGGTATTATCTCCTCTCTGATTTCAACCGGTACTAGCTTCTTCACTTTTCTTTGAATCTTCTTTTTGGCCCCCATAGGGTCTTCCACCAGTCCTTCCTCCTTGACCTCTTCCCCTTTGCTTTCTATCGAATCTTTTATTCAGCTTCTCTTCCACCTTTAGGGAAAACTGGTATGCATCTTCTATGGTGGTCATCCTGACTAGCATTAGCTCCTCTTGAATACTTGGCCTCAACCCATTAATGTAACAGGCTACCTTCTCTTTGTTGACCTCTGCATGATCGGTTTTGATAGTAATCTTATAAAACTCTTCTGTATACTCCTTGATAGACTTGTTACATTGCTTCAATCCTTGTAGCTTCTTCAACAACTCCATCTCATAGTCCACAGGAATGAACTGCTTCTTCAATTTCTCCACCATCTGATCCCATATGGTAATATTTCCTTTCCCTCTCCTATTCCTCTCTAACTGGACCTCCTTCCACCAAATACTAGCATGGCCCTTCAACTTTGTTTTTGCAAACTTGACCTAATCTGGGTCCTCCATGTCTTCATACTTGAAATACTCCTCCATGTCATTGATCCAATCAATAAGCTGTTACGAATTCAAATCTCCAAAATAGGTAGAAACTTTGATCTTGGGACTCCTTCTAATCTTTGAAATGGCCCTCAATAACCTAACTTCTGCAGGATCTCCTACAACTTCTTGTTCTTCCTCGGATAGCTCTTCTTCAGCTTCATCCTAGCTTTCTTCTCTTGTTCTCGGATCAAACCCTCTTCCGAGCTCCTCCTGTAATGCATTGATCTGCCTTTAAAGGGCTCTAAAACCATCTCCCATCAAATCATTCCTCCCAATACAATTTCTTCGTGGAGTCATCTTGATCTCCACAACAAACAAACAACCTCAGGTCTTGGTACAAACTGCCTCACGGTCGGCGATCTATCTACACACTCAGGAACCCTTGCTCTGATACCACTTGATGAAAGGGGTAAATCATAAAATACACAACAGCAAAAATGGAACACAGAAAATAGAATATTTCTTTATTGATTTGGGCAACTCATTACATTACAAAAGCTCAATTACAATCAGAGGAATCAATCCTCCTTAGGCTGCAACACACCACAGCTACACATCACCTAGCTCTAGAATCTTCTACCTTCTGTAGCCCCAAATCAGCTAGGGTTTCTATTTTCCCACCTATTCTTGACTCTACACTTCCCTCTTAACTCTACTACTGCCCAGGGTTCCCAAAATAGTCATAAATAGCACTTTTTGGTGGCTTCCAGCTAAATTTTGAAATTTGCAACTACCTCCAAAGTAGGTCAACTTCTGGGAAGCATAAATTTTGATCCGAGTGTCTGATTGATGAACCGTTTAGGTGTCAGAAAGCTCATGATGTGAAATATCATGCCAAAAATCTATAAACAGATTTCTGTCAACTTTTTAGGACATTATGGGATGTTTTAGTGCCTCATATCTTGTTTCAAAAATTTTTAGGGACTTTTTAGAAAACAAAAACATTAATATCTTTCAGCTCACAAATGATCTTTACCTGATTCCTTCACCAAAGGTCTTATATTTTAGTTATGAATCTTTATGTAAGTTTTCACTTCAATCTGTGCCCAAATGCAAACTTTCCTAAAATGGCAGTTAAACTTTCCAAAACTGGCAGTTTGCTATTTCTAGTAGTTTGGAAAAACTGAAAGTCCTACATCATTATTTAGGAGATTATGGAATTAGAAACACTAATTATAGAAAGAAATGAAAACAACTGCAATGATTTTGAATCAACTTCTTTTTGGGTGATGCAAGAATGCCTTTACACCACTGGATGCTCCTACATCAGAAAGCTCAGAGTCAAAATATACAGAGCAAGGTGAGAGGGGATCCTCACCCAGAGCAGCAACCAAGGAAGTCACAGGAGGAACCCCAATAGTCGTCGTAGCCAGAGAAACCACATGTGGAGAAACTGAAGTAGAAGTAGGCAAAACTAGAGATAAAACTAGAGCAGATGGAGTAGCAATCCAACTCAGAGTAGAAGGGGGAGCCGAGAGACGATCAGAAGAATCTAAAGAAATAATGGGGTTTGCAACTGCCTTAGTTGCCAACACCCCCTTAGAGACTGCCTTGAGAGGGTGTGTATCCCCTTGAGAGGAATCATCCCCCTGAGAAGAATCATCCTCCAGGGATGTACTAATAGTCAAATGATCCAGGAGAGCATCCTTCCACCAAGTAGCAGCTCCCTTGCAACTCGAGAGAGGACAACCAGAGGCCAAATGCCTGATAGAAAAACAATGTCGGCATCTAAAAGGAATACCCTCATAGTCTAATAATTGTTTCCAGAGTCTATCCCCTACCAGAAAAACAACATCTCCATGAAGATGTTTGGAGATGTCAATATCCACCAAGATGCAAGCAATCATAGAATGCCCCATAAATGAGGTAGTAGAATCTATGTTAAAAAAATGGCCGATAGCATTACCAATGCCCTCATAGAAAGAATCCTCCCAAAAATGGAGAGGGAGATTCGAGAGTTGAACCCATATTGGTTTGATATTAAGTGGCTCGGTGAGGGGATTGAAGGAAAGAGTCCAGGGTTTAATGGAAAGGGAATGCTCACCCCACATCCAAACCCTACCATCAAGCACTAATTCCCACTGCTCTAAAGAAGCGAAGGTCACAATGAAGAATCCTCTTGCACTGGGGAATAGCTCAATCTCACCTTCAACAAATGGCTTCCATGATTCCATGACCCATTTGTGAAGGTCAGGTAGAGATGGCCATAGACCACTGAATCTGCAAATCACTCCACTATTATGATAAAACTCTTCATTTTCTAAAACCTCAGCACCACAAACCACAACCGGAGAAGAGTGGGCATAGGGAAATGGTTGGAATCCACCCTGGGATGGGCAGGTCTAGGCACTTGATCCATTCATAGCTTCAGAGAAAGACTTATGATCCTCACATTGCCCCACAACTCCATTAACTTCCTCCTGCATAGAAAGGCAATCACCAAGATTGGGCCCTGGGAGAATGTTGCAAAGATCCTGTAGTCCAGTACCATCGCCAAGGGTCGAAGCATCTCCTGACCTAGCAAGATCTTTGTTCACACCCCCATCAAGCATGATAGCTCTGTTTATGCCCTCAATAGGGTGCAGCAACACAACATAACCTTCCTTATTGATGCCCCCACTAGATAGCGGTGATGCAGTGTGGAAATGAGTTTGGCGTACCAGCTCCGAACGATGCCTAGATCCATCGGTGCCCGCAACAATGCCCGTAATGTAACTCCCTTCAAATTTTTGCTTAGACTCCTACTTGTCTCTCGTTCAAACATCATCCCTTAATCTTTTGTTATCCCCTTTAGCCATGGGTGTTTTAAATTTGGTATTATATTAATCCTTATGTATCCCATGGTCGGCTTAACTTGAAGAGTTACATCTTTTCAAGGATCTTTTTAGATCCTCCCATTTTCCATTTGTCATCTCCTTAAGTGTTTGGCCCCCTCTCACAAGGATAGGAACCTAAGAGAATGCTTCATAGATGATTAAAAAAAAATTGTTACTTTTAGTTTTCCTCTTTTCCAATACTCTGCACTTTCTCCTTTTACTGTTTCATCCTTTCTATTCTTCATTATCCTTTTCCAGGGTCCCAAAAATGAAACCAAATGTTGGCATGAAATGGGAGGAACCAGTCCAGAGATCTGGTCCTCAATCAAATCTTTAAAGTTAGTTTATACCCTAGATGTATAGTGAGAGAATACTAAAGAAACAACAAGGAATAATAACATGCAATACACTTATTCATAAGAAATCATACTATACTCATAAACATAGTTCAATCCTTATACTTCCTTTATATATATTCAATTGGTAATTAGACATTCATACCAGTAGGTCTTAGTTTCTACCTTGCTCCTTACAAATATATTCCTTACATATTCTCTTTTCTCTCTCTCTTATATACATATTATTACTATCTCTTATCTATATGTTACATAGGGATGTGTCCTTTCCCAAAATGTCCCTTTGTATGTCAGCTCTGTCCTCCACATACCACCTGTGGTAGGATCTACTGCTTGCCCTGTCTTCTGCCAAAAGGATTTGTAGAGGAGCAATCTACCAATTAGAGTGGTCTATTGATATACAAATATCAGTAATTAGTCACTGGTAATAAATTAATGAATTGCTAAAAGAATAGTATCTGCAAATAACAAGTCAATGATGAAACACAACACAAAGGCACATACAGAGGCAAATCTCTTTGACCCTATTTAGATCTTGATGAACTAGTCTACTATGAATACAAATCAAAAACTCAAACAAGGTAACAAGCATGAAGCCAAAAACATACAAGGTATTTAACAAATTATCGAACCATAATATAACAATCAACACAAGCACTTTCAAAGTGATAATAAGAAAATATCAAATTAGATGTCAACACCATGCATGATCACCTAAATTTGCACACACACCAAAGTATCTTCTAATAACAAGTCAATAATGAAACACAACACAAAGGCACATTCAAAGACAAATCTCTTCAACCATATTTAGATCTTGATGAACTATTCCACCATGAATACAAATCAAAAATGCAACTGAGGAAACAAACATGAAGCTAACAACATACAAGGTAGTGAACAAGTTATTGAACCACAATGTAAAGGTCAACACAAGCACTTTCAAAACTACAATAAGATAATCTCAAATCAATTGTCAACACCATGCATGGTCCCCTAATTTTTCATGCACACCAAAGTGGGGGCAAAATGTAGAGGAGAAAAGCACGTAAATTTCACTTTTCCCTTTTCAATGCTTCCTACACATGTTTATGTTCCTAAGAGGGGCTTTTAGATAAGCCAATTTGCTCATGTTCTTACGTGACCCTAGGTCCTAAAAGGCCTTGAGTGATGAAACTAGGATTGTGTATTTAAAGGCATCATCCCATTTCATTTGAAAATCACATACAACACTTTAACAAATTTGTCTCTAACACTTCATAGGTTTAGATGGCGACTATTCTATCTACATCAATAGGGATCACCTTTATTTTTTCTCTATCTCTATCTTTTGTTGAATTAGTTTTAGGGCCTTACTACTAACAAGAAAGTTGGTTGCCCTTCCCCATTGTTATAGTAGGCCATAATTGTGCTTCTTGGCACTAACTAGTTTTATTTACACAAATATATATCAAATGAACACCTTCTATAGGTATTGAAGGTCAAATTCCACAAGCTCCATTAGGTATTGAAGGTCAAATTCCACAAACCCCATAATCATTAGAAGGACATAATCATATCATCTGGGATAGAATTGCACACATTTGTGTCCTTTTATAAATTCTAAAGTCAAGTAAGTAAGTCTAGATTTCATCATTCTACTTTTGATGTATACAATTTTAAGCAAATCTAAACTATAGTTGTTGTTTTTTTAAACCAAAACAATGGACATCTCTCTTGTTAATTTTCAAAAATAGATAAACTCTAAAACTTCTCAAATTCCTTTCAATAGATATCTAATTTCTATCTAAATTAATCTACTAGATCAATTAATTATTCTCAAACTTATTATATACCCAAAAAAATTTGAATTTCTTTGATCTACCAATCATTATATAATAATGATCAATCTAAAACTTGGTGCATGCTGCCTACGTCCTACCCATGTAAACAGAGAAGTAAGGAAGCATCATAGTAAAGCACGAAGAGACTGCTCAGAATGGGTGGCATGCACGCGATACAATGAATCATAAGGGGCTCTGTTAATATCACGTTGAATGGCCCATGGCTGATAACCTGTTTGTCCTTCATTTTCTCTTACAAAAATCAAATTTTGGTCCCGACCAGCAAATCTACTACTGCATCAACTATAATATTCTCCCTGTCCCCACAAAAGAAAAAAACATTCTACTGAAACATCACTCACTTCAATAGTCAGTGGCAATTTTAAATCTCATTGACCAAAAAATTATAAATATTTATCCTATTTTTATGGGTTACAATTAATTTTTTTAACTATTAAAATGGATATGCTCTTTATTTAAATCCTCAGTCTTATCAATGATTTTCCTTACAGATAGCTGCAATTGTAAGGAAGAAGCGTTCCAAAATGCACTGCTCATCCAAGCAAATCTTGACAAAGTAGCAGCATGGAATTGTCCTCACTCTGGTACAATGTTTTCAACCAGATTAGACATCCGGGTATGCAACTCCAGACTTACCAGAAAATCTTTCTCAAACTAGTTGGACTTGGGAATGTGATGCAGCCCCTCCCAGATTATTTGACGTGTTGGTTATTGCAGGATCAACTTTATAGTACTAGTCTATTTATTATAGTCTTACAATAATTATTGCCATGGGTGAGATAATTCTGGAGTTCTATTGATGCACCATATCTGGGTGTCCACATTCAGAGTTGAATAATGTCTATTCTTTTTTGGATGCCAACACATTACCGTTCCAATATTGATCCAGTCCAATCCACTTTATAGTGCTTTTCATTTACAATTGGAAATTTTTTTTTTTTTTTTTTTTTTTTTTTTTTGCTACGTAATGATAATTTTATATATTGATATCAAAAAAGTTTTACAGTTTTTGAGATTTCATAAAAGCAGCTTGCTGGCTGCAACCCACCAACCCCTGGACAAACCTATACCCCTATGTATCAGCTGCGCAGGACCAGAACATTACATAGATAGAAAGGAAAATGTATGTGACTCATACCAAGACAAAACAAAGTATATACATAGATTGCTTTATGCCATTGAACCACTGAACTGAATACTAACAAAACACAGAAACTATCTTCTAACTGCTAGACTAGTTACCACTGAGACCTCATGCCTCTGTTTCATATTTATCCAATTTAAGGTTGAATTCCTCAACCCAGTCGAATCCATGCACCTCCAGAATCTGACAAACCCTTAACAGATAATTTGCCCCAGTCCGAGCATGCTGCCTATACCACACCAAGTCTTCACCTTTCAGATCCAGAATAAAAGGAAAATATTTGACCACACTACCTGGTTGCTGTAGAAGATGGATATCTCTGGGCCGGGGCAATCCTACTCCAAAGGTCGCCACCTCCAACGATTCATCCAACCCACCAAGTACAATGGGAATGAAAAGCCTATGAGTCACCGACTCCACCCAAGTTTTTGCGAAGTTTGAGTCCAGCAGTGATGCAACAAACCGGGAGTTGATGTCTGTGTCGACCCAGTATAGCTCACTCCCCTCCACGAATTCCTTCCCCAGAACCATTTTGACTGTCCCTAAAACTAGCTCATCCTGAATTTTGAGAATACGTTTGAGACGCAGGTTTGTAATCCCTCCCAAGAAGGCCATCTGCCTCTTGGAACTCACCAAGCGAATGGCGGTATCCATCCCACCACACCTGAACCAATCCACCGAGAACAACAACACCTTTGGCTTTGCAGACATTATCGTTGTATTGAGATTCAATAAGAAATGAATGCTATAAAGGGAGTTGAGAAGCAATCGCTAGTCTGGATACATACTTCCTATTGATGGTAGTGTCCTAATCACTGTCAAATTCAACCTGTCACCAAACCTCTACAAATCCGCCCGAGCGTGAGAAACATTCCATCCATCGAATCACACTAGCTAGGGACTACTTGTCTTGATGGGAATTAATGAGCCATGATTCTTTAATTTAGCTGCACCTAAAAATGATATGTATGTCCTTTTTTTAAAAGTTTAACCACCGAATGCCACCGTGTCCAAAGGATGCCACCATGTCCAACGGCCTTTTCCCACACTAGCAGAATTGAAGCCCCTGGGCCTTCCACACTCCTTTTTGTGGAAGGACTCCCTCCCTACCACCCACAATTTTTTAATATTCTATTAAAAGATTGTTTTAATTGTGATTTTTATGAGAAATTGACGAAGTTGAATGAGGGGATTAAATCTTGCTAAATATAAAAGTTTAACTTTAAAGAAATTGTTAAGTTTTCATACTCTATAGGCACTAAGCTTAGTTAAGCATCCTTGTTAGGAATCCTTGACACATGCCTCATTGAGGTGTCAAGTTAGTTAGGTGACTTGGTAGAAGTGTCGACGAGTTACTAACCAACTAGCCACCTTGCGCTAGTTTCTTGGGAGGCAACTCGCCACCACTCGTGATTGAGGAGTCATATCCTCAACTCACGTCTTCTTGCTCCTCACCTATATGTACTCACTCTACTTAAATGTCATCCACTTCAATGGTCAAACACTCAATAGTAATTTTACACCTCATTCACAAGAAAAAGTGGTAAATATTTGTCCTATTTTTATTGGTCCAAATTAACTTTTGACTATTGAAGTGAATGATATTTAAGAATACTCATATGTACTTGCCTATTGGGTAATATAGATTATTGACTTTGCATATTATTTATGTATTTTGCATTTGATATTTAGTCTTTTTGTTTCTATATAAATCATCTCCTAATTCTAGAATTCTACATGGTATCAGAGCGAGAGGAGGTCGATTACAGTCTGTAAGATTGTTTTATATTGTTGCATTGAAATTGTATTATTTCTCTCGGTGTTCTCTATGTTTCTCTGTGCTCTCTGTGTCTTTGTGGTGCAGTCATGGTAGGAGGGTTCACAGAATGAACTATCCGAACCATGTAGCAAGAGTAAACACAACGGAAACAACTCAAAGAAATGGAACAAATGTAGATTTAGTCATTCAGTATATCATAGAATTCAAAATAGAGATCAGTCGGTAGCATGCGGGCTTCCAATTAGGGCTCATAGGCCTGATTACATACATGCACAAGATAAGGCTTTGAAACTCCTTCACACAAAACTAAACTATCAGATCTTTCTTATGTCAATAGCTACTTTCCTAAGGATCTATTACATCAATATATATCATTTCTGGACCAATAGATTCCTCTACGTCAGCCAAGGAAGGTCACAAACTCCAATGAAGAGTTGTAACATGTTCATAGATAGGTTAGACCTAAATGCATAGAACACTTCCTCAAATGAATGAAACAATGTGCGGACCCTTGGGGAAGGTCGGCCATGAACCAAAGGACATTGAATGATATATCAATGAGATCTACAAGTCAAGGAACGATCCATAAGCCTTCTCCTTCAGCTGATTATCGGGAACTGTTAGAATGCTTTTGATGCAAAGCGAGCAGCGGAAATGCTCAAAACAACAAAACATATTGAAATATATTGAACCACTGTAGTGGTTGAACCATTGAACCAACAGTGGAACTAAAACAACACCATATATCGAGCTACAGGAGTGGCTGAACCGTCGAACCACATTAACCGTTGAACTTGTTGAACCGCTTTTTACTTTTGAACCAAATGAACCTCTGAACCCATTGAACCAAATGAACTCATTGAATTGTTGAACTGGTTCAACCGTCGGTTCAACCATCAGTCAGACTTTACTTCTTCGGCCAGACTTTCATCTTTTCCTCCAATAATGATACTTACGCCGAGGTACCTTCGCGCATACATACATTGCTTGACCTCCTATTGCCAGTTCTTCTCACCGTTATTACCAGTCATTCCTTGCATATTACGAAATGCACATTCATTCATGCAACAGCAATATACAATTGACAGATACACACAAAATGCTTCCTCATACAAATGCAGTATATACACAAACTATTCCAACATTCAAATTTAGGATATACACGAAATGCTTTCACATACAACTGAGGTATACACATACACTGTCTGCAATATACATAGGAAATGTTCCTGACATGCGACTGTCATATATTCATAAAATGCATAACTCCAACATACAAAACCAACGTGCATTTACCATATACATTCAATAAACCCAATAACTTCCTCAACAATCTCTATAACCGAACAACACACAGGAAACAACAAAAATTTAACAGAATAGAAAATAAACTACCTACATGGAGGTCATTCCACTGATTTCACAGAAATCCACCAGTGGAATGACCCCAAACTTCATTCTTTTGATTAAACCAGGACACAAACATTTTTTTTATTTCTTCAAAAAATATACATCCCCCTCTCTCTCTACGTTCTGTCTGTCTTTTTATATTCCACTCCTCTTCTAATTTTGCTTAACCAAGAAAAATCCCTAACTAATCTCACGAAACCTATTTATCTTTAGACAACAAAACTCCAAATAGTTCGACACATTGATTTAATCAGCCACATATCCCAATATCTAATGATGTCCAAATTGGCTTATTGGAATGCTCAATTTGTGACCTCGATTCATATGGTGGATGGTGGGGTCGGTTCTTACAAACATGAAATGTTAACACTACAAACATGAAATGTTAACACAAATACTACATGACACATAAAATGCATAAAACATATTACACCTTAGCCTTCTCCCTCATATGTATATTTAGCTTGTTGAAGGGGTGCTCCTTCACCATAATCTTTCAGATTCATTATGTTTTGAGGTGCTCCTGCACCATACAACCAACCAACAAAATTTTCAAATCCCTTGGAAATGTACCTGCAACAAAAAAAAAACTTTTTCTGCATCTCTTTTTGGCTTCAGCTTCAGACTTCAAATCTGCACATCAGTGACCAACCAACCAACAAAATCAAACTACCATCTTCAGCTCCTTCTACTCCCATCAGTGGAGTACTCTTCAGGCTGCAACTTCAAGTGCTTTTTCAGTCAGGTATCCATCTTTCTACTACTTCACAACACCAACTCACCAAACCATTCATCTTACCCAACCGCAGATTCTGGTGATGCACCTACCACTCTTTCCTCAGTGGTTTCTCTCTGCACCCTTATCCAGCCTAATCTCCATTGGAGAATGGTCACGACAGACCTCATCTTGTCTTCTCACACACACAACCTCAGAAACCTCCTTCTGCAGCTAGATCGAACAAGCACCTACAACAGTCT
Source organism: Cunninghamia lanceolata (assembly GCA_027924645.1). Classification (NCBI taxonomy): domain Eukaryota; kingdom Viridiplantae; phylum Streptophyta; class Pinopsida; order Cupressales; family Cupressaceae; genus Cunninghamia; species Cunninghamia lanceolata. The sequence continues at coordinate 5,005,753 of BSBN01000012.1, read as the reverse complement.
AACAACTTTGTCAGCCTTTAAAATACCTTCTGCAATCTTTGTCTTTAAAAATGGTCACCAACAAAACTTTAACTCTTCATTTGCCTTTAGAAATCAAAATATAGAACACCTCTACCCAGAGCTTTCGCTAGCTCTGATACCAATTTGACGCAGAGCGAGCAGCGGAAATGCTCTAAACAACAAAACATATTGAAATATATTGAACCACCATAGTGGTTGAACCATTGAACCAACAGTTGAACTAAAACAACACCATATATCGAGCTACAGGAGTGGTTGAACCATCGAACCACATTAACCATTGAACTTGTTGAACCCCTTTTTACTTTTGAACCAAATGAACCTCTGAACCCGTTGAACCAAATGAACCCATTGAACCGATGAACCTTTTGAATCCGTTGAACCGGTTCAACCATTGGTCAGACTTTACTTCTTCAGCTAGACTTTAATCTTTTCCTCCAATAATGATACTTACGACGATGTACCTTCGCACATACATACATTGCTTGACCTCCTATTGCCGGTTCTTCTCACCATTATTACCAGCCATTCCTTGCATATTATGAAATGCACATTCATTCATGCAACAACAATATACAATTGACAGATAGACACAGAATGCTTCCTCATACAAATGTAGTATATACACAAACTGTTCCAACATTCAAATGCAGGATATACATGAAATGCTTTCACATACAACTAAGGTATACACATACACTATCTGTGATATACACAGGAAATGTTCCTGACATGCAACTGTCATATATTCATAAAATGCATAACTCCAACATACAAAACCAACGTGCATTTACCATATACATTCAATAAACCCAATAACTTCCTCAACAATTTCTGTAACTGAACAGCACACAGGAAACAATGAAAATTTAATAGAGTAGAAAATAAACTACCTACACGGAGGTCATTCCACTGATTTCGTAGAAATCCACCAGTGGAATGACCCCAAACTTCATTCTTTCGATTAAACTAGGACACAAACTTTTTTTTTTTTTTTCTTCAAAAAATATACATCCCCCTCTCTCTCTACGCTCTGTTTGTCTTTTTATATTCCACTCCTCTTCTAATTTTGTTTAACCAAGAAAAAACCCTAACTAATCTCACAACACATGTTTGGATTTAGACAACAAAACTCCAAACAGTTTGACACATTGATTTAATCAGTCACATATCCCAATATCTAACGATGTCCAAATTGGCTTATTGGAATGCTCAATTTGTGACCTCGATTCATATGGTGGATGGTGGGGTCGGTTCTTACAAACATGAAATGTTAACACTACAAACATGAAATGTTAACACAAATACTACATGACACATAAAATGCATAAAACATATTACACCTTAGTCTTCTCCCTCATATGTATATTTAGCTTGTTGAAGGGGTGCTCCTGCACCATAATCTTTCAGATTTGTTATGTTTTGAGGTGCTCCTACACCAACTCTGTTATGAGAAAATAGTCAACTTCTGATAGCGATATCTTTCTGGTAACTGATCCAAATGCTCTAAATTCTTGATATGATGTAGATGAATGAATGTAGATGCTAAGTCCAGATCCATAAGATGTGGAATGCCAAAACTGGACCATAAGCTGAGAACTGCTACTGACTGAACTGCATGAATTGAACTGGAAAAGGAAAGAAATGAAATGTAAACAAACTGAAATGCAAATGTTTTTGGTTGATGCAAGATTTCTCTTGAACCAGGGATGCTCCTGCATCAGACATCCGGGGTTATTGAAAAAGTGAGTCCCTCACTTTGCTGGGGCTAGGGGAGAACCAAGACGGTCCACCTCAACCTGAGAAATCCAAGATGAATCTTCTTTCGGTCTGCCTTTCCACTTCACAAGGTATTCTTTGTATTGCCTTCCTCTAGTGATGTGTTCAACCCTGCTATCCAAAATGTCTTCAATCTGTTCTGGGGCTTGTTGTGGTAACTGCTTCTTCAAGTCTTCTTCCATATTGTCACTGAACTCTGCTTCATGATACTGATAAAGATCTGCAATGTTGAAAATAGGTGAAATGCCCAATGTCTCCGGTAATTCCACTTCATATGCATTTCCTAAATCAAATTTCCTGAGTATCCTACAAGGTCCAAACTTCTTCATCTTCAACTTGTTATATGTCCCAACTGGAAATCTTTCTTTTCTCAAGTACACCATCACTTCATTTCCAACTTCAAATTCCTTATGTCTTCTCTTCTCATCCGCTTTCTCTTTGTACTTACTGTTCATGTCCTCCAAATGTGTCTTCACCTGATTATGCATTGTCTTCATATGATTTGTAAATTCTTTTGCTTCTGCACTCCGCTTTTCTTCTGTACTGATATCTCTTAATTCTACAACTCCTCTAGGATTCACTCCGGTAACAATCTCAAAGGGTGTTTGTCTGGTACTCCTATTCACTGAATTATTGTACGCAAACTCTTCTTGTGAAAGAATCAAGTCCCAACTTCCGGCTTTGTCTCCAGCCAAACATCTCAACAAGTTTCCCAAATTCTTGTTCACTACCTCTATCTATCCATTTGTCTATGGATGAAAAGTAGAACTAAACTACAAATCTATCTTCATCTTCTTCCAAAGTGTCTTCCAAAAGCAACCAACAAACTTTGTGTCTCTATCTAAAACTATACTCTTAGGTAATCTATGCAATCTCACAATCTCCTTGAAAAATAGGTCAGCTACATGCACTGCATCAGTTGTCTTTCTACAAGGTATGAAAAGAGCCATTTTTGAAAATCTATCAACCACTACAAATATTGAATCATGTCCTCTCTGTGTCTTAGGTAATCCCATTACAAAGTCTATGCTTATGTCTTCCCAAGGTCTCTCTGGTATTGTCAAAGGTTTATACAATCCAATATTCTGACTACTCCCTTTTGCAATTTGACAAACTCTACAACTCTGCACAATTCTCTGAACATCCTTATGTATCTGAGGCCAAAAGTAATTTTCACTCAACAAAGCCACTGTCTTAGCAATGCCAAAGTGTCATGCCAATCCACCACTATGCTTCTCCTTGATCAAATTATCTCTCATTGAACTTCTAGGTATGCATAATTGACTTCATTTGAACAACATATCTTCTTGAATGAAATAGTCCAACCACTTACTTCTATCTATTACAATAGGTTCCTTACATGCTTTCCAAGGTTCTGCAAAATCAGTGTCTCCCTCATACATATTCTTCAGTTCATCAAAACCCAACACTTCAACTCTCATCTATGTCAACAAGTTTCTTCTTCTACTCAAGGCATCAACAACTTTGTTTGATTTTCCACTCCTATGCTTCAACACAAAAGTATAACTCCGCATGAACTCTACCCACCTCATATGTCTCTAATTCAACTTTCCTTGACTATTTAGCTACTGCAAAGCTTGATGATCTTTATACAACACAAACTCCTTAGGCAACAAGTAATGTCTCCACTTCTTCAAGGCTTGAATTATGGCATAGAACTCTTGATCATAAACTAAATATCTTCTCCTTGCATCATTCGACTTCTCACGGAAATATGCTACAGGTTTACCTTCTTGACTTAACACTACTCCAATTGCATTTCCACTTGCATCACAATCAACTTGAAATACCTTATTGAAATCTAGTAATGCCAAAATGGGTTGTTCTGTTACTTTTTGCTTCAACAACTCAAAACTATTATCTACTCCTGATGTCCACTTGAAATCTTTTCTGTCACCTCTCATTGTCTTTGTCATAGGGTTACAAACTGAACTAAAATTTTTGATGAACTTCCGGTAGAAACTAGACAAACCATGAAATGATCTAACCTCTCCAATGCTCTCCAATGTAGGTCATTCAACAATTGCTCACTTTCTCAGGGTCCATCTTCAATCCTTCCATAGAAATCACAAATCCCAGATATACCAATTCTTTCTTCATGAAACTACACTTCTTGATGTTTATTAGCAATTTCTGCTCTCTCAACCTCTGTAAAAATTGTCTAATATGCAACAAATGTTCCTCTTTTGTTCTACTGAAAATCAAAATATCATCCAAGTACACAATTACAAACTTACCCAAGAATTTCTTCAAGACCTCATTCATCAACCTCATGAAAGTACTCAGTGCATTTGTTAATCCAAAAGGCATCACTAAACACTCATACAATCCTTCATTTATCTTAAAGCAATCTTCCATTCATCTCCTTCTCTGATTTTGATTTGATGGTATCCACTCTTCAAGTCAACTTTTGTGAAATATCTTGCTCCTCTCAAACAACCCATGATATCATCCATCCTAGGTAAAGGAAATCTATATTTAACTGTGATTTTGTTTATTGCTCGAGTCAGTACACATTCTCCATTCTCCATCCTTCTTCGGGGCTAGCACTGCAGGTACTACACAATGACTCAAGCTTTCTCTGATCAAACCTTTCCTCAACAACCCTTGTATCTATCTGTTCAGTTCTTCATTTTCTGCTGGTGTCATTCTATGTGTTGCTTTGTTAGGTAAAATTGCTCCCGGTATAAGATCCATGTGATGATTGATACTTCTTATGTGTGGTAATCCATCAGGTACATTGTCTAAAATGATGTCTTCACATTCTCTCAGCAACTCTCTTATCTCCTCCTATTCAGTCTCTCTCTTCACTATTTCAGGCTTCTTAGGAATCAAAGCATAACACATACTTTCCTGTTTCAAACCGTCCAAAAGTTTCCTTCCATCTACCAAACAGACTATAGCATTCCCACATACCACATTTTTAGGATCATCTTCCAAAGGAATCAAAGTAATTATTTTCTTATTTGCTGTTATTGTTGCAAGTATGGGCCTAACCGGTGTTGTCATTGATGTCAACATACTCCTGTTGCATTGATGTAAAGGATTGAATGAGCTGTGTGCTGAGGATATTGAGAAAATTAGCCCTAATCAGGAACAAAGAAGAACAGTGAAGATAGTAAGCTAAAGATCCTAGCTAAGGTGAATATTAGAGGATACGCATCAAAGGGTTTGTAGATATGTGTCTTAAGGTGATCCAATAAAGATTTTAGAGGTTTGCATGAAGATCTGAAGAAGTTGTGGCCGCTCAAGTAAAACTGATTCTGGCAGGTGTTCAGAGGTGACAGAGTAACACAGATAGGTCCGATGAGATCCAAAAATGCAATATCCTATTCTGCGGATTTGAGGGAATGTTTAAGAAGGCAATGTGAATTGACAACTCATCTGGTTCGTGGTCTGAAGGTCCACAAGCATCTATTCCATTATGACAGTGATGATAAGCTGTGTTCTTGAGGTTCCGGATGAAGGAGATAAGGATTTCAGTAAACAGATGTAGTGTGGATGTTCTTGGTGATTCAGGAAAGCTTGTGAAGGTCTTTGGATCATGTCTAGTTAGTGTTGGTGGTCTGCATTGGAGTTTGAGCTCGCAATTAAAGAATTACTTCCGGATGATGGTGTTCTTCCTAAGTCTGGCCGACCGGATGAGTTACACATCCTGCGGATGATCTTGAAGATGTTTTGTGAAGATTGGCGTGTTCCTAGAAGAAGATTGAAGTCTCAGATCTATATGGCCGACAGTGTGTTGTTCCGCGTGAAGTTTTTTGTTATTAGTCATGATATATTCATGTATTTTCTCTATAATGTTTGCCGACTTAGATGATCTTTCCTAAGTCGATGTCTTGTATAAATAAGGAATTGTAAAGTTATTTCAAAGTGTCTGATTCCGTGGAGATGAGTGTGTGGTAGCAAAGAGAAGAGCAGAGTAGAAGTATTGGGCTTAAATGGAACTGACTCAAGAATGGTGAAGATGCTATCCTCCAGTTCAAGTATGTGATACTTATTATTTTGTAGACAGTGTGTCTCTTGTAGGCAATGGGCCTCTTGTGAGCAGTGTGCTTGGGCAGTGAGCCCTAATTGGCATGTGCCATTTTATTCTTTCTATTCTTCTAATAGAGAATACAATCTTGGGTTAATCACCCCGTGGTTTTTCCCTTAACCGGGTTTTCCACGTCAAAAACTTGGTGTCTTATGTGTTGATGTGTTTCTGCTCTTGATCTAATGCATTATGTTTTATGATTGATTTATTATTGTGCTACTGAATTACAAATTGGAAATAAGTGTTTAATTGGAAGAAACTTTTAAATAACTGATTCACCCCCCCTCTCAGTTTAGCTGTCCTGAATCTAACAATTGGTATCAGAGCTAAGTTCCTCGAAAAGAGCTTAACTGCTTGAGGAGATCTAGGATGTCATCCTACAAGAAGGATAGTCTGAAGTTTGATGGAACCAATTTTAATCTTTGGAAAAGTCGCATGTAATGTCACTTACAATGTATGGGAATGTAGTACTGGAACATGGCTTCAACGAAGTATACTCCTCCATAGAATGGCCTAAAAACTGTAAATGAAATCACAGGTGCTGAAAACAATCTGCAGACTAAAGAAGCTCTTCTAAGTGCCTTGTCTGATTCAGAGATGACAAATGTTGTTGACCTAGAAACTGCTTTTGAGATTTGGGAAAAACTAGAACTTCTACATGAAGGAGACAAGTATGTTAAATGTGCAAGGCTACAGAGTCTAAAAGGAAAATTCAAAAATCTGAAGATGAGAGAAGATGAAAATATCACTACTTTTATGCCAAGAGTAAATGAGCTTGTTTGTGGCATTAGATGTGCTGGTGGAGTCTTGGATGAAGATGAGAGAAGATGAAAATATCACTACTTTTATGCCAAGAGTAAATGAGCTTGTTTGTGGCATTAGATGTGCTGGTGGAGTATTAGATGAAGATGAGATTGTTGGCAAAGTTCTCAGATCCCTTCCTGCTTCTTATAAATACAAGGTTGCTGTCATTAAAGAATTCAGAGCCCATTCAGGTGTCACAAGAAATCAATTGGTTGGTAAATTCGCTGCATTTGAATTGACCGAGTTTGGAGATGCCCCTCCCAAGACTAAATCTGCATTCAAATCCAGTGCCTCTGTAAAAGGTAAACAAAGGTTTGATCTAGGAAAGAACTCTTCAAGAAAACTATCATGGTATGAAAAAACAAGAAAATACCTGGAAGAAGAAGAAACAGAAACTGCTCAACTTGAAGCCCTTATTGCAAAAAGACTGCCAAGAGGATCCGGTAAGTATGAAGGGAAATTGCCTTTTAAGTGTTTTAACTACAATAAGATTGGTCATTTTGCCTCAAAATGTCCAGAAAGATTTTCAGGGCCAAATCCTAATAGATCAAGGTTCCAAAAGAATTGTTACTATGTTCATGAAAAGGATGATAATGAAGGAGTAACAGATGATGAATCAGAAACAGGAAACAAATCTGAAAGTGATTAGGTGTTTATTGTCATCAAGGAAGAAGATCCAATGCCCTTTGAATCTGTCAATCATAAAGTTGTAGAAAGAGCTCTGGCTGCCCAAGTTGAAGAAAGGGATGATTGTGTCATTGACAGTGGATGCTCTCACCATATGACAAGTGACAAAAATAAGTTCATAGATTTGGAAATGTATGAAGGAGGAGTGGTAAAGTTTGGTGATAATTCTGCTGGTAGAATCAGAGGTAGAGGAACTATTTCCTCTAATGGAAAGAACAAAATTAGTAATGTACTATATGTTGAAGGATTGAAGCACAATCTTCTCAGTGTTGGACAGTTGGTGGACAAAGGCTATGATCTTCTATTCAAGAATGGAAAATGCAAGATCTTTGAAAGTTCCAGAACAGAGATTACATCTAGTACTCAAACAAAAGGTAATATCTTCCATTTAGTTGGTACTGGTAAAAGTTATCTATTTGTGCAAATTGATCAGAGTTGGCTATGGAATAGGAGGATGTGTCATGTGAATTTTGATAATATCATCAAGATAAGCAACACTCAGGCTGTAAGAGATCTTCCAAAACTGGTAAAACCCACAAATAGTTTGTGCAAAGAATGTCAGTTGGGGAAACAAAGCAGAGTCTCATTCAAAAGCAAGGAACAATCCTCTACCGGATTATTAGACTTAGTTCATACTGATCTATGTGGTCAAGAATAAGGAGTGTGCAAGGTGATAGATACTTCATGTTATTAATTGATGACCATTCCCGGATGATGTGGGTTACTTTTCTGAAAGAGAAATTAGAAGCTCTTGAGAAATTCAAAATATTCAAGGCTATGGTAGAGAATGAAACCGGATTAAAATTAAAATGTCTGAGGTCTGATAGAGGTGGAGAATTCACATCCGGTGAGTTCATAGAATTCTATGAGAAACATGGAATAAAGAGACAATTGTCTGCTCCTAGGACTCCACAACAGAATGGAGTAGTGGAAAGAAAGAACCAGACCATCCAAGAAGCATCTAGGACCATGATGACGGAAGCAAATGTTCCTCAGATTTATTGGAAAGAAGCTGTCAGCACTACAATCTATAGTCTCAATTGAGTACAAATCAAAAGCAATACCAGTAAGACTCCTTATGAACTTTGGTTTGGCATCACTCCTACTGTGAGGTATTTTAGAGTCTTTGGTAGCAAATGTTGCATTAAAAGAGATGAAGATCTAGGAAAATTTGATGCTAGAAGTGATGAAGGAATATTCTTGGGTTATTCTACTCAAAGCAAAGCTTACTAGTGTTATAACAAGAGATTAAGGAAGATTGTGGAAAGTACAAATGTGAAGGTTGATGAAGGAATTGAAAAACCCTTAAGGTTTTATGAATATGATGAAGATGATCAAAATGATGTTTTTGTTCAAGAAGTCCAGGCTCCCTCTAAAATTCAGATTCAAACTGATCCGGTAAATCAGGAAGAAGAGATAAGTTTGAATGAACTTGTTCAAGAATCAGAAGTGCAAGAAACTCCCAAAGTTTCCAGGTATATAAAACTGAATCACTCTGAAGATCATATTATAGGTGATAAAAGCAAAGGTGTACAAACAAGAAGAAGGATTGCTCAAGATTCAGAAGAGTATTGTCTGATTTCAAAAGTTGAACCTAGGACAGTGAATGAAGCTTGCAATGATGAAAACTGGACTAAGGCAATGGAGGAAGAACTAATGCAAATTGAGAAGAATTACACATGGGATCTTATTCCTAGAACTAAAAATAAGAATGTGATTGGAACCAAATGGGTCTTCTGAAATAAACTAAATGAAGTTGGTGAAGTAATCAAAAATAAAGTCAGATTGGTCTACAAGGGTTACTCTCAAATAGAAAGAGTTGATTTTGAAGAACCTTTTGCTCCGGTGGCAAGAATTGAAGCAGTCAGATTATTTCTTGCCTTTGCTGCCTTCAAGGATTTCAAAGTGTATCAGATGGATGTCAAGTCTGCCTTCCTGAATGGTGACTTGGAAGAAGAAGTATACATTGAGCAACTGGATGGATTTCAATTATCTGATCATGGTGATATGGTCTGCAAGTTGAAGAAAGCACTATATGGACTCAAGCAAGCCCCAAGAGCCTGATATGAAAGATTAGATAAACATCTTTTGAAGATTGGTTTTAACAAAGGTACTACTGACAGTAATTTGTACTTCAAAATTGATCATGAAAATATCTTGATTGTTGAAGTGTTTATTGATGATATCATTTTTGGAGGAAGAGACAGTATGTGCAAAACCTTTGCAAATCAAATGAAAAGTGAATTTGAGATGTCCATGCTTGGGGAAATGAATTTCTTCTTAGGTCTGCAAATCATTCAAACTAAGAAAGGAATCTTCATTTCTCAGACCAAATATGTGAAAGAATTGTTGAAGAAATTTGGAATGGAAGAGTCAAAACTAATGTTTACTCCCATGTCAACCAGATGTAAATTGATCAAAGATGATGACTCTCCTAAGACTGATCAGAAAAAGTATAGGTCAATGATTGGAGGATTGTTGTATCTCACTCAAACTAGACCTGATATTATGAATGTTGTTGGTCTTGTTGCTAGATTCCAAGCTGATCCTAGATAATCTCATGTCATGGCAATCAAGAGGATTTTTAGGTACCTAAAAGGGACAGTTGAGTATGGTTTGTGGTATCCTAGAGATTATAATTTCTCTCTTCATGCATATACAGATGCGGATTGGGCAGGAGAAGTGGATGACTGAAAGAGTACCAGTGGTGGAGCATTCTTTTTGGGGAAGAGACTGGTTTCTTGGCTGAGAAAGAAACAAGAGGCAATATCTCTATCCACTGTAGAAGTAGAATATATTGCAGCAGCAAGTAGTTGCACTCAAGTTTTGTGGATGAAGCAAATGCTAAGAGACATAAGAGTGGAGTATGAGGAGTCTATCACAATCTTCTGTGATAATTCAAGTGCAATAAATATATCTAAGAATATGGTGTTGCATTCAAAGACTAAACATATATCCATCAAGTTTCACTTTTTGAGAGAGCAAGTGAACAAGAATGAAGTCAAATTGGAGTTTGTGCCTTCCAAGGATCAGTTTGCAAATATCTTTACCAAACCTCTACCTAAGGACTCTTTTGATTATCTCAGGGAGAAGTTAGGGGTTATTACCCCTCCGGTGATGAACTAAGGTGCACTGATGTGCATCAGTCCGGTGGATATCACAGTCATATCTTGTGGTCCAGATTGATGATGGGGATCTGCTACTCAAGGGGAGCAGCTGGTATGATTATGAAGTGATGGAGTTGCAAGTATGTGCCTTTTTCCATTGATGTCAAAGGGGGAGAGAAGATATGTGAAAAACAAGTGGTTGCTGATCAAAGGGGGAGCAGGAAAGGAAGAGAAGTTGTGACAGTAAGGAGAAGTTCTTGTCTTGATGATTAAAATAGTTTTTCACGTCATATGTTTCCATCAATGACAAAGGGGGAGATTGTTGCAAGTATGGGCCTAACCGGTGTTGTCATTGATGTCAACATACTCTTGTTACATTGATGTAAAGGATTGAATGAGATGTGTGCTGAGGATATTGAGAAAATTAGCCATAATCAGGAATAGAGAAGAACAGTGAAGACAGTAAGCTAAAGATCCTAGCTAAGGTGAATATCAGAGGATGCACATCAAAGGGTTTGTAGATATGTGTCTTAAGGTGATCCAGTAAAGATTTCAGAGGTCTGCATGAAGATCTGAAGAAGTTGTGGCCTCTCAAGTAAAACTGGTTCCGACATGTGTTCAGAGGTGATAGAGTAACACAGATAGGTCCAATGAGATCCAGAAATGCAATATCCTATTTTGCATATTTGAGAGAATGTTTAAGAAGGAAATGTGAATTGACAACTCATCTGGTTTGTGGTCTGGAGGTCCACAAGCATCTATTCCATTATGATAGTGATGACAGACTGTGTTCTTGAGGTTCCAGATGAAGGAGATAAGGATTTCAGTAAACAGATGTAGTGTGGATATTCTTGGTGATTCAGGAAAGCTTGTGAAGGTCTTTAGATTATGTCTAGTTAGTGTTGGTGGTCCGCATTGGAGTTTGAGCTCACAATTGAAGAATTACTTCCAGATGATGGTGTTCTTCCTAAGTCTGGCCGACCGGATGAGTTACACATCCTGCAAATGATCTTGAAGATGTTTTGTGAAGATTGGTGTGTTCCTAGAAGAAGATTGAAGTCTCAGATCTGTATGGCCGATAGTGTGTTGTTCCGCATGAAGTCTTTTGTTATTAGTCATGATATATTCATGTATTTGCTCTGTAATGTTTGTCGACTTAGATGATCTTTCCTAAGTCGATGTCTTGTATAAATAAGGAATTGTAAAGTCATTTCAAATTGTCTGATTCCATGGAGATGAGTGTGTGGTAGCAAAGAGAAGAGCATAGCAAAAGTATTGGGCTTAAATGGAACGGACTCAAGCATGGTGAAGATGCTATTCTCTAGTTCAAGTATGTGATACTTATTATTTTGTAGATAGTGTGTCTCTTGTAGGCAGTGGGCCTCTTGTGAGCAGTGTGCTTGGGTAGTGAGCCCTAATTGGCATGTGTCATTTTGTTCTTTCTATTCTTCTAACAGAGAATACAATCTTGGGTTAATCACCCTATGGTTTTTCCCTTAACCAAGTTTTCCATGTCAAAATCTTGGTGTCTTATGTGTTGATGTGTTTCTGCTCTTGATCTAATGCATTATGTTTCATGATTGATTTATTATTGTGCTACTGAATTACAAAGTGGACTTAAGTGTTTAATTGGAAGAAAGTTTTAGATAACTAATTCACCCCCCCTTCTCAGTTATCTATCCTGAATCTAACAGTTATAGTATATGTATTATTTCTTCCATCATGCATAGCTTTTCTATCATACTGCCAAGGTCTACTCAACAAGATATGACAAACATCATAGGCATAATATCACACAAGACTTCATCATGATAAGATCCAATATGAAATTTCACCAAACATTGTTCATTCACCAGTACCTTGTGATTATCCTGAATCCATGCTATCTAATAGGGCTTAGGGTGTTTCAATCTTTCCAACTTCAGCTTAGTCACTATCTCCTCTAAAACTAGGTTATCTGAACTACCACTATCAATTACAACTTTACAACACTTACCTCCTAATTTGCATTTAGTTTTGAACAAACTCTTCCTCTGTGATGGTTCCTCATTTGTCTCTACTTGAAATAGTGCTCTCCTCATCACCAATGATTCTCCTTTCTCCAGATTGCCAACTGAACAAGGTGATCCAACAGGTTCTTCTTCAACATAGGCTGCTCTCCCACTATTCTTTGTCTTCTTGCTTGTACTACCCTGATTACATTCAAATGCTTTATGTCCTTCACCTCCACACTTGAAACAAGTACCTCTGAATGTTTTCTTATCAAATCCTCTTCCATCTCTTATGTATCCTTCATTCCAATATGCACTATGGTTTCCTCTCCGGTAAAATTTTATGTCATCTCTCCGGTAAGCATATTTATCTTTGTCATCCTTTCTAACTAGGCTATCAAACTTGTTCTACTCCACAAATGATCTAACATATTTGGAAAATGATCTTCCTCTCTAAAAGTTACCTCCTCTGCCTCTTTGTCTCTGATCATGCTTCTTATTCAATTTTTCTTCAACTTTCAGGGAAAATTGATATGCTTCTTCCAAAGATCTCATCCTTACCAGACTTAGTTCTTCTTGAATGTTCATTCTCAATCCATTGATATATCTAGCCACTTTCTCCTTTCTTGCTTCACTATGTCTTGTTCTCATGATCATCTTATGAAATTCTTCAGTGTATTCCTTCACAGATTTCTCCTTTTATCTTAGGTTTTGCAATATCTTCAACAATTCCAACTCATAGTCAGCAGGTATGAACTAATTTTTCAACTTTGTCACCATTCGGTCCCACTTTGTAATATTTTCTTTTCCTCTTCTATTTCTTTCCAACTGAACTTGTTTCCACCACATAGCAGCATGTCCTTTCAACTTTGTCTTTGTAAATTTCACCTTCTCTGGATCTTCAATCTCTTCATATTCAAAGTATTCTTCCATATCATTTATCCAGTCAATCAACTCTTCAGGGTTCAAGTTACCAGTATAGTTCAGAACATCAACTCTAGGTCTCTTTCCAATCTTTGAAATAGCTCACAACATCTTTATCTAATCTGATTCTTCTTCTTCATCACCTCCTAGGGTTTCGCTAGTGTGTTCAACAGATTGAAGTTCTTCCTCATCATCACTTTCAACATTAGGTCTCGGTGTCAATTCTCTTCACCTATCTTCTTTAATAGCATCCAAATGAATTCGCATTGTTCTCATCAATTCCATCATCTCATCCATTCTATTAGCCATTGTACCAACAGGGGGAACTCTTCATGATGGCATCTTCCTGGGATCAAGTGCAAACTACCTCAAGTTCGGTGATCGGGCTACAAGTGACAACTGACTCTCAATCGACGATTGGTTGCACACAAGTAACTTGCCTCGGATCGATGATCTGCTTACAACAAGATCTTACAGAATTCCTTCGCCAACTTCTCTCAATTCTCTCTCCAAGATTCAAACTTTCGCTCTGATACCACTTGGTGCAGTCACGGTTGGAGGGTTCACAGAATGAACTATCCGGACTGTGCAGCAAGAGTAAACACAATGGAAACAACTCAAAGAAATGGAACAAATATAGATTGAGTCATTCAGTATATCATATAATTCAAAATAGAGATTTGCCGGCAGCATGCGGGCTTCCAATTAGAGCTCATAGGCCTGATTCCATACATGTGCAAGATAAGGCTTTGAAGCTCCTTCGCACAAAACTAAACTATCAAATCTTTCTTATGTCAATAGCTACTTTCCTAAGGATCTATTACATCAATATCTATGATTTTCAGACCAATAGATTCCTCTACGTCGGCCAAGGAAGGTCACAAACTCCAATGAAGAGCTATAATGTGTTCATAGATAGATCAAACCTAAATGCATAGAACACTTCCTCAAATGAATGAAACAATGCGTGGACCCTTGGGGAAGGTCGGCCATGAACCAAAGGACATTGAATGATGTGTCAATGAGATCTGCAAGTCAAGGAATGATCCGCAAGCCTTCTCCTTCAGCTGATTATCAGGAACTGTTAGAATGCTCTATTCTGAGAAAATAATCAACTTCTGATAGCGATATCTTTCTGGTAACTGATCCAAATGCTCTGAATTCTTGATATGATGTAGATGAATGAATGTAGATGCTAAGTCCAGATCCACAAGATGTGGAATACCAAAATTAGACCACAAGCTGAGAACTGCTACTGACTGAACTGCCTGAACTAAACTGGAAAAGGAAAGAACTAAAATGCAACCAAACTAAAATGCAAATGTTTTTGGTTAATGCAATATTTCTCTTGAACCAGGGATGCTCTTGCATCACTTTGCATTTACAGAGGTCGAAGAGGGTTTGTTGTGTTCAAGTTTGGCATTATTGGACAGTTTTTAGAGCTGACTCTAGCTTGTAGAGTTGACCCTAGTGAGAGAAAGCCACACCCACACTGTGAGAAGAAGGCCACACCCTAGTACTCACATGAAGGGAAAGCCCAAAGTCCAACACAAAGGGGTTGCCCACATGACACCAAGGCCAAGCAGAGAGGATGCGATGGAAGACGAGGTTCGACACATCACCCAGGCAGAGGAATCTCGATGGCACCCACGCCATACCCACCCATTTGTGAAAGGATTTCAGGAGGGCACACACACCATACCCACCTGCAACAGGTTTTATATGTTAATTATGTGCAAGGGCCAGGCATTTGCCCCAAGATCACACCCTCACAGAGGGATTTTGACACCCTCCCAGAGGGATTTGGGAGGCAGATCAACGCTTGACGCTATTGGGAACCCCTGCATCTCTGGTCAACGCCATAGACTCCAAAGAGACATCCTCTACCCCTACATGGGTAGAAAGAGGGGTGCTCACAGAGGAACGGGAAAGTAGGGCACTAAATTATTCTGCATTTGGAAGGATTCGTCCCTGCCTAGAATCACCACAACCCTTGTACCCACAATCTGTAAGTGTTTGGGCAGCATCTCCAAGAGCCACCATTTCTCTACCATTTTGGCCACCCTCGCATATTTTTGGAGATTTCTACCCTAATTTGCCCCTGCTCTATTTCACCCTAATTATTTTGGGCTCGACAAATATTTTTCCCTAATTTGTTTTGTTTTGCAAAAGACATTTAAAATTATGGCTTTTTAGTATTAAAAAATAGGCAATTTTTCTTTTATCTAAAAATACTAAGGAAACAAATACAAAAAAAATTGGGGGCAGGGGCATTTAAAAATTTGAGTAGCTTGCTTTGAAGAATTACTGGTTTTTAAAAAATCCTTGTATGTTTTCTTGTCAAAGTCGAAGGGTGAGGTCTAGTTTGGCAGGAAGCCAATACCCCCTCACAAGCAAAACCATTGTATTCTTCTCTTTGTGCCAATTCCAACGTGTGGTTGGAAGGCTAGGTTTACCTCATCCATAGTGCTTTTTTTATTTATAGTGCAAATGTATTAAAATAGGTCATTTTTATGAGAGCATTGTTTGTGTTATAACTTTTGATCAATAGCTAGAAATCGAGTGTCACTTTTTTCAAAAGTTCATATTTTCACATTTCCCACACATTGGACCTATTTGCATTGTAAAACACACTAAGTTATAAAGTTCCCAAATTGGGGGAGGTCTAATATACTGAATCATGGGGGGTTGCTTAATGTGTTGATTTTTATTGTCTAAAGGAGTTAACATGTTCTTAAATCATGGGATATGACACTCAATCTTTTAGAATCAACCTAAACAAGGATAATTGTAATTCATGGTGTGATGGCATCCTAAAACATCTTAGGTACCATAATCTCATGCCATATCTATATGGACTTATCCTTGAACTAGGTAAACAATCTTAAAAGAATAAATGGTTTAATAATCATGATCATATTGTTGGATTAATCAGTTTACATATATGAGATGTCATTTTGTATGCCATCATGGATATTGAATGTCCACATGCATTATGGACCAAACTTTAGGAGATATATGGAGACCCAAATATTTCTCCATTCTCGCATGATAGATTGCTATGATCACAAATAACATCCCACATCATGATACAGATACAGAATGTCCAGTTGACATAGAGGAAATCATCATTCCACCTCCTCATGTTGCTTCATCAAATTTTAGTCACTCTTTTTAGAGCTTCCAGCAATTCCTTGCAGCGTGATAAATATATCAATCTTCCTAGCATTGTTGTTTGGGATAGATTTCTACCTAGCATTGTTTGTCTATTTGTAGAGTCTCATCTTGCTGATTTGGAAGCACACATTGAGGACAACAGTCTTCTATTTGATGACAGTTTTGATGAAGCTACATCACCATTATCTTATTTGGATATTCATGCTCTACATCCATCTACACATGGTTCTGGACTGTCATCATCTTCATCTATTAGGCCTGCAGCCAATATGATTATGAAATCTTTTGGCATCGACATGGGGACATCTGAGCAATCTTTGAAGATATCAAAATGGGCATTATAATCCTTGGATCAACTTCAGCATGATTCAATAACATACATATGTCTTCTTACACATTCCTATTCAGAATGGGAAGATATCCCACATCTTCAATTGCTTTCATTTCTTCCCAAGGGGAGGAACATTGTTTAGTGTTCTTGGATCTACATTTGCATCCTTTGTCAATCATCCATTCTCATTGTATTAGGACACATATTATGAGGGGGTCTCATAGACCTTCTATTCATTTTCTCTCCTATGGGGGAAAACATATATTCAATGTTCAAAATAAGTAGTACTTCTTCACTTGTATAATTTCTTTTCATGCATCTTTTATCTCTTTTGGAGGATATTTTTTTTCCCACGGGGTTTTCTATCTTATCTCCGCTTCATGAGAGATTATTTTGTACATGTATGGGTACCTCATCAGGCCTAGTTGTTGGGACCTAATCTTATCTCTTCTTGTACCCACCTAAGCTATGCTTAAGGGGGTGTGTTAGTGCAAAACATTAATATTGCTTAATTAGCCTAAGTAATATATTTGCATATGGCTTTAAACCACCTTAGGTGGTTATGTGTCGACTTGGAGAGTCCACAAAACTCATCCAAGATACATGTCGACACTCCTTCACCACTTTGTGGAGAAGGATTGCCGCCACTCCTTGAGTATTGGGATCAACTTCTGATTCGACCCAATCACTCTAGACACTATATGTAAAACTCTCTTGTTCAAAACCAGTCACTCCTAATTTGTGATCAACATCCATCTTATTGATCCTTCATTCTTTCATAAATCAAATTGAAGTCAATTATTCATATATCCCATAACACTGTTAAAGAAAAATAATGTTTAGTGAGCATCCCAATTCATTTGAAAGAGATTTTATGTATCTTCTACTAATGGAGGACTAAGAAATGGATACTTAAAGTTAAACCACAATGTATGTCCAAAGTTTTATAAGCTTTTTACAAGGCATTTTCAAGTATTGTGAAGTTTAGAGTTTAATTCTAAATATTGAGAAGTTTTTAAATATATAAAAATAAATCCTAAAGTATTGATAATTAAAATTATTTTAATGTTATTATCTTTAATAAATATGTTGGATCAATTAAAAAATATTATTTTAATTTCTTAAAAGGTTAAAAACTAAAAATCTTAAATTGTTGTTTTATATTTATTATTTTTTCTTCTATTGACAAATTTTTAAAATATTAATATATTAAATAAAATCTTTTTATACTTTAAATATTAATAGATTTTTATAAAATCATCTTAATACTTTAATTAAAAATTTACTTAAAAAAATATTTTAAAACACATCTCTTTTTTAAAAATATTTTTTCTTATTATCAAAGAATTTACAAGCCAAATGACATATCCATTATTGTCATGTCTTTATTTACACACAAAACATAAATACATATGCAACATTTTTTTTGTTTAAAATATTTTATTTATCTCACCACACTGATACAATGTTGCACATTCAATGATGTTGCACATGCAATGTGGTGGAAAAGCATGCCACATAACATGATAAGAGAGTATTTAAAATAGGTGGGTGATGCAAAATCCATTCTGTACACCCTACGATAATAAATGTTACTTGTTGGTGCAATTAAATATTTAGTTACACTTTATTAAGTTTACTTAGAGCTTGTTTAAAGCACTTAGGGTTTTTTATCTTGCAACAATTAAAGAAAGATCTCATATGCAATTATGTATTATAATTCATTAATTACATCTCCAATATTGTGTAAATTTATACTTTGTGTTTTCTTTCTCTTGTAGAATGCAATCCTAGGTTTTGCAGGTGATGCTAGAAACTTGAGTCAATCAGTGACTCTTACATGGTATCAAAGCTCCAGATCTACAAGCCCCTTTTCACACTCAGAGATAATCAAGAAAAAAAGTTTTGCAGGGTATTTTTTAATTAAAATAACCTTTTCATTAGACCAAAAGTAGTTGAAAATATTAGATTAGACTTTTTTTATCTTAATTTGACCATTGAAGGCTAGATCTATAAGGGTTTGAAGCAGGTGTTTTTCTTCCAAATCGAAAAGGTAGCAGCAATTTTAGAACGTTTTGGGCCAAATCCAACCCCATCATTGCACTTAGAAGGGCCAAAAATCCTAAAAATGTCTATCAAATTAAATCAAAAAAAGCCTTAGGTGTTTCAAAGGTAGGTTTTTTATTTTCTGGGTCATACGACCTTTGTGTCGTAGTATATGATTTCATTAATTTCTTTTTAAATAGTTTTTTGGACCTACGACTCAGTTGGACATGCAGGCCCTAACTGGGCTGAGCTGGTCCCAAAGGCGGGCACCTAGGCCCATCAGGCCCCTTTTTGGGCCACTTGGGATTGAAAATTGACCCACGTGGACACCTTTTTGGGTGCCACCAAATCCCAAGTGGTGGAACCTCAGAAACATCACCTACCACCAGACAATTCTGCCCCATCACCACCAATCTCTAGGCCTCTACACCCTCACCCCTAGTCATATAGAGGACTGAATACTCTGCCCAGCCCCCTAGCACCCAACCCTAGTCACCAATAGGACCAGGGGCTACATGTTAAGGCCTTATGCTTTTTTAAGGCCTAAAGAAGCAATTTTGTAAAATCAGGCATAACTTGGGCATATAGTGTCTAGAAAGATGTTTCCAAGATATACACAATAGACCACTTATTTTTATAGAAAATTTTACCAAGTACTTGAATTTTTTTCTTGAAGTTAGATCAATATTTTTAGTCTACTTTTTAGAAAAAGTGCATGCAAGTGGTAATTTTTCGTGAACAAAGGGGAATATTATTGCATTGTGAGGGGTCTATTGTCGTTTCTCTATTATTTTCTATATACACTATTACCAAAATTTT
Organism: Cunninghamia lanceolata; assembly: GCA_027924645.1. Classification (NCBI taxonomy): domain Eukaryota; kingdom Viridiplantae; phylum Streptophyta; class Pinopsida; order Cupressales; family Cupressaceae; genus Cunninghamia; species Cunninghamia lanceolata. The sequence goes on along the minus strand of BSBN01000012.1, from coordinate 4,986,010 downwards.
CAAAAATTTTGCCATATTTGTGTTAACGTAATGTTCCCTTCCTTATTCTTTATTACTTCATTCCTTTTTAACTAAGTTGCCACCTTTACTTAAGTGTTTTGCATTCCCAGTCGGTGATTTCATGTTTTTCAAAACCTTAGTCGATGACTTCTAAAGTTTCAGAACTTACAGATTTCCTGACTCTTCTTCAAAGTTATGAGTTAAGTCTTTGTCATCGGCCTTATGTTAGTCCAAAGCATCAAGTCTTTCATAGTCAGCAAGTCGGGAGTTCTTCAAACTTCCTAACTCTCGACTGACGGTTCTAAAGTTTTTAAAATCTCCAACTCCCTGATCTGACGCCCAACTCGCATTTTTAAAAGACAACTTTCTACTTATTGCGGCGTACGGGAAGGCGACACCTGTCCTTTACATTAAACAAAGAATGTCTTGAAAAGTACAATCATACACTTTACAAAGGAGGAATTAGAACGACCATTTATGAATTGTATATTCGTACGTGCTGTCAAAATTAATGAAATTTATTGAAATATTTCTATAAGGGTTGCGACCCTTGCAGATATCTCATTTTACAGTATTGCTAGTATACTTCGGAGAGCTATGGCGTAGCATTTATGCAACTATCATACATAGGCACTCATAAATGTCAGCTAATCGGTACCCTTTCTCACTCGTTCTTTGTTGTGATAGATTTGAATTTTCTGAATCTATTTAGCGGGAAGAATTTCTATTGTTCATGAGTCCAGATTTCTTGTTTTCCCCAAAATGTTCCAAGAATTATTTTGACACGCTTAATTGTGATGGAGGCTTTCATTTACTGGTTTCTTAAGCTAGTAAGGATGAAATATAAGTATCAGTGTTAAATCCAATTGCCTCCATTATTAAGAATGGTTTATCTAAGGTGAAGGACACCGAGCTAAATCATGTAGATTTGAAGGATTTTTGGGCTTGGATGGAGCAAAACCCCCAGGTCACTGATAGCTGAGAGAATCCTAACAAGTGGGTTAGCTCATGCTACCTAGATTTTCCACCTGTTGTTCCATGTCTGGACTTAGTTATTACATGTGTAAAGAACTATTACCCTGAATCACAGGAAATAAGAGCCTTCGACAGCTCTATGATTACAAAAATTGATGTTGAAGTTGTTTCTGGCACCCTGAAGTTGCTCGATAGAGAAGAATTTGTAGAGATGTCTGTAACCATGCAGTGGAATTATTTTCTAGAGAAGAAAGATTGATGCTTAAATGATCTACAACTAAATCACCATCCTTCATTTTCAAAGAATATAACCATCTTTTGATCTATACAATTTATTGGTTAGACTTTTAGTTTGATAAATATCACTCATCCTCTTCCATAGATTATATGTAGTGGTCTCCTTGAAGACATTCAATGGGATGGAATATGCAATACACAATAAAATGGTTTCACGTACCTTCTTGTCCACCTTTTTCCAATCTTGATCAAGCATTGCATCTGGCTTCTTTTTTTTGGAACTACCACCCACTAATCTCTTTCTTCCAAAATATCTTCCATCTTGAGCTTCCACATCTTATATCTAGTACCATTAAATTTCTCAATATTCACACAAGAAGTAGAGGCCATGGTTTTAATCTCTTCATGAATCTAAAAAGCCACACAATACAAAAGATCCCATTGTAGTAAAAAATCTTTCATTACTTAATAGAAAGTCATCCCCTTCTATACCAAACCATTAGATCTAATACAAAATGTTGAGAAACAAGGTGAAACTACTACAATAAAATCTTCTATAGATTGTATGCAAATACAAAATTTGTTCCTTTTATGAGATTACCATAAATATTATGTGTGGATGCATAAATCAACAAATAATAGATAGAATTAGCAAAACATAGTAGCACAAGATTTACATGGAGAAACTCTTTCAAGAAAAAACTCCACCAAAGAAAGAGGACAAGCATTTATTAATCTTCAATGAACAAAATACAATATCAAGACACTACCACTTTGATCTATAATAACATTCTAGTAGCACTTGTGTATCTATAAAAAATACTCTATTTATCCACTATCTCATACCTCTAATAAATAGGCAAGGAGAGAGGCCAAAACCATAAATGGTTTTACCATAACAATGAGTACAAAAACCATGGTATGCTACAAAAATCCCATGGCCAACTTGGAGAGCATCTTCCAAGACTAGTAAATTAATCACTAAGTTATCTTGTATCTAGATTTGAATTTATGAATTTTAAAATCTCTAAGATTTAAGTACCCAACATTTAACAAGAATGAATTTGGCAAAAAAAATTGAATCTAGGGTTTTAAGAGTTTTATATTGTGATATCTCGAAATAAATCATCAAAATCTATTTGTAGATTAATCAAATCACCATCTTTTGAATCACTAACTACTAGTCTAACAACACTTGTTATTAAATGAATGCACATTGTGTTTTCACCATAGGCCAATTTTAAAAAGGGGGAAACTACATAGATCACTAAGTTATCTTGCACTGCTATGAACTAGTGATATAGGCCTTGGAGTAGGTTGATTTATTATAGAAGTTAGTCACTCTTTAAGAGATTTGGAGTGGTCTTGTGATTTTACCTAAATTGTTTTCAAGGGTGTCAAAACCCCCTATCAACATGATAAACACAAAAATGGTGGTAACATGAGCAACAAGGATAGTGGGAACATGTGGCAAGTTAGCAAAGGGTTGATAATGTAGGGTTAGATATGCACTAGATAGCCTATCCACAAAGGTAAAGGGTAGAAATTATGAATGAGGGATGAACTAATAAGTATAAATAGGGTTGTCAAGAATGTCTAATGAAGAAGTGCTCACATGTGTGATTGGGTAGAGTAGTAGAAGTGGTGACATTTGTATAATTAGGACTGTGTGTGTTTGGTGTAGGGAGAGAAATGAGAATCTAGGTATGAGTAAGATTAAAATGCAAATCCACTATTTGGTTAGAATGGGCCCTAACAAAATAACCATTGCAGTTTACAATAAGTCCCACTCCACACAAGAAATCTAGGCCTTCAAGGTGATGACAAAGCATCATATGCATAGCCTCAAGAATAGGGTTAGTAGTACAATGAACATATTCATCAGAAAAAATCTTGTTTTAAAATATGACCAAGTGCCATAGATTACTTCCATTTTTGTCCATGTGAAGAGTGGCTTCAGGATCAAAGCCTCCCTCAAGATCATAAAATTTAGTAGTGGCAGTAGGCAAATGAGCGATGATTGTGGTAATCCAATCATACAGATCACTAGAAAGATTAATAGTACAAGTAGTAAGAGTGGTAGATTGATGAGAATAAGCCATTTTATTTATACATTCATTTTTTTGAACAATGCAATTAGAGAAAAGTGATTGTGTGGTAAAGCTCATAAAATGGAAGAAGTATGAGTATAGATTCAACACACAAAATAGAATGGTAGAAAAGTTTGATAAAAGAGGTTAACTTAGTGATCTAACTAGACAGGTTCACCAAAATGTAAAAGTAAAAATTGTTATGGATTTCAAAAATTATCTTGTAGAGAAATTAAAGAACCATGCAAGGCTGAACTAGCTGTTGAGATTCACCTAACATATCTTACAACAATTACACTCACATGTTTAAGTATAGAAAGGTGGTAGATTTGGTAGGAAATGGTCATTAGACAGTTGCAACATCAAAGGATGTTAGCACGTCATGTAGACATCCATGTGTTGTGCTGTCATTTGAGTACAACAATGCTAAAAATGGCACAAAATGATAGGATGAAATTAAGTCATCATAGAAAGCATACCCACTTACATAGAAAATACATCAACATATTGAAACACCAAGCCCTTATTGGCACCAAGGGTAGGACAAAGGCTAGGATAGGGCTAAATGGGAGATAAACACTAAATCAAGGTTAAATTAAGTGCTAAAATTGCAGTGTATGTAATTATGGCACAAACTTGATTGGTTCAATTAAATAGTTATTCAACCAAACCTATTAGAAAACATAACTTACCCAATAACTTGCTACACCATTAGCCCAATGAGACATATATAAATCGTCCCTTGCATAAATTTTGAGTTGGATGTACCTTGTGCTAATGACATGGATTTTATGATGGATTTGTAGAGGAGCAATCTACTAATTGGAGTGGTCTACTGATCTACAAATATCAATAATTAATCATTGGGAATAAATTAATGAATTACTTAAAGAATAGTATTTGCAAATAATAAATCAATGATGAAACACAACATAAAGGCACACACAAAGGAAAATCTCTTTGACCATATTTAGATCTTGATGAACTTGTCCACCATGAATACAAATCAAAAATTTGACCAAGGTAACAAACATGAAGCCAAAAACATACAAGGTAGTGAACAAGTTATTGAACCACAATATAGCAATCAACATAAGCACTTTAGAGTGATAATAAGACAATCTCAAATTGGTTGTCAACACCATGCATAGTCACCTAATTTTGCACACACAGCAAAGTATCTCTAATAACAAGTCAATATTGAAACACAACATAAAGGCACATACAAAGAAAAATCTCTTTGGCCATATTTAGATCTTGATGAACTATTCCACCATGAATACAAATCAAAAACTCAACCAAGGTGTAACAAACATTAAGCCAAAAACATACAAAGTAGTGAACAAGTTATTGAACCACAACGTAAAGGTCAACACAAGCACTTTTAGAGCTACAATAAGATAATCTCAAATCAGTTGTCAACACCATGCATGGTCACCTAATTTTGCACACACACCAAATTGTGGGAAAAATGTGGAGGAGAAGAGTGCATAAGTTTCACTTTCCCCTTTTCATTGTACACCACAATCCTACACATGTTTATGTTCCTAAGGGGGCCCTCTAGAAATTGTCAATTTGCTCATGTTCTTACATGATCCTAGGTCCTAAAAGGCCTTGAGTTATGAAACTAGGATTGTGTATTTAAAAGCATCATCACAATTCATTTGAAAATCACATACAACACATTCACAAATTTGTCTCTAACACTTCATAGGTTTAGCTTGCGACTATTCTATCTAAATCAACGTCCATCACCTCTATTTTTTGTCCATCTCTATCACTTGTTGAATTAGTTTCAAAGCCTTATTACTAACAAGGAAGTCAGTTGCCCTTCCCCATTGTTACAGTACACCATAATAGGGCTTCTTGGCACTATCTAGTTTATATATATATATATATATATATATATATATATATATATATATATATATATCACATGAACACCTTCTATAGGTATTGAAGGTCAAATTCCACAAATCCCATGATCACTAGAAGGACATAATCACATCATCTAGGATAGAATTGCATACATTTCTGTCCTTTTATAAATTGTAAGGGCAAGTAAGTCTAGATTGCATCGTTCTACTTTTGATGTATCTAGTTTTAAGCAATTCTAAACTATGGTTGTTGTTTTTTTTTTCTAAACCAAAACAATGGACATCTCTCTTGTTAATTATCAAAAATAGATAAACCCTAATCCCTCTCAAATCCATTTCAATAGATATCTAATTTCTATCTAAATTAATCCACTAAATCAATTAATTATACTCAAACTCATGAGTCATTATATACCTAAATATTTGAATTTTATTGATCTATCAATCATTATATATATGAATGATTATAAATGGATGCATGCTGCCTACGTCCTACCCATGTAAACAGAGGAGGAAGGAGGCATGATAGTAAAGCACGAAGAGAGTACTGAGCGAACCAGAACCTGGGCTGCTCAGAATGGGTGGCATGCACGCGGTACAATGACTATGGTAATATCACGTTGAATGACCCATGGCCGATAACGTGTTTGTCCTTCATTTTCTCTTACAAAAATCAAATTTTGGTCCCCACCCGTAAGTCTACTACTGCATCAACTGTAATATTCCCCTCCGTTCCAGAAGAAAGAAAAAAAAAACATTGTTTTAAATTTCATTCATACCATACCAGACATTATTTTAAATTTCAGTCATACCATACCAGACATTAATAAATATTTGTACTATTTTATTAATCAAAATTAACCTTTTTAACTATTGAAATGGATCTGCTCTTTATTTGAATGCTCAGTTCTAACAATGATTTTCCTTACAGATAACTGCAACTGCAATTGTAAGGAAGAAGCGTTGCATCCACGCAAATCAGATTTAGACGTATAAAGCTCCGGACTTGCCAGAAAACTGTAAGTATAACATAGCTCCGGATTATGGAGTCCCGGACAAGTGTCATTTAAAGGATTGATTTCTTTGTCATTTCTTCACTACGTTGAGTTCTTAGACAAAAATAATAGCAGATGAAGATGCTTCAAGGACACAAAATCTTTCTCAAATCGCTTGACAGGTTGGTTGCAGGATCAACTTTATAGTACCAGTCTTTTTATTATACTCTTACAATAATTATGGCCATGGGTGTTAAATTTTATCCATTCGGCTAATTCTGCACCATACCTGGGTGTGTGTATATATATATATTCTATTTTTTATTTGTTTACATTTGTATTATTTTTTTGGCATTAATTATTATTGTTTATAAGAAGGAAATATTATAGAGAAATTTTTATTTCATGAAAATAATTTAAAAAGAATGAATACAAATTTATGTATATATATTTTTATAAATTATAATAAATATCAATATGTTTTGAAAGGCATAGGGGGTAGTGGTGTCGCCCCTCATGGGGCTAGCTAGCAAGTGGAGGCTACAAATCCCATTACGGGGGGGAGTCCTCTTATTGTAGTTGTTGTGGCAGCTCAGTAGTATGCTAAAACAATGCTGGGGGTTAAATACCCCCTCCCCCTAGGCAGCCCATTAAATTTTCTTTTAATTTCATTTTGCTACAAAAATTTTACTAATTTATTTATCTACCTTTTTTTCTACTTTTTATTTGTGTACATATGCATTATATTTTTTTTGGAAAATGATTAGTGTTTCTCACAAGAAGGGAATACTATAGATAAATTTTTATTTGATGAAAATAATTTAAAAACAATGAACACAAATTTATGTATATTTTTTATAAATAATAATAAATATCAATATTTTTTAAAAGGCATAGGGAGCAATGGTGCTACCCCTCATGGGGCTAGATAGTGAGTTGGGGTTGCAACTCCCATAGGGGGAAAGACTTCCCTTACTATAATTGTTGTTGCAACTCGCAGTAGTAGGTTGTGATACGGTTGGAGGATTAAACTGTCATGCCCACTTTTTCCATGCGGTCACAACACACATTCACGCGTGTCATGTCTACATGCGTCATGTGGTCATGATACAAACTATCAAAAATTTTCCCTTACTACTCTAAAAACCCCCTCGCACGCATAAGCGTGCTCGGCGGTGCACGCTTAAGGCGAAAGCAATACAGTTGACGGCGGCGTACCAAATACATGTGCGCACACCTTAAACAAGAAAACACGTGGTTCCCTAACTTAGGTTAATCTCATGAATTATATTTGAACAAAATTGTTTTAGGTGATAGATCATTTTTCAACAAAGCACGATCATCGGTTCATTTGCCCTCTCTTCCTTTTCTTGGAATTTAATTTTGATTGTATTTCTATCTCATTTTCCCTTCTCGTTGTGCAAGGTCTTTTTATGTTATCCTATTGTTTTTTTTTTTTTTCACGTTCTTTATCTAACAGCAATATCACTACATCCTTTACATTATTCCTAATTTCTTGGTAAACCAGATCACTTACACAGGGTTGGTTAACTTCACTCGACTCAGTCCCCCTAGGGTTCTGCTCTAGGTTTTAGTTCAACGTTTGAATTAATTTTAATAATCATCTTGTTCCTAAATAGGATTAACGGTAGGTTAACTTACTTAGTTCTCTTAGCCCTGTTTGGAAATGCCGCGCATTTTCTCCTCTTTTTTTTCCAAGGTTAGTTGTTCTTTCTCTTTATCTCTTTTCTATTTTAATTCAACATTTATTCTCTAAATCTACAGTTGAGTTTAAAATGGCCACTCATGAAATGCCTATGATGGCTTGTTTGCCTTTATTTTCAGTGTCCTTTGTAAATGAAGGGATCATACTTTCCTCTTCATTTTTCTGTCATTTAATTTGGAATAATTGTCAAAATTTCCGAGAAACTCTTCCTTAAAATTAAAATATATTTACCTATGCTCTTTTTAAATTGTAATTGTATAAACAATGTATTTCTGAATTGCAACTCTAAGTTTATATATCTATTCAATTCGTATTATACATTATGCATACATAAATCCCATTTTCCTTGATTTAAGATTTCTATTTCAAGTCAAATGTTTTAAACTACATATAGTTTGCCTTCAAATGAATAGTGAAAAGTGAATATTAAAAGTAAATAGTGAATAGTACAAGTGAATAGTAAATAGTGAAAAGTGAATAGTAAAAGTGAATAGTGATAATGAATAGTGAATAGTGAATAGTAAATAGTGAAAAGTTAAAAGGTCCCCATTCTAGGATGAGACCCTCAAGGTGGAAGTAATTTCAAAAGCAATACTGCAACCCAAATTTTATTTATTTCATGGTGAGGATATTTTTTTAACACTTTTACAAACTTAATTAAAACATCAACTAACTCACAACGTTGCAAGTAGAAGAAGAAGAAACTAGATAATTTTAATATTCTTTTAAAAACAAATTTTCTTTTCCTTTTCATAATTCTAAATGGTAAAACTTAATGAACAAGAAAATTACAACTATCAACGTAAGAACAGAGAAGATTTTCTCACAACTCCAAAAATAACAATTTATACAACAATAGGGAGATAATTTTCTTCTTTTCAAAATTTGACAAGGAAGGAGCTATTAAAAGATCAGGCTCTCCTTAAAACTTAAGGAAAATAGAATATTTTCTAAGATCCAATAATCTTCTCCAAGCTTCACAATACGCTCCAAGAATACCTGCATAACACACAAAGAAAGAAACACCACACAAGCTGCTCTTCTCCCTACCGTAGAACCACAAGTGGGTCACCCCCGAGCTAGGGAGACGATCCACATACCCAGGGTAAAATAGACTATACACATCACAACATTGATCAACAACAACAAATCAAATAAAACACACACCCTCAAGGTTTGACTCACAATACAATGAACTAGTTTAGGTGAGTTCAGGAGGGTAGGGGAGTAGACAGTCTCTACCTCTAGGTGCCATCCTTTCACAAATTATCACAAGGCCTCAAGCCAATATAATCACAAGGCCTCAAGCCAACAGTATAATTTTCCACAAGGCCTCAAGCCTTCCAATGAATCAAGTAACCAAGGATATCCAAACAGGCTCTCAAAGCCAATAAGCCCTCAAGGCTAAAAATAATACTAATTTGCCCTCAAGGCATATCATATAACCAGAACCAGGATGACACCCGAGGAGGGTCACACCTCCCCTCCCTAAACACGATGAGTATTGCTTTCCAACTGGAAGGAGCTCTCTCTACACCCCAAAATAAAACCTAAAAATAAACAGAAAAGCTCAAAGAAGACATTGCAAGAATCTTTCAACAACCAAGATATAAACATGCATATCAAATATTAGATCACACAAGATGATAAAATTTGTTCACCAACCTTCTAAAGCCCAATTATGGAAGAATCTGATGAAGAGCTCCTCTCTACTTCCTTCTCTAAAATCTCCTTCTTTTTCCTCCAAGATTCAACCCCAAAAATAATCTCTCTATGATCACAAGCAAGGGATAATGTATGGAGGATATAGGATGGCTAGAATAATTTCGGCATTATGAGGCTATGAAGAGAATAATAGAGAAAGAATTGGGCATTATGAGGATGCCAGAAAAAGAATTCTTAGAGGAAATTGGGCATGATGAGGATACAAGAATGAAGTCCCCCTGCAAGAATGAAGTCCTCTCTTGCAAGAATGAAGTTCACCTACAAAAAAAAATGAAGTCCCCTACAAAATTCCTATCTTAGAGAAAGGTCTCATTTATAAATTTTCAAAGAAGGGAATGGAAGGTGAGGATCAAGAGTTGAGATCAAGGGCTCACATTATTTGTGAATTTTAAATTCATAGTGGATGAATTAAAAATTTATTTTTTTTAAAAGATGTAATATTTAAATAACCCCACTATCTCAAGTGGAATTAATAAAATATCCCCACTATCCTAAGTGGAATTAATAAAATATCCCCACTATCTCAAGTGGAATTAATAAAATATACCCACTCATGAGGTCCCCCATTATAGCCCACATATAGAAATAAAATATAATGAGAAAACTTAAAATAACATAGAGTGGGCGACACAACACCCGCATAAAAGGGAACCCCACCAAAAGAGGTACATGGAGACAAGCCCTCCATAATGAGGGGGATCATGGAGTGTTCCATGACTTGAAAGTGGGCATGAGTGGGGATTCCACTCATCCCATGTCCCCCAAGCTTCCAATTTTCATCACTTAACCTCACCCCCAAGTTGAGGTGACCCTATGGCAGTTAACCCAAGGTTAACCTAGTCAAAAAGGTCCCTAAACCCAAGGGGTACAACCTAGGGTTGTTTTTACACCTAGTTAAGACTCTCAGAGTCAAATAAACACATGAAAAGGGTAAAAAAATAATTAAAGTTAAAACAAGATTCAAAACATCAACTTATAACACTTATCATAATAAAAGTAATTCAGATAAAAGCCCTTATTCCCTTAACCTCATGCAAAAATAACACATTACGACAGTACCACAATTTTCTAAAACAAGAGGTTGATCTCAATTCCTCATTGAACTAGATCAGCTCACAAGGGAACAACGGTCCCATAAATATAAAAATACCAACAACAGTAAGCTAAATAGTCACATGTACAGAAATGAAAATGTGTAGGCCTCACATACTCCCCCCTAAGACTATACTTCCTCCTGGAAGTCATCAAAGAGCTGAAGATAAAATAACAAGGTTGGTCCACACAACCAAGATACAAAAAGGTCTCCAAACAACTGAAAGAAATAATCACAATCCAAGAAAGTGCACATTACATCACTATACTCCACAAGATACACAAGGGCGAGGAAGAGTCCAACATAACCCTCACCACCTAGACCAACTGACTCAAGAGGACAATTGACTAAGAGGATCACAACCACCACAAAACACAAGTGGAAGACTTTGATACTCATGTGACAAGGCCATCATGATGACAAAACAAGAGGATGGGTATTCCTTCAAGGTGAAGGTTAGTCGACAAACCACAACCTCACTCTCTCGCAGCTAGATATAGTAGGACAAGGGTCAAACCATGCTCAACCCACTCCATGTCGGTCCAAACAACACGCAAACCCCAGAGCTCCCAATGTTGAAACAAGTGCTCTGATACCAAATGTCATGCCCACTTTTTCTATGCAGTCACAACACGCATTCACGTGTGTCATGTCCACATGCGTCATGTGGTCATGATACGAACTATCAAAAATTTTCCCTTACTACTCTGAAAACCCCCTCGCACGCATAAGTGTGCTTGGCGGTGCACGCTTAAAGTGAAAGCAATACAGTTGACGGCGACGTACCAAATACATGTGCGCACACCCTAGACAAGGAAATGCGTGGTTCCCTGATTTAGGTTAATCTCACGAATTATATTTGAACAAAGTTGTTTTAGGTGATAGATCATTTTTCAACAAAGCACGATCATCTGTTCATTTGCCCTCTCTTCTTTTTCTTAGAATTTAATTTTGATTGTATTTCTATCTCATTTTCCCTTCTCGTTGTGCAAGGTATTTTTATGTTATCCTATTTTTTTTTCCTTCACATCCTTTATCTAACAACAATATCACTACATCCTTTACATTATTCCTAATTTCTTGGTAAACCAGATCACTTACACAGGGTTGGTTAACTTCACTCGACTCAGTCCCCCTAGGGTTCTGCTCTAGGTTTTAGTTCAACGTTTGAATTAATTTTAATAATCATCATGTTCCTAAACAGGATTAACGGTAGGTTAACTTACTTAGTTCTCTTAGCCCTGTTCAGAAATGCCGCGCATTTTCTCCTCTTTATTTTCCAAGGTTAGTTGTTCTTTCTCTTTATCTCTTTTCTGTTTTAATTGAACGTTTATTCTCTAAATCTACAGTTGAGTTTAAAATGGCCACTCATGAAATGCCTATGATGGCTTGTTTGTGTTTATTTTCAGTGTCTTTTGTAAATGAAGGGATCATACTTTCCTCTTCATTTTCCTGTCATTTAATTTGGAATAATTCTCAAAACTTCCGAGAAACTCTTCCTTAAAATTAAAATATATTTACCTATGCTCTTTTTAAATTGTAATTGTATAAATAATGTATTTCTGAATTGCAACTCTGAGTTTATGCATCTATTCAATTCATATTATACATTATGCATACATAAATCCTATTTTCCTTGATTTAAGATTTCTATTTCAAGTCAAATGTTTTAAACTACATATAGTTTGCCTTCAAATGAATAGTGAAAAGTGAATATTAAAAGTAAATAGTGAATAGTATAAGTGAATAGTAAATAGTGAAAAGTGAATAGTAAAAGTGAATAGTGATAGTGAATAGTGAATAGTGAAAAGTGAATAGTAAATAGTGAAAAGTGAAAAGGTCCCCATTCTAGGATGAGACCCTCAAGGTGGCAGTAATTTCAAAAGCAATACTGCAACCCAAATTTCATTTATTTCATGGTGGGGATATTTTTTTAACACTTTTACAAACTTAATTAAAACATCAACTAACTCACAACATTGCAAGTAGAAGAAGAAGGAACTAGATAATTTTAATATTCTTTTAAAAACAAATTTTCTTTTCCTTTTCATAATTCTAAATGGTAAAACTTAATGAACAAGAAAATTACAACTATCAGCCCAAGAACAGAGAAGATTTCCTCACAACTCTAAAAATAACAATTTATACAACAATAGGGAGATAATTTTCTCCTTTTGAAAATTTGACAAGGAAGGAGCTATTAAAAGATCAGGCTCTCCTTAAGACTTAAGGAAAATAGAATATTTTCTAAGATCCAATAATCTTCTCCAAACTTCACAATAAGCTCCAAGAATACCTGCATAACACACAAAGAAAGAAACACCACACAAGCTGCTCTCTTCCCTACCGTAGACCTGCAAGTGGGTCACCCCCGAGCTAGGGAGACAATCCACATACCCAAGGTAAAATAGACTATACACATCACAACATTGATCAACAACAACAAATCAAATAAAACACACACCCTCAAGGTTTGACTCACAATACAATGAACCAGCTTAGGTGAGTTTAGGAGGGTAGGGGAGTAGACAATCTCTACCTCTAAGTGCCATCCTTTCACAAATTATCACAAGGCCTCAAGCCAATAGTATAATCTTCCACAAGGCCTCAAGCCTTCCAATGAATCAAGTAACCAAGGATATCCAAACAGGCTCTCAAAGCCAATAAGCCCTCAAGGCTAAAAATAGTACCAATTTGCCCTCAAGGCATATCATGTAACTAGAACCAGGATGACACCCAAGGAGGGTCACACCTTCCCTCCCTAAACACGATGAGCATTGCCTTCCAACTGGAAGAAGCTCTCTCTACACCCCAAAACAAAACCTAAAAATAAACAGAAAAGCTCAAAGAAGACATTGCAAGAATCTTTCAACAGCCAAGATATAAACATGCATATCAAACATTAGATCACACAAGATGATAAAATTTGTTCACTAACCTTCCAAAGCCCAATTATGGAAGAATCTGATGAAGAGCTCCTCTCTACTTCCTTCTCCAAAATCTCCTTTTTTTTCCTCCAAGATTCAACCCCAAAAATAATCTCTCTATGATCACAAGCAAGGGATAATGTATGGAGGATATAGGATGGCTAGAATAATTTCGGCATTATGAGGCTATGAAGAGAAGAATAGAGAAAGAATTGGGCATTATGAGGATGCCAGAAGAAGAATTCTTAGAGGAAATTGGGCATGATAAGGATGCAAGAATGAAGTCCCCCTGCAAGAATGAAGTCCTCTCCTGCAAGAATGAAGTTCACCTGCAAAAAAAAATGAAGTCCCCTACAAAATTCCTATCTCCCTAATTGCTTAGAGAAGGGTCTCATTTATAGATTTTCAGAGAAGGGAATGGAAGGTGAGGATCAAGAGTTGAGATCAAGGGCTCACATTATTTGTGAATTTTAAATTCATAGTGGATGAATTAAAAATTTATTTTTTTTAAAAGATGTAATATTTAAATAACCCCACTATCTCAAGTAGAATTAATAAAATATCCCCACTATCCCCAGTGGAATTAAAAAATATCCCCACTATCTCAAGTGGAATTAATAAAATATCCCCACTATCCCAAGTGGAATTAATAAAATATACCCACTCATGAAGTCCCCTATTATACCCACATGTAGAAATAAAATACAATGAGAAAACTTAAAATAACATAGAGTGGGTGACACAACACCCACATAAAAGGGAACCCCACCAAAAGAGGCACATGGAGACAAGCCCTCCATAATGAGGGGGATCATGGAGTGCTCCATGACTTGGAAGTGGGCATGAGTGGGGATTCCACTCATCCCATGTCCCCCAAGCTTCCAATTTTTATCACTTAACCTCACCCCCAAGTTGAGGTGACCCTATGGCAGTTAACCCAAGGTTAACCTAGTCAAAAAGGTCCCTAAACCCAAGGGGTACAACCTAGGGTTGTTTTTACACCTAGTTAAGACTCCCAAAGTCAAATAAACACATGAAAAGGGTCAAAAAAATAATTAAAGTTAAAACAAGATTCAAAACATCAACTTATAACACTTATTATAATAAAAGTAATTCAGATAAAAGCCCTTATTCCCTTAACCTCATGTAAAAATAACACATTACGAAAGTACCACAATTTTCCAAAACAAGAGGTTGATCTCAGTTCCTCATTGAACTAGATCGGCTCACAAGGGAACAACAGTCCCATAAATATAAAAATACCAACAACAGTAAGCTAAATAGTCACATGTACGGAAATAAAAACGTGTAGGCCTCACATAAACACCCCCTCCCCCCAAAGCAGCACATTAAAAAATTATTTACTTTCATTTTTCTACAATATTTTTATTGATAGATAGATAGATAGGTAGGGTACCATATTTATATATAGGGCATTGGCATTTACCCTAGCCACTCACACCAAAATGCTAAACTATTCCCAATGCCATCACGTATCATTCTAATTATGCAATGTCAATCTCAAGGTCACCCACTAATGAACTATCCACCACACAAGCATATCAACATCAACTGACATGCCCCATATACCTAAATTTAGTGCTATAATCATGATGCCAATTCCCCGTCAACACACTTACCTAAACCAATGTTGAACCACTGATCTTGATCTACACCATGCTAATTGCTCATTCAACAACTGTCTAACCTGAGTGCCATCTACTGATCCATTGTTATGGCTATCACCAATTCACACATTGTCAATTTACCAAGGCAAGAAACACCAATTATCGATCTCTCATGCCCTAATAATTCCACCAACTTGAAGCTATAGTCAACTCAATTGACTATAGTTGTGCTCTTACCACGTTAACTACTAGATCTATGTATATTCATTTGTATGTTTTAATTCATATGATTTATATTTTTTAGTAATACATGTATAAAGTATATACAATATATATGTGTGTATGTATATGTGTATATGTGTATGTGTGTGTGTGTCTGTGCACCTATACATACCATGTATATATGCATGTATGTATATGTGTATGCATGCATGTATATGAATTTCTATTTAGTTATTAACTTTTATTTACTATAAGCAAATATTTACTATTAAGTATTTGAAACATAAATAAATATATACATATATAGTAACATTTTTCCATAGACATACATATGCATGCATATATACATATATATGCACATAGATAATATGTATGCATATATATGTATATAAATTAGACAAGTTATATAACACATTTATATACATTGTGTGTATATTTTATATATTTACACATATATGTATATATTTATTTTAAAATAACAATAGTTAAATGCAAATATTTTAAATCTAGTTATTTAAACTCTTTTCTTTTTAAAGTTATAACTTACAACTTAAGCATATATATACATTATTAATCTACTTTATGTAATGAAAAACAATATAAGCATAGTTTTTTTTAAATAGCAAAAACAACAACAAACTATTTAATTTATTTTAACAAAATAGCTAACTAGACACCTATCTAACTACACCTAATTCAAGATAGGTACAAATGACTCTGGACAACAAGCACATGAGATTCCTCCTAACCAGTTTTTTGTTATGTTCAGTAGCAATAACCTACAACATATGGTCCTAAGGAAAGCAAACTCATCCTTATACTCAGAAATATGGAAACTAAGCGAACTTAGCTCAAATTCTGGGTACAAGTCTCACAAAATTAGAAGTTGCAAGTCTTCTCCATGGTCATGAATAATCCATAAACATGTTTTACTACCTCTAGTAAATTGAAAGTCATCAAAATGCAAAGGAGAATGAAAAGATACAACTCAATTTAGGGTGAGTGCGAGATCATGATGGGCCAAATAGTGGCAATGGAGAAAAAAATTGCTGGATAAAAAAGTGCTAACATTTAGACTAATATTTAGATTTGGATGGAAAGGGTGTTAATATTTCTAGCTCAAATATAGATTCCCTCCAAAACTGCCTTGGGATTACCTCATATTTTGGCAAGTGAGAGTCCCAAAACTTGCCAAAGAAACTTGCAAAATCACCGATTTAGTGTTATCCTAAAATTTTCCACAATTTCATCCTTGAAGCTGACAGACTTTTTTGTAACTAAATTTAATCAAATGAAAAGGATTTGTAGATGAAGCTATTAAGATTCTAAAAATATAATATATGCCTCATAACAATTTTAATAGGTAATTATTATTAATTTTCTACATACGATTTCCTAATAGATATACATATTGAAAAACATCCATAACTTTAAACATATTAATCTTTTTTTAAATCTAAAAGATGCATCACATTCTAGGATTTATTGGGAATACATTAAAATTTAAAATTTTTTATTTTCATATATTTTTGACCAAGTTAGGTTGGCTGGAAAATTAATTTTTAATATTTTTAAAAAGTCACAGTAAAAAATTCATAAATAATTATTTATTTACTTAAAAAATTCAAAAAAATATGCGTCACATCTGTTCATGTGTCATTTAGTTAAATCCAAATCATAGAGGAAAAATATTATTTTTTTCTCATACTTAGGTTGGCCGGAATGACACCTACTTTTTACTTTTTTTCTGAAAATTTTAGTAGTGCTTCATTGAAATATCTAATTTTCACCAAACTATTTTCTAAAAAATTTCAAAAAAAGTAGTAGCCCATAAACTAAACTCAATTTATTACAACTTTTATTACTATCTTATTTCTAAATAGTGTAGATAACTCATTCAATTTTTGACATGAAGTTACTTAAGTCTATTTTTCACATTTATATTGCTACTTAGGGGTAGTGTTTGGCCCATCATGATCCTGCACTTACCCTTTAATGGATTTCTAGCTATAGGCATATGTTCATGCAAAGTGGTCTATCCTTCTAGAGGTCTTAACTCATGATAAACCACTCCATTTCGCTCAGTACTTCTCGATGTGGGTCAAATGGATAGGTTATGTTAATTTATGTGGCATGAAAGTCTTTTACCTCATGAGATAAGTTGTTGTAAATTCATTAACTCCCTAAATATCATCATCAAAGACATATGAATATACTTAAAGATCATCATAAATAAGGTTATAATCGCCACTACAAGATGAACAAGAATTTGCCATGATAATTCATTTAAAAGAATTGGATCGACAATATCAAAATCACAAAGATACTCCCTTATTTCACTTTGCTGGTCATGTTGAAGAGATCCAGGCTCCAAGACAACCTCTACATGTTCTTCTTTATCTTCCTCAAACTGGGTTTCATCAACTCCTTCCAACTGCACCAATAGGTTAGTCCCATTCCCACCAACATGTGCATATGTATTAACATATAACTTACCACCTACTTTACCTTTTGGACTGACACAAATCTAATCTGGCTGATCGTCAGAGGCCATGTATCTAATATGAACACTCATTGGACCATTTTCTTCTTAAAAAATAGTTTCTAACTCATTTTCTTTACTCACACAACAAAGTCTATCAGTTGTTCGATAGTCTAATTGACATTCCAACATATTCAATTCATCTTCATGGCTATTACAAACCTGATATAACTAATTTTCTTGAGCCACTAAGCTATCCTAGCCATGAGTAAATTTCTTAACTTCCCAGAAATCAATTTGTGGGTCATTTTTTAGACTTATAGCAAAAAATCTATCCGCTATCCCATCACTTAGAGAAGAGAAAAGATCACTTTAAAACATGGTATTCTCCTTTTCATCATAATTTGTATTCAAACCAGCAGAGATACTATTACTCATAAACTCATTAGAAGAGACATCATCATTACCACATGTCATGAAAGTGTATATGAATGCATCTATAAACTCACTTTCTTCATCTAATGGATCAAAATAGGATGGAGGCTCTCTGTTAGACAATGAATCCATTCCAATATCAGGTGTAAGGTTTTCATGAAATGACAATGGATTAGATGTTACCTCATGAATTCTCTTATCATTTAGATGATGGTTTGGAATGGGCTCATCACCAATTTCTTGTATTCTAGTCACTTCATCTACTCCATTAGATGATTGCAAAACCTCTTGTGCCTCATCTTGATGAAGTTGATCATGTTCATCATCTTCCTTGTTTGATCAAATAGCACAATGCTCTACTTCAAGAGTGAATACATCTTCGATTGGAATGATTCTCTTTAGGTAGGCATCAAACCTTGTGATAAAAATCTTGCAATCTCTCTCAAGGTGTTGATCTGTGAGGTGTATTCTACATCCATCTAGTTGTCTAAGATCTAACAATGACATTGAAACACCCAACTCTTGCAGTCTCTTATTCAATTTCTCTTGTATAAGTGGAATATTCATCTCAGCTGGGTTAGGGGTGGTCATACCCCCATTATGTAAAATTTTGTCACCTTCATAAGAGTCACTTGCTACCTTATCTTGATGACACTAGTCCTGGGATAGTATTGTAGAAGCTTCATCTACTTTAAATTGGTCATCATACGTTAATGTTTCATGGTTGATTGTTATAGCTAAGCCACCTGGGAACTCAATCCTTTGATTGGGGTCAACCTTTGGATTCATTTTATCTTCATATCTAAATAGACTATCGGGCTGATATGATCGATCAACATCCATAGTTATATCTTGTGTACTTTGACCCCAAAATTGACCTTGCATTAGGCTGACATAATTCTAATATGATTGGTCATCATCACCTTCACTTGAAAAATCACCACCATACAAAGAATTGACCCCCATGGTGCTATATCCCCACTACAATTGGGTGATGCAGTTGTATGTAAGCGTGCATGAGGCATGAATTTCACACACATGACCAAATTTGAGCCCAATCAACTGAAATATTGTCCCTGAAAGTAGTTCATCTGATTTGTTGCATTGGCTGAATGCATATTTCAAGGATTCAACATGTTATAATTGGTTGATTTGATTTAGGTTGTATATGTTGAATGGGTTGATATAAGGCTATGGTTGGTAGCTTGCAATAAATTGTGCATTACAACTCCCACCATGACTATTTATACCATTTGTGATGTCATATCCATATTGTGTCAACAAGATAGCCTTGTTGAATGCATCACTCAAGGTAGCAACCTCACTAAATAGTCTAATCCTTCTTGCAAATGAGACATCCAAACACCATAGATAATGATCCTTCAACATTAAATCACTTACCATCCAATTTGAAGCTTCAATCCTTTGATACATGAGAAGGAACCTATGATTGAATTATGAAATAGATTATTTCAATGTCCTTATGGTTGCAAACTGAAATAATGAATCTTGTGTACCCAAATTAGGATCAAACTAGTTAAAAATAAACATTCTAATTTAGCCCATGAGAAAATAGAATTAGGTAGAAGACTCACATACCATTGAAATGTTGTATCTTGAAATGTCCTAACAAATAAATTACAAACAACGTCTGCATGTTCAATCTTAAGAAAAAATATTAGGTCCTTGCAAAACCTCACATGATCCGAAGCATTTTGTCCATTATTAGGGAAGAATAAAAGAAGCCTATTGTGTGCATGAAAAGGAATCTCATGGAGACCCCCTAGAATACACAAAGGGTTACCCATTGATGCTAGATCTCCGTAAAATCTAATTTATTTAAAACATGCAAGTAACCATGAATACACTTTGTTCAGGCCCTCCTTCTAGTGCCATTTTACTGTTGAGAGGTGTTTTGACACACTCACCAACATGCAGGTAGAACACAAGAATGCACCACCTCTCCTGAAAGGAAACCAACCTTAAACGATTGATAACCTCAAGGTCCCTATTTTTCTAGGTCACACTGTTGTTGGATAGTTCAATGGTTCATGTAGTTGTACCTATATAAGGGCTTTCTAGTAATCATGTAAACATATAGTTAACTACATAAGGACATTAGCAAATTAAATGAACAATACATAAACAGGCTGCTCTGATCATCTATTGATAAAGAACAAACACTTTCAACTTTAGATCAATCATAGATCAACTCGCAAATATGAGAAATATGATTTATGACAACAAGATATGAGAATCTAAAATCTAATCTAATCCTAACCTATTCCTAAACTAACTAGATCTCTAAAGAAAGAATAAAAGATAAGAGTTTAGACAGAAAACATAAAATAAATAGACAATCTTTGTATTTGATCCGACTATACTCAGTAAATCTGATGAGATTCAAAATAACCTGAGATGCGATGACCAGTATTGCACACAATCGTATACATTTTAGATGCAAGAGTCTAAGGAATTTATGAGAGATTAGAGTGAGAGATATGAAAACACCATATTAAATGCGCAGTAATCAAGCCTTACTGTTCAATCTCATATTAAAGATATAAAAATTAGGCTTAAATCTCACCAAGATATACCAAATACATATGAAAATGCAAAAATATTACCACCAGATAGTAGGAAAAAAGAGAAATCTAAATATTTTCTATTAATTGACACCAAATTAGAAGATTACATGTGATAATAGAATTCCCACACTACAGATGTGTTACAATTTGCCCTTACAATGCCTTGTCAAAATTGTGAAATCCAAACCTTTTACCAAAATCTCTATATTCCCCCCCAAAACCAAGTGGCATTCCTTGCTTTTATAGAGGTGATACTTCATTACATCCATCACTAGGTCGGCCTAGTAGGGCAAGACCTATTTATAAGATATGCTTTCAAATTTTCAAAATTTTGTTGGCCATGTACAAAATTTGCAAGTTAACAAATGTGTCATCCTCATGTGAGCTATATCAATATTTATTTATTAATTCAACTCCCAATTCCATTAGTTTCTATGCTTCATTACTAGTGGCCTAATAGGCTCTCATTGCCTCCTCAACTAATCCTACTACCAAGGGCTTCTATCAGAAACACCTTTGATGTCATTCTGATCATGTACATATAGATTATTGAAATCCCTTCAAGTATAATTTTAAAAATCCCTCCCCCAATAGTCATTCTTTCTCTTCTTGTTCCTCAGTTGTAAATGGTACCCCAACTTCTCCTATACCATCTCCTTTCAAAGACATATTTTGCTTGGTTTATTTGATTTGATTGCATGAGATAGTGAACTTCCTTCTCATACTCGACATAGGTGGGGAATTCGAGGACTCTCTTTCTCATATCAACCCCAAAATTTAGAACGACTCGACCTGTTGGGCCAAATACTTTCCTTTGCTTCTAGTCATATCTTTGTGCACATGCCGAGACCATCTCATGAGGCTATAGGGATACTGGGGATGTAGCAGCTTGAACCAATCCTAAACCAACCATACACTGAGCCTAAAAGGGTTTGTCTCCTTCCTTGTGTACCTTCTAGACATCAACATGCCCCAAATCTCCAATCTTTGTATATTTAATTTCTTCAACTAGAGGATTCTTTTGCATTTCTATAATGAGCACCAAAACCATCACTTAGAACATACCTCGATCATCAAAAATATCCTTTAAATTCATAGGTTTAGTACATTCTATAATCTTCTTTTAATATTATAACTAGGAAATGTGATTTAAAATTCTTCTGATATTATATACCATAATGCTTTGAAATGCTCTTAAATTTTTACCCTTAATAATGTTGGACGGCTAGGCATATTTTCCTCATTTAATTTTGATTCAATGTAGTTTTCTTCCTACTCAACTTACATGCAACCTCATAGGAAGAATAAAGAAACTGGAATTTCAAACATTATAATAGAATAGTCACTCTATTTTTGTTTTAGTACCCTGAGCAAAGACCTCTGGTGTGGATTGATAAGTTGTGACTTGTGATAGTTACTTCTACCAATAGTAATAGAAATTTGTTTATATCCATTTGGGTATTGAAAATGTTGTTGTAGACGAGGGTACTTTCCTATCATTTATGCTTAGTGTATAATTTAAATGTTGCCAAAGCTCCATCCTCAACGTTGGAAAAAAAGAGCCACTGTCAAAATGTTATGTAAACAAGGGTTGCAATGCAGCTGCAGTTCCTGCCAAAGATTGCACTGGTAGTTTAGGGGAAAATTACCTAGCAACCCATTTTGAGAACTAAGTCTTGATCTTAATTGAGATCTGAATTTAAAAGTGAAATGTGACAAAAGGAAGGCAAGATTGAGTAGAAATTTTGCAGTAATTTTAGAGAATTATATGTTTTTGGCAAATAGGTAAATTGGGATAGTTATTAATAATGATTGTGAGATTGGGCAAGTATTTAAAACAATAAATGAAAGTAATTGTGCACAAATTATTTGTAAATTTTATATATATCATTGGAAAGAATACAAATTAATTCAGTTTCCTTCTCTAATAAGGGATCAGAGCCCTCTAACAAATCTTGGGTTGTAGGTCTTTTAGTGTATCTTTGAACTTTTTCAGCTGTGAATGAGGTATATGGGCGCTTGGAGTTGTAGAAATTTGTTGTAAAAATGGGCTGTTAAGGGCTGAAATTGCTTGAGTTACAGAGTGTTTGATGTATCATGTTAAGTTTCAGTTGTCTTTGAAAAGGATTTTAATGCAGAGATGCCATTAGAGCATAGGGGCATGAGCGAAGGATACGAAATAGAAGCACCGGCCAACATTTTGCTGTGTGAGAGGACACAGCTAAAAAATTGTGAAGAGCCCTACTTTTTTGTGAAGAGTTTGCTGTTGGAGAAGATGCTATTGGAGAAGACACTAGGTGTAGAGAGTAAAAATCAACTTCTCATGCCTTCATCTAGATCCCCGCCACATGTTCACATCAAGAAAAATACTTGCCTGGCCTTCAAAAACAACGGGAGACATTAGGGAGTAGCTTAATATGATTTTGACTTATGTTCTTATTGGTCAGGATTTTCTGATATTTTTTACTAATGGTAAATAGCTCTCCCAATGGGGAAAAAATAAAACAGCCAATGAAAATTCAAGTTTAAATCATTCTGCAGTGTTGTAAAAAACAAAAAAAACAAAACTTTACCATATGAAAGAAATTTTTTTGAGTGCAGGACATTAATCAAAGC
This sequence comes from Cunninghamia lanceolata, assembly GCA_027924645.1. Lineage (NCBI taxonomy): Eukaryota > Viridiplantae > Streptophyta > Pinopsida > Cupressales > Cupressaceae > Cunninghamia > Cunninghamia lanceolata. The sequence continues at coordinate 4,962,394 of BSBN01000012.1, read as the reverse complement.
AGACTAATATTTTCTAGCGAAAATAACAGTAGCCCTACAGGCAGGGACTAATAAAATTTAATTTATGTAAGTCACCTACCTGCTATATATAAGATTAATTGTTTCTCATTAGAGCACTTCATATACCTCTATTAACTTATTAAAGAGGGACGTTACAGCTATACATTAATGATGTTCCATCCTCATCCATCTTCTAATTATCATGTACAGCAGTGCATTCTTTGCAATTATCATTCTTCCTCAATTGACTAAGTATGTACATTACTTAAACCAGTTTTAATGTTAACATCATCATTATAAGTTATAGTTATATAATAGACTGTTGTGCGTAATACTTTAGCTATGGAATTCACAATATTTATTAATTATGAATACTCTATGTATTAATAACATGTTTCTTTATACTTTTAGTTTAAAACATATATGATCATTGTAGTGGTGATTTAGGCATGTGGTATTTGTGTTTAACCTGGAATGATTTATCATTGTATATGGTTTAGCAATTTTTTTAGGTATAACAATTTCTATATTAGACAAATCCTTAAGCTTATAAGTTTAAGTTAGCTATATATAAATAAATAAAAAGAATAAATGTTACTAATATTGTTTTACATGAATTTAGTTATGATGAGTTTTTGATAACGGTAAGCAGGAATTTTGAAAGGGCCCAAACCCTTGTACAAAAAATCAAATATAACAATTAAGCCCATCAAGACGACCTAGAATCACCAACAAACTAATAGCACAGCAGGAGCAAAACAACTTGACGAAACTAGACACAGGGTCAAGCACCCAAAGCAAAAACTGACCAAAAGTCAAGGTGGTTTAAAACCAAATTGTTCCAAGGAGCTTTACATCTTGAACTTGAATTCGTTGCTCACAAATCTCATCTTCTTAGGAGAACTAGGAAAATCCAAAGGTCCACTCGAGGTCTCATTATCATTCATCTTTTCCATAGAACTTAAATCCTTCTGCTGTTGCACCATTGTCGAAGGAGTCTTCAACAAACCTTCCTTCTTCTCCCTACTTGTCTCCTTTGACACAACCTCTTTAGTAGCTTTGCAAGCACTATCAATTTTTTGTGCCATTTTCCTCCACACAGGATGGTTAAAGTTGTTCGGGCAAACATCAACAGCATGACCCACTTTGGGGCAAAGATCACATACGATAGAAGAGTTTTCAAATTCAATCTTTTGAACCCACTTACCAAACTTGGAGAGTATAGTAATTTGAGAAGGGATTACCCTACCCATTGTTGGGAATTAAGGTGTCTCAACCTTGGTAATTCCTTGTATTTATTTATTTAGCCTATGTTGTAATTTTGTTGCACATCCTATTTTGTCATTTAGTGTGAAGTGGCACGATGAGTTGTCACTCCACTTGTAAGATGACTAGGATGGTCAACTCACTCCATGTGGAGATAGGCATCCCCTTTGTGTGGTAGAGGTCTTCTATCATATGTCAGCATCTTGACTAGTGTGTAAGTGAATCTTGACTGAAATAGTTATGACAGATTCCTATGATAGAATCTATGACGTGTAACAGTCAGAAATAGAAGATCCTATGACAGGTGAAGATAAGTGTCGAAGAGCATCTTTGAGGAAGGCATATTTGGGTGCCCAAGGTGGGTTATAACATGTTGTAAGAGGAATATGCTATTTTTAGTCAAAGTATGATAGATTCTCTTACAACTATAAGTGTTATCAGTTATGACGGATTCTATGACAGTCGTAAGATGCATAAGAGCATCTGTCATTGCCTATCTTGGGATTAGGCACCCATATTGGGATGGGGTGATGTGACAAGTGTCATGACCATGCTGCAGTGTTGGACAAGTGTCTCTAGCTATGGGTTTCGGGCCATGAGGCCAAGTTGGATGCCTATTCCAAGAAAGGTTCATTTTTGCCTTGTAACTTCTATTTTTAAACAAGTGCTTGGAGAGATGTATTATGTGATTTACAGGTACTGTTATGTTGCCAGAATACCTCCAAATATGAGTGTCGAAGACTCCTGTAAAGACTTGCATTGCAAGTGTGTTGTAAACATTCCTTGTTTCGATAATACATTGTGCAGGTTTTGGAGTGTGGGGTTTTTCTCCCGAAAGGGTTTTCCCCACGTTATCTCTTGTCTCTCTCTCTCTCTTGTGTCTACATTCTGTGTGTATGTGTATTGTTACAATATCTCTATTGTTGGCTTAATAACACTATAATTGTAAAGGTTAAAAATAATTTTCACACATCTCTCCTCATTAGATTAGTGTAGGAAGCAATTTTTGCACACCTAGCTTCCTTTCAGTTGGTATCAGAGCTTGGTCACCTTTGGTCCTAGTTGTTGGGTAGGGGTTTTTCGAGCTGATCTTAGATTGAGTGGGAGTCTATGCAGAGTATTTTGTAATCTTGTTGTAGGAAGGAGATGGCAAGCACATCTGAAAGATTAGAGGTGGGGAAGTTTAATGGCATAAATTTTGAGTTATGGAAACTTAAGATGGAAGACATGCTTGTTGATCGAGACCTATGGGAAACTATTTCGGGTGTAAAACCAACTACAATGGCACAAGTTGATTGGGATCTCAAAGATCAGAAGGCTAAGGGTCTTATAAGTCTCAGTCTAGCTGACTCTGTCCTATTAAATGTCCATGAGAAGAAGACCACGAAAGATCTTTGGAAGAAGTTGGGAGATGTTTATCAGGACAAATCCCTGGTGAATAAGCTTTTTCTAAGAAAGAAGTTGTATTCTCTAAGGATGGAGGATGGAGGATCTTTTGCAGATCACCTGAATGCTTTCAACATGTTAGTTGCACAGTTGACTTCCATTGGTGTGAAGATGGAGGAGGAGGATCATTGTATGACCTTGCTTTGTTCTTTGTCAGACTCATGGGATCGTCTTGTTATGGCTATTGGGAGTACCACATCCACTTTCAAAATGGATGAAGTGGTATATTCGCTATTATCTAAAGAGATGCGGAGAAAGTCCCCTGAAGCAGCTAAAGAGGCTCTTGCGATTCATGGAAGACCCAAGGAGAAAGGGAAAAAGAAGGACAAGAAAGCTGAGAAAGGTAGATCCAAATCCCGTGGGAGATCCAAATCTCCTAGAAAGTCCAAGGCTCTCTGTTGGAACTATGGAAAAACTAGGCATTTCTGAAAGGAATACAAAGAAGAAAAGAAAAAGAAGACTATCCCAAACTCAGATTCTGACAAGTCACAAGATGATAGTGATGCCTTCATCGCAACCTTGGCCACCCATGCATCTGATGATGTGTGGTTGATTGATTCTGGTGCATCATTCCACATGACTTCGCATCGAAGCTGGTTCATGAAGTATGAAGAGTTTGATGGTGGAAGAGTGTACCTAGGTGATGATTCTCATTTGAAGATTGTTGGTCATGGAAGAGTCTCAATATGATTCCCTGATGAATGGGTGAAGGGGATCACTGGGGTCATGCACATCCCAAGCTTGGCATGGAACCTACTTTCAGTAAGTAAGTTGAATGATGCAGGTGTGCAGGTTGTCTAAATTCAAAGGACAGATGCAAGATGACTAGAGGATCTATGGTGCTTGCGAAGGGTACTCGGAGAGGTACTCTGTTTCAGCTGGAGGCATGCACTTCACAATGCAATAGTTCTTTTGACTCGAAGAAAAGAGCTGCAGTCACTTCATCCCCACCATTGGAACTGGCAGTGAAAAGTTTGTTGTAACAAATTCTGATGGTAGTGCATTTTGGGTACCCAAGGGTGCTCATGCTCTTGAAGTTAAGCATCCTACTGAAAAGACAATGTTATGGCATAAGAGAATTGGCCACATTGGTGAGAAGGGCCTTAGAACCCTGAAAAATAAAAACTTCATTGAGGGGTTAAATAATTGTAATCTCGAGTTTGACTTTTGCAAACATTGTATATATGGAAAACAAAACCGTGTTCAAGTTTACTCTAGTTCTCACAAGTCTTCTACTGTGTTGGACCTTATTCACTCTAATGTGTTTGGTCCTGTTAGTGTTCCTTCGATTTCCAAATCTATATATTTTGTATCTTTCATAGATGATTATAGTAGAAGGACATGGACTTATTTTCTCAGAAGCAAGTCTAAAGTCTTTCGTCAGTTCAAAGAGTTTAAAGCTTTTGTTGAGAATCAAACTAGTAAAAAGATTAAGTGTTTGAGGACTGACAATGGCAGCGAGTTTTGTTTAGCAGAGTTTGATAAGTTTTGTAAAGAGTAAGGGATTGAAAGACATAAGACAACTCCATACACCCTATAGAAAAATGGAGTTGCAAAGAGGATGAACATGACATTAATGGAGAAGGCTAGGAGTATGCTTAGTGGAGCAAGCCTCAAACAAAAGTTTTGGGCTGAAGTTGTAGCCACTGCTTGCTACCTAGTAAATAGGTCTCCTACATCAACTCTTGTTGGTAAGACACCTATGGAGGTGTGGTCTGGTAAGAAGCCTAAAGTTAGACATCTTCATGTTTTTGGTTGTGAGGCATATGCACATGTGCCTAGGGAGAAAAGGTCAAAATTGGAGAACAAGGTTGTTAAGTGTATTTTCATTGGCTATGGTGTCAGTGTGAAAGGATACAATCTTTGGGATCATGTGGCTGAAAAAGTGTTGTATAGCAGAAGTGTTATCTTTAGAGAGATACCATCTTTTTTCATTGGTCTACAGCCAAAAGAAATAGAAAAGAAAGAGGATGTGGTTCAGTTGCCTTCTACCCCTGAGAATACTAAACTAACAGACCCTATGAGACTTGATGATGAGGAGAGCTCTAGCAGCTCTGAAAGCTCAGAAGAAGAAGCAGAACCTCAACCTCTGCCCTTGAGAAGGTCTACACGAACAAGAAAGTTATTGGCAAGAGACACTGTGTGGCTTCATGAGTGTTGTCATTGATGGCAACAAATTTTATCCCACACATTTGCAGCACATAGTATGCCTATATCGGAAGTCAGATTAAAGATTGTTTTGGTCCGGTAAACAAGAACAGAGCATGCAACAAGGTATGACAATCAGGTCTGGATCTCTCAGATGGTGTAACTCAACAAGTTGCAGACTTGGACAAGTCAAGAGGAGTATCATGACTTCTAGATTCTAGAGATTTAGCCTTTGGTGATAAAACATAGAAAAGATATGAGCATCTGAGTGTTGGATTCCAAACAGGCAGAGCAGACTGAGGAAAAACTGACTGGCAGTGTATCAGACTTCAATCTGGATGAGTAATTGATGTTCATCAAGCTATTTGAGGGATAATACAATGTTGGCCGACATGATTGATGACTTCAATGCCTATGTTTTTGATACGCATCACAAATCAAGCATGGATTCAGCTGACAGTTCAGTAATTTGTAAATATCTTGAGTATTCTGGTTGTCGACTAGAAAGTTGTTGAAATCCTTGGTGCGGATATATATACCAAATGAATTCTATTATGAAGGTGTGAAAAAGTACAGAAGTGATGAAATAAAGTGTGAAGAAAAGCAAAGACAAGTGTGGAAGCAGTAATATAAGTTCGGTATGTGACAGAGCAGCAGCACTAGAGCAAAGGAAGAATGAAGTGCATCAGATCAGTATATTGTGCCTAACCAGAACTGAACTCTAGCATTCGTAGATGCCTCTCATCAGTTCAAACACCTAGTTACCTTCTGTAAGTTCTGTAGACAGTGAGTCTCTTGTAGGCAGTGTGCCTCTTGTGAGCAGTGTGCTCGGGCAGTGAGCCCTAATTGGCAAGTGCCATTTTATACTTCCTATTCTTTTAATAGAGAATACAATCTTGGGTTAGTCACCCCATGGTTTTTCCCTTAATAGGGTTTCCATGTAAAAATCCTTGTGTTATGTGTGTTGATTTTATTTCTACTCTCATGATTATATATCCTTATATGTTTTGATGCTGCACAAATTATAAAAGAAAGAAAGTAAAGATAATAGAGATAACTGATTCACCCCCCCTCTCAGTTATCTGCCTTGTTTCCAACAATTGGTATTAGAGCCAAGTTCATCTAAACAAAGCCTAACAGCTTGAGGAAGATCTGGGAATCTCAATGGATATATATGGTATGAAGGAACAACTTAAATCTGCCCTATATGATCTTGAACAATCACATTCTGAAGTCAATAATTTGAGAGAAAGACTCAAAGAAGTTGATGATTTCATAAATGAGCTAAAAGAAAAGCTTAGTATCTCTGTGAAAAAGAGAAAGGAACTACTTCAAAAATTAGCCATACAGAGTGAAAACAATGATACTAATGAAGATCTGAATGAGAAAAATAAGCTATGTGAGAAGCTATCAAAAGAGGTCATTATGGTAAGGCATGAAATGGAATCAGGGGTTATGAGATTCACCCAAGAAATTGAAGAAAGAAGGAAAAGTGAAGATAATCTAAAACAATCCCTCAAGGAGAAGATAGAGGACTGCCACAAAATGGATAGAATAATCAAGCATCTTGAATCAGATCTTGAAGAAGCTAGAGATAATGAAGAACAACTTGAAAATCAGATGGACACTCTCAAACAAAGTCTTCAAACAGAAAATGAATACAAGGAGAAATTCAAGATAAGCTCAACCCAACTTGAAGTCCTTCTTGAGATCCAAAAGAGGGTAGATGACAAGCGTGGATTGGGATATCAGAAAGGTGAAAGCTCTGGATCCGGTCAGAAGAACTTTGGATTAGGAAACCAAAGAAATAGGCCTAGAAGACCTCCGGTAAGGCAACCAAATGCTCAAAGATATCCATCCTTCAATGGATACTACTTCAATTGCAACAACTTTAGCCATAAAGCAACTCAGTATAGAAGGAGAATGAATTAAACTAATCCATCCTTCTCCGGACAATGTTTCAACTGCAAAAGGTATGGTCACAAAAGTGCAGAAATACGCAAATAAACAATTCATTCAATGGTAGATGCTTTGCATTCAATAGAATGGGACATATGGCTAATCAATGTAGATCAAGAGGATATCAGTAAAATATGCAAAGAAATGTTGTTTGTTACAATTGCAATAGATCCGGTCATATTGTCAAATTCTGCAGAAGTAAAAATTAGGATAAAAAGGGTCCGATGCATCATAATCAAAAACAAGATAAGGGAAAAGGCAAAGTGACTACGGATGAAGTTCAAAGGGAGATGAGCAAGATTTGGGTGAAGAAGAGTACAGAAAATGTTGGGGATGGATCCACACCGAAATCCAGTGCTGATGTTCCTTCCGGAAATTAAACAAATGAGCTCTAGCTTAGGGGGAGTCACAAAGAAAAATAAATTCCCCCAGCCAGTCAATTGGTGCCTAAATTTAGCACATGGAATGTTGCGGATTAAAGGGTTCTCAGAAAAATATCTAAATAACCCTTGGTAAAAATATGAAAGATCTGCATGGAGTTTTGCAAGAGTTTAATCATCCAAGATTGATCTGGTCCGACAGACATCCGATAAAGCAGGATTTTCACAAACAGATCCAGTATGATTCAAAAATGAAATACTTTGATCTACAGATCCATGGCACGATTGAAGAAAAGAAGATACATTGTTGATCCTCACTGAAGATGATTCTAAGTGCAACATAGTGATTCGATAAGATCTCTCTCAGAATAGGGCAACCGGATAACTTAAGTTGTGCATTTATTGCAAAAGGAAATTAGGGTTTGTGCAAGAATAAAAAGGGTTCTTTCATTCATCATTTGCACAATTGCATTCACGAAGAAGATAAGAAGAGCTCTGCAATGAAGTTTCTACAACTCTCTCAAAGGTCAACTGCAAAATCCAATTTCAACCAGCAATTTGCTCCGGCTCTTATTTCGAACCCTAAAGCATAAAAAGGTGCTTCCATCCTAAAAATCTCTCTCTAAATCTTTTGCAAAATGGCTACTCCAATAGTTGTTAAGATCACCGATAGGCCGCACCCAAAATTCAAGAAATGCCCCTACAAATCTCTAGAAGTTGATCCTTTAGGCACTTTTTCTAGCATTCTGCATGGGGTATTGCATGTAGAAGATGTTAGGGTCTACATCCACACCAACATAGAGGAATTTGGAGACTCTAAGTTGATGGACATCTATCAGAAACAGTTAATAGATGAAAGTTTTGAACTCAAACCTCAATACAAGGCCCTCCAAGATAAACACTTCAAAAATTGTATCCACTTTCCCTATTTTGCAGAAGATGATTGGGTCCGGTATGTCCTTAGAAGAATGCATGATAATTTCATGTGGTTAATGAGGCCCTTCAAGATAACAAAAGATGCCATTAGGGAAGTAACTAGACTGCATTCATCCAGTGGGTTACCTGCACTCAAATCTGTCAAGAACCAGACAGTAAGTGAAGCTACTGGATCTAAGTTTGACAAGAGAGCAATGACCATAGAAGACATCATAGATCTGGATGTCAAATTTGTCTCAATGATAATTGGGTATAAGATCTATCATTCTAGCAGGGAGAATTCTGTGTCTGGGACTGCAATATATGCAGCATATCAGATGTTGAGGGAAAATCCAGATTATGACATATGTGATCTTCTTGTAAACCAAGTGTTAGAAAATTTGTAGAAGATCAAGAAGGATAAGAAGAACTCCTTCAAGTATGGTTGTTTAATACTGTGTCTATTCTTCTACTACATGAATGAGCTACCCGGATCAAGTGGTTGGGTTTGGCAAAATGACAAATCGGTTGCAATACAGATTAGAGACTATATGTATGGACTTGGTGATGCTAAAGCTCAAAGCACAGCACTCTGGGGTTACTTTAAGAAATTCCAAAGCATGATGCAAGCCAGAGAAAGGATACCTCAATCCATAGTAGAGAAATACAAGGATACAATGTGTTTTATGGTAGATATTGATCAATGCCTAATGGAGGCAGTTGAGTCCAGAATAGTTTGGATAATGCCAATGGGATATGAGGTCGATGAGAAAATCTTGGAGCTGCATATTCAACACCTATTGAGCCAGCCTAAGGACCCTGAGGCAGAAAGGTTTGGAACCTTTCAAGAACTAAGTGTAAAAATACATGTTGAGCTAAGACAACCAGAGATAAAAAGGAAAGTTAGAAGGGAAGTAGAGGAAATTGCCAAAAGATATGGCATATCAAAAGAGGCAGTTGATGCAAACAGAGAGAAAATAGAAAGAGCCAAGAAAGAGAAACAAGAAGTAGAAAAAGGAAGTGTTCAGGTACAAGCCTCCTCCTGAACTAGATCCTCCAAGAGCTCTGCACCTGCCACTCCTAAAAGCTCAAGAGCCACCAAACCGGAAGTCAAGACATCCAGAAAGGGAGAAAAGAGAATGAAAACAAAAGCCACAAGGTCTTACACAAGTCACACGGATGATGAAGAAACTGAATCTAATGAAGAAATTAAGAAAATGAAGAAGAAGAAGAAAGCATCCAGGGAATTCTCTACTAGCAAAAACAAAGAAGAAGAAAGCATCTGGGGAATTCTCTGCTAGCAAAAACAAAGAAGAAAAAGCAGAAGAATTTGTTGAAAAGCCCACTCTTTCCATTGATGATATCATCAAGGCAGTCACAGTGGATGGGAATCTGTAACCAGTAACAGAATTCTATGATGAATATAGTGATACTGACAAAAGGATCTTGGAAGAAGCTACAGTCAGGTACCTGAATATTTATAATAAAGCATTCATTGAAATTATTTCATTAATTCCCAAAAGTCTAGAGAAGGTACTTGAACTTAGAAAAGAGAATGCAAAGGCAAAAGACTTAGAGATCTGAGAACAGATTGCAATTCAGCTCTATCCTTCTATTACTCCAAAGCAAATGGACATGATCTTTAAGGACTATAAGGATGAATTCCAGAGAAAAGCAAGAATGAACAAACTTATGCTTGGAGAAACTGATCAAGTAGCAAGAGAAACAAAAGACATCCTCTGGAATGCCTTCAAAAGATTTAATCTTCCTATTATAGAGGAAATAGAAGAAGAGCCTTCTACCATGGATGTTGAAGGATTAAATGCATCCAATGAAGAATCTTCTGACAAAAATGTAGAAGGGTCAAAAGAGGTAGATGAAGAGAAGTCTAAGGACTTGGATTCCTCTATTCCGGAAGAGGAAGTTCATGAAGCAGTTAACCTCTCTCCTCTAGGTCCCACTGTAGACATTCCAGATGCAGGGACTGAAGGAGAAGGAAGAAAAGAGGAGAAAGTGAGTCAAGAAGAGGAGGTAAAGGGAAAAGAAGAAGAATAAACAGAGAAGATCTCTGATGATAGTTCTGAGATTCCAAAAGAAAAGAAGACTCAGACACCGACAAGAGACACTGCAGAGGCAGTAAAGAACTTCTTGAACAAAGAAATGATGGAGATAGATGAACCAGAACTATTCCAAGGACCACTAAATTTTGATTCCCTCTCTCCGGTCCAGACAATAAAAATAGCATCTTTTGCCCAAGCTAAAGCAAAAGAAAAACTTCTGAAATCTCACATGGAAGACTATGAGCTGTTAGAGATTACATCCGGGATGCTGGAGAAGATCATGCCATCCTTTCAAAAGGATCCTTCGGCCTCTTTATCTGGTAACTTGAAATCTCTGGTAAACTCTGTTAGCAGTCATTTTGATTCTTTAGAGAAATTGGCAGAAGAAAAGGTATGGAAAGAGTTTTTGGGTAAAAGATTCACTGAAGTACAGGGACTCATTGCTAATGATAGGAGGACCCTAGATATTGGGATAAAGAGCCTTGAAAATGCTCTTAAAGATGGTGGGGACATGTACAAATTTTGTCTATCTTGACAAAGGATATTTAAAAGAAGGTGAAAGAACAAGAAGGTAAACTGTCAAGTTTATCTCAGAATTTTGATCCCCTCACTACATCCATAATGAATCAAGAATGCCAAGCTATTGTCATTATAAATGAAATAAAGAGGCTGGACAAAGAAAAGAAGAATATAATAAACAGGATGAGTGAACTCAGAGGGATAATTATCCCTAAGTTAGAGGCAATGCATGAGGCCTTAACAGATGCTCAGACCACAACCCAGACCAGTGATCCAGCAGACTTAAGAAGGGCAAAAGCATATGCATTTTTGTTGAGTGGTCACATCTCCATTTTGGACAGGATGAAGCAGAGCTGGGCCACAGAGTTTGTACAATTGAAGGCCATTTTTGTGAATATACTCAAGTATATGTAAGTATAACATGTATATATATACTATGCGGCTATGTATAGGTTAATTTTTACACATTTTGGTGTGCGGATTCCGTCCTTTGCCATTGTTGTCAAAGGGGGAGTGAGGAGTAGTGCAAAATGTGGAATTCAGCTAAAGGGGAGCTCCGATAAAATAGTGTATAAGACAGAGCATCAGCCAAGGGGGAGTTTGTTGTGACACTTAGTCATTTTTCACTAAGTGTTGCCATCAATGCCAAAGAGGGAGATTGTTGGCAAGAGACACTGTGTGGCTTCATGAGTGTTGTCATTGATGGAAACAAAGTCTATCCCACACATCTGCAACACATAGTATGCCTATACCGGAAGTCAGATTGAAGATTGTTTTGGTCCGGTAAACAAGAACAGAGCATGCAACAAGGTCTGACAATCAGGTCCGGATCTGTCAGATGGTGTAACTCAACAAGTTGCAGACTTGGACAAGTCAAGAGGAGTATCATGACTTCTAGATTCTAGAGATTTAGCCTCCGATGATAAAACATGGAAAAGATATGAGCATCTGAGTGTTGGATTCCAGACAGGTAGAGCAGACTGAGGAAAAACTGACCGGCAGAGTATCAGACTTCAATCCAGATGAGTAATTGATGTTGATCAAGCTATTTGAGGGATCATACAATGTTGGTTGACATGATTGATGACTTCAATGCCTATGTTTTTGATACGCATCACAAATCAAGCATGGATTTAGCCGACAGTTCAGTAATTTGTAAATAATTAAGGACATGATATTTCCACAGTCCATGACATGAATTGAAAAGCTTCTAGTTAAACTTTGTATAGCTTTTTTTGTATTGACATTTCAGATCACACTCCGTGATCCATCATCAGGAAGAGAAAGAGAATAGAAATGAAATAAACTACAAATCAGTTTCTTTAAAAAGAGAGGAAAAAAGTTGACACGAGTTGCAAGAAAGGAAAAAGGACAAAAAGCAAGATGAGTCATAAAATAAAGATAAAAATGAGGTAAAAGGAAAAAATTAGGACTAAGGAAAATAAAAAGAATTAAATAAATTGAGACAAAAGAAAAAATTAAATTAACAAGTAGACATGAATTAAAATGAACCAATAAAGAAAAGAAAGTAAGGAGTAATAGATAAAAAAGTTTTTCAAAGCGAATCATAGGAGAAAGAACAAAGGAAAAATAAAGCAAAAATAAATGAAAAGAGGAACAATTAAACTAAGAAACTAGGGAAAAATACATTGAAGTCTCGAGTTAGAAAAAGAAAAAAAAGAGCCAGAGAAGTGCCTAGAAATAAAATGTAAAGAAAAAGAACAATAATAGAAAAATAATAACGTAAGAGGTAGAACAAAGAAACTAAAGGAAAGCAAAAATAAAAATAGAAGCAATAAAAACAAGGAGCAAGAGATGAAAAGAAATCAAAAGGAGAAAGAGAAGAGATCCAACATTAAAAAACAAAATAGAACAAGAGGCAAGAGAGAAGCAACATAAAAAAGGATAGGAGGTTAGAAGAAGAGCCCACTACAACTAGAAAATCAGACAAGAGAAAGAAGATGGGTTGTGGAAAAGGAAGTAAAAAAGGTTCGAGGGACTAAAGAGGGAGAGGATGGCCAAGACAGAGGAGAATGAGGAGGGGGAGGTGGGGATAGGGAAAGAGGAAGGATCTAAACGAGATGGCAAGGGGAGAGGTTAGAAGAAGAAAGCAGAAGTAGGGAAGGGGAGGAAGACTAGAAAAAGAAAGGTAGAGGGACAAAAGAGAAGGGACAAAGTGAGTGACAAGGAACAAGCTAGGGGGATTTTTCTAGGGGGAGGAAATTAATCATGGAGGGAATTTAATAAAGGGTTCCAAGTGTAGCTCAAGTTCCATCCCTCGTCTCGGTTTAGGTTGGTGGAGTTGTTTCTGATGAAGATAGCTTCTTTAAGCTTCCTTTTAAAGAAGTTATCTTCCTTGGCTAGGATATGTGTATCCTCGAGGTGAATGTGGTGTTTGGTCAAAGAGGAGTGTCCTACAAGGGCTGATTTAGAGACCCTTTCATGTCTGATGGTGTTTATGGAGCCACTCTCTCATACATTGAAGGCATATCAAATAAGATCACCAAAATTCTTCGCAAAAAAGGGGCTCAAATGTGCCTTCAAACCTCTCTATTCCATTAGGAACCTTATACCTTCTACCAAAGACCCTTGCGACATATTTCTAAACTCAGGTGTTTATAAAATTGATTGCTCGTGTGGAACCCCCTATATTGGTGAGACTAGTCGATCTATCTGCATGAGGATCAAAGAGCATGGAGCGGACATCAAACATGAAAGGGTCTCTAAATCAGCCCTTGCAAAACACTCCTTTCTGACCAAACACCACATTTACCTCGAGGATACACATATCCTAGCCAAGGAAGATAACTTCTTTAAAAGGAAGCTTAAAGAAGCTATCTTCATCAAAAACAACTCCACCAACCTAAACTGAGACGAGGGATGGAACTTGAGCCACACTTGGAACCCTTTATTAAATTCCCTCCATGATTAATTTCCCCCCCTAGAAAAACCCCACTAGCTTGTTCCTTGTCACTCACTTTGTCCCTTCTCTTTTGCCCCTCTACCTTTCTCTTTCTAGTCTTCCTCCCCTTCCCTACTTCCACTTTCTTCTTCTAACCTCTCCCCTTGCCATCTCATTTAGATCCTTCCTCTTTCCCTATCCCCACCTCCCCCTCCTCATTCTCCTCTGTCTTGGCCATCCTCTCCCTCCTTAGTCCCTTGAACCTTTTTTACTTCCTTTTTCACAACCCATCTTCTTGCTCTTGTCTGATTTTCTAGTTGTAGTGGGCTCTTCTTCTAACCTACTATCATTTTTTATGTTACTTCTCTCTTGCCTCTTGTTCTATTTGATTTTTTAATGTTGGATCTCTTCTCTTTCTCCTTTTGATTTACTTCTTTTCATCTCTTGCTCCTTGTTTTTATTGCTTCTATTTTTATTTTTACTTTCCTTTAGTTTCTTTGTTCTACCTCTTACATTATTATTTTTCTATTATTGTTCTTTTTCTTTGCATTTTATTTCTGGGCACCTCTCTGGCTCTTTTTTTTCTTTTTCTAACTCGAGACTTCAATGTATTTTTCCCTAGTTTCTTATTTTAATTGTTCCTCTTTTCATTTATTTTTTCTTTATTTTTCCTCTGTTCTTTCTCCTATGATTTGCTTTGAAAAACTTTTTTATCTATTACTCCTTACTTTCTTTTCTTTATTGGTTCCTTTTAATTCATGTCTACTTGTTAATTTAATTTTTTCTTTTGTATCAATTTATTTAATTCTTTTTATTTTCCTTAGTCCTAAGTTTTTCCTTTTACCTCATTTTCATCTTTATTTTATGACTCATCTTGCTTTTTGTCCTTTTTCCTTTCTTGCAACTCTTGTCAACTTTTTTCCTCTCTTTTTAAAGAAACTGATTTGCAGTTTATTTCATTTCTATTCTCTTTCTCTTCCTGATGATGGATCACAGAGTGTGATCAGAAATGTCGATACAAAAAAAGCTATACACAGTTTAACTAGAAGCTTTTCAATTCAATTTGTAAATATCTTGAGTATTCTGGTTGCCGACTAGAAACTTGTTGAAATCCTTGTTGTGGATATATATACCAGATGGATTCCAGTATGAAGGTGTGAAAAAGTACAAAAGTGATGAAATAAAGTGTGAAGAAAAGCAGAGACAAGTGTGGAAGCAACAATATAAGTCTGGTATGTGACAGAGTAGCAGCACTAGAGCAGTGGAAGAATAAAGTGCATCAGATCAGTATATTGTGCCTAACCAGAACTGAACTCTAGCATTTGTAGATGACTCTCATCAGTTCAAACACTTGGTTACCTTCCATAAGTTATGTAGTTAGTGAGTCTCTTGTAGGTAGTGTGCCTCTTGTGAGCAGTGTGCTCGAGCAGTGAGCCCTAATTGGCAAGTGTCATTTTGTACTTCCTATTATTTTAACAGAGAATACAATCTTGGGTTAGTCACCCCATGGTTTTTCCTTTAATAGGGTTTTCCACGTGAAAATCCTTGTGTTATGTGTGTTGATTTTATTTCTGCTCTCATGATTATATATCCTTATATGTTTTGATGCTACACAAATTATAAAAGAAAGAAAGTAAAGATAATAGAGATAACTGATTCACCCCCCCTCTCAGTTATCTGCCTTGTTTCTAACAAAAGCAACCTAATAGGTTTGGTTATTCATTACTTGATTCTAGTTGTGCTTTTGCCTTGCTTACTAACACTGATGAGCCTAGAACTGTGACAGAGGCTATGGGCATGAAAGATGCAGGTTCCTGGAAGGAGGTCATGAAAGATGAGATGGGTTCTTTGGAGAAGAATAAAACTTGGGACTTGGTGCCTTTGCCTGAAGGATGGAAACTTGTTGGATGCAAATGGGTGTTCAAGAAGAAATTCAGTGCAGATGGTAGTGTTGAAAAGTACAAGGCTAGACTAGTTGTGAAGGGGTACTCACAAGTGGAGGGAATTGATTATGGTGAAATTTTCTCTCCTGTTGCAAAGCTGACATCTATTTGGTTCTTGTTATCTCTTGTAGCAGCTTATTACTTAGAGGTGGAGCAGATGGATGTGAAGACAACTTTCCTTCATGGTGATTTGGAGGAAGAGATTTACATGTCACAGCCAGAGCATTACATAGAGAAAGGTAAAGAAAATTTGGTTTGCAAACTAAAGAAGTCTTTGTATGATTTGAAGTAGTCTCCTAGGATGTGGTATATGAAATTTGATGCCTTTGTGTTGTCAATTGGATTTCTGAGATCAAAATTAGATTATTATGTATATTACAAGTTTGACAATGATCACATTCTCACTATTGCATTGTATGTTGATGATATGTTGTTAATTGGTAATGGTAAGAATGTGATTTCTGATTTGAAGTCTCAGTTTTTAGCACAGTTTGAGATGAAAAACTTAGGGGCAGCTAGGTACATTCTGGGAATAGAAATTAGAAGAGACAGAGCTAACATAAAACTTTGGTTAAGCCAGAGTAAGTATGTGAAGACTGTGTTGGATACGTTCAGCATGGCAGATTGTAGACCATTGTGTGTTCTTGTTTCTTTGGGGAAAAAGTTATCTGTTAATGATTGTCCAAAATCTCCTTCTGAGGTGGAGGACATGAGAAGAGTACCTTATGCTAGTTTTGTTGGTAGTTTGATGTATGCTATGGTCTGCACAAGACCAAACATTGCCCAAGCAATGGGAATCCTTAGTCATTTTATGACTAATCCTGGATGGGTACATTGGGATGCAGCAAAGGGAGTGTTCAGATATTTGAGGGGTACTTCTGAGTATTCCATATGCTATCATGGTAATCCTACAGGACCTCTGCATTCTATTTGTATTCATGGATTTTGATTGAGCGGGTGACATTGACAGCAGGATATCCACTAGTGCTTACGTGCTTACTATGTTTGATGGTGCAATTAGTTGGATGAGTAAGAGGCACCCTATGGTCACTTTGTCTATGACAGAAGCTAAGTATATGACAAAAACTCATGCTTGCAAGGAAGCCATTTGGCTTAAGAGATTGTGTTTAGATATTGGTGTTGATGTAGGATAGATTACTATCTGTTGTGACAGTCAGAGTGCTATTTGCCTAGCAAAGAATCCAACTTTCCATGCCAGAACAAAGCATATTGATGTACAGTTTCACTTTGTGCGAGATATGGTAGAGGATGGGAAGGTGAATTTGGAGAAGGTAGATACTTTGATGAATGTTGCAGATGCATTAACGAAACCAGTGGGCACAAAGAAGTTTAGATGGTGTTCGGAGTCTATGGGCCTCTTGGCCTATAGAAGTTAAATCATGTTATTTCTATTGGCTCTTACAAGGTGTTCGACAAGTGGGAGAATGTTGGGAATTAAGGTGTCTCAACCTTGGTAATTCCTTGTATTTATTCATTGTAACGTATTTATTTATTTAGCCTATGTTGTAATTTTGTTGCACATCCTATTTTATCATTTAGTGTGAAGTGGCACGATGAGTTTTCACTCCACTTGTACAATGACTAGGATGCTCAACTCACTCCATGTGGAGATAGGTGTCCCCTTTGTGTGGTAGAGGTTTTCTGCCATGTGTCAACATCTTGCCTAGTGTGTAAGTGAATCTTGACCGAAACGGTTATGACAGATTCCTATGACATAAACTATGATGCGTAAGAGTTGGAAATAGAAGATCCTCTGACAAGTGAAGACAAGTGTCGAAGAGCATCTTTGAGGAAGGCATCTTTGGGTGCCCAAGGTGGGTTATGACATGTAAGAGGAATATGCTATTTTTAGTCAGTGTATGATAGATTCTCTTACAATTGTAAGTGCTGTCAGTTATGACAGATTCTATGACAATCATAAGATGTGTAAGAGCATATGTCATTGTCTATCTTGGGATTAGGTACCCTTATTGGGATGGGGTGATGTGACAAGTGTCATGACCATGCTGTAGTATTGGACAAGTGTCTCTAGGCATGGGTTTTGGGCCATGAGGCCAAGTTGGATGCCCATTACAAGAAGGTTCATTTTTGCCTTGTAACTTCTATTTTTAAATAGGTGCTTGGAGAGGAGATGTATTATGTGATTGACAGGTACTGTTATGCTGTCAGAATATCTCTAGATATGAGTGTCGAAGACTCCTATAAAGACTTTCATTGCAAGTCTGTTGTAAACATTCCTTGTTTTGATAATACATTGTGCAGGTTTTGGAGTATGGGGTTTTTCTCCTGAAAGGGTTTTCCCCACGTTATATCTTGTCTCTCTCTCTTATGTCTACATTCTGTGTGTATGTGTATTGCTGCAATATCTCTATTGTTGGCTTAATAACACTGTAATTTTAAAGGTTAAAAATAATTTACACACATCTCTCCTCATTAGATTAGTGTAGGAAGTGATTTCTGCACATGTAGCTTCCTTTCACCCATCTCCACAAAAACACCAAATCTGGTGAACAACAAATATCTCTTGAATTTAGTAATAGCATCCACCGCAATGTACTGTCCAAAGGCACTGGTAATTCCCATAAAAACCTCCTCATCCCAATATTCTAAAGGGAGTTTAGGAAACTAAACCTAAATCAGAAAATTGATGGTGCAATCTTCCTCCAGAGGACCAAATTTTTAAAAATAGACCGTTCTATCCCAGGAACCAAGGACCACCCAAAAGAATCATAGAACTATCTTCTAGGTTTGAAAATTAGAAAGGAAGAAGTTATTCAGCAAAGCTATTACCTCCACCTGTCCCTTAACCTTCTACTTCCAAAGCACCCACCTTCTAATCACATCTATATTGGGACGGTTACCACATAATCACCCAACCAGAGAACTCTGGAGCCAAGCAACAAATCTATCAACAACAATGTCAGGAACATAGATCTAGGGAACCCTAGAAGCAACCGTAGACCCAGGCAAAGGACCTAGCACAAAAGACAAGCCCTAACCCTGTAGGGAAGAAAAACTCCCTCCATCTTCAACATCAGTCAGACTGAGGAGATCTGTCGCTGCACCCAATACTTCCACCATAATAGGGGAAGGCACATTCAGGCCACGGTAGGACAACAAGCCTAGAAACTCATAGGGCTCAATCAAACCACCTACTTTTGAGCAAGGATCACCTGGAATTTCTCCCTTACTAGAACCTTTACCCATGTTAGCCACACGGCCAGAAGACCCTTCACGCACACTAGCCACTCGAGCATGAGAGGGAAGGAGAAACCCTTTGCGGAGACCCTCAGAGCCACCAATGATTGCCTTCTCTATTTCTTGCATAGCATCAGAACCCCCAACGAAGGTGTCCTTGATCTTCTTGGAGACAGCAAAACCCACGCTCTGACAGGCCTAAAGCCATAAGTCAAGCAAATGCACATCCTCCCCCTCATCGGAAGAACCAAACTAGTCACCAGCATCTCCTGTGTTGTTTGGGTCATACTCCATGTCATCCTCATCATCAGATTCTCCTCCATCATCATCTAGAGCACTCCCGCCCTGCACAGATTCAAACTGTGAACCCCCACTCCTTCCCCCGCTTTTCTCCACCATTTTCTCCCAAAAACTTACCAGGAGGTTTGAATCTGGGTTGTTAGCTCTACAGGTCAAAGACCCATCATTTTACCACAGAGTCTCCCCTCTTGAAGGGTAAGCAACCTCAACTTTTGACGCAGTAGAGATCAACCCCACAGGGTTTGAACCTTGGTTGTTGGCACTACATGAATTTAGTTATGATGAGTTAAATATACATAGGATATGATATTTATGATAAACATACAATGTTATATTCCACCAGTTTTTTTGGAAAATCAGAGATATATTGGATAGCATATACTAAATTAGTATTTAAAATTATTATTCAATCCTTCAAATCCCATATGAGTAGATAATAAATAACTATAGGATTCACCCCAATTAAACATTTAATCCTCAATAGAGAAAGTCTATGTTTACCCAATCTAAGCTTCAAGAATGTTTATAAATAAAAATATTATGACCATTATTTTTTTAAGGTATAACAATTTCTAAGTTATCCTATTTGTTTATTATATAAGTTGGGTATTTAAATACTAGTATGATATAATGCTAATATTTTTGGGGTGCCCTATCACAACTACTTATAAGTGGTATCTCTACTTAAACTTTAAAAAAAACTATAGATCT
Source organism: Cunninghamia lanceolata (assembly GCA_027924645.1). Lineage (NCBI taxonomy): Eukaryota > Viridiplantae > Streptophyta > Pinopsida > Cupressales > Cupressaceae > Cunninghamia > Cunninghamia lanceolata. The sequence continues at coordinate 4,942,626 of BSBN01000012.1, read as the reverse complement.
ATGTTTTGAACCAACATAGGATAAATTATCAATACTATCACAGTAAATGTATTCTTAAATATACTACATGAATAAACTAATTTTTAAGTTATTACATTGTCATTATTGGCAATACAACAATAACTATTTAATAAAATACAAAAATATTTGTGATAACATAACATATGGATATATATTTGTTCATAGAATATAGTTATGAAACTTTTTATTGTTAATTAAGAAACAATTATGAGAGTGGGTTTACAAATATCATGTAAGTCTTATTTACTTACAAATTTAATACATCAAGGTAATTTTGAGTGTAAAAGATACTTTGGCCAAAGATTGTTTATTTAAACAATAGCATAGTTCTTTGTTTGATTTTTTGTTCTCTACCACATCATGATATTTAAAGACATGTGCATTAGCCATAAGTATGTTTGCATAGAAATTAATTAAGAATGCTAGATTGTCAATAGTATCATGTTGCACCAAATTCTTCATGCAAATCGGCTATGGATTTCTAGATCTTTCACAAATTCTTCATGCAAGTCAGCTATGGATTGCTAGATCCTTTGTGAAAGATAGTGCTTCTTCAATGGCATACCTCAAGGAAGCTTAATGCTTCATGGTTGGGTAGAAAGTTTCCCTGATGATATTCTCTCTTTGGATTTCAAGGAGAAGAGATTCAAGAAGGATGATCTTGTGTAGTAAAGCAAACATTTTATAGTATATTGATATGATATTTTTTTATCTAAGTCATAATGATCTATAAAGGACTAGGTCCTTTTGCACTTGACAATCGATTCAAGTTTGGTACTATGTTACTTACAAAAACAAAATGTTGTAATTAACTTTTGACTAAGGAAGACATCAAGTGATAAACACATAAGTAGAAATCCATTCTCACTTTTCAATTCTCAATCAATATATGATATTGTTACATAACATGTTGTTGGAACTTGTTTTTAATTCTCAACCAGATCTCAAATACAGTCTAAAGAATAGCCAATTCTAATGATCAATTTGCCTTGAGGGATTGGCCAAGAAACAGGAAAAGCTAGATTTAACTTTTCCTCTACACTTTAGGCTTTACAAAACCTAGGAAGGTAATCCTTTACAGTATTTTCTTAAGATATCCTTACCCTTTATCTCAAAATACTATTGCAAGCAGATATGGTCTCTCCAATATGCCAAATAATTACAGAATATGCTAAAGCAATTGGCTAGATCCTTAGGCTTCTATACATACATTTGCAGGAGAACATGAAAATAATATTAAACAAAAAACTTATTGCATGAAATGGGAAACTCATTGTGATTTTCAATTTAAACAACCAAGGAGTTGTACCAAACACAAAATCAGAGAGATCGGTGCCTTAACTTGGGCTACAAAGTCAAAATAGATGTAAACAAAACTCTGCATGACAGTATTTTCCCTAGTTTATGAAGCACTGCAACAATGCATTACACTATTACACCTCAACAAACTCAAAACCAATTCTACATACAAATTCCTACAAACATTCATAACATTCAATATTTTCCTTAAAGTATTTTAATTCACTGCTTGAGTAAAAGCCATAAGAAGAACATTCATACATAGGAAAGACTATGAAGATGAATAAAATGAACTTTGATTAGACTTTATTCATAAATGAGATGAATATTACAACGTACGAGGCAATATAGCTTTGAACTCGACACTATATTTAGACTTGAACTAGTACTTTCATACAAAAGTTCACATGTACATCATATTCTATTCTCAGACATAATCTAAACTAGAAATACTGACTCTATTACTATGTGCTCTGCAGTACAAAAATTCTCCAAGATCCTTTGCCAAAGGCCCTGAATTCCCTTTTATAGGAAGAAGGGAGCAAACAAGCTTCAGGCCATTTGATAAGTGTCACATTTTCATTTTCCAAACCTAAATACAAGTACAACTATTCATGGAGAGAATATTCCACAAAGGACAAAGGTTGTTGCATGTGCAATTGTAAAACATTGTTGCCTCTAAAATGTGCTCATAGAAATTTGGTGCAACACACTTTACTGCCTCTTTATCCACCTTCCTTAAGCTCCAAAAGCCTGGGAAATGTTGATTATGCAGATGAGGACAAAAAGGATAGGTCCACTAGAAGACAAAATATTTGATTTGAGCTAAAGTGGATTCACGTTGGTGCAAAGCCAAAAGAATGCCCATTTTAAACAAAGAATGAAAGAATATAGATTATCAAGCTAGTAGAATGAATATTATTCTGACAAATTATTATAGTTGTCATCCCAAGCACTATATTGCTTTTCTGAAGGTCACTAGAATGCAAGGAGCTCACCCACACTTGGTGTATATTTATTATTGTACTTTGTCAAAATAGACTCAGCTTCTTTCATAAAATCCTCTATGAGCTGATTTGTACTCCATATCTCGTCTATGCTACTCTTGAGGAGATCTAAATCAATCTCATCTTCTTTGCATATGAGGAAAGCAATAGTTGGAATGATGGCTTCAAATTGAGTCAACCATATCTTATAAGGGTTAACCTCTCCATTTTCCTTTTTAATCTCAGGCACCATTCCTATATCAATGTTATCAAATTCCTTAATTCTTTCCTTGGCTCTCTCCTTAAGCACATCCACAAACCCTCGTAATTCCCCTGCTTCTTTGAATATCTTATAGGTGGGCTTAATATCTTTTGGTGCATTTGGTTCATGAGCTAATCCCTTGAACATCCCCAACAGTGAATTGGTCCTTGGGATCCATTTATTTAGTAAGGGTGTAGCTTTCTCCCTATCCTCTCCAATCTTCATAACTATCATCACCAATTTGTAGTAGTCCTGGTGGACATGTTCCAACCTTTTCAAAATCCTATTCATCAAATGTCCCAACACATTTGAAACAATACATTGGTTGCTTTCATGTTGATCCTCCTTAAAATTCATGACAATCTCTTCAAAGGCATTTATTTGTTCTTTTAGTTCTTCATTCTCCTTCTCAAGTCCAAACTTTGATAGTGAACTTGATGAAGAACTAGCAACCATAGTTCTTGTATTTATTATTATTAATGTTGTTGAAGGGGGAGGAGAAGTTGCTACTTGTTGTTTCCACTGGGCTTCCAATTCCTTCAGCTTATTATATTCATTCAGTACCTCCATATGCTCTTACAGCAGTTTATCATATTTATTCTGTAGTGCCTCTGTTGTTACCCTACTGAATCTGACAACATCCACTACCATTATTGTTGCCTCAACTGTAGGGGTGTTAGATACTCTTTTGACAATCAAGCTTCCCATCAAATCCTAATCAGGCTCAACAACTAGTGGTTTATTAGTATTAGGGGCCAAAGCCCAAATTGCTAGTGTTCCCTACTTGGGATTAAAACCTACACTAGATAATGTAGTTGTAGCTTCATCTTCTAAAGAGAAAACCTCTTGGTCTTGTCTTCTAATAGTATCTAGGATAGTGGCAGAGGTAATATCCCACTCAGGGAGAAATAGAATCCCACTTTCTTTGACCATGCATCTTCCCTCCTTAGGAGTGATATCTTTGGCCTCAGCTTTCATCTATGATAGGATCCTCTATGAGACTTGTTCCTATGTCTCTTCTGGAGACTTGGCCATTTCTTCCTCAAGTTTCTTGGAAAACTCATCCCTTTTACATCTCCAGATGAAATCAGCAAACTCCTAGGTTTTGACAAACTATTCATCATTCATAAAATTTATGCATGCCAACTCCCTTACATCATATGTATTATCCCTTCTCTCCATAATGTTTTTACTCATTCTATCTAGGGGTGGGTGTACATTCTCATCTCTCTGCAGGGAAGGCATTGTTCTGATCATCATCCCCTATTATTTCATAATCGTCATCCTCTTCAAGGGCAATTGGATAATCCACAAGAGGAGATTTATCTGCCCTTCTTCTTTTTGGAGATGGCTCCCTAGGGGGAGAATCAAGATCTACAACTTTTGCTAGAGAAGAGGGTGTTTGTTGCATTGGTGGAGGAGATGGGGGTAGTTGTGCATGTGAGGGAGATTGTTGAGCTTGCTCTCTTATTGCCACACCCTTTAGTTTTCTTCTAAAAGAATACTTGTATGGACCAATATTTGGAGGCCGATAGGAATGTCTCTCTTTGATGATTGGAGTCTTACCTATTTCCCTCTCCTTAATTGGAGGGGCTTCCCCAATTATTCTGTCAATGTTTGCCAAAATTGTTTGAATCCTCAAGATTGGGTATGCAATCTCTACATATGCTCCTTTGTACGAGGCATCCTTCTTCTTAGCATCTTCAATTTTTTGAAAGATTATCCACTTTACCTTTCTTTCATTTATTTCCTTTTCATTAAAGTAATTCATTATCACATCCTTAGAGTAACAAGAGTGATGGTTGTACTGAGACCTCTTGATGTTTCTTCTGAGGTTATTGATGAAACCCTCAGGGTCTGAATTTCTTGCTCGCACTTGAGGCATCCTGAATGTTTTAAATTTCTCATATAACTTTTCAAGTCCTTCTATATTCATCCTGAAATCAAAGAAAATAGTTAAATAAGGAAAGAAATAGCCCTTCTTTTGATTTTCCAGATGTGCCTTATCTTACTTAGCAAGCTGCTAGATAACATCCAAGAAACCAATCCTCATGGGCACAAATTTAGGTAGGACATGTGGTCCTACTAGGTATCCATAGACTCTTAGGATTGTATAGTCAAAGTAGAGAATGAAGTCTTCCCAGTTGTGTTGGATGCCTAGATTTGGCCTTCTCTCCACATGCCTCAAGAAGTCCAATATTTCCTTGGGTATCCTGGCTACTGGTCCCTGTAAGAATGACAATATCTTGCCAACAAAATGATTTTTGAATGTAACATAACTAGCCTCATTGCAATTCCTATCCCATACATGAGTCCAATATTGGACTGGAAGCTGACGTCCTTTTCCATCATTATCACAAATTTGTAAAGAATGAACCCACTCCATTTTCCCTCTATATAGGAACATATGGCACAACAGGGAATACCACCAAAATCTTACCATAGGTAATCCCTTTTTGATATCAACCAGTCCCTTGTGTATGACATTAGCAAGGTAAGTGGCATAATCAAATTCATCATTTAGCCATACATGTTGAATATCCGTAGCCATATACATAAGATGGATAGGAATTCTCTCCATTTTATCTGCCCCTATAATATGGCAGAGTGTGTAATAGGTCTTGGCAAAATAAACTTTAAAATTGTCAAGCTTAAAAGGCTCCATTTCATTGGATAGGATTTTGATACTTTTGTTCTTGAGATTCTTCACCCTATGTCAAGGTAATCATATTATCCTATAGCTACTTTGTTCTTGTTGATACTTCTATTTGAAGTGATCAAAGTCAATGGCATTAGTAGCATCTAGGTTGAGCTCAAAAATCTCAGAAATTGTTGGCTTATCAATTTGCACCATAATTTTACCACTCGTCGTCCTCACTACCTTGATAGTCTCATCATAATTGGAAACTATGGCTTTCAAGGGGTCAATATCCATGAAAATATTAGGGACTATCAACTTGCCTAAGTCATACCCCCATACGTTTGAAAGTGGGGCAGATGCATTCCTCTTCCCATACCAGTGGCAAAATAATTGCCATCCTGCCATGGGAATTTTTGCGTCCTTGCATTCATGGAATAAATCCACTAAACCGTCAACAACAATGGGGCCTTGAACCTTAATTATTTGGGCAAATGAACTAGAGAGTTGTACAACAAGGTCATCATGTAGAGATCAACCTTGGGAAGAGGAAGAAGCTTGGACTCTAGGTGAACTCATTTTGCAGTGCATTTCAAGAGACGAGGGTTTCTTTCTAGGGTTCTAGGGTTTTTTGAAAATCTGGGTGACAACTAGGGCAAATCCAAGATAATTGAAGACACAGAGGGATTACCCTAGATTGAAATAAAACACTAGAACACAATTGCAAGACAACAACAAATGATTCGATAGATAATTGAGAAAACTTGGAAGTCAAAGTAGAACTTACTAGTTTTATGCTCCGAAAACCCTAATTGATGTAGAGAAGTTTTTGGATGCTGGGAATTCTTCGCTCCAGATGTTCAAAATACTTAGGTGAATTGTTCTAATGCCTAGATTGTAGATTTTATGGAAAATTTTGCTTTTATGGCATGTCTAAAAACTATCATTTCCACCATTATTGCTATCTTGTACAAGGCAAAGCACTGCAACTACTAGTTTCCTTAGTTTGAATGTGGGTCATTGATCTTTTGGAAAAAGGTTTGATCTAATGGTGCCAATTGGTCCACTCTGTTTGAAAATATTTTGAAATGTGTCAAAATGATCTTGGACCAATGAGATACATCCACCTGAACCATCTTTACAATCCATCAAAAGGCTCACCGTTGAGAGAAACAATCATCTTAATCCACGTGGTGGCCTCAAGCACTTCTATAGCATCAATCAAAGCTCAAGAGAAGTGTTCCATGGAATAGCAGAAAGGCCACAAGATAATGCCATGTAGCACCCAGTAAATCATTCAAATGAAGCATTGCTGGAAATTTTTTGCCAAATGTTCTCTTCCCACTCTTCCACAAGCCATCTGTGGGTCCACCTCAAAGGGTTCAATGGAATGCCAAAATACTCTAAAGATCACCATGTGGGCTTAGTGGGATCTACCAATGAGTCCCACTGCACTGCTCGGCCAAGGACTTGTCAGTTGTCATCTATTCTGCGGTTCTCCAGGCAACCTTTGCCTTAATAAAAATGCATTGTGGGATGGCAGAAACTAATCAGGATGAGGCCATGTGAACAACTTAAAGGTTAAGCTTGAGCACGTGCACTTAAAAACAACATTGTGCTACTAGGAAGAAGGGGCCAAACTTTATAAAGGGCACAAGTGGAAAACTTAGGCATATGATGAGTTAACTCAGTGGGTGGGTCCAGGCGATAATAGGAGGACTAAGGGGTCGGTAAACACATGGTGCCCTAGACATAACATTGTGACTTAAAAGACTGGCAACGGGCAGCAAGCGATCAACATAGAATTAGAATAAAAGTAATTTCAACACTTGCATAAACCTTAGGGCCTAGGGTTTTAGAATCAAGAGAAAGATTAAAAGCAATGTTTTAAGTAAATCCTAGCACAAAATGACCATTTATTGAAACCTATAGCAAGGCCAAAACAGGACACCAAGAAAAATTTCACAAAGTCCTATCGATGGCTCCATTCGAGGATGTTTGTTCGACCAGAACAAAATGAGATCACAAAAGACTCCGAGGAAGCAGGCCATAGAGCAAAACAAAATAAAACCAAAACCAAATCAAAGTAGGGAAAGACTATTTACATGAAATACAATGTGCATGGAATAGAACATACCTTATGAAAAGTATGGCTTTAGGAATTGTCCATGCACTGGCAGTTCAAGAAGTTCCCCAATTAGATTTTGCAATTAATAGGAGTCCTCTCCATGTGTATTGCTGATTAAATATGGTCCTAACTAGAGGGCATCAAACTTACTATGCTTTCCCTTCTCCTGAGCCCTTGAATTCCATAGTAGAACCATATCTCCTATTTAAAACTTCCTTTCAATGACCCTTTTGTCATATAAATAATTTACTTGTTACATTTTGATATTCTTCTATTGTGTTAACCTTCTTTTCTCATCCAGTTGTGTTACTTGATTTATTCTATTATGCATTGCATCTGATATATCTTCATCATACTCCTAGATAAATTTATATACTTGCAACAAGTTGTTGATTGGCATCCTTGATTCTAGACCATATACTAAATCAAATGGTGACTGCCCAATAGCCTTTTTTATTGTCACCCTATCTGCCCATAAAGCAAGCTCTAGCTTAGAATCCTAGGCCCTTTTGTTCTTTTCAATCACCCTCTTAATAATCTTCATTAAGCTCTTATTGCCTGATTCAACCTATCCATTTCCCTGAGGATGATATGGGGAAGAGTAGGAAATTGCTATCCCATATTGGTTGCAAAAGGATGTGAATTCATTTAGCCCAAAACACATTGCATTGTCTAATATTATCCTTTCAGGCACTCTGAACCTTGTCAAAATATTATTCATCAGAAAATTGATCACAACTTTTCTTGTTGCCCTTTTGGTTGGAATGGCCTCAATCCACTTAGTGAAGTAATCAGTGGCAACTAAGATCCAACTATGTCCTCCACTTGACTTTTCATTGATCTCTCCTATGAAATCAATTCCCCACTATTGAAAAGGAACCCCAATTGTCATTGGTCTAAGAGGTAGACTTCCAAAAAAATTTAATTTACCTGGAAATCATTGGCAGCCATCACAATTCCTAACCAATCTGTGAGCATCTTTGAAAACTGTGGGCCACTAATATCTATCCCTTAAAACCTTATGGGTTATTGTCTTAGCCATGTAATGGCCTCCACATACACCATGGTGCATCTCTTTCGGGATCGTTGATGCTTGCTCATTAACACACTTAAGCAAAATGCCTTTTAAATTCCTCCACCAAAGCTCATTATCAATAATCACATACTTTATGGTATGTAGCTTCAATGTCCTCTTTTGATTCTCAGTCATATTTTCAGGACAAGACATTTTATGTAAGTAGTACACAATATTCTTATACCACTCAGACAATTCCATGTCACATTCAGGAACAACTTGGTCAGCTTCAACATTGTTGATTTGATTAGCTTCTAAGTTTGCCTTGGCCATCAGTTTAGCTAATCTTTGTCCTCTTACTAGCTTAGTGATCTAAATTTCGATGTTGAAATCCTAGATCCTATTGATACATCTACATCTCCTCCCAATCACTTCTTGGTGTGTGAAGATGTCGTTCATAGTAGCTATAGGAACATATGGAATAATGGTAGCACCTACTAAGTATGATCTAAAGTTCTTGATAGCCTTTACTAGTGAATAGGCCTATTTCTCTATTATGTCATACTTCAATTCTGCAACTTGGAGGGATTTACTAAAGAAAGAAATAGGTTGTTCATAACCATCATCATTTTTCTCTAACAAAACAACAACTACAATATGAAATGAGGCAAAGGAAAACAAATAAAATGGTTTAGAAAAATTTGGTGATTTCAACATAGGGGCTTCCTTTATAGCCTCTTTAATGCTCTTAAAAGCTTTGACTAGCTCTTCATTCCATGTGATAGTTTCTCCTTTCTTCATCATCCTGGAGATTGGTCTAGTGATTTCTGCAAAATTTGTAACTAACCTCCTCAAGAAGTTCACCTGCCCAAAGAATGACTAAATTCCTTTGACATTCTTGGGTACTAGGATTTTGTCAATAGCTGCAACCCTTTCAAGATCAATCCCGATCCCTTATTTAGACACAATATGGCCTAGTAATTTCCCTTCTGTCACCCCAAATACACATTTCTTTAGATTCAAGGATATGCCAAACTCCATACTTCTCTCAAAAATCTGCTCTAAGTGGGAATAGTAATCATGTTCATTTTGTGAATATGCAGTTAAATCATCCTGATAAACTACCATTATAACATTAATGATATCAAAGAAGGCTACATTCATAGCCCTTTGGAATGTGGCTCCTACATTTGTTAATCCAAAAGGCATTTTGATATACACATAAGTACCCCACAGAGTAGTAAATGCAATCTTATACTGTTCAGACTCCTTGACCATTACTTGGTTGTATCCAAAAAAACCATCCATCATTGACAAGAGCTCACAGCCAATTACCCTATATAACATGGCCTCCATATTTGGAAAAGGATAATTATCCTTCAATGATGTCATATTCAGGTTTCTGAAGTCAACACAGAGCCTGATATCTCCATTCTTTTTTCCTGATAGGGACCAAGTTAGACACCTAGGTTAAATGTTTGATGGCCTTGATAATCCCCCCTCACTTAACTTAGCTAATTCTTGCTACATTTTTGGTCTTAGAGTGGGGTTTATAGGCCTTTGCTTCTTCCTAAAAGGTTTTGCATCTAGCTTTAATGGGACTTCATGCTGGGATAAGTCCTCCCTATATGCTTTAAGGTCATCATAAGACCATGCAAAGACCCTTTCATAGTTTCTAAGTAAAGCGGTTAGCATTGTCTTGATCTTAGGATTTAGGGACTTACCTATGTAGACAAAATTTGGTTGGGGTTTAGTCCCAAGATTTACCTCCTTGAGATCACTTTGATGCATTGGTGTTAATTGGCATTTTGTTTGTCATTACCATCAAATACTCTTTCCAAGGCAACCAACCCTCTTGGAATTTTGTTCGTCTTCAGCTGGATGATTTCATTTCCAAATACAGTTTCTTTCCTATCAACTGTTTCCATGAACTCTTGGAAGTCAATCCCCTGTGCATGGCACTCATCAACATAGTTCATGAATTTATATAGGTCTTGCTCATCCTTAAAAACCTGCCAATGGCAGATATTATCTGGTATGGAAGGCCTAGTTAATATCTCAACCTTTGAGATTCCTGCCAGGGTCAAATCTTTTGATCTGACTGCAATGTTGGCTAGGAAGTCAACCATTACATTTTTACTCCTTTCTACCTAGTCAATAGAGAAAGCATCAAACTCCTCTATTGTGTGCCACATAGCGTTTCTGTATTGCCTGAGCCTTTTGTTTTTGGAAGCATATTTAGATCTAATCTGTGAGACCACCAACTCAAAATCCCATAGAACCTTGAGTTTCTTGACTCTATGTTTTAGAGCCATCTTCAAGCCTAGGAACAAGACTTCATATTCAACAACATTGTTTGTGCATTCAAAGCCCAACTTAAAGGATGATAAGAATGTCTTTTTAGAAGGGGGATGACCACAAGTCCAGCTCTGGAACCTTCTCTAGAAAAAGCTCCATCAAATTGCATAGACCACAAGTCATCATCATCAAGGGAAGTTTAGGGACTATTATCTGCATTGCTCATCTTGATCAATTGCAATTGTCTCAATTCTAAAGTTATCCATGGCAACATCTAAGAAGCATATATGATCATCATTCTCATTAATGCCATCTATTATCTAAGGAGACTTCTTCTCTCTATCCAGTCTCACTTCCTTGCCATCCATGGGAATCATGGCATAAGAAGCATCCATTTGGATACTATCTCTAACAATAGAGGCCCATTTTCTAGTTAATAGCATTCTATACATGGGTGGGATGTCTACTACCGTGATATTCATCTTATACTCTTTATTGGGATAAGCTGCAAGTCTAGAGCTTATGTCTTTGATGACTCTAATGATAGGGACTTCCCTAGAATCCATAGCAAAGCACTTCCCATAGGCCTTAGTAACTTGTAAACCTAATGTTTTCATAACTCTGAGTGGCATTATATTAGCAGAAGCCCCTAAATCAATCTGTTATGTCATAAAATGTCCCCTTGGGGGCTTTTTCCTTTTAAGGTTTAGGTCTTGGGTCCCTAAATTGCATTTAGAGCATCTTGCATGTTAATTTTGACTCCCAATGAGAAAACCCTGAAGTCTTATGGCAAATAGGACCTAGGGGTGCTATTTTAATTATCACTAAACAAAAACAAGGGGTTGGACTTGGGCGCTAGCGCCCTAGTCCTGCCCTATTTTAGGTCTACCCTATATTTAAATGTCAGTTTTATGACCGTTATTTAGGTCCTATGTCGACATCTCAAGTTTGAATTACCAAATTCTTAGCGGGAATGTTTGTAGTTGCATATATAAGCATGATTAGGTTTCATTTGCAAACTAGATGGAAATTAGATGAGCATTGTGATTTTGTGAAAGTGATTCAAGGCATTCATGGTGTTGCAGAGCAGTACTTTGTTGTTATTGTGTTTGTATTTGCAGATTTGACTCCATCTCCTCATGCCATGAAGAGCATCTTCCTTCCATGAGATCTACACTTCAATGTGATATCCATTGTGTTTTCAATCATCTATCATTTGGTTTTTTGCCTCTATCCCGCCAAGATACGTGCTCTTAACTGAGAACAGTGTTCAGAAGACTTGAATGTCTCTCCAGGGTTTGACTGAGGCAAGCCTCTAAACACCACAACCCCCTTCCACACTCCTTTGTGATTGTAGGTTATAGGTACCAAGTTTCGTAGGTTGCAGACATCAAGGATTCGGGATCTGACAAGTAGAGGACTTTAGTGACATTCTGGGACTAGGGTGTTAGTCCATATGTCCTCCATTTTTTCTAAGGTAGAAATGGAAGATACAGTGTAGATTAGTGTCGAGAGAAATTCTAGATTCCATGACAAAAAGTGTACCTTGGACTAGGGTGATAGTCCCTGTGTCCTTGACTTTTTCTCTTTCCAGACTTCAAAAAATAGTGAGTTAAATATCTCTGTCCTTCACCTTGGTCTAAAAGGATTTGTCATGATTTGATAATTTGCTTACTGTTTTGCATATTTAGGGTTTTAAGTAAAATTGAGCATTAAATTTAGATATTGTTTGATACATCTAAGATTTTGCATCATTCCAAGTGGCAGCCTAACCTGATAGGTGAATGCTCCTACTAGTGTAGATTCAAATCGGTTGATATGCCCTTGAATGTTTGGTGTGAAGGGAGGATTTATCTTTGAAACATAAACCCCTCCTTTTTACCTTCTAAAAATTTTGGTGAACCTATGTTTTTGGATTTTTTGGCACCTTTCTGAGTGTTGTTTGATAGATTTGCATTCATTCATCTTATTGCATTCGAAAAATTACAAAAAAAATTGAAAAGTTTGAAAAAAATTGGCATCTTAGGCTTGTATTTTAGCATAATTTGAATTAAGTGACATTTAATTTCTATCATTTTCATTAGATCTGATTTAAATAACAGAATTTCATCATTTATTATTCATTTGCATTGCATTTTCATGCTTAATTTGATAAAAAATGCTTGAAATTGTGCATTTTTTTCATAAAAACCTAGTTTTGCATTAGCTAGGGTTTGTAGTCAAAATATTGCTTCATATTTTACTACCCTTTTCAAACACTCATTAGGACTTATTTCTAATTTTAGTGTTGCATCATAGTGTCTTTCTTGCAAAAATTCATGTCTAGGGTTTGATAACCTTGCATTTTCACTAGATTTGGCCTTATCGTCTCTCTAGATTTGCACTACAAGTGTGTTGTGAGGGATTTTTCTCTATTGGTTGGAAGTTATCAGAGATATTATTTTCTTCCCCTCCTCAAATTCCTTACAATACCCTCTCTCTTAGGCCTTTACATTGAAAATTAGTGAAAATTTGCATATTTTAGCTATATTTTCACTAGGGTTTGACTTAGATTGGCATTATAGGCGTGTTGTGACAGATTTTATTGCATTAGGTGACTGATATTACTGTTATAATCTACTCATTTGCATTGAAATTTTTTGAAAAGTTACATATTTTAGCACATTTTCACTAGGTTTTGACTTGTCATCACTCTAGGTTTACATAAAAAGCGTGTTGTGAAATATATTGCTGCATAATTGGACTAGTATTAGACATATTATTTGCTTTCCCTCTTGAAACTTTTCACAACACCTCTTCTCCTAGTGATTTGCATTGAAAGAATATGAAAAATCAAGCATTTTAGGTCATATTCATACATACTTTTGCATTTGTTTCTGGCATAAGTGTTGAAAACCTTTTGTTTTCTGATTTGGAATTCATATAAAAACATACACATGGATTCTCACTACAACAATAATTCTAGGCTTCCTCCTAGGCCTTATTTGAAAAGATGAGCCCCTGAACTTGAAATAACATTTACACCTCGTGACAAAGAAATGGTAGATACTGAAGGGCCTCTTTACATTACGGTGAAAACAATGGAAAGACATGTGGACAAAACACTTATATACCCTAATTGTATGACTAATGTGGTAATGGAAGAGTTTCTCCTTAAACATGATTTGGCACAAGATTACTATCAACCGTCAGATTTGAGAATTAAAACACAAAATGAAGCTTTGATGAATACATTTGGAAGGATAACCTTATTGGTCTTAGTTTATGACAAAGTCATGGATCAATTATTTGATGTTATCCCCTTATCCGACCTCTTCCATGTAAAACTAGGACATCCTTGGATTAAGGCTATGAATGCCATCCCTTCAACTATTCACAAATGATTAAAGTTTCCTTTGCATGGAGAAATCCGTACTATCCATCATAATTCATACCAACCTCCAGCTAAGAACAAGAACTTCACTCTTGATTACTTTTGGCCTGAACCTAATACAGATCTTGAGCCATGAAGAGACAAATCCTTCCTAAACTACAAATGATACAAAGCAAAACAACTAGCTAGAGTGGCCAGGCCTCCTTTACAAACAATGAGGGAAGAACAACATGTATTTGAAGATCCTCTTAGAGCAAAAGGAAAATGACAAAATGACATAAAAATTACACAAGCCTACTATGAATATAACGAGATAATTGGCATGATAGATGTGGATAAGGAAAAGTTTCATAAGTCACCTCGTCCACGAAGAGATGGTATCTATGCTGAGGTCCCTCCCCCATCATCCTTACAAGGATTGGGAGGTTTTCATTGACAACAAAACATTCCACCAAGACCAATGAAATTCAAACATGGTGCTTCCTCCTCTAATGTGCAAAATCCTATGGAAAAACATGACAATGCCTTTGAAGAGATAAGTGGTAAGACAAGAAGGAATAGACAAGCAAAAGAAAGGAGGAGGAGAAGACAAGCTTTTGTAAAAGGAATTGCAAATCAACAAGAAAACATTCAACCTAACATTGAGAAAAATTGAGACGAACTTCATGTTGGGAATTAAGGTGTCTCAACATTGGTAATTCCTTGTATTATTTCATTGTATTTATTTATTTATTGCCTATTGTATAATTAGGATGCAAATCCTATGTTGTCATCTTGTGGGAGTTGGCACAGTGATGTGTCATCCTACATGGCATATGACCACATGTAAATTTGTCCTCACATGAGGAGATAGGCATCCCACTTAGTGGTATGAATATTTTGCCATCTGTTGGCATCTTAACTTGTGTGTAAGGGAATATTGACTGAAACGGTCATGACAAATTCCTATGACAGTTCTATGACATGTAAGAGTTAGAAATAGAAGAATCTATGACAGGTGAAGACATGTGTCGAAAAGCATCTTGGAAGAAGGTATCTTTGGGCACCCCAAGGTGGGTTATGACATGTTATAAGAGAATATGATATTTATAGCTTGTGTATGACAAATTCTCTTACAGTTGTAAGTTATGATAGCTATGACAGATTCTATGACAGTTGTAAGAGTTGTAAGAGCATTTGTCATTACCTATTTTGGGAATAGGCAACCTCTTTGGGATGGGGTGACTTGACAAGTGTCAAGAACATCCTACAGTGTTGGACAAGTGTCCATAGGCATTAGTTTTGGGCCATGAGGCCATGTTGGACACCCATCTCAATGTGGAGCCATTTTTGCCCTGCAAATTCTATATAAATAGGTGCTTTGGAGAGGTGATGTATGATGTGATTGATAGGTACTATTATGCTACCAGATCATCTCCAGATACTAGTGTCGAAGACTCCTACAAGAGCATTGGCTCTATGACTGTATTGTAACCTTCATTGTTTCTGGAATACATTTGAGCTATGTTTTGGAGTGTGTGGTTTTTCACTCGTAAGGGTTTTCCCCACGTATATCTTGTGTCTCTCTTCTTCTATCTTACATTCTTGTGTATGTGTTTGCTGCAATATCTTTGTTACTGGGTTAACATAGTTGTAACTGTAAAGATTAAAATGAATTTTCACTCATCTCTCCTCATTAGATTAGTGTAGGAAGTGATTTCCGCACACCTAGCTTCCTTTCAGTTGGTATCAGAGCTTGATCACCTTTGGTCCTAGTTGTTGGGTAGGGGTTTCTTGAGCTAATATTAGGTTGAGTGGGAGCTTTGTGCAGAGCATGCTGTAATCTTGTTGTAGGAAAGAGATGGCAGGCACATCTGGAAGATTAGAGGTGGAGAAATTCAATGGCACTAATTTCAAGTTGTGGAAACTCAAGATGGAAGATCTACTTGTTGATCGTGACCTATGGGAAACCATATCTGGTGTAAAACTTATGACAATGTCACAAGCTGATTGGGACCTCAAACATCAGAAGGTTAAGGGTCTCATAAGACTTTGTCTAGCTGACTCTATCATGTTGAATGTCCATGAGGAGAAGAGAACGAAAAACCTTTGGAAGAAGCTAGGTGATGTTTATCAGGCCAAGTCCTTGGTGAACAAGATTTTTTTGAAAAAGAAGTTGTTTTCTCTAAAGAAGGAAGATGAAGGATCTGTTGCGGACCATATGAATGCTTTCAACATGATTGTTGCACAGTTGACATGTGTGGGTGTGAAATGGAGGAGGATCGGTGTATGACCCTGCTTTGTTCTTTGCCAAATTCATGGGATCGCCTTGTCATGGCCATCAGAAGCACCACTACCACCTTTAATATGGATGATGTGGTGTCTTCGTTGTTATCAGAAGAAATGCGAAGAAAGACATCCGAGTCGGCCAAAGAAGCTCTTGCAGTTCATGGAAGACCCAAAGAGAAAGGGAAGAAGAAGGACAAGAAAAGTGAAAAGGGCAGATCCAAATCTCTTGGAAAGTCCAAGGCTCTCTATTGGAACTGTGGCAAATCTAGGCATTTCTGAAAGGAATGCAAAGAAGAAAAGAAAAAGAAAAAGAAGACTGCCCCAGATTCATATTTCAACAAGTCACAAGATGATGGTGATGCTTTCATCGCAGCCCTGGTCACCCATGCATCTGATGATGTGTGGTTGATAGATTCTGGTGCATCATTCCACATGACCTCGTATCAAAGCTGGTTCATGAAAGATGAAGAGTTTGATGGTGGAAGTGTACCTGGGTGACGACTCTCATCTGAAGATCGTTGGTTGTGGAAGAGTCTCAATCTGATTCCATAATGGATGAGTGAAGGGGATCACTGGGGTTATGCACATACTAGGCTTGGCATGGAACTTGCTTTCTGTAAGTATTTTGAATGATGCAGGTGTGCAGGTTGTCTTTTCGAAGGAAGGATGCAAGATGACTAGAGGATCTATGGTTCTTGTGAAGGGTACTCAGAGAAGTACTCGGTTTCAGCTAGAGGCATGCACTACATAGTGCAATAGTTCTTTTGACTTAAAGAAAAGAGTTGCAGTCACTTCATCCCCACCATCTGAACAAGCAGTGAAGAAATCTGTTGTAACTAGTTCTGATGGTAGTGCACATGCTTTCGAAGTTAAGCTTCCTGCTAAAAAGACTATGTTATGGCATTTGAGATATGGCCACATTGGTGAGAAGGGTCTTTGAACCCTGAAAAATAAAAAACCTCATTGAGGGGTTAAATGATTGTAATCTCGAGTTTGACTTTTGCAAACATTGTGTATATGGAAAGAAAAATAGTGTTCAGTTTTACTCTAGTTCTCACAAGTCTTCTGGTGTATTGGATCTTATTCATTCTGATGTGTTTGGTCCTGTTAATGTTCCTTCAATTTCCAAATTTGTATACTTTGTATCTTTCATAGATGATTACAGTAGAAGGACATGGGTTTATTTTATCAAAAGCAAGACTGAAGTCTTTAGTCGATTTAAGGAGTTTAAAGCCTTTGCTAAAAATTAGGCTAGTAAAAAGATTAAGTGTTTGAGAACTGACAACGGTGGTGAGTTTTGTTTGGCAGAGTTCGATAAGTTCTGTAAAGTGCAATGGATTGAAAGACATAAGACAACTCCATACACCCCACAGAAAAATGGAGTTGCAGAGAAGATGAGCATGACACTGATGGAGAAGGCTAAGAGTATGCTTAGTGGAGCAAGCCTCGAACAAAAGTTTTGGGCTAAAGCTGTTGCTACTGCTTCCTACCTAGTAAACAGGTCTCCTACATCAGTTCTTGTTGGTAAGACACCCATGGAGGTGTGGTCTGGTAAGATGCCTTCAGTTAGGCATCTTCATGTTTTTGGTTGTGAGGCATACGCACATGTGCCTAGGGAGAAACGGTCTAAATTGGAGAACAAGGCTATTAAGTGTATTTTCATTGGCTATGGTGTTGATGTGAAAGGATACAATCTTTGGGATCCTATGGCTGAAAAAGTGTTGTATAGCAGAAGTATTATCTTCAGAGAGCTAACACCCTCTTCCATTGTTCTACAGCCAAAATAGATAGAAAAGAAAGAAGATGTGGTTCAGTTTCCTTCTACCCCTGAGAAGACTGAACTGACAGACCCTGTGAGACCTGATGATGAGGAGAGATCTAGCAGCTCTGAAAGCTCAGAAGAAGAAGTAGAACCTCAACCTCATCCATTGAAGAGGTCTACACAAACAAAAAAGCAACTTGATAGGTTTGGTTATTCATTACTTGATTCTAGTTGTGCTTTTACTTTACTTACTAACACTGATGAGCCTAGAACTGTGAAAGAGGCTATGGGCATGAAAGATACAGGTTCCTGGAAGGAAGCCATGGAAGATGAGATGGCTTCTTTGGAGAAGAATAAAACATGGGACTTGGTGCCTTTGCCTGAAGGACAGAAACCCATTGGATGTAAATGGGTGTTCAAGAAGAAATTCGGTGTAGATGGCAGTGTTGAAAAGTACAAGGCTAGATTGGTTGCAAAGAGGTACTCACAAGTGGAGGGAATTGATTATGGTGAAATATTCTCTCCCATTGCAAAGCTGACATCCATTCGGTTCTTGTTATCTCTTGCAGCAGCTTATGACTTAGAGGTAGAATAGATGGATGTGAAGACAACTTTCTTTCATTGTGATTTGGAGGAAGAGATTTACATGTCACAGCCAGAGCATTTCATAGAGAAACGTAAAGAAAATTTTGTTTGCAAGTTAAAGAAGTCTTTGTATGGTTTGAAGTAGTCTCCTAGGATGTGGTATATGAAATTTGATGCCTTTGTGTTGTCCATTGGATTTCTGAGATCGAAATCCGATCATTGTGTGTATTACAAATTTTACAATGATTGCATTCTCATTATTGCATTGTATGTTGATGATATGTTATGGATTGAGAATGGTAAGAATATGATTTCTGATTTGAAGTCTCAGTTGTCAGCATAGTTTGAGATGAAAAATCTTGGGGTAGCCAGGTACATTTTGGGAATGGAAATCAAAAGAGATAGAGCTAACAAAAAAAATTGATTAAGCCAAAGTAAATATGTGAAGACCGTGTTGGATAGGTTCAGCATGGCGGATTGTAGACCATTATGCGTTCCTATTTCATTGGGGAAAGTTGTTTGTTAATGATTGTCCAAAATCTCCTAGTGAGGTGGAGGACATGAGTAGAGTACCTTATGCTAGTGTTGTTGGCATTTTGATGTATGCTATGGTCTGCACAATACCAGACATTGCCCAAGCAGTGCAAGTCCTTAGTCGATTTATGGCTAATCTTGGATGGGTACATTGGGATGCAGTTGAGTGTTCAGATATCTAAGGGGTACTTCTGAGTGTTCCATATGCTATCATGGTAATGCTACAGGACCTCCGGATTCAATTTGTATTTGTGGATTTGTGGATTCTGATTGGGCAGGTGACATTGACAGTAGGAGATCCACCAGTGCCTATGTGTTTACTATGTTTGGTGGTGCAATTAGTTGGATGAGTAAGTGACAACCTGTAGTTTCTTTGTCCACGATAGAAGCTAAGTACATGGCAGCAGCTCATGCTTGCAACCAATCTATTTGGCTTAAGAAATTGTGTTCAGATATTGGTGTTGATAAAGGACATATTACGATTTGTTGTGACAGTCAAAGTGCAATTTGCCTTGTAAAGATTCCAACTTTCCATGCTAGAACAAAGCACATTGATGTATAATTTCACTTCATATGAGACATGGTAGAGGATGGGAAGCTAAATTTGGAGAAGGTAGATACTTTGAGGAATGTTACAGATTCATTGACGAAGCCAGTGGGCACAGAGAAGTTCAGATGGTGTTCGAATGCTATGGGCCTCTCAGCCTATAGCAGTTAAATCTTGTTAATTCTATTGGCTCTTACAAGGTGTTCGACAAGTGGGAGAATATTGGGAATTAAGGTGTCTCAACCTTGGTAATTCCTTGTATTATTTCATTGTATTTATTTATTTATTGCTTATTGTATAATTAGGATGCAAATCCTATGTTGTCATCTTGTGGGAGTTGGCACAGTGATGTGTCATCCTACATGGCATATGACCACATGTAAATTTGTCCTCACATGAGGATATAGGCTACCCACTTAGTGGTAGGAATATTTTGCCATGTGTTGGCATCTTGACTTGTGTGTAAGGGAATATTGACCAAAATGGTCATGACAGATTCCTATGACAGTTCTATGACATGTAAGAGTCAGAAATAGAAGAATCTATGACAGGTGAAGACAAGTGTCGAAAAGCATCTTGGAAGAAGGCATCTTTGGGTGCCCCAAGGTGGGTTATGACATGTTGTAAGAGAATATACTATTTATAGCCTGTGTATGACAGATTCTCTTACAGTTGTAAGTTATGATAGCTATGAAAGATTCTATGACAGTTGTAAGAGTCGTAAGAGCATCTGTCATTACCTATTTTGGGAATAGGCTACCTCTTTGGGATGGGGTGACTTGACAGGTGTCAGGAACATCCTACAGTGTTGGACAAGTGTCTATAGGCATGGGTTTTGGGCCATGAGGCCATGTTGGACGCCCATCTCAATGTGGAGCCATTTTTTCCTTATATAATCTATATAAACAGGTGTTTTGGAGAGGTGATGTATGATATGATTGACAGGTACTATTATGCTGCCGGATCATCTCCAATTACGAGTGTCAAAGACTCCTGCAAGAACATTGGCTCTGTGACTATACTGTAACCTTCATTGTTTACGGAATACATTTGAGCTATGTTTTGGAGTGTGGGTTTTTCACTTGTAAGGGTTTTCCCCACGTATATCTTGTCTCTCTTCTTCTGTCTTACATTCTTGTGTATGTGTTTGCTACAATATCTCTATTAGTGGATTAACATAGTTGTAACTATAAAGATTAAAATGAATCTGCACTCATCTCTCCTCATTAGATTAGTGTAGGAAGCAATTTCTGCACACCTAGCTTCCTTTCACTTCACACTGAGCAACCTAAAGATAAGAACAAAAGTTGGGCCATGGTACCTTACACACCTCTTTCTTCTAGCATTTGAGATTGGGAAGAGGATGATATGCTCGATGACAGCCCTTAGTCTAGTTGTCCCTGTAGGTAAGTATTCCTAACCCTTTACCTCCATGTTGTGTTCCCCCCGTGATGTGTTATGTGTTGTTTAGGCCTCCTAGGATGACCCTTGATACTCTTGTAAGGTCAAGGCTACCGGGAGACCGCCTCTGTTGTGACCATTCTTCTATATTGCTTCTCCTCTATTTTCATTGTTGTGTGTTGTGTCTTATAGACATAGCATTTCAGTTGGTGACTTAGGGGCACCCTCCTACACGATTGTCCCTAAGGTACTTGTTTCTCCTCTCTTGATTTATTGTTTCCCTTCCTCTAGTGGTTCTATCTAGTGGGCGGATGATGAAAAACATATTATATTGATGCGAACCTAGTGTCCCTTCAGCGAGAAATTAAAAAATGGACCTAGTCCATAGATGATGATGGGGTTGATATATATTATCCGATGCTTGTCTAGTAGAATCACTCCATGTGATCTTCATGTTATCTTATCGCACTTACAAAACATAACAATACTGTTGCTCCGTGCACTTTGTCTATCTTGGATCTTGCATTCCTCGGTTCTTTATGGGAATGATTATATGCATTGTTGTTTATCATGGTTATATGGATGCTAACACCTTTTCTTGTAGGAAATTGTGTGTTTGTGGCAACATTTGGCGATTGTCAAGTACATGTCACCTCTGGGGGGCATGGTCTTTGCAAGAGCTTATGTTCCCTTGTGTGTTTTCTTCCTACCTTAATGTGCTTGATATCGGTACACGATATCAACCACCTTAAGGTGGGGGCATATATAAGGTAAGCTGTCTGATTTAGATGCTAGAAAATTGTGTTTGTAAAACTTGAATCTATTGCAATCATTTAAGACCTTTGTGGAGGTAGGAATGGTGCATTTCTCGAGGAGATTGCACATCTTGTCATTTTCTAAAAATCCTCCAAGTAGGTGGGGAGCAGATTTGAGATTATCTTAACCCTTAAGCGCGTCTTTGGTAATTGTTGTGGCAAAGCCCAATTGTCGGTGTGTGCCTATAATGTGCTTGAGATGACTACGAACCTAGCAATAGGTTTCTTCCATCGCTTGTCTGTCGTGTTTTCTCTATCTTCTATGTATGTGTGTATGGCATGTTTGTTCCCAAGCATAGTCTTACAGACTGGTGGCAATGAGTCCCTCCTATGCTTTGGGATTTGTATGACGTGTTTGATTTGTATGGTGTGTTTTTTCTCAAATGTAGTCTTAAAGACTGGTGGTGATGGGTCCCTCTTGCACTTTGAAATTTGTATTGTGTGTCTGTTACTCCATGTACAATCTTAAAGACCAGTGACGATGAGTCCCTCCTGCATTTTGGGTTGTGTGTTTACTTTCCTTGTACTTGCATTTACATTTCATATATATGAGAAAAACAAAAAGAAAATAATCACGCATTCACTATATTCACTGTGTTTTATGTCTTCAATGTTGTCTTCTCTATGTTTTGCATGACTGTAACTATCTTCTTCATGTTTTGCGTGCCTGTTATTGTCTTCAATATGTTTGGCATGTCTTCTCCGTGCTTAGCATGTTTTCCATGTTTGTTGATCGTACTTTAATGCATGTATTAACCTTGTGTTTATACATACATTAAAGTGGGGGCTAAATGTTATGTCAGAAAATGTCCCCTTGGGGGCTTTTCCCTCTTAAGGTTTAGCTCTCGAGTCCCTAAATTACATTTAGAGCATCTTGCATGTTAATTTTGACTCTCGATGAGAAAACCCCAAAGTCTTATGGCAAATAGGACCTAGGGGATGCTATTTTAATGATCACTAAACAAAAACAAGGGGGTGGACTTGGGCGCTAATGCCCTAGTCCTGCCCTATTTTGGGTTTGCCCTAAATTTAAATGTTAGTTTTATGACCGTTATATAGGTCCTGTGCCAACATCCCAAGTTTGAATTACCAAATTCTTAGTGGGAATTGTAGACACCTAAAAATGTCTTCACCATCAAACTGGCTCCCGACATCACTAAACATACCAATTCCCCTTTCAAACAATTAATTAATTTTTTATTTAATTAATTATCCTATCCAACATCTAATTTTCCTCCATTCATCATGCTAAATTGAATTAATTTTATTAATTCAATAGTTCAACCTTACCCAATTAATTAAATAAATGTGCAAATATTTATTTGATTAATTCCCCCTTTTTTTCTAAACCCAATTAATTAGTTAAATCATGTTTATCTAATTAATTCATCTTATTAATCAACCTATCCCTAAACTAGCTAATTAAATATCTATTATTTAATTACCTAGCCTAACCTACATGACCCTAGACCTAGGATTAATTAAATAAAACCTTATTTAATTAATCTTAACATCCCATTAACCCATTCCCTATTTTTTTCCAGCCATATTAATTAGGCTAATCACCCTAATTAAAATGATCAAACCTAACTTAACACCCTTTCCCACATCCTCCAAATAAAAAATTGAAATATATCCCATATAAATCATTTTTTTATATACATGTTTCCAACATCACGTTTAATGTCTCTTACACCCCTTACACATGTCATAACTCATTAATATCCGCTCTTCCCCAAATGAATTTTTAATTCATTTTACTCTTCCACATGTGAATTTTTAATTCGCAAATAATCCATCTCACCCAACCTCATTAATTCCACCCCTTTCCCAAGATGAATTTAAAATTTATCTTTATTCCTAGCCCTCCATTTTCCAAGATTAAATCTAGGCCCTCCACATCACTTTCATCCTCCACCATTGATCTTCCAAATCAATCTCCACCCTTGGATCAAAATCTCTCCACAAAATCTATAAATAGAACCTCTCCCAAGCCATTCTAACATCCAATTTCTATGCAAAGTTACCATGCTAAAATATCCTTTGAGCTAAGTGAGTTGTGAGTTGCATTGTGCATACTTGAGAGTATTTCACATTCATTCCATCATCTTGGGTATATTTAGAGTGAGTTGGGTGCCTCATTCTCCACCTTATCTTGGATTGTGGATCCAATATTGAGGAATAATCTTTGTTTTTATGCATTGGATTTATGTTTTTAAGCTTCATTTTGGTTTCATTAATCACATTGGCACGCCCGATGGGACCCACAAGGTCTCTAACTAACATTTTGTGTGATTTTTTTGTTCTTTGAGATGTGTTTTTACAGGTATAGCGCCTTTTCTTCACACAATGGCATTAGTTCTCCATGAAGAGAAGCCATTTCCGCACACAGTGGTGTCATTTTAGGCTGTGGTGGTGCTATTCTTAGATGACAAACCATCTCCATTTTGTCTTCCAATACTCTTCCTTTTTTTCTTCTTTTTGACATTTCCAATATCTTTGGTCTCAGTTTTTGGAGGAAAAACATAGGAACAAGGGGAGGTTATGTCAAAAAAAATTTAATATAGCTTGCACATCTTGAAAATTTTAATCTTTGATTAGCTCTAAACAAGTATTATTGAAAACTTTGTTCTTGGATTTTGAATGTTGATAGGGCTAACAAACAACCTAATCTCACCTAAACTAACATTTGGTTAAAAACTTGTGCTCTTTGGACCTTTTGACCAGCACTGCCTCATATTGGCATTATTGACACCCAAAGCAGTGCCTTCATCCACCAGCAGCCGAACAGAACAAACAAGTAGATACAGTGACGCTATCTTACCGTGTTTTGACGCCTTCATTGATTGTAGAACCATTTTGATCTTTATTAGTGATATCTTGTATTTCAACGCCATCTTTCAATATTGTAGTGCCTTCTGTATCTTTGGTGCCATTTGTAATCTTTGTAGCGCTATTTGCAGGATAGAGGTCTCTTGTCCTATTGGCTGTTAGTAGCGCCATTTTTGGTCATTGTGGCACGATTTTAGGTTTCTATGGCACCATCTGTATCTATTTCAGTGTTATTTTCTGTGCTAACTTGGGGATCTGTGCAGGGGTGTGTCTCTGTTTTGCAGGTTATGTACGACCATCCAAGACCATCATCTCAAAACCACTAACTCTTTTGCAGGGATTTATTAGTTTAGACAACATTTCATTTTGGTGATCATAAAAAGAACCCTTACATGTTAGTTTAGAAAACACTTATAATTTGGTACACTAAAATTGACAAGTGCTTGACCAAACAATCTACAAACACACATTTTATTTTGGTGTACCTAAAAAGAACCCTTTGTGTGCTTAGCATAGACAACATTTGACTTTGGTGCAATAAAATTAACAAGTGTTTGCAAACAACTTTAGGCACATTTCAATTTGGGTTTAAAAAGAACATTAGTGAGTGTTTGTCATGCTTGGTGCACTTGCACATTTTGTCACCCAAGAGTTAGAATCAAAGTATCCTCTCCCCTCACCTTCAAAAGGATATTGGGTGAAGAGAAATGGTTTTATCCTCTTTTTTTAGAAAGTGGGCCTGCCCTTGAGACACATCTGTACAGAGAACTCATTGGCAATCCCAAGCGGTACTTTCATCTAGTCCGCTATATGTAAAATAGGATAAGGTGAAAGTCAAGTCTAAATCGGTATGAGTGTTTACCATTTGATGCTAGCTTGAAAGGAAGTAGTACCTTTGTGTATATGAGACTCCTAGTAGAGCTAGTCAAAACCTTAAGTGGTTTATCGAGTGCTCATAATGTGCCGATCCTCTGGATGTACCCCCACTACGAACCATTATTTTAGAGACCAAAAACCCTCTTCTTGTTGGTGCAAAAGGAGGAACCTTTGAAACCATCCTACGTCACACACTGTTCTTAGTAGAGATAGCAAAGTACCTTAAGATCTACACATCTTGAGGACTTGGAACTTGGTGTGCCTAAGAAGTGAGTGCATTGTAAGGGGGAGCCCGTGTCACCATGTTTCTAAAGTTATCCACTTTGAATAAGAACGGCTGGGTAATTTAACCAAGTGGGAATCCAACGAGTATTGTCCTATCCTTGCCTTAGGTTATGCAAGTGCTTGTTAAAATCTTCACATTTTTGTTTCACAAACAAATCTTTAGCTATTGTGTTCTATTGTGCTTGAAGTGTTTTCAAAAAAAACTTGCCAAGAAACAACATCATTGAGACATCATTTCAACATTTGATCAACCTTCATATTCATAAAATCCAAGTTTGCCATCACAATTTACCTTTTGCCAAAACATTGACCAACACTTATCTATTTTGGCACCATTTCAATGATTCTTGGCACCATTTATTTCTGTTGTGGTGCCATTTACCTGAGTTTGAGCACTATTTTCAGATCAAATTATCCAAGACCTTAGAAAATTGTTTTGGGATCTTTAGGACCTACCCATCCTCAATCCATATTCACCTTTCCAAAATCTATCAAAACCCACATCCATTTTTGATCCAAAATTTCTCATCCATATTCCCATTTTGACCTTAGAGAATTAATCATTATCACCATTGGACCCTTTATCATACCTTTGAGCCAAACGATAATCCATTCATTTCCATAGCTTCTCATCCCCCTTGATTTTTGCATACTTTTGGACCAAATAACATACTTCTACAAATCCATCCCCAAATCCATTTACCTCTTCCACATCAAACACATGCAAAATCTCATAATCCAAATATCAATCAAAACATCAACCAACATCCAAAAATCATATCCAAAAAAATCAATCCTTGAGCTAAAGTTGAATCTAGATTTCATCCTTCACACCATATTTTGCTTGATTGGTCATTAGTCTACCTTCAAGTAGAATAATCATCCCTTTTTTTCTTGAGGTCATAAGTCTACTTCAAGCAAGAAACATCCATTGGGTAACACCTAAAATCTAGGTCTATTTGAGCTCACTTGTTGACTTCAAAATCCCTTTTCAAAAACATCATCCAAATCTATCATATCAAACATCTAGGTCACCTAAGGTTTTCCTTAGTTGAAGCATCCTCTGAATCATTATCAAATCTCTCTCATCAAAACAATCCAATCTATCCTCCATCCTTTTGGTCTAAATTTCTATGAAAATCAACATTCTTGACATCTATCATCCTTAGGTTGCCATCTTTTTGAGATTTATCTCCCAAAGGTCAAAACCTATAATCACACCATAATTTCTTTTCACCTTTAGATATAGATTGTAGGGAGTGTACTCTCTTGCACCTAAATATTTATTCCATTCCATCACCTTATCCTCTTTGGGTCCAATAAATCAAACCAAATTCTCTAAGGTCTCCATCTTCATCCACCCCACAATCAAAACCCATATCCTTGCATGCCCATAACAAGATCCCAACACAAGAAAAACCAAGAGATGGCCAATTTAGGAAACAACATGGGCATAGGGATGCCTCAAACCGACCAAAGCAACATACCAATCGGCCAACAAGTATTCAACATACCCTCGATCTTGCAAATGCCATCATATGGTCCAATGAAAACCTCTTTGCTTTCTTACAACTGCAACCACCACAACCACCCACCCAAAACACCGCCACCATTAGCCAAGTATATAAAGACGTCTTAAACTTTACACAAGATCCCGACAACATGGACATGCTTGATAGGGTTCTAAGATCGGATCCGACTAGATATCTTGATTTTCTTCTCAAAATTGGTGTGCAACTACTCAACACCACTACATCATCCCAACCATCCACGTCCAACACCAACCCCACGACATCTTCCCAACCCTCCACATCATACACCAACCCTACTATATCCCAAACCTCAAACCCCACCATATCTACCACTCCCATGAATTCTAATATTACCACGTCCACAACTCCCACCAACATATCAACCGCATCTAATATCTCCAATCCTACCATCTATAATCCCATTGTCACATCCACCACCATAACAAACATAACCACATCCATTCCCCAAATCACCCTAGGCATCCATAGCAACCCCACACACACGAGTGTCTCCACAAGTGTGCCTCGACTCAACCCCAACACCATAGCTTACATGAGCCAATTTCTTCCACAACCACCTCACAATACGGCCAATCCATCCAATACCAACCCATCCAATTTCACATATGTACAAAATCCTGTAGTATCATCTACACAACATAATCCCAATCCCCAACTACCACCTCACGTTCTCCAACAAATCCATGCCTACCAACAATATCTCGCACAACTTAACCAAAACACCATCCCACAAAATCAAAACATCATCCCACAAAATCAAAACATCATACCCCAAAATCAAAACCTCCTCCACCAAACCCAAATAAACCAATACCAAATTCTGCCAAATCTCCAACAACTCATTAACCAACAAACCTACACCCCACAACCGCCACCAACACCGAACCTAACAAGTGTTGTACAGACCTTAATCCAAAATGTGGATGATATGCAACATGGTGGCAAGCGCAAACAATATTCTTTTGAGGATATGTGTCCCTACCCATTTGATTGGACACTATACATGCCTCCCTTTCCTAAAAACTTTGAAACACCCAAATTCGACAAATATAAAGGAAAGGGAGACCCTAGGGACCACCTTAGGTAATTCTACATCACTTGCCTTGAAGTCTCAAACAATGACACCTACCTAATGAGACTCTTTCCTAGAAGCCTCGGTGGTCAAGCCGCCAAATGGTTCGTACACCTTCCTCTGGGCATTAGGACTTTCCTTGAGCTCACGGAGAAGTTTGTTAACCATTTCTCCTACAACTTTGAACATGAAATATCTATGACAAAACTTTGAAACACGAAATAGAAGAGAAGAGAATCCTTCACTTCATTCTTGTAAAGGTGGAGAGGCTTAGCAAGAAAACACCCTTGGTCGATCCCCGAGAAACAATTAGTCACCATGTTTGTGGCTAATCTTAACGAAGAAATGGGCTTCCATTTACAAATCCTATGTGCATCCACTTTTGAAGAAGTCATTGACAAGGGCACCACCACTGAGAGAGCCCTTATTGCCAAGGGTTCGATTAAACTATAAACAACAAGCCCTACAACAATAGCAACAACAACAACAATAAAGTCAACATCAATGCCCCAAATACAAGCAATAACAATGCACAATCAAATGAGAAACCTCGCTTTTGGGGTAAGAACAAGAACACCCTCAACGACGATGTCACCGATGTGAAGGCCGTCCAAAATGTACAAAACCAAGTACCTACAAGCACACACGCCACCAATGTAAATATTCCCAAAGGCCCCCCTAAGCAAAAAAAAAACCCTTCGAAGACAATTCATGCCTTTAGGAGAACCACTCGAAGATATCCTTGACAAAATCCTAAAAGATGGTTTAATAACTCTCCCACCCATTAATCCCTATAGGAAAAATCAAATCAAACCCGCGTGGTATAATGAAAATGATTTTTGTGCCTACCACCATATCCTGGGCCATAAGACAATAGATTGCATGAAGTTGAAGCACTGCATACAAGATCTTATAGATCATGGCAAAGTCAACCTCAATCAAGCCCCACAACCATCGCCCAATGCCAACCTGGGAGCTTACAAAGATTCTCTGCCTAACCACAACAAAGCAAAAGCCTCATCCTCTAACCAAACTTACAAAATCACTCCACCTCTCACTTCTTATGATTCCATTGTGGGTCGGATAGAAGCATCATCTCACCATGTCAACACAATTACCGTTCGAGCTCAAGCACCTAATTGCACTAATACCACCCGTCGGGGTCGTGTGCCCATCTGTACAGCCCCTACTACCAACCAATCATCTACATCCACATCAAATCATCAACCAAATCGTCCATCTAGCCGTCCACTAGCCACCCAAAAGTAAAATCTCCTAGATCATCTAAGTAAAACCCCCACCCAAATTTCCATTCTTGAACTTCTCCATACATCCCCCCTTCATAAGGAGATCCTTAACAAAGCCTTAAGCGAAACCCAGGTCCCCACTAACCTGAATGTGGAACAATTCCAAGCCATGGTAGGTCATATCACCTCGCCTCACCATTTAACCTTCTCTGAGAAAGATCTACACGCATCTGATGGTTCACACAATGATGCTTTACACATCGAAGTCTGTATCCACAAACATACCATAAAGAGAGTCTTAATAGATGGTGTCTCTGGCCTAAACCTTTACACTCTTAAATTACTAAAACATTTGGGATACTTTGATGTGGTTGTAGATTTTAGTGAAAGTATAACCATAAAAGGATACGATGACATTGAGAGACAATCTGAAGGTACCATCAAACTCCCTATTCAAGTAGGACAAAAGATCTTGGAAACAAAATGTTAGGGTCTTGATCTTGACCTCCCATACAACATCTTTCTCGGCCGACCATGGATCCATGCCATGCAAGCCATCCCCTCCACATTCCATCAATGCCTAAAATTCCCTCATAACGGCACAGAAGTAACTATCCATGTTGATCCCCACCCCTTCCAATACTGTAGCTTCTTGGACGGACACAATCATACTTTATGTCTGTGTAATAAAGCTATCATGAAAACCACCTCCCAAACTGACCCTACAACATCCACCTCATACATCGACCCTGCCAACATTTCTACTACTTCATCTCAAACAATTCCACCACCCGAGGTCAAAATCAAGATTAGTGACATGGGATGTGGGGAATATGACCTGCACGGTACCTTTTGTATAGGGACTTTACCCAATCCTAAAACATTTGGTGTCCTGAAGGAAGAGGATGTCTCTACAGTCGTCATCAAATGCAAACCATTGCCCATCTTTGAAAGAAAGCATCTCCTTGATCAAAATGTGCTTGAAGATGTATCCTCCTGGTTGTATAAAGAAGAAGCAGAAAAGGAAGCCCCTACCATACCAGCTGAAATCTATGGCAAAGGGCTAGAAATCGTCAAGTACATGGGTTATAGAGGACAATATGATATTGGCCTTCATGAACAAGGAATCATAGAAGTAATTCAACCAACAAAGAATCCCTATAATCAAGGGCTAGGGTACAAAAAATGACAGTATTTCCTCACTAGTGGTGAGTGTATCTTTGGTGAGGTCACTACAGTTTCCCCTACAGTCAATAACATTAACGAAGCAGACCATCAAAACTCCTTTAGTGACTTCGCTGAATTCTTTGAATCCTCCATATGTACCATCTACACTGTGACCACCCTAGCATCCTCATCTGACGACTTACCCCTTGTATACCTGGACCTTATAGATTGGGACCAACAAGGATCTCCCGTCCTTGATATAGCACAGAATGATGAAGCCATAGCATAAATGATGGGGGTTAGAGATCACTTCCCCCTGGGAGATTACAGAGCCAGGTACATCATGGAACTTAACACATCTACCTATTTCGATGAGACCACCCATGCTTCTAGTCACAAAAATATAAAAATAAAAACAACGCCCCCTAGTGAAAACCACTCCGTGGCACTTTTGGGTGAAGAAAAAGTAAAAATAAAGGACATGTCTTCTGGTGAAAACCTCCATGAGGCACTAGAAAATGAAACATGGGCCTTCCTGAAATAGAGAAGGTATATCCTGATAGATCACCAATCCTTGTGGAGCCATCACAAGAAATGAACCTTGGGACAGAAGAAGTGCTAAAAATCACCTTCAGAGCTGAATCTCTTACCACAATAGAATAGGAGAACTTCTTAGCTTTCTTCAAACAAAGAAGTCGTAACTTTGCATGGACCTATGCAGATATGTCATGGCTGGATCCTGCCTTGGTTTTTCATCATCTCGCAGTGCGGCCCAATTCAAAACCTATAAAACAAAAGCTAATAAAAATAAATCCTTAGATCGCGCTCCTTGTTAAGGCAGAGCTAAAGAAACTTTTAGATGTGGGAATCATACGGCCAATAGACTACCCCGAATGGGTGTCCAACATAGTACCTGTAGCTAAAGTCACTGGGGGCATTTGATGCTGCACGGATTTTAGGGACCTCAACAAAGCATGCCCTAAAGATGACTTTCCTTTGCCCAACAATGACATTATAGTGGACCTTACTGTAGGGCACAAGATGTTATCCATAATGGATAGCTTTTTAGGATATAATTAGATCAGGATTGTAGAAGAAGATCAATATAAGACATCCTTCATATGCCCCTAGGGAATATACTATTGGGTGGTGATGCCTTTTGGCCTAAAAAACGTAGGAGAAACATATCAATGCTCCATGACTATTATCTTCCATGACCTCTTCCATCACATCATGGAGGACTCTGTGGATGACCTGTTGGGAAAATCAAAGACTAGAGAAGAGCACTTAGACGTGTTGGCAAAGATCTTCGACAGACTAGAGCAATACAACGTACGGCTAAACCTGAAGAAATGTGTCTTTGGGGTCACTTCAGGGAAACTTTTGGGGTACATAGTCTCAAGAAGAGGAATCAAAGTGGATCTTGCTAAAGTTAAAGCCATCACAGAGATGCCCCCTCCAAAAACACTAAAGAAATTATGAAGTCTATGGGGGAAGCCCCAGTCTATCCATTGGTTCATCACCCAACTCGCTGATAAATGTCAGCCATTCCAGCATCTGCTCAGAAAGAATACAGCCTTTGTCTGGGATAATCAGTGTCAAGCTTCCTTTGACCAGTTGAAGAAGTACTTGGCTAATCCCCCTATTCTCACTCCATCAAAGCAAGGAGAGTCCCTCCTTTTATACATCTCAGCAACTAAAACCTCTATAGGGGCCTTGTTGGTGTAGCATGACGAGCAAGGAAAAGAAAGAGCAATATACTATATCAGTCGCACCTTTGTGACCTATGAGATGAACTATACTCCCATTGAGCGAGCATGCTTAGCTATGGTCTTCACAGAAGTTAAGACACTACATGCTTAATCATAAAACTAAGCTCATTGCAAAGATTGATCCACTGAAGTATCTGCTAAATAGAGCAGCTCTCACAAGTAGAATGGCCAAATGGGTAATGATCTTAAGCAAGTTTCACATCAAGTACACAGAAAGAAAAGCTATCAAGGGACAAGTCATTGCTAATCAGTTAGCTGAGGCACCTATCCCCACAGAGTATCCTATACTTGCAGAATTTCTTGATGAGTCCATATTGACAATAGCACCAGCAGCGAAACCATGGAAAATGTACTTTGATGGGTCATATACACACTGAGGCTCGGGGGTAGGTATTTTGTTTGTTACCCCTCAACGCGACACCATCCCCAAGTCATACAAAATCACATTTCCATGCACCAACAACGTAGTAGAGTATGAGGCTCTTATCACGGGACTCCGCATAGCAATTAAGTGGGGGATTGACAAGATAATGGTCTATGGGGATTCTCAACTATTCATCAAGCAAGTGAACAATGAGTATAAAACTAAGGATGATAAGCTTTTTCCTTACAAAAGGATGGTGGTTGACTTCAAGGGTTGTTTTTATGACATCCATTTTGAGCATATTCCAAGGTTAAATAACAAAGCAGCAAACGCAATGGTCACAATAGGATCCTTGGTAGACATGAAGAAGGACAATAACAAGTGTGAGTTCCTAATTGAAGAACTCCCTACACCGGCCTATAGCGTTCCCCAATCAGAGCTAGTGTGCGAAATCATTGGTCCCCTCTCCCCGTGGTATTAAGAAACATACATGTACCTCCATGATAACATTATCCCTGCAAATCTTTCATCCTCACAACAAAAAAGCTTCATCCATCGAGCCTCCCGCTTCACTCTCATAGGTGACACCCTGTAAAAAGGAGTCTTGATGGTACACTTTTACGATGTTTAGACTCTAGGGAAGCTGAAGTGGTCGTGCAAGAGGTACACAAAGGCATTTATGGGGCACACTCGAGTGGACTTACCTTAGGTAAAAAGATCTTGAGAAAAGGGTACTATTGGCCAACCATGGAGCGAGACGCCTACCGATTCGTAAAAAAGTGCCTGCCGTGTCAACAACATGTGGATCTCATCCATGTACAATCAGAAGAATTACAGCCAATCACAACTCCATGGCCATTCTCACAATGGGGACTCGACCTCGTAGGAAAGATCCATCCACCATCCTCTAATGGTCATAAATTCATCACTGCTATCGAATACTTCACCAAGTGGGTGGAAGCAATCCCACTCATTTTCACCACCAGAATCTAAATATCCAAATTCATCATTCATTACATCATATGTCGTTATGGCAATACCCCATTCCATTATCACAGATAATGGGAAACCATTCAAAAAATAGGAAGTCTACACCTTGTGTAAAAAATTCCAAATCCAACATCATTTCTCCACTCCATACTACCCCCAAGGTAATGGTCAGGCTGAAGCTTCAAATAAAACCATCCTATGTATTCTAAAGAAAATAGTTAATGAAGCAGGCCATGACTAGCACCTTCAACTCAATCCCACCCTATGGGCCTATCGTACTCGCACACCCATAGGAGCCACTCCATACTCCCTAGTATTTGGATCTGAAGCCATCCTATCTATTGAGGTCAAGCTCCCATCCCTAAGAGTATCCCTACATAACATAATTACTGATGAGGAATACCAAGTTGCAAGGTTGCACGAGTTAGAACTATTGGATGAGAAACGCCTAGATGCACTCAACTATCTGCAGGCCTACCAAAACCACCTGAGAAGAAGCTACAATAAGAAAATCAAAAACTGCAAGTTTGAAGTGGGTGACCTTGTCCTCATGGAAAACCAGAAGAATCTACAAGAATGCTCTAAGAAAGGAAAATTTGAACCCAATTGGTTAGGGCCCTATGTCATCACTGTCAACTATGGACTAGGAGCATATCAGCTTGCAACACCTAAGGGGCAGCCTCTAGATGAGCCCATGAATATTTTGCATCTAAAAATGTTCTATGCATAACCCATCAAGTATCCCAAGCAAAAAATACAAAAAAATAAAAAATCAAGAAAAACTTGAGTGCAATAAAGACATCCAATGGTGAAAATCTCTTCGGTGATGCCTTGGATTGGTACCATGGTGAAAACCTATTTCAGGGGCCATGTGTAGCGGCCGGTTCTACCATCTGATAAGTCCTCTTTCCATCATGACACTCCATACCAAAACACCTTCCATGGCTTGGAATTTTGACACATCAATCACCCACCCCACATCATCCCACCCAAGGCTAATCCATGGTACAAAGACCCTTGTAAGCTTCCTTCTGTACAGCTAAAATCAAAAAATCCAAAAACATTAGAAAATAAAAAAACCAAAAACATTAGAAAATTAAAAAATCCAAAAACATTAGAAAATCAAAAAATCCAAAAAACATTAGAAAATCAAAAAAATTCAAAAAACCTTCCCATGACATCATCACAATTTCCAACATCCTCACAGTCACCCAAAATCATCCTCACCTCATCTTCAACATCCACCCTCAACCATTCCCACATTATCAAGTCTTGCCAGAACTACATATTCATCTCACCCACATCTTGAAAGTACCTTGATCCCGTGGACACAAAGTATGTAGGTAGTCTAGAATATGAAGGAAGTATCAAGTACTCAAGTACATAAGATGCACCCATCCAACCCATTTGGATGGTCCCTATTCACTGAGCTTGCTAGATCCAACAAATGATAAAACACGCTAAGCATACGCTCGAAACATCACACTTCACGCAAAAATCATCAATCAACATACCAACTATAATCCAACACATGGGCCGACTGTCCTTTTCCCCACCTTTCAAAAATTATCCAACAAAATCCAACTGATTCGCATCCTAGGATATATCATTCCTACAATGGACAGAATCTGTCATCCTATCAACACTTATCTTGGCAAGAGCACACAATGGTTGTTTGTTTCTTTTTGTTGGTCTTTTTTTATTATTGATTTTTATCTTCTTGTCTCGCTCTAGGTCATTTCCAAAGCTACCTTAATCTCATTATATCATGGTAAGTGGCAGACAACACCTGGAACAGACATGGTCATGTTTCTGTATGTTGTGATTGTGGGTTGATTTCATTACTCCAAGAATAGTATTCATATATTGAAGCTTGGGACAGTTCTAGCATGATGTGCCTCATTTGCATATACAGACATTAATACCTTATATGTACTATGAGCACTCATGGCTATGAGTCCCCTTCCTCGGCTAGGCAAGGTTATACTACCTTGGGCATGCATGAAATCAACCTATTATTTGTGGGTCTAGTCCATGCAATTGTGGGATATATACCATCACCTAGGTCATCTCATACCTTTGTGGAGTGTATCCTACATTGCTACAATAAATCAAGAAATGCTCTCAGTTAATCTTATGCAACTACTATAGCTAGCTCAATTCATCTTCTAGAAACATTCATCCAACCATACTATCTGGGCCTAGATTTTTAATCCCCTCGCCTATCCTCCCCCCCCAAATCTTTTAACTAACCCCCCCTCTCACCTATCCTCAACTCATTCCAACCAACCTAACACATCCCAAACTGAAACAAATCTCCCCTCAATGACGTGGTGTATCATGACTTAGCAACTCCCTTTTCCCCTAAACCATTCCCCCTCCCCACTTATCCCATACCACCAAGCCCCATTGCCTAGGGTTGTACAAAAACATTGCGTGTATCATGACTTGATCACTTCATAAATCATTACATTAGACCATTAGTTGCATTATCATAATCATCTAAACCATTGCATTTTCATTTTTACATTTGCATACATAATAGATGTTTATTAAGATAAGCATATATTTCCATTCCATTACATGTTGTATCCATAATAAATATTTATTAATCTGAGTATTTATTTGCATTCCACATTCACATCATATTCCATAATTAAAACATGCATACATAACATTAACAAATCATAGCATTATATCATCATATGTCATCATCACACATACATCATTAGTACATCTATAACATCTCATAAACTCATCACATCATCATAATAAACATAGAACCATAACTGCATCACATAATGCATCCATAAACATAAGCATCATCATAAAACATAAGTGCATACATCAACATAATCCATAACACATCATAAATGCATAATCATCATCATCATAGATCATCAAGTGTCATAATACATCGCCAAAAAACATAATGTACATCGATCAAAATAATACAAGTCATGATACAAAAGGCCTCAAAAATATACAACACTATACGTCAGCCCTAGACTGATGAACCTCTGCCTAAGTCAGTAGGGGATCTTGGCCGTGGCTGTGGCTGTGGTTGTGGCTGTGGTTGTACCTGTTGCTGCTATGGTACCTGTGATGGAGGGCCCATAGGCTGTCTCACTGACTAAATAGATATGGATCTAAGAGACCTAGACATCCGTGAGCCGCTCTGCTGACTGTGACTAGGGATCCGCTGACCCTCCGGCACAACCAAATAATAGACTACGTGGTAATACTCAGTCTTGTCTCTCTGCTCTACAACTTGACCCTATACCTATCCAAGTTGTGTCTACAACTGTGTAATTTTTGTCTGCATCAATGTCAACACGGGACCCATACCTGTACCTACCAAAACCCCCTGCAAGCTCGCCACCTACCCCTCCACCTGCTGGGCCCTCATCTCTGTAGCCTGCCACTGCGCTCTCTCTCTATCCCTCTCACTAGTCAGGGTCACTATCTGGGCCTATGCCTGTGATAACTGTGCCTGTAGCACACCCACCTATCCATCTACCCCATCCAACAATGCAGTCACGCCTCGCAACTACACTAACTCTTGATCTTGCCTCTTCAAGGTCTCCTATAAACTAGCGACCTGTCCCCGCAGAGTCTCTATCTCATCCTCATCCTCACCTCGAGAGCATTGACGAGAAGAACGTTCTCTCGAGGCTAGACCAACCCCTATACCTGAGCTACTTGCCTTTGCCTGCCCATCCCCTGTAAACCTAGTGGAAGCCTCTCCAATAGCCTGTTGCGTGGATCTATGCCTCACCTCTAGCCCAGGTGCCTGTTGTGCTACTAGAACTGTAGGTTTCCTCTGCCTCCCACCACACTACCGAGGTGCCCTCTGTCATGGCACCTCTCCTACCTGTACCTACTGCTGCTATGAAATCTATGGTGCTCCCTCTCTCGTGTCCTCTTGCAACCTCCACCTGTTCATATGTTGTCGCTGCTAAAACTCCAATCAGATCATCATCCCCTACCTCCATCTCCTCCACCACTATCTCCTCCTTAATAATATCCTCCTCATCTGCTCCTGCCTCCTCCATCATAACTGGCTCCTCAACCGGATCTGTAAACTAAGCAAGTCGCCACATCTACCACCAGGTATCATAAGCTGCTGTGGTGCCTGCATCGATCACTATGCTCTACCAATCCCACATCAGTGGCTATAAAGCCATGAAGTCTCCAATAGCTACCTGTGGTTGTATGGGTGGGGGCCATCTCGCATGATCTCGAGGTGTCTGTGCGAATATGGCCATCTGCTGAGGAACATCCTATCGTAAACCAAACTGTCGCATGACCCGCGACAGCAAATACATGTCAATGGTGTGAACATCTCGACCCATCAAATACCTCAACTGGAATGTATATGGAAGGTGGGTATCATCATCTGGCCATGGGTCTACCCTGATATATGGTCACCAGGTGACCCGAATCACATCATCTGACACTCGCCGCCAATATCATACATGCCCTGTGTAGGAGTACTCAACATCTTGATATAAAAACACAAATGCCTCAAATGGCCGGCGATAGTATCCACATCTCAACCTCGTGATCACAATATGCTCCCACGCCCATACATGCAGTAATGTAACCCCCGCTGATAATGCTGAATCATAATGATAAACTACTATATGCATCTCATGATACAACTGTGCAAGCATACAGGGCCCCCAGGCACACACTGTCTCATCCCTAACCATCCCCTCTATCATCTCTCCCCATCCAATAGGAAAACCTCTAGCCCGCCGATCTAGCATCACCACACCTCCTATCAATGCACACAAGAATAAAGTGAACTGATTTACACCCGTAGCCAAGGTCACCCCATAACTCATCTCTCTCCTATCTGCTGATAGCTCTGGCCAGCTTGGGGCAAACGCTCTGCCCAAGGCCCTCCATCCTCTCCTCGTGTCATACACCTCTCAGTCGCCATGAATAGGTAGCTTGAGGATGCGATAAACATCCTCAAGTGTGATAGTAATCTCTCCTGTCGACAGGAGAAAAGAGCATGTCGCAGGACGATAACACTCTAGAAGAGCTGTCATTAGTGCTTTGTGAGCTTGCAACACTGGCATCTCTGATACAGTCAACAACCCTAACCTCACCAGCTGACCCTGAGTCAGTCCATTAAAGCCATCAAACAGCTGCATCACTGAAGGCACACGTCGCTCTCGCGAGACCACAATGAAAGATATGTCCACCTACATCCACAAACATTGGTCAAAACTTACCTATTCTTCCAAAATCTAACCCTTTGCATCAAACTTTCTACCAACTGCAAGCCAAATCCCTTTGGCGCCACAATACCCATCTTTTGTGCCAACTTTACAGATGGCACTACTTGATCCATTTATGGCACCACAACAGAAGATAGTGCCACTGCACAACTCTTCTATGCCATTCTAGTCGAATGCGCTATTCTACAGAATAGCGACACAATTCTTGTTCACGCCACTCATCGAGATGGTGCTACTATACCCAATGGCGCCAATTCTCTGGATTGCGCCACAAACCCACATGGCACCAATACAATTGATTATGCCAATTTCCCTTTTCATGCCGATTCAGAAGATTGTGCCACCCATTTCCCTATTTACCACCACTTTGCCAAACCCTAACCTAGTGCCGGATGGTGCCAATCTAGAGGATGGCGCCAATCCACGGACCTTTTGGCGCCAATCGATCCCTCAATGGTGCCATAACCTAACACCCCAATTTCCTAACATAATAAATGCACTAAATATAAAAAATGACAAAGCTAGGGTTAGGGCCTACCTGGGGTCCAGCCTAGGGTGATCTCCCGTACGGTCGAAATCGCTCTGAAATGTGCTTGTAGAGCGGGAACAACGAGTTACAGTTTGCCATCCTCTTCTTCTCTCCTTCATCCAAGTGGCTCTATGTATGCAAATGTGGTACTCTTAGGTCCCACTGTTCTATTTATAGCAAGCCATGTCATCCTTCTACGCAGGTTTTCTTCCCTAGGGTGCAGATCATGACCTTTTTCGCCTATTCTTCCTCCTGTCATCATGTTTTTCCATCCTCTATCCAATTTTCACCTCCATCTCATCCTTTTGAGATCTCACTTGAAAAAAAATTATTTTTTCACCTGACCTCTCGAGGGGGCATCCCTCACTCATTTCACTGCTTCCCGGCAGCTGGGGCATATTTTTCTTTGACCTGACACCACTTCCCTGCTAGGTCTTGATGCCACGTCAAAGAGGGGCAAATGTAGACACCTAAAAATGTCTTCACCATCAAACCGACTCCCGACATCACTAAACATACCAATTCCCCTTTCAAACAATTAATTAAATTTTTATTTAATTAATTATCCTATCCAACATCTAATTTTCCTCCATTCATCATGCTAAATTGAATTAATTTTATTAATTCAATAGTTCAACCTTACCCAATTAATTAAATAAATGTGCAAATATTTATTTGATTAATTCCCCCTTTTTCCTAAACCCAATTAATTAGCTAAATCGTGTTTATCTAATTAATTCAGCCTATTAATCAGCCTATCCCTACCCTAGCTAATTAAATATCTATTATTTAATTACCTAGCCTAACCTACATGACCCTAGACCTAGGATTAATTAAATAAAACCTTATTTAATTAATCTTAACCTCCCATTAACCCATTCCCTATTTTTTCCAGCCATATTAATTACGCTAATCACCCTAATTAAAATGGTCAACCTAGCTTAACACCCTTTCCCACATCCTCCAAATAAAAAATTGAAATATATCCCATATAAATCAATTTTTTATATACGTGTCCAACATCACATTTAATGCCTCTTACACCCCTTACACATGTCATAACTCATTAATATCCACTCTTCCCCAAATAAATTTTTAATTCATTTTACTCTTCCCCATGTGTGTTTTTAATTCACAAATAATCCATCTCACCCAACCTCATTAATTCCACCCCTTTCCCAAGATGAATTTAAAATTCATCTTTATTCCTAGTCCTCCATTTTCTAAGATTAAATCTAGGCCCTCCACATCACTTTCATCCTCCACCATTGATCTTCCAAATCAATCTCCACCCTTGGATTAAAATCTCTCCAAAAAATCTATAAATAGAACCTCTCCCAATCCATTCTAACATCCAATTTCTATGCAAAGTTACCATGCTAAAATATCCTTTGAGTTGTATTGTGCACACTTGAGAGCATTTCACATTCATTCCATCATCTTGGCTATAGCTAGAGTGAGTTGGGTGCCTCATTCTCCACCTTATCTTGGATTCTGGATCCAATATTGAGGTATAATATTTATTTTTATGCATTGGATTTATGTTTTTAAGGTTCATTTTGGTTTCACTAATCACAAGAATGTTTGTAGTTGCATATATAAGCATGATTAGGTTTCATTTGCAAACTAGCTAGAAATTAGATGAGCATTGTGATTTT
This sequence comes from Cunninghamia lanceolata, assembly GCA_027924645.1. Lineage (NCBI taxonomy): Eukaryota > Viridiplantae > Streptophyta > Pinopsida > Cupressales > Cupressaceae > Cunninghamia > Cunninghamia lanceolata. The sequence goes on along the minus strand of BSBN01000012.1, from coordinate 4,901,097 downwards.
ATGAAAGTGATTCAAGGCATTCATGGTGTTGTAGAGTAGTACTTTGTTGTTATTGTGTTTATATTTGCAGATTTGACTCCATCTCCTCATGGCATGAAGAGCATCTTCCTTCCATGAGATATTCACTTCAAGGTGATATCTATTATGTTTTCAATCATTTATCATTTGGACTTTTACCTCTATCCCACTGAGATAAGCACTCTTATCTGACAATGGTGTTCAAAAGACTTGAATGTCTCTCTGGGGCTTGACTGAGGCAAGCCTCTAAACACCACAACCCCCTTTCACACTCCTTTGTGATTGCAGGTTATAGGTACCGAGTTCCGCAGAGTGGAGTTGCAGAAAGGAGGTTGCAGACATCAAGGATTTATGATTTGACAAGCAGAGGCCTCCGGTGAATATTCTGGGACTAGGGTATTAGTCCCTATGTCCTCCATTTTTCCTAAGGTAGAAATGGAAGATACAGTGTAGATCAGTGTCGGGAGAAGTTCCAAATTCTGTGATGAAAAGTGTACCTTGGACTAGGGTGTTAGTCCCTGTGTCCCTGACTTTTCTGCTTTCTATACTTCAAAAAATAGTGAGTTAAATATCTCTGTCCTTCACCTTGGTCTGAAAGGATTTGCCATAATTCGTTAATTTGCTTACTATTTTACATATTTAGGGTTTCAAGTGAAATTGAACATTAAATTGAGATATTGTTTGATACATCTAATCTTCCACATCGTTCCAAGTGGCTGCCTAACCTAATAGGTGAATGCTCCTACTAGTGGAGATTCAACTCAATTGATATGCCCTTGAATGTTTGGTGTGAAGGGAGGATTTGCCTTTGAAACATAAACCCCTCCTTTTTACCTTCTAAACACAATCATACATTTTTTTACAAACCTACCCTTTGTCATCAAGGTGACAAAGAAAGGGTCCACCTGAGATGGGCATTTATGCAAAGTAGTTCCCAAATATACCTCTAGCACCTTTGAACTCCATTTTTTAACATCCTGGGATGTCATCTTCTTCTCCTCAGATTGTTTACCATTCTCACTAGTCCTCACTGGCACATTTGGGACTGCTTCCTTAATTGTATCCAAAGTCTTGTCCTTATGTTCTGGTATTCTCATCATTTCCAGCAAAAGGACTATTACTCTAATCTGGCTGAATACATGGGCCATGTCTTATGGCAAATACTTAGGTAAAGTATTAGTATGAGCTGCATCAGTACTTAGTAGGAATCTGAAGTATATTGCCCTTGTCCTTGCCATGATTATCTTCAACAGTGATCTTCTTATCATTATCCTTTTCAGCTAGTATCTTAGCCCCAGCATGTGGATTATGTTTCCCCACTATTTCTTGGACTTACCCTAGATACCCACATCTTTCTTGTTGGCAACATAGTCAAGAGACACTGCTGATTGGGTAATGTTGTCATTGATGGCAACAAGGCAAAAAGAGCATGATGAAGCTAAGGATGATTGGGAACTCAACTTGGAATAGCCTGCATACAAGGTTCTGGTCCAGACACAAAAGACTAAGGTAGAATGGCTAAGTACTGATAACACAGAGTTAGTAGCAGAGACTCAAGTGTTATTCCTCCACAGTTGATGGTCAAGGTATGCGGTTCAGGTATGCTATTCAGGATTGTTGGGAGATACTATGTTGAAGATTACAAGTTCTGATGACTTCCAAAAGACAAGTTGTGATTGGTTTAAATCTGGGTGAACACAGTTAAGTCAGGAACAGTGTAGAGTGCATGAGTATTTTGGTATGCATTTCTCCGCAAGTGATTATATTAGTATGTGGTTTTGAGGCAGTATGGATAGGTGTTAGAAGCATACAATTGATGAGTTACAGAATCTGAAGTGATCTGGAATATTGTCTACAAAACTCCAAGTTTCGGCAGTTGGTTTGCCTGTACTTCACCAAGGCAAAAGAGTCAATTCTGAGTTCTGAATTTCACCACATAAAGACATCATGACATGCAGTTGGTAAGTTATGATTTGTGAGGTATGATGAATGGTTGATGTGATTTGTTGAGTCTCATTTGGTCCTTAGTAAGAATTTTTGGTGTAACAATTGATTAGGTCAAGCATGTTCTGAAGAGACAAGCCGACGGGCAGTTAGATCCTTATGCAGAGAAGGTATATTGCTTGAATAATAAATCTAAGTGGTTATATGTGTGGTGCCAACTTGTATGAAGATTATACAATGATTGTTTGGATCAACATTACTGTTTGTACACATGATCAAGCCGACATGGTAGAATACATTGCATACATGCTTCATGTCTAGCTTGCCGGCCTGATTATGAAATGAATCTTGTTGCGGATATACATACTCGATGGATTGTGATGTAGAACTATGTGTTGTGTGAATTTGAAGTGTGAAGGATTATGAGCAGAGTATAGAGTAGAAAAAGTTGAACAAGGACAGAAAATAAAGTATATGTAGTAAAGTTGTGGAACAGGGCAAAATAAATGAAGACCTTTGAATCTATATATTGAACCTTCAATGGAACTATGATCCAGCATGTGGTAGATGCATTTATAGCAGTTCATCTTCTGGTAGTAAGCCAATTCTTCTTCTTTCTCATTTTCTCTTGGCAATGAGCCTTTGTGCAGTGAGCACTTCTTCATAGGGCAGTGAGCCTTCTTGTAATTCAGTATTGAGCTATCATAATATATTGTGAGCTAACACTCACTATGGTTTTTCCCTCTTTGGGTTTTCCACATAAAAATCCTGGTGTCTATGTGTTATGTCATTATGGTTGTTGTTCTTATGCTTGTTCTGCTTTCATGTTATTAATTTTGGAAATTGGATTAATAAACAAGTTAACAAGTGGTTTTGTGGAATACTGATTCACCCCCCTCTCAGTATTCTTTACTTTCAACAATTGGTATTAGGGCAAGGTTCATTGGAAGACACCTAATAGCTTGAGGAAGATCTGGGAGAGTTTACTCATGACATCCAGAAGATTTGGAAATTTCTCAAACAATGTTGAACTAGAAGCAGCTCTTATTGATCTTGAAAAAATTGAGGCAGAAATCAGGGATCTGAAGGATAACATTCAAGAAGCTGATGAATGCATTCTAAAGCTAAAGGAACAAGTCAAGAAATTCATTTAAAGAAAAATACAGAGATGTTGGTGAACAATTGATATCAACAAATGAGACCCTGGATGATTTGAAAGTGGAAATTATAGAAAGAGCTAAAATAGAAGAAGATCTAAATCTGATGGTAAAAATCAAGATAGAAGAATGTGTCAAACTAGAAAAAGAAGTTGTGAGATTGAAAATAGACTTGGATAAAGCCAAGAGCTATGAAGAAAAGCTTGAGATAAGTTCTGCAAAACTTGATGAGATGATTGCTAGTCAAAATAATTTAGATGACAAGCAAGGCTTTGGATTTGAGAAAGGAGAAAGTTCAAAATCAAGTCAAGAAAACTTTTAGATGAAGCAAAACAAAGGGAACCAATTTAGGAATCAAAGAGGAAGACCTAGAAGACCTCTGATCAGACAGCCAAATGCTCAAAGGTACCCATCTTTCAATTGCCATTGTTTTAATTGCAAAAAGTTTGGTCATAAGGCTACTCAGTGTAGGAGTAGAATAAATCAAAATCAAAATGTTCCATCATTCTCTAGTCAATGTTTCAATTACAAGAAAATTGGTCATAGATCAAATGAATGCAAAAGTCTGGTAAGAAATGGCTTTCACAATTCAAGGAATACTCAATCATTTAATGCAAGATGTTTTGCATGCAATAGATTTGGACATATGGCTAATCAATGCAGATCAAATCTAATCAATAGAAGGAATCGAGGACAAAGGAATATGGTATGCTACAATTGCAACAAGTTTGGACATGTTGCAAGATTCTGTAGAAGCAAGAATGTGAAAAGAAACTAGTATGCTGAAGAAAGAAAAACAAAGCAGAGGAATGATAAGGGAAAGGAAAAAGTTGATCCGATTGAAACTAAGAAAGAAATGGACAAGATCTGGATCAAGAATGAAGTAATTGAAGTCAAGGATGGATCTACACCAACTTCTAGTGCGATTACTTCCTCCAGAAAGTAAATTGGGAGCTCTGGCTTAGGGGGAGCTGTGTTGAAAATCTAAAGCCCCTAGCTAGAAAGTTAGTGTTGGAATCCGACACTAAGGTATGTTGTGAAAAACTCTATGACAAAACCTCTGAAAGAATTTTTGTTAGAGAAAGATCTAATGTGGAGCAATATGGATCGACTGTGGTTGTCAGAGAAGTGTTTGGCAACTTTTTGAAAGACCGCATTTATGATGATTAAGTTAAGGTTTCAAGGGGTTAAAAGGCTTGGATTTGTAAAAGACTAATCACTTTGCATTCAAACTATCAAGTGTCTAAGACAAATTGAAGCAAAATTCCAAGCAACTCAGAGTTTTCCAAAATGATTCAAGTCAAATCAACCTCAGGTGAAGGAAACCCTAATTCGGCGGAAAAGGTATTTATAGCTTGAAAACCCTTCTGTGTAGTATAAAATATTTCAAAAAAAAATTACTCCCCAATTAATCGAGATTTCAGAAAAACCTCGCCCCAAGTTCAAGAAACATTTGTTCAAACCACCGGAAAATGATTCTGTAGGAGCATTCTCAATTACTCCTCATGGAATTATGCATATGGAAGATATCAGGGCATAGATTCATACCAACCTAGAGGAATACAATCACTTGAATCTTGGCAAATTATACTTGGATGAACTGACTACTATTGATGTTGAGTTGAAGAATAAATATAAAGTTGTGGGAGAAAATAAATTGGACACCTGGTTGGATTTTCCTATGATCCCAAATGATACATGGGTTAGGTTCATTCTCAACAAGATTCATGATGAGTTTTTGTGGCTCGATGAACCATGTATGATAACCAAAGAATCTATCAAAGTTGTAAGTGATATGAGTTCCTCCAGAAGGATTCCAAGTGAAAAGAAAATAAAGAATAATTTAGTAATGCAACTAACAGGGGCCAAATTTGATAAGAAATCTCTCACAGTAAATGATATCAAGGATCCGGTCATTAGATTTACATCAATGATTATTGGATACAAAATATACTTTTCTCACTCAAAAAATTGTGTCTACATCAGCAATATACTCAGCCTATGATATGGTCAAAAATAATACAGATTATAATCTATGTGAATTGCTCTAGAGTGAGTTAATGGAGAACCTGAAAAGAACAAAAGAGACAAATTAACCCTTCAAATATGAAACTTTGATTACCTGTTTACTCTTCTACTTCCTAAGAGAGTTATAGGGCTTGGGAAGCATTGTCTGGCTTGATCATACACTAGTAGCAACTCAAATAAGAAATCACCTTCAAAGTTTGGGAAATGCAGACAAACAGAATGAAATTTTATGGGAATACTTCATGAACTTTCAAAACAGAATGTTATGTAGGGTCCAGATACCTGAAAAGGTAGTGATGAAATATGAAAATGACATTGTATTCATGGTGAATAAAGACAAATGCTTCATGGAAGCTGTGGAACCAAGAACTGCATGAGTCCCTCCATTAGGATATGAAGTTGCAGAAGATATCTTGACTAAATTAGCTAATGAACTACTAAAGAAACCAAAAGATCTCAAACAAGACAGGTTTGGAACATTCAAAGAATTGTCTATGGAATATGAGCACTCAGAGAAAATTTCTGATGAACAAACAAGCAAGGCAAAAACCAAAGCTAAAGAGTCAAGACCCTTAAATGCTCTGGTGAAATGGAAGTCAAACACTCTGAAATGAAAAGATAAGAAAGTTGAAAAGGAAGAACATGTATCCAGCCCCAAGAAAAGAACAAGCATCTCATCCAGTACAGAAGTAGAGAAATACAATCCAATAGAAGGAAAGAAAAGAAGGAAACTTACACTTAGTGATGAATATGTGGCAAGAGACACTATTGCAGACCAAATTTCAATTGACTATGCTAGAAAGTTTTTGGATAAACAACAAAGTGTACAAATTCCAGAATCACCCAAGACTCTACAAGGACCAATAAATATGGCTTCTATGTCTCCTGTGGAAAAATTCAAACTAGTATCAATAGTGCAAGCTAAGGATCAAGAAGAAATACTAAGAACATATTTACAGGACAATGAACTCATTAAGGAGACATCAAGCATTCTAGAGAAGTTAATCCCCACATACCAGAAGGATATATCAGTATCATCAACTGCTCATCTCAAAGGTCTTATAAATTTTGTAAGTACTCATTTTGAATCCTCTAAAAAGTCTGTTGATATCAAGGTTAAAAAGGAATATGAAGACAAAAGACTAGCAGTATCAAAAACCAAGTTAGACAGTGACAAAATTCTATTAGAGAGCAGCATCAAGAATATGATAAATGCAATCAAGGAAGCCTATGAAATATGTAAATTTTGTCTATCTTGGCTTGAAACTACTAAGGAAATGGATGAGAAAGTTAAAAGCATGGAGCTTCAACTCACAAATATTTATGAGACCTTTGATCCTGTAGGTGACTCAATCAGCTGCATAGAAACACAAGTTGAAAACATTTAGAACAGCACAAGCAACTTTCTCAACAAACAGGAAGAGATTAAAAACAAAATGTGTTTGCTGAGAAGGGTATTAAGTTTAAAAATTGAGATCATGATAAATCTTGCAGTTGAAGCACAGGGAGCTTCACAAATTGACAAACCCTCAAATGTGCAAAAGGAAGAAAAATTAGTCTTGCTGATAAATGGTCACATCCAAATTTTGGAAAGAGCAAAGAATTGATGGAATAAAGAGATTACACAATTAAAGATTGTGTATAAGAATATTCTTTCACCAACAACCAATTGAGTTGAAGTTTGTATATGTACATATGTGGCAAAGTATGAAGATTTTTGCAGTTTTGGTCCAATTTTGACTCTTGTACATACACCTTTGCCATTGATGTCAAAGGGGGAGAAGAAGGCAAGTGAAAAATGGGAAAACACCTAAGGGGGAGTGAAAAAATAGAGTGTATATAGAAAGGGGGAGCAAATACACATTTTTCACTAAGTGTTGCCATCAATGCCAAAGGGGGAGATTGTTGGCAACATAGTCAAGAGACACTGTTGATTGGGTAATGTTGTCATTGATGGCAACAAGGAAAATAGAGCATGATGAAGCTAAGGATGATTGGGAACTCAACTTGGACCAGCCTGCATACAAGGTTCTGGTCCAGACACAAAAGACTAAGGCATAATGGCTAAGCACTGATAACACAGAGTTAGTAGAAAAGACTCATGTGGTATTCCTCTGCAATTGATGGTCAAGGTACATGATTTAGGTATGCTATTCAGGATTGTTGGGAGATACTATGTTCAATATTACAAGTCCTGATGACTTCCAGAAGACAAGTTGTGATTGGCTTAAGTCCAGGTGAACACAGTTAAGTCAGGAACAATGCAGAGTGCATGAGTATTTTGGTCTGCATTTCTCCGCAAGTGATTATATTAGTATGTGGTTTTAAGGTAGTATGGATAGGTTTTAGAAGTATACAATTGATGAGTTATAACGTTTGAAGTGATCCGTAAGATTGTCTACTAAACTCCAAGTTCTGGTAGTTGGTTTGCCAGTACTTCACCAAGGCAGAAGAGTCAATTCTGAGTTCTGCATTTAACCACATAAGGACATCATGACATTTGGTTGGTAAGTTATGATCTATGAGGTATGAGCAATGGTTGATGTGATTCGTTGAGTCTCATTTGGTCCGCAATAAGAATTTTGGTGTAACAGTCAATTAGGTCAAGCATGTTCTGAAGAGACAAGCTGACAGGCAATTAGATCCTTATGTGGAGAAGGTATATTGCTTGAATAATAAATCTAAGTGGTTATATGTGTGGTGCTAACTTGTATGAAGATTATACAATGATTTTTTGGATCCGCATTACTATTTCTACACATGATCAAGCCGACAAGGTAGAATACATTGCATACACGCTTCATGTCTAGCTTGCTGACCTGATTATGAAATGAATCTTGTTGCAGATATAAATAGTCAATGGATTACAATGTAGAATTGTGTGTTGTGCAAATTTGAAGTGTGAAGGATTATGAGCAGAGTACAGAGCAAAAAAAGTTGAACAAGGACAGAAAATAGAGTATATGTAGTAAAGTTGAGAAGCAAGGCAGAATAAATGAAGACCTTTGAATATGTATATTGAATCTTCAATGGAACTATGATCCAGCATGTGGTAGATGCATTTACAATAGTTCATCTTCTGGCAGTGAACCAATCCTTCTTCTTTCTCATTTTCTCTTGACAGTGAGCCTTTGTGCAGTGAGCACTTCTTGAGCCCTGAGCAGTGAGCCTTCTTGTAATTTGGTATTGAGCTATCATAATATATTGTGAGCTAACACTCACCATGGTTTTTTCTTCTTTGGGTTTTCCACGTAAAAATCCTAGTGTCTATGTTATGTCTTTATGGTTGTTGTTCTTATGCTTGCTCTGCTTTCATGTTATTAATTTTGCAAATTGGATTAATAAACAAGTTAACAAGTGGTTTTGTGGAATACTGATTCATCCCCCCTCTCAATATTCCTTACTTTCAACATTTCTTGGGCTTAGTAACATTCTATTTTTCTCTAATGAAGATGATACCTACATTTCACATGGTGTTGCTCTCTCCCTAAGTCTTCTTCCTTCTCAGGTTGTAATCACTCTTAACCTGAGCAGTTTTGGAGGCAGTTAAGGCTCTTATCTCCTTATCAGAGGGTCTTCTCAAGTGTATATTAGAATCTTCACTATTTAATTGGTAAACATGTTTACTATCCTCATTTCTGCTAAGCAGAAGCTGTTGTTTATAGGAATTCTCCAACTTTCCTTTATCCATCTGTTGGCAAGAGACACTATATGGATTCATGATGATTGTCATTGATGGCAACAAAGTTCATCCCACACATCCACAAAACATTATGTGTCTCTACCGGAAGTCAGAATGAAGATTGTTAAGGTCCGGTAAACAGGAACAGAGCTTGTGGCAAGGTCCGATAGACAGGTCTGGATCTCTCAGAGGAAGGATCTTGGTGAAGTGCGGATTTGGGAATGTCAAGAGGACTACCTTGAGTAATAGATTGCAAGGATTTAGCCTCTGATGATGGACAAGGAAAATGCTATGAATAGTTAAGTACCGGATTCCTAAGTGATAGTGTGAACAGAGGAAGAACTGACTGACATAACATCAGACTACTTTCTGGATGCATTTCTGATGGTGGTAAAGGTTGTGAAGACATGAATTATGTTTGGCCGACATGATTAGTGATTTCTACAAGTATATGCTTGATCCACATTACTTGATGTGCAAGGATTCAGCCGACAGAACAGAGTTTGTGAGAAGATTGACAGTTCCAGGTGCCGACTAGAAAGATAATGAAATCACTTGTGCAGATATATATATAGGATGGATTTAGTTGTGAGAAGTGGTGTGGTGATATGTGATATGCGAATAAAAGTAGAGCAGAGCAGAAATAGTAAAGAAGGTCTGGTCTGATATGTGAAAGGAAAGCAGCATAAGAGAAGAGGAAAGATGAAGTGCAGCAAATCAGTGTACTGAGCCTAACCGGAACTGAACTCCAGCATATGTGGATGCTACCAATCAGTTCAAGTATTATAACACTCTTTTGTAGACAATGTGTCTCTTGTAGACAGTGTGCCTCCTTGTGAACAGTATGCTCGGGCAGTGAGCCCTAATTGGCAAGTGCCATTTTGTAATTCCTTATTCTTCTAACAGAGAATAATCTTTGGGTTAATCACCCTGTGGTTTTCTCCCTTAATAGGGTTTCCACATCAAAAATATTGTGTCATGTGTATCTCCATTTCATGGTTATGTTTGCTTGTTTGAATTAATGTTACATTAATTAATAAGAAAGTTCAGAAAGAAGAAATAATTTGGATAACTGATTCACCCCCCTCTCAGTTATCAACAATTGGTATCAAAGCTAAGTTCCTCCTAACAAAGCCTAACAGCTTGAGGAAGATCTGGGAGTTCAAATGGATGCATATGGTTTAAGGGAGCAACTCAAGACTACCCTTGACGATCGTGAACAGTCAAACTCTGAAGTCAATGAATTAAAGGAAAGACTCAAACAGGCTGATGATTTCATGAGAGAACTAAAAGACAAATTAAGTCTCTCTATGAAAAAGAGAAAGGATCTGCTTCAGCAATTGGCAAGACAAGGTGAAGAAAATAATGCAAATGAAGAGCTGAAAGAAAAAACTGAGTTGTGTGAAAAGTTATCAAAAGAAATCATTATGGTAAGACATGAAATGGAATCAGGAGTCGTGAAGTTTACCCAAGAAGTTGAAGAGAAAAGAAAAACTGAAGATAATCTAAGACAATCTCTCTAGGAGAAATCAGAAGATTGCCACCAGATGGATAGAATTATCAGACATCTTGAATCTGATCTTGAAGATGCTAAAGATAATGAAGAAAAACTTGAGGATCAAATTGTCTCTCTAAAAAGGGATCTTCAAACAGCAAATGAGTATAAAGAAAAATTCAAGATAAGTTCTGCTCAACTTGAAGTTCTTCTTGGAAGTCAGAAGAGGGCAGATGACAAGTGTGGTTTGGGATATGAGAAAGGAGAAAGCTCTGGATCAGGTCAGCAGAATTTTAGACCAGAAAATCCAAGGAACAAGCCTAGAAGACCTCCGGTAAGACAGCCCAATGCTCAAAGATATCCATCCTTCAATGGATACTGCCACAGCTGCAATCACTTTGGTCACAAAGCTAATCAGTGTAGAAAGAGAATGAATCAAACTAATTCATCCTTCTCTGGACAGTGTTTTAACTGCAAAAGGTATGGTCACAAGTCTCATGAATGTAGAAATATGCAAATGAACAAATCATTCAATGGTAGATGCTTTACATGCAATAGAGTAGGTCATATGGCTAATCAATGCAGATCAAGAGGATATCAATCAAATATGCAAAGAAATGTTGTTTGCCAAATCTGTAATAGGTCCGGTCATAATGCAAAAGTCTGTAGAAGCAAGAATCATGACAAAAGAGGTCCGGTATATCATAATCAGAATCAAGATAAGGGTAAACAAAAGATGAATGCGAATGAAATTAAAAATGAGATGAAGAAAAGTACTGAGAATGTAGAGGTTGGATCCGCACCAGACTCTGGTGCTGATATTCCTTCCAGAAACTGAAAAGTGAGCTCTAGCTCAGGGGGGACACAAAGAAAACCTTGTTCCCCCAGCCAATCAATTGGTGCCAGAACTGGCACAAGAAGAGTTGCGGATTGAAGGAGTCATAAGGGATATATTCAAACAAACTGTGGTTAAGATTTGGAAGATCTGGAAGATGTTTAAAGATCAGGGTTGATCCGGTTCTTCAAATCACCCGAATAAGGCAAACCGAAATAATGTAGGTCAAGCATTTATTGCAATCTAATATTAGGGCTTGCGGAGCAATATAATTTTTTTCCATTAATCACTCGTTCATTCTGCACTCAAGAAGAAACAAAAAGCAGAGCTCTGCAATGAAATTCCTCAAGTTCATCGAAGATCACTTGCAGAAGTCATTACTTCCAGAGATCAATCCAACCAACTCCGTGAAACCAATAGGGGCAAAAGGTATTTTCTGTTTTCAAATATCTCACTGCAAATCTCTTGATAATGGGTACTCTGAATATTGTAAAGATTTCTGATAGACCTCACCCTACATTTAAGAAACATCCATACAAATCCTTGGAGGTAGACCCCCTAGGTGCATTTTCCAGTGTTCCGCATGGTGTTTTGCACACCGAAGATATTAGGGTTTATATACATGCAAATGTTGAAGAATTTGGGGAATTTAAACTAAGAGATATCTATCACAAACAACTGTTAGATGATTCATTTGAGCTCAAACCCCAATACATAAGCCTCTGGAACAAGCACTTTGCACAATACATACATTTCCCCTATTTTACGAAGGATGAATGGGTTAGGTACATTTTGAGCAGAATACATGATAATTTCATGTGGTTAAATGGACCATTCAAGATCACTAAAGATGCCATTAGGGCAGTTACCGTACTACACTCATCCGATGGGATTCCTATTCTTAAATCTGTAAAGAACCAAACTGTGAGTGAGGCTACTGGATCTAAGTTTGACAAAAGAGCAATGACAGTAGATGACATCACTGATCCAGATGTCAAGTTTGCTTCTATGATCATTGGATATAAGATATATCATTCTAGCAGAGAAAATTTTGTACCTGGAACTGCCATCTATACTGCTTATGAAATGTTAAGAAAGGATGCAGACTATGATCTTTGTCAGCTTCTCTTGAACCAACTCTTGGAGAATTTGTAGAAAATCAAGAAAGATAAAAAGAATTCATTCAAGTATGGTGGATTGATATTGTGCTTACTCTTCTACTTTATGAATGAGCTTCTTGGATCTAATGGCTGGGTATGGGAGAATGATAGACCAGTAGATATCCAAATCAGAGATTATTTACATGGACTTGGTGACAACAAAGCACAAAATACAGCTCTGTGGGGATATTTCAAGAACTTTCAGAACATGATGCAAGCAAGAGAAAGGATTCCCCAGTCTCTTGTTGAGAAATACAAAGACACAATTTGCTTTATGGTAGAGACTGATCAATGCCTAATGGAGGCAGTAGAACCAAGAGCTATGTGGATCATGCCTATGGGATATGAAGTCGATGAACAAATTGTGGAGCTGCATGTTCAACACATGCTAAGTCAAGCAAAGGATCCAAAGGCAGAAAGGTTTGGAACCTTTGAAGAACTAAGTGTAAAGATTCATGTGGAACTCAGAGAACCTGAGATCAAAAGGAAGGTGAGAAAAGAAGTAGAAAATATTGCCCAAGGCCTTGGCATCTCAAAGGAGGCACTTGATGCTCACAAGAAAAGGATGGAAAGGGCTGAGGAAGAGAAGAAAGAGGCAGAAAAGAAAAGCAAACAAAGTGCTCCGATAGAAACCTCAACCCGGACCAGATCATCAAAAAGATCTGCACCTGTCACAGCCAAAAGCTCAAAACTAGAAGTCCAGGCATCCGACAAAAGAGAGAAAAGATCCAAGACAAAAGCCACAAGGGCTTATGCAAGTCAAAGAGATGAAGAGGAAACCAAATTAGATAAGGGGGTAAAGGAAATAAAGAAGCAGAAGAAGAAAGGATCCGGTAAACCCTCCATAGGCCAAGACTAGGAGGAAATGGCAGAGGAATTTGTTAAAAAGCCCACCCTGTCTCTAGAAAGTGTAATCAAATCAGTCACTGTGGATGGAAACCTTCAACCAATGGCCGAATTCTATGATGATTACAATGAGGCTGACCAAAAGATCCTGCAGGAAGCTACAATCAGGTATCTGAACATATACAATAAGGCTTTCATTGAGATTATATCTATAATTCCTAAGAGCCTAGAAAAGGAGTTAGAAATAAGAAAGAACAATGCCATGACAAAAGACATTGAGATCCAGAAACAAATAGCTATTCAGCTATATCCTGCAATCGATCCCAAAACAATGAATATGATATTCAAAGATTGCAAGGATGAATTCAAGAGCAAAGCAAGCATGAATTAGCTCATGCTTGGTGAAACCGACAAGGTGGCAAAAGAGACTGAAGAGATTCTCTGGAATACTCTTAAAAAGTTCAACATTCCTATCACAAAGGACTCCGGTAAAGACAAGAGCTCTGAATCCCCTATTCCGGAAGAAGTGGTTCATGGACAAACAAATATCTCTCCTCCAGTTTCCCCTACAGCTTTCGGATCTAAAGGAGAAGACACAATACAGGAGAAAGAAGCAAGAGTGAAGGAAAAAGAAGCTGACATTACCAAGGCTACAGAGAAAGAGAAGACCCCAACAGAGAAAACCACAACTGATAGTGGTAAGAATGTAGAAGGGGAGAAAGCTCCAAGGGACAGCCCTAAGACTGCAGAAGAAAAGAAAAATCTATCTCCGGCAAGAGACACTGCACAAACTGTCCAAGAATTCTTGAACAAAGAAACAATGGAGATTGATGAACCGGAGCTTCTACAAGGTCCATTCAATTTTGATTCTCTTTCTCCGGTACAGACAATGAAGATAGCTTCATTTGCTGATGCTAAGGCCAACAAAAAACTCCTAAAGTCTCATATGGAAGACTGTGAGTTAATAGAAGCTGCTTTCAGAGTGCTAGAAAAGATTATGCCATCGTTTCAAAATGATCCCACAGCCTCCTCTTCTGGTAATCTCAAAACCTTAGTCAGCAGTGTTAGTACACATTTTGATTCTCTAGAAAAATCAACTGAAGAAAAGGTCCGGAAGGAGTTTTTGGATAAAAGGTTCTCTGAGGTACAGGGTTTGATCATTAATGATAGGAGAAACATGAACATTGGGATAAAGAGCTTAGAAAATGCTCTTAAGGATGGCGGTGAAATATACAAATTTTGTATCTCCTGGTCCAAGGTAACAGTGGAAATTGAGAAGAAAATAAAAGAGCAAGAGGACAAACTACTAAGCTTGTCTCAAAGCTTTGATCCTCTTTCATCCTCCATAATAAATCAAGAATGTCAGACTATTGCAATCACAAATGCAATAAAGAATTCTGAGAAGGAAAGAAAGAACATAATTAACCGGATGGGTGAACTTAGAAGGATTATTATCCTTAAGTTAGAGGCCATGCATGAGGCCATAAGTGAAGCCCAAATTACACCCCAGACCAATGATCCGACAGATCTAAAAAGGGCAGAAGCGTTTGCATTCCTGTTGAGTGGGCATATCTCAATTTTGGACAGGATGAAGCAGAGTTGGGTGACAGAAGTTGTACAGTTGAAGAACACTTTTGCAGACATACTTAAGTATATGTAAGTACAACTTGTATATATATACTTATGCGGCTAAATATAGTTAAATTTTTGAAAATTTTGGTATGCAGACCCTACCCTTTTCCATTGATGTCAAAGGGGGAGTGAGGAGCAGTGAAAAATGAGGAATCCACCTAAGGGGGAGCTCCAAAAAATGTATATAAAGACAGAGCATCAGCCAAGGGGGAGCATAGTATAAACACTTAGTCATTTTTCACTAAGTGTTGCCATCAATGTCAAAGGGGGAGATTGTTGGCAAGAGACACTATATGGATTCATGATTGTCATTGATGGCAACAAAGTTCATCCCACACATCCGTAGGACATGGTGTGTCTCTACCGGAAGTCAGAATGAAGATTGTTGATGTCCGGTAAACAGGAACAGATCTTGTGGCAAGGTCCGATAGACAGGTCTGGATCTCTCAGAGGAAATATCTTGGTGAAGTGCAGATTTGGGAAAGTCAAGAGGACTACCTTGAGTAATAGATTCCAAGGATTTAGCCTCCAGGATGGACAAGGAAAAAGATATGAATAGTTGAGTACTGGATTCCTGAGTGACAGTGTGAACAAAGGAAGAAGTGACTAGCAGAACATCAGACTACTTTCTGGATGTGTTTCTGATGGTGGTAAAGGTTATGAAGACATGAATTATGTTTGGCCGACATGATTAATGATTTCTACAAGTATATGCTTGATCCGCATTACTTGATGTGCAAAGATTCAGCCGACAAAATAGAGTTTGTGAGAAGATTGACTATTCCGGGTGTCAACTAGAAAGATAATGAAATCACTTGTGCAAATATATATAGGATGGATTTAGTTGTGAGAAGTGGTGTGGTGATGTGATATGTGAATAAAAGCAGAGCAAAGCAGAAATAGTAAGGAAGGTCCGGTATCTGAAAGGAAAGTAGCATAAGAGAAGAGGAAAGATGAAGTGCAGCAAATCAGTGTACTAAGCCTAATCGGAACTAAACTCCAGCATATGTGGATGCTACCAATCAGTTCAAGTATTGTATAACACTCTTTTGTAGACAGTGTGTCTCTTGTAGGCAATGTGCCTCCTTGTGAGTAGTGTGCTTGGGCAATGAGCCCTAATTGGCAAGTGCCATTTTGTAATTCCTTATTCTTCTAACAGAGAATAATCTTTGGGTTAATCACGCTGTGGTTTTCTCCCTTAACAAGGTTTCCACATCAAAAATATTGTGTCATGTGTATCTCCATTTCATGGTTATGTTTGCTTGTTTGAATTAATGTTGCATTAATTAATAAGAAAGTTCAGAAAGAAGAAATAATTTGGATAACTGATTCACCCCCCCTCTCAGTTATCAACACCATCATGATCCCATCTACTAAATCTTCTTCATCAGATGTAGCATAATCCTCCACAATACAATCATGGTTAAAAACCATATCTATATTATGGTCTTCATAATCTTCCCTGCCATCACACTCATCACAAGGGTCTGTATTGTCAGTCAAAAACATTGCTACAACACAAGAGGAAGAAGAATGAGGGGTCTGACACACCAAACACCAAAGATTGTCGTCCATAGCATGCACCCCCTTCCTTAGAGGATCAGGGGTTTCTTTAGATAGATTCCCCTATTATTAGGGGGTATTGGCTTTCCATTTTGCCAAATAGTGTTATATGGTTGGTCAGACAACCTTGGCATCCTTTCTTGTCTGACAAAAGGAGGCTTGTTATTTGGGATCCTCTTATCACCTCTGGCCATAGAAATCTTCATTTATTTGACCTCTTTCCATAATTTCTCACATTTAGCAATAGCAGGACCCTTACTGCCTTGTCCCCTATCTTGAGGGGTAAGATTCAAGTCACTCCTCTTAGGAATTTTCCCAGATGTCTTTCTATTGTTTTCAATATGCAAAGCCACCTTAAAAACATCTCTGAGGGTTTGGGGTTCTCTATTCTTCGATTCATATCCCAGCTTGGGGTCATATGCATTCTGGTAAATCACCATGCACATGTCCTCATTCGGTCTCATATAAGGTGGGATTTTATTGCAGACCTTCATAAACCTGGGATTGAAATCAGGGACATTTTCATTCTACCCCTTTTGAATATTAGTAAACTCATTGACAACAAACCATGGGTCAATGTTTTCACAATACTGCTCTTTGAAGATCCTCTTAAACTCTATCTAGAAGTTAATACTTGCTTCTGACAAGATTCTATACCAATCTCTTGCACCCTCAGTTAATGACTGTATAAACAATTGCATCACCACATCCTCACCCTCAACCTCAAAATCATCAATGACATTCAAGAAAGCCTTCAAATGATCTTCACCAGACACATCATTATTCCCAAAAAACTTTGGGAAAACATTCTTGACTGCATTCTCAATGGGATTAGATTAGCTAAGTATGCCAGTGAAATCTAATTGCATGTACCTTGCCAACTGGATTAGCCTCCTAGAAAAGGGATTCACCACCGGTTGTCAACCCTGGGCATTCTAGTTTCCTTGAGGGTTTTGCGAGATCGGCATATGTTGTTGGTATGGTGCATTTTGGTTTTGGGCATTTGGTGGGAGACCCACATTTTGAACTACTTGAGGATTTTGGTATTGCACTCCTCCTTGACCAATATAAGGATTATAACCTACTTGTTGGCTAGCCATTCTAGCATGTGGGTTATGTGGGTGTTGCTGCGGTTCATATTGGTACATGGGTGTTGATACAACAGGGCTATTTATGGGGGCAGATAGAGCTGCAACATTTGTATAGATGATCCGTGGTTGTGGCATAGACGATGCCATTTGTATCAAGGGTTCTAGTTGGGTAGTGGATGACTAAGGTGTTGTATTTTGTACGATAGCAGCAGATAATTTTGGACTGCAATAACTACAAGTAACATTGGAGCTATGTAGGGCTTGTACTCTCAACAGAAAATCTTTTTTTTTTAAGGTTTCCATCCTAGCTAACCTGAGACCCAATTCAACTACCTCCCTTTCTAATTCTTCATCATTTTTGTTAGAACCAGAGGCTAAATTTCGTATAGGACACTCATTTGTATCAATGTATTTAGCCTTCCCGAATGAAGGGGAACTCAACCTTACATAAGGGGTTATGCTTAGGGATTCATCAGTAGACTGAATAGCAGGCATGGGTACTAATTGAGACTCACTTTGCAAATGGGCCATCATACTCTGAGAAATAGGGGATTCAACATAAAGTATTTCATCACCATCAAAATCAACCTCACACTCAAGAACATTTCAAGGAATATAAAAGATAGCACACCTATTCCTTGTTTCCTCTAATTTAGAATGGCTTCTACTACCACCCAAAAGGGCCATAGTCATTGTAATAAGATCAGTAACAATAAGAGTAAACTCACCTGATTATTTATCCCTCCATGTCTGATTTCCAGGCTCAAGACGCACAAGCTTGTTGGGATGTCCCTACTGTAGTGATCTTCTCCCATGCATCCTTCTACTTTAGTAGTTTCTTTAGTTTCCACCAATTCATAAATATGCAGAGTTGACACCCAAGAATGGGAAACAGAAGGTGGCCACACTAAATAGTATTTGTTATATAGATAACAAATTTGAATTTCTCTCAATCTTGAACACTGAAATGTCTAGATGTAACATTTCCAGAAATATACAGGGATCTTTCCCTTTCACAGATAATTATTTTCTTCCTTGATCAACTGGTAAGAAGATCAACAAAGTTTCCACCCTCTAAATGGAATGATAATGCATGGCACATGTGCAAACTCTAAACACCTATGACAGACCATTGGACTAGCTTTTGACAATTATATACTAAGTCCCTAGTAGAGTCTCCAATCTATTGATTGTTTTTAATTCCCAACCAGATCTCAAAGACAATCTAAAGAATAGCTATTTTGAATGATCAATTTACTATGAGGGATTGGCCAATGAATAGGAAAATTTGGATTGAACTTTTCCTCTACACTTTAGGCTCTGCAAAACCTAGGAGGGTAATCTTTTACAGTATTTTCTTAAGATCTCCTTACCTTTTATCTCAAAATACTATTGCAAGTAGATATGTTCTCTCCAATTTGCCAAAGAATTACAGAATATGCTAAAGCAATTGGCTAGATCCTTAGGCCTCTATACATTCATTTGTAGGATAACATGAAAACAACATTAAACAAATAACTTATTGCATGAAATGGGAAACTCATTATGATTTTCAATTTAAACGACCAAGGGGTTGTACCAAACACAAAATCAAAGAGATCGGTGCCTTAACCTGGGCTACAGAATCAAAATAGATGTAAATGAAACCCCACATGACAATATTTTCCCTAGTTTATGAAGCACTGCAACAATGCATTACACTATTATATTTCAACGAACTCAAAACCAATTCTACTTACAAATGCCTACAAGCATTCATAACATTTTAATTCACTCCTTGAGTAAAATCTATAAGAAGAACATTCATACAGAGGAAAGGTTGTGAAGATAAATAAAATGACCTTTGATCAGACTTTGTTCATAAATGAGATGAAGATTACAATGTAGGAGACAATGTAGCTTTGAACTTGGCACTATAGTCAGAATTGAACCAGTACTGTCAACCAAAAGTTCACATGTACATCATATTATATTCTCAGACATAACCTAAAATAGAAACACCAACTCTATTACTATGTGCTCTGTAGTACAAAAATTCTCCAAGATGTTGTTATATGGAGCCTAATCAGACTCGGAGGTTAAATTTTTCCCACTTTTATCAGCACAGTTTCCCCCCAAAATTATTTAATGAGTGAGTACAAGGGGGCAGAGATCCTCCTGCAGGGCCCGGGGGCGGAGCCCATGGTGGGGGTCTGGGGGCAACGCCCCCAATGGGGGCTGCTGGGGGCAGCGTCCCCAGCTGAGGGCTTGGGGGCAACGCCCCCAAAGAAAAAATTGCCTATTATTTTATAAAGGCGTCGAGAGTTATTTTTTCTATTGGTCGACATAAAAAAACTCTATTTTGGTAACCAACATAAGGCTTGATAAAAGAGACTAAGGGTTAGGGTTTTTGTGGACATTGTATTGTAGCATTTTGCAGTGGTATTGAGTTGCAAGGATTGCTAGTTGTAATCGGTTTCATTTACTGGATAACTCTCTGTTGATGGATGTAGCCCGAGTTTGGGTGAACCATGTTAAAACTTGTCTCTCCCTTTTATTATTTCTGTGTATTTTCATTCCTCTATTTAATCTTTATTTGCATTTAATTGATATCTTCTGCATGCAATCCCTAACACAAGATCCTTTGCCAAAGGCCCTAAAATCTCTTTTATAGAAACAAGGGAGCAAACAAGTTTCAGGCCATTTGACAAGTGTCACATTTTCATTTGCCAAACCTAAATACAAGTACAATTGTTCATGGAAAGAATATTCCACAAGGGACAAAGGTTGGTGCATGTGAAGTTGTAAAACAATGTTGCCTCCAAAAGGTGCTCATGGAAATTTGTTGCAACACAATTTACCACCTCTTTACCCACCTTCTTTAAGCTTCAAAAGCCTGGGAAATGCTAATTATGCAGATGCGGACAAAAAGCAAAGGTCCACTAGAAGATAAAATATCTTATTTGAGCTGAAGAGGATTCATGTTCATGCTGAATAGGCAAAAAAGCCAAAAGAATACCCATTTTGAATAAATAATGAAAGAATATAGATTATCAAGCTAGTAGAATGAATATTGCTCTGACAAATTATTATACTTGTCATCCTAGGCACTATATTGCTTTTCTAAAGGCCATTGGAATGCAAGGAGCTCACCCACACTTGGTGTTTATTATTGTACTTTGTCAAAATAGACTCAGCTTCTTTCAAAAAATCCTCTATGAGCTTATTTGTACTCCATTTCTTGTATATGTCGCACTTGAGGAGATCTAAATCAATCCCATCTTCTTTGTATGAGGAAGGCAATAGTGGGAATTGTTGGGTCCCAAAACCACAACTCCACTTCCTAGGACAAAATCACACTTACAAGGCTAGGGTTGTCGTCATGTAAGCATAATCAGCCCATCAACAGAATATGGAGGGTTAAAGGTCAACTCTACAGGAGTGGGTTTCATCCCCTGCACTTCGAGCTCAGCTTAGACTCTGGAGGGATATTCCAAGGGGTATACCTGAATAGGTATTAAGTTCAAACCAGATGAACAACTAAAAACATGGACAACCCAACCCAACTCATTGTCTTGGTCCCAAAGGTTGTCACTGAACCAAGAACAATTGGCTATCACAAAAACCCCTATATAGATGATTCAACTATGCGAATGTAAATGCACAAGAAAATTGGATTTTTCCCCTAAACCACAGGTGAATTATTTGTTTGATTTAAAAGATGTGATTGATCCCTCTCCAATATGGACTGATGCCTACTCTATTGGGCAACTGAATCATAAGCAGCAAAGAGGGAAGAAAGGATTGAATTGGCATCAAAAGAAAAGTCAAATGTATTCACATACATTTCTCATATTATACTTCATACATTGGGCATACTTAATTATCCAGAACCAAACTATAATGAACTATTTGCAACAAAGATATGACTCAAAACAAATCATATATTGACTTAAATGTTGTCACACATTATCAAATCTCAGTTACAATTGCACTAGCAAATGTGGTGAAGGAAAAATATATAACTGTGATTATACATTCCCCTCAATCATTAAAAATAGCCATAGAGACATACCACTGCATAAAATATGCGTTACAATTCATTCCTACATTGCATCAAACACATTCCTCCATTAAATGCCCTAACTGGCTTGATTTGAAGCTTAGAAACTATCCTGAGACAGTAGACCAGTCAATTGGTTCAGAGATCAACCATGAAAACATCTTTGAAACATGTATATATAGCAATTTAGATCCTGTGAAACCCCTGGGTGTTGAAACTGAGTCAACACGTCAGGCCCATGCTGCAATAAAATCAGCCCAGAGCCATGTTAGAAGATCAACAAATTTCTAGGGAGCCCATGCCCTGCACACTGATTTTCTCCTTGAGAGGTACTGCAGAAAATACTGAAACACTTCATCTTCTTCATTAAGTGTATATCAAAACATTTGGATTTGTAAATGGAAATGATCAAACAATTGAAATGCATAACCTAAACCCAAATAATTCAATACCTCAAAGATGCAAGATGAGCTTGATTGATTGATCGATCGCTTTGTTGTGTTGGTTGCTCGATTCCGTAGCATAACGTTGATAAGGATGCAAGCTAGATGGATTTGAAGATGATGGATAATGGCTTGAAATGAAAATTCAGCAGAGTGAGGTTGCATGAAGAAGAATCATCCATTCTCCTCTAATCTCTTCTCTAATGTCTTCTCTAATCTTCTCTAATGTCCCAAATGGCTCAAAAGAGGCTTGTTTTATAGGAAAGGCTTGGTTCCAATGGATGGCTAGGATCAATTTGGGCTTTAGATGAAATGGATGGATAGGATTAAGTTAGGTTTCCTTGCACATCAAGAAATTGTAGTCATGTGACATGTGGCAAGGGAAGATAAGGCTTAGGTGTGCTTGTGTAGATAAATACTAAAATTAGGTCCCATTAGTTGTGCATGTGAAAGATAAAAGTTGTAACACATGATTGACTGGACAAGTGTTGGAACGTGATAAAAGATGAGGACTTAATTCAAATAAAATATTTGAATTAGTTGTGATCTGAGTTGGATATTAATTAAATAAATAAGATTTATTTAATTAATTGGGTAGATGAATAAGATGTGATGTGTAAATTAATTAAATAAATAAAATTTCTTTAATTAATTGGGATGAGGATAAGATAAATGGGATTATGCATGTGAAATTAATTAAATAAATAAAATTTATTTAATTAATTGACTAAGTAGCATAAAGATGGGGATTTTAATTAAATAAATAAAATTTATTTAATTAATTGGCTTAATGGATAATTGGGATTAAGAATGGGATTAGGACAAAATGGCTTATGATGTCTAGGATAATGTTTTAACAAGGTGTTGCAAGACATAGACAAAGTTGGGACAAATTTGGGTGTCTACATTTTGCCCCTCTTTGAGATGATGTTCGAGATGATGAGCTTTATGTCAAGTAACATCATTTCAAAGAAGTTAAGGTATGGATAATTGATAGGGATGCTGATGATGATGATGATAGAATGAGGAAAAGATAGTATGATGATGCCCCCTCGAGAGGATAGGTGGGTTGGACAAACATGGGTATGCTCTCGAAAAGAAATGGCTTGGTCAAGAATGATAAGATAGGGAAATGGATAGAAGAAATGATGGTGTGTTATGCTGCAATGGAAGGTGAGCAACCATGATGTTTGATATAGCACTGGACGTTATGCACCGAGGTATAAGGAACCAAGGTGACGATGTGTCTCATGCCCTAGCGTAATACAACATTGTCTAACATATGAGGAAGTAAACTTAGAGCATTGAAGTCCTAATGCACAAAAGGTATAATATGACCTTAGATGCAAAGGATAGTGCAAAAAGCTATTCCAACATACACAAGATATGAATATTAACTAGAAAGTTACAGATGTGATACAAATGCAAGTTAAAATGATAACACACACAAGCAAGCAAGCAAGCATGCACAAATGATTCAAAAGCAAACAAGGTATTGCCCCTGTCAAGCTGTAAACCAATGAGTAATTGATTGTTGTTGATGATAGTGTTGTTATTGCAGGGAAAGCTATATCCCTAGATCAACACAAGGTTGTTGGCTGAGTTGGTTGGTTGATTG
Organism: Cunninghamia lanceolata; assembly: GCA_027924645.1. Taxonomy (NCBI): domain Eukaryota; kingdom Viridiplantae; phylum Streptophyta; class Pinopsida; order Cupressales; family Cupressaceae; genus Cunninghamia; species Cunninghamia lanceolata. The sequence continues at coordinate 4,877,543 of BSBN01000012.1, read as the reverse complement.
GCTGATGGCTTTGGCTGACAACAAGGCTAGGATCAAGACCATGGATTGTGTTTAGATAACTTGGCTTGATTGATTAACTTGATTGGTATGAATTACTGATGACTTGCATTTGGATCTTTGTTCGGAATGATTTGATTTGATGAAATGATGAATAAAGATTGATTTGATTGAGATTGATTGATGAAATCTTGATGATGTGATGATATGTGATGGATTGAGCTGTTTTTGATTTGTTGGAGTATTTAGATTTATTTTGATGGTTGGCTTGATGTGCTTGAGTTGATTTTCTTTGGTGTTGTTACTGATGATTGATAGGATTTGTTTTGATGGTTGGCTTGATGTGCTTTGGTTGTGATGTTTGCTATTGCTAGGTTGATTGTTTTGATGATTGGATTGTTTTGAATGATGATAGTGATGGTGTGATGATTAGAGTGTCCACTCAATTTAAGCATAAGCAAGTGTTCTCAGTGTGCTCAAAGGATGTAAAACAAACAAGGTATTGCCCTTGTCAAGTCATAAACCAATGATTGATTGTTTGATTGATGATGATAGTGTTGTCATTGTGGGGAAAGTTATATCCCTAGAGCAACACAAAGATGTGGGAATGCTATATCCCATTGATGATGATTGATGATGATTGATTGGGCTCATGACAAGATTAGGATCAAAACATGTTGATTTGATTGGATAATGTTCCTTGATTGATTGGCTTGCTTGATATGGATTAGTGTAACTTGGATTTAAGATAATTGCTTAAATTGATTTGATTGATATGATTGGAAAAAGTGATTGATTGTAATGGATGAATGAATGTTATTAATAGGAAGAATTGATGATGATGATGATTTGATTTTGATTGAATGTTGATGGAGTGGATTGTTTTGGATGATGATGGAATCAGTGTTATTGCTTGGATTTTTCATTGGATATTTGATTTTTTGGATTTTTGAGAATATTTGATTTTTTTGGATTTTTGAGAATATTTTGTTTTGGAAAATGCCAATGGATTTACAATTTGGGTAGCTTTTGTGCTAGATACCAATGACAAGGGAGAAAACCAAGTCTAGGTGCAAAGGATAGATAAAAGGATGGGCTCATAGTATATGTGATGGCAAGATCATGATAGATGGATAGATAAGAGGATATGCCACATAATGGATGGATACATGCCTCATGATAAGCTGATAGGTAGGCTATAGTGGAAATCTCATGATAAATAGATGGGGATAAGCTATAAGATAGAAAGCTCATGATAAGGATACGCCATAGTGGATGGATCATAAGGGAGCTAGGATGTGATCTCCAAAGGCTATGTTGCATAGGAAGAACTTGCCCCATTCTAGGTGGTAATGCTTAGGATTTTACATGACAAAGTTCATGACCAAGGGATGACATGATTGGATTGGTTTGAATGAGATGGCTTATGATAGGTGGATAATGATAGGATTGTTTGGAAAAAGGATAAGGTATATCAAGAGATATCAAAGCATGTTTTAACATTTTTCCCCTATGTCTTCATCAAAATCAAAAGGCAGAAGAATGGATAAATGGGTTCAGTAGGATAGGCATGTTTATGTAATGGCTAAGGATGGTAGGATGGTATATGATAGGTTGGAAATGGATAGGTTGGATGAGACAATGTGCCCCCAAGTGTAAGTGACATAGAAGATCAACCTACACATCATGCCTGTTTGCCAGGTTTTCATCATGGTACTTATCCAAGGCGCCTGTTTACCAGGTTTTCACCGTTGGACGAAGGGATTTCTCTTTACTTTTTTAATTTTTTTTGTTCTTCTTTTTTTTTTTTTTTACTTTTAGATGGGTTGACAATTACACATGGCGCCTGTTTGCCACGTTTTCACCATGGTAATAGATAGAAGGGACTCACGAGGCTAGTGTTATGAGAGGTGATAGTGTCCCATTAGAGATGGATGATGTCTTCGCATGGACCATGTCATTATGCTCATAGATGTTGATAAGGGATTGCATGAAAGGGAGATGGAGTAGGTAGATAGTGGATGATGAAATGGATTATGAAAGGTTCATGCAAGGATAGATGGATGGGGATAGTGGATTATGATGTGGATTATATAGGCTTATGGAATGAAGATGGATGAAAAGTTTATGCCAAAGAATGGGCCATAGGGATAGCATGGGGGAGATATGTAGGATAATGGATGGAAGATGGGGAGATTTAGTTATGTGGAGGTGCTGCGGCGTGGAAGGGAACCATGACCAACGGTTGCACACACCATGTTAAACATTGAAGCTTTTGATGAGATGGTGGTGTAGGAAGCAATGGAGATGTTTGCTTAGGAGATAGTTAATAAAGTGATTTAGGAACCCCAATAGATTTAGTATTTTTAGTGCTTTTGCTTTGCTTGTGGGATTTTTGAAGGGAATGGAAGTTTTGGATAGAAATAGGCTTTTGGATGGATATAGGTGATTGGGATTCTTGAGATGTGGATGAGGATGCCTCATTTGCTTTTCTAGCTATTTGCTTAGGAACCCAAACCATTTTGCTTTTGGGCTTTGGATTTGGAGGTAAGGGTTTGGATGGCTGCTTAGATGAACTTTGCTTTGATTTTGATTCTTTATGTCCTAAGGTATAAAGACCTTTAGGATTTTTGGTAGGATTTTTAGCTTTATAGGTAGAGGCATCAAAATTTTTGCTTTTGAATCCCATAGGGTGGGTGGAGTGGATGGAATGATTGGAAGCTTTATGCTTAAACAATGTGTGCTTTTGTTGGCCATGATTAGGGATGTAAGGATACTTATGAATGATAAGTATGTTAGGTGTTGGAAGCAATGGTGGCAAGGTGGATGAAAAGATATTTGGAGTTGGTAAAAGTGGAGGCAAGGTGGATGGCGAAAGGTGTATGGTCACATTCTTTTGACATTTATAGGATGATGGAGGTGAAATGGCAAGATATGTTTTGGGTAGATGATGGGGTTTGTGATGGAAACTGGACTTAGGATGGATGGAGGAATTACCAACATCTTGGCCTTGTTTACCTTGGGGTGTGTATCCAAGGCCATATGAGCATGGAGGGATTTTGACATGATTCAACTCCAAAATACGTTGTTTATAAAGGCCTAGGCCTTTACCTTTGTAGTTCATGTTTTGGAGGATGCAATGGACAATAGGACTAGGTGTGGTTTGAACACTAGACTTGAGTTCATTATTGGATGAAGGTGAAGTGGATAAAGGTTGTTGTTGTCCTAAGGAAGAACACTCATGTATAAGGGTGGTAAGACCAATAGGACATGATAAGGGATTTGAAGTGGAATCGATGGTGGATATGAAAGGAGGATCATTAGGATCTTGATTAGCATTGTGTTCACTAAGATCCAAGCTATTTGTTTGATCTTCTATGCTTATGTGTTCTTGAGAGGCACATGTCTCGTTATGACAAGTGGATGTTTGCTCATTATGGATAGGGCTAGATGGAGGATGACTAGGAGCAATGTGGATATCTTGCTCATGGATAGATATAAGATTATGGATAGGATCAAGGTGCTCATGGATAGCTTCTTCATAGGTATCATCTTGATTATAAAGAAGGTAAATGTTATGGATGGGTTGCATAAAAGTGATTTGAAATTGAGTTGGACTAGGGCTTAATGTTTCCACATGCTTAGGATTAAACCTTTGACATACCTCTTGAGTTGCTTGAATGGAAGTGGAAAGCTCTTGGATAGGCTCTTGGTCAACAACATGAGAACATGATGACTCTTGAATAGGCTTGATGGCTTGTAGGTCACATGATGGGCTTGAAGGGCTAGGTATGTTAATGGAAGGCTCTTGAAGAGGCTCAAGGATATGTGAACCACATGATGGGATTATATGATTGGACATGACCTTTTCAAGTTCATTGGTAGGCTCATAAATAGATGTTTGACATGGAGGTAGTTTATTCCTAGCTAGTAGCCAATGGATCACATCCTTCGCAAGGGTATGAGTGGATGGGCAATATAATGGATGGATGATAATAGTAGATGGTGTTGTAGGCTTATGATTAGGACTTTGATTGGATGGAAGGATAATGGAGTTTGATAAGCTAAAATTTGGATTGGATGGGAGTGATACATGGGATTGGGATGATGTGACATGATTTCATATGGTATGTCGATACACCTTGTAAACAATTGGGAAAAACATGGGGCATGTATTTGTATCATGGTCTTTGGTCCTATGGTATGCACAATAATCATGTTCATCATATGGACTTTCTTCACAAAGTTTGACTTCAGAAAGTTCAATGAGTTTTTGTTCAAGCATTCTTTGTAAAACTATCTCAGCAGCCTTTTTTGGTGAAGGATTAGAATGATATGTTGATGAAGGTAATGAAGGGCTTGGTGGTTTGGAAGGTTGATGGACCAATGGACTAGGGGTAGGATCACATGGTGGTGTTGGGATAGGATTAGTTGGCTCATGTGTTGGTGGGTGATTAGATGATGAAGGCCACTCTAGATCGGTATCTCCCTTGTCAAAGGTAATTAGATCTTGCATAGGATAATTTGGGCTTGTTTGATTTATGTACAAGGGACTACTTGGACTTGCATATGGTTCTTGTTGCAAAGGTGGATTTAGGTCTATCAATGGTGCTTAATGGTCTTGTTGAAAAGGTGTACTTAGACCTGCTTGATTTATGTACAAAGGGCTATTTGGACTTGGATGTTGTTCTTGTAATATCACTTGATTGCTTTGTGGATGGGCTTGGTAGTGCATTGGAACAGTGGCATGAGGGATTGGATAAACTTGAGGTGGATGTTCATAGGTTTGAGGTGGAATTTGTTGAGGTTGGGATGGTGTTTGGACTTCTTGTTGTGATATGATTTGTTGTTGATGTTGGTAAATGTGTTGATGTGATGATGATGGAGGGGTTGCATAGGATAATGATTGTTGTGATATGGATTGATATGGATAAGGGTTGTGATAGGTTGATAAAGGGCTGATATGACATGTGGATGAATTTGGTTGAGATGAAGTGGGATAAGTTGATGCAGAATTGATTTGATGTGTGGATGGATTAGATTGGTATGAAGTGGGATAAGTTGATGTGGAATTGATTTGATGTGTGGATGGATTGGGTTTTGGACTTGTCTCATCCTCATCAATAAAGATATATCCTCCTCGAAGTATAAACTTGGTCTTAGGAGGAGAGGCTCCTTTAATTGTGATCTTGGGCTTTGGTTCGCTTTCATGATTTGGATTAGGAGGATAGCCACCTTTAATTGTGACCTTGGGTCTTGGTTTATCCTCATGATTTGGATTAGGAAGAGGGGCTCCTCTAATTGTGACCTTAGGTCTTGGTTTATCTTCATGATTTGGATTAGGAGGATAGCCACCTTTAATTGTGATTGGTTTATTCTCATGATTTGGATTAGGAAGATAGCCACCTTTAATTGTGATTGGTTTCTTCTCATGATTTGGGTTAGGAAGATAGCCACCTTTAATTGTGATTGGTTTCTTCTCATGATTTGGATTAGGAAGGGGGGCTCCTCTAATTGTGACCTTGGGATTTGGCTTTATTTCATTGTTTGAATTAGAGGGGTAGCCTCCTTGAATTGTGATTATAGGCTTAGGTCTTGTCTCATGATTATAAGGATAACCCCCTTGAATTGTCACCTTAGGCTTGGGATTTGTCTCATGATTAGAGGGATAGCCCCCTTGAATTGTCACCTTAGGCTTGGGATTTGTCTCATGATTAGAGGGATAGCCCCCTTGAATTGTCACCTTAGGCTTGGGATTTGTCTCATAATTAGAGGGATAGCCCCCTTGAATGATTACGACCATCTTGACAAGTGTTGACTAGGACTAGGTTGATGATGATGTGGAGATAATTTGGAATGAGTATGGATGTGACTAGGATATGTTCAGAATAAAATTGATTTGGGTATGATTAGGATATGATGTGGAATGACAAAATTGGGTGATGTGGATCAAATGTAGGATGAATTGTTTATGTGTTTGGTGTTTATAGCTTGATTTGGCAATGTTCAAACAAATGATTATGCATATACACACATGAATCACTCACGCAAGACACATAAGCAAGTTTAGTTTTGAAAATGAAATGTGATGATTAAGCAAGCACACATGGAAGACACATCAACAAGCCTAATGTCTAGTCAAGTGGATATGGCCAATTAGGTTTTGGGCTATGTTTACACGAGGTTGACTAGGAATTGAAAGCGAAATCCTGCCACACAACCAGGAGAAAGGGGTAACCCACCCTTCACCTTCACTTCCCAAAGGTATAAAGTTCTTTGGGGCTTAGCCAAGTGTGACAAGATTTACAACTCCCAATGAGGGTGTCTTTCGATTCAGCCTCAATTGAGGTCGTCCCTTGGAGTGGTGTGTCTCCAAGCAGGCCTCCTAGATAGGGTTTACCAAAGCAAACCAAGTGAGTTGTCACTTGATTCACACTCACAATTGTTAATTTCCCCTTTAGAAAATGAGATGTGTGATCAAACAGTTCAAGCACTTGTTTGTTTTAGATCCAAAGCCAAATGTGTAGAAAACACTAGTTCATTTTAAGCCCAACTTTTGATATGTGATAGCAAGCAAGCTGTTTGTTTTAAGAGCCCAAATCCAAGTGTGACGGCAAACAAATTGTTTAGAAAAGATGAAAGTTGGGTCGAGTGCACCTAGAAATATATTGTCTTCAAATTTGATGACGAGGCACGCGTTATAAGCCACAATTAGGTCCACAAGTTAAAGCAAGCAAAAAGGTTTCAAATGATGTCTTTGACACGCGAAATCCTGTAACCCACTTGTGAGTAGTTTGATGAAAAGTGTCTTCGACAAACGAGATGGCTCGAGCAAAGGGTTAGTAGAAATCAAATAAAAATATGACTATAATGACCTATTAAAAATGCAAAAACTATGTTAGGGGAAAAAAAAGGACTAGCTAAGCTAAAAAATGTAACAAAAAGTGTAAACTATGTTAAAATTGAATTATTACACTAAAATTTGATTACAATTAAAACTAGACTAAACTAGATTACAATTAATTTAATAAAAAAAACTAAATTAGAAAATTAAAGTTTAAATTAATACTAAATTAAAAATTAAAATTAAAAGCTAATTTACAATTTGAATCTAAATTAAAATTTAAATTTAAATTAAAAATTAAAACTAATTAAAGTTAAAAGTAGAATCTAAATCTTAGATTTAATTCTAAATTATAATTAAAATCTAAAGTTAATCTGAGAATAAATTTATATTAAAAACTAAATTTAAATCTAAAACTAAAATTAGAAATTAGTTAAAAAAGAAGTAAAGCTTACGTAAAAAAAAACACTATTCTCTAAAACTAAATTAGAGACTACTTTAAAAAAGTAAAAGTTAAATTTTATAAACTATGGGGATCCACGCTTAAATTAAAGACTAAAAGCTTTTTTTTAAAAATGAAAATCGATGATGGGGAGGCCGACTATGGCGAGGGAGTGGTCAGCGACAAATCCAATGATGACAGCGACGAGGTTGGCAATGAATGCGGAGTTGATTTTGTAGTTGCCGTGAGTTAGGCAAAAACTGCCGATGCAAACTCTTGATGCCTGCAGATATATCAGCCGGATTTAGAGGCTAGCTGCTGAGATTTGTATAATGCCCGTCTGTGTTGGAAATGCCAGTGCTGATTGTAGTTGGCCCGAGTGATTTACATCGTTGATCGCTGGTAAAGACTTAGATATGCTGGACAGTCGGGAAGATTCAATGAAAGTCGTTGCGTATTGATTTGAAACAGCCGCCAATTGATGTGATGTCAGTCAGGAATTTGATAGAAGGATTTGAATTAAACTGAGGATAGGTTCAAATAAAGGCGGCAGACAATTTGAAGATGGCTTTAATGGCTGCGAGGAGCAGAGGGTAGGTGATAGGATTTAGAGGATGGTAAATGGGTTGAAGCTCGAGTGGCGATTGGGCAGTGGCGAAGCGGCTGTGGTGGAGAATAATAGGGCAGAGGGTGGTGATTGGGAGTAAGGCCCGTAGGAGAGGTGACGATTGAATCTTAATGTAGGTGACTGTGGTTTTGAAGGCGAATTTGAGACAGATCTACGACTGTGACTTGAGTAGTGTAGGAGAGTTTGGATCGTGTGGGGTTTGATGTGGATTAGGCAGTAGTCGATGTTTGATTGGCAGCAATTGTGGAGTGGATGTCACCCAAAGGTGGTGACTAAATTCACAGAGGGCATTGATATGAGATGCCGTGGTGAGGTCAATTTTAAGAGCTACAACAGTGGTGGATAAAAGATGGAGGAGATGTTCAAGGCAGTGGCAGGAGCCCTTTTTCTTTTCTTTTTGGAGGAGCTGCGACCGGGCTGAGGATTCGGCTGGGGAGTTAGGGACCATGCAGTGGGCGATGGGTTTTTTTTTTGGGGTGTTGCCTAGGAATTTTTTAGGGTTCTGAGCGAATGGCAAGCTTAGATCAACTAATGGTGGGAAAGATTTAAGGGAGGCAGCGATAGGAATGTAAGAGGAAAGTGACAGAGGCTAATTTACAGATGGTTGGGGTTAAGGCAATAGGAAATGGCAAAATTCATACCCATGACAAAATATTAAACCTGCCATGAAAATATCATAACCTGCAACACAGATTTCTCTTGCAACCAGAGATGAATCAGTCAACAAAGATGATCAACACAACTAAAGAAAAATCAATTTGCACAGAGATACTTTACGCAGGCCATACAATACGGCCTGTGAAACTTAAAAAAAATTCAATTTTTTTCAAAAATTCCAGTCATCAAACCTAGGTGTATTTACAGTCAAAGTTCATGGAATCAGCCTCCTGATCGCAATGGTGCAGTCTGTTTTTGCCTAGGACACAATCTATGATAGTTTACCCTCAAAATTTACAAATCTAGACAAAACTAGGGTTAAAAAGATGAAATTTTTTGCAACAAAAACCTGTAAAAATAAAAGATTGACACTCCAAGAGATCTGATCTTCACAAAAACAACTCAAACAAGGGAGTTAATTAAGGACGTGAGTCCCACCGGGCATGCCAAATGTATATCAAAAAATTTGGATTTGTAAATAGAAATGATCAAACAATTGAAATGCATAACCTAAACCCAAATAATTCAATACCTCGAAGATGCAAGATGAGCTTGATTGATTGATCGCTTTGTTGTGTTGGTTGCTCAATTCCGCAGCATAACGTTGATAAGGATGCAAGCTAGATGGATTTGAAGATGATGCATAATGGCTTGAGATGAAAATTCAGTAGAGTGAGGTTGCATGAAGAAGAATCATCCATTCTCCTCTAATCTCTTCTCTAATGTCTTCTCTAATCTTCTCTAATGTCCCAAATGGCTCAAAAGAGGCTTGTTTTATAGGAAAGGCTTGGTTCCAATGGATGGCTAGGATCAATTAGGGCTTTAGATGAAATTGATGGATAGGATTAAGTTAGGTTTCCTTGCACATCAAGAAATTGTAGTCATGTGACATGTGGCAAGGGAAGATAAGGCTTAGGTGTGCTTGTGTAGATAAATACTAAAATTAGGTCCCATTAGTTGTGCATGTGAAAGATAAAAGTTGTAACACATGATTGACTGGACAAGTGTTGGAACGTGATAAAAGATGAGGACTTAATTCAAATAAAATATTTGAATTAGTTGTGATATGAGTTGGATATTAATTAAATAAATAAGATTTATTTAATTAATTGGGTAGATGAATAGGATGTGATGTAGAAATTAATTAAATAAATAAAATTTATTTAATTAATTGGCTTAATGGATAATTGGGATTAAGAATGGGATTAGGACAAAATGGCTTATGATGTCTAGGATAATGTTTTAACAAGGTGTTGCAAGACATAGACAAAGTTGGGACAAATTTGGGTGTCTACATTAAGTACTTGTGCATTGAAAGCATACACTGTTTCAGTAGCCATCTTGACATCTTCAATTCTGCATTCATGGCGGCCAAGGAGCAGAAAGTTCTTTAAAAATAAAAGTTTGCCCAAAGTGTTTGTAAAGCTTTTATAACACTTTAAAATATTTTAAAACTTTTACATTTTACTTCATGCTTTATATTTGATTTTACACCTCAATTTTGCCATATCAACAAAATCCTTCCATCACGAACTTTCCTCTTTTCTATCTCTTACACACCTGGGCCCTTCAGTCAGCAAATTTGGCCTAGCACAAACCATCCATCTCATCTTCCCTTCTCTCCCATTGCCACTTTGTTCATCTCATGGTGGGTCCTGCTTTAGTCAGCGAGATCTCCTATCGCTGAATCAACTTATCTTTGTTCCTTTTTCTCCTTATCGACAAATCTCACTTTTCATGAACTTGGCCTTTTGTCTTCATTCGCCTTTGCCCTTTATCAGAAAATTTTATTTTTCTCAAACTTCTCCTTGACACTCTTTTCACCTTATCAGCAAAAAATGTCGGCGGCGAACTTGTCTCTCCATTTTTCTTCTTCTCTATCTGCCTTATCGGCAAATTTTCTCTTCTATGAACTTTGGACCTTGGCCTCCTTTGTCGACAACTTCACCCATCGGCAAACCTTACACAAAGCGAACTTTCCTTGGTTTCTTCTTTCTTCTTCCTCTTCTATCGGCAAATTCTTCCCATCACGAACTTGCCACTTCCTTCTCTTTCTTTCCACTTTTTCACCTTATCGACGAATCTTTCCTTTTTCAAACTAAGCCCTAGCCTTTACTTTTTTCTCCTTTGTTTTATCCTTGTCTTTATCGGCAATTTTTACTTTACTGGAACCTTAAAAGAAATTCCCCCTTTTTCTTCTTTGTCGGTGAACTTAGGAAATCACGAACTGCTTGATGAGTTTGATTTTCTCCCAGTTCCCTGACAAAGCCTTCTTCCACCTTTTTACCTTAGCCATTTTCTTCTTTTTTATTTGCCTTATCGGCAAATCTGGACATTAGCAAACATTCTTCTTACCATTTCTTGGTGAAGCTCTCTTTTATCGGCGAATTGTGCCTGCGGCGAACCAAGCGGTCGGCGAACATTACAGTTCGTGAACCAAGCCAATAGCCGCCTCATTTGTCCTTCCCGTAGAAACCTTTTCCTTAGAAAATTTCCTTCGCTGCAACTTTGCCTCCCATCCCTGGTCGACGAATCCTCCATCGAAAGAACTTCCCATTGGCAAACCGCGAACCTCCAATTTCGCTGACAAAGCTTTTCATCATCTTCTTTCCATGACTTAGAAAAACTTTCTTTTTTGCAGTCCCTTTGCCTTTTCCTTAGTTGGCGAAACACCTTATTAGTGAACTGGCAAAATTTTGAACCTACGAACCAAATTCGCTAGTTCAGGAATTTGTCGATTTGCTGACAAAGGGAAAAAATGAAAAAAAAAATCCTAAGGGAGAAAACACATTGACTTAGGGGAATTTTACTTAGAGTATTTTGATATAGAACCCCTATGAAGTATCTCAAATTCGATCTAAATGTGGGTTTTGACTGCATTGGAAATTTTGATGGATTTTTAGGGCAAAAATGAGGCATTTTGGGAGCTAGTTTTTTAGGTCCCAACAGTGGCTCTGGTTGGGGACATGTGGCAAACTTTGGCACAGTGAGGACTAGCTATCTTTGAGTAGACCAAAAGCAAAAAATGAATAGGGGAAACACTAGAAAAGTATTTACAACAAGGGCATATATACAAAAGAACATACAGTCATAAAGGAAAAATGATTGTAAGCAAAATTTCATAGCACTACAGGCCAAACTTGCATAAAATTGTTGCAACTACTTGCCTCTATCAAAGACAAGTTGAATGAAGGAGTTGGTCTCCCTCAAACCAAATTTACAATTCTCACCCAGTTGCAACAACTAAAAATTGTCCCCAGCATGTGTCAATCTGCAACATGTGCTTGTGGAGCCAAGGTCAGCTTCATTAATGAAATCATTACTACAAGGTAACCATAAGAGATAGGTACTTGACCTATTCATATCCCTATCATGCATGTTCCTAGCAGTAAGGGGTGCAAAACTAAAAACCAGGTCAGCAGCAAAAGAAAAAAATGAAGGTAAACCTCCATTATCAATTGTCAAGTCATCATACTTGTTGACCTCTTCATGCAAATTGAGGAAAAAAAACTCCAATTCACATGGCAAAAAAAATGTGCCTAAATGCACTGTTGATCCACAAGAGAAGATACTTCATCTTGTAGAGCAAACTAGAAAGACTTGGACAACTCTATCATATACTCAAGTTTGACAGAAACATATTGATCTTCAACTTGGCACTAATGTTGTTGCTTAATGTCACTATTATATGTATACTGGACCTAAACAAAAGACTCAAATTCGGGCACAACATCACCATCCACAATAACAGACACTTGACCTTCATTGCAAAGGAAACTTTCATACTCACAAGTGTCAAACTATCGGATAATACGTTGCCAACATACAACATTTTCACACATGTTGATGTCTTGTTCCACACTTGGATCACAAACTTGATCCACGTCTTCAACATCATCAGCATAAGAATCATAATGAGGCATTTCAAATGGACTGCAGCCACCCCACAACCTCTCTGTTTCAATCTCAAATGAGAAACTCAATGCATACAGGTACAAGACTGTCCTCCACACCATCACAAGGAATTCTATTTGTCGCCTACATAACTAGATCAGCAACAAAATGGTCATCATGGAGATCACTTTTACCGATGTTAGCAGTACAATACACAAATCATCAATAAAGGAAGAGCGGGTGTGAGAAATGTCACTTGAAGCACACAACACCTTGACTTCCACACAAGCATCCTCAGTACTATCAAACTCTTCATTTTCAAAAGGGACAAAACCTAGAAGTTCACTAATTAAAATTCCATCATTGCCATCACTCCCATGAGTTGACCCATTGAAATGGAAAAGAGTGCATATGTTGTTCTCTTCTTTTGCATTGTCAAGAGATGTTGCATCAAACACCTCTGTCCTCATGTCCTCACTGTCAAATTACACCCACCCAATATCACATTCACCAACATCACACCCCACAACAAGGTCCTCAAATTGAAACCAAATGTTTGCACCTTTATCTATCTCAAATTGGTTATCATTGGGTGCAAACCTGCTACTGTCACCATTGATTTCAGGTTGGGGATCACAAGACAAAGCAACAACATCATCATCTGCAAGGGATAATGCATATAATTGAAGATAGGTAGCTACAATATCCTCACTTTCAACACAATTGTCATATGATGCTACCTCGCATCAGTTCATTTTCCTGACAACACATTCAACCTAATCTGTTGTATTGTTTCCTACCACATGCTCATCATTCACAATACTCACCTTAGGCGACAACAACCTAGCAATATATTCCTCTCATTTTAACCAAGGCGTCAAGAGCAAGGTATGCCTATTGCAAACTAACCAACCTCAAATTTTTCAGTACTGAGATCAACCCAACTTCATAAGATTCAAAAAATAAATTAATGCAAGATGGAATAGAAAGTTTGAAAGCATCTGGAATCCTAGATAGTGCAACAACAAACTAATGGCTAAAATGCATGCTGGATTCACCCTCATGGCTTCTGATATTTTTAAGTTCTTGGACAAGAAGAACGGGGTCCAAACTACTTGCAAACTTTTTAAATGCAACCACTAAATGATCCCACGAAGCGAAGTGATAGTCACGGAAACTAACAAGCCACTTCCTTGTCAATCCACATAGAGATGTGACAAAGAACCTCATCCACATATCCTCATCCTCAAATTGGAACCTGTCCATGAAATATGAAAATGCAACAACATGTTGTTAGATTAAGGATAGAAAAGTGAGGGGGGGTGAATCAGTTGTCAAAACTTTCTTCAATTAATCACTTAAATTCTCTTCTTAATTTAGCAGCATAATAATAAATCAATGTAATGCAACAATTAAGGAGCAGAAACACATTAACACATATGACATCAAGTTTTTGACGTGGAAAACCTAGTTAAGGGAAAAACCACGAGGTGACTAACCCAAGATTGTATTCTCTATTAGAAGAATAGAAAGAACAAAATGGCACATGCCAATTAGGGCTCATTGCCCGAGCACACTGCTCACAAGAGGCCCACTGCCTACAGGAGACACACTATCTACAAAATAATAAGTATTACATACTTGAACTGAAGAATAGCATCTTCACCATGCTTGAGTCAGTTCCATTTAAGCCCAATACTTCTGCTCTGCTTTTCGCACTCCTCTACCACACACTCATCACACACACAATCAAAATGACTTTACAACTCCTTATTTATACAAGACATCAAATTAGGAACAATCATCCAAGTCGGCATACATTACAGAGAAAATACATAAATATAACATGACTTATTAAAAAATGTCTTCACGCGGATCAACACACTGTCAACCACACAAATCTGAGACTTCAATCTTTCTTTAGGGACATGCCATACTTTACAGAACATCTTCAAGATCATCAGTAGGATGTGTAACTCATCCGGTCGGCCAGACTTAGAAGGAACACCATCATCTGGAAGTAGTTCTTCAATTGCAAGCTCAATCTTCAATGCGGACCACCAACATGAACTGGAGACAATCCAAAGACCTCCACAAGCTTGCCTGAATCACCAAGAACATCCACACTACTTCTGTTTACTGAAATCATTCTCTCCTTCATCCGGAACCTCAAGAACATAGTCTGTCATCACTGTCATATTGAAATGGATGCTTGCGGACCTCCAGACCACAAACCAATTGAGTTGTCAATCCACATTGGCTTCCTAAACATTCCACCAAATCCGTAGAACAGGATATTGCATTTCTGGATCTCACCGGACCTATCTGTCACTTTGTCACCTTTGAACACCTGTCGGAACCGGTTTTATTTAAGTGGCCATAACTTCTTCAGGTTTTCATGCGGACCTCTAAAATCTTTACTGGATCATCTTAAGATACATATATATAAACCCTTTGAAGCGCACCCTCTGATCTTTATCTTAACTAGGATCTTTACCTCACTGTCTTTGTTGTTCTTCTCTATTTTTGATTAGGACTAATTTTCTCAATATCCTCAGCACACAGCTTATCCAATCCTTATCATCAATGCAACAGGAATATGTTGACATCAATGACAACACCGGTTAGGCCCATACTTGCAACAATCTCCCCCTTTGTCATTGATGGCAACATATGATGTGAGAAATCATTTTAACCATCAAGACAATAACTTCTCCTTACTGACGTAACTCCCCCTATCAACACAACCACTTACATGTCTTCTCTTCTTTTACTGCTCCCCCTTTGACATCAATGGAAAAGGGCACATACTTGCATTACTTCATAATCATATCAGCTGCTTCCCCTAAGTAACAGCCTCTCATCATCAATCCGGACCACAAAATATGACTGTGAGATCCACCGGACTGATGCACATCAGTGCACCTTAATTTAGAATTGGAGAGGCAATAACCCCTAACTTCTCCCTGAGATACTCAAAAGAGTCCTTAGGTAGAGGTTTAGTAAAAATATCTGCAATCTGATCCTTGGAAGGCACAAACTCTAATCTGACTTCATCTTTGTTCACTTGCTCTTTCAAAAAGTGAAACTTGATGGATATGTGCTTAGTCTTTAAATGCAACACCAGATTCTTTGATATGTTAATTACACTTGAATTATCACAAAAGATTGTGATATGTTCCTTATACTCCACTCTAATGTCCCTTAGCATTTGCTTCATCCACAATACTTGAGTGCAACTACCTGCTGCTGCAATATATTCTACTTCTACAGCGGACAGAGATATTGCCTCTTATTTTTTACTCAGCCAAGAAACCAATCTCTTCCCTAAAAAGAATGCTCCACCATTGGTCCTCTTCTGGTCATCCACATCTCTTGCCCAATCCGCATCTGTATAGGCATGAAGAGAGAAATCATGATCTCTAGGGTACCACAAACCATACTCAACTGTTCCTTTTAGATATCTAAAAATCCTCTTGATTGCCATGACATGAGATTCTCTAGGATCAGTTTGGAATCTAGCAACAAAACCAACAACATTCATAATGTCAGGTCTAGTTTGAGTGAGATACAATAATCCTCCAATCATTGATCTGTACTTTTTCTAATCAGCCTTAGGAGAGTCATCATCTTTGCTCAATTTGCATCTAGTTGCCATGGGAGTATTCATTGGTTTTGAGTCTTCCATCCCAAATTTCTTCAACAATTCTTTCACATATTTGGTCTGAGAAATGAAGATTCCTTTCTTTGTTTGAGTGATTTGTAGACCCAAGAAGAAATTTATTTTCCCAAACATGGACATCTCAAATTCATTTTTCATTTAATTTGCAAAGGTTTTGCACATACTATCTCTTCCCCCAAAAATGATGTCATCAACAAATACTTCAACAATCAAGATATTTTCATGATCAATTTTGAAATACAAATTGCTGTCAGCAGTAACTTTGTTGAAACCAATCTTCAAAAGATGCTTATCCAATCTTTCATACTAGGCTCTTGGGGCTTGCTTAAGTCCATACAATACTTTCTTCAATTTGCAGACTATATCACCATGATCAGACAATTGAAATCCATCTGGTTGCTCAATGTAAACTTCATCTTCCAAGTCACCATTCAAAAAGGCAGATTTGACATCCATCTGATATACTTTGAAATCCTTGAAGGCAACAATAGCAAGAAATAGTCTGACTGCTTCAATTCTTCCCACTGGAGCAAAAGTTTCTACAAAATCAATCCTTCTATTTGGGAGTAACCCTTGCAGACCAATCTGGCTTTATTTCTAACCACTTCACCATCTTCATTTAGTTTATTTCAGAAGACCCATTTGGTTCCAATCACATTCTTGTTCTTAGGTTTGGGAACAAGATCCCAAGTGTGATTTTTCTCAATTTGCATCAGCTCTTCCTCCATTGCTTTGGTCTAGTTTTCATCATTGAAAGCTTCGTTCACTGTCTTAGGTTCAATCTTTGAAATGAGACAGTACTCTTATGAATCTTGGGCAATCCTTCTTCTTATTTGTACACCTTTTCTTTTATCACCTATGATCTGATCTTCAAAGTTATTCAGTCTTACATACCTGGGAACTTTGGGAATTTCTTGTACTTCTAATTCTTGAACAAGTTCATTCAAATTTAACTCTTCTTCTTGATTTATCGGATCAGTCTGAATCTAAAGTTCAGCTTGGACTTCTTGAACAAAAACATCATTTTGATCATCTTCATCATATTCATAAAACCTTGAGGGTTTTTCAATGCCTTCATCAACCTTCACATTTGTACTTTCTACAATCTTCCTTAATCTCTTGTTATAACACCGGTATGCTTTGCTTTGAGTAGAATAACCCAAGAAAATTCCTTTATCACTTCTAGAATCAAATTTTCCTAGATCTTCATCTTTTTTAATGTAACATTTGCTGCCAAAGACTCTGAAATATCTCACAGTAGGAGTGATGCCAAATCAAAGTTCATAAGGAATCTTACCGGTATTGCTTTTGACTTGTACTCGATTGAGAGTGTAGACTATAGTGCTTACAGCTTCTCTCCAATAGATCTAAAGAATATTTGCTTCCATCATCATGGTTCTAGATGCTTCCTAGATGGTCCAGTTCTTTCTCTCAACTACTCCATTATGTTGTGGAGTCCTAGGAGTAGACAACTGTCTTTTTATTCCATGTTTCTCACAAAATTTTATGAACTCACCGAATGTGAATTCTCCACCTCTATCAGACCTCAGACATTTTAATTTTAATCTGGTTTCATTCTCTACCATAGCCTTGAATATTTTGAATTTCTCAAGAGCTTATGATTTCTCTTTAAGAAAAGTCACCCACATCATCTGGGAATGGTCATCAATTAGTAACATGAAGTATCTATCACCTTGCACACTCATGATTCTTGTCGGACCACATAAATCAGTATGAATTAAGTCCAATAGTCTGGTAGAGGATTGTTCCTTGCTTTTGATGAGATTCTGCTTTGTTTACCCAACTGACATTCTTTGCACAAACTATTTGTAGGTTTCACCAATCTTGGAAAATCTCTTACAGCCTGAGTGTTGCTTATCTTGGTGATATTATCAAAATTCACATGACACATTCTTCTATGCCACAACCAACTCTGATCAATTTGAACAAATAGACAACTTTTACCAGTACCAACTAAGTGAAAGATATTAACTTTTGTTTGAGTACCGAATGCAATCTTTGTTCTGAAAATTTCAAAGATCTTGCATTTTCCATTCTTCAATCGGATATCATAGCCTTTATCCACTAACTGTCCAACACTGAGAAGATTGTGCTTCAGACCTTCAACATACAGTACATTACTGGTTTTGTTCTTTCCATCAAAAGAAATGGTTCCTCTACCTCTAATTCTGCCAGCAGAATTATCACCAAACTTCACCACTCCTCCTTCATACCTTTCCAAATCTATGAACTTATTTTGTCCCCTATCATATGGTGAGAGCATCCACTGTCAATGACCCAATCATCCTTTTCTTCAACTTGAGCAGCCAAAGCTTTTTCTACAATTTTATGATTGACAGATTCAGAGGGTATTGGATCTTCTTCCTTGATGGCAATAAACACCCAGTCACTTCCAGATTTGTTTCCTATTTCTAATTCATCATCTGTTACTCCTTTATTATCATCATCTTCATGAACATAGTAACAATTCTTCTGGAACCTTGATCTGTTAGGGTTTGGCCTTGAAAATCTTTCCGGACACCTTGAGGTAAAATGACCAATCTTGTTGCAGTTAAAACATTTAAAAGGTAATTTCCCTTCATACTTACCAGATTCTCTTGGTAGTCTTTTTGCAATAAGGGCTTCAAGTTGAGCAGCTTCTACTTCATCTTCTTCTAGGTCTTTTCTTACTTTCTCATACCATGATAGTTTCTTTGAGGAGTTCTCTCCCAGATCAAACTTTTGTTTTCCTTTGACAGAGGCACTAGCTTTGAATGCAGATTCAGTCTTGGGGGGGGGGGGGGGGGGGCATCTCCAAATTCAGTCAACTCAAATGCAACCAATTTACCAACCAATTGATCTCTTGTGATACCTGAAATAGATCTAAATTCTTCAATAGCAGCAACCTTGTATTTGTAAGAATCAGGAAGGGATCTGAGAACTTTGCCAACAATCTCATCTTCATCCAAGACTCCACCAGCACATCTAATACCACAAAAAAGCTCATTTACTCTTGGCATAAATGTAGTGATATTTTCATCTTCTCTTATATTCAGATTTTTAAATTTTCCTTTCAGACTTTGTAGCTTGGCACATTTAACATACTTGTCTCCTTCATGCAGAAGTTTCAGTTTTTCCCAAATCTCAAAAGCAGTTTGTAGGTCAACAACATTTGTTAGCTCTGAATCAGACAAGGCACTTAAAAGAGCTTCTTTAGTCCGCAGATTGTTTTTAGCATCTCTGATTTCATCTACGATTCTTGGACCATTCTGTGGAGGAGTATACTTCTTTGAAGCCATGATCCAATACTGCATTCCCATACATTGTAAGTGACATTCCATGCGACTTTTACAAAGAGTAAAATTGGTTCCATCAAACCTCAGACTATCCTTCTTGTAGAACAACATCCTGGATCTCCTCAAGTGGTTAAGCCCTTTTTAGAGGAACTTAGCTTTGATACCAATTGTTAGATTAAGGACAGACAACTGAGAGGGGGGTGAATCAATTGTCAAAACTTTCTTCAATTAATCACTTAAATTCTCTTTTTAATTTAGTAGCATAATAATAAATCAATGTACTACAACAATTAAGGAGCAGAAACACATTAACACATATGACACCAAGTTTTTGACATGGAAAACTCGGTTAAGGGAAAAACCACGGGCTGACTAACCCAAGATTGTATTCTCTATTAGAAGAATAGAAAGAACAAAATGGCACATGCCAATTAGGGCTCACTACTCGAGCACACTGCTCACAAGAGGCCCACTGCCTACAGGAGACACAATATCTACAAAATAATAAGTATTACATACTTGAACTAAAGAATAGCATCTTCACCATGCTTGAGTTAGTTCCATTTAAGCCCAATACTTATGTTTTGTTTTTCGCACTCCTCTACCACACACTCATCACACACACACTCGAAATGACTATACAACTCCTTATTTATACAAGACATTGACTTAGGAACAATCATCCAAGTCGGCATACATTACAAAGAAAATACATAAATATAACATGACTTATTACAAAACATCTTCACGTGGATCAACACACTGTCGCCCACACAGACCTGAGACTTCAATCTTTCTTTAGGGACACGCCATACTTTACAGAACATCTTCAAGATCATCAACAGGATGTGTAACTCATCTGGTCGGCCAGACTTAGAAGGAACACCATCATCCGGAAGTAGTTCTTCAATTGCGAGCTCAATCTTCAATGCAGACCACCAACATGAACTGGAGACAATCCAAAGACCTCCACAAGCTTGCCTGAATCACCAAGAACATGCACACTACTTCTGTTTACTGAAATCATTCTCTCCTTCATCCGGAACCTCAAGAACATAGTCTGTCATCACTGTCATATTGGAATGGATGCTTGCGGACCTCCAGACCACAAACCAATTGAGTTGTCAATCCACATTGGCTTCCTAAACATTCCACCAAATCCGTAGAACAGGATATTGCATTTCTGGATCTCACCGGACCTATCTGTGTCACTTTGTCACCTCTGAACACCTGTCGGAACCGGTTTTATTTAAGTGGCCATAACTTCTTCAGGTTTTCATGCAGACCTCTGAAATCTTTATTGGATCATCTTAAGATACATAGATATAAACCCTTTGAAGCGCACCCTCTGATCTTTATCTTAACTAGGATCTTTACCTCACTGTCTTTGTTGTTCTTCTCTATTTTTGATTAGGACTAATTTTCTCAATATCCTCAGCACACAGCTTATCCAATCCTTATCATCAATGCAATAGGAGTATGTTGACATCAATGACAACACCGGTTAGGCCCATACTTGCAACACATGTGCCTTCCTATCATAGACATCACACCCATAAAAAATTGGCATCTGATAATAGATCTTATTAGGCATGGACTGCTTCTCATAATTAACCCATGAGAGGTCCAACTGTTTGTATGTGGTCTCATTAGCAATGGAATGGGGTCGAAAAAGTGAGCTATTGACAACAACAAGAAGGGCACTAGATTGTGCCCCGGACTGACGTAGCATGATTTAATTTTCTAATTCCTTTTCTTGTTGTTGTAAAGACTAACAGTTGTTTGGTTTTATCAACATCATATTGCAGCCCAACTAAATCAATCTGACTATGCAAGGGTGTTTGACATTCTGATAGGGGAATACACGATGCAGGGCAATCTAAGTAATAGGATGAAACATCATCATAAGAATCATAAGCATCTTCATCCTCATAATATTCATGACTAAGGCATGAGGTATAGGACAATGCATAGGAAGGATTTACCCTAGGGCCACTAGCGTACCATGAAGCCATGATTAAAATTTTCCACCATGTAGGGTGGCACAATGGCTTTTGTATTTTGGAGGAAGTCTGAATTGGTTATAAAAGGAGTTTGAGTGTACCTTAATTTTCCAGTTGCTGCTCATAAACTTGGAGCGTTTGAATCACCAACAGCACAACTAGAATAGCAGCAAACAAACTTTAGTTCTCTATCTTTGACAACAAAGTCACCACCTCTTTCAAAGAGGAACTCCTTGAAGTGTGATTGATCTTCAAGGTCACAAACTGATTCTAGGTTCAACTTACCAGTAGAGCCTTCAATTCCTTCGAACCCTCAAATTCATCCCCAGCAATGGCGCCAATCTACTGGTGTGAATTGACGGGCTACCAAACTTACCCAAACACATTGAAATGCAAACGATGGACTCACCATTACCAAGGGCATGAAAAGTACTCCAGCTACCTAAAACCTGGCAACGACTAAAGTAACTTTATCCCCAGCAACGACGCCAATTTGTTGGCATAAGTTGACGGGTTGCCAAACTTACCCAAACAATGCACAACTACAAACAAACTATTACAGCGGTCTTCGGAATAATTCAACCTTTTAATCCTTCCCCGGCAACAGCGTCAATATGTTGGGTCCCAAAATCACAACTCCACTTCCTAGGAGAAAATCACACTTACAAGGCCAGGGTTGTCGTCATGTAAGAAAATATGCAGGGTTAAAGGTCAACTCTACAGGAGTCAGTTTCATCCCCTGCACTTCGAGCTCACCTTAGACTCTAGAGGGATATTCCATAGGGTATACCTGGATAAGTATTAAGTTCAAACCAGATGAACAACTAAAAACATGGACAACCAACCCAACTCGTTGTCTTGGTCCCAAAGCCTGTCACTGAACCAAGAACAATTGGCTGTCACAAAAACCCCTAGATAGTTGATTCAACTGTACGAATGTATATGCACAGGAAAATTAGTTTTTCCCCTAAACCACAGGTGAATTATTTGTTTGATTTAAATGATGTGATTAATCCCTCTCCAATATGGACCGATGCCTACTCTATTGGGCAACTAAGTCATAAGCAGTAAAGAAGGAAGAAAGGAGTGAACCAGCATCAACAGAAAACTAAAATGTGTTCACATACATTTCTCAGATTATACTTCATACAATGGACATACTTAATTATCCAAAACCAAACTATAATGACCTATTTGCAACAAAGATATGACTCAAAACAAATCATGTATTGACTTAAATGTTGTCACACATTATCAAATCTCAATTACAATCGCATCAGCAAATGTAGTGAAGGAAAAATATATAATTGTGATTATACATTCCCCTCAATCATTACAAATAACCATGAAGACATACCACTGCATAAAATATGCATTACAGTTCATTCCTATGCTGCATCAAAAACATTCCTCCATTCAATGCCCTGACCGGCTTGATTTGAAGCCCTAAGACTATCCTGAGGCATAGCAAACCAAAGAATTGGTTTAGCAACCAATGCTAAAAATATCTTTGGAACATGTATATATAGCAATTCAGCTCATGTGCAACTCGTGGGCATTGAAACTGAGTCAACACGTCAGGCCCATGCTACAATAAAATTGGCCTAGAGCTATGTTAGAAGATCAGTGGATTTCCAGGGAGCCCATGCCCTACGCACTGATTTTGTCCTTGAGAGGTACTGCAGAAAATACTGAAACACTTCATCTTCTTCATTAAGTACCTGTGCATTGAAAGCATACACTGTTTTAGTTGTCATCCTGACATCTTCAATTCTGCATTCATGGCAGCCAAGGAGCAAAAAAGCATTTAAAAATAAAAGTCCGCCCAATGTGTTTATAAAGCTTTTACAACACTTTAAAATATTTTAAAACTTACTTTAAAATATTATAAATCTTTTATATTTTACTTCATGTTTTATATTTGATTTTATATGCTCAATTTTGCCTTATCGGCAAAATCCTTCCATCACAAACTTTTCTCTTTTCTATCTCTTGGACACATGGGCCCTTCAGTCAGCAAATTTGGCCTAGTGCAAACCATCCATCTCATCTTCCCTTCTCTCTCGTTGCCACTTTGTTCTTCTCATAGCATGCCCTACTTCAGTTGGCGAAAATCTCCTATCGCTGAACTGACTTATCTTTCCTTCTTTTTTGCCTTATCGGCAAATCTCATTTTCACGAACTTGGCCTTTTGTCTTCATTCGCCTTTGCCCTTTATCAGCAAATTTTTTTTTCTCGAACTTCTCCTTGACCCTTTTCGCCTTATCACTGAAAAATGTCACCGACAAACTTGTCTCTCCATTTTTCTTCTTCTCTATCCACCTTATTGGAAAATTTTCTCTTCTACAAACATTGGACCTTGGCCTCCTTTGTCAACAACTTCACCCATCGGCGAACCTTACCCGAAGTGAACCTTCCTTTGTTTCTTCTTTCTTCTTCCTCTTCTATCGAAAAATTCTTCCCATCATGAACTTGTCGCTTCCTTCTCTTTCATTCCACTTTTTCACCTTATCGGCGAATCTTGCCTTTTTCGAACTAAGCCCGAGCCTTTATGTTTTTTGCCTTTGTTTTATCCTTTCACCTTTATCGACAATTTTTACTTTTCTCGAACCTCGGAAGAAATTCTCCCTTTTCTTCTTTGTTTTGTCTTCTTTGTCGGCCAATCACCTTGTCGACAAACTTAGGAAATCACGAACTTCTTGATGAGTTCAATTTTCCCCCGGTTCCCGACAAAGCCTTCTTCCACCTTTTTACCTTAGCCATTTTCTGCTTTTCTATTTGCCTTATCAGCAAATCTTGACATTGGCGAACTTCCTTCTTACCATTTCTCAACGAAGCTCTTTTGTCGACGAATTGTGCCTATGGCAAACTTTACTGTTCGCGAACCAAGCCAGCAGTCACCTCATTTGTCCTTACCTTGGAAAATTTCCTTCACCGCAACTTTGCCTTCCTTACTTGGTCGATGAATCCTCCGTCGGAAGAACCTCCCATTGATGAACTTGGAGGTTCGCAAACCTCCAATTTCACCGACAAAGCTTTTCATCTTCTTCCCATGACTTAGAAAAGTTTTCTTTACCGCAGTCCCTTTGCCTTTTCATTAGTCAACGAATCGCCTTATCGGAGAACTTGCAAAATTTCAAACCTGCGAACTAAGTTCACTAGTTCGGGAATTTGTCGATTTGCCGACAAAGGGCAAAAATGAACAATTTTTTCCTAAGGGAGAAAACACATTGACTTAGTGGAACTTTACTTTGAATTTTTGCTATAGAACCCCTATAAAATATCTCAGATCGGATCTAAATGGGGGTTTTGACTGCATTGGGAATTTTGATGGATTTTTGGGACAAAAATGAGGCATTTTGGGACCTGATTTTTTCAGGTCCCAATAGGGATGATGGCTTCAAATTGAGTCAACCATATCGTATAAGGTTTAACCTCTACATTTTCCTTTTTAATCTCAACCATCATTCCTATATCATTGTTATCAAATTCCTCAATTCTTTCCTTGGCTCTCTCCTCAAGCACATCCACAAACCCTTGTAATTCCCCTTTTGCTTTGACTATATTATAGGTGTGCTTAATTTCTTTTGGTGCATCTAGTTCATGAGTTGATCCCTTGCACATCCCCAGCAGTAAATTGGTCCTAGGGATCCACTTATTCAATAAGGGTGTATCTTTCTCCCTAATATTTGCAATCTTCATAACTATCATCACCAATTTGTAATAGTCCCGATGGACCTGTTCCAACCTTTTCAAAATCTTGTTCATCAAATGTCCCAACATATTTGAAACAATACTTTGGTTGTTTTCCTGTTGATC
The DNA here is from genome assembly GCA_027924645.1 of Cunninghamia lanceolata. Taxonomy (NCBI): domain Eukaryota; kingdom Viridiplantae; phylum Streptophyta; class Pinopsida; order Cupressales; family Cupressaceae; genus Cunninghamia; species Cunninghamia lanceolata. The sequence goes on along the minus strand of BSBN01000012.1, from coordinate 4,852,281 downwards.
CTCCTTAAAATTCATGACAATCTCTTCAAAGGCATTTATTTGTTCTTTTAGTTCTTCAGTCTCCTTCTCAAGACCAGACTTTGGTGGTGGAGCTGATGAAGAACTAGCAACAATAGTTCCTATATTTCTTATTAATAATGTTGTTGTTGGAGGAGAAAATGTTACTTCTTGTTATTGTTGCCACTCGTCTTCCAATACCTTCAGTGTATTATATTCGTTCAGTACCTCGATATGCTCATGCGGCAGTTTATCATATTTATTCTGCAGCACCTCTATTGTTGCCCTTCTAAATCTGGCAACATCCACTGCCATTGTTTCTGCCTCAACTGCAGGGGTGTCAAATACTCTTTTGACAATCAAGTTTCCCCTCAAATCCTGATCAGGCTCAACAACTAGTGGTTTATTAGTACTAGGGGCCAAAGCCCAAATTGCTAGTGTTTCCCACTTGGGATTAAAACCCACACCAAACAATGCAGTTGCAGCTTCATCTTTTGAAGAGAAAACCACTTGGTCTTGTCTTCTAATAGTATATAGGATGATGGCAGAGGTAATATCCCACTTAGGGAGCAATAGAATCCCACTTTCTCTGACCATGCGCCTGCCCTCCTCAGGAATGATATATTTGGCTTCAGCGTTCATCTGTAATAGTATCCTTTGTGAAACTTGTTCATGTGTCTCTTATGGAGACTTGGCCATTTCTTCCTCAAGTTTCTTGGGAAACTCATCCCTTTTACATCTCCGGATGAAATCAGCAAACTCCTAGGTTTTTGACAAACTATTCATCATTCATAAAATTTTTGCATGCCAATTCCCTTACAACATATTATCTCTTCCCTCCATAATGCTTTTACTCATTCTGTCTAGGGGTGGGTGTACATTCTCATCCCTCTACGGGGAAGGCATTGTTCTGATCACATCATCCCCTATTATTTCGTAGTCGTCATCCTCTTCAGGGGCAATTGGCTAATCCACAAGAGGAGATTTATCTGCCCTTCTTTTTTGAGATGGCTCCCTAGGGGGAGAATCAAGATCTACAACTTTTGCTAGAGAAGAGGGTGTTTGTTGCACTAGTGGAGGAGATGGAGGTAGTTGTGCGTGTGAGGGAGATTGTTGAGCTTGCTCTCTTATTGCCATACCCTTGGGTTTTCTTCTAAATGAATACTTGTATTGACCAACATTTGGAGGCTGATAGGAAGATCTCTCTTCTATGATTGGAGCTTTACCTCTTGCCCTCTCCTCAATTGGAGGGGCTTGCCAAAATTATTTGAATCCTCATAATTGGGTATGCAATCTTTGCATATGCTCCTTTGTAGGAGGCATCCTTCTTCCTAACATCTTCAATTTTTTGAAAGGTTGTCCACTTCACCTTACTTCCATTTATTTCCTTTTCATTAAAGCTATTCCTTATCACATCCTCAGAGTAATAAGTGATGGTTGTACTGAGACCTCTTGATGTTTCTTCTAAGGTTATTGATGAAACCCTCAGGGTCTAAATTTCTTGCTCGCACTTCAGCGATCTTGAATGTTTTAAATTTCTCATATAACTTTTCAAGACTTTCTCTATTCATTTTGAAATCAAAGAAAATAGTCAAATAAGGAAAGAAAGAGCCCTTCTTCTGATTTGCTAGATGTGCCTTATCTGACTCAGTAAGCTACCAAATAACCTCCAAGAAACCAATCCTCATGGGCACAAATTTAGGTAGGACATGTGTTCCTATTGGGCATCCATAGACTCTTAGGGTTGTATAGTCAGAGTAGAGAATGAAGTCTGCCCAATTATGTTGGTTGCCTAGATCTAGCCTTCTCTCCACATGCCTCAGGAAATCCAATATTTCTTTGGATATCCTAGCTACTAGCCCCTGTAAGAATGACAATATCTTGCCAACAAAATGATTTATGAATGTAACATAACTGGGCTCATTGCAATGCCTATCCCAGACATGAGTCCAATGTTGGACTAGAAGTTGATGCCCTTTTCCATCATTATCACAAATTTGTAAAGCAGGACCCCACTATGTTTTCCCTTTGTATAGGAACATATGGCACAATAGGGAATACCACCAAAATCTTGCCATAAGTAGTCCCTTTTTTATATCAACTAGTCCTTGTGTATGACATTGGCAAGGTGAGTGGCATAATCAAATTCATCATTCAACCATACATGCTAAATATCTACAGCCATATACATAAGAGGGATAGGAATTCTCTCCATTTTATCTGCCCCTATAACTCGGCATAATGCTTAATAGGTCTTAGCAAAATAGACTTCAAAACTGTCAAACTTAAAAGGTTCCACTTTATTGGATGGGATTTTGATACTTTTGCCCCTGAGATTCTTCACCCTATGCCGAGGTAACCATATTGTCTTGTAGCTACTTTTGTCTTGTCGATACTTCTGTTTGAAGTGATCAAAGTCAATGGGCTTAGTAGCAACTAGGTTGAGCCCGAAAATCTCAAAAATTCATGCCTTATCAATTTGCACCATAATTTTACCAGTTGTCGTCCTCGCTGGCTTGATAGTCTCATCATAACTGGCAGCTATGGTTTTCAACAAGTCAATAGCCACGAAAATATTAAGGACTATCAGCGTGCCTAAGTCATACCCCCATACATTTGAAAGTGGGGCAGATGCATTCTTGTCATACCAGTGGCAAAATAATTGCCATCTTGCCACGAGAATTTCTGCGTCCTTGCATTCATGGAATAAATCCACTAAACCCTCAACATCGTGACCTTGAACCTTTATTCTTTGGTCAGATGAACCAAGGAGTTGTGCAACAAGGTCATCATGTAGAGCTCGACCTTGGGAAGAGGAAGAAGCTTGAACTCTAGGCGAACTCATTTTGTAGTGCATTTCGCGAGACTAGAGCTTCTTTCTAGGGTTCTAGGGTTTTTTGAAAATCCAAGCGACAACTAGGGCAAGTCCAAGATAATTGAAGACACACCAAGGATTACCCTAGCTTGAAATAAAACACTAGAACACAATTGCAAGATAACATCAAAGGATTCGACAAATAATTGAGAAAACTTGGAGGTCAAAGTAGAACTTACTAGTTTTGTGATCCAAAAACCCTAATTGACGCAAAGAAGTTTTCGGATGTTGGGAATTCTTCACTCTAGATGTTCGGAATACTTAGGTGAATGTTCTAATGCCTAGATTGCATCTTTTATGGCATGTCTGATTTAACTATCATTTCTACCATTACTACTAGCTCACGCAAGCCAAAGCACTGTAACTACCAGTTTCCTCAGTTTGAATGTGGGTTGTTGATCTTTTGGCAAAAGGTTTGATCTGAAGGCATCAATTGGTCCTCTGTTTGAAAATATTTTGAAACGTGTCGAAAAGATCTTGGACCAATGAGATGCATCCACCTGGACCATCTTTACAATCCTTCAAAAGGCTCGCCGTTGAGAGAAACAATCATCTTAATCCACGGGGTAGCCTTCCGCACTTTCGCAACATCAATCAATGCTCAAGAGAAGTGTTCTGCAAAACAGCGGGAAGGCCACATGATGACACCATGTGGCACCCATTAAATCATTCTGATGATTCACCGCTGGAAATTTTTTGCCAAATGTCCTCGCGCTCTTCCGCAAGCCATCTGTGGGTTCACCTCAAAGGGTTCAGCGGAATGGCAAAATACTCTAAAGATGCCATGTAGGCTTAGTGGGATCTACTAAAGGGTCCTGTTGCACTGCTCGGCCAAGGACTTGCCAGTTGTCATCTATTCTGCGGTTATGCAAGCAGCCTTTGCCTTAATAAAAAAATGCATTGCGGGATGGCAGAAACCAAACAGGACAAGGCCACGCAGACAACTTAAAGGTTAAGCTTGAGCACGTGCACTTAAAAACATTGTGCTACTAGGAAGAAGAGGCCAAACTTTATAAAGGGTGCAGGCGGAAAACTTAAGCATATGATGAATTGACTCAATGCGCGGGTCCAGGCGGTAACAGAAGGACTAAGGGGCCGGTAAACACATGGCACCCTAGACATAACATTGCAACTTAAAAGATTGGCAACAGGCAGAAAACGGTCAACATAGAATTAGAATAAAAGTAATTTTGACGCTTGCATCAACCTTAGGGCCTAAGGTTTTAGACTCAAGCAAAATTAAAAGCAATTTTTTAAGTAAACCCTAGCACAGAATGACCAAATTGAAACCTATAGCAAAGCCAAAACAAGACACCAAGGAAAATTTCACAAAGTCCTATCACATACTACCTTTCAACCACACCAAGTAACCACCCCTAAATTAATTGGTTGTGTCTAATGAATAATTATGAGATAAAACATATTATAGGAAATGAACCATAAACCAAAGTATGTGAGCATATATCCAACAAGAAGTGTAAATGACTTTTTTCACCTTTCTACCTAAGACCTGCACTTTTCCATTGCAATATGGGTTGGTCTCGCTGATCTCGCTGAGTACTTGCACATTTCCAAGCGACTTGACAAGGAGTCGCCTAAAACTTAACTACGAGTTCACAAGCCACTCACTAGGCACTCCTAGCTCATGAGTACTTGCAAGTGGGCAAGTTACTTGCCGAGTTTTGATACTACAAATTAAAGATAATAAGTCGTCGATAATTTGGTAAAGAAGAAACAAGATTCAATGGTAGAAATGCCCTAGTTCAAAAAATGGAAGAGCATACGAGGGCTGTAGAACAATAGATTAAATGCGCTAATCCCCAAATTGTTATGTGTATACATATAATTTCACTATGGAATACGATAAGGACTTAGTATAAGGTATTCATAAGAATTGCATTGCTATTCTAACTTTGGTTTATGATGTTGGACAATCATAAATATTTTCTTTTGATTAACCACAATAAAAGATCAATTGAATTTTCAGTCTGTGATGAGTATTTTGGTATATATACATCTAAACTAGTGCTCATGCATTCTTTATTTGCAAATATGATGAGGCTTAGAATGTATAAATTAGGCTTGTCAAGTTTCATGCTATTAAATCTGACTAGAATTCGTAAAAACTGAGGCCTAGAGAGAAAATTGCAAGTCTCGCAGTATTAGTTACGGTGATGTATTTATTTAATCCAAATTAATCTCAACTTCTATTTCTACGAGATAATGCCTACAAAACATGCAGTTACAGCATGGTCCCATGCAATTGCTCGTGGCTTAATTTTTTAAGGGCCAGGTGCTTCCAGGTAAACAATGCATAATTTGGAATCTTCTCCTAAAGTAGTTATAGTTTAGGATTTGAATAGATGGAATGGAGCACTGAAGTTATGCAGCCACTGCTTAACCACAAATCTGCCATGTGGCTGCACATTTTGTCTTCCCTCCCTTTTTTCATTTGCTTTTAAATTTTAAATTTTATCTTCAAAATGTAATAATTACAAAAAGATTGTCATATTATAATTACTTAAAATAAACCGGGAAAATAAATCATGGGACCACTGGGTCCCTAAAAAATTTGGGCAGTGCCTGCTTAAAAATAAAAGTTAAGTGGTTGCACCAGACCCTATGGTTAGTTCGCCCGTGGCAATGTATTTATTCTACTATAGTATTAACCTGAATGTCATTGGATGATATTCCACTAATTTAACTATACATTCTTCTAGAACTGCCCTGATAACTCTAGGCTTTTCATGTATGTTGATTGCCACATTTTATTGAAAAAAGCATAGGTCCTCCAACCAGCACTTCGAGGGTGGAGGTAAATAAAGACTGAGAATAGAATGGGTACAATACAACTCATTTTTTTATAAATGAAGATCTGCATAATACAGACTCCAAATTTTATACATTTAACATGTAAAAGTAAAATGTAATAGTCTACTGGTAAAGTTCAATGGTTCTGAATGAGCCATCCAGGGATCAAGTCTTGCTGAGTGCACAGGCCCCAAGACCATAAGAGAGAAGACCAGATCGTGCCCCATGCAACTTTGGTGGAATGATAACCCAGTCCTTTACTCTTAGCCGAATATGTTTCAGGTTAAGGCTCATGCTCCCAGGTAGCTAAACGATTTTGTAGGTTTGATAGAAAACCTTCCAAAAACACAATGAACAGTCTGGCAATAGACAACCTGTTAGAATTTCCCATTTGAGAACTCCAACTTTAGTTACAAAATTATGTCTACACAGCCAAACAAAATAAACTCTTGGTTTTTCTAAATCCATATTAAGCACAATAGCGGACTCATATCTTTCAGCATGTTGATGTGTCTTGGTCTGCCAAATAAATAGGTGCTTAAATATTTGCATGCAGCTATGCCTTAGAACAATTATAGAATGAGGATTACCATAAGTACAAAGGCTTTTCAGTTCATGTTTTATCCATATGCAAATTTTCAATGGTTATTCCATTAAACGTGGGTTACAGTTTTTTCATGTAGTATTTTGATCCACGGTTTAGATTTATTTTTGCCCTTCTTGATGCTGGAATTGAATCTATTGTGCATTTGGAGAAACCCCGGCTTACAAACCTGCAAAAAAACACCGTAGCATTTGTTAGCAATTTTGCATATTGCAATAAAAGAAATCCATGCATAATTAGTTGTCATCTAGTAGATCTATCTACTTACCACCTGAAAGGATAACCAAACAGCAATCTCTAACGTGCAAATTCAATATTAACAATCAGCCTCAAAAAGTTTAATAATATTAGGGACAAAAAGCCAACCAGCATGCTTCATATACTAATGACCAAATTCCCAGTTGTCTCAAGGTGTAGCGTGAATAGCACACGAAACCCCCAAAAATGCCACAAGAAGGTTTCCCTAATTAGAACTAAATTTTCATAGGGTGCATTATGGGCGGCAACATCCTGAAAAGTTCAGAAAACATATTATATAACTATTCAAATTGCATTCAAAAGCCCACCCAAAATGTGATTTACCACAGTACAATAACATACCCATGTATTTCACAATCCGTGATTGATTGGATACAAGCTATGAAGATCTGACCAATGAAATAGTAGACATTTAATATGAGAACAGGTAAAAATTTTCATTTACAACTTATAATCTTATTTGCTTTCACAATGTCACTCCAAACTCTAAAAACACAACACTACTCAATCCTATCAAGAATACCCATATTGTAAAAGACGCCATGAGGGAATTGTAATATACACCCCTGTTCTGATATTTTTTGATGCCAATTTTTTGTTTGTTTGTTTCGTTTAGGGTCACTCCTGATTGTTTGGTTTGCTCAATGCTTTTCCTTAATACACTATGTTGCCAAATAATAGAGAAATACATTCATGCAAAGATACCCAGAAATTGAAATAACATAAACAATGCAATCAACAACTACCCAGATTTTTATTTAGCATGAACTTCAATGCAAGTACATACCCATTTCAGATTTTCAAGATATTAAAGTCTGATACATTAAAATCAGTATGCTGAAACTGTATATTCCACCCTCGAATCGCCCAGATTTGTTATTTCTTTCCTTGGGATTCGAAATCAGTAGCAATATAACTCCAAATGCCCTGAAATATGCATATAAGTCTCTAGAATGAGCCGCCTAACCTCCTACAGTGTTCACGCCTTATGCTGAGGGTATGCAGCTTGTGTTGGGCGCCATGGCAACCAATGGATATCTCTGTTCTCCCAAAACCAGCTCCAAACAACTCAGAAAAGGGTGCAGACCTGCAACAATAATCCCCCACACCACAAATGGAGTAATGAAGACCTCACATAAAACCATAGAGCATCCACATGAAAGGTACGGCCCCCTTAGGTAGTACGGCCAGCATGGGAGGCTGCAAACACCACAAAACTCCTTCAAACTCACAAGTAAAGCCTGCAATACACTTTCCAGTCCTCCTCCATAATTATCGTGGCAATAAACTTGAAATATATCTTCGAAATCCCTTCTGCAACAACTTGTGAATGCTTCCAATCAGCTCAATGTAATCTCTGAAATGAGATCACCCATAAATCCTCCAAACTGAAATAAATCTTCACAAATAAGCCCAGCTGTGATTTCCGTAACGAAACCACCAAGAAATCCTCCAGATTGTGTCTTTCAACAATGTAGAGAATGTTGCCTATAATAGTTTTCGTCCTCACAAACCTGAGATGAACCAAGTTCAATCTCCAGAACCACAAGGGTTTTGATCAGAGAAATAGAATAATCTTCATAAATCCAAATGAGCCCCTCAAATGCCTTTCTATACTTTTTTCGCCAACTCTCCAGAAGCTTCTATTTTAAAATTCATTTTTTAATTAAAACTCCATTTTAGCTCTGAAAAAGACCTTTTAATTAAAATAATGATAATTTGACACACAAGGTCCCTATTAATGTATCCATAATTTAAAACATTTCATCCCGGTTCCGATGAGCTATAACACTAAGGTGTTTTTTAAAATATTATAAATAAAATTTATCAACCTTAGTAAAATAATTAAATAAAGCCATTAATACATTCATTTTGCGGAACAAACTGCAAGCCAACCGGCCGACTTAATATAAATAGACACCCTCTCAAAGATTCGTGGAGAGCACACCAGAAGTCGGAAATCACCCCAAAAAGTGGCATATGAGTCCTCTAGACCAACTGAGCTCATTGGAGTCCTTAAATAACCCCTCTGGTAACGTTGACACACACCCACAAGGTCAGAGACTACACTGCAACAGAACCTAAAAGCAAAGTGAACTCCCTTAGGTGAAATCGTGCACCCTCGAGTCCCACCAAGCACCATCCTCCATAGAATATGCTCACAACCACAAGTGCCATGACCTCTAAAGCTCCCAAAATGCCACTCCCTAAGAAGCAATAGCAGGTCCAATCAAAAGTCTCGAAGAACATGTGATGAAGAATGTGATCTCTGAAGCATAACCACAAGTCTCCAAACTTCTGTTGTGCCACTCTGATACAATCATTGGAAGTGCTGTGTGAAATGTGAGATGGCCCACCAACACTCCAACGAAGTGGCATGTTAAACACACCTCCACCCGGACCCCAAACCATCCTGTCACCGCACCTGTCAATCATGAAGAGAAGAAGAAATCTCGCAACACTATCATCAACCCGTCCTCCAACATCAGTTGACCTCTCATCAATGTGCAAAAGCCTCAACCCAGGTACCATGAAGTGTAGATCAGCTCCTCCAAGGTGGCTGGTGTAAACCAAGACAGCGACCTTCCAACTGAAAGTCACCTCCATATGGTTGTCAACAAACCTTCTAATGACATAGAATGATAGGGTATCACTGAAATGCCATCCTCTAGAAATGAAGAGGTAATCCACGCCTCTCCAAAGCACCCAAACCACCGTCGTCCTTCACCTACTCAATATGAAATTCATGCACCATGAAATAGCAACTCTCACCCCAATATGCAAAAGAATCTCACGTGCTAGGGTAGGAAGGTTAGTGACATCGTGCACATCTCCAACTCTAATGTCACATGCCAACTGTATAACAAACCCTAGTGCCTCCAAAGTAGAGATGAAAACAATATCATACCTCAGTGCAAGAATCATCCATACCTCTGAAGTGTACTCCAATGCAAGTGTCTCTGTAGACAAATATAGGACAGCCTCAAGTATCACCAAAGAATGATGGAGTTGTATCGTAGTATCACTCGACTCTGTACCTCCTCCATGAATGATCAAAGAACCATCCCTTATGACTCCCTCTTCAAGTGAAGTCCAGATATTAGTGGCCGATCCACTAAGTGCAGCCTCAACAACTCTACCAAGCTCCTAAGCAGCTGTTGTTCGCCAAAAATCTATGCAACACGAAGTAGAACAGCCATCTCCTAGCAAAGTATGGAAGGGATCCTCATGGACTAAGGCTGGAATATCAAGATCTACATGCTTTCTTCCAATCCCTATGCCACCACCCATCTGAAACACATGCATTCGCAACTCCAAACCCAGCATCATAGCAATATCTCCATACCTCGTGTCATGGTTCAGTTGCATCTTCATAGTATGCCCAACAAAAGCAAGAGTCTCCCTAGCATGCATCAGAAATAGAGCAGCTACATACTCGACCAAAGAGTCATCAACATGATGGACCTCATCACAAACAAACTCATCAAATGCTTCATAAAGAACCAAAGACCCATCCAAGGCTGCATCACGTAGGCCTCCCTCAATAGTCACAACACTAGTAGCTGTCCCATATAGTGTGTGCCCAATGATGTCATCCAATCTCAAGACGTGAGCCTTCAAGGGGCTTTCCCAAAGAAATGTCATCAAACCCTCAAGATGCAAACAAGTAAAAGATTTTGTACCATACCTCAAATCCGATTGCTCCATTTGCTTGGCCTCCATACAAGACTCATGCCACATGTCATGCCGAACTAACTTGGTTCTCTTGGGTTCAAAATGAAAGCCAATGATAGGAGGGCTCTTCCCAAACTCATTCTCATCTAATGTCTCTTATAGGAATAGTACTAATTTTACCCTAAATTATCAATTCCCAAGCAAACAAAGGTCTAGAGAGTACTTTGGCTTGATTTAATCCCTGCAAACAAGTTAGAAAATACTTACAATAATATTTCACAATCAAGTTAACATGATTAGCAAACTCATAATGGCATTATTAATTCAACTAAACCTAATATCTAGGAGACTCAACCATAAGAGAGTTGAGGAGAGTGACTTCGATGGGGTGTCCTGAATCCTCTACCTTAGGCCCAATAGTGGATATACCACCCACTTTGGCCTCATGTGGCGCATGCCATCCATATGAGGTGGTCTACCTAATGAGGTATCCGTTATCCTGTTCCCCCTCATCTTGTCACTTCCTCTTCCTTTCTCTTGGTGGGTTCCTTTGAATTGGTCTCTCTATGATAAGAGCATGGGATCACACAAGGGTGCCCCAAAAGCCATCTCTTCTAAGCCCAAGGGCAGTACCCTCTGTACTCTTGTACCCTTTATACCCCCTTGGCCCCAATGGGATTATTCAATCCCCCCTAGAGGGGTGGCGTACTTAGAAAAGTGCCCCATCGCCGTTATCCCTCTTGCACCACATTTCCTCTATCATAGTCACCATAACACTCATGCAAGAATCCACATTAATCAAACTCATAATTGCAAATAATCATATCAGCAATGCATAATGAATTATGAAGATGATATCACAATATGCATGATCATATCTAAACACACATAGATCCTACCACACATATATTGACTTACAAATCTACAATCACAAGATAGCTTATGCAAACAGAGATTCTATGGTTTGCTCGCTGGTCTATTTCTCTTCCTCCTTCAAATTTGCATACTTCTCTTCCAAATCTGCCTGAATGCTTTCCTTAACACATCTCATGAGACGATCAGAACATATTAGGAACATATATATATATATATAACTCAGAAAGTATATTCTTAATCAGATTATTATTATTCTTTTCTCCTCCTTCATCATAACATTCATACACATTAGTTCACCCATATATATAAGAATATGAAAGAGATCTTATCTCTATCTATGTGCACATTGAATGATAAAATCATAATACGTAAATCTCATTGTTAGCCATATTAAATTCCTAATATATATACTTGTGAATGAGCCTATTATTAATAAACCAATTACTAACTGCATATTATACTATAACTTAATTCACATACAATGCTAGCGCTGACTGCTGACTTCTTATACTCTCTGCTGCAGATTAGATCTTTCTCTAATATCTATTCCTGTTCTCCTTCGATGCTTTCCCCTTCCCACCGATCTGCCTTACATACTCTATTGATAGTGTCTTATGGGAAGCGGTGGTGCTGTTTCCTTTGACCGCACCTTTCCATGATGTCCGCTGCCTATTTGGAATCGCTGACTTCTTTCAGCGCTCCTTGTGTATTGGTTTGCACTTAATTACTTATATAATAATAATGTTTATTTAATTAATTATACTTACAATAAGATATGTATTAATATTAATATTAATTGAATGCTTATATATATATATATATATAGAATACTTATGTCTATATTTATTATTATATTAATCACTTCTCTTGAATACTGATAATATTACTATTATTGATTTATAATTATAACATTATCTATGATAAATATAATAATAATAAAATTGTAATTTTATATTTGTTCTTTTAATATTTATTGTATTTCAATACTTTATAATTTGTACCACAATTACGAGGCATGACATAATAATATTGTTTAATATTATTTCTTGATTATTCAATTTGACTTCATTGTTTCATCATGATGTTTAAATCTTTAATTTAAATAATGCCTTAATATCGGGACATCACATCTCATGAGTAAGGGCCATCAACATATGAGTATGCAAGAGTGAAAGACTGCTGACCCAAATAAAATCAGAACTCTTGCCATACCTTTTTGAGTGCTTTTACCCTTCTCAAGCCTCTCCCTTAACCTTGTTGCATGATCTCCATCCAAGCCAGATCCAACATGACTCTCTCCATAAAAATCACAAGCCTCAAGGCGGATCCCTTTGGCTGTTATGTCAGGACTGCTGTTGCAACTCAAAAAATCAGACCTTACCTTATGCTTTTGAGTGATGTTGAAATAACCCACCCCCTTATAAGTTTAATATGAGCTCTGAACTGGTTTTGTTTTCATTCGCTGTTTTGAAGAGTTTTATGTGGTTAAGTTGATCCCTACTTACGTTTTGGTGTTGGGTCCATAACATAACATAACATGCAAATATATATATATATATATATTGCAAAGTACAAGGAAAGAAAGATGCCCAGTTGCGAATATTTGATTTAGAGGCAATTTATATTCATTTTAATCAATACCCATATCATGGAATGCCACAAAATGAAAGTTCTTTACATACCCATGTTGTTGTAGCAAGAGTACAATGCTGGTATTTGACAGAACAGCCAACAAGATGGATAAATCTCCTCCAAACAATATGAAATCAGACCAAAACTCTGGTCTAGCAAGGTACAGCAATAGGAGGATATTCGATCCCTTTGAGGGCCTTACAAAGTCACTCCAAGACCCACGTGGCTGCTGGGCTAGCTGGTATGGCCTGGCAAAACACTGAACAGCACTATATGTAGTCTCAACGCCCTCCAAAACCCCTCTAAAAAGTCTGCACACAATCTGCAATGCTGGACGCCAAGGAAAGACCAAGAAGCAGTGCTAAAATTGTCTTCAAACACCCTAAACCTCCTCCACCTGGTACGGTTGGCTACTGAGGATGTACGGCCAGGTTATGAGGATATCAGCACATTAAATCTGCAACAAACTCACCAACAAAACCTGCAATATAATCTTCATTCTCTTTTGATAATTATCGTGCCAAAAACCTAGAGATTTCACCTTGAAAATATATCCGCGACAAGCTCCGAATCCACAAACTGAATGAAATGAAAGCACAATCACAGCCACTAAATATCACTGTCCTCAAGCCCCTTAGATGATCTCTCACACCCGCGGAACCTATTACTGATGGCAGTTTTCGTCACCAAGAGCCAAGAAAGGTTTCCTTCAAACCCTCAAACTTGCAGACCAAAATGCATAAGAGATAATATGTCGTGAATGAAGAAAATGCTTTTCATTTTACCTTTTATATTTTCCCTCATGAGGTCGACCATATGATAAGAGGGAATTAGAATATTTAATTTTCACTTTATTCCCTTCCCTTGAGCGCTCAAGTCCATAGTGACTTATCTTTTTTGCATTTATTTCACTTTTCCCTAAGTCACCATAAAATAAAATAAAGTCCAAATATTAATAAATAATATTAAGTTACGGACTTTAATATGAAAGCCCAAACAGTCTCAGAATCACATGAATTATGGACTGTTGGAAAGGTCTTGACGAGACGCTCTACCTCCAATACTGAATTTCCAAAAATAGAAGAAACCCTAACTTACTAAAAATAGTAAGTTCTCCGAAACCAACCATCTAAACTCCCAGAGTTCCCTAACCACCCTGGTTAGCCTACGGGAACCAAGTATAGGCTAACACCACTAGGAATGGGGACATTAGAGATGTATTGGTGAACCCTAATCTTCTCTTCCTCCATGATTGAGTGACCATCAACTAGGGCAGGTTCAAGGCATGTCTTCTGTGAGAAATCATGAGTGTTATGTGTCACAAACTCAGTCCCATGGCTGCACGTTGAATCCTCATGTGTGTCCATCCCTTCGATCTTCATTACCTCGTTATAGGATGCTTCAAGTTTCTCCTCCATGACTCCACTCTTTGTCCTCTTCATGTAGCATTGTCCTTCCGAGTGTGGTGGCCATAGAAGTCTGAATTTCTAATGTGTGTGTGTGCTCATCCACTATATCTTCCTCCCTTCTCAAAGCACTCGCATATATCTCGCACATTCTGAATAGATGATCTGTATTCGCAAGTAGATGCAAGTAGTCGTCCTTCATCATAGCCATGGCCTTTTGAAGCCTTTGAAACCAGGTGAGGTAGAGATCTTCTTCGAAGTGTTCACCCTTCCCTAGGGTTATCCAACACAAATATGTCATTGCCTTATGTACATGCTCAAAATGATTTAGTGCAGCCATAGGTTCACCTCCATTCGTAATCAATTGCTCCTCCAAATGATGAGGCTTATAGGACCCAATGTCTTCATGCAACATACCCTGACCATGCCTCCACAAGTCAACTTCCTCATGGTCACCTCCTCCATCAAAATAGTAGGTAGAGTCTTCTACCTCATGATCTTCCTCCATGGCTGGCTTAGAATATGTATGCACCGCTATGACCTCTTTATTTTGCAATGACAAATCAAGCTTATCCAATCCACTTGGATCACTACCCGCTGAAATTTCTGAATTGTCCTTATGACCACCATTTGATTCCATGCCAATATGATGCAAAGGTAATGAAACAATGCTAGTAACATCCAAATAACCCATACCTTGATTCGACCTTGTAGGTTTGGAAATCTCCATGATAGCATGTCCTTTCATGTGATCATTATGAAGCCTTCGGTATTCGTCTTTTGCAATGTATGATGCTTCTTTACCCAAAGCCTTACAATAGCTTGTAGGATGCAAATTATCCACAAGTATACCTTCCTCCTTCATGGCAGCATCTTCTTTAATCTTATCTTCATAGGGCTGAAGTGCATCGTTGGCTTTGTCTTCCTTAGGGCTTGATGTCATGTCCCCATATTATGGCATTGTTTAAATTAAAGATTTCAACATCATGTTAAAAGATGAAGAAGTCAAATATGGTGTTTGTCATCATATATAATATTTTAATATTTTATAAAATTAAAATATAATATATATCAATGGTATTAATTATAATATAATATATTATTAAATATAATATATAAATATAAATGATATCAGATATCAGTTATAATAATATAATATTAATGAAGATATGATTTAAATAATAAATATGTTATATTTTTAAATATTATTTTGATTATACATATATATATATATATATATGTTAATAAATACAAATCATAATATAACATATTAAGATTGCCTTTAAGACAATAGATCATTGCCTTATTAACGACAGCGAACAAGTTTATATGGCAGCGGATGTATGTTAATAATTATCTTAAGCAGCGATTTGATAAGTCAGATTTACTAATATCAAAGACTGAAGAAGTCAGGGCCATATATATACGGGGTATATTGCAGCGATTGGTATATGATAAAGATGGTAAACAGCGATGTATGTGATTTGTCATAGGGTATTAGTGTTAAGACCACGATTATCATGCTCATAAGGTGGCGCTGATTATGGTAACGATTCTTGAAAGAGGCGACCATTGGTAAAGGCTACCGGTCCAAGATATAAAATGAGTTGTGGGGCAACATCGGATATTCATATAAGAAGACAACACATATTCATATAAAGAATAATCTCTGCATCTCAATCAATTGTTATCTAGCATCGAACATCATATACATTACTTCTGCAGATTGAACCATACACATTACTTCTACATATCGAATCATCAAAACACAAATCAATCAACACATATTCAGAAAGAAACAATCGTATCTACAGTATAGAATATCTATCTCTGCAGATCAGAGATTCAATAAAGAGAAGACATTATATATTCGGGATATATAAACAGTATAACAGTAAATCATATTTGCAGATCGATTATAAGTCGTCCTATTACCAGCATAAAGTTAAATTTGTGTACAAGGTTGTGAAATTTTGGACTTGTGAGAAGGGGTCATTACAAGTGGTATCAAAGCAGTCATCCTGCCATCCTGTGAATGATAAGTAATTATTAATATTAATTGATTATATATGTTGTTAACATCAGTGATTGCAGGAATTAAATATGCACGCAAAGGTAACATTCTTTCATATTAATTATTATTAATGATGATTCTTATATAATGACTTCTTTAGGGATTTGATCTTTAAAGGCACTAATATCTCTTCCTAGGAATTATTCTTGTTTGCAGGGAGAGAAATCAAGGATATTATAAGATTTATATGATTCATACCTTGTGTATTACTTGTGTTCCTACTTTAACCTTATTGCCTTACTTGTATGCTCTTTGTGTGTACTTACGTATATTCTTGTGTGTATTCTCGTATTTTACTTCATGTTTCTGTCCGTGTGTATTTACACATATACTTGTGTGTATTTACGTGTATTACTTCATGTCTCTTATCTGTGTAATCACGTGCATTTTCATGTATTGCTTCGTAATTGTATGCTTCCTATTGGTGTGCTTGTATAATTGCTAGTGTTTGATGAATGTGCGGCGTAAATACTTCAAGCTCCATATGTGTATGTTTTATGCGTATACTTCATTAAGTGTATTTTTCATGCCGTAATTCTTCATGTGTATTTAAGTAGGTGCTCGTTGCATTACGTGTATGCTTCCAGACTTCATGCTCCATAAGTATTCACACTTGTATGATTCATGTCTGGTTTGTATTCAAGTTGTACTTCGTGCTTGTACAAAACGTGTATGCTCCATCACTTACATTGATGTTTTCAAGACGTATGCTCCCTGTACATTCTTTAAATGCTTCATTATGTCTTACGGGTATTCATCTTCATGTGTATGACTCATGTTTGTAATTATGTATGATGGCGTTTCAATTTGAACCTCTGGAATGCGAGTTGGAAACGGACAACTATGCACAGATAAACTGCTCTCCTATTGTGAGGGGGAGTTCCCTTTTTGCTGATATTCGCTGAAAAGATAAATAAATTAAATTCGCCTATCTTCTTTTTGATTCTCAGCTGCGAGCACAAGGCTATAAAACTCTATTTCGCTGCAGAAGAGGTTTTTCCTTTTAATAAACTTCAAACTACAGCTAGGCTTAAGCTAAATGACACTTTTGATTGTCTGAGTAAACACAGAGCACAGAAATCAAAAGTGGACGAAGAAAGATTTGTTTAAACACAAAAACTTAAATAAACTTCTCCCAGATTCACATCACAAGACCCATTGTACTTAATGATGAAAGCTGAAATAAAATTTACGTAAGCCACACATCTGACAACAAACTTGATGATTAATGAGATAGAAAATCAAAGCAAAGGCAGGCATGAGACTTCTATTCCAATATCATAAAATGGATATGTTGTGACCAAATCACACATCGCCGACCCCCTTTTTTTTGAGCTCTGATGCTTTGCCTTAGCTTCTGGATGATGTCTTAGGTTCGTTTCCTCTGCCAATCCAACAATGAGTCTTTCCTAGAAGGTTTTGTTTTATAACTGGAGGTCTCATCTAGAACATGAACTTGCAATAATGAAGAGTCTTGATCAAATTCCATCCAAATAATGAATCTTGAGGTCAATCTTGATGTATGTTTGAGATCCTGAAAAGACTGAGTCTGGTTGCCTGAAATCCTGAAATCCTAAAAAATTGACTAAGTCTGAAATCTGGTGGATCCTCCAAATTCTAGATTTTGCATGTTAAATTCGATGGATTCGAGACCTATCTCAAACATCCTAAAAGGTATATTGAAAAATATTTAAAGTATAAGTCAACTTATACTTAAATATATTTTTCAATATACCTTGACCCTCAAGGACCCTGAAAAAACGACTAAGTACTGAGAGGGCGCAAAATCTTCATCCAATGCGACAAAGGACAAAGGTGGCGCAAAATCTTGATAAACTACACCACTTTTAACAGGAGATCAAAATGATGAACCAATGCGCCCTAACTCCTGCGCCGATTTTGAAGGATAAGATCAAGGTTTAGAAGCATTCAAAAGGTAGATCTAATGCGCCTTTATCTAATGCGCCAAGAGGAAAGGTTAAGGAGGTTTCAAGGCTTTTAAGAACTTCTTAAAACTCCAATCTAGTGCGCCCAAACCACTAGTTTCAAGAAGTAACCGAAATCCTCAACTAATGCGCCAGCCATATAGAGAATTCTGATTTCCAATCTGCTGCGCTGATGCTATGAAGAGCATGAATTGCTCATCCAATGCGCCTAATCTTGGAAGGAGATCCTAAATCTCAGTCTGCTGCGCCAGAAGTAAATGTGGACTGAGAAGTCATAACAAGAAGAGTTTGGAATGCTAATCAAATGCGCTTGGTAAGATAAAGACCTAGAAGAATTCGCAGTCCCCATCCAATGCGCTAAGGGGGAAGTATCAAAGCTCATGTTAATGAAATGACGAGAAGATCCTAACATTCCAATCTGCTGCGCCACCTTATGGAGGGGAGTGAAGTTCAAGTTTTGAAAAGCATTTGAAGGAGACATCCAAACTTCAATCCAATGTGCCAAGAGGTATGAGGCAGATATTATGCATCATCTTCAAACTAATCACAAAAAGATCTTAAACCTTTGATCTAATGCGCTGCCTAGAGTTGAGAGATAACTTAAGAGAGGGATCTAAAAAATCTGTTGAAAGGAGAGATGAGGATCTTAGCACTCCATCTGCTGCGCCAGGGGTAATTCAAGTGGAAGAAGACATCAAAAGTATTATCTAATGCGCTGCCTAGAGTTGAGTTTTGAAGAAAATATGAGGAATTCAATACTTAGATCTGATGCGCCAGCCTTTAGAAGATTTGAAAGTTTGACTTAAGGCACTTAATCAAGGAGATTTCAAATGTATGATCCAATGCGCTAGCTTGAGGAGGAAAAGTTCCAAGTTTTTAACCTTCATTCAACTAGAGCTTGAAATGCTGATCTAATGCAACCACTTGGATTGGGGTTAAATTAAAGTTTTGTGAAGGTTTCTAAGAGGATACTGAAAATACCATCTGCTGCACCCTATTTGCTGCGCCTAGAAACAACTTACATAAGTTGGTCTTTTGAGTGGGTTTTTTGGGAAGTATCATCATCTTTATTGTTTGATTATTGAGATATCCAAAGTAAAAGTAAATTTGATGATGAAGTATTGAATGAATCTTATGCATTATGTGTTATCAAAAGGGATTGATGCTGTTTCTTTGTTTATGTTGCAGCAATAAAGATGGGGCTGAAGGATCATCGAAGGAGTCAGCAAGCTGTTAGGTTGGAGAAGACATCATGCCAACACCCATCGTCTTCATCAAGACTTCCAAAGGCATTCACTCTACTTCAAGTTCTTTCAAGATTCAAGATCAGCATGTAGCCGCTTCAAAGTTCACCTTCATGCAAGGAGTAAGGAGTCACCTTCAAGGAAGAGTCATCATGCCACAATACTTCATTATCATCTACATCATGTCAAGGGCACTTCACACATTAAGATTCAAGACTCATTAAGCTTCAAGCCTCCTTAAGAAGTCAGTTACTTCACATATAAGGAAGGTGTTATCATCAAGTTGGAGCATTTTATCTACTCTACATCAAGTTCAAGAATGCAGCATCATTCCAAGAGGCTCACATCAAGTTGGAACACTCCATCATCAAACGTTCCAAGGCATTCATCCATCCAAGCTTCAAGATTCTTCAAATCTTCAAGTCCAAGAGAAGTCTCTTTCTTCTGATCATGAATCAAGTATCATCATCATCTACTCTTACATGATGAAGGAGGCAGCATCATCATACACATTACTCTTCATGAAGGATCATCCAAAGAAGATCATCATATATCCTACAAGAGGAGAAGAAACATCACAAAGTCATGCAAGTGAAGCAACATGTATTCATCCAGTTTACAAGAAGATGAACAAGGCAAGATCAACAAGATACCTTCCCAAACCTACAAGTTCAAGGAAATCACATCGAAGACATCATACAAGATGATACAATTTGGAGAATGTGCCCAAAAGCATATTTAATAAACAGTTGAAATCCACAAGATACGCTGAGGTGGCACCTATGTGGCGAGTACCTATTATCATCCAATCATATCAGCCGCATTATTTTAAATGCATCCAATGTATCATTTAATAAAAGAAGCCAAAGGGACGCCTATGTGGAAGATGTTTTAAATGATTTCATCTTACCTTATCACATTGGAAAACGTGCCTTCATTGCCTCTCTTTTGTACTAAAAATAGAAAGTTGTTGTAACTACCTACTGAGGTGGCACGATCTGAGCCCTTGGCTATCAAATTGATCTAAGCCATTCATTGTAAACCTGGACTACTATATAAAGGCCCTTGTTGCCTCATTTGTAATGATTAGAGACTAGAGAATAGTTTTGTAGGATTAGGAAAGACTCTCAAAATTGTCTGAGACAACTTGAAGATGTTGTATATATTTCTCAAGATTAATGCAAAGGACATTGGAGTTCGCTTGGTGTTTAAGTCTTGTCTTGTGGAATGACATGATTTCTTGTATCTTAATAAAGTGGAGAGATGTTTCAAAGTAAATTAGAAGTAGATTAGAAGCTCTTTGATGTTATGTATGTTGTACTGAATATTTGATCAACTCCTAGCTCATGCTTTTAACATTCATCGCCGATGAAGTGTTGTGTAAAACTAGTCTGAGCTTCATTTGCATAAATTTGATTGTGGATGCTTGTTTGAGCTGCACCATCCGATGGGTGCTTGTGTAAGCCTTCATGATTTGAAAACCATTCGCGAATCTTAGGAGATTGCACCAACTTCATGTAGTTGTAGTCATCCTTGGCGAAGTGGAGTTAGGTTAATTTAGGAGTTTGTCTGTTCATGCATCATCATTGCTTCATTGACCTTAGATTAGCCTTTCTAAATCTTTATCTTTTTTACTTTATTTATCATTTAAGTCTTGTACATATGTCATCCACACTGAAAGGAGAAATAAGTTAAGTGTATGAAGAAGTCTGCGTAAGTCCCTTTGTGATTACCAACAAGATCACATGCAATCACTGAGTTAACCCATCATGAATCATAAATAAGGAACCTTGGAGTTACTTCACTAGATCACATAGTTCAGCCTTTGAAGAGCTTTATTCAAGAGAGAGTGGGATACTCTAGTGTTTTACTCTATTGTTGACTTGTCTAAAAACAATCATCAACAGGATACAATTCCAAGAAAGCAATGTTGTAGCAAAAGGTAGGCATACAATAAGCGATCAAACATTGGAAATAGATTACACAGAGTGAACAAACACTTGGAATAACAAGATTTGCAGGCTAGAATAGGCACAGCAAATTTGCTATCACAAAAGTAGCTCCATTACAAAGGGCAAGGCTGCCCTTATTTATACTAAATCAAAGGAGTAGGGAACCCTAAAATCTCCTTGATTAAACCCTAACTAACTTGCCAACTCGCAAGCTTTATTTCTATTCTAGGACAAAAATTACAACTAACAAACACTTTAAAGCAGTTTGCTTTAAAGCAAAGAAAACTCCAATTATTACAAAGTGATTTCTTTCTAAATAAAGAATGGATGAGCTTAGGAAGAAAGCAAATGCTTTAAAACAAAAAGCATCTGATTTAAAGTTGCTTTCTTTTGAATCACATCTTCATCTACATTCTTGCTTTATGGTGATGTCATCCATTGATATAAATATATTGCCGCAACTGCCTATTTTCAACCTTGAGGACTGCTTCATCTTCTCCATCATTCAACACTCTCTTTCAGATTATCTATTGCAACTTCAAGAGATTCATATCTGTGTGTCGGGTACTTCTACCAAGATTGGCTCTGAAAACCTTGAAAACATCCACGACCAATGTTCTTTGGCAAAACATTATGCTTTTCTTTCTGCCACTTTTAAGCAATTCTTCTCTGATACTTTTTTTTTGTTATCATGCCACACCTTCTCGCCTATGTTCGGAAATTTTTAGACAAAAGGCTGAAAATTACTTGCTGATTTCTTCTAAAAAGTAGAATGTGAGCGAAAAAGTTGGCACATGGGTTTTGTAGACAATCCCGTTTTGAAGCAACCTAGATCGTCAGATTTTGAAAAAGCGGAAGATTTCCCGAAAAAGCAACAAAAAAGCAGATTCCCAAAAAAATAAAATTTCCCAATCTTCAAGAGGATGAAATTTTAAATGGACCCATCTCGATGAAAATTGAAAAAGCTTTGGTCATGTTTCTGAAAAACGATCCCCTAGAAAAACGGACCTCGAAAAGCGTGCCTCTATGCTTCCTCATCCCAAAACTATGATGAAAATTACTTGCTGATTTCTTCTAAAAAGTAGAATGTGAGCGAAAAAGCTAGCACATGGGTTTTGTAGACAATCCCGTTTTGAAGCAACCCAGATCGTCGGATTTTGAAAAAGCGGAAGATTTCCCGAAAAAACAGCAAAAAAGCAGATTCCCAAAAAAATAAAATTTCCCAATCTTCAAGAGGATGAAATTCTAGATGGACCCATCTCGATGAAAATTGAAAAAGCTTCAGTCATATTTCTGTAAAACGATCCCCTAGGAAAACGGACCTCGAAAAAGCGTGCCTCTATGCTTCCTCATCCCGAAACTATGAAGAATGTTGAAAAAGCACTTCGTTTGGGTCTTCGAATCTTCGTGGAAAGAAAATAAAAATCTTCCTCCTCTGGATGCAACCTGCAAAAGTAATGAAATAAAAGAAGTCAAAGCTTGTCTTTATAGAACTTTAGGGCATAAAAGCAGCGTTCTTTGTGAAAGAATAAAGCTTCAATCTTAACCATGAAGAAAGCATCTTTTAAATCACAAATCCAAGTAAATCTCTTCGAATAAGAAGAATCCCTATTTTATAACTGCCTATGGCTTCACGTGTAAGATGATGAAAAAATATCATCTTTGATAATGTCATCAAACACGCGAGGTTGCAAAAGTGTTGGCCAATTTTTTGTTCTTTTCGACAGTCTTGCGCTCGTTTTGACTCCAGTATGGCATGTCGCTGACTTCAACAATATGGCAAACTGTCTTCGTTGACTGAAAAAACTGACTGATCATGGCACCTTGAAAATTTATCAACCGTGATTCCATCCCCAGCCTCAAACTGGCCATCTGACGACATCTGACTGCAAAACTGACCTCTCGCCGAATGAAGATTGGAAAATGACTACAAGGAAACACTGTCGAACATGAAATTTTTCTAAGGCATGAAATCTCGAGCGCCTGGTTTTTTGTGCCTTTGCCATTTTTATGAAAACTTCAACTTTTTCAAAATTTTGATTTGCGTGCGCATTCCAGTGACTGAAGACCCCTGTTTGGATGTCGATTTCTGCCTGTCGGAACAAAACTGAGTGATGATCTAGCAAACAGGCAAGCCTGATGAAAATTGAACTGAATTGTACCCCCATGTCTGCCTCGAAAAACGTGCCAAACTGATTTGCAGTGAATCTGACGAGGCTGACTAAGGAGTTTTTGTCGTTTTTTGGAAAAATTGAAAAAAAATTCTAAGGCATGAAAAAATGGGCGCCCCTGGCCTCCAAGGGCGCCTGGTTTTTTTGTACCTTAGAAAATTTTTGATATTTTCAACTTTTCATTGCATTCCTCGATTTTCGTGCCAAAAGGTCATGTTTGATCATCGTTTTTCTGTCATCCAGATGACTGTTGAGGCAGGACGGGAGGTGATTTAAGTAGCCTGAACACATCAGTGATGAAATCCCAGCTTTTACCGGCGTTTGACTGAGTTTGACTGAGTTTGACCACCCGGAAACTGGCTGACGGAGGCTTTTTTGACGTTTCTCAAAAAACGCGTAAAAAATTCGAAGGCATGGAAAAGTGGGCGCCCCTAGCCTCTAGGGGCACTTGGAATTTAATGCCTTAGCCAATTTTGTGATTTCCAACCTCTGTTTGCAATTTGCTCCGTTTTGCGTGCTAATAGCTGCTTCCTGTCGCTGATCTCGAGGTTTCGTCAATCAACTGTCACTGGATGAGGGATGGACTAGATAGCCCGGGTACATCTGACATGGATTCCAACTTTTTGGGACCTTCTAACCAAAATGACTGCTTTTATTCACCCCGGAACTGATTGACAAAGGTATTTTTAGCATTTTCTTGTAAAACGCAAAAAAAATCTAAGGCATGAAATACTAGGCGCCCCTAGCCTCTAGGGGTGCTTGGAAATTTGTGCCTTAGTCAAATTTATGATTTTCAACTTTTTCTCCTCACTCTGGATCCATCCTGCTCCGTTTTGCGTTCTTCACCGAATTGAAGACTGTTCGTCAGTTCTGCGACGAAGGAACAGGGTTGAAAACTTGAAACTGATTTTTGGCAGACGAACTTCTTCCATTGCTGACTCCGGAGCTCGTGCTTCGCCTTCTGAAAAAGCAGAATTGACCCAGTAGAGAAGACTTGACCTTTTGCAGATTCCGTCTGGACCACCTGGGTCGTGAAGCGAAATCGGCCAATCAGAATCAGGCACGATCCTGAATTGGAGATTCTATATTTGGAAACTTTCCATTTTTAGAAAATTTTGCCAACATCTGTATCTCAAGAAACCCAGAAAACCTAATTTGACGTCTATTTTTAGAAACTTTCTAAAAATAGAAATTTCTATTGTTAGAAATTGACTTTTTGACTTTTTTAACGAAAATTTTTCCAAACTTTCTCAAAATGCCTTAATGAAGCAAAAATTTTGCTTGGGTACAACAATTGCCTCTATCTGGGGACCATGTCGGATACTTACGGCATAGGAGAACCGAGAATCTCTGGACTTTTCTAGCTTGGACCAGTGGTGCGGGAGCACCTTGGCAAATTAATATTGCCCTGGACAAATCTGAGTTTAATTAAATTTGTATGCTTCCACATTGTAATGAGGTTTATCAAGTCATTTTTATGTGTTTAGATCATAAGGAGTTTCAAAAATGCAAAATATTGCAAACCATGTAAAGGTTGTCAATGTAAAATTAGAAAAAAGATGCAAACTTGGAAGGTGAAGAGTCATTTGGCTCTTGGTTCGCTCCAAATCAGTTATGAACTGAAGAGACATGTTTTAATGCCTTTAAAAGGCCTTGTAACCATGAAGAATTCGTGGGTGGTTGAAGATTTGAGCATGGAATGAGAAAAAACAATGTTTTCCTGTATTTTCCTTCATAAATTTGCTGTCTTTTGCTATTGTACAGCCCTATATGGAATTGAATGGATGTCTAATGGATTGAAAATGTTATATCCTTCAACCACCTTCCATTTGCTTCTTGTCCCATGCATTTTTATTTAGTTTTATGAAAAATATGAGTGTTTTATGGACTGTAATTTTCTGATTTTTCCTGCAACAGTCCCATTGCAGCGTTTGGTAAGGTTTTGTATGGACATATATAGGATCAAACCATATATGGTTGGAAAGAGTATTGAGTCTACTTTCCATTTCTTTTTGTTCCATCAAATTTTATTAAGATTTAAATAAGTTATGGCATTTTTGGTGAGGGCAGATCTGAATGCTACCTAAGGTTTGTAGTTTTGGGAAAAGAGTCATAACTTTCTCTCCTACCATTGGATCTTCATAAAAATTAGATGAAAAGTCTGTATTAATGTTCTCTTCAACCTGACCAAAGCAATTGGATTAGTTCTTTGATTTGTTAATGTTATTGAGGATAGTTTTGGTCCTCCTACCTCTGCATCATTTTGGTATCAGAGCTGGCGAAAGATTTGGGTGGTGTGTATTTTTTTTTTTTTTTTCTGTCACTGAGAAGGCAGGTGAAGAGTGAGAAGATCTTGATTGTGTAGATAGATCGCCAAGGGAGGCAATCTACACCTTTTGGATATTGTGTTGCTTAGTTGTTTGGTTGCAGGTGCTTATCCATCTAGCTGCAGAAAGATGTTTTCTGAGGTTGTGTGTGGGCAGACAAGATGAGGTTTGTCATGACCATTCTCCAATAGAGATTTGGCTGGAGAAGGATGCATAGAGAAACCACTGAGGAGAGAGTGGTAGGTGCATCACCAAGATCTGCTGTTGGGTGAGATGAATGGTTTGGTGAGTTGGTTTGTTGTGAAGCAGTGAGAGAGATGGATACCTGAAGAAGCACTTGATGTTGCAGCCCGAAGAGTACTCCACTGATGGGAGTAGGAGCCTGAGGATGCTCTGTGAAGATGGTATTTTATTTTGTTGGTTGGTTGGTCACCATTTCTATAGATTGGAAGATTGTAGCTGAGAAGATTGAAGATAAAGACAGAGGAAAGAGACTTTTGTTGCAAATACATTTCCAAGGGACTTGGAAATTTTGTTGGTTGGTTGTATGGTGCAGGAGCACCTTGGCAAATTAATATTGCTCTAGACAAATCTTTGAGTTTAATTAAATTTGTATGCTTCCACATTGTAATGAAGTTTATCAAGTCATTTTTATGTGTTTAGGTCATTAGGAGTTTCAAAAATGCAAAATATTGCAAACCATGTAAAGGTTGTCAATGTAAAATTAGAAAAAAGATGCAAACTTGGAAGGTGAAGAGTCATTTGGCTCTTGGTTCGCTCCAAATCAGTTATGAACTGAAGAGACATGTTTTAATGCCTTTAAAAGGCCTTGTAACCATGAAGAATTCGTGGGTGGTTGAAGATTTGAGCATGGAATGAGAAAAAACAATGTTTTCCTGTATTTTCCTTCATAAATTTGTTGTCTTTTGCTATTGTACAGCCCTATATGGAATTGAATGGATGTCTAATGGATTGAAAATGTTATATCCTTCAACCACCTTCCATTTGCTTCTTGTCCCATGCATTTTTACATGGTTTGCAATATTTTGCATTTTTGAAACTCCTAATGACCTAAACACATAAAAATGACTTGATAAACCTCATTACAATGTGGAAGCATACAAATTTAATTAAACTCAAAGATTTGTCCAGGGCAATATTAATTTGCCAAGGTGCTCCTGCACCAACCAGTGCCTTGTCAGTTGGACAATAGAGTCAGGTTACTTTCCTAATCACCTAGAACAAGACTTTTCCCTACATCACCTAAGACCGGACTTCCTAAAATCACCTAAGAGTTGGAACTTACCAGAACACAAAGAACACAACTGTCACGTTACAAAAAGGGGAAAAACATTACAACATAACGATTACATCACAAGAAGGGGAAACACATTACGAGAACAAAAAGGAAATGAAATTACTCCATCCTCGAAGGGATGAAGTGTTTTTAAGTATAATCCATTGTAAGGCAGCGGAAGGAGCCTTCCATCCATGTGCGAGAGAATGTAAGTAGTCTCCCCTGTGAACTCGTGGATCTTGTACGGCCCCAGCCACAAGGAATCAAAATTTCCGTGCATTCCCATGGGTTCGTGTCTTTTGTCCCAGAGGAGGAGTTGATCTCTGATCTCGAAGTCTCACTGGCGAGCCTTCTTATCAAATATTTTCTTCACTCGTTCTTGATGCTGAGTGATTCTGTCTACAACCTCCACCCTTTCTTCTTCTAGTTTCATCAGGTATAGGATGCGCTTCTCAATAGGATTTTTGAACTCATCATCCTCAATTGCGGCCGCCAACTTCAAAGCGGACAACTCCAGCGTGATAGGTAGCATTGCCTTTGTACCATACAAAATGATGAAAGATGAAGTACCAATGGCTCTCTTGGGAGTATTTATATCGGTCCAGAGAGCATCATAAAGCTTCTTATGCCAAGCCTTTTGATTAGAATCGACTAGCTTGCGTACAATAATGACTATATTTTTGTTTGATGATTCGGCCTATCCATTACCTTGAGGGTAATAATCTGATGAGTGTGATAACATGATGCCGTGATCATAACAAAACTCTAGTACTTCCTCGAATGAGAAACATGTTGCATTATCAGTCACTATCTTGCGTGGTACCCCGAATCTTGAAATAATGTTCTCTTTCAGAAAGTCACAAACAACTTCTGAGGTAGCCCGCTTGGTTAGAATAGCTTCAACCCACTTTGTGAAATAATTTGTACCTATGAGGACGTAAATATGCCCCTTACTAGAACGTGGGTTGATAGGGCCAACGAAATCCAATCCCCATTGCTGGAATGGACCATCAATAATTACTGGCTTGAGGGGAATGGCTGCTAGCTTGAGTTTGCCAACAAACTGTTGACAGCTCTGACATTTTGACACCCACTCATATGTGTCGCAAAACATAGTTGGCCAATAAAACTATGCTTGCAGGATTTTAAATGCAGTAACCCTTGACGAGAAGTGGCCTACCCACGCTTGACTGTGAAATGCATCCAACAGACGTCGTCGTTGGTCTTTGTTGACACATAACAAAAGGGTTCCATCAAGCCCTTGTTTGTATAGAACGTCGTTCCAAAGCACAAACTTTTGCGCTTTCAATTTTAATGTCCTCTTCTGTTGTTTGTCCATGTGATTTGGACATTCTCCGTAAGATAAATAGTATATAATTTCTGCATACCATTCATCTGCAGAATCAACAAATAGGACCATAGGAAGATCCTCTTTAGTTTCAGTTTCAGGCTCACCATCAGCCTGGTGCTTTAGATCATCGTCTTCCGCCATCAATTGACAAAGACCTCTCCCACGGACAAGTTTTGTTGGCTTGATCTCCAAGTCGTATTCTTGAACCCTTGCGACCCAGTTACCTCTCCTAGTGCCCATCTCCTGCTAAGTTAGCACGCTCTTAACTGTTGGATCAGTAACATACACTGTTGTGTCTGCTGTCAAGATATAGAATCTGAAATTCTTTACTGCTCTCACTACTGCATACACGTTTTTTCTCTATTTGAGAATACCGCATTTCACTTTCTTTAAAACTACTACTCATGAAAGCAATTGGAGACTCGGTATCTTCATTCAGCTTTTGCGTCAATATGGCAGACATGGTATGTTCTGATGCATAACAATAAAGGATGAAGTCCTTATTGAAATTAGGACGGACTAACACTGGTGTTTGACTGATAGCTTCCTTAATCGCGACGAACGCTTTCTTGCCTTCGTCTGTCCACTTGAAAGCAGACGTTTTCTTCATCATAGCTGATATATCTTCTGTAAGCTCTGAGAAGTCTGGTATAAACCTTCGTATGAAATTTATTTTACCAAAGAAGGAATGTACCCCAGTTTTGCTTGTTGGTAGAGACAGATTCCTGATAGAATCAACCCGACTAGGATCAATCCGTGTTCCTTCCTTGGAGACGATGTGACCAAGCAGTTTGCCTTCCGTCACCGCAAAGATGGACTTCTTAGGGTTCAAAGAAATCTCGTGATATCTGCATCTTTCGAACACTTTCACTAAATGTGCGAAATGGTCTCCCCGTGTTTTTGGGAAAACGGTGAGGTCGTCGAGGTAGACGATGATCAATTTGTTCTTCAAGTCCCCAAATGCCAGATCCATAGCCCTCTGAAATGTAGCACCGGCATTGATGAGGCCGAATGGCATCCTTTCATAACCAAACGTTCCCCATGGAGTAGTGAAAGCTGTCTTGAACTGATCTTCCTGAGCTACTGCGATCCGATTATATCCAGAAAAACCATCAAGCAATGATAGCATCTCTGAACCGGTGACTATATGCAATGTGTGCTCCATGATTGGCAGAGGATAATTATCCTTGAGAGACGATTGGTTCAAGTCCCTGAATCTACACACATTCTGATTTCACTGTTTTTCTTACGTATAGGAACTATGTTTGGCACCCATGTCGAATGCTGAATTGGAAATATGATCTTTGCATCCACCATTTTCTGAATCTTCGCATAAATTGTGTCTTGTATTCGCGGATTGTAATATCTTTGTTTCTGTTTGAAAGGCTTTGCATCAGGTTTCAATGGAATTGTACGAGACAATTCAATGGGTGTGAAGACTTTCAAGTCTTCGTATGACCAGGAAAAACATCCCGATATTGTCTAAAGAGAGATAAACCTCTCGCTTTCTTCTTCTGTACAACATTTGCCTATGTTAACGAGCCTAGGCTTGTCTTCGGAACCAATGTTCACTTGATAATGCTCAACAGAGGTCTTATCATCCAATCTCCTCTGATTTTGAATGTATCTATCATGCCTGTCAAATATATCCTCCAAGGATACAAGACCTTTAGGAATTTTGTTACCTTTCAACTGGATAATACCTGAATCTACCTCTTCCACAGTTCTTGTATCCCTTGAAGCTTTCGTTGAAGTTTCTTCAAACCAACCTTCAAAAGATGAGAGGAACGAATTAGATTCATCATTGTTCTCTTAAATATTTTTTTTATCTCTGCTGTTGATTCTCTGAAAGGAGCCAAACTCCCCTCAAAGAAAAGCCCCTTGAAATTATCTCCCATGACGAGAAAGTCTTTGATGTGGTCATCGTCATCGAAGATTTGCCAGTTGTCACAATTGTCGGGGACGGCTGGCCTGTATATTAGCTCAATAGCAAATGCATTCTGATAGAAATCAGAATGAGGCATGAAAAGGGAAGCAAATACTGCAAGGGCATCTGCTTTGCTATTATCTGAGCGTGGAATGTATTGGATGTCAAATGCTTCGAACCAGTCGATTGCATTCCACACCTTGTATCTATAATGTCGAAGGCGATCTTTTTCACTTGAAATTGTCTCCTGATTTGTTTCACGATCATCTCTGCATCTCCTTCAACTCTGAGTAATTTAATACCCATATCTTTTGCACTTTTGAGACCTAACAAAAGTGCCTCGTATTCTGCCGTATTATTTGTACATTCAAACTACAAGCGATATGCGAATGGATACAAACGACCATCAAGAGAAATTATCATGACCCCTGCTCATGATCCAGCAATCGAACAACTTCCGTCAAATTGCTTAGTCCATATCTTTGGCTCTTCTTTTGATTTGCCAACTGTGCAAACAACCTCTTGATTCCCTTGGGTTATTTTTGACAACATAACATATGTACCAAGACCCATTTCTTGATATAGCACTTGTGCTTGGGGATCCTGAGATTTCACTACCGTGAACCATGACTTGGTTTCTGGTTCCAATTTGAAACTGCCTTTCTTTAATGGAATGGTCGCAGATGACCAATCCAACTGTATTTCCCCTCCAAGATCTTTGCAGAAGCTTCTACTTAGCAACATCCCATAATTGGCTGGAATGTCGGCTACCAAGATAGTCATCATTATTTTCTTCTCGGGACAAACCGCCAACCGTACTTGAGCATCCTTCAATTGTCCAACCAACGGCACTAACTTAGACTCAAGAGAATAACACTTGTCATGCGTTTTGGTGCACAAGAGTCCTAATGCATTCATTACCTGTAAAGGCATGACATTGTCCGAGGCTCCTGAATCAATGATACAATTGCTCAATTTATAGCCTTCTATATACAGAGAGATAGAGAAAGGCTTGGGCTTCTCTTCTGCTAGAACGGAGGATTCAAGCAATGTAGGCTACATAACAGTCTCCTTCTTGACATATTTAACAATTCTATCCAGCTGATGTAGATGGTCCCGAAGATATTCTAGCTGAGAAATCTGCACTTTTGTCTTCATCATGGAATCCACTATATCAATATCCGCCGAAGACGAATCTTGAGCAGCCTTGACATTGTCATGTGGCGGCTTAACGTTGGAAGTGGAAGCCACTTCCTTCCCCTTTTCTTTTGATCTCAGTTTATCCTCTTCTTCTTTCTGTGCCTTGAAATGTTGAGCACCTTTAAACACAGGGGTCGAAAGATTTCATGATTCACCGCAAGAGAATATTGACGAAGATCTTCTTGTTGTTCCTTTATTAAAATGGGTTCATTCTGGAAGTATCCCATAGTAGAGTCGCCATCGAAGTTGTCCATTTGTGGTAAAACAACGTTCGCACTTGGGGAAGGGACTATGTTGGAAAGGGGTGCAGCATCAGCATATCCCATGATCTGATTCATTCTTAGATTTTCAGGACACGTGGCTCCAGTATGTGCATCGGTTTCATGAAAGGAACAAAACACTGCATTTTGAGTAGCATCAACTACTTGTCTTGGAGGTGCTGGCAACCTGGGCCTGTAGTTATTGAAAGGCTGAAAATTGTTCCTCTTAGGCTGATATGGTTGCTGTGGTTGGTACTGTTGCTGTGGTGACTGATATGGCTATTGTGCAGGTTGCCCCTGAGTAGGCAACTGTCTCTTCATAATAGTCACTTCATTTGCTACCTTCTGTAGCAGTGGATCCGCAGAACTCTAAATGAGAGGTCTGATTGAATCCATCTTCATCTTGCCAGAGGTAATCATGTCATCCCCTAACTTGATGGCATTTTCTTGTGCATTGGATAATTCTGTTTCATTAGCCAATCTCAAAAAGAAGGCTAGCTCAGAAGGAAGAGCATTAATGAAACTGCTCAACAGAATTTGCGGAGATGGATTGAGAGTATGAGAAAGGCATGTAACCAGGCGATTAAACCTTGCTACAAACTCCCTCATTGGTTCATTGTTTTCCATCTTTGAATTTGAGAGTTGGGCAAACAATATGTGTCCATCTTCAGCGGGTTTGAATCTCGCCAAGAATTTCTTGCTCATAGTTGCCCAATTTGTAATGATGCTTGGTTCCAGATGATTGAACCAATCGGCAGCATTTCCCACGAGAGTCTCAACGAAGAGACGCACAGCAACATCTTCATATGATACATGCAAAACAACGCAAGCTATTGTGAATGCAGAGATATGTTCGTCAGGATGTTGAGTTCCATCGCCGTGGAACCGGGGAAAGTGCTTTTGTGACCCCTTTGGTAACTCATGGTGTGCTTGCAGGGCCAAAGGTCCAATGTTATCACCCCAAGGCAATAGGGGTGGTCGCCTCTGATTCTGATCATTGTGATTGTTATTATTTGCATCACCCATCGCTCTCGGCTGGATTACTGGTTCCTCTTGAGGTTCTTCCTGCTTGACTTCAGGAATTAACTGGACTTCAGGAACTATGTTGGATGCCTCTCCAACTTCTGTAGGAACAAGATCTTGGAAGAAAGGATCCGTAGCACCGCCTTTTCCCCTTCTTGAATAAACCCTGTGAGCCAGGATTATCTATTGCCACGCAGCAGATGGTAATACAGGTCTTCTAGCCACAAGATCTGCTTTGTGTTCTTCGTCAAGAATAGTAGCCGCGTTTCTCCACTGATCAGGACTTTCCTTTTGCGCAAATATGAAACTCCTCAGGCTAC
The DNA here is from genome assembly GCA_027924645.1 of Cunninghamia lanceolata. Lineage (NCBI taxonomy): Eukaryota > Viridiplantae > Streptophyta > Pinopsida > Cupressales > Cupressaceae > Cunninghamia > Cunninghamia lanceolata. The sequence goes on along the minus strand of BSBN01000012.1, from coordinate 4,819,055 downwards.
TAATGATGTCCGTTTGCTCTCCTTCCACTCGTGCAAGATTTAGTTGAATAGCAGGTGTTGTAAGATTTGGTTGTTGAACTGGAGCAGGAGGACGCCAAAGAGTCATTCCCGTGTCATAAGCCTAAGCTTGCTTGAAGTTTTATGCCTCGTGCCCCACAGTGAGTGCCAGAAAATTATTCGTGTTTCAATTCGCACCTCTGGAATGCGAGTTGGAAACTGACAACTATGCACAGATAAATTGCTCTCCTATTGTGAGGGGGAGTTCCCTTTTTGCTGATGTTCACTGAAAACACAAATAAATTAATTCGCCTATCTTCTTTTTGATTCTCAGCTGCGAGCACAAGGTTATAAAACTCTATTTCGCTGCAAAAGAGGTTTTTCCTTTTAATAAACTTCTAACTACAACTAGGCTTAAGCTAAATGACGCTTTTGATTGTCTAGGTAAACACAGAGCACAAAAATCAAAAGTGGACGAAGAAAGACTTGTTTAAACACAAAAACTTAAATAAACTTCTCCCAGATTCACATCACAAGACCCATTGTACTTTAATGATGAAAGCTGAAATAAAATTTACGTAAGCCACACATCTGACGACAAACTCGATGATTAATGAGATAGAAAATCAAAGCAAAGGCAGGCATGAGACTTCTATTCCAATATCATAAAGTCGATACAATTCCAAGACAGCAATATTGTAGCAAAAGGCAGGCATACAATAAGCGATCAAACACTGGAAACAGATTACACAGAGTGAACAAACACTTGGAATAACAAGATCTGCAAGCTAGAATAGGCACAGCAAATTTGCTATCACAAAAGTAGCTCCATTACAATGGGCAAGCCTGCCCTTATTTATACTAAATCAAAGGAGTAGGGAACCCTAAAATCTCCTTGATTAAACCCTAACTAACTTGCCAACTCGCAAGCTTTATTTCTATTCTAGGACAAAGATTACAACTAACAAACGCTTTAAAACAGTTTGCTTTAAAGCAAAGAAAACTCCAATTATTACAAAATGATTTCTTTCTAAATAAAGAATGGATGAGCTTAGGATGAAAGCAAATGCTTTAAAACAAAAAACATCTGATTTAAAGCTGCTTTCTTTTGAATCACATCTTCGTCTACATTCTTGCTTTATGGTGATGTCATCCATTGATATAAATATATTGGTGCAGCTGCCTATTTTCGACCTTGAGGACTACTTCATCTTCTCCATCATTCAACACTCTTTCAAATTATCTGTTGCAACTTCAAGAGATTCATATCTCTGTGTCGGGTACTTCTACCAAGATTGGCTCTGAAAACCTTGAAGACATCTACGACCAATGTTCTTTGGCAAAACATTATGCTTTTCTTTCCGCCACTTTCGAGCAATTCTTCTCTGATATTTTTTTTTTGTTATCATGCCACACCTTCTCGCCTATGTTCGGAAATTTTTGGACAAAAGGCTGAAAATTACTTGCTGATTTCTTCTAAAAACTAGAATGTGAGCGAAAAAGCTGGCACATGGGCTTTGTAAACAATCCCGTTTTGAAGCAACCCAGATCGTCGGATTTTGAAAAAGCGGAAGATTTCCCAAAAAAGCAGCAAAAAAGCAGATTCCCAAAAAAATAAAATTTCCCAATCTTCAAGAGGATGAAATTCTGGATGGACCCATCTCGATGAAAATTGAAAAAGCTTTGGTCATGTTTCTGAAAAATGATCCCCTAGAAAAAAGGACCTCGAAAAAGCGTGCCTATGTGCTTCCTCATCCCGAAACTATGAAGAATGTTGAAAAAGCACTTCGTTTGGGTCTTGGAATCTTCGTGGAAAGAAAATAAAAATCTTCCTCCTCTGGATGCAACCTGCAAAAGTAATGAAATAAAAGATGCCAAAGCTTGTCTTTATAGAACTTTAGGGCATAAAAGCAGCTTTCTTTGTGAAAGAATAAAGCTTCAACCTTATCCATGAAGAAAGCATCCTTTAAAGCACAAATCGAAGTAAATCTCTTCGAATAGGAAGAATCCCTATTTTATAGCTGCTTATGGCTTCACATGTAAGATGATGAAAAAATATCTTCTTTGATGATGTCATCAAACACGCGAGGTTGCAAAAGTGTTAGTTTCTTTTCGACACTTTTACCCTCGTTTTGACTCCAATATCCCCTGTCGTTGACTTCAACAATATGGTAAACTGTCTTCGTTGACTGAAAAAGTTGACTGATCATGGTGCCTTGGAAATTTATCAACCGCGATTCCATCCCCAGCCTCAAACTGACCATCTGACGACATCTGACTGCAAAAGTAACCTCTCACCGAATGAAGATTGGAAAATGACTACAAGGAAACACTATCGAACATGAATTTTTTCCAAGGCATGAAATCTTGGGTGCCCCAGGCCTCCACGGGCGCCTAGTTTTTTGTGCCTTAGCCATTTTTATGAAAATTTCAACTTTTCCAAAATTTTGATTTGCCTGCGCATTCCACTGACTGAAGACCCCTGTTTGGATGTTGATTTCTACCTGTCGGAACAAAACTGAATCTGATGATCTGGCAAACAAGCAAGCCTGATGAAAATTGAACTGAATTGTACCCCATATCTGCCTCGAAAAATGTGCCAAACTGATTTGCAGTGAATCTGACAGGGCTGACAAAGGAGTTTTTGTCGTTTTCCGGAAAAACTGAAAAAAAATCTAAGGCATGAAAAAGTGGGCGCCCCTGGCCCTCCAGGGGCACCTGGTTTTTTGTGCCTTAGAAAATTTTTGATATTTTCAACTTTTCATTCATTCCTCAAATTTTCAGCATTCCTCAATTTCCATGCCAATAGGTCCTGTTTGATCATCATTTTCTATCTTCCGGATGACTGCTGAGGCAGAACGGGAGGTGATTTGAGTAGCCTGAACACATCAGTGATGAAATCCCAGCTTTTACCGACGTTTGACTGAGTTTGACCACCCGCAAACAAGCTAACGGAGGCTTTTTTGACATTTCTCGAAAAACGCATAAAAAATTCTAAGAAATGGAAAAGTAGGCGCCCCTAGCCTCCAGGGGCCCTTGGAATTTTATGCCTTAGCCAATTTTGTGATTTCCAACCTCTGTTTGCAATTTGCTCCGTTTTGCATGCCGGCAGTTGCTTCCTGTCGCTGATCTCGAGGTTTCGTCAGTCAACTGTCACTGGATGAGGGATGGACTGGATAGCCCGGGTACATTTGACGTGGATTCTAGCTTTTTGGGACCTTTTAACCAAAATGACTGCTTTTATTCACCTCGGAACTGACTGACAGAGGTATTTTTAGCATTTTCTTGAAAAACGCGAAAAAAATCTAAGGCATGAAATACTGGGCGCTTGGAAATTTGTGCCTTAGTCAAATATGTGATTTTCAACTTTTTCTCCTCACTCCGGATCCATCCTGCTCCGTTTTGCATTCTCCGCCGAATCGACGACTGTTCGTCTGTTCTGCGACTAAGGAACAGCGTTGAAAACTTGAAACTGATTTTTGGGAGACAAACTTCTTCCATTGCTGACTCCGGAGCTCATGCTTCGCCTTCTGAAAAAGCAGAATTGACCCAGTAGAGAAGACTTGACCTTTTGTAGATTCCGTCTAGACCACCTGGATCGTGAAGCGAAATTGGCCAATCAAAATTAGGTACGACACCTGAATCGGAGATTCTATCTTTAAAAACTTTCTATTTTTAGAAAATTTTGCCAACATCCATATCTTAAGAAACCCAGAAAACCTAATTTGACGTCTAATTTTAGAAACTTTCTAAAAATAGAATTTTTGACTTTTTGACTTTTTTTGTCGAAAATTTTTCCAGACTTTCTCAAGATGTCGTAATGAAGCAAAAATTTTGAATGGGTACAACAATGTATAACTTTCATGTCTTTATCTGTTCTCATACATGCTTCCATGTATATATACTTCATACCTTGAGTGTATCTAAATGTATGCTTCATGTTTTACATATGCATGGCGTATATCCGTTCATAGCTTGTATACTCTATGGCTTGTCGTTGTATTCCAATGTATGTTCTATGAACATGTATTTGCATTCAAATGTATTTGTATTCTCTATGATTTGTACTTGTATGCAAATGTATACTCTATGATTTCATGTGTATTCTATGACCGGTATTTGTATGACTTGTGGCTGTATACTCAATGACTTGTATTTGTATTTGAGTTTATATTTTGACTTATGATTATATACTCTATATTCAAGTATATACTCTATAACTTGGTAATGGTATTCGAGTGTATACTCTATGATTTGTATTTGAGTGTATGCTCTATGACTTATATTAGTATTCGAGTGTATACTCTGTGATTTGTATTCAAATGTATACTCTATGATTTGTATTTCTATTCGAGTGTATACTCTATGACTTTGCAATTGTATTTTGAGTGTATACTCTATAATTGTATTTGTATATACTCTATGCCTTGTATGACTTGTAATTGTCTAATTCTATGACTTTTATTTGAGTGTATACTCTCTGACTTTGTATTCAAGCATGATGGTGTACGCGAGTGTATTCATACTTGAGTATATTTGACGACAATGTATTCAAGTGTGTGATCTATGACCTTGTTACTTGTATAATCCATGATTTGTATTTGTATGTGAGTATATACTCTATGCTTTGTAATTGTATTTGCGTGTATACTCCAGGACTTGTGATTGTATTTATAATTGAGTGCATACTCTATGACTTGTATTTGAGTGTATTCTCTATGACTTGTATTCAATTGTATACTTTAGGACTGTGTGTATTCGAGTGAATACTCCATGACTTTGAGTGTTCAAATGTATACTATGTGCTTTATGTGTGTACTCCATGATTTATGTATGTTCAAATGCACATTTCATGACTTACTTGCACTCATGTATACTTGCGTGTTACATGTATGCTTCATGACTTGTGTATCAAGTGTATTATGTGCATATACTCATTTATTACATACTATGTTCATATACTTTAAGTATTAAGTGTATAAGCTTTGTGTATGGTTCATGTACTACGTGTATTTATGATTTATAATTGTGTGCATATACTTCAACCAAGGTCTTCTCTCTTCTATAATCTTATCTATCATAATATTGTCTCCACGCTATCTTATCATCATCATTAAACACCCCTACAATCTATCTTCTCTACAACATCATTAGAATCATCTTTCCAAATTTTCAAAATGTTTCATCATTTATTGGAATCTTGGAATCTCAATACTCTCAAATCTTCTTTAGCATCGAAAACATTTCCATTGTCTAAACCCACGTCTTCATCCATGATACGTGCATCACGTCATTGAACAAATGCTTATCTATACATTGATCTTTCATGAGACTTTCCAAGTATTCTTGATCACAAAATTCTCTTTCACAGAATCACAACCATTTTTCCATAAAGCATGTTCATTATCAAAACCATGATTTCATCTTAGCACTTCGGAAGGTAGACATTAAAAGCGCAAGGTAATAAAAGAACTCATTGTGATTGTTTGAAGACAAGCAATCTTGAGTGGGGAGGGTTGTCATGTCCTCATATTATGGCATTGTTTAAATTAAAGATTTAAACATCATGTTAAAAGACGAAGAAGTCAAATATGGTGGTTGTCATCATATATAATATTTTAATATTTTATAAAATTAAAATATAATATATATCAATGGTATTAATTAAAATATAATATATAAATATAAATGATATCAGATATCATTTATAATAATATAATATTAATGAAGATATGATTTAAATAATCAATATGTTATATTTTTAAATATTATTATGATTATATATATATATATATATATATATATATATATATATATGTTAATAAATACGAATCATAATATAACATATTAAGATTGCCTTTAAGACAATCGATCATTGCCTTATTAACGACAGCGAACAAGTTTATATGGCAGCGGATGTATGTTAATAATTATCTTAAGCAGCGATTTGATAAGTCAGATTTACTAATATCAAAGACTGATGAAGTCAGAGCCATATATATACGGGGTATATTGCAGCGATTGGTATATGATAAAGATGGTAAACAGCGATGTATGTGATTTGTCATAGGGTATTAGTGTTAAGACCACGATTATCATGCTCATAAGGTGGCACTGATTTTGGTAACGATTCTTGAAAAAGGCGACCATTGGTAAAGGCTACAGGTCCAAGATATAAAATGAGTCGTGGGGCAACATCGGATATTCATATAAGAAGACAACACATATTCATATAAAGAATAATCTCTGCATCTCAATCAATCGTTATCTAGCATCGAACATCATATACATTACTTCTGCAGATCGAACCATACACATCACTTCTGCATATTGAATCATCAAAACACAAATCAATCAACACATATTCAGAAAGAAACAAATCGTATCTACAGTATAGAATATCTATCTCTGCAGATCAGAGATTCAATAAAGAGAAGACATTATATATTCAGGATATATAAACAGTATAACAGTAAATCATATTTGCAGATCGATTATAAGCCGTCCTATTACCAGCATAAAGTTGAATTTGTGTACAAGGTTGTGAAATTTTGGACTTGTGAGAAGGGGACATTACACTTGAAGCCCAATCTTCCTTATACATAGACTGATTTATATTCTCCTCGTCATTATTTGTAAGTTGCAAATCTTCTTCCTTTTCTACTTTTTCTACCACAGGAACTTCGGATTTGTAACCTTCTTTGAATTTTCCAGCTGCTTCTTTTTGCTTCCATCGATCCAACATTCTATGTAGTCTTTCATGTATTTGCCAAAAAGATGCAGACGCACGATTCCACTCTTCGTCCATGATGCAAGACAACCCCATAGTGACTCTTCAATCAAACCCTCTAGACTGGCAGAATCATGGCTCTAATACCATTGCTAGGCAACCACTGCGCCAAAAGCCCAAACTGGTGGTGAATGGTGCCCCTGGGGTTAAGGGCCAGTGGAAGGGCGCATCTCCTAACCGTTGTCGGAGCGCCACGAGGACTAACTTACCTACCAGACATATGTGGCCGCACGGGGTGGGGCCCACGCCAGCACTTACCCACAGCAGTTAGGGGACATCACAGCCCACCACACTCTGCAAGGCTCAACCTCGAGACCTCGTCTCTAATACCACTCTAATATACACCCCTGTTCTGATATTTTTTTATGCCAATTTTTTGTTTGTTTGTTTCGTTTAGGGTCACTCCTGATTCTTTGGTTTGCTCAATGCTTTTCCTTAATACACTATGTTGCCAAAGAATAGAGAAATACATTCATGCAAGGATACCCATAAATTGAAATAACATAAATAATGCAATCAACAACTACCCAGATTTTTATTTAGCATGAACTTCAATGCAAGTACATACCCATTTCAGATTTTCAAGATATTAAAGTCTGATACATCAAAATCAGTATGCTGAAACTGTATATTCCATTCCAGAATCGCCCAGATTTGTAATTTCTTTCCTTGGGATTTGAACTCAGTAGCAATATAACTCCAAATGACCTGAAACATGCATATAAGTCTCTAGAATGACGCGCCTAACCTCCTACAGTGCTCACGCCTTATGCTGAGGGTATGCAGCTTGTGTTGGGTGCCATGGCAACCAATGGATATCTCTGTTCTCCCAAAACCAGCTCCAAACAACTCAGAAAAGGGTGCTGACCTGCAACAATAATCCCCCACGCCACAAATGGAGTAATGAAGACCTCACATAAAACCATAGAGCATCCACATGAAAGGTACGGCCTCCTTAGGTAGTACGGCCAGAATGGGAGGCTGCAAACACCACAAAACTCCTTCAAACTCACAAGTAAAGCCTGCAATACACTTTCCAGTCCTTCTCCATAATTATCGTGGCAATAAACTTGAAATATATCTTCAAAATCCCTTCCGCGACAACCTATGAATGCTTCCAATCAGCTCAATGTAATCCCTGAAATGAGATCACCCAAATCCTCCAAACTGAAATAAATCTTCACAAATACGCCCAACTGTGATTTCCGTAATGAACCACCAAGAAATCCTCCAAATTGTGTCTTTCAAAAATGTAGAGAATATTGCCTGTAAGGGTTTTCGTCCTCACAAACCTCAGATGAACCAAGTTCAATCTCCAAAACCACAAGGGTTTTGATCAGAGAAATAGAATAACCTTCATAAATCCAAATGAGCCCCTCAAATGCCTTTTTATACTTTTTCCGCCAACTCTCCAGAAGCTTCTATTTTAAAATTCACTTTTTAATTAAAACTCAATTTTAGCTCCGAAAAAGACCTTTTAATTAAAATAATGATAATTTGACACACAAGGTCCCTGTTTAATGTATCCATAATTAAAAGCATTTCATCTTGGTTCCGATGAGCTATAACACTAAGATGCTTTTTAAAATATTATAAATAATATTTAGCAACCTTAGTAAAATAATTAAATAAAGCCATTAATACACTCATTCTGCAGAAACTGCCAGAATGCATCGAAATCGAAAACTAACTGCACTAGAGTGATTCTAATGAAGAATAATGATAAACAGAGCCAACCGGCCGACTTACGATAAATAGACACCCTCTCCAAGATTCTTGGAGAGCACACCAGAAGCCGGAAATCACCTCGGAAAGTGGCATATGAGTCCTCTAGACCAACTGAGCTCATTGGAGTCCTTAAATAACCCCTCTGCTAACGTTGACACACACCCACAAGGTCAGTGCCCACTACACTACAACAAAACCTAAAAATGGGGACATTACAAGAATAATAGCTTTGTCAATCCCCTAAACATCAAATAATAGAAATATAACAGAAATGCACAACACGAGATGTATGCTGGGTAACAATGTGCCCTAGTATTCAATATAACCTTAAGAATAAGACCCTTGAGTTAGACTTACACCAAACACAACTCTGTAAGAAAGGCATCACCCAAGATTCCCTGCTAAAAAATTCCAACAAAGTACACTACTCTATCTCACTATTCGTTGTTGTTAAAAAAATTATGAGCCATCTATATATAACCACTAATCTAATAATTGTGGCTAAGGGTAAAAGTTAAAACTATATCCCACAAATTACACATCTAACGGATAATCAAGAAGCAACCCACCCAAACTGACCAAGAATTGTGTGCCACAAGTCGGCTTGTCCATAACCTCATATACATCATAATACCATAGATCTAGGACTATAACATTCCATCACTTATAATGTTTCACCTTCAAAGCATGTTAAGCAACGAGATAGGAAGAGTTCCTCCAACATTGTGTATAAGAGTTATTGATCTTTGATTACATAGTTGTTGCTCTTTTGATGTTTCCCGCCATGACTCCATGATTATTGCCACTCACTGACATGTGGTTGGATGTACCAAAACCTTTACAGACTTAGCCTTTTATTCCTCTTCATTTAACTCTTCAACTTGTTCCTTTGGCTTTTAAGTGGGTGAAGGGTTTCAATTTCATTCATTAGTACCCACATTCTTTCCACGCACTACTTCAAATCCTTCCTTGTACTCTTCATCAAAGTCTTCCATATGCTCATCTTCAGATTCTTCCATGTGCTCTCTTCTTTCAATTCATTGTTCTGCTTCTCCCTAAATTCTTGCTTAAGCATATTAGAGTAATTATGACTTACTTGCACTAAAGTCACTTTAATAACTTAGTTTAGGTTTAAATTAGAATAGTTTATTTTTAATATTAGTTTATTATTTTTAGATTGTGTAACATGCAAACATCATGCATTGTTTCTATCTTTACTTCGATCCATCCGAACTCTATATAAGGAGGGTGTTCATCATTGTAAAACCTATCGAAGTTGATAGCAATTAATCCTTTGCTTTATTTCGTGATTATTTTAAAGCTTGCCTTAATCAGCCTTGATTTGTTGCTCATTGTGTGATGTCATGTAAGATTACCTTCTTTATCTTGTATCACAACTTCATGAACTTCATTTGCATATTATATTGGTTTTACCTCAGCGTCTAACCAAGAATATCCGAACAACATCCCAACCATTCAAAGCCATTACATAGAAATCAGGACACGCAACATATTTGTCCATAGGGAGCTTCAATCCTCAAAAATTGAGCCTTCTCACCATATACATATGTTTCCTTGATATTATTTTATTGATCCTACAAGTCCTTAGCCAAGTCAGCATTGATCAAGTAATACTTGGCACTAGAGTTTCTGGAGACCATAACCCTTTTTTTTAATGCATCCATGACCTTGCAATATGTTTGTCCATAGGGAGCTTCAATCATGACACACAACATATTTGTCCATAGGGAGCTTCAATCCTCAAGAATTGAGCCTTCTCACCATATACATATGTTTTCTTGATATTATTTGATTGATCCTACAACTACTTAGCCAAGTCAGCATCGATCAAGTAATACTTGGCACTAGAGTTTCTAGAGAGCATAGTTCAAAAACTCAGACTCAGAGAGTACTCGGCAAGCCAAAAATTTCTGACTCGGAAAGTACTCGACAAAAACTAGGCAACTTAAAAGACACTTAATTTTTTGTAAAAAGTTTAAATTTTTGAAAAAAAACATAAATATAATGCAAAATACAGCTAGAAAATGTACCAAATGAGTTTGGTTGGGGGTTTGGGGGCAACGCCCCCAGTGGGGTCAAGGGGTAGTGCCCAAATGAAGACCTTCAAAACCACACAGACCTTAATGGCGCACACCATTTTCACAATTTTTTAAAAAGGCAAAAAACAATGCTTATAATGCCAAAAAAACAAAGTTTTGGAGTGTTTTTTTCCGTGATTTTGATGTATTGTTGGTGCAACAAGTCAAGTATTTGGAAAAACTCGTTGAGTTTTTGATGAGTCTCAGCGAGTACTCACCAAAAACTCGGCAAGTTTTTCCAAATACTCGGCAAAAAAACTCAAAAGAGTAAACATTGTGAGTACTCGCTGAGCAAAAAATCTCAAGAGTACTCGGAGAGTTTGCAAACTATGCTGGAGACCATAACCCTTTTTTTAATGCATCCATGACCTTGCAATATAGAAGTTTCTTTTGTTTGAAACTTAACACTTGGATCTCCAACCTATTTTCTTGATTCTAGGATTGCATTCCTCTTTATTTCCATCTTTTTTTTGGGTCATTTAGTTTATTCTTTCCTAAGCAAGGAATCGTGTGGTGTCCTTTAATTTCGATATCTCTACTTCTTCATTATTCAAGCTCTCTTTTATAAGCTTCTTGATCTCTTTTGAACTTAACAAGTTTCTAATGCCCCCTTCTGGATAATAACTTTTGCTTCTTCCCTTTGACATCCTTCAAGGCTACTCCAATACCAAGCTTCATGTCATAGCAAGTTGCAAATTCACATTTTTAGAATGGTTACTTTTAAACATAAACCACACTCTAGCATCAATATCTTCTCTTTCAGAAAAACTAGATACCTCTTGTTAGCGCTCAGATTCACCATGTCCAAAAAATGCAAAAAATACTAAGTCTTGCGTCTTCTTGTTGTTCTGGTCTTCCCCATGCCTTGGCCATGTGCTATTGTTGCCCAAAATCCAAAGAAAAATCTAAGTTGGGCCTTCTTATCTTTTTCTAGTCACGCGGGTTTGCAAGTTTTGTCAGAACCTTGGAATGTTCTGGGTCCTGAACTCTAAAAACTTGGATTCCCCGACTTGCTCCTTTTCTACATCCCCATGTCCCTCTTTTCCACCCGCACCCTGTTGCCTTGTCTTTTCTCCCTCCATGTATTTTCAGGTTTTTGGGGCCCCAAGGGTTCTTGGAACCTCATCACCTGGTTCCTAGGTCCCCCGAGTTCCCCGGTTCCCCAAAACCTTGACTTCCCGCTCTCTTCGTTCTTTGGTCTCAAGGTTCCATGTTCCCCTAGAATCTCAGTCCTCAATCACTAGTTCCTCCCGAACCCCCTCATCTCATGTTCCCGCATCCTTGGTTCCTCTTGAACCAAGGATCCCAGCCTTCTCCGTGCTCCCGGTTCCTAGGTCAACATATTCCCCGATTCTCCAAAGCACCAGCTTCCCAACTCCTTGTCTCCCACTCCAGAGTTTCTAGTTCCCCCAAAACCCCAGATCCCCATTCCTTGGTCCTGTGTCCACCTTGATTCCCGCCATTCACTATTCATGGTTCCCAATCCTTCCCGACCCCCGAGTCCCAATTTTCCTATTCCTGTGTTCCTCGTCCCGAGGTTCCAAGTTCACTCAAAACCTCGGATCCCAAACTCCCCCTTTTCCTCTCAGACTTTCAAGCCTTCACGTAACCTTTTCACCTGGTTCTCGAGAACCCCGTTCATCTGTGCCAAAGTCCTCTCGGAACTCCGTTCATCTGTCCCCAAGTCCTCCTAGAACCCAAAACCCTTGTGTTCCCTTCTCCCTCATCCATGTTCCTTCTTGGTTCCCACTTCCCAGCCCCCTTCTCTCGCAAATTTTCGGACTTTTGGAGCACCCCTTCCCCTCGTTCCAAGGTCCATCGGTTCCCCAAAAACCTGTTGCTGGCTTGAAATGATGTTTGTTGTTTCAGTGACCCCCTACATGACCCAAGACGCCATTAATGACCATTTTGAGATGCGATAGCAAAGGTGAAGAGTTCCGTACGCCTCAGGAATCTAGTGGACCCCTCAAGGATACGATTTCATCACAAAGGCATGAGCAAATGGTCCATTTCACATGGTTCCTCCTACAAACTGTAATGCCCCTATTTAGCCCAGACAGCCAGATGAGGAGACTAGCCTATTACCTAACTCCCATAGGCTAATGACATTGGTTAGGGTGTCTAATTGGACCAATTCACTAGGACTTACTATTTATAGTAAGTCAGGCAAGGCAATGTCGATCGACTTTCTATTTATAGCACTATAGGATCGAAGTACCTAGCATTTGGTTTGTGGGTTTGAGATGGCCAGAGTATTATTTATCGATGTATAAGTTAAATTGAATATTTAACTTATAATATATACATGGCTTAAGTGACTTTATTTTATTTAAGTGACTTGACTTTATGAAATATATGTCATAACTTAAAGTGCTAATGCTAGGAGTGGGCGCCCTCATGGTGTTGTGGGGACATAAAGTAATTAAATAAAATAATAAAATATTCTCCTTCTTGGGCAATGGAATGGAAGAGGTAAAAAGACAAGTATGAGCTCATTTTGCATTCATTCACTCACTTGCAAAAATTGAAGATTGTCGTGCATTGATTTGGAGCTTGAGCTTCGAGGGTTTGTACTTGATTCTGAAGAGACAAAAACCTCTTCAGAGTCCCCTTCTTTGTGCTTGAAAGACAGCATCAGGAAGGATTTTGGAAGCCTCATCCAGGGGTTTCATTTGTGCTTCAAATTGATGTATTTTGAGGGAGATTTGAGCAAATATCGAATGATCTTTTATATAGATTGATGATGACAGCTGAGAGTAAAGAATACTATGCAGATTGAGGTTGTTTTGGACTGTGTGTAGCATTCTGTGTTGGGCTGTACCATTCTCATGCTGGTCGTACTGTTATAGATGCAGGCCGTACCTGATATAATGGCATTTTGAAGTGTTTTTTGGGTCTGTTTTGTGCTAATCACCTAGGTGTTGAGGATCAGATAGTAATAGCAAGGAGTTAGGAGCAGATTACATGTTATATTTTGAGTTGTTGCTGACTGTATTACTCCAGCCAGACCGTACATTGCTACTACAGAAACATGGGTGTCTTGGGAGCTGAAACTCCTATCTTCTGGGGCTTCTATATTGTTTATCTTGGTCGCCTAGAGGCCTATTTGCTACAGCCATACATTATATGCAAGAATCTCGTCATTGGTGTAGCCTGTGAGGTGTTCTTTGGTGCTCATATTGCTGGTCTGGGTACAACAGAAGTACAAAGTTGTAAACTGGCAAATGGGTATGTTCTTGTAATTCATATTTATGCATAATACAAACTGGGTCTCTATTATTTTGATCATATCTATCTTAGTTTTTTTGGGTTCTTGTTATATTGCTTCTATTGTATGATTTCAATGCAAAAACAATACATGCAAAACACAATATAAACCCTAAACCAAACAGCAGCCGGAAACAAAAACTAAAGCATAAAACCCTAGCCGGAACATTGTATGTTACACAAACACACACGAGGATGATGCAACTGGTATGGGCAGCCTACAAACATGTTCCCCACTCCAAATCCGTGACCAAGCTGCAACAGTGAATTTGTAATGTCATATAAACGTGAAAAAAAATGTAATAGGGGTTGGTCATTGAAACAATTTCATGATTGTAAGTGCCTTGGCAGTGTTCTAGGGCATCAAATGATGCAATTTAGTTTGTAAAGTGATTAGATTCACTTCGTAAAGCATATAGGAAGGGTTTACAATGACAAATGCATGTTGTGGTATGTCTCCATGGCAAATTGTAATTATTCAATAGGGTGTTGAACCTAGTTGCTCATCCTCTCTTGCCACATTTATTGGCATGAATGTAATAAAAGTTAGAGAAGTAAGTGACATGTAATGTCCCTTATAGGAACAATACTAATTTTTCCCTAAATTATCAATTTCCATTCAAACAAAGGTTTAGAGAGTACCTTGACTTGATTTGATTCAAACATGTTAGAAAATATTTACAATAATATTTCACAATCAAGTTAACATGATTAGTAAACTCATAATGGCATTATTAATCCAACTCAACCTAACTATCTAGGAGACTCAACCAAGAGAGTTGAGGAGCGTGACTTCGATGGGGTATCCCGGATCCTCTACCGTAGGCCCAATAGCTGATATACCATCCCCCTTGGCCTCATGTGGCGCATGCCATCGATATGAGGTGGTCTACCTAGTGAGGCATCTGTTATCCCGTTCCCCCTCATCTTGTCATTTCCTTTCCCTTTCTCTATGATTGGTTCCCTTGAACTTGCATGTCTATGATAGGAGAATGAGTTCACAAAAGGGTGCCCCAAAAGCCATCTCTTTTAAGCCCAAGGGCGGTACCCTTTGTACCCCCTTGGCCTAGGCAATGGGATTTATCAATCCCCCCTCGAGGGGTGGTGTACCTAGAAGAGTGTCCCATCACCGTTCCCCTCTCACACCACATTTCCTCCATCATAGTAACCACGGCATTCATACAAAAATCCACATTAATGCATAATAAACTCATCAAACTCATAGTTGCAAATAATTCTATCAGCCATACAAATGAATCATGAAGATGATATCACAATATGCATGATCCTGTCTAAACACACATAGATCCTACCACACATATATTAACTTACAAATCTACAATCACAAGATAGCTTATGCAAACAAAGATTCTATGGTTTACTTGCTAATCTGTTTCTCTTCTTCCTTCAAATCTGCATACTTCTCTTTCAAATCTGCATATTCATATTCATAAGTCTGCTGGTATATATATGATTTATTCTTCCTCTCTTGATGAGTATATCAGCAAATATATATTTTATTCCCAATATATAAACAGATATCTCTACTCATCATATTTCTTACTGCTGAATATCGTATATGTTATTTCTTGAATATATATATATGAAACATTTATCTTTACTCCACTATCTCTGCTCAAATCTGAATTATTCCTCCCCTTATTCCTCCACATTTCTGCATCTTCATACTCATGTATCTGCTGGAGTATGTTATTTATCTTTTTCACTCTATATCAGATCCTATTCTCCTATGCATCCTCAAGACATGTTTTCTTTTGATATTTATATCCCCTTCAATAAGTAAAGGGTACACCCATCCATCACCACCCTTTGGAATGGATGTAACCCTTCAAATAGATTGCTGCCTATAATAATCGCTGCTGCCTTTACAATTGCTGCACCTTTACTTGCATTCATATCATATCTATGAAGTTTATATTAGGGGATCGTTGCACTTGTTCTCTTTATTAATTTGTTGTTTACAAGGCACTACCTATTATATGAATCGCAGCCTTTATTAGTATTCGATGCCTTTTGCTTATTAATCTGTCTTTTTAGTGATCGCTGCCATGTATTACGATAATGATTGCACCTTTCGCATATTAATAATGTTGTTTTATCGTGACGAACCTGCACTTAATAAAACTTCCTTCTATCCTATAAAAGGTATCCGCTGCTACATAAGACTTTGTCTTATATATATATGAGATTATATGAGATTTCCTTTATGCTTATACATATTATTATATTTAAATATTTATATATTTACATATTTATATATTTAATATTTATATTTACTATTTATAATTATTTTTATAGAATATAATAATATATCTTATAAATATATTATATGCGAATTATATATAATAAATATTTATATAATAATATTATTATTTATTCAAATTGTCTAGACACCTCATTTTACGAAGGCGACTTTACCATCGTTATCATAATGTTTAAATCTTTAATTTAAACATTTTCTTAATATCGGGACATCACATGACAATACTTTAATTCATTACGAAGCTTTTGTGATGCTCTTGCTAGATGGGTTTTTGCATTGTTGTTTGGATTACTAAGAATGTTCATTGCATGAGATGAGATATATGCATTATATGATAATGCACGTGAGATTCCATTTATGTTTTCACTATTGCATCTCTTTCCTATTTATATAATAATATTATTATTTATTCAAATTGTCTAAACACCTCATTTTACGAAGGCGACTTTACCATCGTTATCATAATGTTTAAATCTTTAATTTAAACATTTTCTTAATATCGGGACATCACATGACAATACTTTAATTCATTACGAAGCTTTTGTGATGCTCTTGCTAGATGGGTTTTTGCATTGTTGTTTGGATTACTAAGAATGTTCATTGCATGAGATGAGATATATGCATTATATGATAATGCACGTGAGATTCCATTTATGTTTTCACTATTGCATCTCTTTCCTTTTTACAAATCCATGACCCTGTTGCCCAATGGAGTAGGCCCCAATCTAATTGGTGAAGGGGCCAACACCTTTAAAATTATTAATCTCTCTCCAATTAACCTAAGTTCTAAGTTCTGGTATGGGAACAGGGTTCTGGTATGTTGGTATGGTGATTTTTTATTCTTTGATTTGGGTACGGTTGGGGTACAGTTGTACTATATATATAATTTAATATTTATAATATAATATATTAAAATAGTATAGTATAGTATAATATATTTTATATATTATACATTATTATAAATATTATATATAATATAATATACTATAATATATAATAATATATAATAATAAATAATACTATATTATATATTATGCATTATTATAAATAATAAATTTTATATAAAAGGGGTTTTGTGTTTTTATTAAAAATCATTTAAAAACATTTAAAAAATTAGTTTTAATGTGTTTTTAAATGGCTGATATGTCCCCATTTTCGGCATGATCACCAAACAGAGAAGGGAGTTAGCTTATCATCATTCTCGTAGGCTAAATCATCAAAACAAGGGAATATTCTGGCTTGGAAAAGATAATGTTGATCAGAGGCTTGGAGAAAGGAATGTTGTTTTATCAAGCTCAACCAATTTCCGGCAAAAATATGAATTAATGCAATTTTGCATTAATTATCAAAAAGAATAATTAAATAACAATATTTTTATTATTATTTGTGGCACCACCTTGGAAGAAAAGAAAATTAAATAATAATATTTTATTAATATTTAATGGAGCGCTCAAATGGAAAAGTTAAATGAATTAAATAATATTATTTTAATATTATTTAATTGGAGCGGCTATGTTGGAGTAATAAATAATAATATTTTATTATTTCAATGAGGAGCGCTCACCTTGGAGGAAAATATAAAATATAATATTCTTGGATTTCGGCACTGACTTGGAAAAGAGAGATAAATTAACTAAAATAAAATATTATTTAATTTGGGCGCTCATTGTAGGAGATGAAAGAAAATAAAATAATAAATAAAATATTGGAATTGAGCGCTCAACCTTGGAGATTCAAATAAATAAATAAAATAATGACATTTGAAATTGGGCACCCTTCTTGGAGAAATAAAGGAGGGAAATTCAAATTCAAATCTTTAATTTGAATTGGCGGAGGTCCAAGTATAAATAAAGCATGAAGGAGCTCATGCCGGCATCATGAATCTTTTGGCAACTTTTCGCATTCATACTTAGCAATTGCTTTGCTTGATCTTCTAAGGACGAAAACCCAATCACACTTGGAGGTGAATTCATATTAAGTTTGCATTTGCACTTCATTGGAGATTTGAAGATTTGTTGATCGACATTGATACATCATTTGAAGATTTGGTCGGAGACCATTGTTGAAGATTTCATTGAAGACTTTCATTCAAAGACATTGAAGATCCTTGTTACATCTTTGAGCGCCGTTTGTCAAGGAATATTCATCATTCATTGCGCTGATTTGTGGTGAAGGACTCAAGTGGAGTTGCAGATCTGATACAAAACCTACCTTGCCGCTGCCTTGTTCCTGCCCATACATCATCCTTTACGAAGGGCGATCAGCTAGAAATCATTCCAGCTTGAGCGCCGATTGTGGAGAGTCAACCAAGACTCAAATCAGACGTGTTTCAGGGCGTTACAGACCTCAGGGGGTTTTCCTATAAGTCACTACCGCAGGGATTAGTGGCAGAAATTCCCCTAGTTGCCATCCATAATAGATAATCCATTGTGAAGGGCAGCGATGTCATCTTGAGGAGTTCGGCCTTACTACATTGTGATCGCTGTAATCTCAGTAGGAGGCGGAATAGTCAGCAGGTCTGTGGGTAGCATCTTGGCATGGTAGGAGGCAGCAATCATCAGTAGGAGAAGCCGCCAACAGTGTGAGTTGCAACAGCGACTTTGCCATCATTGACGTTCCTCGTAACAGCAGATCGATTTGTAGAGGTTTGCCTACCCTATATTGCATTGGTCATCCAATTTGGTATGTAAGAATCATCTTTCAAATCTACATTTTGCAACAGCAGTTTGAGTTTGTGTATTGGCTGTCATTGAGCCATCATATCTATGTAATTGAAGGAATGGTAAGGTCTGATTTTGTAACAGCAAGATCTGAGTCAGTCCTATGTTCATTGTCATCATTGTAATTTGCAAAAGTCCATGTTATAGTTGATAAGCTGCCACTATCCATT